>CM067216.1:84603165-85899561 GCA_034190945.1 Octodonta nipae | reverse complement strand
AATACGAGAAGATAAGTCGGTAATGAAGATACGTCGATAAAGGAAAAGGCGAAAGATAAGTTACGATACAACTAGTCCAGAGCCAGAATCATGTTCCGGAATCCGAAGAATCATCCGTACATGTTCGTCCTCAGTGTCAGGGTTGGAAAGATATGGTTTCAAGTCTTGACATGCCAATTTCCCAATCAGAACCAGAAAAGTCCCTTAAGTTATAAACGAGATTCGAAAGTTTCCTATTTACGATACAGGGAATAAACTTTGGGGCTAGTTTGGGGAATAGTCGTTAATAGCCTTAGATAACGTGTAATTTCGCTTCCAACACGGTCACCAACATGAAACTGTACCTCCCGCTTACGCAAATTATAGTGATGGGCATTCCTCTGGTAGGCCTTACGTAGTCGTTCACGAACATCCTCATACAGTTGGGGCAATTCCTGTATATCATCAAGTCTCCGGAGTTTATCGGATATTTGTGGGAAGCTATTGTTGTTGTCAGATATTTTCCCATAATAATCACCAGAAAGTGGAATATTTCGAGCGAAAACTAAAAATGATGGGGAAAAGTTGGTAACTTCATGTTTCGCTAGACGTATGGCTTGAGCGATTTTAAAAATATTAACGTCCCAGTCTTTATGGTTGTCAAACAGAAAACTTCGAATGCAAGTGACAATTGACCTGTTAACCGCTCAGTATGGTTAACTTGGGCATGGTATTTGGCATATAAAAATATCTTTTGAACTTTATATTTCCCCATAAGGGCTTGGAAGTCATTGCTAATAATTGACTGCCATTATCACAACAGAAAACCTGAGGGACACCATAAATAAGAAATAGTTGGTTTTCAATGAATTTGTTGATGTTCTTTGAAGTGGCTTTTGGCATGGGATGAACTAACACAAATTTAGTGAACCAATCGACAACAACTAACAAGTATTGATTCCTATTCTTCGACCTAGGGTATGGACCTAATAAATCAGCTGACACCATCTGAAAGGGAAAATTAATATTGCGGTATGAGCCCATCAATCCAGCACGAGGTAAGTTGGATGCTTTGCAAGAGTTACAGGTATCACACATCGGACATAACGATAAACGTCTCTTCTCATTTTTGGCCAGTAATACAATTCCAAAATACGATTTAGGGTTTTGTAGATGCCAAAATGTCCAGCAGTGGCATCATCATGGAATTTCCGGAATACTTCCAACCTATTACTTCTGGGGACTACTATTTTCCAATTTGAAGTGTTACTAACGATATTATGGTGGGCAAAAACATGTTTATACAAGATGTTGTTCTCTACTCGAAAAGAAGGATATTTATCGGAATGACGATTTACTTTCTCAATCATGGAAGAGTACCACTTGTCAGGTTTAAGGTTTGCGAGATCTAAAACAGCTAGTTCAGGGATGGATCTAGATAGAGCATCGGCCACCACATTTAGGGAACCTTTTCGGTGAACAACCTTAAAGTTAAACTGAGATAACCGAACTAACCAACGGGCTAATCTTCCAGAGGGACTCGACATATTGGTCAACCATTTAAGGGAGGCATGATCGGAAATTACGGTAAACTCAGTACCTTCAATGTACCCACGAAATTTTTCTATACCAAAGATAACAGCCCACAATTCTTTTTCGGTAACGGAATAATTACGCTGAGCCTTATTCAAGGTCTTGCTAGCATAAGCGATAGGGTGTTGTAAACCGTCGCATTCTTGGTACAGGATAGCACCTACACCTAAATCGGAAGCATCACACTGAAGAACAAAAGGTTTTGAAAAATCGGGACTGGCTAAAACAGGGGCGGAAGTTAAGCTCTTTTTAATTTCATCGAAAGCTTTGTCGGCTTCTGGGGTCCAAACAATGGGCTGACCCTTTTTCCTTCCTTGTAGCAAGTTAGAAATGGGAGCGGAAATAGCAGCAAAATTCTTAATGAACCTCCTATACCAACTCACTAGGCCAAGAAGACGACGAATCTCGGTAGTGTTCTTTGGTGTGGGATAATTCAGTACAGCAGAAACCTTTTCGGGGTCGGGACGTAAACCTTCCCTATCGACAATAAAACCCAGATAATTTAGGGATGGTCGGCAAAATTCACATTTCTTCCAATTTACTGTCAGGTTTGCATCCTAAGGCGTTGGTACACAGATTTAAGAACCTATAATATGCGTATCAAAGTCAGGTGTGGCAACGATAATATCATCCAAGAAAACAAAACAAAAGGGTTCCAAAGATGGTCCTATAACAGTGTCCATCAATCTAACCATAGTTTTGGGACTATTAGGTAAACCGAAAGGCATAACACAAAATTCAAACAAACCTTTTCCGTAAACAGCAAAACTAGTTTAGGTCGAGAGGACTCATCTAAAGGGATCTGGAAGAACGCTTGCTTCAAGTCAATGGAAGTTAGATATTTGGCGTCCCTAAGTTTATTCAAGATAGAATCCACTAAAGGCATGGGGTACTGGTCTGGAACAGTGACTTCATTTAATTTTCTCCCATCGAAACAAACTCGGTATTCCCCAGAACGTTTTGCTACCAACCACAACGGACTACACCAAGGTGATTTAGATGGCTGAATAATTCCAAGCTTCAACATTTCATCCACCTGTTTATGAAGCTCCTTCTGCATCGCTGGTGATAAGGGTACTGACGGGAACAAATAGGTTTTGCATTTCCGGTGTCGATTGTATGGGTTATTAAATGGGTCCTGCCGATTCTATCAGCAGGCGATAAACTCAGGAAAAGCTCCTTGACGTTATTTAATTCGGTAGCTTGTTTAGGAGTTAAATCGGAGACCGTTTGAATAGTATTTATGGCTGAAATTTGTGAGAGGCCATAATAATAAGATAGGGAAGAAAATTTGCCTTTACCTTGAAGAGCTGTAGAAAATCCATACCTAAAATAAGGTTATGCTTGACAGACGGAATAAGTAACACTTTGAGGTGTTTAACGGTACCATTAAGGGAAATCGGCAACATGACATAGCCTAACAAGTCTTGAGGGTTTCCATCGGCGGTAGTTATTAACACGGTATCATGATATTGAATCGGTAACTTGAAATCCTTGAGGATAGAGAACCCTGAGGAACCTAAAACGGAAGAGGTACTACCACTATCCACTAAAGCGGTGATTTTACGGTCAAAAACGTTAACAGATAGATAAGGCCTGTTGTCATGAGGTTTATTGACGAAAATAGGGCTTAAATTACAAGAAGAACGACAAAATTCTCTGACTTTTTCAAGCCAAAGATTCCACTCCTTGCGGGTGGAAGAGATAGGGGGTTTTACGCGGACTTCTTTCCTTTGCCCTTGCCTTTTCCTTGGGCATCGGTAGGAGGAACGGAACTGATTCCTGGACTTTGGTTGGAGGTACTGGCGACGGCATCCAGATGACCATCTCCAGTCGGTACTACGTTTTTTGGAATCCTAGAGAGGCAACGCTGACAATTTCTCTTCGTGATTTCTTTAGCACCACATCCAAAGCAAAATAGCTTCTTAGGGAGGCGGCAATCGGAATAAGTATGTCCCACGGTATTGCAGTTCCAACAACGAAGGCCAGATACGGTAACGGTACTTATATTGCGAGATGACGATAGAATGGGGGAGAAACTTTGATTACGATAAGAGTTATTCTTGGGTAGACCAGGTAATGAGACAGAAAAACTTAAATCAGGCTCCAATAAATTACTAGAAGTGCTTGGAGGTGGTTTATAGCGTTTGCTCCACGACATAGACTCTTCTAACTGTCTACAGATGTCAGACAGCTGGTCAACGGTATCAATTTGAAGTAAAGCGAGATGGGAAAGAAAATGAGGAGCTAAATTTCGACGAATTTTGTTAACGATAGTTTTCTCATCTAATTTGATGGTAAGACGATTGAACAAACCAACCATACAAGCTATATATAGGGTGACCTTTTCATTAATTCCTTGAGTGCGAGAGTCAATTTCCCTATGTAAGTCTTCTTCATAAAAGTACGGTAAGAAATCTCTTTTGAGTTTCTGAACTAGTTGGTCCCAAGTGCTGACTTTATCCTTAATGCTGTTATACCAAGTTAGGGCTGTCCCTTTAAATAAGTCACAAGCGGAAGTAAATAGCTCATCTTTGGTGACACCTCGAGCAATACGGAGAGTCTCAACCTTTTCAAGAAAAGAATGAACGGATTCCCTTGGATTGCGTCCGGAAAAATGGAGATTCCACTTATAAGGTGCGATAGATCGCGAGACAGAAGGACTGGGAGTAAATTCATGACCAGAAGAGGTCCTTTGGGGAGTAGAAGCAGAAGGTACTAATTTGAAAGCTAAATCCCCCTCTAACATTAAAAGTTCAGTTTGCAAGTCGGCCTTTGTCCTTTCTTCTTCTTCTGAATTTTCTGACAGCCTATGGATTCTACCTGAGATATGAGTTAAACGGGACGAAATTCTTTTATACAATGGACAGGAGATAGAACCAGTAAAGTTAGCAATTTGGGTGTTCAAGTCATTGATAGTTTCCCTAATTTCGGCGGTATCTACATCAAAGGAAAGAGGGCTACAACAACACTACTCTGCACAAAACTTCGGTTTGCAGTTTCTTGACTTAAGGCTCCTCTAAGTAACTTACGTTTAGAGTCGACATCCCCAATGGGCCTTATCCTCCGGATCTGCAGTTCATAATCCAATTCCTTAACTCTCAAATGGTTGGGTTCCATCGCAAGAAAAATGGAAATAAGATAAAAGATAAATAAAGAAGAGAAACCAGTAAGATAACAGAATTACGAGATAGGGAAGTATTTCAGAGGTATGCTTACCCCCACGGTAATTAAATATTGAATGAAATGGAAACAATAAATTAAGATACGGTAAGATAATTCCAATTCACTCAACAGCGATAAAAGATATAGAGGGTGCAACGATAACTGGAATAATTCTTCCACACGGTAAATAAGATAACGGTAAATTAGATCAAGATAAGATAAACGGTAAATAATATATTATATATATATATATAATATATATAATATATAATATAAGGTACGACAAATAAACAATTATTAAATCTCTCAATTTTGTTAGATAAATGGTTCAAGTTAGTTAATTCGATAAAACAATATGCTCAAAATATTGAGGTAATTAAACGATACTGTTCATCAACAGATGATTTAAATTTCCACGATAATTGAATCTGATAGATTACTAGATATTCGATACTCAAAACTGGAACTCCAGTTGCAATCAATTTTTTCTTGTTTCGCTGTGCACCTCCACAGGCCAAATTTATAAGATAATCCTTCAGCCAATGTACCAATTTTTGAAGCAATATATTCGAGGGCCCCACATTGGTAGCGCCAATTTTGAAGCGATAGAACCTCTCGAGAGAGATGTCTTGGCGGTTAGACAATACACCTCTCTCTCGACTGTCTTGGCGATATTGTGCCGGTAGGCTGCTCAGTTTGTATCCGGTGGCGTGAGTTCGTTCTTTAATTGGCAGAAGGACTATGCAAGGGCGCCAGGCCAATGGACACACACAGTCAACAAGAAAAAAACGACAATATAACGAAAATTTACAATTTATTTGTTTAAATATAAATTAATCAATTTTTCTGTTGTTAAGTTGGTAACAGATAACCAACTTTTAAACAATCGAGGTATATAAAAACTGTTAGAGTGAAGTTACAAACAATCTATAAATTCTTGCCTTACAATATCCTCGGTAGGAATGCCTTTCCGTTGGTGGGTTTGCTGTCCAAGGTCCTGATCCTGGAGCTATATGCCAACCAGCAGATGGGGTTCAAATAACTCAGGGCGGCCAGGAGTTGCCACTGTCCTACCAGAGGACAAGTCGAATCAGGTAGTACTGCCAGAGTTCTGCTCCCTTGATATGAGGCTAGTGGTTACGTATCTGGGCACTCTTAGCCCCAGTTGATGGCATACATGAAAAATTTATTGGCCAATTAGTTATAGCCCTTAGAGTATCGATACTGAATTTTCCCCCTGACTAGTATAGGCGTATATATGCTCTATAGGATCGATTCGGCACGTGTATGAGGTGAGGCACCCTACCTTAGTTTTCCCTAACTTCTTCACTCTAAATTAATTATTTAAATGCTACCAAAAATGAATGAAAAATACTTTAACTAATAAAAGTAAATTTTAAAATGCTTCAAATGCTAGGTAAAAATATATAACGATAAGACTTAAGGTAAATTGCAACTGCTAAGTTACAGTTTCAAATTAATTTAGATTTAAATAACAAATCAATTATTAATTACAGGTAAAATTTAACGGTAAATCAGATATATAAACAATTATGTTTGAGAGCTAACAATGTGTTTAAAGATAACGATATGAAAAAAAAATTAAATTCAAGATCTAATAATGTGCCTTCTAATCCGACAAACCGTTCGACGACTGAATGAAAGCGAATTTCCTCCGAGATAATGGGAAAATTCAGTACTCTAAATTTATGTCAATGTACGGTACTTTTAAAATGATAAGGTAATAAACGATAAAAATGATCATTGCATCTATATTCATAAGTATAATAAAAAATCAGATGTGAAATCTGGTCATAAACACCTCCCCAAGTTAAACAATTAAAATAAAGAAAACTAGGAGTAGCTAAATGCGTTAGCCCAGAACCTGCTTGGCTCTCTACTGCAAACTCAGAGAAAGGAGAAATTAAAATGTGATTTCTTTATAACTAAGCAGACAAGCAACCAATCTGGGCCAATGAATAATGAAAGATCAGCGAGTGACTTAAAAATTAATATATTTACTGGTATATCTATATGTAAATCAAATTCAATAAAATAGAAATATATACATGAAATACTGAACGAAATGCAAAGAAAAAAAAAATAGAAGTTTTAAGTCACTCACATGATCATTCCCAGTCATTCACAGTCCAACCCAGTTGGGGAGCTTCGTCAGCTACTAAATTCAGGCTCACAGGAGACCTCGTCTAGTGGATCAATTTGTCCTTTCCTGATCCTTGGCAGATATCGTCAATCAAATTCTCCAGATTCACCAATACCTAAAAATACAACAGAGGCCGGCAATAATTGTTCCCTTTTTCTTTATTTATTTTTTTTTTTTTTAATCACGATACTTGTGAAAACTCTAGCAACTAACGATTGCTTATCGATGCCAACTACGTCGCAGATGCAAAGCAAAAAAATTACAAAAAAAATTAATGAACTACGCAATTAAGCCACCAACTATTTATCGTTGCAAGAAAACGCGGTATATCGATATTAAGATGAATATGAAACCAGATTCATCCAAAGTTTCTTTCCAAAATTATTAATAGATACGATAAAATATGCACTATAGCCGATAAAAAAACTGTAAAAAAAAATTCATTCGATAAATCAAACTATAACGATAAACCGAATTTGCTTAATTACAATCAAAGGTACGATAATAAGGAAAAACGATAAATTAAGCAAATTCTAGCAGATATTTTCCCGATAAAGATAAAGAATTTTCCCAATAAAAAAATTAAACTCAGAACGAAATTCGCCTACATACCCGTCTTTTCCGGCGGTCGAAACAGAAGAGAGAAATCTACTTCCTTCGCATCGACATGCGTTAATCCCACTTGTCCAATCATAAAAGTGGGGAAAGGAAATGACATGTTAAAATTTCGAATTTTATTGAGCGCGAAAGCAGGAATATTAATCAATAGTTGGTCAATACGGGAACTAATACAATATAATTTCGATAAAAAAATAAAGCAAAACTTTACTAATTAAATCACAGATAAAATTTTATTAATGACAGTTTCCTTCTTCCCAATAAAATTTATTAATTTAATATTTCCAGTTTGGAGGGAGGTTAGATCAAAATAGCACGTGATGTTCTTTCTGTCAAGGCATTTTCGCGCCAAATCAAAGGACAGAGTTGGACTTAGAATACCTTCCAAACGAACTAACTGTGATTTAGCAATTAAAAGCGAAAAAAAAAAACGATTGCATAAGCGAATAAAATAGGAGTATTTACTTACGTGTTTATTTATTAAGGTAAAGACACTGTTTTATTACGGTAGAACTCAGTTCAGAAAACGATATAATTAGAAAAGTGATTTGAAAAATATAAAAGGTAATTTATTAATGCGACAAATATTAGTAAATATCAATGTAACGGGGAGAACGGCAATTCACCCGTTACACGTGTGAGGATCCAATGCAAATTGACCTAAAATCTCAACCTGTGCAGCTTCAGTTAAAACTCTACGATTCTTGACAATTAATGAAAAAAATTCTGCCTACACAGCGTTGTTTTTCCCTATAAATTAAATATTATTTCAATTATTTCTTGTAATGAATAATTTGATGGTCAGTATACAACGAAACCACTATTACTAATAAATTGTTTACATTTACAGTCACAAATACGTTTCTCAAAAATATTTAAGGATTTTTTCTCTTGTTTATCTAGGTATTTATACTCATGCTTTTTCAATTACAATTGAAAATTTTTATTTTTTACGGTTTCTAGGTCATTACTCTTTAAAAAATAGTCTGTATTAAAAAATGATGTGTCAAAAGATTGACAAAAAGAGTCACCCCTTTGTATTTAAACTTTTAGGGGTTAAAACTGCAGGGTGATCGATACACGTAAAATGTGCCCCCCCCCCCTAAATATAAGGGAATTAAATTTTAAGCTGTTTTGTCTTTTTCTTTTAAAAATGTTTTAAAAGTTATTTTGGGTTGCTAGTTTTGGATGAAAGCCCTGTATAATTAATTCGCTTAAATCAGATAACAAACGAAGTTAAGCTAACAGATTAAACAAGTGTTATGAAAGAGAAAAGTTTAAATCTACCACATAATTTAAATTTGATTATTTGTACAATATTCAAACCTACATCATAATGTAAATTTGTGCTTTATTATTATATTATACAAATATTTAAAATTAATTGAATGAAAGATATGTGTATATGACGAGAATATCTTCAGACTGGATGCTACCCTAAATGTCCTTTCCTATACTCACTAATACTGTCAGAGTATCAACTGAAAAGATACCCAAAATAATATTGTGTTGCGCAATACTTCATTATGTTGCAAAATACTTGAGTGATGACTTTGATCTAGAAGAAGCACTTAAAGATGATTCTTTGAAAGAAATAAGTATAAAGATGAGGAAGATGATGAGGGGTGACGTTTGCGGCGTATGGGAGAACGAAAACGCGAGGATATTATTGCAGTTTTAAATCTATATTATGTATGTACAGATGTAGTTTTCTAAATTAAACATACTTTTAATGTTTTCTGGAAACGTTTATTTATTAAGTAATGAATACATAAAAATGGTATTATTTGTCAAACAGTACATATTGCTTGTTAAAATGTTCTCTTCTGGAACTGGCGCTTCAACATTTTCATTTCGAACTAAACGCTGATCTCAATAATTAACTTGTCTTTTTTCTGGTGCAATCTCGTTGCTGCTAACTGTTCTAATAGTACAAGGCGTTGCAACTCAGGAGTTGTAAGTTTACTTGTTTTCTCTGTTTCCAGAAGATGTTTTCGTCGTTTATTTTCTTTTTCCAAATCAACTTTCTTACGGAATGGTGCATTTCTGAACCCTTTCGTTACATCTGAATGGAAGGGCGCATTTCGGATTCCTACAAGCGACACGTCTCATGAGTTGTCCGGTGTTACTCCAGCAGAAACGCCTCCAGGAACTTTTAAAAAAAACAGGATTTTCTTCAAAATTTACGATTTCCAGAAATTCACTTTCCCATTTATTCACTTTCATTGGTTTATTACTCGTCGCGCTTCATATTGTTAAGGAGTTTTTCATGTTGTGCTATGGTGACTATTTTGCCAATGCATTTTCTGTACTCTTCTTTTATTTCATTCCAGGCTTTCTCTTCCGATGACACCATTTTCGGCAACATAGATTTATTTAATACTATTCGCTGTTTTTTTTAATCTCAGAAATAGCATCTTACTGTGTGTATTACTCGTCTCATCTTTACAACTTTCATTTTTATCTTTACTACTTTCTTCTTCACTATCTACTATACATTATGGTATGACTGGTAACTATTATGAAATTTTCTTTTGTATAAGCGGGCAGAGTGGTGTTTACATTTTTGGCCGCCGTAAGGGATCCCTTGGTTAACTCTTTCAAATTCTGCAGCGAAGCAAATACTTAAATTGTTTCGTTTATAAGTAAATACTTCCAAGTAATCACTTCAAATTTTCCAGCAAATACTACCTAGTAAAAGTAAACGATTATTCTCTCTAAATGAAGTATTTGCTTTTACTTGCCAGACTTTACTTAACTTAATAATAAATATTTTCCAGTGTTTACTACTTTTTATTCACTTGGCTCAATGAACAAAATATTCCTAAATCGACCCATTCCTCCTTTATCTTAGAAACTACTGAGCTTTGGAAAAAAAAAGAGAATATAGTTCCTCTCTCATTAAATTATTTTCAGGTGCATCACGTAATATATGAAATGAAAGGCCTCCTCATGAAAAATACAAATATATTTCATCTGTATATTTAAATAGTTTGTCGTAGTAGTCAATCTTGCGTCTAAAATGCTCACTTATCTATTCCTTGATATTAAATAATTTGTTTTAAATACATTAAAGACAATATTTAAAATTTGACACATTCTCCCTCCTTTGTTTCTGAAACTACTGAGTCTAAAATTTACAAAAGACAAACAATATAGTCGGCACTCACAATTTGTGGGCTAAATAATATAAAAATCATAAACATAACTTTGGAAGGCAAGGTGGAAAATTTTGTAAATCAATGCCACAAAACCTAATAGGAATTTTGAAGGTAAACTAGAAAATTTAAAAAAATTATTAATATTTACCTAGATTATAAAAATCTCAATGATGGAACGGAATACTTAGTATGCGAGACCGATTATTTTTACATAATATAACGATTTTGTTACCAATTTTACATGTGCTATTCTGCACTTTTTGTTATTATTAAAGTGCCGTTAAAAATATCAACCGGTTGTCACTAAATTTTATAATTTATCCTACAAAATAAATTTTAGGGTTTTCCCTTTATTTTTCATGTAAAGATTAAGGTAAGTCCTATATGCCCAATTTTCTTTTGACATTAGAATTGTCGCTTTATTTTACCGGTAAAGTTTAGCCCTATATCCCTAATTTTTAATTTATTTATTGTGCTAAAAGAAGTAAACTAGCTATTTGGTTAATTTTAAAGATTATAATTTCGCTAATTTCTAGTTTTTATAATGGCTCATCCTCGGTATTTAGTCCATAAATGTAAAGCAATTATAATCTTTATTAAGGCTGGCGTCACGAATTTTGAATCAACTTTTTCCTGAGAACCTTTTGGATTGCTTATTTTTATTTTTTTAACAGGCAGCATGAAAAACAATTAACTGCTCAGATGTAAGTTCTATTAGAATACTTGGAAAACAAATGATTTGGTATGAAAAGGCAATAAGTTCCAAGTCTAGGAATTTAATATAAATTTTCGTCTACGCCGTGAACTGGGTTATATTGTATATTCTTTTACATCCACTACGTTGAAATCTTCAAAAATATGGCTAGCATTAATATTAGATACGTTATAAATTGTTAACGATTTTCACCCAGCCAGGAACTGCTGTGTTTATTATCTAGGCCACTAAAGAAATCTCTATCGTTTTTCCGCCCAGATATAAAATCTAGCAATTTCTAGCATGTACGAAATAATAAATCGGTGTCAATAGGGTGGAAATAATTTTGTGTTCACTGCTATGATGTTTTTTTAAAATGGCTAGAAATTTGTCTTCATAAAATACGTAAGATTTTAAAATTCTGCAATTGAATTTTTACTTTATGGAATGATACAATTGAAAAGAATATACATATAGTAGATATCGCAAATTATAGCAATATTTTCTTCTAACAAGTATAAAAATTGGATAAGCTTTAGATTTTCATTATACCACACAACCTGGCATTGTAAAATAACTCGTTTGTAATTAAAGTATTGTTCATACACTGTGTAGGTAAAGGATGGAATAAATTAATTTTTAGCTGAACAAGCAATTTTCAGGACAGGTAAAGTTTTGATTTTAGTTAAACGATTTTTTACATAGTAGTCAAATATGAACAATCAGAATCAAGGTATTATCAGTTAAATTATTGTTAATTTGCTTGTTGTTGTAAAAACTTTTATCTATAAAACAAATGGTTCTTATTTTAGAAATGAGGATAAGATGCGAACTCAACAAGAGAAATGTACAATGTTTAATAATAAATGGGGTAAACGGGGTAACAACGAGAACCAATTGAGTGGCCACTAAGGTCACCTTATCTTATACCACTCAATTTCTTTTTATGGATTCATCTGAAAAATATTGTCTATGAAAGTAAACCCGACAACATAAACGATTTAAAATATCAAATAAGACTCTCTCTCTATTGCCCTCTGTTTTTACTCTTGGCACGAAATTTGTGCATTGCAAGCTACCTCCAGCAGTGCATGATCTAAGCTGTCAACCAATCTAACAGTATCTAACACTCCCTGCATATATAATTACTCAATGTTTTGATCGTCAGCCAGCTATTCAAGATTTCGAAGGAAAAATATGTTGAATAACAATCGTATAATACCTCTATGATAACAATACATTTTATTCTAGAATAATGTGTAAGTACACACATAACTTCCCATAATAAATCAGTATATGCATTGAATTTCTTTATATTCCAAATAATAGGTGAACATTTTAAAACGTCATGAGATGTTTATTTTACTTAAAAGTCAGTCACCTTGTAATTAAAGCCATGATTTTGCCGGAAATGATTCATGTAATGTAAAACAAATTATCTACGAAAATTTTTAATAGTGTTACATTGAGTTTTAAAACGAATAGTGAACGATTTCAACTAGTAAGCAGAAAATGCAAGCAACCAACCCAAAATTTGGTATTAGTATAACAAAATAACTACAAAACATAAGAACATATTAATAAACCATATTATATCCTAAGATTCAATATAATTTGCATAAATTTTAATAAAACACACACAGTAAGCAATGACAATTTCTGTTTTGCATTGAAAATATAAACAAATACAATGCACCTGCTGTTAATTAATATTAAATAATACCTACTTTTGTTGCAAACTTTTCTCATTGAATTAAAAACTTACCTTTACCACCCTACTTTAATAACCTAACGGCTGACAATATTATGAAATGTCAAAATTTAAATCAAACTTAAAGCAAAGATGGCCGTGACGTGCCGTGACTATCAGGGCTGCCAGATGTAACTGTTTATCTTGAATCTTCGGATCTGTGTATAAATTCACGATTTTTGTAAGGTTAGTCATATGTCACATTATATATATATATATATATATATATATAAATAAAAAGAATCTAACTTAAAAGTATACCTAATAATAAAATTAATAAATTACCTATTAACAGCAATAATATAATAATAAATTTACAAAGCAATAAAAGTTGCACACTTGCCAAATCCCAATAAAAAATTTTCCGGGTTCTATGTTAATAGCATGAGGATGTGGAATAATTTTAGGAACGGTTCAGAATTTGTTAGTTCCCATTAACTTAGTCTTTCACATTAGAGTCAATCGATCTTATGATTTTCTCCCCAAGCTATCTGGCGGCACTGTTAATGTTATTTATTTGGCATTGACAATATGAACGTAAATAATGATTTTTTTTATTATATATTATTTAAAGAATGAATCAATATTATAAATTATTTTTAGCATTCTGCACTGAAGCTCGTCAGTTGCTACTAAACAAAGCAAAAATGAAAAAGAAAGGTTGAGGGGCAGAAGAGAAAATGGTACCGAACCGTTTTGTCTTTGCCTATTTATATATAGAAGATATCGCAGGAAACCATTAATAAAGTTACGCACGAATTTATTGATCCGCGAGAACACGGTCAAGCAAAAGAAGGAAGGCAGTCTGAACACTTTCTATAATTTATTCTCTGTTTAATGTTGCTCTTGTATTAGTTTGCTGTTTTTTATTTTATTAAAGTTCTTCCAAAAATAATGATTTTGAAATTATTTATCTCAACAATATTAATTAACGAAAGTAATTATGACATATTTTTAAAGTCGACTTGAAAATAAATTAAAATGAAAATTTTACCTGTTTCAGAATTTTTCATAAAAATTATTTGTTTAGCTAAAAATTAAATATTTCCATACTTTATGTATTTCACAGTGAAGAAGTATCAACTGATAATGTGTGCCAAATTTATGTAACGAAATAAAGGTCAGGCTACAAAAATTTAGCAGAAAACTCTATGGAGTTGTTTGAACATTAAGTAAATCAATTGCAGAGATCCATAAAATGTGCATTATTATAAAATTACTGAACATATATATATATATATATATATATATATATATATATATTTGTTAAGTGTTTTAGGTGGTTTCCGGGAATTCATCCGCGTAGTTGATAACTGATCCCTGCCGGGATCGATGGTAAAATGACGACGTTTCGGCAGAGTCACATCTGCCCTCTTCAGGTCGGTTCGCATAATTCTCGTAGCCTTCTGCTCGTATTCGAGTAACTAGAAGCGAAAGTATATGTACTCTGATAATCCAAATATCTTACCATACCTATTTATACTAAGATAAATGTTTGCAGGTTAACCCCATGAAAATTTATATAGGGCTCTCATCACATTGATCTTCTATTCTGCATTCTTGCTTTTTTTCGTAGCTGACTATTCCAATTTAGATTATGAGAAGAAACTATTCCATATATTTATATTCAGACACCCACTTGAATTCTAGATTTCAGTATCTGAGATTTCGGTTCAAACATTCCCCTCTCATACCTCTAAATCGTATTTAATTACATCAGATATTATAGGGGGACGTAGGTAGATGTAAAAACTGTCACATATTTTTGTAAATGATTATCAAAACCTACATAATAAAATGTTGATCCTCCTATAAAAATTTATTACCATCTTCATTTTTTACTTCCTTGTTTTTACTTTGTACTAGACTGTTATCGCAAACATTTATTGCAGTTTTATATTTCAGTCAGTATAGTAGTATAGTGGTAAAAATGATTTTTTATAAAAAATATTTGTCAAGTACTTTCACTCAGTCAGCCCTAGAATGAAAGTAAATGTTTTAACAATATTTACCACTAAAATAACTGAACTATTCGTTATTTACAAAATCAATCTTGAAAAGTTACATGAACTTTGTATAATATAAGCAATAAACCACCTTACGTAGAGATTATATTAACAAAAACTGAATCTTTATTCACAACAAAGGTTCACACTAATGGAAGAGGATATAATTTGCGTCTAGGAAGTCGTTCATTTTAATGCCAAAATACAGTAAAAAGATGTGTTATTAAAACATAATTATAATAGAGCAAAGAACTGTTCTTGTGTCAACCAATTAAGTAAAATAAATTATAAAAGTGCTCGATATAATTACCATAAGAATTTTAATGGAAAAGCTGTGGAACCTTTGGTGTGTCACAAATGTAAAAACACAGTTTTGCACCCTAACACCAAACCTTTATTTTAAACACTCAACGCACGTTTCAACAACTCTAAGTTGTCATCTTCAAGGAGTAAACCCAAACTAAATCGAAATTACAATTTTCTCTAATTTATACCTACCACTAAACTATTACTTAAGTAATTAGTAAAAGGGGTAAATCCTAAGTACCTGAGTTTTAATTAACAGATTTCAAAGATAAGCCAGATTTTATATAAAGCAAATATGTAAATTAGGATAATCCTAAATTGCCTACCTACTTTTACGCTAAATTATTAAGTAATGACATTTTTAATACTTATTTTATGGATTCTTAGAAAGTAAACTATACAATGCACTGTATGGAATAGGACCCTTTCCTAATTCTTCCTAATTAATTTATCTATAATATCTGTTGGATAACCATTACAGGCAGCTATTTCTCTAATAGTTTTCTTTTCATTTTCAAACCTCTATTTATTGAGAGGGAATGTCAACAACCGATGGACAAGGAAATTAATCCCCTCCATTTTATGTTGTTGACAGTCAACGGCTTCGGTTACAAATGAAAGAAGTGTCAACTTTTCGAAATGACTCACAAGAACAAAAGTTTGTCTCGGTTCCGTACAGTCGTTATACTAGGGGTTTTAAGAAAGTTTTTAAAGAACTTGGTATGCAGGCGGTGTATAGAACAACTACTACACTACAGAAATTGTTGGGCAATCCTAAAGATGATTTCGAGAAGTCCGGTTTTTATGAAATCAAATGTAATGATTGTGATTTAAAGTATTATGGACAGACACGCAGATCTATCAGTACCCGTTTAAAAGAGCATATTGCCCATTTGAAATACGGAAGAGCGGATAAATCTAGTGTTGCACATCATGTTTTAGAACACAACAACCACTCTGTAGATTTATCTTCTTTAAAATTAGTTAAACAAGTAAATAATTATAGGGAATTGGACTCTTACGAAAGCATTATGATTTATAAAAATAATAAACTAATGAATTCAGATAAGGGTCCTATTCCATACAGTGCATTGTATAGTTTACTTTCTAAGAATCCATAAAATAAGTATTAAAAATGTCATTACTTAATAATGTAGCATAAAAGTAGGTAGACAATTTAGGATTATCCTAATTTACATATTTGCATTATATAAAATCTGCCTTATCTTTGAAATCTGTTAATTAGAACTCAGGTACTTAGGATTTACCCCTTGTACTAATTACTTAAGTAATAGTTTAGTGGTAGGTATAAATTAGAGAAAATTGAAATTTCGATTTAGTTTGGGTTTACTCCTTGAAGATGACAACTTAGAGTTGTTGAAACGTGCGTTGAGTGTTTAAAATAAAGGTTCGGTGTTAGGGTGCAAAACTGTGTTTTTACATAAGAATTTTAGTTAAACAGAAAATGGAACACATAAAAATCATTTTATATTCAATTATCATACATTTCTAAGAAGTAATGACACTCAGAATACAAACAGGACCACCCAGATATAATGAAAACCTGTAATACATAAAAATCCATCTCCAAACAAATAACTAAAAACACACTCAAAACTCACTTATAAAATACCTTGTTAATGTAATAAATATTCACGATCTTTCACCTCGAAAACAGCTTGTCTATTACATAGGATCTTTGATATTTTGTGTAACGTTTTCAAAGATTGAACTACAAAAGATCATTTAATTGATACCGAGGTCAGATCTATATTTATTATTATTATTATCCCGACTTGACCATACAATGTATGGCATCACACTCCCTCTAAGGCACACTATGAGTGCCTTTAGGGGAAAATTCACTAAACCCCAGATATCCTAGATATCAAAAGGGTTTAGCTCTGTGGGAGCCCTTGCCAGGTTTTCAGGCCCGTGGTTGGAGTCGTGGCGGCAGTTTCCCATGAATTTTCTGACCGTCCGGGCTGTCCCTAACAAGACTGCTTTTTGCATTTGTTTGTACAGATGTTCGTCCAGACCGAGGTATTTTAAATTGTCTAATAGATGTTTTGGGACTAGTCCTGTTGTTGACATAACAATTGGTACAGTTCGTGTGTTGTTCATGTTCCACTGAGTCTTTATTTGAAATTCCAAATCTCTATATTTGGTTATTTTCTCAGCCTGCTTGATATTGATATTATTGTTGTTGGGAATTGCTATGTCAATTAAAGTTGTTTTCCGAGAGACTTTATCTACCAAAACTATATCTGGTCTATTCCGAGCAACAGACCGATCGGTCAGTATCGTGCGGTCCCAGTACAGCTTGTAGTTGTTATTTTCTAAAACAGATTCTGGTTTATATTTATAGTATGGTAATCTTACCGACTGTGATAATTCATGTTTCAGTGCTAGTTCCTGGTGAAGTATTTTTGCCACAGCATCGTGTCGTTCTTTGTATTCAGTTGCAGCGAACGCTTGACAACCTCCTGTGATATGCTGGATAGATTCAGATGTTTGGCAACCGTACCTGCATCTATCGTTGTTAATGGAAGGGTCTTTAACGATGTACTTTAGGTAGTTCTTAGTTGGAATTACTTGATCTTGGATTGCCAATATAAAGCCTTCCGTTTCAGGGAACATATGACCAGAGATCAACCAGTAGTTCGACGCTGCACTGTCGACATAATCTTGGTTGATGTCATTTATATGTCTTCCATGAAGGGGCTTCTCTTTCCATTTCAGCAGTTTTTGATCTGTGGTCTGGTGGTGTAATTGGACATGTTGTTGTGTCAGTCGCAGTGGTGTTGAGTCATCAATCTGGCACATGACTCTATGTAGATCAGAAAATTCTGCGAGTTTCTGGAAATGACTACGCAAAATAGAAATTTGTTGATCTAATAGTTTACTTAGATCTGTCAATCCTCTTCCTCCTTCATACCGTGGCAAAGTTGTACGTTCGACAGAGCTCTTTGGATGGTGATTTTCAGCTTTTGTTAGTAAAACTCGAACTTTTCGTTGTAATTGTTCAATGTCAGTCTTGCACCAATTAACTATACCGAAAGAGTAACTGAGCACTGAACACGCATAGGTGTTAATAGCCTGAAACAGATTTTTACTGTTTAGTTTGGTTTTCAACAGTCGTCTTACCCTTCTATAAAACTCTGCTATTAGGTCCTTTTTCATAGTCATTTATAAGTATGACCTTCCCCCATAGATTCAATTGAGGTGCCATCTCCCATTTCGAAGTACCCCTACTGTATTTTGCCTTTAACTATATTAATAATTCGGCATTTGTCTAGGCCAAATTTCATATGGATGTCATTAGAGAACCGTTCTACTATTTTAAGCGTATCATGCAGCAGTTGTTTTGTAGCTGCCATCAACTTTAAGTCGTCCATGTATAACAAATGGTTTATCTTTAATGCTTGTACGTTGTTGTGTTTGAGACTGAACCCAAAATTAGTTGAGTTCAGTTTGTTTGAGAGAGGGTTCATGGCAAGGCAGAACCACAGCGCGCTAAGAGAGTCTCCCTGGAATATACCTCTTCTGATTGGAATAGGATCTGTTTGTATCGAACAGTGGGCTTCATTCAGTGAGATTTTGGTTTACCAGGTGGCCATGGCATGTTCTAAAAAGTTAATAATACAATTATTCACTTTATAGAGTTTCAGCACCTTAATGAGCCAATCATGTGGAACTGAATCAAAGGCCTTTTTGTAGTCCACATATGCCATGTAGAGATTACGTCGTTTGGCGTGGGCTTGATTGCAGACAACGGAATCAATTATCAGTTGTTCTTTACAACCCATCGAATTTTTCGCGCATCCCTTTTGTTGTTGAGTAATTATGTTGTTCAGTTCACAATGTTTGAAAATGCGATGATTAATGCATGATGTTATGAGTTTGCATAAGGTTGGAAGGCAAGTGATTGGTCGGTACTTTGCTGGGTCCTGTGCACATAGGTCGTCCTTTGGTAAGAGGTATGTAGCACCATGCGTTAGGAAACTAGGCATCTTGTGTGGGTGGGTAATTACGTCATTTATAAGGGCTGTTAGTGTTTCGTGGGTTGCGTACAGTTTCTTTATCCAGTAATTTTGTACACCTGTACACCATCTGGTCCTGGTGCTTTCCAGTTATGGAGGTTCTTCATTATGTTGGATGTATCTTCCGTTGTAAATGGTTGGTGTTGCATGGCCTCACAGTTCTGAGATGCAGCCTCCTCCTCATTAATCCAGCTGGCTCCGGAGTTATAGGAGATTCTTGTGGAAAGCTGTGTTTTCCAGAATTCCTCGATGTCTGTTTTACTGGGGTAACTAGGGGCTTTATTATTATTGTTGTTGTTAAGTTTTCTATAAAACCCTTTTTCTGATTGTCGGAAGAGTGTGTTGTCTAGTTTCCGTTGGTTACTGGTTTTGTACCTTCTCAATCGACTTGTGTAGACGGAGAGCTTTTGTCGTAGACTGTCCAGACACTGCTGAGATGTGATGTTTTCTCCATCCCACTGGGAGTGTATTCGGTTATTGTCCATGATAGTCTTGACAAGCCTTTCTATTCTGTTGTTCCTGACTCCTCGTTGGTACTCGGTCAGTCTTCCAACGTCTTTCCGAAGAGAATTGATTTTCCCTTCAAGTCTTCCTTGCCAAGGTGGTATTCGAGGGGTTTGTCTAAATTGGGGAGGGTCTTGCTTTGGTCTTACTGCGACCCCAATTATTCTGCAGATGGCAGTTGCAGCACAGTAGATGATTGTGTGTAGCGACTCTAACGTATTAGCACCTAAAACATAGGTTGGCAAGATAAATTTGTTCATAGCCTGCAAGACGATACCCAGTTTCTTAGATGATCTTAGTTTGGGAAGAGCTGGTCTAGTCAGTGGATCTGTTCCATTATACTCTCTAAGAGCTCCTTCCATTCCTGCTTGGATCTTCTCAAGCAGGTCAGCGTTGGTTGGCTGTTCTTTCTGTAGTTCTTGAGTTTCGTTCGCTCTTTGTGCCAAAGGTGTTTCCGGCTCTGGATCGATTGTATTTCGACTAAATAGTTCGCGCTCCACTTCGCTCTTTATTGTGTCCAGTTGTTCAGGCGAAATAAGGCCATTTCTTAAGGTGACACGATATTGATCTGCGACTCTCTGTTCAGTAACTTGAAGCTCTGGTTACTCACGACAGAACTCTTGATAGAGTATTTGGCGATATCCAGTCTTGTCCTGGCCAAGGTTCGTAATTCTGTAAAACGTGCGCATTATAAATTCATTCATGGCGCCAGTCCATTTCATGCGCTGTCTTTTCAGTCCCGCTTGAGTGAGCGCTGGCTGTTGATCCTGCGCAACACTTTCTGCGGGTGGAGTTCTCGTTCTTGTTTGACTCCGTTGGTGATGGTCACGTTGTTGTTGTGACTGTATTGGTGACTGTTGTTGTGGTTCTTCTGATTCTTCTGGTTCTTGGGCTGTAGCTCTTTGGACGACAGGGGCCCGCCTCCTCAGCACCCTGCCACCGACGTCCCGCATGCTGTCATGTCCAGCGCCGGCTCCAGACATGCCCTGGCGATCCCCAGGCAGCGGCTCTTTTCCGAGGCCTCTACTCCGTAACTCCATTTTCATGGGTGGTGCCACCAATTGACCCTGGTGACCCTGGTAACTCGGAACCGTGGGGTTGTCAGTTCCCAAATGAAATGATTTAAACCAGATCATCCCGTGCGGGTTTTGGGAAGGGAGGAAGGTTAGGTAGTAGGTCAGCGGACAGCTGGCCCTTTAGTCGTCTCATACGACAGGCGGTAGATACCATGGTGCTATTCTAACCCGGACACCACACGGGGGTTATTATTATTATTATCCGACTTGACCATACAATGTAGGGGAAAATTCACTAAACCCCAGATATCCTAGATATCAAAAGGGTTTAGCTCTGTCGGAGCCCTTGCCAGGTTTTCAGGCCCGTGGTTGGAGTCGTGACGGCAGTTTCCCATGAATTTCCTGACCGTCCGGGCTGTCCGTAACAAGACGGCTTTTTGCATTTGTTTGTAAAGATGTTCGTCCAGACCGAGGTATTTTAAATTGTTTAATAGATGTTTTGGGACTAACCCTGTTGTTGACATAACAATTGGTACAGTTCGTGTGTTGTTCATGTTCCACTGAGTCTTTATTTGAAATTCCAAATCTCTATATTTGGTTATTTTCTCAGCCTGCTTGATATTGATATTATTGTTGTTGGGAATTGCTATGTCAATTAAAGTTGTTTTCCGAGAGACTTTATCTACCAAAACTATATCTGGTCTATTGCGAGCAACAGACCGATCGGTCAGTATCGTGCGGTCCCAGTACAGCTTGTAGTTGTTATTTTCTAAAACAGATTCTGGTTTATATTTATAGTATGGTAATCTTACCGACTGTGATAATTCATGTTTCAGTGCTAGTTCCTGGTGAAGTATTTTTGCCACAGCATCGTGTCGTTCTTTGTATTCAGTTGCAGCGAACGCTTGACAACCTCCTGTGATATGCTGGATAGATTCAGATGTTTGGCAACCGTACCTGCATCTATCGTTGTTAATGGAAGGGTCTTTAACGATGTACTTTAGGTAGTTCTTAGTTGGAATTACTTGATCTTGGATTGCCAATATAAAGCCTTCCGTTTCAGGGAACATATGACCAGAGATCAACCAGTAGTTCGACGCTGCACTGTCGACATAATCTTGGTTGATGTCGTTTATATGACTTCCATGAAGGGGCTTCTCTTT
Source organism: Octodonta nipae (assembly GCA_034190945.1). Taxonomy (NCBI): domain Eukaryota; kingdom Metazoa; phylum Arthropoda; class Insecta; order Coleoptera; family Chrysomelidae; genus Octodonta; species Octodonta nipae. The sequence goes on along the minus strand of CM067216.1, from coordinate 85,877,399 downwards.
CCATTTCAGCAGTTTCTGATCTGTGGTCTGGTGGTGAAATTGGACATGTTGTTGTGTCAGTCGCAGTGGTGTTGAGTCATCAACCTGGCACATGACTCTATTTAGATCAGAAAATTCTGCGAGTTTCTGGAAATGACTACGCAAAATAGAAATTTGTTGATCTAATAGTTTACTTAGATCTGTCAATCCTCTTCCTCCTTCATACCGTGGCAAAGTTGTACGTTCGACAGAGCTCTTTGGATGGTGATTTTGAGCTTTTGTTAGTAAAACTCGAACTTTTCGTTTTAATTGTTCAATGTCAGTCTTGCACCAATTAACTATACCGAAAGAGTAACTGAGCACTGAACACGCATAGGTGTTAATAGCCTGAAACAGATTTTTACTGTTTAGTTTGGTTTTCAACAGTCGTCTTACCCTTCTATAAAACTCTGCTGTTAGGTCCTTTTTCATAGTCATGTGATCAATACGTTGAGCCTGCTTTATTCCAAGGTATTTATAAGTATGACCTTCCCCCATAGATTCAATTGAGGTGCCATCTCCCATTTCGAAGTGGCCATGCTGTATTTTGCCTTTAACTATATTAATAATTCGGCATTTGTCTAGGCCCTATTATTATTATTATTATTATTATTATTATTACATACAAGTAAGCCCAAAAACAGAGAAATTACAATAATTGACTTACTAGTATATAGGTACATGCAAAATAAATGAAATTAATTCAATTACAAGAAAAAACAAAATAAACAATATTATTTACTCTAATAAAAAACAATCTAGTCTATTTTTGAAAATGTTTATAGAAGGTGCAGAGACAACATTAGCATTTAGATTATTCCAGCTGTCAAAAACTCTGTTCGGTAAGAAATTTTGTCTCGATCTGATGGAAAAGTTTTCTTTTTTGAGCTTGACCTGATGACCTCTGAGGCGTTCGTCCTGACTTACGGAAAACATTAGGTCGAGATTTCCGAAATTGAACTTCAATATTTTAAATGTGATAATCAGGTCTCCACGATGTCGCCGAAGTTCAAAGGATGTTAGGTTGGCCATAATAAGTCTTTTTCATAGGAAGGTCTTCTCGGTCCCCAGGGAATTCGAGTGGCCTTTTTCTGAACATTTTCCAGCAGGGTTTTGTCACGAACTAAGTCAGAATACCACGTTGGTCCAGCGTACTCAAGAATTGGTCTCACATAAATAGTGTAAAGTTTACAAAATGATTGAAAGGAGACTCTTGAAAAACATCTCCGAATGAGATACAGTTTCGAGTTCGCACGCTTACAGATTGACGTAATATGATCGGACCACGTTAGGCTACTGTTAACGATCACTCCGAGGTCATTGTGAGAAAACACAGAACTTAATGGTTGGCCGTTAATAAAATACGGTACCAGCGGATTATTTTTACCGATTTGAAGCACTACACATTTTTCAGCATTTAAAGGAAGCAACCTTGGGAACACCAAGTTAAGATAGAATCTAAGTCTTCCTGGAGCGTTAGTTGATTTGTGTTTGGATTGGCATATATTTTTGTGTCATCGGCGTAGAAAGATATTTTGCTTCTAACGTAGTAAGGAGTATCACTGGTGTAGGCCGTAAATAGCAAAGGACCTAAGACAGATCCCTGTGGTACTCCACTTTCTACTAACCTGCTCTGTGAGAAAGCTTCGCCAACTCTAACTTTGTAATGTCTATCCTTCAGGAAATCATCAATCCAACGAAGTAAAGTACCGCGAACGCCGAGATGTTCTAATTTATATAAAAGTCTACGTTTAGGAATACGATCAAACGCTTTGGAGAAATCTAAATAAACAACGTCAACGGGCTGTAGATTGTTGAGTGTTGATGTCCAGTCATTAACACAATGTAGGAGATTTGTTAAAGTGGAGCGGCCAGAGACAAATCCATGTTGTTGTATTGGAATAATTTGTTCTTGTAGAAAAAATTTTTTCATCTCATCTGAAATAATGGCTTCCATAACCCTACTAACTATAGGCAGTAGGCTAATCGGACGGTAGTTGCTAGAGTCAAGTTTGTTACCTTTTTTAAAAATTGGAGTGATAGAGGCTAATTTCCAACTAGGTGGTATAGAACTTTGGGAAAAAGAGGTCTGCACAATTAACGCCAAAGGTGTTGCAAGCGTGTCTGCGCAAATTTTTAACAGTTTTGGTGTTAGACCGTCTAAACCAGGTGAAGCATTAGTGCGAAGTTTTAATAAATGTTGTTTGACAAGATCTACTGTGAATAATACTTGTTCTAGAGATGCATCGAGACGGTGACAATTAATTGGTGGCAGATTATCATCAACGGGTTCTCTGCTAAAAACTTGTGAGAATGCTAAAGCAGACTCAGAAGACTCTTTGTCAGAAGAGCATAGAGTCTGATCAGGTTTTTGAAGAAGGGGAATAGAAACTTTTGATGTCAAGGAGGCCCGTATGTACTTAAATACTTTTTTACTGTTCCCACTAGCAATAATACTTTCTTCAAAATTTTAAGAGATATCTGTAACGCATTCGAAAATCTGCGGTGGTTTTGGAAATCAGTAAGAAGTCCTGTGTGTTTATATTTTCGCCAGAGCCGTCGTTTATGTTTAATTTGTTGTATTGATACGTGGTTAATCCAAGGTTTAAGACTGTTTTTGTAACTATCACGAAAAGTGGTGTTTGCAGAAATTATATTAAGAATTGTATCGTGTAATGCGTTCCACATTAATGAGGAGTCATTTAGCTCCGCAAAAAGTAAATTCGATTCGAGACAGTTGAGCATTTACTTCAGAAAAGTCGGTAGCAGCGTATGTTATAACATTATTTTTGCGGGATAGTATTTGGTTAAATTGAATGTGGGCCGTTATAACCGCATGATCTGATTTTTCAATAGGAGAATTTACTTCTAGAGAGGAAATTAGTTGTTCGTCGTTAGTAAGCATGAGGTCTAAAGTAGAAGGTTGGTTGTTAATTCTAAATCTGGTAGGTTCTGTAATAAGCTGCGTGAGATTCGAATTAGCTACAAGGTTTTTAAATAAATTGTGGGAGTTTACGGCGTCAGATAACGAAGTTATAGGCCAGGTAATTTCAGGAAAGTTAAAGTCGCCAGCAATGATAAGATTATCCAGAGACGATAATTCCTCAAGTTTTTCGAGGAAGATGTTATCATGTAGTAGTAGTGTATCAGGAGGACGATAAATGCATACTAAATTAAGCGAAAATGGATTTTTACTAACAGATAAATGAATAGCATCTATTCCAGGTAGGTCCAGTAGCTTAATATTAATAGTAAAAGCTGTAGTAATAACATCAGATAAGTAGATACATACACCTCCCCCGACACGATTTTTCTATCTTTGCGATATATTGTGTACTCATTAATGTTAACTAACGAATCTGGAATTGAGGGTTTAAGCCAGGATTCAGCAATAAACATAATGTGTGGTTGAAGAAGTTGCACTGTGCATACGAATTTATCGAATTTAGCAGAAAGTGAGTCTAAATTTGTATATAGAAATAGCCAGTCATTAAATTTGCCGGTGGAAAAATTATGGACGAAATTTCGTGATTTTGGGAATGCCGTTAATATATTTTATTGTAAGGTCATGTTCGCCATTATTTTTGCGAGTTTCTAGTTCAAAGCGTCAAGTATTTGTGAATATGCAGTTAGTCCCAATTGTAGTATTATTTCCCAAAAAGGCATAAAAATATATCTATTTTTCAAAAGATTTCAAAAATAAAACTGAAAAAATTTAACGTATTCAATAGATTGTTTCATTTATATATAAATAATTTTAATACATATTAATTAGTATTTACATTTTTCATTTCTAAACAAATACCTAAGAAATCCGAACTTGAGACTGTTCTTAAGTTAGTTAGTTAAACTGGCCGAGTATTAAAGCAAATAAAAACACACTCTGGTTGTGGAATACCTTTGAAAAGTCATTTTGGAAATTTTGCAGGTCAAACTTCATACTAAAACAATCTTTTTATGTATCTAGTACAACTGAATTTAATACGTTATGGTGAAATTAATATCGGCATCTGAAACTCCTAGATATTCGTTTCGCCTTAAAAGATTAAATATACTTATATTAATCTAGATATATACTACACTTCGTTTTATTAACTTTGTAAATAATATATAACTAAAATTTAAAAAAAAAAACGCCTTAGTATTCATAGATCAAATTTATTATGCACATTGTGGTTGACAGGTAAATAGCGTCACAACATTGGAGCATTTTTTATTGATTCACAGATTATGATATTTCTTTTACATTAACTTACATTTGGTAATTCAGTATGAAGTGCTGATTCGAAAGTGGCCCTCTATAAAACCTTTTTTTTGACAGCGGTTGTATAAATCCCATCTCCAAGTCTTTCACATAATCTATTTTCGACCGTTTTCCTGCCGCTCAAATTGTCAGTGAAATGATACTGGATCTTTCTCCTTAACTCTCGATAAGATTATTTCCGTTTGTTGGAAGTGTCACAAATTCACCCCATTTTTTTTTAAATCTATGCAAAACATGAAAAATCAATAATTTTTTATGATATAATTGAGATACCTTAGATTATAACTCGATAAATAATAATCTAATGAGAAAATAATTAAATAAATTTAAATAAAAGATTAAATGTTTAATAAGCAAATTTGAACATTTTTAGTTGAGGTAAGTTGGTCACGAAATTGTGCTTTTTATACACGGATGTAGGAAAATCCAATCTTAAAGGAGGAACATATAAACCGTGTTCTTAACAATTTTTTATTTCTTACTTATATGGGTATGTTTAAATTTGCAAAAATTTTAATTTTGACATTTATTGTGAATTTAAAGTACAGAATAAAACATATTGGCAACAAAATTAAAAGCTACAACATGACTGGTTGATCGATCGATCCGATTAGTTAATTAAGAAAAGCGTATCTTTCAGTCTTCAGTAGCTGTTGTGTAAAAAATGAAAATTTCATTTTTATGACAAAAATAACGCATCAGAAAATCATTTTCGTGGCAGCAATATATACCCACTGACAAAGAAATCGCAACACCCAGAAGAAGATGTTAAAATTTGATACTGTAGTAAGTAAATGATGAAAATTTGGCAAATTTTGGTGAATTTTTTTCATATATTTTTTTTATCAATTAATATTGTAGTCGTTTTTTGTGTTTTTTTAATGTACCAAAAAACACCTTTAGGGGTAGAATTTCATCTACAAATTTCAACAAGACAACCCTTGATATATTGCCTATTTCATACAAAAGAATCTCATTATAATAGAATTGGAAAATTGGTTGACATTTGGAGAATGCAGAACTACGTATTATATCTCGGGCTCGCGTCAGTATAGGGAGATACAATAGGTTCGTTCCTTTAACCGATTGTCCACCGATCGGCAATTGGTTAATGCATCGGTACATGAACCGTTTATTGCGCAACTCGATGCATGTACCAGTCGGTGGCTGCACCACCGGTTCTACCCTGAAGCCGGTGATGGAAATTACGGTAATTTCCATCACATTAACTGGTTGCGAATCAATCACCGTGTCACTTGGAACACGAAACTGAACCGTTCACTAAACGGTTAATGTTATGAAGGAACGCTATTTTTCTTGTGCGCAGGTACGCGACCGTTGTGTATCGGTTATCTAGGCTGAAGGAACGAACCTATAATATAGCAATTTTTTAGTCTGTTTATAGTTTGTTACAAAATATGTTCAATAATTTATACGTGATACTCAAATAACCAAACCCATAGACAATTACATTTTTTTATACGTATGTATTAAAAAATATTGTTTTGTCACTGGGCCCGTGCCCAAGCAATTGTACTGCTTGCTGAGAGATTTCTGTCTCCTGTTTAAAAAAATAAATACTTAAAAGATTGTGGTAGTGCTCTGTCTTGAACAAGGGCGTATTTTTACTAATACACTCAAGTTCCTTATCTATAGATAAATAGGCAAAGACAAACCGATTAGGTACCATTTTCTCCTCTGTCTCTCAGCCAATTTTCTTCATTTTTGTTTTGTTTAGTAGCTACTGAAGGCCTTCAGTGCATAATGCTAATGCTAAAATTAATTTATAATATTGGTTCATTCATTAAATAAAATATAATAAAAATTCATTATTTACGTCCATACTGTCAACGCCAAACAACTGACAGTGCCGCCGCCGTCAGACGCTCAAAACTCAAAACATTGAGTAATTATATATGGAACTGGCAAGCAAGCGTTGTTATTGTTTAGTGGTAAAATAGTCAATGTAATAGATCAGTATTGATTTTTCGGACGAGTTGCAGTAACTTTCATATTAAATATTCTGTTTTTAATGTGAATTTAATTATTTGATTAATATATTATTATCACAACCTTCCCGAAGGTGTTGTGTACAAAAGTGTCAGACAGCCGACAATAGAGAATGTATTAAATATTTAAGTTCTCCTAGGGTTGTTGGTCCTATCTTTTCTTTAATATTCCTGAACTTAATTGAAACCGCAAATGACGAAAACTTTTAAATTGCAAAGAACAATCTTCCAATTATTATATCGAATATTTTGCCAGGAGCGGTTCCAGCCAAAAATTTGGGGCGGTCATTCATTTGTTAAAAATATTTCGAATACGGATATTTGAACAAATTTTTATTTTCTTTTTATTTCAATAGATTTGTCAATATGAGTGAACAATTTTGGTCATTACATCTACTTCTCCGATTTCTCCGCAACTCTGTTCTTATAAAAATATACTTTTTACAATTTCATGAAACACGGTCGAATTTCTACCACTGGACGACCACTAGTAGGCATAATTTGTTTAAGTAATGACAGAATGCCCAATATGTGAGATGATATCGCTCACATTTTACGCAACAAAATATTATTGCATCACTTTTTAAATACAACTAATAGTCGCCCAGTGGTGGAAATTCGAGCCTATTTCATCAAATTGTAAACTTTGTTGGAGTTTTTTGTCAAAACTATATTTTTATAAGAAATAAAGTTGAGAACTCGAAGAAGCAGGTGTAATGACCAAAATTGTTTACGTCATATCGACAACTCTGTTGAAATAAAAAGAAAATAAAAATATATTCAAATAATTTTGACAAATGCGTAAATCCCCAAATTTTTGGCTGGAACCGCTCCTCATAAAATGTTCGATATAATAATTGGAAGATTGTTTTTTGTAACTCAAAAGTTTCCGTCATTTGCGTCAAAAGTTATTAGTAGGTATTACAAAATAACTACAAAACATAAGAACATACTAATAAACCACATATCTTAAGATTCAATATACTTTTCATTAATTTTAGTGACATACAAATAGTAAGCAATGACTATTTCTGTTTTGTATGGAAAATATAAAAAAATAAAATGCACCTATTGTTAATTACTGTTAAATAATACCTATTTTTTTGGAAACTAGTCTCAGTGAATGAAACTGAAATCTTGAACTTTACTCGTTGAATTAAAAACTTAATTTTACCACCATGCTATAATAACCTAACGGCTAACAATATTATGAAACGCCCAAATTTAAATCATAGTAAATATCTAACTGTTCCTTGAATTTTAGGGTCTCTGTATAAATTCACGATTTTTGTAATCTTAGTTAAATATGCTATTATATATAAAAATAAACAGTATCTAAATTAAAAGTATAATTATAAAATCCATAAAATATTATCAGCAATAAATTGATCAAATAACATAATTGTGATTTTAGTTGACCAACAAATATTTACAAAGCAATGAAAGTTGTAAAATTGCGAAATCCCAATAAATGGTGATTATTGAATAATAGAAACTTTCCTAGGTTCCAAATTTGTTAGGTTTTGATTAATTTAGTCTTTCACATTCGAGTCAATCCATCTTATGATTTTCTCTCCAAGCAATCAGGCGACACTGTTACTGTTATTTGTTTAGCATTGACAGTATGGACGTAAATAATGAATTTCTTAATTATATTTTATTTAATAAATGAATCAATATTATAAATTAATTGTAGCATTCAGCACTGTAGGTCGTGAGAAGCTTCTAAACAAAACAAAAATAAAGCAAATCGGTTGAGGGACAGAGGAGAAAATGGTACCGAACCGTTTTGTCGTTGCCTATTTATATAAAGAAAATTACAATTTCGTAGATCAAATTGTTCATAACTTCTAGTTATCGTATTTTATCATACGCACATATCATAGAGTCTATAGGTTTGCACCTCACAGAGTAGAAAAAGTTTACCAACAATTGTTTCATTCGGTTCACAATACCAAAATCATTTTATTGTAAGCATTTTGCAGCTTAAATTGTTTTCACATTATTAGTCTATTTCTGATTTATGAAGATTTTACACGTCATGAAAAATGAAAACTCTTGATTCAAAGCATTTTCTCAGAAAACCTTTTAGAATCAAATTATTTTCAAACATCATTAATCTCTGTCTAAAACAAACTTAGTTTTTACAAGCGGACCGAATCAAATAATAGCAACCTACATAGATGGATACAGATTAAAGTAAAACAGAATTAATATCCTGAAAAATCCTGGCCAGAATTTTTTTGGTGTTTACCCACCCTAATACAGGTAATGGATGTATTATAATCGTGCTGGTAAAATGACGACGTTTCGGCAGTCACATCTGCCCTCTTCAGGTCGGTTCGCATAATTCTCGTATTCGAGTAACTAGAAGCGAAAGCAGAAGGCTACGAGAATTATGCGAACCGACCTGAAGAGGGCAGATGTGACTCTGCCGAAACGTCGTCATTTTGACATCGATATATATATATATATATATATATATATATATATATATATATATATATATATAGCCCCCCGGTGGCCTAGTGGGAAAGTCCGTCAGCTCACACAATTGTACTAAATTGGAGCTTGATATAGCGGACCGGACCCGGGATCAAATCACAGCCAAGTCAAGGTTTTTTTCATTAATAAAAAAACTGTGACAAAATTCCGGGGGGTACAGTCGTCTCTTACAAAAAGACCTAAAAGACCTTAAGCTCTTTATCTGTTCCCTCAAGACCTTAAGTGTCTCCGATTAGCTCTTCAGCTTTCGCTTCACTAATACATTCCGTTACGAGTTTAGTTATACAAAGGCCAATTCCTCAACCTCTAGCCTTGAGTTTCCGATAAAAACTGCCAAAATTATGTTCGTCTTCTCAATCCTTCGAGCCAGTTCTTCAATTCTTCAGTCCTACACTTCTTCCTCTTCTTCTTCATTTCATTTAGTAAAACCGACCATTTGCCCACCTACCTTCAATTCTCTTCAATACAGTCCTACAGTCCTTCTCACAGAACTTAAGCTCTTCTTCTTCTTCCTCTGTTCTCAAGACCTTAAATTCTCCATTTCCACAGCTCTTCAAGTTCCTCTGCACTCTTTTAATTCTTCAGGAAGGCTACACCATGAAAAATTGGTTGAATATAGCTGCATATGATGATGATGATGATGATGATAATACATATATATATATATATATATATATATATATATATATATATATATATATATGTATATATGTTATATAAGTTATTCCATCGACTTATGTGAAACTATCTCGCTGGCTATTACAGACGCTTCATACCAAATTTTGCGAAGATCTCTAAACCTCTGACAAAACTACTCCAAAAAGACGTCAAGTTCATCTTTGACGCAGATTGCAAGTCTTCCTTCAATGAACTGAAGCAAGCCCTTGTATCTGATCCAATTCTGATATATCCAAACTTTGAAGAACCCTTCCTGCTCACTACTGATGCTAGTGCTTTTACTATTGGAGCGGTTCTTTCTCAAGGCCCTGTGGGAAAAGATCTCCCTGTTGCATACGCTTCTCGCACCCTCTGTGCTGCAGAGACACGATATTCCACCATCGAACGAGAATTGTTGGCCATAGTTTGGGCTGTTAAGCACTACAGATCTTTTTGGGAGAAGGTTTACACTCCTGTGTGACCACCGTCCGCTTACTTGGCTCTTTTCCATCAAAGATCCTGGCAGTCGTCTAGCCAGATGGCGCCTTAAGCTGGAGGAATACAATTATAAGATTGAGTACAAGCCCGGCAAGGTAAACCAAAACGCAGACGCTCTTTCTCGCATCAAAATCAACCATTTCAAGCAATGTGCTGATTTCCTTTCAAAAATCAAAATTTTCGCTAACAACGAAACTGACTCCGAACAACCTGAAAACTCTGACAATGACGACGAACATGACGAAAGAATTATCGCTGAGTTTAATCGTTTTGTTCAACTTTACAAAACTGAGTCAATAATCGATTACTCTAAAATTTAAATATCTAATTCTCAACTTTTAGACAAGTCCCACAAACGCATAGTTACATTCTTTTGGCAAAACAAAACTAACGACTTACACGACAAAATTATTGATGACTTTTTCGAAGAAGAACCTAATTTCAGTAATGACACTCTTAACATCATGCCCAGTAAATCTGTCAGGCATAGAAAATACTTAGTTGTACCTTTGCCCTATGACCCTGAAACTGTCGTCTCACATCTTTTCAAAATTATTTATACCAACCAAGACCAATTCAACGACTCCGAAATATACTGCATAGAAAATAACATAGAACTTCCCATTCTCGAAATTTTATCTTTCATTCTCTCCGACAAAGAAATCAAACTGAAAATCTGCCAAAACATTGTTACAACTCCTACCGAAGACGAAATTCCTATAATAATACAACAATACCACTCTGGTAAAAACAACCTCCATCGTGGCATTAACGAAACTATCAGACGTATTAGGGAAAAATACAATTGGACCGGCTTAATTAAAACTGTAGAACAATTCATCAAATCCTGCGAAACTTGCCAAAAAGTAAACTTCTGTAGGAAAAACTTAAGTGCACCTTTTATTATTAAGGAAACACCCAAGACTCCTTTCGAACGTATTAACATTGACATCTTTGAATATCCATCTAGAAATCATGCACTCACTATCAGGGACGAACTCACGAAATTTACGCAAGCCTACCCCATTAACGACAAAACAGCTTCAACTGTCGTAAACACCCTTCTGATTTTCTTTCAACATTACGGAACTCCACTTCGGATCCATTGTGACTATGGACGTGAATTTGACAACACTTTAATGCGGGATCTATGCCAACTATACGACATAAAACTAACATTCTCCAGCGTTCAACATCCCGAGTCAAATGGTTCTATTGAAAGATTTCACGCGACCTTAGCAGAAATGATAAGGGCAAATACAGCGGAACATCCAGACGATCATCCATTTAATGTCCTCCCTTATGCCATCATCTGTTATAATAACACGAAAAATAAAACCACCGGTTTCACGCCCTACGAACTTATATTTGGGCACACTTCAAGTAGGCCTCCAGAAACCCTTTACAACCAGGAAAAACTGATTTCGAAATACGTAAGAGACCTAAATAACAGAATGGACTATTACTACAGACTCGCCCGTGCTAAAACCGAAAGACAGAAAGAAGAATCTAAAGTGCGATTTGACCAACACGTTTCTACTAAACAACCCGATTACAAAGTAGGCGACAAAGTCTACGTAAAAGAGTCCCAAATTAAAAATAAAGCCGAAAACAAATTCAACGGCCCCTTCGAAATTACCGCAATACGAAAAAACTCTGCCACCTTCATAAATTTACAAACAAACCAAATAACTAAAGTTAACTTTGACAGACTAAAACCCTATTTTGAATAAATCCCTTTTTTCAGATTCTGTGGACTGTTTTCAGTCGTGAACCTTCAACAGTACGTCATTACGCCTGTTAACAATACTATAGGAGTTTTCTTTCATGAAGAAGGAACCCTTAAAATTTCTAATGACAAATGGACACTCCTTGTTTACAAAGATCTAAGCCCATTTCGAGACGCTACTTTAAACAACGACAATGTACTGAACAGACTTTTAGATACTATTAACCACAACAAAACTAACGTTAAAATCTTCAAATCAAAAGTACAGACTCACATAAGCCTCCTGAAACAAATATCAAAATCTGTTAACATCAAATATACAGAAATTTTCGCTGACACTGAGACTTACAGTACCATCAGAAAGAAACGCGGACTCATTAACGGACTGGGATCAATTTGGAAATCTATTTCCGGTAACTTAGATGCAACAGACGGAGAATACTTTAGTGACCCTATAAACAAAATTACTAAAGACCAACATCAAATTGAGAACTTAATGAAACGACAATTATCAGTAACAACTTCGGTCATTAAGAATCTTAACACCACACTACAAAAATTTCAGTCCGAAGAGAAAATATTTTCGGAAAATATCGAAACAATTAGGAAGTCAATTGAGTTCATTACAGACGATCTTGCTTTTTATGAACTTCAAGCCAATGTCTTGGATTTGTGTGAAAGCTTAATGGAAAGTTACGTATACATTGAAGATACCCTCAACGATGTATTAACTGCAGTCTCTTTCGCCCGTCTAAAAATTTTACATAGCTCAATTATAAACCCAGTAGATTTGGTCGATTCCCTTCAGAAAATATCACAGTCACTTCATGAAAATAACTTACCACTTCCAACCTATAGTTCAAATGTTGCTCGATATATCGATCTAATAGAATTGGAAGCTTTTCAGATCAATACTAAAATTGTTTTTGTACTAAAAATTCCCATAGTCAATCCTGAAACTTATACACTGTACCGCCTGTATCCTATCCCAGTTTTGGATAATCGAACAGGATTTCACCATATTCTTCCAACAAAAATAAAATATATCGCGAGAGATGACGATTCGCTATTGTACACATCTTTCGAAGACCTGAGTGACTGTAAGCCATTATCTAAAGAACATAAGATCTGTTCCAAAGTTATTCCACCCACCATAGACAAAGAAGCCCCCTGCGAAGCACAGCTTCTTAGACAGCCAGCAGCCCTTCCTTCAACTTGCAAGCCTTTAATATTATATGCCGAAGAGTATAATATTCAAGAGATTGATCTGAACCTTTGGTTAATCTCGACTTCCGGACAGTTGCCCATCAACATCAAGTGCAAGGGAGAAGATGTCGTTACCCAATCCATTTCTCCAAATTCTCTATTGACCATCCAACCCAGTTGCAACGCCTTCATCGGTAACACCAGGGTCCATGCCAGAAGGACCACCAACAACGTTGACAACATCACACTAAAAAGTCACCCAGTCAACATCCCGTACAACTGTTGCGACAACCTGCCAACCATCGGTCAACTTCCAAAGTTGAAACCCATGAAACTACAGGAACTGGATGCCAGAGACCTGAATATCGTCAACCATAAGCTTAGCCAATACTCCAGTGAATTAGAAAAGTTCCTAGACCAACCGTTCTTGGAGAAACACACCTCCTGGTTTACGATCATCACAATAGCAACAACCGTAATTGTGGTTGTCCTTTCCATCAGCATCATCAGAAAGAAATTCCAGAAGCCCCCAACGATTAGCCCTTCTGTCGATGCAGCACCACCACCAGGTCTATCAACCATCAAGCCCAGGCTAAAACTCCATAGCCTCCTTAGTCCTGTCGAGGATATGGAATTGCAGAACCTCCCTTAAAAGTCGATGCTGTAGCATCAACTTTTTTATATGGATGGGAGTTGTTATATAAGTTATTCCATCGACTTATGTGAAACCATCTAACAACAGTTCCCAAGCTGAGTCAGCATCCATGTGTCGTCTCAGGTTACCTTCGACGACGTACATCCGTGCGAACAGCAAACGCTGCTACAGCCTAGTCAGCATTGTTATGTTAAAAATTGTTCAATTGCCTTATGTCTGCATTCATTATTACTTACAGATTTGTCTAGTTTAGTTTAACACTCATTTTGTCTTTTTAATTGTTATATAAAGTTTTATTATTTTCATTGTTATTTTCAAGTTATTATTTTTATTAAAAGTATTGTGCAACTATAAATAAAATCTTTTTTAAAAAGAGAAATTTTGAAAGTGTGATATAACATATATATATATATATATATATATATATGTTATGGAATGTGTTCGATAAACATTACATAGAGAATAATATTCAAAAAAATGTATGAATTAGATGTTGCGGTTTTAGTTCTATGCTGGTTCAATGCAAGTATATAATTGACGAAGGACCTTTAGCGGAACAATCAATAAACACGTAAAGTAATTCACCAAATAAAAGTTAATCACTGACCTTTTACGTCGAAGCTCTGCAAAGGGTGTTTTCTTGGTTCTTCTTTCTTCAGAGGCTAGCCCCATGAACAGGAACAGTTTCTTAGAGCTTCATCTGGACAACACGTTACACAAAAAAATAGCGACGTAGTGTTCATTGATTGAGCATACAAAAAATGCGGGTTTAACAACAAATGATGCGCTTTTGTAAACACAAAAGAAACAAAATGAAAGCGGTTTAGCGGTCGTTACAAACGGAGCTACTAACTCGCGACTCGTAACGAAAAAAAACAACAATAAGCGGCGTCTCTTCAGACGGAATCAAAAAATGTCCGAACAGTTCGGAGCACAAACACGAAAACTTCCTAAGCGTCCTATTAGCTCGGGATGCGAACCACGAATCACAATAGTGTCTATATTTTATATATTTTACACGCAAAAAACGTTTACAATTAGCATTAGCGCGACGGAATGTTTTAGAAAAGGTGCAGAAGTTTAAAAATCAATGAAGTAATTCAATCAAATTGAAAACAATACACTAAACAAATTGCGGGAACGAACCATTCCGCCAGCCTTGAATTACTTATTTCAAAACTAAGGGTCCATTGGCAGTGGACAAAGCTTTACAAGAGGTCGCTTCAAAGTACCACTTGCAGTTCTAACTGCAGCAACGCGTACAACACCATCACCTCCAGGATGTACGTCAATAATGCGCCCTAATGGCCAATTCAAAGGAGGTGAAGTGTCTTGCTTCAAAATAACAAGAGTACCTGGCTTAACAACCTCCGAGGGATCAGTCCATTTACTCCGTTGATGAAGAGTATGTAAATATTCTTGCGACCAACGTTTCCAGAATGCCTGATGCAAACGACTCAGTAACTGCCATCTGTTGATACGATTAGATAGACAGATAAGACATCAGATTCAGGAGGTGCTGTTAAAGGTTCCATGGTAAGAAACATTCCAGGACTCAAGGCGGTAAGATCCGAGGGATCGTTGCTACAAGGGGTTATAGGTGGCGAGTTTAAAACTGCTTCGACCTGTGCAAATACAGTAGAAAGTTCTTCGTAGGTTAGGATTTGATCTTCAACGACACGTCTTAAGTGAGCTATGACACTACGAATTACTTTCTTTGCGGATAGAATCCAAAATCTTTGCTGCAAAAGAAATTGAACGGTTTGGATTCCTGCGTGAAGATTGGTGACATGACAATCTTCGACAATTAGATTAGTCAAACGACTTTTACTTGGTAGCAGTGCGGGAAATTTAGTGTCAAACGGCAATGGAGCATTAGCCAATCTACTACCAACTCTAAGAGTTCCCTGTTCATCAAGAAACGGCGAAAGTTTACGAAGCGATTTGGGCAAAAGTTTTGGTTCTCGAAGAAGGGAAATCTTTTTAGAAAAATATTGATCTTGAACATAGCGAACATTGCGAAGCTGAGCCTGATATAACTCAGCAGCCAAAAATGATCCAGAGCCCCTACGGTCTGGATTGCGGGCGTTATCAACAAAGCGAGAAATATGAGCTATAATGCGGGTAATGCGATTAATAGAAGAATGTTCTTCTAACAAAGTACCAAATAAATTTGGTGAAGCGGTGACTTGAAGCGCCACTATACGGGCTTCAGTCATAACTAGCGGTGACATGCTTGAGTCTGAGCAAGCATGTGGCAAACAAGCGGTAATCAACAATTGTGGGCCTTTCCACCAAAGTGTATTGTCTAACAACTCTGATGGCAAGGTGCCGCGGGAACCCAAGTCAGCGGGGTTATCACAAGATTGGATGTAAAACCAATGCGAAGAAGGAAATTTTTCCTGAATGTAAGCAACTCGATTACTGACAAATGTCTTCCAACGGTGCGGGGAAGAACTAATGAAAGGACTACCGTGGAATCTGACCAGCAACGAATCACCTTGAACAACAAACGACTATTGAATTGCTCATAAACATAATGAGCCAACTTAGCGGTAAGAACTGAAGCACACAGTTCCAATCTGGGAAGTGACAAAGTTTTCAAAGGGGCAACTTTCGATTTAGACAACACAAAAAAACTTTGACGAAATCCAGATGCGGTTTCGAACACAAAATAAACAACAGCGGCATAACCTTTCTCAGAAGCATCACCAAATGCGTGAAGTTCACAACTAGAAAAGTTTTCTATAGCAAGCAGGCGAGGCAAAACTAAATTGTGCAAGGTCAACAAAATAGCTATAATGTCTTGCTGCAACTTGGGACCGATAAACAAAAAATCATTCAAAGATAATCGAAGAGGTATCTTAGCGGATGCATTAAACACTACACGAAGTTTGGTTGTGCTACTATCAGGTTTCAAAACACAATGATGCGGTATGTAGTAACAATCAGAAGAAGTAGATGATGGATAGGGAACCAACTCCATATGATCCAGCTCCAAACACTCTTTGAGAAAATCACAATATTGTTTGTAGAGATCTGGTTGCTGTAGAAGACGTCTTTCTAAAGAGTAGAAACGTTGTACGGCGAGATTATACATTCCATCAAAAGCAGGAAGTGTATTTCGAAAAGGAAGAGGCACAACGAATCTACCTGAATCCAATCTCCTGCATCCCTCGGAAAATATTGTTTCGCAGATAAGATCATCAGGGGACTGAACCAGTGCGGTAGGAACATCTTCAATTGTCCAGAACCTTTGGAGTGAATCATCTAATGATACTACATCTTCAATTTGACAAAAAAGCGAAGTTGGGTTTATGACTGACTGAGAGTGAGAGTTAACAGAACTCGAAGACACTCTACCGATAAGGATGTAACCAAACACAGTGTTAATAGCATCAAGAACACCTTCCTTTCCCAGAAGGCGTCCACCCAACAAAATTTGAGAGAATATATCGGCACCTAACAAAAGGTCAATAGCGCCTGGGCTATTGAAACCAGGATCAGCAAGTTTCAAATTGGTTAGATATGCCATATTAGCCATGTTAATGGGCGCAACAGGCATATCATTGCAAATGCGGGATAAAACAATAGTATCAACAACAAAATTGCACTCACGCTTTACTATAGAGCGAAGAGAAAGGGTAAGAGAGCCCTCAGCAGAGGGACTCTGCATAGAACCTAGCCCGTTGACTTGAATCGAAGCGGGCATAGGTCGGAAGCCAAGGCGTTTGACAGCCTTGCTCGCAATGAATGGTGTCATGCTACCAGAATCTAGCAGACATCGCAAGTTTGATAAGAACCGTGCTTATCTAATACCTCAACTAAAGCGGTAGATAACAACACATTTGAATTGTATGACAAAAGTGAACTATGACAAGAAGTCTGCGGTAGAGAAGTTTCGGGACTTTCAACAGTATTAATGGCACTGGATCCACCAGATGTGGAAGCCAGGTTTGCGGGGGGAGCACTAGATTCAGGCCGAATGCCTGAATCACCACGATTTACACAATGAAGCAATGTGTGATGGCGTTGTTTGCAGTTGCGGCAAGTGGATAAAGATTTACAGCGATTCAACTGATGAGAATCGCTCAAGCAATTAAAACAAAGTCTAAAATCTTTAACAAACTTAAACTGCGCGGATACTGATTTGTTCAAGAATTCAGAACATTTGTAAATCGCATGATCGGATTTACAAACTAAACAATTTCTATTCTTAGTGACAAACAAAGATGTAGTGAACCGGGAAGAATGTTGCTTTGAATTCAATGGTAACTTTTTGTCAACACTTTGCTTTGCCTTGCGGGATAATTCAACATGTTCAAAGGCATCACAATGCTTCGACAAAAAATCAACAACTTCCGAACGGATCGGAAAGTCATCTTGAGCGGTCACAGTACCATGGTAAAGTTCAAATTTAGCGGCTAAATTCTTTGGAACTCGTTTCAACATCATCTGAACGATACAAAAATCCCACTGATTTACTGGTAAACCCAAATTTTTCAGTGCTTCCAAATTATCACTGAAGTTATCCAATAACTTCCGAACCTCTGAAGGGCTATCTGAAGTTAGTTGGGGGAATTGTTCTAAAGCTGACCAATGAGACTCCGCGATTAAACGAGTTCGCTTGAATTTTTTCAAAAGTGTTTCATAAGCACTCACGTAATTGTTTTGTGTTAGTTTAAAATTCTTAATAGCCTCAAAAGCAGGCCCTTTTAAAGCTAACTGCAAATTTTTGAACTTCTGCATAGTACTGAGTTTTTCATTATTGTGAATTAATGAATCAAACAAATCAATAAAAGTACCAAATTCCAATATGTCTCCACTAAATGAAGGCAAATCAATTCGCGGCAAAGCAACACTTTCCTGTTCCCGAGTTATATTTTGTGGCGTAGAATTCTGAACAGATTTCAGTTTAGCAAAAATAGACCTAATTGAATAAAACAATTTTTCAAATTTATTGCGAATGTCATTCTCAAAGTCAAAATCAAGGTTTGCATCTGAAATTAATCCAACAATCGAATTGTGATGTTTAAAAAATTCCAAATGGATTGAATCAACCATATCAATCATGCTAAAAAACAATTCAACGTCGTCACCTCTTAAGGCTTTCTCGGCAGCAAAATAAATATCTTCTAATCTTTTAAACTCCGATTGTCGATGATTTTTAAATTTGCGTAAATTTTCAGCGGTTTTTGACATCTTAACAATAAATCAAAATCACTGTAAGGCCACTGAACAAATCTAACACGATAGAACGAATCAAAATACTATTCCAAAAATGTACAATTTTTTACTGTTGAAGTAGTAAAATATCTGACCAAATGTCAAATAAATTCAAAACAATTTAGCAAATAACCAAAACAAACAAAACGAGCTCTTGTAAGTTTTTAAGGCGGCAAAAAAATTGCGTTTTATTTTCAACGGAATTAGTGAATATCCCGAACTTGCTTTCTCTTCTAACAAATAAAGAAACTAAAATTCAATGCGGTTTTCAACAATAATTGCAACGAAAAATCAATGTTTTGATCATTAAACTTTGCACGAAATTAACTCAAATGTATCCGGCCCGGAGTTGGACCAAATTATGTAATTTATTCGATAATCTTTGCACGAAATTAACTCAAATTGCATCCGGCTCGTACTTGGACCAAATGTTATGGAATGTGTTCGATAAACATTACATAGAGAATAATATTCAAAAAAATGTATGAATTAGATGTTGCGGTTTTAGTTCTATGCTGGTTCAATGCAAGTATATAATTGACGAAGGACCTTTAGCGGAACAATCAATAAACACGTAAAGTAATTCACCAAATAAAAGTAATCACTGACCTTTTTTGTCGAAGCTCTGCAAAGGGTGTTCTTCTTTCTTCAGAGGCTAGCCCCGTGAACAGGAACAGTTTCTTAGAGCTTCATCTGGACAACACGTTACACAAAAAAATAGGGACGTAGTGTTCATTGATTGAGCATACAAAAAATGCGGGTTTAACAACAAATGATGCGCTTTTGTAAACACAAAAGAAACAAAATGAAAGCGGTTTAGCGGTCGTTACAAACGGAGCTACTAACTCGCGACTCGTAACGCAAAAAAACAACAATAAGCGGCGTCTCTTCAGACGGAATCAAAAAATGTCCGAACAGTTCGGAGCACAAACACGAAAACTTCCCAAGCGTCCTAATAGCTCGGGATGCGACACACGAATCACAATAGTGTCTATATAATAATAACAACTTTCAACTATAAGAATATAAGTCAACTAATCATCTAACGACTGAAGGTCCTACACTAGTATTTATAACATTACAAAATGATGAGTCGACACGCGTGTTAAACAAAGACAATTTAAGCGTGTCGTTTCAAAATGGATGGTCATCAGTTTTTATGTGAACTGAAAAATAAGAAGTGTACAGTTTTGGTTACCAAGTATAAATGAAGAAAAGTCGAACGTGATAAAAATGACTAACAAGTATCATATTACAATGTGGGAATAATGACAGTATTTGACCTTATAATTAGAAGTAAATTTAATATAAAGTCTGTTTAAATACTTATATAACATATATATATATATATATATATATATATATATATATATATATATTTGAAGCGAAAGCAGAAGGCTACGAGAATTATGCGGACCGACCTGAAGAGGGCAGATGTGACTCTGCCGAAACGTCGTCATTTTACCATCGATCCCGGCAGGGATCAGGTATCAACTAGGCGGATGAATTCCCGGAAACCATCTAATACATATTATATATATATATATATATATATATATATATATGAACTAAGCTAGGTTCCGGGTGAGAACCGCGACTGAATTTATTAAATACTCGACGTTTCGACTCCTGCTTCGGAGCCATTATCAAGAGACAAAAAATGATTTTTTTGTCTTAGTTAATTTGTTTCATTCATTATAATTATGATTAAGTATCACAAAGCAACGGCGTCCAGCATCAATTTTTTCCCAAGATAAGAGTTATTTGTTAACACCTCCAAACAGTTGATCGTTTTAGTTCTAAAATGTGAAAAAAAAATTAAGTTCACTATCTAAGCTTTCCCGATAGCATTTTATTTCATATACTTTACGAAGTAAATTATTATCAAGGGCAGATGCAGAGATTAGATTCGAAGGGAAAACTCGTACTTCAGAGGGCATGATCGCGTACTATGGGGGAAGGCTTCTGGACATGTTGTATGTTCTTAACTATTTATTGTTGATGTGAGATTTAAATTTAAGTCACATCAATTACTTTCTTCCATGCTCTTGCATTTAAAGCTTCCTCCTTTTAGTCTTTTAAGCACTGACTTTCGGAGGGGCCCCTCTGGACCTGCCCCTGATTTTTTTCATAATTGTTTATATCTAAGTACAACAAACATGTAACATGGAATCGATCGTTTTGGGAAAACGATATAACGTTTGATATGTAAAAGTGATAGTAATGCGCCATGTTGTTCTCTTCTTCTTGGGACATGATAAACGACAACAATGTCAATCATCCCCATCCTACATGGTCATTACAGTCATGCAATGATCATATAGCTAATTGGCAAAACAAAACCATTTTTTTATTCATATTCTGCTACCACATTTCGTACTTCCATGAGTATTTTGTGTATATTGCAGTAACTCGTGGGTTCAAATCAAATTTTAAAAACTGATATTCACTTTCACTTTCTAGAACTCCAATCCAATCCAATATTTACCACAGCTGATTCCAAAAACACGTTTTTATTGACTAGAAAGTTCCAGATCGTGATGTTTTTTTTATTATTCCAGACGGTCAATTTGTTTTTTCATGGGAGTGACTAATTTAGATATCTCCAGCGGCGGCGAATATAAATTTTATAACAATATATTGACCAGATCTATTTATTTCTCGAAGAATAGTTGTCGCGTCGCACCTACGATATTGCTCACCTATTTGCCTACCAAAAATCTCAAAAAGCTTTTTCATAATGTGGTCAAAGTTGCGGGAATCTATCTTTTCAATATAAGTAAATTCACAGGTGGTACCTGACTCAAAAGCACCTGTTGTTGATCATGTTTCCCTTTTATCGACTCCACTATCTAAGATACACACAATTTCACTTAAAGATGAATTCCTTCCCAATGAAAATTTAGAGATTCTCTCTAAAAGAAAAATATCTACACTACCTCGGATAACAGTCCTGGGCCCCGATTCGTGAAAATGATTCAAAAGGATTTTTCTGTTATAGAAAGTACTGCCAAGATGCTAAAGACGAATTTCTATTGATAGGTTTTTTATTGCCTAAAACCTTTAATTAGTTGTCCAAAGTGAAAAACAGCGGGGTGCTATTAGAGAGTGAAAATTGAAGATAGGGGTTAAAGTTTTTTTAGTATATCTGGATGCAAAATTTGGAGGAAAATTTTTGTAGTCAATGTGATTTTCTATCGAAATATTAAAATATTTATTTATTTTAAAATATATGAAAACAATTTAATAAAACATCCAAAAATTCAATTATTTAATTTAAATATAGGCATTGCTTTATAGAACAAAAAGCGTATCAAATTAAAAAATTAAATTTAACTGAAATATGGCCGTTCAAACTTTTCCACATTTTTTCGGTTTTTATTGAGTTTTATCAATAAGAAATAATTATAAATTAGTTATTTTGTTTAAAGAATTAAATATTGTATACGTTCATGTAATAATTATTTATTATCGACAATTAATTTAACCTTTGTCTTTATTGAAGATTGCAATCTACATCAATAAATATAAAGCCATTGACAACGAAGTCAGAATAGACTTTGAAACGTTTGGTATTCCTGCAATATACGTAGTTTTATTTCTGTTGTGGTGTTATTCCCCAAAGAAACATAAAAATAATGTATGATTTTTGTTACAAAATATTTTATTTTCCATTACTTTCATTACTTAATTAATTAATTTACCAAAAAAATGGAGATATTCATTTGTATTTCACCTTTTGTTATTTTCATTTTTTTAAACATTAAAAACTAATTGATGATTCACAATCACTTAAAAATTACGGAACAATGCGAAAATACTCACATAAACCATAAACATAAATGTTTCTTTTAATTAATTCATTCCAGACCTTATTAAAATTGTTCGCTCAGTAAATGATTAATGACCTTAAGGTTTCACTTTCATATTAAAGTGAAAGGAAAGAAGTGGCAGCATAGGTTAATAGGTTAATCCTTTACGCGGATCATTTACGACGCCACCGTCTTCTCGACTTCCGACTTTTTATGGCTGAAAGCCGAACAACGTCCTTAGCGAACGAGCTGTCTGCTTAAACCACAACAGAAAAAGTCAATTAAAAACTCGAGGATGTTCGGCTGAACTTCAGCTTCTTATTTATCTAACTTTGACTTTTTTGAATTGCAACAGACGAATAATGTTTAAAATTTCGTCGTTCAGATGGAGCTTTGCCAAATTTTAATTTTAAATACAGTATATTAAATCTGGATATGGAAATCTCTTACGACAAAAAGTTGTAATGTAAAATAGTAACGTTTATTACGACTATGATCGTAGGAACGAGAAATAGAAATCGTGTTTACAACAGACTGATACATTTTCGTACAGGAATTTTTAATTGCATTAAAGGTCATTTCTATTATTACATCGTATCTTCGCTAACTTAAAATAAATTAGCTCTTTGGAAACTATTAATCATTCTTTTATTTGTTTATATATCTCCAACGTGATCTATTATGTTGCTCTAAACAATGTAAAGTCACTCCTATCAATTCGGGTGTTCCTCAAGGGTCCCACCTGGGTCCCTTATTATTTAGTATTTTCATTTCAAACGTAGCTGAATGTTTTTCGTTTTGTAACGTACTCTTATGTGCTGATAACTTGAAAATCTATCGAAATATTTCAACAATTAATGATTACCAATTAATTCAAGCCGACTTTGATAGTTCTTTTAGATTCTGTCAAATCAACAGACTAACATTCGTAACAAAGTGTAATTTTACACTATTTCAAGATTAATTAATCCTTCAGTAGTTGATTTGACCATCAATAATGATATTATCCCCTAAGTATCCCAAACCAAATAAATATATGTGAGTTATTTTGGACAAAAACTTAAGGTTTGGTAATATCATTTCCTTTATAGTACAAAAAACCTTAAGGCTTTTCTCTTCTAATTTCAAAACTTATCAGGACCGTTTAAAGAATTTTATACTACAAGCGTAAACAGTGATACCTACATAAAGATAATCCACAATAGAATTCTTTTTTAGGTATGTATCGTATGGCATGTAGGACTTAAGCAATTATGTTATAAAACATTTACTAATGAACTATAAGTTGGTTATATTAGGTAGTTATCTTCGACTTCACTAACTTATAATTTTCATTTTTGTCAATGCTTAATCTTGATTAAGGGTTTGCCCGTGTGGAAGCCTGTAAGATGGCCTGTTGTAATAAATCAATGAATAAATAAATTATTAAGTGCTCAGGTTGGAGATTATACAAATCCATTGGAATTTTTTCTGGTCAAGCCAAGAAACCTGGCAGGAGTTGCTTAAATCTTTGCAAGTAGGTAGTAAAGAAATCAGAGAATATTTTTAGTAAAAAAATGTTGCAAAGAAAGTTTTGAATTTTGAGGGAAAGTTATATTATACTTTGTTATTGTTTATTAAATTTTACGTAAGATAAGTAGAGCTAGTTTGAACATTTTGAATATTGTCTAAAAAGAGCGGCAGTTATTTTAGGCTGAACGATGGAAGCGAAAGCTTCTTGCAAATTATACTTCCCGTCTCTTGTTATCTCCCTCTGTGTTTCTCTTGCCTTGTGTCATCGTTAGTAATGGATCTAATTTCAGGAAAATTAAAATAATTGTCACTATTTTGTTACGACTCAAGTATTAATCTTAGTGTGTAATTTAATTCTTGACTTATTTCATATTCTGGCAATATTATAACGAGGTCACAATAATTATAACATATTATAACTATTCTTCAAAATAGCTGTTGTAATATTGTACATATTAAAATACACGACCACAGGGGTATCATAAGTTTACAAGTCAACACGCTATTCTCCTGTGTTTAAGTGTGAGCTTCTATTATGAAAATTAGAAAATCGTATCAATCTCATCAATAATTACTATTTATACTTGAAAAGTTAACACCAACAAATCATACAACTATATCAGCAAGCAATAGAAAATGTATGATTCATTTATTGTTGAAGTTGAAGCTCATAGCCGATGAATTGTGAGCGACCAAGAGCGACCAACAATTAATGTCCGATGAATTGTAAGTACCGCAAAAAAATTAACTAAAGGTCTATGAAAAAATCTTAACTTTTGGTTTCAATTTCAAATTCGAATTATATTTCGATAATACCATGGATCATACACATTAGTACGTAATAATACTACAAAACTTAATTTTGTATTTATGCATTTAATGTCATAAGATGTATAAGGTGTAATGTCCGCTATTAATATTAAGTTAATAAAACGATAATTTTTTGTTTATGCTTTTAAAGTCACATCAAGTATATACTCTAAAACCGTTATTAATGTACATTGCACGCTACCTCCATAAGTATATGGTCCAGAGTACCATATTATTTAACAAAGTCCACAGTCATTTTTCTTTCTTGTTGAATTAATACTGGCGCCATCTAGTGATGAAAGGTAATACAAATACAACAATATTAATTCAAGAATGCAACTTTTAGCACTTTTACATGTTAAGCTTTCCCACTCAATAAATTTCAATTATTATTCCGTTTTGGAGTCTCTGTGAGCTAGATTTTCCTGAAACTCCTGGATGTCGGCATTCATTTCGCGATAAAATATTAAAATCAGTTATATGTACTATATACATAAATAATATCCGAGAATTCAGTCAGTTGAGGTGAGCGTAACTGATGAAGGTTCTCAACTGCATTCAATGGATTGAAAAATCTGGAAAAGTTAGTATCGTAAAATGTTTACTTTATAATACGAAGCTATTCAGTACATAAATTTAATGGCATGTTTAATGGTGTTCTTTCTGACTTCTGCCGTATTTCAAGTCTCTTATTTAATATATCGCAAAGGCAGAACGATCAGCAGATTTTGAGCAGGTACTGTATATTAATTGGACGTTATATTAGTTTATTTCCTATATATTATATGTGGTCCCTGTTTCTTACAAAGAGAACTGAGTTGTATGGCTATTTCAATATCGAGGTAGGGTGTGGTGTCGGTCGTTGTGTCGGTTCGAATGTGTCGAAACAAATAAAATTTCAAGTCATGCATTTCTTTCACTTGCTCATCTATTTTCATATGTGTAAGTGCAGGCCTGCGTTAGAAGCTTTCGGTTCAAAAATAGTTTAAAAGCAGAAAAACGCATAAAATATTCGTTTATTCTCAAAAAGGTTAATGATGAACTAATAAATACTCCAAGAGAATTAGTTCAATTTACGCCATTTTACAAAATGAGTACTAGGCCTGCCTTTTATAGAAATGAAATTGGTCTCAACCAATATGTATATTAATTATATTTATATGCGCCATGCCAGAAAGTTGTTTAAAATTATATAAAAACTAGCGGGCCTGCCGCATTAATTTTTAAAGAAATTCCTAGAAGCCGATTGTAGCGCCATCTACCCGGTTGTTGTACTCCGTTCTGTCCATCAGGATGGTGGCATTTCCTTTGTCAGATGGTAGAATGATGATAGATTTGTCGTCCTTAAGTGTTTTTATGATTCTCCTTTCGGATTCGTTGATGTTTTGCTTGATGTGTTGTGTTTTCTCATTCGCGGTCCTGACTTTCCATCGAAATTCTTCCAGTTGCGGTGTATCCTTGCTGCCTATTGATTATTATTATCCATTAGATTCACCATGGAGATGGAAGAAGATGGGTGTCTACCATTCCCAGATGTAAAGTGTCAAAGGACTAGGACCGGAATCCAAACAACAGTCTACAGGAAGGCTACCCACACAGGACTGTATCTACATTACAATTCTAACCACCCATCAACAACGAAAACTGGCACCATCAAAACTCTAATCCATAGAGCCAAAAATATCTGTAGTACGCGAGAAGTCCTCAAAGAAGAACAAGTGAAACTTAGAAAAGACCTTTTGGTGAATGGATACCCGGAAACCATCATTAACAAGGCGTTTGAAGAACTGGACACACCACTTAGGCAGGAAGAGGAAACCACGATAGCAACACTATTATTACCGTATACTAAAGGCTTGTCGGAGAAACTTAGACGAATGGCACACAGATATGGAATCAGAATGATTTTCAAAAGCAGCAACACTCTAAGGAGCATGATTACAAGAACAAGGCCGCTCCAGCAATACCAAATAACTGCATATACAGTATACCTTGTGAATGTGACAATCTTTACATTGGAAAGACAAAGCGACCGCTGGACACCATCAACTGGGACCAGGCCAGGGTAATTCACAAGTAGGAGCATTGGTATAAAAGAAAATGTATAGAGACAGCATATATAATCTCGAACGAGAATATAATTAGCGAGCCCAGCGCCCAAATTAAAAACATTTGGAAACCACTTCTTCGGTCACTGTCGCTACGCATCACCGACAACCAACCGGCAGATACGACGACGCTGATTGGACCGGATGAGACCCAATGACCATGACCGGCGACGCATGACCGATTAAAGGTATAAATACCACCCATAAAATGAATTTCCCATCATTTCAAGGAAGTCCAAGGAAACTTCGAGGAACGAGGGACATTGTCTACCAGATTCAGACTAAAATTTTAGCGAGTTTAGAACCAGTTAAAGGCGAAACACCCATTGTCTGTCCAGAAGTTCAATAAAAGAGGAAGTGTAAATGTGTGACTGTTAACAAAAATAATTTTAGAAAATGGGTCATAGTGTACTTTTGCACTAACACAGTTTGCGCTGTTTTGAATATTGTGTAAACTATCACGGTGAATTATGCGGCAATATGCTTGAGCTATCATTTAGTTGAAATATTACGATGCATTCATAAATCAGATGAACAAAACATTCTCCATAAAAAAATACTTAAATATTAATTTATTAAAACATTTGTTATGACGACAATCTGTAAATTGTTTCTGTTATGACAGAAAAAGTTTGAGGTAAGAAAATTTCAAAGAACAACAGTATAAATAAATTTTAATTTCTTGAAATTTGTAATACATAATTAGAATTTACCACATCTTTAACCTAGTATAAACATTAATTAAAATTTGGGTAGGCTAAACCATATACTTAATACTGATATACTGCTATCACCCGACTAAGAGAGACAGCAGATTATACCGTGTTACTGTACCTAAACCGTTTTGCGCAAGCGTTGCCAAGAATCAAACAGAGAGGAAACATAACCAACAACAGAAGAGCCAATTGGGGCATTTTCAATCATGCGCATAAGGCCCGAAGTACAGTAAAACGCTATATATATATATATATATATATATATATATATATATATATATATATATATATATATATGTTTGCACCTGATGTTTGCGTCTTCCTCTAGAGTCTGCTAGCAATATATTAGTATTAAGTATATGGGCTAAACTAGGTTTTTATGGGCTGTTTTGTCGTTGAGGCATGGCGTGGCCTGATTGGCCAGTTGTAATCGAATGGGCGTAGCAGCGAACCTCGTCGTGATATTATTTAGTAGCATTTATACTTAATTAAAAAATTATCAGACATTTTAAGATCTATACTCTTTATTTATCAAGTCTCAAAAAAGTTGATGAAACGATTTTATCAAATATCACCTACTTCGTACACCAACTGTGAAATGCTTCTGTTTAATATAAGCAAAATGCATTATTATCCATCTGTAACGTAACAAATGCAAAGACAATGTTAACTTCAACACCCTTTACTTAACTGAGCATCACCAGTTTTGTAACTGTCACAACAGTTGATTCGTAAATTGATGTTTCCCTGGTTAGTCATTCACTATATGTCCAATTTAAAAGAATTTATATTTTATGCTTCTAGATTAACTGGTAATGTTTTATTAAGCTGGAATACTTCATTTCGGAGAGAAAACTGTAGCAGAAAAAGTTTATTAAAAGTTTTATGAAAGTATAAATCCATATTTGCCTTTAATGTACATAAACTTTGTTCTCTAAGCTATAAACTAGGAAAATATTTACGAATAAAGTTTTTGAATTTATCGCGGCTGTTAGTCCATTATTTTTTAATTTTCCCCGGTGGTTCACATTTAATCCAACAAATTTTATCTATTCCTTGTTTAAATAAAAGTCGAGAATAATCATTCTTATCAATTAATATTTGGTTCAAATATGTATTTATGTATTATATGACAAAACGATTTTGCACCTCTAAAACTCTCGGTGTAATCTGGTCAGTTTCGTCGCCAAAAATTGTAATATTAATTTTTAGTATTGCATTTCGTTTGTTGATATGGCGGCATTTATTTGCGCCAGTTCAGAAGTAGCACAGTTGTGGCAATGCTATAAATAATAACATGGTAGGCAGGTTCCCATCTAGTCTTATTGCGTCAAATAAAAACGAAACCATGGTATTGCCCAATTTCAGTTCAGTATTTATAATTTAGATTGAGCAACATGTGGATGGTTTCATTTAGGCATCGCCGCCGTGTTATCAAAACACATTGAATCTTTAAGACGAGAAGTTTCCCCCAAAATTAAACCACCACTTTTGGAGACCAGTTCGCGTCAAACCTAATCATGAAATTATTTTTGTATCATTACTGTAAAAATAATATTTCGAAACTCTGAATAAAACTTCTAATTATGGTTCATGTCTCATGGTACAAAGGAAATTACCATTTAGTGAATAATAGGAACATTGGGCGTCAAATTTTTCATAAATAAGCCCATACTACCAAGTCCATTAATCCCTAATAACAACTGTTTTATTCAAACGTTAACCGTGAACTATTTGGTTAGGTTAGATGTACAGTTACATCAACAGAAGTGGCCCACACAACAAATTAAGTGTAAGGTGCTCGCATTTTAAGAGGTCCCAAAATCCTCATCTATTAAAAACTTTTATACGGATTAGATAATATAATTTTGGGAAAACAGATAATTTCAGCCCGAAAGTATAATGTGGATGGCTAGATAAATCAAATCACATTTCTTTAACTTTTTTGAATTTTAAAAATGAACACATAACTTTGTATAAGATTTAGCATTTATAGTGTCACTCTTGTTCAGATAATCAATTAGTAACATTACCTCTAAAACCAAAAACTCACCCTTTGGAGTTACCTTTACCTTCCTTTCAGATGAAAATTAACTATAGGTCCCATTATTTATTGTTGTATCTTAGGAGTAAAATATTGCATCTCTACAGTTCATTTGTGAAGATGAGGTGCACTCGTATTTAGAGTTCCTTACTTCAAATGAAGGGAAATCACTACAGTGTTTCTTTTGTCTCTCTGTTTGCCAATCACAAATTGATAGCGTATATAAATAAATTTTAACTTTTTAGGTTAGTTTCAGGGGCAAAATAGAAAATCAAATC
This sequence comes from Octodonta nipae, assembly GCA_034190945.1. NCBI lineage: Eukaryota > Metazoa > Arthropoda > Insecta > Coleoptera > Chrysomelidae > Octodonta > Octodonta nipae. Next base: position 85,847,352 of record CM067216.1, on the reverse strand, counting down.
GTAGATCAAAAGAAAGGCAATTAATATGATTAACTAAAGTTATTGAAAGGACTTAATAAAAATATTTTAAAATCTAGAATTACTTTCGCGTAACTACTGCAACTAAAATTTATAGTTTACAGAAATCCCTAGACAAAATCCCTAAGCAGTTTTCGATTGTGATGAGTCCGAATATTCTTTATCCAACTCAGTTTTAGCGAATCCATTGATTCCATTTGTTGGGATTGCAGCGTTTAAGTTTAAGTAAGATTCACCAAAAGCAACTTGATGTCACTGAAAATAACATGTAAGGTATGGTCATTCTATTAGGTAATACAATAAAAAGCCTATTTTCTTTATTTAATGTTCTAAATTAAGTACATTTTTCTTATTTATTAAACGTATATTATCCAAGAAAAAGCTTTGTGGCTGTTTGAAAGGCAGGTGACGTTCCACGCTAGATATTAATCTGAAACAAGTCACTAGTCTACTGGGGTTGTTGTTCATCCATTATTCCGGTGACTGATTTTAATAAGCACTGGAACAAGCTTCAACCTGTGTAATGTATCCCTTGGTTGGTTATTACAACAAATCACTGGAAAATGGATAAACAGTAACCCCTTTAGACTAGACTATCGACTGTTTCAGAGTAGATTAATATCTAGTGTAGAACGTCCCCTGACTTTACCCAGTCACAAAGCTTTTTCATCGATAGTATGCGTTTAATAAATAAGAAAATATTATTTAATTTAGAACATAAATAAAGAAAATAGGCTCTGTACTGGTTTAACTAATAAAATGACCATATATTACATGTTATTTTCACTGATGTCAAATTGCCTATTACATCTTGATAAGCAAAGTATATTAAGTAAATCGAATAGCAGCAGAAAGATCAGTCCGAAAAACAGTAAGCTTTACAAATGATCAATTTAAGAATACAAATCTTACATCCGGAAGTCTAACAAGATTACAATATTTTAAAAAGAAAATTTACCGTGGAAATATTTCTTAATTAGATTTCATAAATTTTGAATATGCTAGTAGGCTACTCAGTTTCAGACACTATTCAGGGTGTAACCAGATTGAGTTCAAATAAATTGACGAATAACGGTTCAGATGAAAGTAATTTTATTTAGAAAGCCTGAAATTATTACGAATTTTTACAGCCAGTAGCAGATAATTATGTATTCAAACTGCTTGTAAAGCTTCACATATAAATATCAAGCAGTTTATTAGTCGTCACTAACCACACTAACAATGGAAAACCATTTTAGTTTTTAAATTAAATTATATTTATGGTACCTATGAAATTTTTACACATTTATATTTGCACCTAACACATCTTTAAAATAATTACTAAAAAACCTCATTGATTACTGATATTTAGAAATTATTACAATAGTTGCCAAAATGGTTACGCAAAGGGGAACCGGCGAGTATAAATATCAGTGGCATATGATAGTATAGTCTTGCTGGTTTATAATTGACAATTAAAAACAATAGATATAAAGTACATAATTTATATTTACTCATCAGAATTTTGTTAAGCGGCAACTCAACAAATTTCGGAACTTTGGTAATACGAAAATTTTATATAATTTATAACTAGAAAACGATTAACTTAAGAGAAAAGTTGCTAAGATTTTTTTGTTTGTTCAGGATGAGCAAAAGAATTTAAAAAAACAATTTTCGTAATTTGTTTTAAAAAATTTATTGAAACAAATTGTTACCAAACTGTACGAGGTCGACATTCGAATCTTTTTCTGGGTCTTCCTATGAAGTTTATCATGCAAAAAATGCAGTGGTAATATTTATCCGAACTATGGCAACGTTTTCGCTTTGTCTGTGACTAATTCCTCAATATAGATTGCCTTATTTGTTTGTACTTCAGATTGTTTCGCTTTAATTTACCAGTGAAAGCAATTAATTTTTTGTAAACGATTACATCATGTTTTGAAGTGCATCAAATTGAATAAATGCACGATTTTTATTTGGATCTGCTCGTTAGTAATATCAAAATCCATTATCGCCCCTTATCGCGGCAGTAAACAGAACCTCGACAGGCTCACCATAATTAAACAACAATATGATCACGTAAAGTCGTAGAAGACACACATCGATTATTTCTGTCGTCTGATTACATGCACACCACACAGCTAGAAGTATCAATGTCTGTTCGATCTTCTAATCTTCACTCGCGTTTCGGTGATCGGTAGTGAAAGTTGTACTTGTATCATTGTATTCGGTGACACCTACGTGAAATTTCGTTCGTAACATGGTTCAAGGTGAAATGTTATGTTTTTATTAGTTCTTAGGAATGTCTACCTGTGAGATAAGAACCAATGAAGAAAGCAATAAGGTAGTAAACATTTAACTTTTTAAAAAATTGTATGAAAATAAAATATGTAAATATAAAAAAAATATGAAATATCTTAAGTCAGATTTTGACGTTACTCTGTTGGTAAATAAAAGTGGTTTATTATTTGCACTATTTATTACATTTAACCGGCCTAGAGTATTTTAATCCAAATTGTAAATAACATTTACTTAAATTTAAAACTAAATGTAATGACAGACAAACAAGCCTGGGATAGCATTACCCGTGTCCTAAGGTGAAAGCAGTCTTTGAATTCCCAGCCCACCTCATGATATACTCACGATTCCCCATAGGATGACTTTGTTGTTTATCCGTTTGTCTCTTTGTCAAGCCCTTTTCCCAGGAGCCAGGTAGAGGTATCGAGTTGAACTTCAGTAATCAAATACTAACATCTACGATACCTAAGAGATGAAAAATTTTTTAGTCAGCGCAATCAAATATACAGCCATTTATTTCATATACCTGTCTATTTTGCCAGTCATTGTCAGCTAGATTTCTTTCACGTTGCTTTGGCAGTCCCCTAAATCCAAGGTGTAGGTGATCTACCCATCTTCTTTTTCGAGAAGAAACCAATGATTTTTTGAGTTGTAAGACTAATGGACACGTCTTTCATAACAAGAGCTGTCGTGGTACTGCGCCTCCTGTCTTACTCCACCAGGTTTTAAGATCATTTCAATGTGCTCAGACGAACACAATCATAAACATAGTAGCGACATTAATTTTTACGGTTAAAATTCTTTGTGAGGCTGCTCGTGGGTTACGTTTTATAACGTTTGCTTATAATTTTTTGGAATCATTCTCAAAAAAGAGATCGAATAGAAAGACCTCGCCCCACATTTATCAAGAGGTCTAAGCTGTTTAAATATAGTTTTCTGAACCTACAAATAAAAATTGAATTTGTTCGTTGCTGTATGTTTTGCATCCTCCTCTAAGGAGTCAACACATGGACAATAACAAACGCAACCTATAAAAGATACGACTGTTATCGACGTATACTAAAAATTCCTTGTACAGCTCATGTTACAAACATAAAGGAACTCAAACATCTAAACAAGGAAATGGACATGCCCACATTCAAGGGAATTAAATTGGCATACTTGGGACACATTAGGAGGAGAGGTGAACGATCCCGGATATTACCGCATGTCTTACAACGAAAAGTGACGGAACGGAGGAGACCTGGCGGAAACTATAACACATTTTTAAAAAATCTTAGACCTTAGTTCGCATCTTAAACCACCACTATTCAGAGCTGCAGTTTATAAAAAATATTATTACCAGAATTTCAAAATAACAATTGAAGAAGTCCTTGTTTATTCTTTCTACTCACTATAACAGATAAGTATTTGAAATTTTGAAATACAAACAACTTGTACAAGGGTAATGTGAGTCATTGTCAATTATATTTAAATCAATCACAAAAACTTGGGAGTTGTAATTCAAAGGTCTCCACAGCAAGTAAGTATAAACATAATACCGTACTCCTTTTTGTATACACCAAACTGGTGGAATATCTGTAAATAAAACATTCTAAAGGGGACAACCAGTGGTCCGGGCAACTGCACTATTGGAAAGGCGGTGGAACTTTTGGTGTGTCACAAATGTAAAAACACAGTTTTGCACCCTAACACCAAGCCTTTATTTAAACTCTCAAGGAGTAAGCCACTGCTTGATGATGACAACTTAGTTGAGCGTTTAAATAAAGGTGCAAAACTGTGTATTTACTGCACTATGTTTATATTACACAATAATTTTTCTGTCTAATCTTGTTAACAATAAACTTAATGACTCAATTTTTCTGCAAATACTTTTTTTTTGTTCCTTGTATCACATCTAGAACAATTTTTCATCTTTTACTCTCCCACTCCCCGAACTATTATTTTAAAATTTTCTCCACTTTATATAATGTGTGCGAACTGCAATGAGGTGAGTTACCAGCTTAACATCTTAATTTGTACTATTTCAGCCATAAAGACGTTCTTGCTTGTGCAATAGAAGACTTATATAAGGAAGTGTCTGAATTGTTCTGTTTTCTCAATTCGTAGCTACAAACCTTACTTTTAGCTTGTATCAACAAACATGTTCTGTAATTATTCAATGTCGTTAATGTTTGTTGTAAATTTAGATGATAACTGTTATTGTGAATGTACTTATTGTTAATTTGCTTATTATTCTGTTCTATAGTTGGGTGTAAACCTGTTTGAATAGTAAATAAATATATAAATAAATTTTAAATACTTACAGAGAAGGAGTAAAGAGAGAAAATATTACAATGAGTATGTAGAATTTGTAATGCAGGTGTTTGATATTTGACTATCCCAAAAATCATTAGTTAACAATACATACCTAAAATATTGTACCTATAATAGAAGTTTGTAATTAATATAGAGCCAACAAATCTGTACAATTTTCTTTGTGTATTCACTTATCCAAAAATTCAAAATTTTTGGCACGCTAAAATTGTTGATCTTACCGCTAGGTTTCACGCAAAAATGTTATCATTCCTGGTTTTCCTCTATTTTGTTGCAGTTATATCACGACGAAAGAGTACAGTTTCTTTGTTGTGATTATAAGCTATTCCAATTCAATTTTGTTATCTAACTGAAAAAAAAATTACGAAATATTATAACAGTACATTCTATTGACTCTGAAAATCAATAAATAACTCTCGTTTTAGCAGACAAAGGCCCTCAAAAGCAAATTTATTATTCGAGGAAACGATTGACGTAAACGTAGTAACAAAGGCAATAAGTATTTGTTATATTTCTTTGAAAATAAATTTTGAAGAATTTCAGCATGAAGTTCATAATGCACACTTCAGTAAGCACTATAATAAAGAGACAACTTGATTCTTTAAGTGTTTGAACTTGTGTGCTTTTCCTTTATGTTGTACTTCAAAGAATCATTATATATCGCATTATCTAAAATAATGTCTTATAAATATGCTAACTACCCAGTCACATTATTATCACATACGTGATAATGTGTTTTGTAAAGAAATTATAACTGCCAAACAAATAAAATATAACTATAAAAGTAGAAAGCAGCAAATCCAAGGGAAATTTATACAATCAGAAGATTTTTTATAAGACGTGGTTATTCTTAGAAAGGAATTTTCCATACTATACACAATATGTTCAGTAATCTGTGCAGTATTTACTCTCAGATATCACTATTTTTTCTCTTGTATTAAAAATGAATAGATAAATGTTATAATAAAATTCTATCACAGTATTTAATATTTAAGGGAAATACAAATAAATTTAAAAAAAATGTACAAAAGGAAAGTTAGAAGAAACATTTATAAAAACTGGAAAAAATTGGAATTAACATAAAAGAAGTATTACAGAATATTAATAAAGAGCTTATTCAAAATTTTGAGTACTAGCTTTCATATTAATGTCTCACTAACTGATGGGTGTTTAATATCTGACCCAAATAACTCAAGCCAGAATCGACACACAATTTACTTCTTTCATAACTTGAGTTAAGAGACGATTAATTTTTAACTTTTAATCTTAAATTGCAAGATTTCCGAGCTGAAGTTCTTCATAGCAACTAATATGTACAATGAGGTTATAAAGTAACCCCACAATTATTTCTTGAACTATGAGACATATCAAATAGAATTTTAGGTTTATCGATTAAAGTATGTTTGATGTAGTATTAGTAAATTTTGGCTATCAACTTTTCAGACGTTGCCAAATGGAATCCGATATCAATATTAAACTAATTCGTAATGTATTTCAGAGTACAATCAATAATATAAAATTTCATAAATTGTTCCCAGAGAAAATTTAACTAATTTGGGAACGCACGTTAGCTATAAACAAAAAAAGTCATGCATTAATTGAACATAATTCTGATAGAAAGATTCAACAATGTAACGAAGAAGTAAATAAGAATAATATGCAGGATTAGAATAGGTACCATTCTAATCTACTATAGAAATGTGATATAGCGACGCAAGTACCGACTAAGTTAAACGTTTAGACTGTCATCTTAGTAAAAAAAAACTTAAAGAAATTGGTTTCATTTACTTTCAACAGTATGGTGTGTAAATGTTTGATAGAGTGGAGAAGCTCACTCAAGTTAACTTTCTTCAGTCAATAATACTGCAATAAACACAAAAAGTTATTAATAATTTAAAAAGTGTAGAACATTTAAGTTGGTCGAGGCTGTAAATGCAACAAAATACATTCGTTCAAAAAACTTTTTTGGCACCCCAACTGACGAAATTCAAGTATATTATACACAAAGAAATGCTACCGATTGTGGTTTTTGTGCATTGGGAATTAAAATGGAAACACTAGACCAACACGTTTACCCAATTTGACCCCGCCTAATTTTTTTATGTAGGTGTATTTAAAATAAAAAGTATTTGCTACAAAGCCTAATGGAGAATTGAAACAAAAAATAAATTTAGAGTTGCAAAATATTCCACCAGAAACATTCTAATTGGAACGTACACAGGCTTTATTTGCGACACGAGGTAAAAACTTATCTCCTTGGGCGATTACTTTAAATTTTAAGTTTGTAAATAAATGATTGTTAATTAGAAATGACGTTTTAACATTGTTACAAAGTTTATTTTTTAATTACGCCTATTCAGAAAGGGTGCAAAGTGCGATTAGTACCTAAATGCTCTACACCACGAAACGAAAGTAGTTGAAGCCAGGTCAAATATATTATACAGTACATGTTCGACACAAAACACAGTTTCGAGAATTCTGTCGACAAAGCAACTACTGAGGTAGAAAGGAAACGAATACGTACATCGTTGTGTTCCAGAACCGAGGTGAGGTTATATGAACGGTTTTATGGTCTTTAACTGAAGTCAAGCTAATCTCAAGGGGAAAGAAGATCTGTGAAATATTAATTTGTTTTTGAACTACGAACATGAGTAAATAAAGAGTTTGATTTGGAAGTTAAATAATTTTGATGAAGCCCATAAAATACATAACAATATTAACGCTTATTCCAAAATATTTTTCTAATAAGCCCGATTTCGTCTCGCTAGCCCATTACCAAAATGATTCCATTTGCCCACTAAAACAGAGTAGAATATATTTATATGTATATTTTTTGAAGAATCAATATCTCCTAAGCTTTTATATAAAAATCCAGTCGAAGAAATTTAAATAATTTCAGATTTTGGGGTGTGAGAGTGACTAACTCTGTTAAAAAAGTACTTGTTCTACAACTACAGAATGTGAGCTTAGCTTGAAACATTTTTGTTTGTTATAGGCTCTACTTCAAGCGCACGACGTGATCGCTCACGAAGTTTACGGGGAAGATGCTGTCAGAGTCACCCCTCCGCCCTTATTACCATACCTCAATGGAGGAAACGACGACTTGGATGCCAGCAATGGCGATATTGAAATGGAAAATGTTACCCGCGTAAGACTGGTACAGTTTCAGAAAAATACTGACGAACCAATGGTAAGTCTTTTAGTTTTTTTTTTATATTATTTGATAACATAGTAAATGGTGTAAAGACACTTAAGTTACAGACTAGTAAACCATAACAGGAAGAGTCGAACGATTAGCTCCCATCTGACAATTTGATCCTTGATAATCTTTTGGTTTATCAGTTTAAGACCATTTAAAATTGTCCATAGGGATATTAATATAGTAAAGTTTATTTAGTTTTTAAAAAACTGCAGCTTTTGAACACCTATCTTCTTCCACCTATACCATATGAAAGTTAAGTAATTGCGAATATATCCGGGTTCAAAAAAGAACTAATACCCGTCGACCAACTAGATATTTTCATTGCAAAAGTTGAAACAAAAAATATGGAAAATAATATTGCAATGAATTCTGTGAGCTCAAATCAAATGTACGGAAATATTCACATTTACTTACGACATCTTTATTTACCAAATAAATTCACTGGTAACAAATAATGAGTAATACTACAGCTGACTTCTTCGGGATTGTCATTGTTGCTTTTTTTATTATTTCAGCTAGTTTTATGTTTACGTTGTTTTTATCCAAACGATTAATTTTTCTCTTTAGCGGCGTAAAAGGAATTTTATAACAATGCGCCCTCTTTAACTATGATCGTTCCTATCGAAATAATTCTCTCCATGGTAGAGAGCGAGAACGATCCAAATGAACTACCTTCATCTTAGCTCTTAGATTCCGGTGAATACGATAAACAACATCATTAATTACCTTTGCTCGTTGATCGGCATAATCGTTGACTTCTTGGGGTGGTTTTTCTGTTGAGCCAAAAGCCAAATCACAAGATAATCTCAGCTTATGTACGGCTGAGCGATAGGACAATAGGAATAGAGGAATATGCTCATCCCAATCACGCTGGTTATTGCTGACGACCTTGGATAGATGTTGTTCCAAGGTTCTGTTGAATCTTTCCACCATTCTTTCACTCATACTTTCAAGAACAGAATTAACGTTTCGCAGTGACGAATATTATATTTTTTGTACATTCGGAGTCTAAAGTTTACTTGGTTTTTGACATTAAAATGAGTAAGTGATTTTGATTTAAGTTACACTCTACAACATCTAACATGCATCCAGTTTAAAATAATCATTAAATTTATATCCTAGAGATACCACTATATCAAACTTTGGTTTATAACAATTAAATGAGATTTTGTCACTCTCAGAGGTTTGCTCAAACTGGTTAAAAAGCTATGGGCCCTTAATAACACTTAAGTTATACAATTTTTAAAAAACGCATTAGCTTGCATCCGCACTATTACACAAAATAAGTGGGCATTGGTCAGGATTCGAATTCACGGCCATAGTCGAACTCAATTTCGAACTGTAAGAATCAATCGTTGAGGCACCGCAGCCCTGATTACATCAATTTATAAGACATATTTTATTGTATTAAAAAAATTGCACACAACATAAATAAGTTTCATTTGTGAAATTGTTGGTCTTCCTAATTTCCCAAAAATTATACAGTGATTCATAATCCACCGGAACTGGTACACAATAAATTTTAAAGTAATATAACGCTTGTCTTCAAGCCTATTGTAAATTGAATACGTCCCCGGAAATGCCCAAAGCAATTCTGAAAAATTTATGTCAAATTCTGACTATAATATTTCGCTATTCACATATCTTAAAGCTTCTGTCCTCGTGGAATGCAGGACAATTTCCCACTTTATGGCTTGCTTTAAAAAGAATAGCTGTACAGTGCATCCCATTTTGGTTGAGATTGCCAGGTTACTCGGTTGTTATTGAAGATAGAGTCTTGCGGTTTTCACATACCTGTTCTACTTTTTTGTGAAACTCAGGATGGCCATATCAGATTTTGCATAAGTGTTTCCATTTATAAGATACAGCGCGATTTTGATAATTTATACTTTTTGGACCCTTTCTATATCTACGAAGTTATTAGAAATACTCTTGCGCTAAGAACTATTAAAATTTTGCATAGAATCCAGTGGAGTACTCAATTTTTTTTTCCGAATATGGTTTTGAAGATACTACACAACATTATATATTTTTAAATGGAACACCCTGTATTTTATTATTTCATTGAAGTTGTTATTTTTTTCCCTTTAAAATAATGTATAATACAATACACATGGTATTATTAGAAATGCTAAAAAATACTAAAAAGCTGAGTTTTTTGCTAGTAGGCCATGTATTTTCCATTTAAAAGGAGAATCAAACAAATAATTCCATTTGAGATTTTTTATAGGAGTTTATCAGCAAAGAAAAATAATGTTAACAATAATTCAATAACATGAAACACGAAATTTAGGTACCTAAAAGCAACTAATAAATAGTTATACATCGTTCATTATGTATAACAAACAGAACGAGTATTACAAATCAAATATCTATCTTAAAATTAATTTTGGACATTATTTATTACCTTATTGATTTAACTGTTCAAATTGTTGTCCATTTTCCCTAACACATAATTGGCAAACCTTTTCAATACGTCTGAGTGCATTTAAAATTATAACAAGTCACCTTTGTAAATCCCGAAAAGCTGCCTCCGTTGCGGCACGAAGTTCTTCGCGACTGTTGTGTCTGTTGCTATATATTTTATTTTTCAAATAACCCCACAAAAAAGTCCAATATAGATAAATCGGGTGATCTTGGAGGCCACCTAATTGGTCCATGTGTTCCTATCCAACATCCTTGAAAATTATTTTCTAAAAAGCGCCCAATTAATCTAGAATATGGGCAGACGCGCCATCTTGTTGAAAGTGTATAGAATTGCGAAAGGCGAGGGGAATATCTGCCAATATTTCGGGTAATAAGTCTTCTAGGATTGTCAAGTACCTATTGGCGGTAAGGGTTCCTTCAAAAAAGCGGTACTTTATTTTTGTCCCCAGTATGAAACAGGCTACATTAAAACCAAATCGACCCTGCTGTTGTCGCTCAAAAATTAAGTGCTGGTTCTCATCATACCAGTATCTTGTATTCTGCCTGTTAAATATACCGGCACTGCTTATATGAGATTCGTCTGACCAAATAACTTTCCTTACAAAATCATTGTCCCTTCGGGTTTGGTCTAAAAACCAATTGCAAAAATTTAACCGTCTTGCTGCATCACCAGGATATAAGTGCTGGGCAATATTGACTTTGTAAGGTTTAAATTTATATTTTTTTTAAATTCTTTGGACCCGTGATTGAGAAACTCCAGTGTAATTTTCTAATTTCGCACAAGAAGTCTGGGGATAGGCATGAACGCTAGCTAACACATTTATTTCATTCATTTCTCGATTTTCTTTGTTATACACCTTTGATCGAGGTTTAGAATATGCACCAAAACTTAGTAAATTATTCTTTAGTCTAAATATAGTTGCTCGACTAGGTTGATGCCTCACTGGATATCTGAAAGTTTTAAAAACGTGATTTCATGAAATATCTTATGGTAAAATACTCGTACTTTATACCTGTGGAAATATAGTTCTAAAGCTTCTTCAACATTCTCATAACATTGATTTAAACATTGTATCATATCGTATTTTTCGTTATTTTGAAAAACGAATTATCTTCCAGCCATTATCAATTATCAACCAGCAAACTCACGAATAATTATTTATATAATGATCTTGTAAACTCAAACACGATAAAACACAATAGTTACTAACAATGACAGGTGATCAGATTTGCGTTTTTCTCTCCAGCGCTCACTAGATAAAATATTGTTCGAAAGGCGGAATTCTATAATAATTTTAAATGGATTCATGCGAGATGGAAAGGTTTGCCAAATATGTATTAGGGAAAATGGACAACAATTTGAACAGTTAAATCAATAAGGTAATAAATAATGTCCAAAATTAATTTTAAGTAGATATTTGATTTATAATACTTTTTCTGTTTGTTATACATAATGAACGATATATAACTATTTATTAGTTGCTTTTAGGTACCTAAATTTCGTGTTTCATGTTATTGAATTATTGTTAACATTATTTTTCTTTGTTGATAAACTCCTATAAAAAATCTCAAATGGAATTATTTGTTTGATTCTCCTTTTAAATGGAAAATACATGGCCTACTAGCAAAAAACTCAACTTTTTAGTGTTTTTTAGCATTTCTAATAATACCATGTGTATTGTATTATACATTATGTTAAAGGGAAAAAAATAACGAATTCAATGAAATAATAAAATACAGGGTGTTCCATTTAAAAATATATAATGTTGTGTAGTATCTTCAAAACCATACTCGGAAAAAAAATTTGAGTACTCCACTGGATTTTATGCAAAATTTTCTATTAGACGTAGTTCTTAGCGCAAGAGTATTTCTAATAACTTCGTAGATATAGAAGGGGTCCAAAAAGTATAAATTATCAAAATCGCCCTGTATCTTATAAATGGAAACACTTATGCAAAATCTGATATGGCCATCCTGAGTTTCACAAAAAAGTAGAACAGGTATGTGAAAACCGCAAGACTCTATCTTCAATAACAACCGAGTAACCTGGCAATCTCAACCAAAGTGGGATGCACTGTACAGTGTTGCACAGCCCGAATAGTTCTCTCTCATCAAAAAGTAAAATTAATTAACTCGTCTTATTAAGAACTAAACGGACACAAAATAAAGAAGTGGTAATATTACTATAGAATTAACACTTTTTATAACGTTACATAGATATTGCGATGAAACATTATCGTACCAACAAATAAAAAAATATATGGCACTGTTATTAACAGCATATTTCTTTAATTTTGTTTTTCTGAAATTGAATTTATCCTGAACTAAGTTTTCAGAAAATCGGTAAAATTAGTAATATAAATCGTAAAATCAAAGAGGTGTTATATTTTTTTTTCCACAAATGTCAAAATTCAAATATCACACCCTGTGTCCACGGAAAGGTTATCCAAGATGAAAACTGTTTATTTTTATTTTTAGCGAAAAATGTCAGCATTGATGAAAAAATTTACTTGTTCTAAAGCACCGTCAAATGAAATAAAATTCATTTTCAATACCTATATGTCTGCACTCTCAATTATTACTTATTTCAGTTCTTCATTATTTTGTTTTTCCTATGTGTTGCTGTCGGACTAACTCTTGATAATAGTAAACGCTGCCCAAACATAGAGAGGAAACAAATATCGATAGTTGGATCTACGATAGAACACAACTAGCTTAACTTAATTTGCGATTGAGAGAATTATGAACAGAATGGCACAGCGCTTCAACTAAATCATTTTAATAAAATAATTTAAAAAAATCAGATTTTTTGTGAAATTATCTCATATAAGTTCTGGCTACTTTAACTCCGGTTAGTGGCTGGAATAACCTCCCTCTTTCCGACAATAATTATTGTTATTCCATTATTATATGTTTTTTTAATTGGGAAATGATTGCACTAATGAAAATATTATACGAGACAAATGTTTGTAAATATTTTACAAAATAATGGAGATTTCTTTTACTCCCATTCTTTGGGGGGGGGGAGGCTTAACCATATTGTCAGGAGTCAGTCAAACAGCATAACTTTGACCTTTCATGTCTTTAGAACGACGAAATTTTGAACTTGGTGCTAATGAGAAGTTATGTTCTACAGATCAACAACAACAACATAGTCTAGGTTTAGTTCATTTGACCGACTTCCGTCAATTTGGTTTTTTGTTACTGAATGCATAGCTAGGACAGTAGAGCTACATCATCGTCCTCATTGTACATAATATTTTTTGTCTTTAACAGATCTTGCGTCATCGAATTTCTTTATTAATATTTGAAGGGAAAGCTTCTTAACGGGGGCCCACATTTACACATATGAAAATGAATGAGCAAGGGACTGAATTGGATGACTTGAAATTTCATTTGTTTCGACACCGAAACCGACACCACACACCTTGTTCTTGAAATACCCATACAATTCAGTTCACTGTGTAAGAAACAGAGACCAGATAAAATACATTATCAGTTTCTTCTTTTATAGAATATCAATAATATATAAGAAATAAACTAATATAACATTCAATTAATATAGAAAACCTGCACAAAATTTGCTTTTCTAATAAAAACTCCAATTTTCTCTTTGCGATATATTTCATTACGGACTTGACATATGTCGGAAGTCAGAAAAAACGCTATTAATTTCATTCACCTTTTGTTAAATTTTTTGACGCATTTACAATTCATCGGATATGACCTTCAACTTGCAAGTTAATAATTCAACAAATTTTATTTGGCATTTATAGAAATTTAAATTAACAATTAAATTACACATAAGGACTAATTCTTGAATCATAACTGACATTTATTTTAATTATCCTAAAATTTAGAACCATTACTAAAGGCTGCCCTAAACGTAGCAGTAAGTTTACCATACTTGTTTGTACATACAAATATTGTTCGTCACCTATAATGTCATACAAATAATACCCAACCAGTTTTCTAAAATATGTATGTGCCAACATTATTTATCCCTACATTATTCCATCATGTTTGAAGGTTATGTATGTACAATCAAGATTAAGTACGAAAAAGTAACTAAAACATCTATGAATTGATTTTATAAAACTGCATTTGTTTGCAGAAACATATTGTATCAGTACATGCTACAACAACTTTATAATATAGTTTGTGCAAATACGTTTGTGCATACCGTAAACAACGTGTAGTTTAACAATATGTTTGCACAAACAAAGTGCTCACACCAAAATTATAAAATCTGCGGCGTTTGATTTTTCGTTTTTATGCTAAATTTATACAAACAAGTAGCAGCATCTAGGTTGTGGTATAGGTATAAGAATGAAAACATTTAAAGGATAATTCGATTTTTGTGACTTTATAGAGACAACATGAGTGTCCAATGCTACAACCAAAATGTTCTGCCAGGATTACGTTGGACTATTTAAAATACTGTATTGATTAGGCCCATTTAAATCATAATAAAATTGATATGTTGCCTTGGTCTTTACAAGTATTACTTTTATTATCAGAATGTCTTGTTAATTTGTATGCTTGATATTGAGTTTCAATGTTTATGCAAAAAATAAGAACAAAGTACAGTTAACCTTTCCACGGTACTAATTCCTTCTCTCAGTATTTTAAATGTAACTTTTCAGTAACTCGTAATTCGGTAAGTAAATTCTTATAATATGTTAACTGAACTATCATCGGTTACCAATCATTTTCGTTCGGTGTCACTTTGAGTAATTATAATAGCTGCACATTTTCTTTTTCTCTACACACTAATTGTGTGCATGTCTAGGCAGCATACTTGTATCTGATACCTGTTTTGAAAAACTCCTCGAAGATATATATATATATATATATATATATATATATATATATATATATATATATATATATATGTTTGAAAACAAGTTGGCACGGACGGAACTATGTGTAGCTCTCTTGATGGTCCGGGTGTTCGTCCGTTTTGTCCCTGTAAAGGAACGGTCGCCTGACGTTTCGCCAAAATCTCACTTGGCATTTTCATAAGGCTTTTCCTTTTCTTCCAACACCAAGGGTGGCTGCAGGTTCGGACCTTTCCGGACTACTTCGTATCCGAGATCGTCGGCTAGATCGTTCTCCGCTTGGTCTGCTCTCCGTGGCGTCTGAAGTGGAAGTGAGCTCCGATATGTGCGCGCCGCTATTTATGCTATCTCCCGAGTCCCCTCCTATTTCTTTGCCCCGCCTCCGATTGTGTTGAGGGGGCGGTGCCGTTTGTTTTGATTGGGTGACACCATTGCGTTGTCGCAAATTGTACCGATGACGTGGTTCTGTTTGTACCGATGGCGGCCGCAGAGTTCGTTAGAAGGGTGGGCGTCCTGATAGTGAGCTACGAGTGACGGAATGCAACGTTGTGGTATTGTTGCGCTCTCTTTTAATTTGTTTTTCTTTTCCCGTAAGATGTTCTTCCAGGCTTGATGCAGGTGTAGAGCTTCGTTACGGTTATTGATTTCTCCTTCCTTTTCAATTTCTATAGCTTCCCTAATTGTTCTTCTTTTGAAGTTGTTTTCTGTTGCCAGATGCTTAGAGCCCTCAAAGTTGATTCTATGTCCTGTTTGCTGTTGATGTTGGAACAGGGCCGAGGTTGTGGTCTTATTTCGTATGCTGAGTTTCTGCTCTGCGATTCGGGCTTCGATCCTACGGTTTGTTTGACCTACATATGCTTGCTCGCATCCGCCGCAAGGTATCTTGTAGACTCCGTTACTCTCTAGTGGACGTTGGTCTTTGGGATTGCCTAGAATGCTTTTTATCGTCTTATGAGGTTTGTAGGAAGTTTTGATGTTGCTTTTCCTAAGGATTCTTCCGATCTGTCACTCCTTGCATGTACGGAAGGGTGGTCGCTGCCTTTGGGGGGTCTTGTTGGGTTTCTTCGTGCCTTGGTAGTTCTTGTTGATTCAGGGCTCGTCGTATGGTGTTGTTGCTGTACCCATTCCTCCTCAAGGTCTGTGAGATGGTGTTTAGTTCCTCTTGTTTGTGTTCGGCGTCTGCAATGCGTCGTGACCTGCATATAAGTGCATTTGCTACTGCTTGTATTTGGGAGGGATGATGGTGGGATTTAGCATTAAGGTATCTGTCGGTGTGTGTCGGCTTTCGATAGACTGTGTGTTCTAGCTTCCCTGTTGTTGTCCTTTTTAAGTAGATGTCCAGAAAAGGAAGGCATCCATCTTCTTCCATCTCCATGGTGAATTGGATCCTTTCGTGTAGAGAGTTTGCCAGGTGTAGGAAATTGCTGAGTTCCGTATCCCCATGAGGCCACACTATCAAGATATCGTCTACGTATCGTAGCCAGACTTTTGGTTTCAGGGGGGCTGTGTTTAAAAGGGCCGTTTCGAAATAAGACATGAAGAGGTTTGCCACCGCTGGTGAGAGCGCCGAGCCCATAGGTGCACCGTCGACCTGTCTGTAAAGTTGCCTGTCAAAGGAGAAACATGTGTTTTTGATTGGCAATTTGGTCCAAGGCTTCGTCGACGGGGATGCTTGGGTAAAGTGATTTGACGTCGAGACTTGCGACCGCGGTCTTCTTCCTGCAAGTTTAGGTCCCCTATTGTTATGAGAAGATGTTCGGAATTTTTTACGTAGGATGCGACATTTTCGACTAACGGTTGCATGGCTGCTGCGAGATACTTCTCGAGTTGTTGAAGAGATGAGTTGAAAGCACTGACTATCGGGCGCATCGGGACTCCTTCCTTGTGAATTTTTGGCAGACCGTACAGCTTGGGGCATCTACTGGATTTTTCTCTCGGGATGAGTCTTTTGCGTATGTCCTCATCTGGTATGAGAGCCTGAATCTTGCATTTGGTTGTTTTTTTCAAGTAGGTTGTCGGGTCTCTCTTTATTGGTTTATAGGTTTGGTCTAGTAGAATTTCTTTCATTTTTGAGTTGTAGTCATTTGTGTTCATGACTACCGTGGCGTTTCCCTTGTCCGCTGGTAGGATTGTGATGTCTTTACCAAAACGTTGCATTCCGTCACTCGTAGCATAACTATCAGGACGCCCACCCTTCTAACGAACATCTGCGGCCGCCATCGGTACAAACAGAACCACGTCATCGGCACAATTTGCGACAACGCAATGATGTCACCCAATCAAAACAAACGGCACCCCCCCCCCTCAACACAATCGGAGGCGGGGCAAAGAAATAGGAGGGGACTCGGGAGATAGCATAAATAGCGGCGCGCACATATCGGAGATCACTTCCACTTCAGACGCCACGGAGAGCAGACCAAGCGGAGAACGACCTAGCCGACGATCTCGGATACGAAGTAGTCCGGAAAGGTCCGAACCTGCAGCCACCCTTCGTGTTGGAAGAAGAGGAAAAGCCTTATGAAAATGCCAAGTGAGATTTTGGCGAAACGTCAGGCGACCGTTCCTTTACAGGGACAAAACTTTCAACGGACGAACACCCGGACCATCAAGAGAGCTATATATATATATATATATATATATATATATATATATATATATATATATATATATGTTATATGCAAAATATATCAGCACTTAGTTCACACAGTCGAGAAGTCAACGGAATAACGGAATTTAAAGCGTACTTGACTTCTCAGGGATATCAAATTTCATCTTGAATTATATGCAAACAACTTCCCGGAAACCTACACGAGTCCGTTACTCAGTAAAATCGCTGACTTGCATCAGCACTTTTCTCGATGTTATAAAAGCAACTGGAAACGATCTCGTGTCGTCATTCAAATAATATCATTTATAGGATTAAGTTATTCAAGTACTTTAATTGTTCAATTCTAATTTTGTATGTTTCTAAATAAATAATTTTTTTAAAAAAGTGAATTGAATCAAAGTGAATATAAAATTGGCGCAGTCAGTAGGATTGTCCAACACAGAACACGTGAATACTAACTGACTGTGGAGATTTCTAAATCATTGTGGACAAAACCTACTTGAAAAGGACAACAACTACCAAGTACTAGCAAGGGAACACGCAACCAGGCTAACCAGTGCTAAGTGACGCGGAGAACAGTTCGATGCGAGGAATAATAACGTAAGAATCATAAAGTAACTATTTTATTTCGATTTTATTTTGAATGACCACCAGTTCTTTCATTTATAATATATTTTATTCCTCATTACTTTACCTTCCCTAAATAATTTTGAAACTAAATATTTTATATTATTGCATTATTTTATTATTTGAAACATTATTTTAAACATATTTTACCATTTACACATTCCCATTTTGATTTTGCAACTCCTACATTAAATATTACTCGATACTGATTTGATAAACAATATATTTTCTACCATTTCAAGTTATAACATATTTATATATTCCTATTTTGCATTTGAAACATTACTTAATATCGCATTTTGATAAACCATATATTTTCTTTTAAATTTAAAACCTCTACTTTTAATTTTTATTTATTGTGTGAATTTATAAATCTTTCAAAATGACAACTACTAGACAAGCAGCTACACCAACCGTAGAACCATATAAGTTATCTGAAATATTTGCCATAATTCCCGAATATGATGGTAATCCGATATTTTTGAATACTTTCATATGCTCCTGTAATACTGCTAACAGCATGGCAACGGATAATCAGCAAGTATTGCTAATTCTCCATATAAAAAATAAGTTACGCGGTAGAGCGGCTGAGTTAATTAATTCGCGAAACCCTAGTCAACTAGTCGAAATTCAAACCCTCCTAGAAAATCATTTTGGAGATCCTCGGGATCTCTCGGCTCTCATACAGGACTTGCAACGAATGCGGCAAACTCCTAATGAATCCCCCCTCACTTTCTCTGCTAGACTCCAGACGCACCAAGCGAAAATGCTAGCAGCTATAAACAAACAAAATCTAACTATCAAAGAAAAGCAAGCGCAGATTGACTTAATAGAGTCAATGGCTCTTAATAGCCTCCTCACGGGTTTAGAGCCCAAAATTGGTCAACTCGTTCGCGCTAGCGACCCATGCAGTATTCTCACTGCCATTTCCAGGATTAAACGAGAACTACAACTATCACATTTAGAAACCCAGAAATTTTCAGGTAATAGAAGTTTCCAACAACCCTCTCGTAAACCAAATAACGGTCCACCTCCAAAACAATGCTCTTTTTGTAAACGCATGGGCCATTTAAGCAACGAATGCTTATTGAGAATGAGACAATTTCAACACAACCCGAATTTTAATCAGAACTATTCGAATTACCGCCCTCATTTTTCCAATCAACCTGCTAATCAATCCAGTCAACAATTTTCACAGCAACAATTTCGTCCGTCTATCAGTAGACAACATCAAATGTCTGGCAATTACAGACCGAACCCGAGTTTCTTTAAACATCAGCAACCAAAGACTCATCACTTGAACAATTTACAATTCGGTCCTCATCACAATGACTACAACTACTCTCAAAGCGAAAATCAATACGACCCTTTACCCAATGAGCACGGAAACGTACAACAATATTATCCTAACGATTTGGAACAAAACGGTGAACCAGAATATTTCAACATCGAACAGTTCAATGAATATTTCCCTGACGAACCTGATTCTCCTCAACTAAATTTTCAGTTGACCGCTGCTCAATCAGAACCCCCAGACCACGAAATTTCAGAAATTCAAACCCAAATTCAGACAATGAATTTGGACGACTTCAGCCCGAATGTCAACTTCCCAGAACAGAACTTTCTGTAAGACCCATTCTCTCCGTCAACTCGAAGAATCTTTATTGTATTACTGATTCTTCAAACACCTATAAACTTCTTATCGATACGGGTGCAGGACTTTCAATCTTTAAACCTGCAACCTGCCAACGCTTCAAACAACGGTTCCCTGAAAATGTTATCATTCAAAGCATCACAGATGAGAAAATTCTCATTAATGTATCCACCCTATAGTGCCTTTTAACATTTCCAGACTTCCTAGAACACTATAACTGCATCATAGATTTCAATAAGAAACAACTCGTTACAAATTTCAAAACTCTGCCACTATTCAAAGTTACGGATGATACGATCATGCGTAATAATAATTCTACATCTTCAACTAAATATACTCCGGTCAACACAATTAGCTTGGACTCCCGAACTGAGCAAATCTGTAAATTGAAATGTAACCTCAAGAATACAGATGCTATTCTCGCTTCAATGGAAATTGAGAAAGTTCGTCTCCCGAATGCCATAGTCAAAATCAATGAAAATGGTGAATTCCTAACTTCCGTTTTGAACGCTAATGCCATTCCCAAAACCATCAATTTTGACAAACTCGATTTAGATCCAATACAGAATTTCACAATAAACACCTTCTCTGAAAACGAAACACGTAACCTAACCGAGACTGACAGACAAATGACGATAATGAACCAGCTTCGTTTAGAACATCTCAACGAGGAAGAATCTGAATTCATTTCAGAACTTTGTCTTGAATACTCCGATATCTTTTATTTAGAAGGCGACCAACTGACCTTTACGAATGAAATTAAACACTCTATAGATACCAACAATGCGAAACCATCCTTCACAAAATCATATCGATACCCCCAAATCCACAAACAAGAGGTGAAAAGCCAAATATCAAAAATGCTAGATCAAGGGATCATACGCCCTTCTAACTCCCCATGGTCATCCCCTGTATGGGTAGTTCCTAAAATATTGGACGCATCCGGAACACAAAAATGGCGTGTCGTCGTTGACTACCGGAAACTAAACGAACTGACCGTAGACGACAAGTACCCTCTTCCGAATATATCTGACTTACTCGACCAACTCGGCAAGTGCCAGTATTTCACCACCCTCGACTTGGCTTCTGGATTTCATCAAATTGAAATCGACACCAAAGACATTCCCAAAACTGCTTTTACAGTCGACAATGGTCACTATGAATTTGTTAGGATGCCTTTTGGCCTGAAGAATGCTCCATCAACGTTTCAACGGGTTATGGATAACATTCTTCTCGGAATCCAAAACGAAAGATGTTTAGTCTACATGGACAACATCATCGTATATTCCCCGACAATTCATGAGCATATAGCCCGTCTCACCGATGTTTTCAAAAGACTTCGAAAAGCCAATCTGAAAATACAACCCGACAAGTGCGAGTTCCTTCGCAAAGAAGTCGCTTATCTAGGCCATCTTATAACTCCTGAAGGCGTAAAGCCAAATCCCTCAAAAGTCGATTGCATTCTCAACTTTCCCCAGCCAAAAAACCAAAAAGACATTAAATCATTTCTAGGTTTAGCTGGCTATTATAGGCGGTTCATTCCCAACTTCGCTAAAATTTCCAAGCCACTAACAAAATTACTTCAAAAAGATGTCCCCTTTCAATTTGACTCAGAATGCGTTAAATCTTTTGAACAATTAAAAATTGCTCTTACATCTACCCCAATTCTCATATACCCTAACTTCGAGAAACCATTTATTCTCACAACTGACGCCAGTTCTTTTGCTATCGGCGCAGTTCTTTCTCAAGGTCCTATAGGTAAGGATTTGCCCATAGCCTATGCCTCGAGAACCCTTTGCAAGGCTGAGACTAAGTACTCTACCATCGAAATAGAACTTCTTGCTATAGTGTGGGCTGTTAAGCACTATAGACCGCTAATTTTTGGACGTAAGTTTCTACTTCTGACCGACCACCGCCCGTTAACGTGGTTATTTTCAATCAAAGACCCTGGAAGTAGACTTGTCAGATGGCGCCTCAAACTCGAGGAGTATGATTACCAAATAATCTACAAGCCCGGCAAGGTAAATAAAAATACCGACGCTCTCTCTCGCATTAAAGTTAACAACTTTAATGAATACGTATCCTTTCAGACAAACAATCATCTAACACCGTTTGCAGTACTCCCAACAAACGAGACTGACGATGACTCACGAGAACCAGACACAAAAAGTCCCACTAACTTCCATCAAATTTCTGAGGAGTTCAAAACTTTTGTAGAGCGATACCAGACCGTCTCACTAATAGACTACGACAAAATTCAATTTTCTAACTGCCAACTATTAGACAGAGAAAACAAAAACATTCTTGTATTCCCCCAAGGTTCTCTCATGAAAGATTTTCACCACGACATCATTGAGGACATTTTTGAGGAAAATGCCGATTTTCACACCCCACGAATAAACGTTTTTGCAAGCAAAAGTGTCAGAAAGAGACGCTATCTCATCGTCCCTCTCCCTTCTGACCCCGAAGTAGTTAACGAGATTCTTTTTTGCATCTTTATACAATAGTAGAGATGTGATTACGGAAAACGAAATATACTGTGTTGAGAATAACATAGATTTGCCCATTCTGGAAATGCTTTCGTTCAGCTTTTCCGAAATTGATTTAAAATGGAAAGTTTGCCAAAATATCGTCCAAAAGGTTGAGAAAGATCAAATACCTATAATTCTCGACCAATTCCATAATGGCAAAAATAATATACATCGAGGTATCAATGAAACCATTCGCAGAATAAAGGAAAAATACAATTGGCAAGGACTAACTAAAGACGTTGACAATTTTATCAAAAACTGTCAGACTTGCCAGAAGGCAAAAGTTTACCGAAAAAATCTCGACAGCCCTCTCGTCATCACCGAAACTCCACGGACACCCTTTGAACGTGTCAACATCGACATTCTCGAAGTCCCGACAAGAAACTATGCTTTAACTATCCGGGACGAACTAACAAAATTCTCTCAGGCCTACCCCATAACCGAGAAATCCGCAAAAACCGTTGTTAGTACTTTACTACTCTATTTCCAACACTTCGGTACCCCATTACGGATACATTGTGATTATGGCAGGGAATTTGACAACGCACTAGAGAGACTTGTGTAAACTATTTGACATCAAACTATCCTATTCTAGCGTGGGACATCCCCAGTCAAATGGTTCATTAGAACGATTCCACTAGACCTTATTAGAGATGATTAGAATCCATAAACTAGAAAATCCTGACGAACACCCTTTTAACATCCTTCCTTATGCAATCATTGCATATAACAATTCTGTAAACAAAACTCATGGATTTACCCCTTACGAACTTGTTTATGGACATACTTCGAGTAGGACTCCAGAAACTCTCTACAACCAACAAGCCCTGATAACTAAGTACATCAGAGATCTCAATAATCGTATCTCTCACTATTATAAAATTGCTCGCGAAAGAACAGAAATCCAAAAACATAAAGCGAAAGTCACATTTGATGAACACGTTTCTGAAAATCTATCAACTATCAAATAGGCGATAAAGTCTATATTAAAGAATCCCAGATCAAGGACAAACTCCAAAATAAATTCAATGGTCCTTTCGAAATCCTGGAGATTCACAGAAACTCCGCAACAGTACTAAACCCTAAAACCAACCAAAAATCAAAAGTAAATTTCGACCGAATAAAACCGTTCTCAGAAAGTTAATTTCTGTTTCAGATTTTGCCTGCTGTTCAGGTCAGCAGTAGCCCAATTTCACATACAACCAATAAAAATACTTTAGGTATCTACTTCCATAACGAAGCAGAAATAACTGTATCCAATGATAAATGGACACTTTTAGAACACAGACACATTTCTGCACTGGAACAAGTATTTACAACAAATAACAGAATATTACAAACTCTTGTAAAAACTGTTAACTTCAATTCTTTTGCTATGAACTACTTTCGCGCAGACATACAAACCCACATTAATCTGCTCAATCAAATTTCTAACTCAATCAAACAGAAATTTACCGACATTCACATGGACACTAAAAGACACAAACGAGGTATACTTGATGGGGCAGGTACCCTTTTTAAAGCAATCACTGGCAATTTAGACGCTGCTGACGGAAAATACTTTACCGAAAGCATAAACCGCTTAAATCAAGGCCAACTTCAAATCTGAAGATGTGGTGACACTTATTTGGTTTTTTAGTAAGTTTTCAATCGAAATCTGTAATTAAAAACTTCAACGAAACTATCCAAAATCTTAGAATTGACGAAAAACTATTTAACGATAACATGAAAAAGCTGGCAAACACTATCGGAAAAATCAATGATAAGGTCGCCTACGTCGAATCTAAACTCGCATTACTTGAAATGTGTGAAAAACTTATGGAGAATTATCTCTACTTAGAAGATAATCTAAATGATGTTTTAAATTCTATCACATTCGCGCGTTTGAAAATAATTCACTCTTCAATTTTAACACCAGAACACCTTATTACCTCATTACAGGAAATATCGCAAAATTTAGTCAAAAGTAATCTTCTATTGGCTGTAAAGTACTCCAGCATCACACAATATCTGGAAATCATTGAACTAGAGGCATTTCAAACATATACCGATCTTATATTTGTGTTAAGAATCCCTTTAGTCGAACAACATCCTTACACACTCTTTCATTTATATCCTATCCCTATATACGATGAAAGAACAGGTTTACATCATATGTTATCCTTCACTCGAAAATATCTTGCAAAGAATGATGATTCTTTAATGTTTATTCCGATCAAAGACTTAAGTGCGTGTAAACCGTTAGCCACTCGTAAGAAACTGTGTTCTGAACTTTACGCATATCCTATTGACACAAACGCGTTATGTGAAGCTCAACTTCTAAAGAATGTCCAGAAGGTACCGGACAACTGTAAAAGCTCACTAATATTCACTCAGGGATACAACGTTCAAAAACTAGAATAATAATGTCTTTATTAGCGAAGTAGCTATCAATTACATCAACAGGTTATACATTAAAAAAAAAGAACACAACTAAAAATTATTCTTAACATAAATACATAAACATCTCTTAAATGTATAATAATTTCCAGAATTTTTAATACTATCAGGTAAAGAATTATAAAGGATCAGACCTCCATACAGTGTTGATTTAGTCAGTTTATTACTATTACTATTTGCTACATAAAAGTCTCTTATTTGTCTAGTATTATATTGGTGTATATCGCCGACATGAATTAAGTTGTTGTATAAATATTGTGGTACCATTTTGTATTTAATTTTGTAAATAAAATCTAAATTTTTAAATATAATTCTTTGTTTTACATTCATAAAATTTAAAACGTTTAACATTAATTTAATAGGGGTATATTTGCTACATTTTAAAATATTTCTCATACATTTATTTTGAATTTTTTGTAACATTTGTACATTATTTTGATTTAGGTTACACAGAATACTTGCACAAAATTCAATGTGGGGTGAAATGAGGCTCTTGTATAAGAGAACCTTACAATTAATGTCTAAATAATTACCAATACGGTTAACAAGATACATTTTTTTGACATTTTGTTCGCAATATAGTTCGCATGTTCTATGAAATTCAAGTTTTCGTCTATAATTACTCCTAAATATTTCATTCGGTTTACTTTTTCTAACTTAGTGTTATTCAGGTTAATGGATAAATTATTTGTATCAATTTTATTCAAATTATTCTTAGAACCTACTATCATGTATTTGCATTTTTTAATGTTCACACCCAAATCATTATCACAGAGCCATTCATATATTCTCGTAAGATCTTTATTTATGGATTCGAACATTTGGTTAGGATCGGAACCAGTTAAATATAACATTGTGTCATCTGCAAATATTTCAATTTGAACATGTTGTACATATTTAACCATATCATTGATATACAATATGAATAGTAATGGACCCAAGACTGTACCTTGGGGTACACCATGTTTTACTTCATTAATTTGAGAAACACTGCTACCATATTTTACTCTCTGCTGTCTATTTGTTAGGTACGATTTAATCCATGTAAGGACGTTACCACTTAAACCTATTTTTTCCAATTTTTTTACTAAAATATTTCTGTTAATAGTTTCAAATGCTCGTTTAAAATCCAAAAATACTGCTATTACAATTTTGTTTTCATCTAAGTGTCTTAACCATGTATCACATATGTTTACTATAACTGACTCACATGAATGATTTTGTCTAAACCCAGATTGGTTGGTAATAATAATATTATTTTTCTCACAGTAATTCGAAAGTTGGTTTTTAACGATTATTTCTAAGATTTTTTCATATATTGGTACAATATTTATAGCTCTATATTCTTCACAGTTAACAGTATTAAAAACCTTTTGTATTGGTACAATTTCTGAAGTTTTCCACTCATCTGGAAATATGCCATATTCTAAAGAGCATTTGATGACATCATAGAACCTATTACCAATTACATCAAAAGTATCTTTTATGATTTCAGTAGATATTCCATCTATTCCAGCTTTACGGGGAAGATCATTAACAATTTTTTTTAATTCAGAAAAAGAAATCTCATTAAATTCTTGAAATGTCTCTTCAACAATGATATTATCTAGATAAAACTTAATATTTTTAAACTTGGGAATATTCGACACTATGTTATTAACACTATCAATAAAATACGTATTAAATTTATTGGCAATATCTAGGTCACCGTAGACTTTATTGTCTTCAAAAATAATATACTCACTAATTTTACTTTTATTGTTTGGTAAAACTTTTTGAATTTTCTTCCAAATTTCTGTTTTATTGTTATATTTGATAATGTTTTCTATATGTTTTTTCTTTTCTCTTTTTATTATGGATGTTACTTCATTTCTTTTAGATCTGAAATTGTTCCAATCCTCAGTAAGGTTAGTGAAGACAGCTCTTTTATATAATGAGTTTCGTTCCGTTATTTTATTCAAAATGTTAGTATTTATCCAGTTGTTATCCAAATGACTTTTTTTTGATACGAATGTTTTAATAGGACATATAGTACTTAGTGCCGATTTAATGTTATCTGTTAAGGTATTGGCCATCAAATTTACATCAGTTGTATTATTTTGCCAATCTTTATTTAGAAGTGAATTTTGATATTCTGAACTAATATAATTTGCCATACATCTTTTTTTAATAATTGTTTTTGTGTTACCGCTAGGAGCAACATTTTGAAAATTGACAGAAATAATGAGATGATCACTAATTTTTGGACTCAAATGTACTTTATATTTTAAATTAGGATTATTTGTAATTACCAGGTCAATTATTGTTCGGCTATGTTGCGTTATTCTTGTAGGTTCTTTAATAATTTGTTTCAGTCCGGATTGATAAATAATACTTTTTAATTTATTCGAATAAAATGAATCGTTACTCTGGTCAAGGTTAAAGTCTCCAATGAAAAAAATATCACCATTAAATGAATTGTAATTTTCAATCAATTCTTCGAAATAACTTAAAAAATCAGAATCTTTATTTTTTGGAGGATGATATAATGTATTTATTAGATATTTATTTTTGTTAATTTTTAATTCTAAGGAGACCATCCAACAATTTTTTTCTATACATTCGTTTATTTTTGTAATATAACTTAGTCCCTCTTTAATGTATATTAATACACCCCCTGTACGTCGGTTTTCTGTAATGCAGTTTATGAAATTATACCCTGCAATTTGTAATTCACTATTAGTAACTGAACTATCAATATGTGTTTCTACTAGACAAACAATTAGTGGAGACCAATCTTTAATTAATATGTCAAGTTCTGTTTTGTTATTTAAATATCCTTGACAGTTTAAATATACTATATTTTTGCTAACCCAATACATGGCTCATAATTACTTCTGAACCCATAAGTGTTACAGTGAATTGCGCTCCAACAAACCCAAAAACTCTTACAATCTCCCTTAACTCCATATTGACTCTTCAATCAGAGTGTAGTGCGTTTATAGGAATTACAAAAGTCCAAGCCGAATCTGGTAAACAAACCGATGTTCTAGAAACCTCCCAACCAGTAAGAGTGCCGTTCAACTGTTGTGACGCAGTGCCCGAAAAAATTATAATTCCTGAACTTCAGCCCCTGAAGCTGAACACGCTTAATGTAGAAGAATTAGACGTAGCAAATCACAAATTGGAACAATATTCCAGAGACCTCGATGGTCTCATAAACCAGCCGTTTGTAACCAAAAATATCTCTTGGTTTACCTATACGACCATAGCTGCTCTCATGATCATAGCAGCAGTCATCACCTTCCAAGCTGTCCAAAAGAGGATGGTAAAACCTCCAAAGGACTGCAATCCTGACCAGACTTCAGTGCCTCAGCCAAGACTCAAATTCTTCCCCAAGCTTAGGCCTGTTTTGAAAACAGAACAAAGCTTAGAGACGCAAGTTTAGGTATACCCTTTATGTTCTCTAAAAACACCTATTTTTAATATTCATTTATATCATTAACCTTTTTATTTTTCTACACATTATTTTTATTCACATTTCCTTTTACTTTATATTTTATTTTTGATATGTTTAGGTTAAGCATTTAATTATTACTCGTATTATTTTATTGCTCATTTATTTTAACATATTTTGATTTTATTTTACAAATTGATATTTGATTTTTACCTATTACTTTATTTTATTCATATTTTATACACTTATTACTTATTATTTATACCATTCAAACATCATTTTATATTATTTTATGTTTCTATTCCTAAAAGTTGATGTTATAGCATCAACTTTTGATATGTAAGGGGAGTTGTTATATGCAAAATATATCAGCACTTAGTTCACACAGTCGAGAAGTCAACGGAATTTAAAGCGTACGTGACTTCTCAGGGATATCAAATTTCATCTTGAATTATATGCAAACAACTTCCCGGAAACCTACACGAGTCCGTTACCCAGTAAAATCGCTGACTTGCATCAGCACTTTTCTCGATGTTATAAAAGCAACTGGAAACGATCCCATGTCGTCATTCAAATAATATCATTTATAGTATTAAGTTATTCAAGTACTTTAATTGTTCAATTCTAATTTTGTATGTTTCTAAATAAATAATTTTTTTTAAAAAGTGAATTGAATCAAAGTGAATATAATATATATATATATATATATATATATATATATATATATATATATATATATATATATATATATATATATATATATATATATATATATATATATATATATATATATATATATATATATATATATATATATATATATATATATATATATATATATACATTTGTTTTTAAGTTTTCGCGGGCACTAAATGTTTTAGGTGGTTTCCGGGAATTCATCCGCGTAGTTGATAACTGATCCCTGCCGGGACCGATGGTAAAATGACGACGTTGCGGCAGAGTCACATCTGCCCTCTTCAGGTCGGTTCGCATAATTCTCGTAGCCTTCTGCTTTCGCTTCTAGTTACTCGAATACATTTATTCGATGTACGAGAATTATGCGAACCGACCTGAAGAGGGCAGATGTGACTCTGCCGAAACGTCGTCATTTTACCATCGATCCCGGCAGGGATCAGTTATCAACTACGCGGATTAATTCCCGGAAACCACCTAAAACATATATATATTGCAGTTGCACTACTCCTTGATACATAGTTGAAGAAACAAGTCACACAATCTTGTTGGTAAAAACAAATCCTTACGCCTAAACTACCTATTTTGTATTTTCAACAAGTTTGACTAAAATGTTTAAATCCAATACCTACACGTTCAAATAAGTATGTGCAAACTTATAGTTATTTGTATCGGATATTAACAAAAATCTCAAATCACTGCCGCTCTTTTTTAAATCCATTCCGCCTAACGTGTATACCTGGATATTTTTCATTAAATACATGAATTGCATACCTGGTTGAAACAGTCCCAATACCAGCACTTTACAAGATTTGCTTGAGTGCACAGTTACTTAAGTAAACGTTACTCACTAGATTGTTATTATCCCGAACTTAGTCCAAACAAGTCATAGGAATTTACATAAAATTGACTATAAAGTGAAAAAGGTTTTGAAAAACTCATATTATGGCGTCTTAGAATTTTATCAACAATGAAATTTCTCGCTAAAAATAAAAAGTTTCTACTCTTGGGCCTCTATCGGTGGAAGGATATGTGCTGGGTGTTTATTAGTAGAAATCCACAATAATGTGATCCAAAATACAATATCAAAAAAAAAGTTGAAAATAATTAACAAAACAACAATATACGGTATTATACAATAACTACTAATGTATTTAGATACCTACTAAGTACCTGTGCACAAAAAAACTATAAGACATAATAGCAAATACACAATTGTTTTGTAAAGACAGACAATAACGGATGCACATTATGTTCCTTTCATTTAGCTGCCTATCTAGAATATTCTTGAAGCGACTATGAATTCAAAAACCTGTTTTGAATTTTGAGACATATTATAAGATTGATAAATTAGTAGATATGTAAACATTGAAAAGTTGGAGTTGGCATAGCAATGATAACGTTGATTTTGGTTTCAACATTGCCAACTGTACTCTTTACTATTTAAATTTCACTTTTAACTTGATCTTTCAATTCGACATTATCAACTTAGGTTGTTATTAATTAAATTAAATATTTGCCCCATCAATATCGAATTTCTTTTTCGTTCTTTTTTTGTCAACTTGTCTTCTTATTCAGTGGCCCTTTCCCTCTATAAATTATAATAATTTTTTTCTTATTTCAATTTCGATACTAACCACACTCAAAATCTTCTCTTCTTATTTGTCAAACTTGGCTGAAGCTCAGGTCATTTACGGAGAAAATACCGTTTGGTGACAAAATTAATAGTGGATCAAAACCAACATCAGTGTGTTCTAATGATAAAGCATGACTAATTGACATAAAATTCAACATTTTTATCTATGCTTTTTTGTTTTATAACAAAAAAAAAACACGAAAAATCGGTAACAATTTAGTTTTTTACCTTTTACACAAAATCCACCTATGAAACCTTGTTTACTATTATGGGCAATGTTGAAGAGAAATGAGAATCCTATAAAATGAGCTACTATACGCTCAATTTGGTTAATTGGTTTCTTAGATAATGGAATCTTTACCGGAAATTCCAATAAAATAAATAATCGCTTATATATTTTTGTATTTTATAGCTAAAATATACTTATTAACTGAAATAGACCAATCAATAGAGCAAAAATTAACTGATAATGTGTAAAAAATACTATCAGTATACCGACTGTGCCATCACATTAACAACGATGCGTAGCGATATTTTGCTATGTTTTCCACTCGCAACAATGGTTTTTTACTTTGTTATAAACAACTCAAGCAAGAAAATTACGTTTATTTTCTTAGCATGTTTATAAAATGAAAACTAATAAACTAACCTCAATGGTGTCAACAGGTCAATTGTAAAGCATGAAAATACCGATTGGATCATTAGTAACAGGAGAAAACAAAAAATACTGGAAAATGTAGCATTAAAAAAAATCGAATCTTCGTGACTTTAGAAGCTGTAGAACTGGGCTTGTAAGAACTGATAGTAATTTATATCTAATTTATGTATGCCAAAACTAGGCGCTACCGGTTTATTATTTTTTGAACAATTGTGATATAAAGTTTTTTGTTCCCTATTTCTGCTTTGTGCCTCCATGCGTCATAGATAATCAAATTTCAATTTTGAAAAAAGTTGTAGAAAGTTGTCACCTCTACAAAGCCACTATTCTCATTTTTCACTAAATGTATGTGAAATATCTGAAAAATATTAGCAAAAATGGGCGAGCGTATGAATGTATCCAATATGTGGGGGAAGCACGGTTGTTGAGGGGAAGTGTTTAGTAATATATAGTATAGGCAGGCTGCTTGTAATTTATAAATATTTTTTGCTTTTTCAGAAACTAATTTAGATATTTTCAAGACTTTTTTTGACTTATTTAGTTCAGTGTTTGTTTCACTTTAATATAAACCTATTGCCTTAATTCTGGAGTTCTCTATAAAATATTATATAAATATATTAATAAACAAACAGTTCTCATTTGATATAATAAAATCGAACAAATCGCTCTGTATATAAGCTTTTTTATCGATTAGATTCTTTCACCATCTGTCAGAGTGACAGTTACTATCGATAATAATTATTGTCAGCAGTTACCCTCAACAACCGTGTTCCCCCCACTACGCTAACACATTCATACGCTCACCAAATGTTGGTGATGTTTGCTAAAATTTTTCGTATATTTCACAGACATTTAACGAAAAATGAAAATAGAGGCGTTGTAGAATGATACCTCTACTTCCAATATCTCTATTCTGGATTGATATTTGACGATCCATGTCGCATGGAGACGCACTGTAAGAATAGTGGACTAAAAATGTCATATCACAATTATTCAAAAACTAATAAACCGATAGCGCCTGGTTTAGTCACGCATAAGGTGATATCAATTACAATCAGTTCCCACAAGCCCAGTTCTACAACTTCGATAGTAACGGAGTTATGATAATATAAAGCTAAAGCTAAATTTTCTAGTATTTTTTTATTTTCCGTGTTACTAAAGATCCTATCGGATCGATCCTGGGCTCATTTCATTGGTATTTTCATGCTTTACAATTCACCTGTTGACACCATTGAGATTAGTTTATTATTTTTCATTTTAAAAACATGCAACTCAAAAAAACTGCAATTTTCTTGTTTCAATTGTTTATAATAAAGTAAAAAACCATAGTTGCGAGTGGAAAAGGTAGAAAAGCATCACTACAAATCGTTCTTAATGTGATGGGACAGGCAGTATCCTGATAGTATTTTCTGCACCAAAAAATCTCTATTGATTGGTCTAAAAGGGTAGATCTTCTCATACCCAATTGATGTTATAAAAATAAATATTGTAGCCCTTCTAGTTTATGCAAAATTTTAGTCAATCCTATGGAAGAGATATTTTTTGAAAGGCCATATTACCTCACCGGATAACTCTATCATTAGAAATGGAAAGTAGAAGAGTTGATCTCGAGACCCCTCATCTCACTTTTTGAAAATTTGAAGTATTAATACATATAAGTACTGAAAATATTAGGTCATTCCCTATAATTTTTCTGGACGAGTTCATTCAAAAAATTACGGGTGGTATCTGTGTAACTATATCTTTGTAATAAATAATCTTAATGCAAATTTAAAGGAACCTACTATTCCTTTGTAAAAAACTTTCAGTACATTTCATATTTTAATATTATATAAAAATGAAACGCTGATACAAATTGATAATAGCTATTAATAATAGAAATAAAAGGTATTCTACAACTAGTTAACAACGCAATTTTTATGTTGTTCAATTCAGATTTCTGTTAAGAAATTTTTTATTAATAAATACTAATTAATGACAAGCCAAATTCCTTCAGATATATATGTTTTGATCTTTTATTGAAACATTTACAAATGGAAAAATCGTTTGAAACAGCCTTCGCATTTTGCATATTATGATTGCTCCGTCATTATCATTTGTGACTAATTGGAGTTTAAATATTCTATTTTGCTAAATTTATTACATAAATCCATATTATCCAAGAAATATAAGTACGTGTCTGCTTAAAAATTTACATTAAGATTATTTATTATCAGGATATAGTTACACAGGTATCACCCCTTAGCAATTTTTCGAATGAACTCGTCAGAAAAATTCATACGAAATGGCCAAATGTTTTCAATACTTATATGTATTTATACTTTAAATGAGATGAGGGGTCTCGAGATCAACTGTTCTACTTTCCAACGGTGGTTCATTCATAATGATAGGGTCATCCGGTGAGGTATGTTTTGCAAAAACTACCACGGCTGCAGTATTTATTTTTAGAATATGAATTGGGTATGACAAGATCTTTCACTTGAGTTAATAAGAATGTTTTAGCTGTAAAACAAAAAATATATAAGCGATTATTTATTTATTTCTTTTTTTTGGGTAAATATTCTAATATCTAAGAAACCAGTCAACGAAGTTGAGCTTATAGGAACTCATTCTGTAGGTTTTTCATTTCTCTTTAACATTACCAATAGTAGCAAACACGGTTTCATAGGTGGATTTTGTGTAAAAGATAAAAAACTAAATTTATACCGATTTTTCGCGGTTTATTTGCTATAAAACAAAAACGCATCGATAAAAAATGTTGAATTTTATGTCATTTGTCATGTTTTATGATCAGAACAAGTTGCTGTCGATTTTCTTCTACTATTGATTTTGTCACGTATTTTCATAAATGTCCTGGGCTACCGGCTGGAATTTGCGCTATACATGTTCAAATGCGGGCGCTTACTGAACTAATATTCTTCAGGTGAAAGTGCTTTTGGATGATTCTTAGATAACTGTGATTTTTTATGTCTAGTACTTTATTTATTATTCAACATGATTTTTTTTTATCAGAAAATTATAAATATAATAAATTTGATAGTATTTTACCATCGACATTGTATATTAAAGCTTAAGTATTCATAGATCATGAATAACTTACAGAAATATACCCAAAATGTCAGTACCGTGGCATGTGGCAGATTGTTAAAATCAAGAAAGAAAATACCTTAAATGTCTCTGTATGATTATCAAAGTCCTATAATTTATCAATTATATAATTATTTTAAGAATTTAAAGAGATTTATTAGACAGGTATTTTGAATATTTCATTTTGGTGTCAATACCGTGACTGTAAAATTTCTAATTTTGTTCTAGTTTCTTTTCTATTGAAGGTGTAGTAGTGTGTAGTGTTACAGGCTTAATTTCAAGTATAATAAAATAATTATAGTTTAAAAAAACTAAAAAATACGCTTTAATAGCAAACCTAACTAAAAAACAGAAAATAATTTTTAATTACGAACAGTTTATATTACAGCAGTAGAAAGTCGAACAATCAATCATGATTAATTACCTCAAAATAAAAATATAATAAAATTTAATTAACAGAATAATTCGACTCAGAGTAAAAAGCGTGGGGTGCATTTCACTATATTTGCATTGCTCTCCTCTTATAAATAGGTGCCAATACAATAATTGTGAAATTTTATATTTGAAGCACCCCACGCTTTTTCTCTGAATCGTATTATTCTGTTAATAACTTAAATTTTATTATATTTTTATTTTGAGGTAATTAATCATGATTGATTGTTCGACTTTTACTGCTGTAATATAAACTGTTCATAATTAAAAATTATTTTCTGCTTTTTAGTTCGGTTTGCTATTAAAGCGTATTTTTTATTTTTTTACTATAATTAAGTTTTAGTCTCATAAGAATGTCTTTAGTATTTATATTAAAAAGTTTACTTCATGTTTGCGAACCTTTCTATTTCATAGCAGCAAGTTCTACTACTGCTAACTAGATGGCAATAGTTAATAGACGAATTTGTATTTAGGCAAGAACAGTGACAAAAAGACAACAAACGGGAAAATTCAACTTAAAGAATTGTATTGAAACCCGCCCTTGACACTTGTGTCAAATTTCAACTTAAGTGGACTTCTTTAAGTTGGTGAAAATTACGTTGAAAGTTTCCGTTACATAGATAGATACATACGTACAGATCGACCTACTAAAAGCATATTAAAAAATAGCACCCAGAACACAAGTTTTAAAGCATTTTTGATTTAAAAAAATATTAATTTGTAAAAATCACAGTTATCTAAGAATCTCTTTTACTCGTTTATGGTCCACCAACCTTGCCGGTATTCTAGTGCTGTTGTAGTTCAGTGTATATCTGTTTCTGCCTAGTCGCAGGCTAAAATAGTGCTAAAATGTCATTTCAGACATCCTTTTAACGTTCTATAGTTAGTTTTCTGATTTTTTGGGCATAGCAACACAATTACGGAAAAGTCCGTATATTTTATGACCATTGAAAACGCGGTCTAATTTAGACCGTGAAAACATCATAATTTTAAATAGTTGCAAGATCCTCATTTCATCTCATTTCATTACAGGAAAACAATGCTAAACGTAATAAAAGTTTAACATTATTGGAAAGGCTGTGGAACTTTTGGTGTGTCACAAATATAAAAACACAGTTATGCGCCCTAACACCAAGCCTTTATTTTAAAGATAAAACGCCGTTTCAACAACTCTTAAGTTGTCATCATCAAGGAGTAAACCAAACTTACGACCGGTGTCAATAGATAAACTGTGGTTTTTAAGTGATTTTTAGTATTCTCATGGAATTACTTCAGACTTTATATTTAAAATTTGCACAGCAACGTGTGTGTTGATACTACGGTGGTCCTAGGTGGTATATTCGTCCTGATTTTAAAGACTGCTCACCTGTGCACCGTTTAACCACGCACCTGGAATCTACATTCTGGATGGTTGGTTTTCCTCTTTTGACTGGGATGGTAATTAATATTCTCGTTATTCTTTGTAACTGAAACATCATTTTGGTGATTTGAATTTCTATATGAACACCCCGCACCGTATAAGTGATTTTAAATTTTATCAACGAATCAATCCCGCAGTTCTTAACCACAAAAGTATGAGAACCAATATAAAAATTTGAAATAAGTAGTGTTCAAAGATATCGCATTGCCGCCTTCTATATAAAAATTAGAGAAGACCTGACTGAGAGCACTTCTCATTATCATGCCTACACCTTCCTGATATAATATAAATATTAAAATATGTCGGAATAATTGAAAGATGTTTGGGCAGATGTTCTGTAGTTACTGGATTGTTTCACTTACGTGGAAAATCGTGTAGAGGGAAACTACATCAAAACACACTAATGGATCACTGGGCTGTGTCTTGAGAGTTGCAACCCTTTCCTTATGTGACCTGTGTCTCTAACGTGTGAGTTAGTCGTTCGAACATGCGATTTTAATAGTTTGGCTAGATGTTTGCCAATATGGTTGAATATTGGGTTTATGAATTTTACATAGTCTTGATGGTACAGCCTCTGAGTTATTGATTTTTTCCGACACTTAGCACGTTTGAAAGACTTCCAGGCCCGATGGGATGAATTGGTCTGGAAAAACTATTTTTAGTTATAGAAACTATAGCCTAATACCAGTTTTCCTGCAAAAAATCAGGATTAGAAGAGAAGGGGTGAACCACGACATCTAAAACAAGAATTACTGTTATATACTTTAACCATACATTCCAAGCCAGTTGTTGCTTGGCCCATGAAATTAGTAGCTTCTTTAAATTAAGACGAAAATCCAATAATATGTAATTCTTGGAACATTTTATTTGTGATTTTTGTCATATAGAGACAGTGGATCACATTGAGAAGCTCCTCAGAAAATATTAGGTCAAGAGTGTTTTTAAACGCAACCAATAAGTGTGTCACAAATTCTCCTAAAGATAGTTAGTTCTCTATTTCAATACGACGAATCATGCGATTCTCTATATATGGGTACCACCCACTGTAGTATCAACCCTCTTTGCGGAGCACAAGTGAAATTTTAGACATGCAATAGAATACCAACACTAACGGAAAACCATGCTTTATAGATATTAGATCACTGACAATAGCTAAAACTGTGTAAAACTAAACAGAATTTGATATCAAATCGCAGTCTCTAGCCACTCGAACTTGACTTGCGACGCAGGACACTCTATACTCCATATTCAGGACTAATTACCGGTGTTCAACCGCTCAACGATTCTATTTATCTCGAGCGATCTGCGAAATGTCACCTAGGCATGATGAGCTGAAAATATCTGCCGTAGTTGCAGATGTAACACTCAGAAGGTCAATCTCTTAAGTCCTAAACCATTTTGATTCACTTTGACTTTCTTATTTTATGAATGTAGAAATCTTTTTATAACTTTGAAACACTTTCAATAACAATATATTTTCGCTGTTAATCAGGGTAAATGTGAGAAGTCGTTTAATAACGTGTGATAGCATTCTCACGTATGCCCACATGGCGTGAACGAACAGGTGTGCTGTTAAAATGAAATCTTTACAACCAATTACAGCTCCTAATACGATACTGATTTTCAGGGTATCACATTGAAAATGAACGAGGACGGAAAGTGTATCGTGGCCAGAATAATGCATGGCGGCATGATTCACCGGCAGGCGACGCTCCATGTCGGAGATGAAATTAGAGAAATTAACGGCATCCCTGTCATGAACCAGTCTGTGAATGCTCTACAAAAAATTCTCGTAAGTATATTTGTCAGAGTGCCTTTACATAGCGTACTTTATTGCTTTTGAATTTATTCATGCATGCATTCATAAAATGATATACGAAAATGATTTTGCTGCATTCATTTCCTTAATTACACGATACTCTGGAGTGAGTTCCACTTTATTAAATATATAGAGTTTCAATAGAAATTTTAAATCTTGCAGAAAAATGTTTAAACATATTTGTAAGTACAGTCAATAATTTTAAAAACTTACTATTCTTACAATCATATGTATATACATTTTATGTATTTAAAATTCCTACAAACTTCGGAAAAATGTAGGAAGTCTTTCTTCTCATCTTAACATCGGTACTATTTTTTCCAAACTTTTCTGTTTATATTCTATACTTCTTAGACGTTGGTGAATTCTTTGAGATATTTACTAGTTTGGCAGACCCCGATTAGGTATTTTTTGCTATATAACCTTCCGGCTTCTAAAGCAGGCAAATACATATCTGCATTCTCAATAAACTCAATAAATAATTTTTAATTAATCCACAATAAATATACCACTAATTCCATTTTAAAATTCATGTAAAGGATCAATGTTGCAACAATGTGAAAAATGACAAGTTCTAAAATGCAGATTATTTTATTTATTTCGTAGCATAGTAACGTTTGCCACAACAATTCGTTTTTTCTGGTAAAATTTTACAATTTTTTCCTTTAGGGAGTCATGTCTGTTATTTACAATTATTTTACTAATTTCTTTTTTTTTTCTTATTCTTTGTATGATCAGTCCAACATAATCTGAAACAATATCGGTATACCAGTTTCGATGAATGTCAGTTCCTCCCCACCATATAGCAAGTTTTATAAACCACAGTTTTAAGATGTACCCCTAAAAAAAGTCAAGGGGCGTTAGGTCGGGTGATTTTGCTGACCATTCTATAGCGCCCCTTCTTCCAATCCATTTGTCTGGACTGTCTGTTTGTCTGTCTCATTAAGCCAATTTCGTACAGGCAAGTCATAATGTAGAGGTACTCCGTTCTGTTGAAAAAATTGGTTTTCTTTGTCTAACAACAAAATTCCATCTTGATCTATTTGGTTTTATAGAGAGTCGGTTATAAGGGGATTTGTCACATTTTCTAATGAGTCCAAATGCAATTCTCCAGTTAAATCTTCGTCCACGAATAAAGGACTAATAATTTTATTTCCGAGAATTTCGACCAATACGTTGTTTTACTTAAGCTGTTCGTTGTGATATTTCCAAAAAACTTGTGAATTGGTATTGTCCCAGTATCTAGAATTATGTTTATTGACATTTTTAAAAAAATACTGCTTCGTCAGAAAAACAAATATTTTTAATAAAATAAGAGTCTGCATTTGCCCTTTGAGTAATTAATTCGCAGAATTCTATCCTTCTGTCATAATTATCCTCAGCAAGCTGTTTATTTAGGTGACACATTTTATGCACATAGCCGACGGAAATATTTGTTAACCTGGAGACTTTTGGTATTAATGTTTGAGGATCCATGGCAAGATGACTTAAAATCTCAACCTGTACAGCTTCAATTAAAACTCTACGAGTCTTGACAATTTTATGGCACACACTTCCAGTTTCTTGTAATGTATGAACTAAATCCATACTGATGCCCAATATTTTTATAGGGATGTCTCTGATGAAAGACATGAGCAGTTCTGCGTGCATAGCATTGTTCTTCTCCATAAATAAATTTCAATTCTTTCTTGTAAAGAATAAACCATTGTCGAAATTTGATGGTCACTATACAACGAAATCACTACTAATAATAAATTATGTACATTTAATGATTTTTTCTCATTTGTTTATCTCGGTAATAATACTCATGCTTTTTTTAATTCCAATTCAAAAGCTTTCCGGTTTCTAGGTCATTACACCGTAAAAAATAATCTGATTTTCAAAAATGATGTGTCAAAAGATTTGCAAAAAAGAGACCTTTAAAAAGAGTATTTAAACTTTTATAAGTGATATTCACCTCCGCTTAGGGGCTGACACTGCAGGGTGACCGATACATGTAAAATGTATTCCCCCGTAAATATAAATTAACGTGTTTTTTATCTTCTTCTTTTAAAGATATTTTAAAAGTTATTTTAGGTGGCTAGTTTTGAAATGAAACCCCCTACATATAATTCAATCGTCTGACGAATTTTCCAGTCTTTTTGGAACCAGTCTAGTTGGTATTCAAATTCTGAATCACGTCAACTTTAAGCGTTTTTTTTTTTTGACGACATTAAATGAATTTTATAACAATACTTTAAATCAGTTCTCCCTCTCTCTCTCTCTCTCTCTTTCTCATTTGGTTTCTTAAACTAGTAGAGTGGCTATGCGTAAGCATCGGTTCTATCTTACCGTAGCATACTACTTGATCTTAACGATTTTCTATAGAGTCTGCCTATCCACTTGATCATCAGTCAATTCTTCAAGTAAAAATTTATCAACTCTTATTTTTTGATGTTCCAATGAAACTAATTTTGATCATCATAATTGACTATCACAATATGACGAGTTTCACAATTTAATCTTTTATATTTTTTACTTATTTGCAGAGGGAAGCACGAGGGTCAGTAACGTTTAAAATTGTACCTTCGTATCGTAGTGCGCCTCCACCATGTGATGTAAGTATAACCTTTTCATTTAAAATCAATGTTTAAATTTTCTTCATAAAAAATGCAATCGACATCATTTGAAATTCTCATTTGCACAGACCATTTGTTCAGACTTTGTGATTTTACAAGAAAAGTTATTCACATTTGAATGAAATCTAATTCGTTATCTATAATCAAATATCTTTCTTGAATCCTTTATAAAAGATTTCCATTTCATTAATCCCGATTCAGCGTAGATACTCCATTTACAAAACAGGAAAATGTCATTAAAGCGTTAGACTAGAGCAAATTCTGAGACTGAATTTAATGGTTTGTAAAAATTGTTTGTAGTTCCGGATTTGATAACGTCAAAACGTCAAATAATTTGTCTTTGCTTATGAAAATCAATATTATTACAATTTGCGTTTTTTCCCATATATGTTTATTTCGGGTAGCAAAAGCACATCTTATCACACCAGTACATCATTATCGCAAGTCATTGCCAAAGGGTTGCACTGAATAACCATTTCTTTTAAAATATATTTAAATTCATCTCTAAATCTTAAATCAATAACTCAAGTAAATTATTAAAACAAAGAAACTTAGTAACACAAAAAAAACTATATTCCTGGACTTTGTAACACAAATAATAACAACAAATATACCCACTAAATTTAAAGACAACATGCCATGATTGTTAACTTTTTGCAAATTTCAGCATTTCATCGGGAATATTTTTGGAACATTTAAATAATTACTCAACAGAGTCAAGCTATATACTAAATTTCAAAATGTTCTTTTTTTGTTTTGGCTTAAGGATGTGGTATTATGGACTATACATTTTTTTCTATTGATTTGTACTAATTTATAATTTTGTACAATCCAATTCACTTCTGTTATTTTATTCTTCGAAACATATATTACCCTACTATTATATCCCGCCCATATATTCGGTTCGAAAAAACAGTAATTTTTCACAATTATTGTTGTAAATTCTAACAACAGTTCACTACTGTAATTAAGTATCGATATGTCCCTTTTTTAGTTTTTAAAGGGTTTTGTCTAAAAGGAAGCAAGAGAGGTAGTATCCCAAAACTACCGAGCATGGGTATCTCAACTCTAATCTTCAGTATATTGTATGTTATCAGTGGTCTTTATGGTTATTGACCATTCTGCATACTCCTTGTTTGCAAC
Organism: Octodonta nipae; assembly: GCA_034190945.1. Lineage (NCBI taxonomy): Eukaryota > Metazoa > Arthropoda > Insecta > Coleoptera > Chrysomelidae > Octodonta > Octodonta nipae. Next base: position 85,805,470 of record CM067216.1, on the reverse strand, counting down.
ACATGTAAGCCTATTGGAATAAATCGTGACCTATTTCGCAATAATTTGCGTTGGCACATTGCCTTCTAAATAAATAAACTTGAATTTTTCCTCTCTTATGAAAACATTTACTGATATAAACGACCAATACACTAGGAACTCAAATACTAGAAATTGTACAGTTATAGCATTATTGTGTCAAAAACTAGGTGCACCTTCTTCAAGTTCAGGCTTCAATCTACTTGCAAACTGACATTCAGCTACAGTGGTGGCATCAGTACTTCAATTTATCCATTCTGTCATATTCATTAGGTCGTTTGAATATATTTTATTGCATGTGTTTAAGCTAAGTGTGCATTATCTGCAACTAACACACAACTATTAATACAGAGGGGTAGTTATTATTACAAGTTCTTTCCGATTATTTTCACATGTATTATTACATAAAGTTCATCTGTGTTTTTGCTTAGAGCTCCTAAACTTTAATGTTACTTTTGAGTGCTGTTTTCTGAGTCATTTAGAATATTTAGTAAGGTTAATATACCTATTCAACAAACACTCAGACGGAACAACATTTAGACGGAAATATTCACCATTAGTAATTTCGTCGTCACATAAAACCTTTGGAATCATCTCTTTATAACTTACCCAGTTCCCGAATATCTACCCCCACTTTTCGCCAAACATAAATGAGATATTAACGTAGCGTTTATAGTAATTACACAATTGAAGCTTTAGGTTTTTTGTTCCATGCTGCAGGAAGTCCCACACAGCGGCTTAACAATACACATGTTACAATTAGTGATAGGCATAATCGAATGATATTAATAATCGATAATTATAACTCGAGTGATTTTAATAATCAAATGATCGCTCGAATGACCCATCACTCGGATGGTACGTTTATGATTCTAAGGATTATCGCTCGCGCTTGTTTTACTCTCAGCGGCTGCCCTGTTTGTGAACATTTTATTATTTTCTTAACAGTAGTTGTGGTATGTTTGGTTTTTATTTTTTCTTTGGGAATAACACCACATAAACTTGTCAAATTGTCATTTACTCACTTTTTCATTACGAATCCTTTTGATTTTTTATATTTTTTTCATTTGTGTTAATACCATTGAAAACGGAGTCTGATTCAGACCTTGAAACGTTTGGACTTTTTGAAATAGGCGACATTTAAGTTTATGTGGTGTTATTCTCAAAAAAAATAATTTAGGTAAAATTATACTATTAAATTTTTCCTAAATATTCATTTAATTTAAAATTTATCCGCGAAGGAACTGTTATTAATAATTCAAAGAACAGTATAACGTTCCTTAATTTACATTAACAGTCAATTCATATAATAATTGCACCGTACCCTGAAAATACAGTAATTACATATTTCTTCTGTCCAATGAAAGACCTAAATAAGCTACTGCTTAAGAGCGAGAACCGAAAAAGTATGAAAGTGCCTTTATATGAACGCCGAATGCCAGAAAAGAACTTCTCGAATCATCCGGATTATAACTAGAATTCAGCATCGTTCGATCTGTGGTGTAGCTCTTACTGTCCGCTCGTCATTCGGTGAATGTTTCGAATTAAATAGTCGATTATTTTTCATTCGAATACTTTGATTCCATAATCAGAATACTCGGAATGATTTTCATAATCGAATGATGAATAATATTTCATTCGAATGATCCCATCACTGGTTAAAATTAAATTTTAGACTATACAATAACAGTAAGTAAATACACTTGGGCTAACGTTTAGTATTTGTTTGATTTAAAGTGATTGACAGATAAAAAATATATTAATTTCTGCACGATCCAGCTGTTAATAAATACATTCATTATAGACATACTACAAATATTGTGGTGTCTAAACTCTACCCATTATTGCTACGTATTGACATGAACATACAGCAAGACTGATTGGTCCAAAATTCATACAATAAAGATAGAGGGGCCACTCAATGTTGAAAAATATGTCCACATTCCGTTCCATGACAGGTTAAGCAGCTGACAAACTTCTTAATACTAACATTTAGCTTGCGTTCTGTTTTACAGGAAGCAGTTAAGTCACATTACTAAAAAATAAGGAATCTGCAAAGTTCCATGCAGTATTCTGCTTCCAAATTTTACAAATAATACGGTCAATTTACACATTAGAAGGTACAAAAATTCATAAGAAGCTGTAACATGGTAAAATTGCTCAAAATGCAATTATAAAAGATATCTCAAAACTCCTCATCGTTTCGGCCTGTGAAAAATTTACTATTTTTTTTCTAAGAGCGTTTTGGAGATATAACGCTATAAAAACTTGAATCAACTTGTAATCGTCATAATTTGCATAGGTACGCCACGTATATACATCACTGAAGCTGTAATATACCTAAGTAAAATTAGTTGGCTATTGGTGATTGTAACTTGTCTATGTAAACTATAAGTAAAACTATGAAAATCGTAGGTATAATGAAAGCCAGTCCCTAAATTTTTACCTTGAAACGCTATCTGTCTTTTGTTCAATTGTCCGCGTGGGTATATTACCAAGTTCAAATGTGGTTTGGTAATCAGCTGGACCCTAAAGATTAATACACCGAGTAGTTTCTCATATACATATCGACTCAGCTGATCGTGGCATATCCTGATCATAAATTTAAAATTAACCATAACTTGAAAACCATCAGTCATCGGACTTTGCGGCCATGAAGATATTTGTTCATTTTAGCTGAGATCTACAAAATATGAACATTTCAGCCAAACCCACGGTGAGACACTTTCGTAAGAAATTGCCCGGGGGGTCCGTTATGATTGAATTAATAATCTGATTTCTTTATTTCAAAAACAGATATTAGCAAATCAAAATTAATGTTCAAATTATTAAAAATTCACTTCCAGAGAAACTTCATATTCTTTTACTTTTACAAACCTTCAGAACGTCTAAGGTTAGGTCAGATAAAATTCAGGTTACTTTTACATTTTTGCAAAAATTTTGATGTGGCTTTTAAGGGAGGCGCAAGTGGGACTGAGTCTCGTTTTTTTTTTTAGTTTTTCCTCACGTGAATAATTGTCAAATAGCCTACTTTATAAATCTGCATTAAAGATAAAAAAACACACTTGAAAGTATATCTAAAACGTTGTATACCCTGCGCCTGTTAAAGCATGAATAAACCATAAAAAACCTTTATGTTTGTTTTGGAGGATAGTAAATAACTTTTCACTCTCCCTTTATTCTACCTCCTACGATAATAGTTGCTAAACAAAAGGTTGCGTAATTATAGAGGCATTACAACGATATTTTTTTCCAGAAAACTGCTAGTGTTTTCCGTAGGAGCCAGGCCCCGTAGTTGTGATATTCACTTATAGATTTGTTTTGTTGTGACATTGTACGATAGACAGTAAAATTATCAAAGAATGCTTGGTATTTATTTTCCGAGTTTCTTTACCTGTGTTTAGACTGGAATAATTTCAATAGCCTCTCTTACCAATTTTTTATTTCTGATTGCGAATCCTCTACTACTTGGAAGATTTGCAATTTATGTTATTTTTTCCTTATTCTTTATAGCGTTGTCGTGCTCATATAATATTTCATTAATGCTTTAGTTTTTTATTTGCTGGCCAAGTAACAAAGATTTTAGTATAGTAGTAGTATAAGAGTTTCATTCCATCTTATGTACGGAACTCTAAAAAGTTGAACAATAAGTGATAATTTTGAAAATAATTTATATTCAGAATCGCATGGTTTATATATAAATATTTGGGGGAAATGAATATGTTATGAAGTTGATAATGACTCCTCAACCGAGAAATTGAAGGCAAACAGAATATATAACTATAACGGATTTGAATGCGAGGGAGAATGTATCACTTGTAAATTAAGCTTAATACCTTAGGGTACACTGTACCGTTATTTTGTTAATAGTGAACATAATTGTTATTCAAATATTTGATGAAAGGCATTGGTTTATCATAACATATTATTACAATTTGCATTAGTTTTACTACAACACATTATTCTGGACATGGCGCTCACATTCTTTTTAAGTGTAAACTAACGTAATCGAGAAAATATAGCTACCGCAGATCAGAGAGAGAAATATAACAGATATTGTAGCATGTAAAAATTGAAGCTGGACATATAAGTAAAATAATCAGTACTACATTTTTCTTATTTTGAAATTAATTAATTGGAGGCTATACTAATGTTTATAACTTTTTGAGTACCAATTATTCGACCTGTTTAACGATGGTTTGCGTCACGCCATGGTGAATTTGAAAACACACTGATCCGCAAAAAAATGATTGGTATTTGTATTGATAATAAAATTTACCACTATAATATTGAAATAATAACAATACAATATTGGTTGATCATTGTAGCACTGTAAAATTGCATTGATACAGCCTCTCTATCTCAACTAACCTCCAAAATTCATATAAGTATTTTTCAGCCAAAAATACTTTTCAAACCAACCACCATGTGATGCCGCCAGTCGCTTAACAAGTCGAATACCTTCTTGGGGATTTTCTATTCGCACTGGCGGTATCCAGGATTTACCTTTATTTTCTCTGTACAAAAAAATGCGCTGATAACTTTCGCCTGCTTATTTTATTTGCAGATGTTTGCGACAACAAAGAACACAATCTTTTTTCTGAAAAGTATTCAAATTAAAAGTTTATTATTTATTTAGTTAAACCCAATTTGATTATGGAATTCAAGTTTAAACTGTCAAACTTTAAAGCTAGTGATGGACGATATACATCGATGTTTTAAAAACACTCGATGAATGGTATCGATGCATCGAATGAAACCCATGTATTGTTAAGTCTTCAACATGAAGTATACATCGATGTCTTTATTCGATGCATCGAAGGGCAAACGTAAACGTAATAAGAATACTTTGTAATGAGTTCTACAAATGCTGTTGAATGTTCAAATATATTTTCTTAACTCCATTGGGCTATACAGTGCGGTACACAAACATGAAATAAGTGACAGAAGGGATGTGAGTTCTGGCCATAGAGGTAATACCTACTTAAGACTTAGTTCATATACTTCTGGAGGTAGCCTGTAAAGCACAAATATCGTTCCAAGACTAAAATGAGAGGGCAATAGAGAGAGTAAGAGGCTATTTCACTCGATTGGAGGGTGCAGCTAATGAACCACATACTGCACATACCTCATTGGATACAGCTGCCAATCAAGTAAGTGCCTCTTGCCCTCTCTTTCTAGCCTTGGCACGAATTTTATGCATTGCAAGCTACCTCCAGCAGTACAAGCTCTAAGTGAACGTTCGGTACTTTTGATCGAGTCACCAAGCTTTACAGCTTTACAGAAATACCCAACCTTTTCCGTACAGTAGTTTCGAATAAAATTGCCTTGGTGTGAAAGACGGAGATATCAGGAGTGATATTAATATAAGGGTTTTCGGATATTGGATATACGCAACCCTAAAAACAATCGATGTATGGCAAACATGGATATATTTTTTAATAAATCAATATTACATCGATGCAACTATACGATACATTACACATTTTTTAAAGTCCATCACTATTTAAGGCTAAGAGTTGGTGAACTTGTTCTTCGTTTTAGACTTCTTCTTCTTCGATAAATTCAATTACAGAAAACATACTGGTAGTTTTCCAATTACCAGAGCACAGAGTGACTTTGTGCCGCACAGTGCCACAATTTTCGGGAGTTAATTGGAACATTCGTCATATTTTATGATAAAGTTTTATGTTTACTTAGTAAACTTACATAAAACATCCAAAGGCACAGTTACTTCTTGGGCCTATTTGCGCGAGACAGTGTTGTAATTGGAACACTTAGTGCTGTCATTGTCCTCCTCTCCTAAACTTAGAGCGTACACCTTCTGGAGGTAGCCTGCAATGAACAAATATTATGCCAAGGAAAGAAAGAGAGAGCAATAAAGAGGGCAAAAGGCTATTTCACTCGATTAATAGTTGCAGTTCGCATTCCCGTGAAATAGCCTCTTGCCCTCACTCATATACTTAATTAGTATTAAGTATATAGCCTCACTATTGCCCTCACTTTCTAGCGTTGGCACGATATTTGTGCATTACAGGCCACCTCCAGAATTACAAGTTCTGTACCCCTGAACAACTCCTTGGTACACGTCGTTTACAGCTGAGGTGGAGGCAATAAAATTCAACAGGCTTCGAACATCCGAACAGGAAAAGGTTTTTTTTTCTTGCGAGATCCGTTGTGGCGAGAAGACGAGACGACTAATAATTCTGTATTTGCTATGGGTCTACAGTTTATTTACCATCCGTTTTGATTTATATTGGCTAGTTGAAGAGCCTATCAAGACAATGGGCCGCAATAAATTATTTTAAGTTAAATTTGGTTTATTCCATCATGGTGCTTATAGGAGAAACGATGAGCTTTAACTTGATGGGTATATAGTTATAATCCCCTGAACAAAGGAAAGCTGGGACATGTTTTTTTTTCTGATCATTTAATAAGTTCTAAATAAGAGACCGTAGCCGTCTTTGAATATGGAATGGTATTACAAAGATTTCAATATATTTTCCTGGAAGAAGACAACTTTTTTAATTTCAAATTACATCATAGATTGCAGAAATTATAAAATCATGGTATAGGGTAATACGAAATACTAGGTATACAAGGTAGGTGGTTTTGTGAAAAAAATTTACCACTAAAATTATCAGACATGTTTAGGAGGTTGCTTAGTTATTAGTTCGTCACTTTACCTTCTAACATCACTTGAAATAACGTTTGATCTTTACTGCCTTTTATTCTAACTATATAATTTTGGCTAGGTTTAATAGTGTTTGGCAGTTACATATGATAGGATGTGTTAGTTGTTGCATATAATTTTTTAAAGGTTCGTCTGTATCGAAAATTTGGAAAATCAATCTTCTTATCCCCAAAGTTTTTGTTTCTTAATGGTCATAAATTGTCAGGCATCTGTATGGAAAACATGCATTGATAAGCTATTTACATTTAAAAATGTGAGATGGTTTGCAATTGTCGAAAGAGCGGAGAAAGTAATGACCTTGCAAAAATAAACAAAAAACATGATCGTTCATTTTTTTTATTTGGCATCGATAGAATGAATATGCGATCAACATTTTGCGACAGTTCGAAGTCGAGTTTCGAACGGAAAATTATGGGAAAAATTCAACCATACTGCAACGATCTTAATTTGTAATACAGCGAACCATCTGACAATTTGTTTACATCATACTCATAAGACAAACTTTAATTCTTTAAATTCTTTCGATTGACAGACAAAATGAAGTGAACGATTATTTTTTTGTTTTCTTTACAATTTGATCCCCTGCACTTTCGACTCCCAGAATTTTATTATCCGTTAATAGTTTAACCATATATCTTCGAACCTGGTTCAAAACATCTTAAGATCAATAAAAAAACAAAAACCAATTCTCACCTACATTCGTTGTTGAGGCCTCCTAATACCAGGAAAAAAATATATCCACATACTAATGCGCTCGCTCACGCTAGAGTAACTAAATATCGCTGCTAATTAAATTAACTGGCCGTTGTCGTGTTCTGATAAATCATTAACGAAAGCTATGGAAAAAGATATAAGCCCTAAACTCAATCATTATTCTAGAAACGTACATTTTAAATTTGGGTAATTCAGTGCAAACCTTTAAGAACCATATTAACTGCTTCGCACTAATTGCAATTAACAAAATTTATTTCGAAACATTTCTCACCTTTAGACATTTGTTAGCTTATTTAGCGTGTATTTTTATTTAATATTTATTGAAGGGGAATCCTTAAATTTTTATATGTAGTTTGAAATAAACTTTCTCATTTCAATGTATTAAAATTAAATAACAAAATTCTTCTCAAAAATGCAATGGAAGTTACGACGGCAATAGTAATTGGAAATCTCAATAATTTATAAACGTACTAAAAAGAAACAATTTTAAAGTTATTTCATGTTATTTATTATGAAATATATAAAAACACATTTTCTACAGTAACATACTCGTATATTATGTTTTATTCAGGATCCTAAAGTTCGTGTCACCGGCGAAAAGCGATTTTATGCTGTATATCAAAATATAATTACAGGTGATGTCACATTTGAAAAATGGATGCTATAAGACCTTTTTCCTTTATCCCTTCCACTGCAGATAGAAAGTTTAGTTCGTGTAAACACTGTTTTCATTATATGTGCGGAACTAGTTGGCTTTTAAAGGCTTTGCATAACAAGCCTACAATATTACTAACTTTGTTACCTTCCATGTATATGGATTAAGATTCCCTGTTATTATACATTCAACCCGGTTTATGTGTTCTAACCTGACAATATTGTGCCTGAGAAATTTGCACTTAATATGATGGCAGGATTGATGTGTATAAATAGACCATTTCCAATTTTAACGTCATGCGTGCATTTAGTTACATCCAGTAAGCCCATCTGCTCGGGTGTCTGCAATTTGTTGCTTTATAGACAATAATTATTCCATTACCGGGATGGTTTCATGAAAAATGTGTTAGTTGTCATAAAATAGCCTTATTGTTATTCACAATCTTAGAGTGAACCAACTTTAAAAGCGAGAAAGTTATCAATTCGTCGGAATCTTTGTTATGTATGCTCATCGAATACTCTAACGTGGCTTAACCAATTTCGACTATTTAAATTACCTCGTATTAAGGAATATCTCGAAAGAGATCGTATAATTTTCTATAATCTTTTCCAGTAAATGGAAATACACAGTTATTTAGAGACCTTCAATAAATCATAAAGTACACGGTGTTTTCGAACACAATTTTCATCATCCACCGTATTTATCGAAACAAACAACAAACAAACTCATCCGTCAAAACTAAAAAGGTCTTCGAGAAGGTATCACCATTTGACTGTTCGGTTACTGCAGCGTGACTGTTCGGTTTCGTGCCTGTATCGGCTCTGTGTAGACAGCGCCATTTAACTTTCAAGTAAGGATATTTTTTGTGACGGAACGGTAAAGTGACTGATTTTTGAAAAGCACCCCTAAGAAGTTTGTGACATATTCATTGTAACGCCCCACTTTACTTATTTGACTTTTTACTTCCGTTAACACAATTTCGAATTTTTTTATATCTAGATGGAATTCATAAAAACAGTTTGCATCTCTCTTCTTTACAACATACATAATATCGCCATCAACTTATGTCTTTTTACATATTTCTAATTTATTGTAGGTTGCTCCCGATTAATATTTTTATTAATTTCATAGTTGTAGTCTCTTTACTGCATTCCGTAATATTTATTTCTTGTTTTCGTTTAATTGTACGTTTTAATTTTCGTTATGGTACGTTTGTTTAAATTGCCCTATTAGTTGTTGTTTACTTCATTAACATGTTCCATATCGTTATCAACCCAGAAGATATAATACATGCTATTCTAAAAGTGCACCCTAACGTACACATATTGCCGCATTATATTGGCTTTGGTCTACCATATAACGCTAGGCATGGGTTCATAGTGTTAATTGCAGAATTACCAAATAGTTAAGAATGTACGAATCGTGACTGACTATTTGTTAACAGCAAGTAACAAACAGAAGTCCTTTGTCATGTATTGGGGTTGCACACCAATATTCTAGCCATTAAAAAAAGAGCAAAATAATAAGATCAAAATAAAATGTTAGTTATAAGAAGTCTGAACCCTTTAAATGCTCAGAATTATCTATAATCGGTATACCAGTTTCTTCCTCTTTTTTTGCGAAACTACCATTTCCTACATGTTCAGCTATCTGCTCTATTTTTTTTTGTACACGCACATTCATCCCCCAATATGCATAGCAGCAATCGAGCTCAACGACCTGCAGTACAACTTGATTGTATACAAGGAACCACCTCATCATTTTCATTCCGTTGTGGGTATATTTTTTTCAATAGCGTTTTTCTGAATAACAGAAGTGTTAAATAAGCTTTGGTATAACTCACTTCTCATTGCTGTTTTTTATATATTTTACCTATTAAATCTTAGAAATACCGACGTAGTCTGAGTAGTACATAATGGCAAGAACAAAATTACGAAATAAAAAAAGTGTCAATAAATATAGAAAGATAAATACTATTAAAAACCTTTGTATATCTGGAAATACTCGCTAAGCTAACAATTCCTTTCCTCGAAAAATTTAGGATTTTTCTTGCAAATCCAGTTATCCAGGTTCTGCTGTATCTGAAAAATATTATATATCTATCATAAAATTCGTATAGATACAACTTTATTTTGGGATCGGCCCTGTAGAGTCTTGAGACAGTATTTTCCTTTGTTATTGAATCGAGCGAACACAACACAATGGGATAGAGAAACCGATTGTGACGGACGTCAACGCTAGCACAGTGTCTAAAAATAAAAATAAGTAAATATTACAAGTTATGAGCTATTGTGACTAAAATATATAACTAAAATAATTTATATAGATATTTACCCGAATTAGACTATAGTAGTTACGTTAAAAAAAAACCCAAAAGAAAAGGGAAAGAAAAATACACTAGTGGCACTACCAATAAACCAATAATCTATATTCTTTGTAATTAGGAAAAACTTAGTGAAATTAATGATTCATTAAAAAATGCTACAATTTTCTTCCCTTTCCCATATTTTACAATTGTTATTGTTAGATATTATTCTAACTCTGTTTCATTCCTCACTTCGCAAGAAATCGCTTCATTTCCAACATTGGAAGTTTATTTTGGGTCTCTTCAATTTTACCTTTTTTATTATAATCTTTGTATTTACATTTATTTTCTCTACTTTTCTGTTTTTCGTCGTATATTTTTATTGCAAGATCAATCTTCTTGGAAAGTCTATAAATCCCTGAAATTAGGTTCAAAAATTGTACAACTTCATACTTCGTTTTAATCTAAAGCACACTTTTCACACGTCAGTTCATAAGTGGGTTGGCTGAACTCTTGTATTACGAGGCGTACTCCAAAATTAAGGTTTGATCATAAAAAAGGAGCTCATAAAAAATGTTTTTATTGACATTAATATTTTACTACATATTGGTACTCTCTTCTCCCCTTTCACTTTTATAGAGTTTCTTGTACGCTGCTCTTCCTTCTTTAACCCCTCTGCATAGAACCATCTACCGCCTGGGAATTGTACCAGTTGATAACGCCAGTCTAATGTTCATGGTCTTTTCGAAATCATTATCCAGACAGCTACTTTTTCAAATGCAAGAAGAGTAAATAGTGGATTGATGTAAAATCTGGACTGTATGGCGGGTAATCAAAAAGTTTCCAACCAAAATGGTGAATCTTCTCTTTGGTTTATGCAGCGATGTGAAGGCCTGCGTGGAAGAGAACTCAGTTAGATAACAGCTTCCCGCAACGTCGAGTTAGGATCGCACTTTCCAGTTTTTTTACCCATTTGACGATTGAAGCATGGAGTTTGCTTAACCTTACTTGATTTCGGTGATAACTTGAATGGCGCCACTGCATTGATTATAGATTTGATTCTGCGTTGGTTTTCGATACTCACGTCTTATCGCCCATAAGAATGCAGATAAACAAATCATCTCTATACTATATACAAGGTGTTTCTAAAAAACTTCTGCACTGTGTATCTTAACATGTGCCCTAAACGCATCATTAGGAAGGTATATGCCTTTAAAAGGGCTCAAACAAAACTGATTCTTTCTGTTATTAACTAAATGGTCGAAAATAAATAGAAAAAATGTGTCTTACATAACTTAATACGTTAAATAACATATGCTACTCCGTTTTTCGAGATGCAAATCCTAAGCATCCTATTTAGGTTGGTAAAGGGGGTTTTCGGCCTTTATTTTTTTTATTTAAATTATTTACAATACATAGGACGCATGTCGAGAAACGGAGTAGCACGTTATTTAACTTAAAAAGTTATGATAATCCATAAATTTTTTTCTATTTATTTTCAACCGTTTTGACAATAACAGAAAAAAAACAATTTTGTCTGAGCCCTTTTAAAGGCATATAACTTCCTAATGATGCGTTTTAGGGCACATGTTAATATGGACTTTTTGCCAGCAGAAGTTTGGAGCCCTACTTTAGAAACACCCTCTATAACGCTCCAAAAATTGTCATTTACTATTCTTATTCTTTTCTCCTTATTATTATTCGGCATTTTTTTTTGGAACCCACCTTGCACACAATTTTTGATATCCAAGCTATTTGGTGACATTCATCTAAATTGTGATTGATTGATCGATTGAAATCAATCGGCGGTCACTTCGAAAGTTTTCGGCTCACTTGATCAAAGATGTCGTCTTCTGTAGAATACTGGGTCTGCCACTCTGCTGTTCATCTTAAATATTTATACACCATTTTCGATCTTTCTTGTCACTCATTAGGTCAGACACTAGACATAACTCACGATGGATTTCAAAAGCTGATAATGGTTTTGCCACCCAAAATCTAATCTGACCATCCACTTTACAACTGATGGATCTATGATTGCTCAACCATTACAATCTGCTCTTACCAACTAACAAACGACTACTGAATCAAACCAACAACTTCAGAAATTTCCTAAACTGTTGGTAGGTAGCATTGCAAATATTGGTCACTGGACGTTATTTTTGGAATATGCCGTCTACAATTTACAAAGAATAATTTTACATTGTTCAAGGCCCATGTTTTTGAGAATGAGACCGTTTGGAAATGTTTTAATCAGTGAATGAATCAGTCTGGGATCATGAATCAAAGCGTATAGAATAACCTGTATTCCACTTGCTTCTATTTGCTGATATATCTAAGAAAGTTAAATTATTGTATTAATTATTTATATATATTTTTGTTCAAATGATATTAATGATTTTTCATTTTGATCTAGTTATTCCGGATCAAACCTCTACCGGTCCTTGTAAGTACTTTGCTAATACTGGTGTGATGTGTGCTTAATTTTTCCAATTTCAAATCTGTAGATAGATTGTCAATAACTAAGTAGGAATTTGTCAGTAGGTCATCATACCTATAGCATGTTAGGGTCGTTTTCATCATCTATTTTTAATTTTACACGCTTTTTCAACTTTTGTCATTCACCTCGACTACAACTGATTCATTATTTCCATTAGGATCACTTCGTTTGTAACCATTAATAAAATTACTCTGAATTCCTTGTTCGTTCAGAAGTAAACCAGCAAGAAATGGATTTATTAGCAACTAAAAGAATATTTTTTATATTTGCATGCCTCTACTGGTATTGCTAGCATGAAAATGCTTGTAATTATCAACATAATCAACCGAACAGTGTTAAAACAACCATAAAAAACTACAAGTTTTTGTTTGATATTTTTTTTATAGTAAATACTAAAATAATTAAGTAGATTTGCAAGTGTAGATATCGCGTAATGTGCTTTTGTGATGAATTGTTTCATTTGTTTCTTACTTAATTGAATTGAATTCAGGGGTCCTTAGATCAATGTGAGAATAAATTATTTTACTATGTTACATATTTTTAACTGTGTTATGGAATAGCCAAATGCAATCAATTCATTATTTCGGATATTGTACAATCCTGCAACGAGATTTGCTACACTATCCACTCAAAACTTATTTCCTGTTTTATTCTTGAAAATAAGAAACAACGATCATTATTCACTTCGAATAGTATGAAAACAATGCCACAGAAATTTAACATGGCAGGGTTAGCCAATTGTTGTGTGATTAAAGGTTCGTTCCATCAACCGAATGCCCACTGGTCGGCACCTGACAGTGGAGGTTCCAAGATTGTCATTTGGGGGGCGTGATCTCGTTTGGGGAGGGCTTGACGTCAGTGAAGGTTGGTTTTAGCAGAATACACTAAAAAAGCATACCACGCAGATGATTTTGGAGGGGGGTTTCAGTCCCTTAGCCCCCTGGATCCGCCAGTGGGGCACCTGATACATGAATATATATCATAAAGATAGTACCTAATGATAGAGTGCGTCAGGTATGGACGTCTGTACAAGTGGAATCGTAACGTTGTATGAGAGAGAAAGTAAAGCGAGTGGACGTATCTGTCTCTGTCTAAAGCTGCACCCAATAGCTAGACGTCACTTGACTGACGCAAAGGAGCACCAATCAGAAGTGAGCTTTGATAGATACGACCACTTGGTTTTCTGTTGTTTTTTTCTCAGCTTGCGTGACATTGTTTACGGGGTCTCACGTGCCCTGTATGTAAGTATTATTTCTTTGACTAAAATCTGACTGTTTCATGGGACATACCCACCAAACGAGGAAACCATAGATTTGCTTATCTTATAAGCATATATAAGATTCGTTCCATCAGACAATTTGTTAACCAATTTGAACCGTACATTAATGGATCCTAATCAATTCTTAATGTGTAGCTGGAACGAATTAAGGTCTGGTTATAAACTGTTATATGACAGCTATAGACAGTCAGGCGTAAAGTCTAAACGTGAATTACAGAACATTTCACAAAAGTGGCATTAACAAAAATAGCGTTTATGTCAGATAGTGTTTATTATTTTATTATTCTTTGGAACTACTCATTAGGCAAAGGATAGAGTAAATAATTTATAATTTATTTGAGTACTGGCTGGCCATCCCCGGCTTCGCACAAGGAAGATAAATTGGTGTTTTATAGTAATGTTAATAGTGTTAAAAATTTAATGAAATTCCTACGCAGACGCCTACCTAGCCAAGCCAATTGTAAATGGAAATCATTCCAGGCACCCACACAAACTTATATAATTTTTTTATGAAAATCAGGCCAACTTTTAGGAGTTAAAAAAAATTCCTAAAACCCGACTGCTGCGCCCCAGTCATTGGTAAAATACTGTGAATTTTCGTATGTCGATACAATAACACCGACACTACTTTACGTATCAACACAGTGTATCAGCACAATTGTCTCATGACACAATAGCCAAATTGTTTGAAATGCACCAGGTTCGCTGCCAGCGGCCAGCGTTGTGTCTGTGTCCGTTCCACTCCATGCTGCAAGCAAGCACTTTTCGCTTGGAAATACATACTTAACTACTGCGAGTTCATGTGCCAAAGAAATAATTTTAAAATTTGTAATCAGATTTATTTTTGGTCGATTGCTAAACGGATGTATATAATTATTACTGTTATATTACGTTGGTATTGTACTAACAAATGAAAATCAAAAGTAGATTATCGGTTATCGTTTAAGTTAGTTTCATGAAAACATAATAATAGTGAACAACTGATTTAATTTTAAGCATGTTATAGTATCGACCATATGTAAATTTTGATTTTGAAAACCTAACGAAAAGAATCATAACGATGATGATAACGATGATGATGCTATCATCTAAGAGTGTGTCAGTGTCATTACATTCATGAACGCAGTTTCAGTACCAATGGCACACATAAAGGTGTCGGCTCAAAATTGCCATTCAGTAGTGTTACACATGACTACTGCGCTCCCTACCGGGTCAAATATTAAATCTAAACCACTCAAACCCCCACAGAACATGTTTAATCAACACTGGCCCAACCGTTAAATTCTAAAAAAATTCCTAGTTCTCGATCGTACCCTACCCGGTCCAATGTTAAATCTAAATCATTCCAGGAATCAACTCTTACTCACTCAAAAAGTTTCAAAAAAATCGGCCCAACTTTTAGAAGTTAACAAATTCCTACAACCTAATTGCAGCGTCTACTACTGAATCAAATTGTAAATCTCACTAAAAGTTTCATCAAAATCGGTAAGGAGTGGTTAAAAAAAATTCCTATACCCCGAGCCCATCACCATCTACGCTTGCATTTATAAATCTAAACCATTCCAGAGACCCACTCATATTCAACCAGTTTCATTAAAATCGGCCCAGCTTTTTCTGAAATTTTCCAATTTTCTGTGTAATTTTCTATTTTTTTCTTTCCGTAAGAACCTTCTTCGAAATAATAAAAAACAAAAAATAAGATGACTCAAATCGGTAAAGTCGTTCTCAAGTTATGGGGTGACCAAGGGAATTAGTGATTCATTCTTACTAGCTGTCGCCCAGTGGTCGAAATTCGACCAATTGTGTCAATATCTCTGGCAGGTTAAGTAACCTGAAAATCGTAACGGGACATTCTATCCGAGGACTTTAGGGAGAACAGCAATTACACGGAACGGATCCAGATTCGGAACCTCTGTGTTATAGTTTCCTCGAAAATCCTAGATGTCGGTCTTACATCTCGCTTCTACAAATAAGTAAAGAAATTCAAGTTTTTTTCAGATATAATTCATAGGACTTTATTTGTGTTCAAATTCGTAATTCTTAATTTAATATGACAACAAAGCAACCGCTAATGGGCTACCATACATATATTTTTTTTCTAACCTGTCTGTATAGCTATAATTGCACTCAATTCTCAAACATTTATTAAAATCCTCATTATAATAACTCCATCTCATTATATATTTCCACCACCCTGTATATGCAACTGCTCATGGACCACGCATAATATTTTTTAACATTTTTGAACCACCCGGTAAACCATTCTGTATATGCCACTGCCTATGAGCCACGGTATTTACCCTTTTTGTTTATGAAATTTTTAACTATCTTCTTTAACTATAATTCTACTCTGACCTATATTTCAATCATCATATATATGGAACTCTTCGTGGGCTACTCTATAAATCATTTCCGTTTCTAACATTTTTTATCATCATCCTGTATATCTATAATTCCTCTCACCCTATATTTCATCTTCCCTATATATACAACTGCTTATGGATTACGAAATGTTGCATTTCCATTTCCGCCACCCTGTATATGCATCTCTGTATAATATTCTTTGCACCACCCTGTATAACCGTAATTCTACTGCACCTTCTATTCCAAGAACCCTGTAAATTCAACCGCTAATGGGCTTCCCTATATAATTATTTTATTAGTTATAATTGCACTCTACTCTGTATTTTAAACACCCTATATATGCAACTGCTTATGTGCCACCCACGAAAAAATTATTTTGAACATATCTGGAATCGCCCTGTATAATTATAATATACAACGATTACTTTACCACTAAACAATAACAACTCTTGCATGCCACTTCCAGTAGTACATGCTCTAAGTATAAACAGCATTGGTCCCTCTATATATAATTACTCAATGATTTGAGTCTGGCGGTGGCGGCACGTGGCACATTCAGTTGTTTGGCGTTGACATTATGACGTAAATAAAGAATTTTTATTATATTTTATTTAATGAATAAACCATTATTATAAATTAATATTAGCATTCTGCACTGAAGGTCGTCAGTAGCTACTAAACAAAACAAAAATGAAGAAAATCGGTTGAGAGACAGAGGAGAAAATGGTACCTAATCGTTTTGTCTTAGCCTATTTATATATAGATATATTAAGATTTATTAGGTTATTTGATCCCGATCATTGAGTATTACATAAAATTACTCCATGAACAGGATTCAACACAAAAACGGTGTAACCCACATGTCAATATAAACGATTCATCCTCGAACGCCATTAGTGAAATAACCGTACAATAAGTGGTTGGTAATCTATATCGAATAACTGGAACACATAACTAATAGTCCGTTAACGGTTTACTTTAGACGGAACAGTATTTTCAAGACGGCAACGGTTGTGTAGGTAGTGGTTATCTGCAGTGATGGAACAAATCAAATAACTGCATGACAGTAGTTGTCATTTGATGAGTTAACTGTAATTCAGAAACGTTTTTAAATTAACAGAAATGCACAAAATAACAGTTCTACACAGGATGTATTAAGGAGATGGGCGAACGTCCATACCATTACATTGATTTTACAGTGACACTAATTTTGATTACTTCACTGATTATGTAAAAGAGGACGCTACCAGTAGGGAAAATGCCGTCTTAATGTTTTTACTTTTCTTTTTGTTTCATGTGAAATCAGTTTCTCAGATAATTTAATTTATAGGAAAAGATCCCAATGCAACCGCAACTATGAATTCCTAAAATTTCTCAAATATAGCTGATTTGAGACTAAAGGCTATTTTTTCTTATAAATTTCCTCGGAAACTGCGACTCGTAGAGATACTAAGTACAGTGGTTATAAAACATACCTTATATTTTTGAGTTTTAACGGAATTTATCCTAAAAATGGAATTCCATTTACAATATCAAAGTTATAGTCAACACTAGTAAAACTGGAAGTGGCCAACAGTTTGAAATTAATTTAGTAAAAAAGAGCCTTGTGGAAAACACCCTTAACAAAAAAATTCAAATCTCAAACATTTCTTTATACAAGAAGTAGCTGGGCGATCAAGTTTCGCTCATGATTTCAATGTTGGGCCAATCTGTTGATGACATATATACATATGAAAAGAGTTTCATCAAAAATTATCAAAATCAATTTCATTTATTTATTGCCGCTAAAAACTCTGATTTATCTACCAAAAAATGAAACTATCAAGTGGTGAGTCTTTTATTTTTAATGTTACAAATATACAATCAATACATAAAAACTGCTGAAGTTTATAACTAGTTTGAGTAATAAAAGGCAATCACTGATGGATTTCCATCTGTACCAAGGTGTACACCTTGATCTGTACCTACCTGCTTGAAAATTTATTTAATTTTATTAAATATAAACATTGTGAATTTTTCATGAATAAGTGAAAATCACATTTGTTTTAGTGAAATTGAAAGCAATTAATATATGTTACTCACATACATCCTCCCTAAAAATCTAATGAGTGTCATATAATTAGTCGAAACGAGTGCTCTTGTTGTGGCCATTCAGCTGACCACCTACCCCCTTAGAAGAAATACCTGTGTGCATATGCCAAACACAATTTACATTTACAAAATTAATATGAGTATTTCTTTTTTCATGTTTGACATTTTGACCGTTTACTTGTAGCTAAAATTGATTGCTACTCTTAAAAAACATGCAGTTGGATAAAATTGTTTTAAACCACAAATCTAAAATTCAATAGATTATCACAAAAAGGAACGAATTAAATTTGAGTTGCTTAATTTTAATTACACAGTTTAAAAGAATAATAACTTGTTTTAAATTGTATAACCCCCTATAATGTCTTATTAAGTTGTATATATAAAAACAAACCTTGTATTTATTTATTACATTTCCTTTTCTCTATCAATTATATCTATAGTATTTGTTACCAATTAAAATATTGCAATATAGTCCGTGGGTACAATTTTAGAATTATAACAAATAATATTTACTTTCACTTTTCTAGAACTTTATTTACACTCAAACAGCTGATTCAAAAATACAATAACAATCCCATATAAGCTAGTCGTCGCGGTATCACTGCCTGGCGATCGTGGCGTGCTTCTTTTATAACACCAGCGTCGAATTCTCCAGTAAAAATCATCATCACTCCTTCCGCTGCCGAGTCTTTTCGAGAATCGTATTTTTTATCTTAAAGCGTTTGTTGTCGTACTGAAATGACACAGGGTCGGCTTTGGGTAAATTTCGTAACTCTGCCCCCCCCCCTTTAATTCTGATCGTCCCGATCAGAAACATCCTCTCCATGGTAGGGAGCGAGTCGATCTAAATGAACCACCTTCAATTTAGCCTTGGGGTTTCGACGGATCCGGTAGACGACATCATTCAGCCTCTTGACCACTTCGTATGGACCATCCCAGGCGGGTGTAAGCTTTGGGGATTTACCCTTGCTCCGTTGGGGGTTGTACAGCCAGACTTTGTCCCTCTCCTGGAACCCGGCTGAATTGGCCTTGAGGTCGTATCGCGTCTTCATCCGGTCACTGGTGGCCAACATCTGCGTTCGGGCTAAGTCGTGTATTGCCAGCATGTTATGTCGGAGCTGGTCGGCATAATCGTCGATGTCTTGGGGAGGTTCTTCGGGGGAGCCAAATGCCAAGTCGCATGGTAATCGCAGCTCCTTTCCGAATAAGACCCTGGCTGGGGTCAGGCCTGTACTATTATGTACAGCAGAGCGATATGACAACAGGAATAGGGGAATATGCTCGTCCCAATCACGCTGGTTATTGCTGACGACCTTGGATAGGTGTTGTTCCAAGGTCCTGTTGAATCTTTCCACCATTCCGTCTGACTGTGGGTGTAATGGTGTTGTTCTCGTTTTCCTGATCCCCAACATCGTGCAGACCTTCTGGAATACATTCGATTCGAAGTTACGCCCCTGGTCTGAATGTAATTCCATCGGGACGCCAAACCTGCTGAATAGTTGTTCTACTAGCACCGTCGCTACCGTGTTTGCCTCTTGGTTGGGAATCGCATATGCCTCAGGCCATTTGCTGAAGTAATCCATTGCGACCAGAATGTATTTGTTCCCCCTCTCAGACTCGGGAAACGGACCGGCGACATCGATGGCAATTCTCTCAAATGGGACGCCCACATTGTACTGCTGCATTCTGCCCTTGGTCCGGGTCTTCGGGCCCTTACTGGCTGCACAGGTGGCACATTTGCGGCACCAAGCTCTGACGTCTTCGAAGTAGTTCACCCAGTAGTACCGCTGGCGAACTTTGTCTAGGGTTTTATTCATGCCCAGGTGGCCTCCGGTAATTCCATCATGTAATTCGGTCAGGATGGCTGGTACCTTTTTTTCGGAACTACCAGTTGGAACTTGGTTTCTCGTCCATCAGCGGTTTCCCAAACTCGCTTGAGCATTCCATTGTCTATTCTTAGAGAGTCCCACTGAGCCCATAACGATTTCAGCACGCCGGAGTATCTAGCTACCTCGTCCCATCGTGGCCTGGGTGCTCCTCTCATTTTGAGTGACAAGATTGGTTCGATGTCTGGATCAGCCATTTGGTCCTGGATGCACTGTTCCGTTGTCCAGTCTTCATTGGCCTGCACTCGGATCTGCCTGATGGAGATACCCTCTCGCTGTTCCGTCTTCAGACAATGCTTGCGTTCCGCTCTACAGGGTCTTCTGGATAGGGCATCGGCATTATTGTGCAACCGGCCGGCACGGTGTTCCACCTTGAAGTCGTATTGCTGTAATTTCTCCATCCATCTGGCCAGTTGTCCTTCCGGTGTCTTCATGTTCAGCAGCCATTTGAGTGCAGCATGATCTGTTCGGATTAAGAAATGGCGACCATAGAGGTATTTGTGGAAATGGTCTACAGCCCTTATTATTGCAAGAAGTTCTTTTCTGGTGACGCAATAATTTCTTTCTGGTTTCGAAAATCCACGGCTGTAGTACTCGATCACCCTCTCTTCACCATCTTGCACCTGGGATAGGACGGCCCCCAAACCGGCGTTGCTGGCGTCAGTGTCTAAGATGAACTTGCCGGACTGTGTAGGAAAGGCTAGGATTGGGCTGGAACATAGTGCTGCCTTCAGTCGTCTGAAAGATGTTTCGCAATCCTGATTCCAACGGAAGGTCTCCTTCTCTGTGGTCTGCCGATGTAGGGGCGGCAATGGTGGCAAATCCCTCAACAAAACGCCGGTAGTATGAACAGAGGCCCAAGAAGCTTCGGAGTTCATGTTTGTCTCTTGGAACTGGCCAATCACGGATGGCTTCTATCTTGTCTTCGTCGGTGCGGATTCCTGACTCGGACACTACGTGACCCAAAAACTCTACTTCCTTTTGGAACAAGGAACACTTCTTCGGATTGAGTCTCAGGTTGGCATTATTAATTCTGGAGAATACTTCGTTCAGGTTCTTCAGATGGTCGTCGAATATCTGACCCATGACTAGAATGTCGTCGAGGTATACTAAGCACGTCCTCCATGTTAACCCGCTCAGTACATACTCCATTAGCCTCTCAAAGGTAGCGGGTGCATTACATAACCCAAAGGGCATGACCGTGAACTGAAACAGCCCTTTACTGGTGGAGAACGCTGTCTTCTCTCTGTCGTTTGCGTGTAGACCAACCTGCCAATATCCACTTTTTAGGTCTAGTGTGGAGAACCAACGGGAGCCTGCTAGTGTGGTCAAAGTGTCATCGATTCGGGGTAGTGGATAGCTGTCTTTCTTCGTGACATCATTCAGCTTTCTGTAATCCACGCAAAATCGGGTGGTCCCATCCTTCTTTTTAACTAGCACGACGCGAGCAGACCATGGACTGATGGATGGCTCAATAACTCCATTTTGTAACATGGACTCGATGTTTTCCTCGACTGCCTGTTGTTGCCCCAATGGTAGTCGTCTAGGTGGTATTCTGATGGGTTGAGCCTTTTCGGTATCTATTCGATGCTGGATGATGTTGGTGCGACCGGTGGTTCCATTTTTACTGTTAAAAATTTGCCAGTGTTTTGTGATAAATTACTTGGCTTTCTTCTGGTTCTTTGGTGTCAAGTGTGTCAAGTGGTCAGCAAACTGTTGTAGGAACTCTTTATCGGGCCCTGTCTCCTTCACCGACGTCTGGTACTCTTCTTCGCAATTGATGATGGTCTCTACTGGCTCGAAACAAGCTATCTCTTGACCATTGGTAATTCTGATGTCGTTGTTGGACAAATTCAGGACTCTGATTGGTATATCTCGTCCGGTTTTAACTATAGCCCGTCCAACTAAGTAGTCATGAGTCATTCCAACGCAGCTCCCAGGATTGCTGTCTAGCTGCCCATGAACGATCTGTTCCGTTCGACCGGGAATTCTAGATGAAGACTTTGCCACAATTTTTATGGAGGTGACTGAACTGTTGACGGGCCGTGTCAATACAAATTCCCCATTTAGGAACCGAAGAACATCATATCTCGGGTCGAAGATAAATCCATGCTGGCTAATTAGGTCCATTCTCAGTATAAAATCGTCCTCAATATTCGCTACCAGGACCCTATGCCGGATCATGTTGTCCCCTATCTGTAGCACGACATCTGCCTCACCCTGTATTGACATGGACTCGCCGGTGACTGTTCTGAGCTGGATGTTATTGGTAACTGGCCGAATTTCTGATGCTCTCAAAACCCTGGACTTGGCAATGGACACAGCGGCGCCGGTGTCGATGGTGATGGTAACTGCTCGCCCACTGATGGTGCCTCTGATGACTAGGCTGCCGCTATCTCGGCGAAATCCCCGGATGGATACTGTTCTGGGGGCTGGTGGAGGGTGAGTCAGCATTCGCCCCCTTATGCTGACTGGTTGGAGTTTCCCTGGTTCATAAGGTCGGTTTGTTCGCTACCCCTGGTTGGTGATCGTTCCGGTAGCCTTACTCGGCAGTCACGTTGGAAGTGTCCTGTCCGTCCTCAGCGGTAACATGCCCCTCTGGTGCCAGTTCTTTGTGACCGTTCTAATATTTTGTTCAGACCAGCCAGCAGCGCTTGAAATGGTGACTCTGACTCTTCCTGGTTGAAGGAAACTGCTCGGACCCTCGGCTTGGACATGTTCATGACGGCCTCTACTTCCAAAGCCCGAAGTAGAGCTTCATTACTCTTCTTGACGCCACTCAGTCTTAAATTTCTTTGAACTTCCACATCTCTGATGCCGTTTATGAAACTCTGTGTGGCCAACTGGTCTTTCGTTTCCTCTGGCAGGTCTGGGTAGGACAAGTGTAAACTAACCGTCTAATCTCTGCTTCGAATTCTTGAAGGCTTTCACCGGATTTTTGCGTTTTCCCACTGAGTTGGACATGGTATACCTGGCTCAAGGATTCATTGTCGTAGCTTTGTCTAGAATAGCGATGATCTTGTCGAAATTGCCTTGTTCTTCGACTGGAATGCTTTGGAGGAGTTCTAGGACCGGACCTCTTAACGAAATTACCAGAGAGGTAGATTTTTCTTGATTATCCCATCCATTAGCTGTAGCCACAGCCTCAAATTGCCGTTTATACATGGGCCAAGATGAACTGCCATCAAATGTGGGTGGTTTGCTAACGGAACCTTTGGTACTCATGGTGTGCTGGTATTTTCCTCTCTGCAAATCTTGTTGCAATTTTTTAATTGCTGTTTCCACTTTATCTTGTACTTCACTGTGTACTGCGTCTTTAATTGAACTGATTTCAGCTTTTACCTGGTTTTGGATAGCACTTATTTCAAATTTCACCTGGTTCTGGACGGAATCGATGTCATCTACTTTGATTTCAAGAGTCTCCACATTATTTTTTAGGATCTTTATGTCGTCGTTTATTTCTTTTATATCTGATTCAACTATTTGCATTCTTTCATTAACTGTTTCATTAACTTGCGATACTATTTGCATTAATTGTTCAAATTGCAATTGTCTTTTTTCTTCCGTTTTGCCTTGTTTTTCTTCAAATATCTTAAATTCATGTTGTCGTTTTTCTTCTAATAATTTGAATTCATTTTGTCGTTTTAATTCAGTTTGATCTTGTTTTTCTACAAATTTCGAGAATAATCCTTCAATTAAATTATGTTGTTTTTCTTCCATAGTGGAAACTAGATTTTGTTGTTCGCTTTTCATCGTAGTGACAAGGTTTTCTAATTCTACTTTACGTTTTTCATCAAAAGATTTTACTAACCTTTGTTGAATTTCTTCTTGATGTTGTTTCTCCTTCTTGTCACGTTTTTCTAGAATCTGTGCTATTTTTTCGTCTAGTCCGTCCGTAACCTGTTTGATAATTTTTTTGGTTTCGTCGGTTTTTTCCATACTACGAGTTTCCATAAATCAAATTACGATTTCAACTGCACTTAATCCTTCACTTCTAACACCAAATTGCAATATAGTCCATGGGTTCAATTTTAGAATTATATCAACTAATATTTACTTTCACTTTTCTAGAACTTTATTTACATTCAAACAGCTGATTCAAAAATACAATAACAATCCCATATAAGCTAGTCGTCGCGGTATCACTGCCTGGCGATCGTGGCCTTCTTCTTTTATAACACCACCGTCGAATTCTCCAGTAAAAATCCTCATCGCTCCTTCCGCTGCCGAGCCTTTTCGAGAATCGTATTTTTTTATCTTAAAGCGTTTGTTTTCGTAACAATATATTAGATTTAAACCTCTTAGACTGATTTGTTGTACATTTTTATATTTGAATAAACTATGAGTTTTGTAAAATAAAATACATCTCTATGTTCTACAAATTTAGGTTTTAATTAAATTCTGTTGGGCTGCAATTAAATTAATGTACCTAATACACCACTTTAGCTTGAAGCTTCTCACAATTTCAATCTTTATTTGGGCGTGTTCATTCTAAAAATATATACAATCACAACCTTTGTAATTATTTGGTGATTATTTAACTTGCCTATTTCTTCTAAACCTTTATTACTGTATTTCCTAGTTAAGGACACATTTTTTGTATAACAACTGCCTGTTAACAACAAATACGTACAATGATATTAACGTGTAAAGACATTGTGACACTTTGATTCTGAATATGTCCCTGATTAGTTTAACACAAAAAATAAAACTTGTTTAACAATAATTCACTTGAACACACAGATTTGTTCAATCATCTAGTGAATTAACGGAGTGAAATTTATGAGCTCATTACCGGCGTGGCTTACATTTACTACGGCGTTAATGTCATCCGCCAGGCAACGATTTCCTTGTAAATTGTCAATTTAATAAATGTAAGTTTTTTGGGTTCTGAGGAGCGACCCATTTACATAAAGTTATCTGACCAAATAGATAATCAATATGATAGATATAATGTCTCAAATCTCCCTGTGACATGTTTATACCATTCAATTCGTACTGCTTTATAATATTTAAATCAACCCTCGTCCGTTATTACCTTATTCGGAGCGCCATCTTTTGGTCATTTACCTCCTGAATACACCCTTGTTCTACATATCGTTGGTTACCGATATGACACACAATTTTGCGGATTTGCCGCCTGTAACACAAAAGACAATTAGTGAAATAGAAAATCAGATGATGCCAAATTTAGAGTAATGCTTGGTTTTCAGGAAAACCCACATACATCGACTCGTCAAGCAACTGCACCAACAACAAAGTACCAACTAAGGAACTCAGCTAAAAGTAAATTATTTTACAGCTATAACTAGCGTTTTTAGATCTGATAAATCGTTCGAAATAGTTGCTGTGTGAGGTAGCTGAAACCTATCTTTCCTCTATACACACCCAAAAATATTAACACTATATAGATCTCCAAAGGGGTATCTGGATACGTATATAGAGATCAAGTCTCGGGTTTTGAAACAAATTGATCACATGGAGAACATGCTATTCATTGGTTAACTATTTCAACTTCTTGTTTAATTCCTATGATTTGTTTCCAACAATTAAAAACGAAGGGTCAAGCAACTATGGATAATTGACGCTACTGGTCAGCAGAAATCTTCACTGGCTGAGAGGTGAACATAAGCAATACCCCGAAAACATTATATTTGAACAGAGATTATTAGAAACCATATCATTTTTTATTGAAAGCATTGAATCGCAGTAATTATTTGGCACCATTCCAAAATAATGTCATACCAATTTTAGGCAATTCTCAAGTTGTAGCATATATTATATGATTCCAGGAAGATGGAGCACAACCACATTACCAACTTAATATCCGGCAATAGTCCGACAGAATATTTCCAAATAGGTGGATAGGAAAGCGAAGATTGATAGAATGGCCGAAAATGTATTGAATAACATTTGAAAACATGTTGTGTCCAGATATGGGAGAATGTCGAGAAGTGTGAATAGGTGCTTGTAGATGATCGAGCAACGATTCTCTGTGCTCGCCTAGCTCTGCATATTGTTGGTAATTTTCTCCGCTGCAAAATTTACGAATAAGTATTCTTAAGGTGTTAACACAAGGTATTCGGACAAAGACCGCATATATGTTAGGACAAGTTCACGCGCACTCCGGCATAATTAGTGCCGACTTAAGATTTTGCTGTTGCCAAGACGTTCGCAGCGAATATTATCTTTATAGATATTCATTTTTGTTTTTTACATAATCAATAATTAAACAGTATTACCTATTTATTGATTGTGTTGTACCGAATTTCGACAATCATTTTCTAGTATGTTAAATTTTCAATTTCATGAATTGGGGGTTGTAAGCTCACTTGATGAAGGTTATTCCATTTCTGGTTTTATACGAAAATTTACATTTCTCTACTCCCATTTTTAAAATGGAAGGTATCAAAAATATACCTGAAATACTGCTTAGGCAACTCTATAACTTACAATATTCAACAACAAAAGTTATCATTTAGTTTCCAACTTTTATTTTTATCTCCACATGTTCTCCTATGATCATTACGTTGTCAAATGTCAAAAATCATAATAGTGGTCTTAATAAAGTATTTGTGCTAATTAAAATTAAACTGATCTTCCTTATAATCTACACATTTATCTTCAAGATAAAGGAGCTTCCCTACCACTGGATCTTGCGCCTTAATTTCTGGCCGTACTTCTTGGCAGGGCATATTCTATGGGCACCTCAAACAGGTCTCGGAGTCCTCTCTGGTCACGTCGTGCTGCCCTTTCTGTCCATTTGAGTACAGTGCCATAACATTTCGAATGTCAACTCGTCATCGGGTGGTTGGATGTTGCGGACTTGGGCTTGGTCAACTTCGCCGCCATGACTTCCGGCATAAGGAGATAACCTGTAGCACTTTTGATTTCCTCGAAAAAAAGGAAGCTACCCTTATCCTGTAGACAACATCGTTGATTCTCTTTACAATTTGTTAAGGGCCCTCCCAAGATCTCTGTAGCTTGGGCGAATATCCACGACGCCGTTGCGGGTTATGCAACCAAACAAGATCATCAACTTGGAATTCCCCGCCATCGGCTTTGATGTCATAGGCTTCCTTCATTCGGGCATTGATATTCTCGATCTTATGACGTAACTCGCTGACATAGTCTTCGCCTGCGGTCTCTTCTCCTGGGGGACATCCGAACTTCAAATCGCATGGTAGTCATAATTATCGTCCCATAGTAACACTGTCCGGGGTCTGACCCGTAGACTCGTGCACAGATACAAGTGAAGATACTGGTCCCAGTCTCTTTGGTGGTTAGAGATTACCTTTTTTGACAAATGGCGGTTAATAGTCATATTCATCCGTTCTACCATGCCATCGGATTGCGGGTGTAATGCTGTTATCCGTGTTTTATTGATCGTCAATAGTTTCAGACGTCTTGGAAAAGAGTAGACTGGAAATTTCTACCGTGGTCTGAGTGCAACCCCAACGAAATACCAAAACGACTGATCCATTGCTTCTTGATTCGGCAAGGCATAAGGTTCTGCCCATTTACTGAAATAGTCCATCACCACCACAATGTACTTATTTTCGGAGTCAGATTCAGAAAAGGGACCGGCATACTCTTTCGAATGGACTGCCCACGTTATATTTTTTTATGGGAGCTTTTGCTCGCTTCTGAGGTTCATTACTTGCTGCACAAACCGTACATTTCCGGCACCAATCCTTGACATCTATTTGGCAGTTTACCCACTAGAAGCGTATTCTTAACTTCCCCATGGTGTTCGTCCGCCGATTTGCCGTCATGTAATTCTCGCAAAACCACCGGTCTCCTATTTCTGGGGATTATAATCTGTTTTCTGTTCTTTTCTTCCTCTGGAGTTTCCAGCACGCGTTTCAGAATGCCGTTCGTTCACCAGGATGAGGGCGTTCCACTGAGCCCAGTATGACTTTATGGTGGGTGAGAAACGGGAAATCTCCTGCCACATAAGTTTGCGGTCTTCTTCCTTCCACCGCATCCAATTTCTGGTCTTTCTGGATCTCCTCAGATTGCCAATGGTCGTCGACGGCGGTAATTCTACAGAGAACAGTTCGTTTTTCTTCAGCTCGCTGACAATGTTTGCAATCATCAGGGCATGCATAACCCCAGGAAACTTCTTAGCTGGGGTTATGCTTCTTGGCTTTGATTTTCTGTTTATCAACAACTACTCCCTCTGCGGAAACCACATGTCCAAGGTATTGCCCCTCTTTTTGGATCAGATCAGTCCGTCGTCTTCTTCCTTTCCCTACGGCGAGGATAGTTTTTAACGATGTCCCGCAATTTTGCTTTCTGGATTGGTTCCTGGAGGTAATTATTATATGAGTTTTTCTAGTTCCTCAGATAGTTCACCAGGTGGTATTGCTGTATGTTGTGTACTTCTGACTATAGAGGAGACTGTTGAACAGTGACCCAAATACCCCTTCACTAACGCAACCGAGTAATAATTCAGGTTCATTACTCTTACTGACACAATCTCCTTGACACGAAACAGAGTCTCCCCCAGTGCGATCCCTCTCCCAATATTTTCCTCGTTAAGTTCGGGATCAAACATCATTACCGTTCCAGCTTTTCCCTCTAGGCAAGCATCCACAATAATTTCACCTCTTTTCGGAAGATTTACATCCTCTGCTAAGATTGCTCGAAGCATCATGTCCTCTTTCCCATGAAGCACCACTTCTTCGTCATTCACTCGCAGAATTCCATCTTTAAAGTTTAACTCGAATCCCTTGGAGCTCATGACATCCATTCCAATGATGACTTCGTCTTCGATGTCCGCTACTAATCCTCGATGTTGGAATGTTGTATTTTCCCAAGGCTATTTCACCATGGACATTAGCTTCTCCTGTCGCTGTTCGCAGTTGCCACTTTGTTGTTTTTTTCATTGTCTCGTCTAAAACGATGTTGGGACTTATGACTGATTTCGTCGCACCAGTATCCAGCGACATTGCACATTGCTTCTTATTAATAAGACCATCTACAAAGACATATGCGTTGATAGTAGGGGCTTGTTGGCTACAGGTCGACGGTTGTCCCTTTACATCGACCTTATTTAGTTTCTCCAACTAGGAAGTCGGGACTCCGTTGCTCTCCTTGCAATGACTCTGGATATGTCCTACCTTACCAGAGTTCCGACATCTCAGTAGTCTTTTTAGGGTTCAGTATATACAATATACGGATACTCTTATAATATCACTCAAGATTTCTGCCTCTGTCACAGCCATTTTCTCCTAAACTACTGGACGGAAGAGGTTGAAATTTGGTATCAATGTATAGTTTGGTGACCCGATCAGGAGTACATATCGTAAAAGAAAAAAATTGATTTGAGGGGTACTTCTGGGGGGAAAAACTAAAAAAATCGATCGTTACCCCCCCCTGATCTCCGAAACTACTGAGCCTAAAATTTTGAAAAAAAAATAGGAAATATAGAGCGTTGTCCGAACTTTACAGGAAAATTAAGGAGAAACCATTAATGTTAATTTTGGGGGGCAAATTATAGAATTAAATAAAAATTTAAAAATAAAAAAAATTTCAAACGCATCATGTAATATATCAAATGAAAGGTCTCATTCTGAGGAACACAAATATATTTTTTATATTAAAAAAAATATTTAAAAAGATATTAACGAAAATATTCCAAAATTTACCCATCCCCCCCTTATCTCCGAAACTATAAAACGTAAAGTTTTGAAAAAAATAGATTTATAGGTTCTGACCTGAAGTTTACTGGAAAAATAAGGAGAAACCTCTACTTTTAATTTTGGGGGGCCAATTACAGAATTAAATGGAAAATATAAAATTAAAATTGTTTCTAACCCATCATGTTATATATCAAATGAAAGGGCTCATTACGACGAAAACAAATATATTTTTTTCATATTTTTAAAATAAATTAATTAAAAGATATTAACAAAAATATAAAAAAATCACCCATCGCCCCCCTTATCTCCAAAGCCATAAGCTGGATAATTTTGAAAAAAAAATGGAGGTATAGCCCCTCACCTGAACTTTACTGGAAAATTAAGGAGAAACCCCTAATATTTATTTTGGGGGGCAAATTATAGAATTAAATGGAACATTAAAATTAAAATTGTTTCTAACCCATCATGTTATATATCAAATGAAAGGGCTCATTATGACGAAAACAAATATATTTTTTTTATATTTTTAAAATAAATTAATTAAAAGATATTAACAAAAATATAAAAAAAATACTTATTCCCCCCCTTATCTCCGAAACCATAAGCTGGAAAATTTTGAAAAAAAAATGGAGGTATAGCCCCTCACCTGAACTTTACTGAAAAATTAAGGAGAAACCCCTAATATTTATTTTGGGACGGCAAATTATAGAATTAAATGGAAAATTAAAATTAAAATTGTTTCTAACCCATCATGTTATACATCAATTGAAAGGGCTCATTATGACAAAAACAAATATATTTTTTTCGTATTTTTAAAATAAATTAATTACAAGATATTAACAAAAATATAAAAAAATTTACCCATCCCCTCCTATCTCCGAAACCATAAGCTGGAAAATTTTGAAAACACAATGGAGGTATAGCCCCTCACCTGAACTTTACTGGAAAAATAAGGAAAAACCCCTAATATTGTTTTTGGGGGGCAAATCATAGAATTAAATGGAAAATATAAAATTAAAATTGTTTCTAACCCAGCATGTTATATATCAAATAAAAGGGCTCATGATGAAGAAAACAAATATATTTTTTCCATATTTATAAAATAAATTAATTAAAAGATATTAACAAAAATATAAAAAATTTTACCCATTCCCCCTTATCTCCGAAACCATAAGCTGAAAAATTTTGAAAAACTGGAAGTATAGCCGCCCACCTGAACTTTACTGGAAAAATAAGAAGAAACCTCTAATATTCATTTTGGGGGGCAAATTATAGAATTAAATGGAAAATAAAAATTATAATTGTTTCTAACGGCTCATGTAATATATCAAATCCCAGGGCTCATTATGACGAATAGTTACAAATATATTTTAAAATATATTAAAAAAATATTTAAAAAAAAATTAACCATTATCCCCGTTATTCCCCAAACTCTAAGACCTCATTTTTTTTGTTTATAGGAAAAATATGAAAAAAAAACCTAATTCTATTATTTGGCCTCCAAATAATAGAATTAAACGGAAAATAAATTACTAGAAAACCCCCATAATAATTTTAGGGACAAATTATACAATTAAATGGAAAATAAAGATTCAATTTTCAAACGCATCATGTAATATATCAGATAAAAGGCTCATTATGTGAATTACAAATATATCATATTTTTCAATCATTTGTATAAAAAATATTAAAAATATTAAACATCCACTGAATTCCCACTTTAGAAACTACAGTATTTAAATTTTGAAGAATATATTTTATTTGCATTTTTAAATAATTTGAATAACAGATTTAATAATTTATAATTTAAACTTTGACCTATTTTGCCGTTTTTCTTCCAATCTACAGAGCCTCAAAACTCAGACAGTAGATTATAAAAGGCATTTCTGAAAGTTTATTAGTAAAATAAAACTCTAATGTTACTTTTTGTGGGCCAAATTAGAAAATTAAATACATATGTATGGTGATAAAAATCAAGCGAATCCTAAAGCAGATAAAATAAAAAGTCTATTTGTGGAAAATCAAAGTGTATATTTTTTATAAATTTAAAACGCTTCCTTTAAAAGATATAAGTGTAAGTATAAGAAAGTGCCCTCATTCCCTGCTTGTCTGAAACTGGAATATTCGAATCTTGAAGGTGGTACGGAACCCTAAGTATGCGAGTCCAAGTCGCACTTGACCAAATTATTTTGGTAAGGACTTCCTCTGCTATCTTCCTTACAGAGGCTTTATCATTTCCACTATCTTCTGTTCCTCCGTCAGTGATTCGGACTCTGCCCTGACCTCTACAGGTGTTTTTCGCAGCCTCGAATTCCAGAGCTCGAGCAAGTGTATCCACTAATTGAGTCGGTTGAGCTAGGGTCAATGCTTGTCGGGCTTCGTAGTCCCGAATTCCACTCAAAAAAGCTTGAACTGCTAATCTTTCTATAAGATTTTCCGGTGTGGCTAGATATGCAAGGCGAACCAGACAAATGTGTCTGGCCATACCTTGATTATAAGGGTTTGACCGGCTGTTCGTAGTCTTCTTGCTCAGAGTCATTCAAGGTTTGCAAAATATCTGTGGCCCCCCCTCTTAAGGCGAGGTTAGTGCTATTGCCTTCTCCGCTGCCGACCACCCGTTTAACTTTACTGCAGCCTCGAATTGGCGCCTCTAATTAGCACATGACGATTTTCCATCAAATTGGGGAGGTTTCATTTTGTGTCTAGTTCAATCGAGGTCAATTTTCGGATCCACTACTTCCGGACTGTCTCTGAATTGGTCTTTTTTGTCTGGATTTTGTGGTCTTTGGTGGAGTTTTTCCCCTTTGTATTGTGGCTACCTATTCTTTTATTTCGCTGATCTCACCCGCCATTATCTGCTTTAGCTCTTCTATCCGCGTTCCATTTTTGTATGTCGTCTGTTTAAGCTGTTAGACCATTTTCTGCTTTAAGCATTTCTGAATTTTTCTGTACTTCTCAAATTTTCTTTGACGGATTTAGAATTTTCTGCTAATTTATCGTCTAACGCATCTTACAAGTTTTTTGAATTTTCTAGCAATTTATCTTCTATACACTACCCACAAATTTTTATTAACTACTATTTTGTTTTTATTTTCACACTCTGTTTCAGTTCAGTTCTTGGATTTATTTAAAGACACAGTCCAACTCACTATAATTTATTTTCACTACTTTAATTTTCACAGAACTATTTACAATTTGTCTGTACTATACGGCAATCGAATACTGAATGAATGCTTCCATCACCGCTCCTTATTTATATATTACTTCTCGGAATTCTCCAAAAGAATAGCCGCCGGGAGATTTCCTTCGTGGACTAGAATTCTTCGAAAACTTGACCAAAGCAAGCCACCGATCTCGATGTGCCAGACGAACAACATTTTGGAATCCCTGAGATATCGGATCAAGCCGATTCCAGGAATTATCGGATAAATTTCCGTCACACTACAAACTCAAAGTGTGGTACTTAAGGTCACAACTAAACGTAAAATTTTCCAATCTTTCCAATTTCGGCGATAAAAATATGATGTTCCGTTTGAAAACATCAATTGAAAATTACCGTACAGGTGAAGGTATAAGCACTATTTTGGTCTCAGTTGCAGCATGAATATGCTCCAGTTGAGCCAAATGGGCGTCAGTGTTGCCGCTTGTCGTCATTGTCCAGAAGCTGGCAACACTCACAATCTTCGTCATCATTCCTTCAATAGCAAATCCCTGTTGAGGTTATTTTTCAGTGGGTAATTTCACGTTTACCCATTAAACACATCACACTGCCTCTTTCAGTTAAGTAAAACACAAGCCTTCCTTTTTTCACCTCATTCATCCCTTGTGACTACTCGGTCAAAACTGGGACAAGTTTGGCATGTTATTGTTCTTAAGGACCTATCCAGTTAATTTCCATACCTGTCCAAGCTTTTTGAAACAAGAACTGTAGTCGTTACTTTACATTGTAGTATGTGGCAAACATTCTCGTTGTCAAGCTTTCATCCACTGCTGCCTAAAATTCGATGCCGCGAAATTTGATGGTCAACCTAGCACTTCTTAATCAGCGAGGTTTGTGTCACCTAATTTGACCTTCTTGATACACTTTTGGCTTTAGCTTTTGCTGATTGTTGATTCGCCAAAATGTTCGTTGAAATTGTTTTGCTTCAATCCATTATTTTTGATGAAAATTTCTAAACTAAACTAAAACTAAAACTAAACAGAACTTAGATGGTCATAAACATGTTTAATTGATTTGATACTTTTCAAAATTCACTCAATGCATACATATATGTAGATTGATTGCAACCAACCACCGCCAAATATTTTAAATAGTAGCTGGCAATTTGTCAGTGCAATTCGGGTAGAAGTGCAGAGATGAATATAAACCACTTAATCAATCACAAACTTGCCAAACAGTTCCTTTAAACTAATTATTATAATGCCCCCAAATTAATAACTTTGTATTTCCTAATTGAAGCGGGAAACTAAGCATAACGATAAATTTCAATGGCACCACTAAACCACGTGAGTTATCTTCTGTTTAATGTTGGTTAATTTAAACCAGATATTAAATTTCATCCTTCGGGTGTACGCCCAAGAGACGTCTTTGGAGTTAATTATGTTTCATAAACGCAAATATTGAAGTAATATAATACATGTTGATTTAAAAGCTGGAATCAAAAATACAGGGATTAATCTGAAAGTTATAATTTATTGAAGTAAACAGGTCGTCCATTCACTTAAATTTGAATAGCAACTAATAAAGTTATAAAATGTGTCTTTCTAAGAATGTTCGGAGTACGAGGAGAAGGTAGGCATGAGACAAAACATATTGAGAAAAATCTGTAGATTTCTTAAGTTCTAAAGATGCCTCATGCGTCTGCTTTGATTGGGAATAATACGTTTTCATATGTTGTCCAATCTGGAAACAAGCATGCAAAATTCGTCAGGCATTTAGAAAGTATATTTCTCACTAGGAAGTATCCCAGATTATTTAAAACCCTTATATTGACAGCCCTCTGCAACAATAAAAGTTGAGAAAATCTTCTTGAAAAAATTCCCATGCTCAAAGAAGTCTGATAGGGGTAGCAGATAATTACCGTCAAATGGGTTTCAAAATCAATAAATTCAATATATTCAAAATAAAGTATACTGACAATACTGTCTTAATAGAAGATGCCAATACAGGATTAAACAGTATACTCTGAGTGTTCAACGTGAGAATACACAGTAATAAAATTAAAATAATGGTTTGGCAGGTCTCAAAATATTCCCATATATATATCTGTTATATCAAACGGTATAATACTCCAACATATAGATAAATAATTTGGTCAAGTGCGAGTTGGACTCGCATACTTAGGGTTCCGTACCACCTTCAAGATTCTAATGTTTCAGTTTCAGACAAGTAGGGAATGAGTGCATTTTCTTATATTTACCCTTAAATTTATAAAAAATATACACTTTGATTTTCCACGCATAGACTTTTTATTTTTTCTGCTTCAGGATTCGCTTGATTTTTGTCAGAATACATATGTAATTAATTTAAAAATTAACATTAGGGATTTATTTTACTAATAAACTTTCAGAGAAGTCTTTTATAATCTACTGTCTGAGTTTTGAGGCTCTGTAGATTGGAAGATAAAGGGCAAAATAGGTCAAGTTTTAAATTATAAATTATTAAATCTGTTATTATTAAAAACTACAAATAAAATATATTTTTCAAAATTTAAATAGTGTAGTTTCTAATGTGGGAATTAAGTCGATGTTTAATATTTTTGTTAATATCTTTTAAACAAATGATTTAAAAATATAATATATTTGTAATTCACATAATGAGCCTTTTATCTGATATTTTACATGATACTTTTGAAAATTGAATCTTTATTTTCCATTTAATTGTATAATTTGTCCCTAAAATTACTATGGGGGTTTTCTAATAATTTATTTTCCGTTTAATTCTATTATTTGGGGGCCAAATAATAGAATTAGGGATTTTTTCATATTTTTCCAATAAACAAAAAAATTTAGTTCTTATAATTTAGGGAATAACGATGGAATGGGTAATTTTTTTAAAATATTTTTTTAATATACTTTAAAATATTCATTTAAAAAAAATAAAAAAATATATTTGTATTCGTCATAATGAGCCCTGTGATTTGATATATTACATGACCCGTTAGAAATAATTATAATTTTTTATTTTCCATATAATTTTATAATTTGCCCCCTAAACTGAAAATTAGGGGTTTCTCCTTATTTTTCCAGTAAAGTTCAGGTGAGGCTATACTTCAATTTTTTTCAAAATTTTTCAGCTTGAATTTTTCGGAGATAGTTGGGTAGAATTTTTTATATTTTTGTTAATATCTTTTAATTAATTTATTTTAAAAATATGAAAAAAATATATTTGTTTTCGTCATAATGAGCCCTTTCATTTGATATATAACATGATGAGTTAGAAACAATTTTAATTTTATGTTTTCCATTTAATTTTATAATTTGCCCCCCAAAATGAATATTAGGGGTTTTTCCTTATTTGTCCAGTAAAGTTCATGAGGGGCTATACCTCCATTGTTTTTTCAAAATTTTCCAGCTTATGGTTTCGGTGATAGGGGGGCGATGGGTAAAATTTTTTATATTTTTGTTAATATCTCTTAATTAATTATTTCAAAAATATGAAAAAAATATATTTGTTTTCGCCATAATGAGCCCTTTCTTTTGATATATTACATGGTGTGTTAGAAACAATTTTAATTTTATATTTAATTCTGGAATTCCCCCCCCCCCCAAAAAAATTAATAGTAGAGGTTTATCCTTATTTTTGCGGTAAAATTTAGGTGAGGCCGCCCTATATCTCTATTTTTTTTTCAAAATTTTACTTCTTATAGTTTCGGAGATAATGGGGGGAACGGTCAATTTTTTTAATTTTTCCCCCAGAAATACCCCCAAAATCAAAATTTCTTCATTTAGGATATGTACTGCTAACTGGGTCACCAAACTATACACTGATACCAGATTTCAATCTTTTCCGTCCAGTAGTGTTTTGCTACATTAAAAACTAGATCTTGATTCGAAAATATTCAATTATGCATTATTGTTATCGAAATATTATTCGAAAGGACAAACGGTTTAAATATACTAAAATTATTTAAAAATAACTTAAGTAATATAGATTCTGAGACTATCAATTTGTAGAGTGACGCGACTTGGGCTCCAAACATTGTGCATCAATTTTTGGGAACGCTAATGATCCTGGTTTAATCTGCTTGTTGAGAATATGGCGGTGTTTGTTCGTGCCATTGTCGAAGCAGCAAGATGGTGGCAGTGACGTGAATAACATAAAAACCATTACTCTTTATCAGAAATTTAATTATCCTAGTTGAGTCTGCCTGTGATTAAATACCGTTCTCCTTCTTCTAATGGGGAAAATGAATTCACAAACCAGTCAAGCACTCAAACGCTCTTTGGTCTCGGTTAATTCAGGTCCACCTTTCTAAGTTTCCTAATTGAAGCAGGAGTTTCACTTGCCCCAGAATATTACCGCTAGAACAGGTATTTCTCGCTTTCCAATGGAGTAACCTCAATTCCTGTTGCTATCACAACAACGTGCTAAGTTCTAAATATATGGTTTGATGGAGCTCCATATGTGCCATCTAGGCACATATCTAGGAAATCTCGGTGCCTTCGCTATCAGACATCATTACAATTGCATCTTCAATTACTACATTTTCACCTCAGACTTTACATCTGCTTCTTTACTGAGTCATTATCTCAAGTGTTTTTCCAACTGGATACTGAACTGGTTATGGAGCTACAAATTACAGAGAACATTGACTACGACCTTCTTCCATGTATCTTTCAGAATGTTGCATAACCACAAAAATCAACATACGTGTCGAACAAAGTAACCCCTTTTTTGAAGTCATGTAATAGAGAACCTGTGTCATGAGTAAATAATAATTTATTGTAATTTTGTGAAAGTACTTGTCGCAAATCGTAATCAAATTTTAGTCAATTTTTTTTAACGCTCGAGTTAGCTTTATCGACAGGAAGAATGGTTTGTCATCTAGCAATGTCCTGACGAGTATCTTCAGCCTCAATATCTGATAGTTCAACCATAGCTACCTCAACTTGAGAAATGTTGTTTCGGTTGGGATAGTTTTTGGCGTTACTGTGAAATTGAAACCTTTGGATGGGAGAGTAAACTGTTAGAGTCTAAGGGGATGTCATAAAAGTTGTGGACGGTCGCCTGAGGGAGTGATGTGACTATTTTCTTTTGTGCCAAGTGTTCAGCTTTCTCGCTAGAAATGCGATTGAAAGTGTCCCACAGAGTTGTATGAGGGTTGCAAGTATGTAATGACGAATAACAGTGATACAAATTTCAGTTGGTTTGGTCAAGTTGATATCTGATTTTATGAATGGGCGAAAGTTGCTCTGTTAAGAATACTGAAAACTGAGCATGAAGAAGTGGGGAGTTTTAGTTTGAAAGTGTTTAGAATGATGTTATAAGTTCTGCAACATTTAAGAAAAGCTAGGTCACAAAGAAGAAGGAATTTTTGAATAAGAAGTTTGCTATATGTTTTAGTGAGTTGCAACAAATCCTCCCCGTAGAGGCTAATGAAATGTTCTGATCTGACTTGGGTATACTCGTCAACCAGCAATGCGACCCAAAGGCCGAAATTAGATCAAGAATCGCGCAAGCACGGAGAATTCTGAATAATATGAAGACACTTCTGGCAAATCGAAACCTTAGCCTAGAACTCCGGATCAGATTACTTCGTTGCTACATCTTCCCTGTTCTTCTATACGGATGTGAGAGCTGGACCATCGATGCAACCACAGAAAAGAGAATCGATCCGTTCGAAATGTACGCGTACAGGCGAATGCTGCGAATATCTTGGACGGCACATAAGACAAACATAGAGGTTATGCAGCAAATGGGTAAACATAAACAACTCCTTACGACAATCAAAGAGAGAACACTGCAATACCTAGGACATATCTTGAGAGGTGAACGATATGAGATTCTCCGCCTGATAATTGAAGGAAAGATCGAAGGAAAACGGTCAGTCGGACTTACGCAAATGGTTCGGACAGACATCTATAGAGATTTTCCGAGCTGCGGTTTCCCGCACAACAATAGCCATTTGGATCGCCAACCTTCGTAGGGAGACGGCGTCCTAAGAAGAAGAAGAACAGATAATTAAATCGATCTCCTAAGAGCCAACCTTCTTAACTGCAATAACAATAAGTACATACTTAAATTACGTAAATATTATTAATTGTAGGGTCAAACTAAGTAATTTAACAAAACGAACATTAATTTCGTGAGAAAAAATCGAACATTGAGTATTGAGTATTGACACTGTTGATATGTAACAATATTTTCAAAATCATGCGGATTCCCAATTGTAAACTGTTTTTCTAATAAAGGAAAAGATTAATCAGCGTGACTTTTGGGCTACCTTTAAAGTATCCGTTCACCAAATCCAAATCATATAAAATTCTCTAGTTTTATTTTAAATATTAAGAAACATTTTTTGTGAGTGCATGTTATCTTTATTTTCTAGATAAATTTAAAAACCTCGCAATGACTAAACATTTTAGTTTCACAACGAATGGTTTCATACCACAAAATGACTTTATATAGCTAGAATTTTTTGCGTTTGTTTAAACTAACCCTAGGGCGAATTGAAATGAAAACTTATTTAATGCTCAAGGTCTGCTTGATTACGATTTTCTGGTATCGATACAGGGACCCCTTTTCTCTCAACGGACAAGGGTCAACGATAAATGCTGATATATAAGAAGGCTCTGACGCATGGGTTAACCCTCTTTTTACCCTTTATTCACGACATCCCAAAAGGCCCAACACCGATCGTAAATCAGAACTATAAAAAATATGCGCCCTGACATATTTTAAAGGAAATAATAATGAATTTGGGAAAATTGCCAACTAATTTTTGGAAGTTCACTAATACTGCAAAATCTGAATCGGGTTATTCCAGTTCAAAATATTGCTAATATACAGGGTTACAACTAATTCAATGCCCACTATAGG
Source organism: Octodonta nipae (assembly GCA_034190945.1). Taxonomy (NCBI): domain Eukaryota; kingdom Metazoa; phylum Arthropoda; class Insecta; order Coleoptera; family Chrysomelidae; genus Octodonta; species Octodonta nipae. The sequence goes on along the minus strand of CM067216.1, from coordinate 85,765,275 downwards.
GATCTTGGAAACTATACTATTGAACACACAAGGTCGGGTAAATTAGATAAAATTTGCTTAACTTTATTACCATTTGAATCTTGTTTAAAAAATTAGAAATAGCTATAGGGCGTTTCAAGATAATGGGGGAAAACTGGAAAATGCGATTTTATAATAATACGTATATTGTCCATATAGCTAAATGAAATTTAATGAAACTTCGCACTTTTTCAATCGATTTTCTAGACCCTATAGATTTTGATCAGCGATAGTCAACTATTTAATTTTTTATGGCTGTCATATTGGATTTTGAGCTCATAAAATCAAGCTTAAAAATCGCTTTTCAGTAATATGCAACTTACCTATCTTTGGGAAGAAAAACGGTTCAGAAACTATCAAATATATTTGTATGTGGTTGTAATAAGTATAAGAACAACAGATACATTTTATCAATGTGGCTTTTGCCAATTCAATTTGCCCCTACATGGCATTTCTTATACTTTAATTTTTTTGTTATTAGAGGTGAAATTTTTGTATTGTGTTCTTTGAGTTCAAAATCGTTATCTATTCTCTAAATGAAAGAAAAGTTACATACATCAGAATTACCACAACTGTGTACTGGCTCAAGAACAATACGAGGCGCTAAATCCAGAACGACACCAGCTAGATAGAACAACTTTTCGAAGGATTGAAATGAACGTAATAAAAAATAGAGGATTCGTTGTAAATAGAAAAACACATAATGTAAGTTGTGGAAGGGATAATAACATAAATTGTTTAGCTATTGTTAATATAAATCCTAATATTTCAACGAACCGAATAACTAAAGATATCGGGATTACTCAGCAAAATGTATCAAAAATCCTAATTAAAAATAAATATCATCCTTATAAATATTCAGTTACTCACACCTTGCATGATCAAGATGCACAAAATAGAACAAATTTTTGGCAGTGGTTTACAATTAAAGTATAAAATAATCTTTCTTTTTACCGATGACGCTTGTTTCACAAACAACGGTTTATTTAATCGAAAACAAATTCATTATTTGAGTAACTAAACCCTCTAACGCATTTATCAGTCAAGAAACCAAAAAAGATTTAAATTTAATGTGTGGTGTGGAATGTGAAAAACCAGAATTACGGAACCTTATTTTTTAAATCAAACCCTTAATGGACATATGTATCTAGGCTTCTTACAAGAGGTATTAGAACATTTGTTAGTTGAACTACCTCTGGCATATTTACAGCATTTGTGGATGCAGCATGACGGCGCACCAGTGCAGAACACTCCTGCAGTAAGTAATAGCACATTTAAATAGAAGTTTTCATGAAAAATGGACCTGTAATAAAGATCATAATCCACCAGACTATTTTCTTTGATGCTATGTGAAACAACAGATTTATATCCGCCCTTACAACAATACTGACGAATTACATGCAAGCATTATACAAGTGACAAACTCAATACCTCCTGAAATGATTGACAAGGCAACTTAATATTACCTAGACCTAGAGGAGTGAGAATTGTTTCTAGTTTAGGTTATATTAGTTTATTTATTGTACTGTATGTTTTTACAAGCCTACAACAATAGACTACACTTTGTAATCTTATAATTGTTTCAAATTATGTTTGTTTTGCGGCAAATGTTTATTTATTTATTTATTTATTTGTTAAAGTAAATGGCAATAAATTCTGTATGATTCGAAATGTAATTATTTCACATCGAACCAAATAAGAAAGTATTTTAGTTAACTTTTAACCTTTTTTCTGCCTGGAGGTAGATAAGTTGCATATTACTGAAAAGCTCTTTTCATGCTTGACTTAATAAGCCATAAAAAATAAAATAGTTGACTATCCCTGTTCAAAATCTTGAGGATGTTAAAAAATTTTCTCAAAGACAATCGATTACACCTAGACGATAATGCAAAACTGCCGAGGTTTATTAAATTTCATTTTCCAGTTTTTCCCCATTACCTTCAAACGCCCTGTACTTATTTCCATTTTTTTAAACTGGAGTCAAATGATAATAAAAATATCTAATTTAACCGACCTAGCTTCTATAGTTTCCAAGATCCTCATAGTGGGCGTTGAATTAGTTGTAACCTTGTATGTTTAGATTATTCCAGTTAATAATAAATATATACAAAATAAACCAAAACTTCCACACAAGTTATTCAGTATTAATTTTATTTCTACAAACTTATCTATAAACGATGTTTCTAATTGCTATTAATGTATTGCAATGGGTATGTCTTCTTAGCAAACCAGCTACATTTAGGCATCTGTCGACATTCATTTTTAAACAATTTCAACAAAGATCTCAATTCGTGTATATCTATATTTTTGATGTATGTTTAATGATTACTCGAAAACGACCTTATGAAATTGGATAGTTTAAACTGTATTATATTAAGGAGGATGCCAAATTCGCCCCATTCTCTATGACAAGGGATTTCCGTTTTTTCAGAAAATCGTATAGATTTGCAACATTATATTTTTTAAGTAGGTACACTTTGACAATTTGATAGAAAACAAATTTTCATAAGGATATAGCAGGGTCTAAATTTGCACAAAAAAAATCAAAACGACATTTTTCATTCTAATTAAATCAAAACGACATTTTTCATTCTAATTAACTTTTTTTATAACTATTATTGAAAAAATGAAGATACTTTACTTTTCAGCGAATTTCATACTGTGATGTTTTTATTTTGACACACGAGTTCAGTTCAGTTCTTGGAATTATTTAAAAACACAGTCCAACTCACTCTAATTTATTTCCACTACTTTAACACGACTATTTACAATTTATATCTACTTAAGTATACGACCGTCGAAAACTGAATGCCTCCTATCGCCAGCTGTTCATTTTTATATATTTATCTTGGAATTATCTGGTACGTCCACGAACCATCGGGAAACTCTTTCATGTTCTGGAAGATTTAAGGGAATTCCCAGTAACGGCAGCGGTCCGCTTGTTGAGAGACAAACATTTCGGGTTCCCAGAATTTATCGGAATAATGTCCCTTCCACGAATCGGTTGATGGCCGATTGCACCAGCTGTCGGATGAATTCTCGTAACATTGCCCCCTCCTTAAGACCATTTCGTCCCGGAATGTCCTAGAATCCTTCCTGGTGTGACGATATTTGCAGGACTCTTCATTTCGACAACGGGAAGTTTGGTGAAAGTAGCAGTCAACGGTCTTCGAACCTGGGCTGCGAATATTGAGACAGCATACCAGGATGTTGATGCCACTGAATCGAAAGATTGTTTCCATCATACTTCTCACCACCCTCCATCATCACATTCCTCAATTCTACCAGAGTCTTCCAAAGATCGATATATGTTGGCTTGTCTTGCGAGAATTTTTTCGTTACCAAATAAAAGCTGTCTCTGGTACCCACTGGTTGTTTATCTTCGAGATGAAGGACCTTCCCTACCACTGGATCTTGCTCCCGTAGCTTCTGGAACTGGCCGTACTTCTTGGCAAACACCTTGGCTATTCCTCTGGACATCCGGAGATCTCGAGCCACACAATGAGCCAGGGCATATTCTATGGGCACCTCAAACAGGTCTCGGGGTTCCTCTGTGGTAACGTCGTGCTGCACTTTCTGCCCATTAGAGTACAGTGTCATAAACTGTTCGAAGGTCATCTCTTCATCGGGTGGTTGGATGCTGCGGACTTGGGCTTGGTCAACTTCGCCGTCATGACTTCCGGCATAAGGGGCTAACCTGTTGAAATGTACCACCTTTGGCTTTCCTCGAGGCAGCTTCCTTATTCTGTAGACAACATCGTTGATTTTCTTCACGATTTGGTATGGCCCTTCCCAGGATCTCTGTAGCTTGGGCGAATATCTACGACGATGTTGCGGGTTATACAACCAAACAAGATCATCAACTTGGAATTCTCCGCTCTCGGCTTTGATGTCGTAGGCTTCCTTCATTCGGGCACTGGCATTCTCGATATTTGACCGGACTCGTTGGTGTATGCCGTCCATCTTTCGACGTCTTCACCTGCAGCCTCTTCTCCTGGGGGACATGCAAACTTCAAATCGCATGGTACTCGTAACTCTCGTCCCATAATAACGCTTGCCGGGGTCTGACCCGTGGACTCGTGCACAGATGAACAATATACCATTAAAAACAAGTGAAGGTACTGGTCCCAGTCTCTTTGGTGGTCGGAGACTACTTTTGACAAATGGCGGCTAATAGTCCTATTCATCCGTTCTACCATCCCATCTGATTGAGGGTGTAATGCTGTCGTCCGTGTTTTATTGATCTTCAGAAGTTTGCAGACATCTTGGCAAAGAGTAGACTCGAAATTTCTACCTTGGTCTAAGTGCAACTCCAAGGGAACACCAAAACGACTGATCCATTCCTTGACAAGGACATCAGCAACGGTCAAGGCTTCTTGATTCGGCGAGGCATACGCTTCGGCCCATTTACTAAAATAGTCCATGACCACCACAATGTATTTATTTCCAGAGTCGGATTCAGGAAATGGACCGGCAACATCAATGGCTACTCTTTCGAATAGACTGCCCACGTTATATTGCTTCATTGGAGCTTTTGGTCGCTTCTGAGGCCATTTAGTTGCTGCACAAACCGTACATTTCCGGCACCACTCCTTAACGCCTACTTGGCAGTTTACCCAATAGTAGCGTTCTCGCAACTTCCCCAAGGTTTTGGTCTCCTATTTTTAGGGACTACAATCTGCTTTCTGTCCTTGCCTTCCTCTGGGGTTTCAAGGACGCGCTTTAGAAGTCCATTCTCCAGGATGACAAAGTTCCACTGAGCCCAGTACGACTTTATGGTTGGTGAGTATCGGGAAATCTCTTGCCACGTAGGTTTGCGGTCTTCTTCCTTTCACCGGATAATCTCTTTCAAATCTGGATCTAATTTCTGGTCTTTTTGGATCTCTGCAGATTGCCAATGGTCATCGATGGCGGTAGTTCTACAGAGAACAGCCCCTTCTGCTCGCTGACAATGTTTGCAATCATCAGGGCATGGTCTCCTCGACAGGGCATCAGCATTCTTATGGCTTCTTCCAGCTCGATGTTCAGTCTGGAAGTCGAATTCTTGCAAACGCTCAATCCACCTGGCACTTGTCCTTCGGGTTTTTCATATTTGACCGTCGTCTGCTTCAGATCTTCAATTCGGGCTTCATTCTCGAATATTTTCTCTTCCATCATTTCTGAGTTGTTCTTTACCATGCTTTTCAAATTTTCTTCTAAGGATTGAGCGTTTTCGTGTTATTTCTGTAGCTTATCTTCCAAAGACTTCGAATTTTCTAGCAGTTTGTCTTCTAGAGCTTTAGAATTTTCTAGTAATTTGTCTTCGAGGGCCTTAGAATTTTCTGCTAATTTGTCTTCTAACGTCTCTTTTAAGTTTTTAGAATTTTCTAGCAATTTGTCTTGTAATGTTTCCTTTAATCTTTCTTCCATTTTTTTTAATAGCATACTCATGTCTCCATTGCCAGAAACTTCAAACAAATAAGTATCCGGATCGTTACCTTCATTTATTACTGCATCTCATAGTCGTTGTATTAATTCACTTTTCTTCCCACTAATTTCTAAATCCCTTTCTTCAAATTATTTTTTTAAGTCCGTCACTTTCAATTGGTCCAAGTTCACTGTTTTAAACATTGTCAGTCTATTTATTTTTCACTTCTAACAGTTCCACAAATACACCTACAACTGTCACCACTGTAATGTTATTATTTTCACACACGGGTTCAGTTCAGTTCTTGGAATTATTTAAAAACACAGTCCAACTCACTCTAATTTATTTCCACTACTTTAACACGACTATTTACAATTTATATCTACTTAAGTATACGACCGTCGAAAACTGAATGCCTCCTATCGCCAGCTGTTCATTTTTATATATTTATCTTGGAATTGTCTGGTACGTCCACGGACCATCGGGAAACTCTTTCATGTTCTGGAAGCTTTAAGGGAATTTCCAGTAACGGCAGCAGTCCGCTTGTTGAGAGACAAACATTTCGGGTTTCCAGAATTTATCGGAATAATGTCCCTTCCACGAATTGGTTGATGGCTGATTGCCCCAGCTGTCGGATGAATTCTCGTAACAATACTTTTTGACAATCCTCGTAACCAAATGAAAAAATTGACATATGATTTCATTTTAGGTTTCACCAGAACTCTTTACAAAGAAACACTTTTTACAATTATCTTTCTTCTTGTGTCTCTTCTCACTGAATACTGATTACAACTGCAACAAAAGCTTCTCTATGCTCAGCTGTTAATATCAAGGTTTCCATGTTCATTTTTGTCCAATCTCTAATATTCTTTATCCCGGACATTGGTTTTCTGCTTGAGCCTCGTTTTCCCTCCACTTTCCCTTTCGCAAATGATGAGATGTAATAACTGATATTTAGTATTAAGTATACAGGGTGTAAAATACTGCTGGGCAGATATTTTGGTAGATGATAAATCTCATAAATATATAAATAAAAAAGTCTTATCTAACTTATGTCAAAATGTTTACGGTTTACGAGAAAAAATGTTCAAAGTTGTCAAAGCCAAATTAAGTGGGTTTTTAACGATTTATTTGCAAAACTGCATCACATTTATCGACTGAATAGTACAATAAACAAAATCCTCTGCAATTTTTATCAAATAAAGAGATCTTTAATGCAAAAATAATATATATTTTCAAAAGAGATAATGAAATATGAACAACATGAAATCATGGCAACATTGGATTAAATTTACTTTTGTTGTTTAAGCGTAGACCATAATCAAGGAATTATTGTAAAAGGTTCTGGTACCGTATTGCAAAAAGTAATGTGATATTTAATTGGTTTGAATCTAATATTTTGACGTTTGGTTTCAGCTAATAGAGTTAGTTTTATTTCAAAATTAAATTCAGCAATTTTCTGTGGCTATTTTTGAATTATGAATTTTTTGTTTATGTTTACTAAATCTGTGTGGAAATGGTAAACATGGAATGAAAAACAACTGAATTATTCTTGGTAGTGTCGCATTTGGTACGGTTCTGTTTCATTCACTTTGATTTTTTTAAATGTCGATGGAGATTACTAGGTTATTATTACTAAATGCTTTCTCATCTAAAGGAAGAATTTATTGAGAATCAATTGAAAATGAGAAGTATATAATGTCATAAATGAATACAATTAATACAAAAACTACATTTTCTAACAACCATCTCACAAATTTAAAACTTAATTATTCCGTTCTATACAGTCTTAGGCACGTACGGCAAGATGGCCAGATGTATTGAACTTTCAACAAACTTTATAATGGAATACGTCCTTAACTATAGTTCTTTGTTAAGAGTTTTGGTTCATACTGACCAGTGCTATCACCTGCCGAAATCTCTGCACTGCATTTTATTACACCCTGTATAATAGTTTCTCTTATTTTGACAATATTTAGAAGTACACGCTCTCTATTAACTCGATCGCAAAGGGATACATTGGATATATGTTCAGTCTAGAAAAATTTCACTTTTCGAAAGCCTCAATCTTTCTCATGGTTATAAATTGTCGATAATCTAACATCCAAACATGTTCCCTTACGAACGTTTATGTTTAGTCCTTACTTGTTTCCTCTTTGAGAGATCTTATTTAATAAACGCTGTATATAGCCCCAACTTAACTGTACACGCTGTATATATTTTTTATATATTTTCTTGTTCCGTTTAATGGAATTAATAAATACTTATTTATTATGTAATTATTATTAACTGATTTATAACATTTGGAATTTAGTGTTTAACTTGCAACCGACTTCAAAATAACTATATAATTGTTGCGACATAATATTTTTGAGTCTGTTTTTGAAAATTATTTATTCAAGTAGATATTAAAAAAATATATGTAAGAGGAATGAGAAGAAAAATAAAACGATTTTTCTTCAAAGAACGCAACAAGCATATAAGAACCTTGGTACGTTACTGGTTAATCCAGATAAACTGCTTAAGACAAATAAGGACCAGAAACAATAAATAGCAGCTGGAGGATAACATCCCAAACCAAACTTACATTGCAAGTCTATGGGGTCTCATTCAGAAATATTCTTGTTGGCATAATACAAGCAACTTGTGTAAACGGAATGGTAAAGATGTCGGACAACGATTAACTGATTTTGTAGACTTTGTGTAACAATCAGCTATTTCTTAACGTATCATTAAACACAACCATAGAGACATTATAATAATACACATAATATGTAGGGACATAAAAAAATATAACTAGTGTGTAATAAGATGCAAATTAAGTAATTGAATTTAAGAAGATGTTAAGTAAGGAAGAGAACTCCTTGGGGAAAACATTTTGAAAAATTCTGTGGGTACATGTAAAATTTTTCAACGTTATGCAGCAATTTCGAAAAGATATTTGATGAGATCATTATTTTTATGATCATTAGGAGTTTTTCTCCTCTGTTCTTAACCCAGTTCAAAAAAGGTGGAGTTTATCAATTCATGTAAATCTTTATTATGTATGCTTCTAAAACGACATACATTTTTCCGCAGTATGCATTGTTGTATAATTTTCTATTACGTGAGATTTATCGTTTTCTAGAAAATTGAAAAAAACTTTATTTTGAGACTGTCTTTCAATAAATCTCCACTGATTTCTCTGAAACGGCTTAATCAGTTCGAATCTTCTAAACTTGTATTCTACTGAGGTACATTCAGACAAATTTTTCTATAACCGTTATCCCTAAACTGAAAAATAATTGCAAAAACCCTACACATCAAAGTAATGCTACATAACTTTTCTACACAAATCTCTAAATTTAAATGTCAAAACAATGTATCTGAGTAAATAATTATTGCTAGCATAGGGTTATTATGACTGCTTTCCTTTTGAGTTACCACATTTATTTATTTATATTTAAATAAAACGTTTTGTGATAAATCCGAGGAACCTGAAGTAGATAATATATCTTCATGCTGATTAATAATTCTAAAATGGACCAAATAGCCAAATCTTCTGTATAAAGTCATGGGTCTCAGTAAAATTGTCATCAGTTTTATTTGAAAAACACAAAAAGTGCAGAATAGCAAAATTTTAACACACACTATAACAAATTACACTTATTTGTACACAAGAAAACTCGTCGATCATATGCTAGCTAAATATTTCTTTTTTTGTAGACAATAGTTTCCGTAAATTACCATTTACAAGTTTTTATTTGTTACGGAAAAGAAAATGGGAGGGAAATCCCAATAAACAGACAAAATAATAATTATACCAAAAGATATTAACAAGTAGAAATTGTATATATTTTGGTCACAAACAAGTAAATATAACTACAGAAATTAGATATAGAGAAAGTAAATAATTCATTTAAGCCAAATGCAAATTGCAAATGAAGGCAATAGAATTAGTTATGATGGAAAGGTTCAACCAAGTAATGCAAAATACAAAATTAAAAAATAACGTAACTGCAATGAATACAGTAATAAAATAACAGAGTATGGTATTGAAGAACTTTTCAATATAAAAACAGAGTAAAAAGTATCGACGATAATGTTGTACATTGGCAATACAAAACTGTTTATGAAAATGTGGAACTGAAATTTGCGTGGATGTGAAACCTGGACCAATCGAAAAAAGAGAAGAGTCTCTAAATAAACAACATAGACACTTAAAAATATCTAGCGAATACCACATAGTAATAAACACAATGAAGAAGAAAATATTTTTCAACATATAATTGGAAAAAGAGTCAAAGACCAGTGAAAACAGCAGAGCTCTTTATCAATAGATGAAATATCTATTGCCTCCAAAATTCCTCTTACCAAAATTACAATTGCAGATGCAGATTTTCTTCAAAGAGGAAAAACTTTTCATCTGAATAGTTCATAGAGGACCAAGCAAAAAGTAGGGTATCTGGTCAATGAATTCAAATCCAATTCTTTAGAATACAGACAACAACACAACGGGCATCATCAAATTTCGATCGATGTGAAAAGCGACTTTCGACAAGGTTCTGGATATACTGTGACAAATAAATATTAATCGTTGAAATCTAGTATCTTCGATCTACCTTATAAAGGCGAGTTTAGTTCGAGTTGGACAGATTACATTGTCGGCTGTATTGAATCAAGAAGCAAAAGAAGTGATCAACTGTCATTGTGTTCTGTAAACAAGTGAATTAATTGGTAAATAAAGACGTTTGAAACTGAGTGTACAAATTGATGAATTAGAACCCACAGAATCTATGGCAATATGGTGTTAGAAGTGTTCAAATATTTCAAACGTTTTCTAGTGTAAATCAGATCCCGTTCTCACTGGAAATTAAATAACACAGTGAAATTAAAGAAATATAAAAATTTAGACATTCGCAATGACATGACACTCATATGTATTTCAATACGTATGAATAGTATTTGTCAGGAGGCATCTAGCAAAACTCTAAAGTCCGCCGATTCCATGTACGAGATTCAGCCGCAGTGACGGATCCAGCCAGGGGGCGCGCGCCCTTTCCTGAATAATAGTACACAATAAAATGTAGTTTAAGATAGTGAAAGCGTTAAGTTATACGATCGCAAATAATGGATAGAAAAACAATAACTTGTTAAACTGAAGGAGTATATGTCCAAGTAATAACCCTTGGTAATTCGTCTTATTATCACACTTTTCATTTTGCGCCCCTCCCTCAGGACTAGATACGTCCCTGGATTCAGGGAACCCCAGAGTCAATAATTTTCCAGTTTTTAGAATACAGTTCACTAAACTAAAATCAACCTCACACAAAACAACTTATTCAGTGCATTTAAAAAAATAATTTAGCAGTAATATATCCAAATGATTACATAACAATGAGAGTCATATTTACATATCCAATCAGTAAAGCTTCTGCTAAGAGAAGAGCTTCTCAAACGTAAAATTAGTTAAGACCTACTTGAGGCGTACGATGGGCCAAAAGAGATTATCTGTGTTAGCACTTATGTCAATTGAATCTGACATGATAACGGATCCAGAAACCATCAAAATTTGATGCTATTAACCGATTCTGTTGTAGAAGACGAATAAATGTCGAAATAACTACCAAATTTACAGGTTTTCGAACCACAGTTGTTTTGCTTTTCTTCAAGATCACATAAACATTTTCCATCTGAATTTACCCTAACCATGTGTAACAATAAGAATCCCATTTCGGTAGCCTTCAGTCTTTCTTGGTCACATCAGTAAGGCAAAGAAACCTAATACCCAATATGATATTACAATATGAATTCGTTGGTACGTTTTTATGCTACTGTCAAAGTTTGTTTAAAATCGGCGACGTTCCTTATGAATAATCTGACTCAATATTAAACGTGATTTTTTTTCCTTCAATGCTTCCTAACGGTTGAGCAATACAAACTATTTTTATATGTGAAACTGTATGTAGGTAAACTTATTATCTGGTAAATCGAAAGAAAAAAGTATTATTATGTCTGGCGATTTATTCGATATATATTTTTCATGATCTGTAACAAATGTTAATTTATTAATCGTTGTTAATTTTGTTTCAGATATTTGTAAGAGCTCAGTTCGACTACGATCCTCTCGAGGATGATCTCATTCCATGTGCTCAAGCTGGAATTGCCTTTAAAACTGGTGATATTCTTCAAGTAGGTATAATTCTAAGATAATATTAAATAATATGAAACTTGTAAACCTTATAGTTAAACTATTTATCTTAACTAATACCTGGCTTCTAACCTAATTTGATAGTTATCAAATTGACCGTACAACAGTTATGATTACAAAATCACATTTGGAGTATGTACACTTACAGGATTCATTAAATTGTTTTAGTAACCGGTCGGGTTCCTAAGACTGCTACTACATTGTCAAATCTTTAATAAAATATCTTTTTGAGATATTTGATAGTGTAATACCACATGTTTTATAAAACATTTCTTTGACATTTACTTTTATCACATTTACACGTGTCATCCTATCTTTTATAAACGATTTTTGATGTTAATTGTCAGTGAAAATGAAAAATGTCTGCTGTGAAAGTTAATTACCTACAATGAAAATTATTAATACATCAGTTTATAGAGCAAAATTTAACTCATTTTCGGACGTAAACAGCAATTCGCTTATACCGTCTCGGCAGTAACAGTTTATAAATTATTATTGCTAAGATTTCAAGTCGTAGAAATAGAAAGCAAAATTTAAATAATAAAAACCCGCAAAAGTAGGAAGTTCTTTTGTTTTTTGCTAATACAATAAATAGTAGTGAATTTTTTTCTGGTAACTAATACTGGAATATTAATCATCCTTTATAATGTTAAGTTTATATTGGCTCGCGATGGATACGGTTGAATAAGTAGGTTTTGAAGAATTGGAAATTAAATAATTTAGAGAGATATTTTGCAGATTCCATCATATTAACGAGACCGGTATACATTAAAGATATTTTGAAACTTCATAAATTCCACTTCAATTTGTCTATCTTGGTTTTTCGCTATAATGCCGAGAAATTGGTTTAAAATAATAGTAAATATTGCATTAACTTTAGGAATACGCGACAGCCAGCTAGCGGTGCACTGACAATGGTTGTCAAGGAACATGGAAGGATCTAGAATTTTCTTAAGGTGGGGGCACGAGATGAAAATTAATATTATTTCTTTACGTGATTTTTTTATTAACCATCACCGAATTGTCGTTAATTGAGTTTAATTTGTTTACTATTTATTCGGGAGACACTACATTATAATACCATCGTAAATTTTTTACATGTTTTGTTCCATTTTACTCGTAGTTAGTAAATCAAACAAGGAAAACTAATTTTTAATATTCAGTTTTTGGAAAGATTTCCTGCTACCCTTTTGAATGTTTCCTATGTACAGCATTTATATTTCACATGAATGTTATAATTATTATTAATCATTTTTAATTTTTGAGCTTAATAACGTTCTACTAAGGGCCTCGTTGACTCTGCTAATTATACATTTATTGGTTTGAGAAATTCACTTGCCCGTAAAATAGTCATTTGACCTGTTGTGCTTTATTGAAGATAGACTTTTGTATATGCTGTGACTATACAAATTTGTGGTATTGCTTCTATTTCTCAAATAAACTGTCGCGTGACGCCAACCATACCTTAATAGGTCGAATACTACACAGCTATTCGAATTTCGAGTTTCTACTTTACATTTAGTTTCCCCATTGTAGTGATCTTATTCTGTCTCTCATTTTTTATCATTACCAACCTTCGTATTTTATTTTTTGTTTTGATATACATATTATTTGATCCGCATATAATATCTTACTCATTTTGATTAACATTGTGTATATGAATTCATGTATTATATTTTGTTACCTCTCTCCTATTCTTTGTCATCTTATTCATATAAATTAGTAGACGGTTTATCTTCTTGTTTTATCCCGTTATTCATGTAATTCTTTCTAATCTAAGACCTTATTGATCTTATTTCTTCCCACTTCCTTACTGTCTAATATGTATTTTTAACGATTTGTTAATTGTATGTAATATGTCTATTTATTCCCTCAATCAGTATTTTATTTGTCGCACTATGTTGTTTTGAACTGTCTTTATAATACCTTGAAACGATTGAGTTTTACTCCCTCTGTCAACTCGTCTCTTTGAAAGTTTAAAATAAAATATACTATCTTTTTTAGATTTTACAATTCATAATGGAATGTTTCTAGTTGGGAACATTCATCAGTTTCGCTTTCCTCAACTAATTGAAAACTCTAATAAATTTATTTATGTATTTCGTACATACAACTGTATTTTCTTATTTCAACGCGACATGAATATGGACATCTAGGAGAAGAAATTAGTTCACAGAGACCCCAAATCGGGAGCCGGGCTGTGTATAACGCCGTTATCCTATGATTTCTAGGACAGACAACACAAGAAAAAGTTAACTAAACCCTATCAAAGCATTATAATCCTATCTTTTCGATATTTTACAATCCATCAAACGCAAGACAGTGTATTGATTCAAGGCGAGAAGCGCAACTGATGAAAGGTTTACCATTTCTGTATAATGTAGAATATTTGTATCTTTTAATTTAGATATTGATATACAGGAAACACTGGTTCCTATATACACATGGCTCTTTCTAAAATCTGACCAAGTAAGCTTATAAACCCTTGATCAACTATATATACCAACTACGGTTTTAGCATTAATCAGTCATTGAATAATTTCAACAGGAAGTGAAAACTAACTTAATTATATTGTCTTAATTCTGACAATTTATCACTCGTTCCCGAAATAATAAACGAAAATATAAATATTAAATCTGATGTATTACCTATTACAAATAGAAATTAACACTTCCGCTCTAGTTTAGCTGAGATTTAAATTTGGGGTTCAATTTAATATTTATTATTAAATATTTTCTTGTTGTTATTAATAAGTTGGACAGTTTGATAGTGGAAGATCTGTACCCAACATCTCTACACTATTTTGTTCAATTCTTTGTTGATTTATTGCCGATGGGTTTTGCTTATCACTTGTTTTTTTTCATTGTTAATTTGTTTGAAAATTGCATCTAATTTTATAAAATAATTAATTTACAGAACAAACGAAAAATAGTTTTAATTTATCAAAGATGTCTTTTAATAACATTTGTACGCCCATTTACAACTACTCATCAGCAAAAATGTCTCATCGCCAACGTATATATGTTCTACGGTCTGTATAATTCATCACAAACCATCATGTGCAAACACTTAGCACAAACTCTTTGGAGCCTGAAATTGAACCAGATTCATCAAATCAAATTGCCCAACTCGAAGGCAACATATGTAGCAGATGCATCAGCATTTCCAACGCAAATGGTTATATGCGAATATTTGCATCCATCACAGAAATAAATGGAAAACTGATATAGATTTTATGAAAACATTAAAGTTTGCAGTACTTCAATATTGGATCTCCAGTAAAATAGTCAAACTTTCAGCCGTTCTATCATGCCAGAACTTTGATTTCTAAAGGTTGATAGTTATAATTGATAACATGCACTCAGTAACTTACAATACTCGTATCTTAAAATATATTTACTGAAGAATATATTTATTCGTTTTCTTTCCGTCATTAGTAATATATATGACTTGTTAGTGAAGACATACCTATCTAAATTGCTCTGATATACTGCTTGTTGTTCTTTGCAAAAAAGTAACTTATTAATTACAGTTGTTCCAAACATACTATTTGTAGCTATAGAACAGATATTATTTAATTCTTGAATTAGATCTGCAATTTAGACATGATTGTTGGCAGGTCCTTGATTATTTTGACTGCTCATTGGGTTTTCTCTCCTCACTTCTTTTCTGTGTCAGACAATTATTTGAAATAGAATCAAGACTTTCATGGCCGGAATCTTACTGAGATATTTGCTTTCCGGGCTATTGAGTCGTGCTCGTGGTATGTTGAAATATCTTCTACCTAAAGTCGCGTCTACAGCTATGGCAGACATTTTGAAAGGTGATGGTGTGGCAGAGGTCTAAGTAATCGCTGCTCAAGCTGATTACTGTGTCATCTACTTTGTACATAATTGTTTAAGAATTTAATTCCTTGTACCAGAAGAGGCCGGAGCCAAAAGTTCACGCATATATCAATATTATTTAGAATCTATTTTTGATTATTTTATTACAGGCAGAATAATCAAAGACCTCCTTAACAATCTTACCGAAATTACTATTTTTGATTTAATTTTCATTTTTTAATATTCATTTTTTATAATAGTCACATAGTTGTAAAAACTTGCATTGACTACACAAAACACCTCTAAATGTAAATTGTTATGCATGCATGTTGGGGCTTTATCACTTAAAACCCTTTTTTAAAAAAACAACAGAATTTATTTGAAACACAACTACCACTACTTATTACAAAAAGGACTATTTTATAATTATTACTACAGCAAATGAACAGACCAAATGTTGTGACTCTGAACAACGTTAAAAGTCTTAAAGTTAATTCAAAAGTCGTCTTGTTTAGGAATATTCTCCTATTTATAATCTCTGCTGGAAAAAAGGGGAACTATGCAGAATCATCATTTATGCAGGTGCATCTAGTAATATAATATAAGTATTGTTTTAGTTTCTGCGTAATTCCTTTACAATGGATTATTGTTTTATTCTAGACATTAATCAGCATATTATTATTTATAAGTCATGAAAGGTGATATGTAACACTCCTCCCCCTCTTATTTAAAATTTGGAGTCTACATTTGACACAAATTTTTGATTTAAAATTGAAAAAATTACAAAATTCAAAATTAAAATTAGTAATATTACATTTGTTAAAACTTACAATTTGTTTAATTAGATTGCGGGTTCTTGCATTTCCATTATATTTTCATCTCGGATTGAGGATCTTCTTCGTGGTCTGAATCTTCTTAATAGGCTTCTGGATTGTCCTGGTTCTGCGTTTATTGTTGGGAATATAATTGCTGGGAACTGCTTTCTACATCTTTTTCGACATTTGTAAATAATGAAAATTGAAATAATTAGTACAATTAATACGATACACAAAATTGTTAACCACTGGGTATGTCTTTGAGTAAAAGGTCTATTTATTATATCATCAAGTTCTTCGGAATAATGATCTAATTTATGTTCTGCAATATTAAGTTCATCAAGTTCAAGTTTTTGAATTTTTAATGGCTTTAATTTAAACACATTTCGCGCACTTTTTGTTTCTTCGCAACATTCATAGGGAATGTTTGGAGTTTCGATGACTCTGGAATCTTCTGATTTGTAGTTTTTGCTTGACTGTATTCTGATTGAACCAACGTAACATATACAATGAGGTTGTAACTTCAGGATTGAATTTGTATTTATATTTATTGTTTTCGTTGTATCTTCTTTGCATTGGATACTGATTGGTAAAAGGGCATTGGTGATGATTAACCATTCATTTTCAGATATATGTTGTACCTTGTACCTTGTCTTCAATATTAACTTCAATAGTTTGGCAATTTTCTGGTAACTTTATGGATTTGATTACTTTTATTTCGCAGGGTGCGTGTTCATCGATTGGATATGCGATTAAGTTGTAACATATTTTTGTTTCTGATTCGATGCTTTTGCATTTTTCCAAATAATCAATTGTAATATAAAGATTATTATCTCTGCTAACAGCTATATATTTATATGTGTTTAGGATAAGGTGAGACAATTTGGTTTTTTGATTAAAAATTGGTAAAGAGTAAACATGTAGGAGTTTGTATTCTTCAGGTTCTACTAAAGGAATTGGTAAAATAAAGACGATTTTATTATCGGATTGATAAGCTTGAAGTTCAATTATATCAAGGTATTTTGGAATATTTTCTAGATTTGGCAACATTGGTAAAACATGTGTGCTTAAACTTGTGGAAATTAGTCTTAATTGGAATATAAGGTCTTCGGGTTGAATTACCGATGGATGGATGCTTTTGAGTCTTGCGAATGTGACTGAATCAATGATATCGTTAAGTTCATTTTCTATTAGAATGAATGACTCTAATAATTGTTCACATATATTTATAATTTGAAGCTTTGAATCATAAAAATTTTGGTTATCTGATATATTGAAAATAGCGTTTTCTATTTTGTGAAGATTTTCATTAAATGTTTGCTCGTCTATTTGTAGTTTGCGTATTGTATAGTTAAAGTTTTTTATTACAGAATTAGTTACAGTTATTTGATTTTTCATTAAATTTTCTAGAGCTTTTTCGTCTTCTTCGACTTCATTTATGACTTTATCGTAGTATTCACCATCTGTACTATCGAGATTTCCCGTGATTGCTTTCCATACTGAGCCTATAAAATTAAAAGCTCCTCGTTTCGTACGAGTGTTATTTGAATTAAATTCTTTTGGGTCATAAGGGTTAATATCATTTTTTATTTCGCTAAATTTTTGACTGATTGTCATTATTATTTTATTTAACATTGTAATATGAGGTTTGACTTCAGTGTAAAATGCTATAAGTCTTGGAGTGTCTGTTTCAATTAATTGCTTTATGTGATTTAAAATTGAAATATCATTTTTGAAGGAATCTAATAAAATTGTAATGTCTTTGACAACTAGTAATTTCCATTTTTCATTTGATACTTTTAAGTCTGATTCATAGTAATACTGTATTCCTAAAGTGTTATTTAAAGTTGAAATTTTATAATTACTTGCTTGACTTACTGTGATTAGTACAGCAAGAATGATGATGTGTTTCATCTGAAAAGAAAGAAAATCTATTTTAAGATTGAGCTAACTTGATCTGAGTTAATTGTGAATTCTCTGTTTGTTTCTTTGATTTTTAAGGCATTATTTCCTAATATTTGTATCACTTTATAAGGACCATTCGATTTGTTACTTAGTTTATGTTTTATCTGTGACTCTTTTATGAATATAAAATCATTTACTTCAATATCTTTTGGTTTTGGTTTTGCTTTTTGATCGTGACGTTCTTTAGATTTGAATTTTTTCAAAATTGTTTTTTCTCTCGCTACTTTATAAAAATATGAAATTTTATTATTTAGTTCACGTACATATTTTGAAATTAATTCTTCTTGATTAAATAATTTTTCAGGTGGTCTTGAATTTGTGTGACCAAAAATTAGTTCATATGGCGTATAACCATGTGTACTGCTTATAGAATTATTATAGCATATAACTGCATATGGGATACACGTTAGTGGATGATCTCCCGGTTTTTCAGTAACTGTTGATCTTATCATTTCCAATAAGGTACTCATAAATCTTTCAATTGAACCATTGCTCTGTGGATGATTGACTGATGAGAATGTTAGTTTAATATTATAAAGAGTACATAGATCTCTCATTAATTGGTTATCGAATTTTCTACCTCTGTCACAATGTATTCTTAGCGGCGTACCGTAGTGCATAAAATATAATAATAGCGTATTGACAATATTTTTCGCGGATTTATTTTCAATTGGATAAGCTTGGGTAAATTTAGAAAATTCATCTCTTATCACAAGTACATAATTTTTCTCTGGTATTTCTAATATATCGAGGTTAATGCGTTCAAACGGTGTTTTCGGCGTCTCTGTTATCACTAAGGGATTTGATAGATTTTTTCTACAAGCTTTGGATTTAATACATACTTCGCAATTTTTTATGAAATTTTCAACGTCTTTGATTAAATTTTCCCACTGATATTTTCGTTTTATTCTCGTTACTGTTTCTTGGATACCTCTATGCATGTTTAGTTTACCTGTATGATTTTCTTCAATGATTATATTTCTTTGTTCTTTTTCTGGGATTATAATGTTTGGGTTACAAGTTATAAATTCTATTTCATTATCGGAAAAAATGAAAGATAGCATTTCCAAAATTGGTACATTTTTTAATTCTTCCATATAATATTTATCGTTTTCTAACAATATATCTTTATTGTAGTAAAGAATTTCAAAGATTGCTTGGTCAGGATTTAAATGTGGAACGATGATAAGGTAATACTTTCGTTTAGGATTGCATTTTGATGTGACAACGTTTATTCTGTGTTCTTCATACATTGTATTTAAGTCAATTAAATCATCAGCTATTTTAAATTGTGAATCAGTTAATTCGCCTGGCTTTAAGAATGATATAATTTTTTTTTGATGTTTATCTAGAAATTTCTCATTAGTAAAATTACATTTAGAATAATCAATTAATGATTTTGATTCGTGTAGTTTCTTAAAAATGTTATATTCTTCTAAGATTGTTTCGTATCCGATTTCTGTATTTGGAGTATCCGGTCTTTCTTCATTTTCTTCTTCTTCTTCTTTTATTGGACTTCCGTAGAATATTTTTGAATAATCTCTGAGATGATTGATTCTTATTCGAGATAAGGCATCGGCATTGGTATTTTGTTTACCTGGTTTGTATATTATTTGATAATTATATTCTTCCAGTTTTAATCTCCATCTTGCGAGTCTGGAACCTGGATCTTTTACATTCAATAACCATGTTATCGGGCGGTGATCGGTATATAGTTTGAAGGTTGTCCCGTAGACGAATTCCCGATATTTAGCAACTCCCCATACTATTGCTAGTAATTCTTTCTCGATTGTCGAATATTTTTGTTCGTGAGCATTCAGAGTTCTAGATGCGTATGCTATAGGCAAATCTTTTCCTATTTTTCCTTGTGATAGTACTGCTCCTATCGCATAATTACTCGCGTCTGTAGTAATATTGAATTCCTTTTCAAAATCAGGATATTGTAAAATTGGATAATTTATTAATGTTTGTTTCAATGTTTCAAATGATTTCATGCAATGTTCATCAAAGTTAAATTTTATATCTTTCTTTAATAATTCAGTTAAAGGTTTGACTATTTTGGCAAAATCTTTTATAAATCTTCTATAGTATCCTGCTAAACCTAGGAAACTTTTCACGTCTTTCGCGTTTTTAGGTACTGGAAATTCTTTGACTGCTCTTATCTTTTCTGGATTTGGTTTTACACCTTCTTCTGTCACTATATGACCTAAGTATGCAACTTCTTTTTTTAAAAATTCACATTTATCGGGTTGCAATTTAAGATTTGAATTTCTTAGTCTTTCAAATAGTTCTCTTAATCTTTGTATGTGTTCTGTTAATGATGAAGCATAAGATATGATGTCATCCATGTATACAAGTGCTCGTTCGTTTTGTATGCCAGTTAAAATATTATCCATGACTCGTTGAAAGGTCGCGGGTGCATTTTTTAAACCAAATGGCATTCTCTTAAACTCATAATGACCATTTTCAACTGTGAACGCGGTTTTTTCTATATCTGTTGGATTAATCTCAATTTGATGAAAACCTGATGCCAGATCAAGGGTTGTAAAATAACAGCAATGTCCTAATTTGTCGAGTAAATCATTTATATTAGGCAATGGATATTTATCATCTACCGTGACTTCATTTAATTTGCGGTAATCTATAACCATTCTCCATTTCTGCTTACCACTGGCGTCTAACTTTTTGGGAACTACCCATACTGGAGATGACCAAGGTGAGGATGATGGTTGGATTATTCCTTGTTTTAACATTTGATTTACTTGGGTTTTTACCTCTTGTTTATGGACATAAGGATATCTATATGACTTTGTTGCAATTGGTTTGGCTTGCCCGGTATCTATTTTATGTTTTACGGTATTTGTGAAAGTTAATTCATCATTTTCTAGATAAAATATATCGCAATATTGTTTACATAAGGCGGTAATTGCTTCTTTTTCTTCAAAATTTAAATGTTCTAAACGCAAGGATTGTTCGACTCGTTGTTGTCTTGAATATAAATTTTCTTTTTGTAGATTTAAAATTAATGTTTGATTCTTATTTACTGGACTATTTTCAATAAAAGGTTCAATTATTAATTCATCAAAAATTATTCTTTTCTTTTGTTCGCTTTTATTTAAAATTGACGTTAGAAATTCACCTTTTTCATTCGTTTTGATTACACAATTTGGCAATATGACATTTTCTTTTTCCTGTGAATGTAAAATTAGTTCAGCCTTTTTCTCATTACAATTTAACTTGAATATTTGTTCAGTTCTTGGTTCTATAGTTATTTCATTGACAATTTCATTTTCTTTGTATAATGGCAAGGTTATATATTTGGTTATTAGTTTTCTATTTTTTAAATCAACTAAACACTCGTATTGTTGTAAAAAATCTATACCTAATAAACCATCAAATTCTATATTTAAGTTATGCACGAATACTTCCATTTCGTCATTTTTCAAAAAGAAATCAAAATTTATTGCTTCATTTATTTCAAAAAATTGGTTGGTTACACCTTGAATTCTTATGGGTTTTACGCTTTTTATTTTTTCTTGTTCAAATAAATTTGGTTTCAAAATTGATATACCTGCTCCGGTATCAATTAAATAGCGATATTTTCCGTCATGAGTTTTTATATAAAATAAATTATTTGAATTGCTTGTGTTTACGAATTCTGATCTTATTCTTGGCTTTCTAAATTCTGAGCTTGACTGGTTGGAATGAGATGAGTAGAAGTGCCAGTCTTCATTTCCACTCTTTGTTCGTTTAAATGAAATGTTTTCCTTGGAGGATTTTGCATGTTTCTTGAATTTGAAGAATTGCTTTGATAATTATTTTGGTTATAATTATTTTGGTTAGGTGGTCTTTGATAATAATTTTCTCTGTGATTTTGATTATTGTTATCATGTCTATTCGCAAAGGTATGATTTGGATTGAAGTTTCTTTGATTTCCCGAATTATATTGATAATTTCGGTTTTGATTATAGTATTTATCATTATTTTGTTTTTTGCGACATTCTGAAATTAAATGTCCCGACTTTTTGCAGTAATTACATGTCTTTTTGTTTTTGCTTTGAAAGTTTGAGGAATTTACTTGTGGCTTTTTACTTTCTAGATACGTTAATTGATATTCGGTTTTTACTATATTTGCAGCTTCTGCGAGATTGCAAGGTCGCGATGCTCTTACAATTGCACCTAGCTTGTGTTCAAGACCTACTAAAAGTGTCTGTAAAGCTACCTTATCGACTAACGCTTGCTGTGCAGTTTTCTGTTCTCGGGTTAATGTTATTTGTTGATTTATCGCGGCGTATAATTTTGAATGATGTGCGTTTATGCGATGCACATAGTTTTGAGGATTTTCATTGTTTCCCTGTTTTATTTGTTGTAAATCGTAGATTAGACTTGTTAAGTCTCTCGAATCACCGAAGTGTGTTTTTAAAATAGTTTTGATTTGATCCCAATTTTTCAAGTCGCGTGAGTTTATTAGTTGAGATGCTCGTCCTTTTAGTTTATTTTTTAAATGTACAGTTAAAAGATATGTTTGTTGGTCTGTTGCTACGTCAAATGCTGCGTCACAAGAATTAATAAATGTATTTAATAGTATTGAATCTCCATCATATTCTGGTATAATGTGACATAATTCACTTAACCTATATTCTATAAGATTTAAGTCTTCTTGGCTCATTTTTATTCGTTTAATTCCACCCCAATTTTAATGAAAAACTTCAAATTAAAATTGCTCAAGTTACTTCCGATATGCCCTCGAAAATAAACTCGCGGATCTCGATTCTGTCCGATTTTCGCTCGACTCCAAAATCTAACCCCTTTAATGGAATTGTTACAAATTTTTACACACGTATATTTTTTGTTTAACGACTTGGGAAAATAATTGGATTTAGGGAACAAATATACATATATAGCAGTTTTCACAGAATAATAATAAATCTTTACTCACTTTGATTTTCTGGAAGATGCTCTGTAGTGCGTGCGGTTCTTTCAGGTTGAAGGTTTGGAAACCACCAGATCTTCTTGGAATTTTCTGCTCTGTTTTTCTTGGATCACCAAAAATCTCTGTTTTTCCGATCCTGCTGACTGCGCCAATTGTTGGGGCTTTATCACTTAAAACCCTTTTTTAAAAAAACAACAGAATTTATTTGAAACACAACTACCACTACTTATTACAAAAAGGACTATTTTATAATTATTACTACAGCAAATGAACAGACCAAATGTTGTGACTCTGAACAACGTTAAAAGTCTTAAAGTTAATTCAAAAGTCGTCTTGTTTAGGAATATTCTCCTATTTATAATCTCTGCTGGAAAAAAGGGGAACTATGCAGAATCATCATTTATGCAGGTGCATCTAGTAATATAATATAAGTATTGTTTTAGTTTCTGCGTAATTCCTTTACAATGGATTATTGTTTTATTCTAGACATTAATCAGCATATTATTATTTATAAGTCATGAAAGGTGATATGTAACATGCATAATAATAATGTTTTGAATTCAATGTTGTTAATTATCATTTTAATTTTGGTTCTAACACACGATTTTGTTATATTATTTCGTTCGTTAAAAGAGACATATACGAAAATGAAATTGTCATTAAATACAAAGACGTCGACCAATCACCAGTTTTACCTGCCGTCTATACAGAAAATTGTTTCCATTGCACTAAAATAGCGAAGTTATGCGCTTCACTTTATTACAAAACTGCTGCAGAATATTTGTAGTTACCGAGCTAATATTGAACTTAATATATGACTTTTGATTAAAATTCAGTTTCACGGCAGCAGCTGTTTCTTAAAGTACCAAAACCTAATAATATCCGGATAAAAAATTTACACTTTAGTAGTTACTTTGTGAATATCGTTTATAAATATTGATTTCTTTTGTATGTGCACCGCTGTTGCACACAAAATTAGGTTATTAGATCAATAACTAATCCTGTTATCTAACATAATTTACTTTGAAAGTTTATCTGTTTTAAGAGACATTTTCCAACTTCCCTTCTTTAACCTCTCCAAATATAATTTTTGTGAAAATCTTCGAAATAAGCTTCTTTCTTGCCCGACAACCTCATTCGAAGAGATTTTTTACCCATGAGTTTCTTTTTCATGTTTCAAGCAGAAAAAAAGGTTTGCAATTTGGAGGCGACGATTCCAAATGAGTGAGTCGGATCTTTATTATGATGGAGCAGCACTTTTTTTGTGTCCAACAGAATGGATGACGGTAATGCTCCTATAATTAAGAGCAGGTTTTTTCTCTTTTCATTAACGAATTAATACAATGGGGCATTTGAAAATATATTACATACATATTATACAACTTTTAAATGTAAGTTGGGTGCATATAAGAAAGAACTTTTGTATTATTTTTTTGTGGAAAAAATACCGAAAAATCGACATATTTTTATTAAAGATCTCATTTGCCGTGAGAGATACAAAAAAATATTTATATTAAAGTTAAACCCTACAGGGTGTTTCAAAACAAATGTGAAAAACTTGAAGGGGCGACTCCTTGTTAAAACTGAAGGATAGTTTGTTGTATAAACATTAGGTCAAAAGCCAATCATTAGGGAGATATCGCGACTTAAGGAAAGCAAAAACATATTTAATTTTTTATCTTTATCTGAGCTTATGATCTGCATATTTTTTCATTTCTTTCATAAATGAGTGGTGGAAGGGTTTGAAATAGACCACCCTTATTATTTATCAACTAAATTTAAAGAAAAACTTTTTTAATTAATAAAACTTACCGTTTAGAAACTAAAACATCAAAATATAAATCATCACGTGGCGGGACAACGAATTTTAAGTTAGAAAAATAATCTAGTTGGCGCTTTCAAACACAAACACATTTTAAAAATAGATGATTAACAAGCAAGTTTCAAACTAGCAATGTTTTAATGAATGAACTATGGAATAAAATCGTCAGATTAAAAATATATTTAAACAATACAACACAAATAAAAACATATCGTTTCACATTTTTTATAGCAAGTGTTGAAAACACCAGCCATGCGATGCAATACATGCATTTATTCTACGTATTATGGAACCTCCAATACCGTGAAATATGCCAGGATTGTTTCTTATAACATCTCATGATGCTATTTCTCAGGTCTTCAATATCCTGTACTGGGGTAGTGTAAACTAATTCTTTCATATATGTCCAGATACAATAATACAAATGATTAAATCTGGGGATCGAAGCGCCGACAGATGAGGCCCACCTCTTCGTATCCCGGTGCTTTCATCGGTAAGATTTAGATACCCAGGCACATTTAAACTGAAGTGTGCTCTGGGGCACCATAATGCATCTTCTAGTTCGCATAGGAAAACGTTCCAGTAGTGGAGGCAATTCTTCTTTGAATGTGGATTATCTCAATCCATACATGACTGTTATGAAAGTTTTGAATTGTTGCTCTTGACAAACTAGCTTCTTCCGAAAAAAAAAAAATAAACAAAAAAAGGGATGAACGGTATTTATTCGGTGAAAGCATTGGGAGCAAATCGTTCTCGGTTCGAAATCTCTTAATAAGAGAGCTTGAACCCTCTCTGTATATGGTAAGGATATAAAAGTTGTTCTTTTAATTCCCCCATGCAGTGGGTGCATCAGTATTCAATTCCGCTGCAATAATATTTAATACAGCAACTTCTAATTCGGGTATTCGTACTTCGCGGTGCCGTTCAGTATCTAAATTCATGTAGCCTTTTATGAAGCCTAAACATGCTCTGATAAGGGTGTCTACGATTAGGATACGCTTGTCTATAAAGACGACAAGCTTTCAAGGAATTTTCGTTTCCACGCCCATAATTAAAATGCAATTCTGCGTTTTCTGTACTCGTGAAATTATCCATTATTGTTCTATTTATTTAATTAAACCCCTTGTTAATGCACAATTAAACAGCTTAGATAACAACAAACAATAAGGTGGATTTCAGTGTCTTGTTAAAAAAACTGTGGGTTCTTGGTTTCTCATACTTACTCGCACGAACCCAAAGGGTAAAGATAGGTTCTGTCTTGTCCCATCATTATATTGCCACTTCAAGAGTACCCCAGGGTGGGATCTTGGGTCCTCTCTTGTTTTTGATTTTTATTAATGACTTACCCGATAGCCTGAGGACCTGCGTTGGGTTGTTGTTTGCTTATGATTTGAAATTAGTTACATCTATTAATGGCATAGATAATGTTATTCCATTTCAAAGTGACTTGAACTTGGCGCTCAACTGGTTTAGAGAAAACAAAATGTTTGTTAATGCTCAAAAATGTTGTGTTGTTTCCTTCTTCCGAAAAGTCAATGTAGCTATTGAAGGGTAAAGATCTGAGGGTGGTCTTTCAAGATAACTTCAAATTCAATACCTATTTCAGCTACCTGATAAAGAAGGCATACAAAGTTCTTGGGTTTGTCATACGTAATAGCCAAGATTTGAGTGTAAAAATAACCATCAACATATATGGGAAGGCCTCATCTTGAGTATGCCTCCAACATTTGGTCACCAAATTATTACACCCACAGCAATGGAATTGAAAAAGTTCAAAAACGTTTTCTACGCTACCTCTATATCAAAAGGAATGGCATATATCCTTTGATGTGGTATCGTATAGATCAATGTTGGCAGACTTCCATCTATGTTCTTTGAGTACTAGGAGAAAGACCCATATAACATTCCAAATAGCACAAAATATCCCGATTGTGGCTTGATCAATAGCGTTTAGGGTTCCCAAAATTAGCTTAAGACTGCTCTTATCTAATCTCTTCTACAGCGGAAGACCCTCGCCCGTCACTTATATACTCAGTGTCTTCATTGCAGACACTGAGTATATATGCTATCCAATAACATAGCTCCTGACCTATTTAACATCAAATTTGGTTAGCTTAGGCGCATATTATTGCTGCATCAGGATGCAATTGGCACATTGTCAAATACTTTTGTGCCGTTTAACCCCTCACATGTAATTTTTGGTATTTGTAAAGAGAATAAACAAATAAAATGTGTTTTCATAATGGTAAAACTCCTATACATTTTCATTATGCAACCGATTTTCGTTTTCAAGATAAAAAATAAAATAAATATTTTTTTCTGCCATCTTATAATCGCGATGATTGACATTTGACCTAACGTTTATACAACAGACAAGGAGTTGCCCTTCAAGTTTTTCGCTTTTGTTTTCAAACGCACTGTATAGTATAAACCATGGCTTTAAAATATGTTCAATTGTTCTTATCATTTTTAATATAACACCCTGTATATTTTTACCTGTACGGATTTTCTCTTTTTTTTCGCCTTTTTTACAATATAGGGTTTTGCAATGTTATTCAAAGTAATTCAAAAGATAATAAACACTTTTGTATTAATTTCTTAGCAACATTAGCATTGTACAGATTTGACATCAAAAACTTTCAAACGATTTTTAATATAGTATTGTTCTTTATTATTATATGTATTATTATATTAAATGTTCAATTTTTGTTTACAGGATTAACGAAAAACGGACTGATTTTTTTGTGTTTTTTTTTTAATGTATCACCCTGTATTTTGATATTGTAAGCAAATGTCATCAGCATCCATATCACGTTACTTTGTTAGTTATTGGCAATTATTTCAAATAAATTAATGAAAACAAAAAAGGCTATGAAAATATATAATCAAAATTAAGTTTCCGAAAAATATGATATCCTGATCCTTAATTGGTAAATATTGGGTGAAATATTAAAATACTTCACTCTGATTGGAATGTCTTCGATGGCACATTCCATAGAGAATATCAAAAAAAATGTATGAATTAGATGTTGCGGTTTTAGTTCAATGCTGGTTCAATGCAAGTATATAATTGACGAAGGACCTTTAGCGGAACAATCAATAAACACGTGCCGTCACATAAACGAACCACCAAATAAAAGTTATCACTAACCTTTTTTGTCGAAGCTCTGGTGTTTTCTTGGGTCTTCTTTCTTCGGAGGCTAGCCCCGTAACAGCAGGAACAGTTTCTTAGAGCTTCGTCTGGACAACACGTTACACAAAAAATAGCGACATAATGTTCATTGAAGAGCAAACAAAAATGCGGGTTTAACAACAAATGATGCGCTTTTGTAAACACAAAAGAAACAAAATGAAAGCGGTTTAGCGGTCGTTTCGAATGAAGCTACTAACTCGCGGAATCGTAACGCAAAAAACAACAATAAGGGCCGTCTCTTCAGACGGGATCAAAGCGTGACCGAATAGTTCGGGGCACATTACACGAACCTCCCAAGCGTCTAAACAGCTAGAGAAACGAAACACGAATGTCAATACTGTCTATATTTTACGCAAAAAACACTTACAATTAGCATTAGCGCGACGGAATGTTTTAGAAAAGGTGCAGAAGTTTAAAAATCAATGAAGTAATTCAATCAAATTGAACACAATACACTAAACAAATTGCGGGAACGCACCATTCCGCCAGCCTTGAATTACTTATTTCAAAACTAAGGGTCCACTGGCAGTGGACAAAGCTTTACAAGAGGTCGCTTCAAAGTACCACTTGCAGTTCTAACTGTAGCAACGCGTACAACACCATCACCTCCAGGATGTACGTCAATAATGCGCCCTAATGGCCAATTCAAAGGAGGGGAAGTGTCTTGCTTCATAATAACAAGAGTACCTGGCTTAACAACCTCTGAGGGATCAGTCCATTTGCTCCGTTGATGAAGAGTATGTAAATATTCTTGCGACCAACGTTTCCAGAATGCCTGATGCAAACGACTCAGTAACTGCCATCTGTTGAGATGATTAGATGGGACAGATAAGAAATCAGATTCAGGAGGTGCTGTTAAAGGTTCCATTGTAAGAAACATACCAGGACTCAAGGCGGTAAGATCCGATGGATCATTGCTACAAGGGGTTATAGGTCGCGAGTTTAAAACTGCTTCGACCTGTGCAAATACAGTAGAAAGTTCTTCGTAGGTTAGGATTTGATCTTCAACGACACGTCTTAAGTGAGCTATGACACTACGAATTACTTTCTTTGCGGATAGAATCCAAAATCGTTGTTGCAAAAGAAATTGAACGGTTTGGATTCCTGCGTGAAGATTGGTGACATGACAATCTTCGACAATTAGATTAGTCAAACGACTTTTACTTGGTAGCAGTGCGGGATATTTAGTGTCAAACGGCAATGGAGCATTAGCCAATCTACTACCAACTCTAAGAGTTCCCTGTTCATCAAGAAACGGCGAAAGTTTACGAAGCGATTTGGGCAAAAGTTTTCGTTCTCAAAGAAGGGAAATCTCTTTAGAAAAATATTGATCTTGAACATATCAAACAATGAGAAGCTGAGCCTGATATAACTCAGCAGCTAAAAATGATCCAGAGCCCCTACGGTCTGGATTGCGGGCGTTATCAACAAAGCGACAAATATGAGCTATAATGCGGGTAATGCGATTAATAGAAGAATGTTCTTCTAACAAAGTACCAAATAAATTTGGTGAAGCGGTGACTTGAAGCGCCACTATACGGGCTTCAGTCATAACTAGCGGTGACATGCTTGAGTCTGAGCAAGCATGTGGCAAACAAGCGGTAATCAACAATTGTGGGCCTTTCCACCAAAGTGTATTGCCTAATAACTCTGATGGCAAAGTGCCGCGGGAACCCAAGTCAGCGGGGTTATCACAAGATTGGATGTAAAACCAATGCGAATAAAGAAATTTTTCCTGAATGTAAGCAAGTCGATTACTGACAAATGTCCAACGGTGCGGGGAAGAACTAAGCCATGAAAGGACTACCGTGGAATCTGACCAGCAACGAATCACCTTGAACAACAAACGACTATTGAATTGCTCATAAACATAATGAGCCAACTTAGCGGTAAGAACTGAAGCTCACAGTTCCAATCTAGGAAGTGACAAAGTTTTCAAAGGGGCAAGTTTTGATTTAGACAACACAAAAAAACTTTGACGAAATCCAGATGCGGTTTCGAACACAAAATAAACAACAGCGGCATAACCTTTCAACAGAAGCATCACCAAATGCGTGAAGTTCACAACTAGAAAAATTTTCTATAGCAAGCAGGTGAGGCAAAACTAAATTCTGCAAGTTCAACAAAATAGCGATAATGTCTTGCTGTAATTTGGGACCGATAAACAAACAATCATTCAAAGATAACCGATGAGGTATCTTAGCGGATGCATTAAACACTACACGAAGTTTGGTTGTGCTACTATCAGTATTCAAAACACAATGATGCGGTATGTAGTAACAATCAGAAAAAGTAGATGGATCGGGAACCAACTCCATATGATCAAGCTCCAAATACTCTTTAAGAAAATCACAATAGTGTTTGTAGAGATCTGGTTGCTGTAAAAGACGTCTTTCTAAAGAGTAGAAACGTTGTACGGCGGGATTATACATTCCATCAAAAGCAGGAAGTGTATTTCGAAAAGGAAGGGGGACGAATCTACCTGAATCCAATCTCCTGCATCCCTCGGAAAATATTTTTTCGCAGATAAGATCATCAGGGGACTGAACCAGTGTGGTAGGAACATCTTCAATTGTCCAGAACCTTTGGAGTGAATCATCTAATGATACTACATCTTCAATTTAACAAAAAAGCGAAGTTGGGTTTATGACTGACTTAGTGTGAGAGTTAACAGAACTCGAAGACACTCTACCCATAAGGATGTGACCAAACACAGTGTTAATAGCATCAGGAACACCTTCCTTTCCCAGAAGGCGTCCATCCAACAAAATTTGAGAGAATATATCGGCACCTAACAAAAGGTCAATAGCGCCTGGGCTATTGAAACCAGTATCAGCAAGTTTCAAGTTGGTTAGATATGCCATATTAGCCATGTTAATGGGCGCAACAGGCATATCATTGCAAATGCGGGGTAAAACAATAGTATCAACAACAAAATTGCACTCACGCTTTACTATAGAGCGAAGAGAAAGGATAAGAGAGCCCTCAGCAGAGGGACTCTGCATAGAACCTAGCCCGTTGAGTTGAATCGAAGCGGGCATAGGTCGGAAGCCAAGGCGTTTCACAGCCTTGCTCGCAATGAATGATGTCATGCTACCAGAATCTAGCAGACATCGCAAAGTTTGATAAGAACCGTGCTTATCTAATACCTCAACTAAAGCGGTAGATAACAACACATTTGAATTGTATGACAAAAGTGAACTATGACAAGAAGTCTACGGTAGAGAAGTTTCGGGACTTTCAACAGTATTAATGGTACTGGATCCACCAGATGTGGAAGCCAGGTTTGCGGGGGGAGCACTAGATTCAGGCCGAATGCCTGAATCACCACGATTTACACAATGAAGCAATGTGTGATGGCGTTGTTTGCAGTTGCGGCAAGTGGATAAAGATTTACAGCGATTCAACTGATGAGAATCGCTCAAGCAATTAAAACAAAGTCTAAAATCTTTAACAAACTTAAACCGCGCGGATACTGATTTGTTCAAGAATTCAGAACATTTGTAAATCGCATGATCGGATTTACAAACTAAACAATTTCTATTCTTAGTAACAAACAAAGATGTAATGAAACGGGAAGAATGTTGCTTTGATTTCAATGGTAACTTTTTGTCAACACTTCGCTTTGCCTTGCGGGATAATTCAACATGTTCAAAGGCATCGCAATGCTTCGACAAAAAATCAACAACTTCCGAACGGATCGGAAAGTCATCTTGAGCGGTCACAGTACCATGGTAAAGTTCAAACTTAGCGGCTAAATTCTTTGGAACTCGTTTCAACATCATCTGAACAATACAAAAATACAAATATCCCACTGATTTACTGGTAAACCCAAATTCTTCAGTGCTTCCAAATTATCACTGAAGTCATCCAATAACTTCCGAACCTCTGAAGGGCTATCTGAAGTTAGTTGGGGGAATTGTTCTAAAGCTGACCAATGAGACTCCGCGATTAAACGAGTCCGCTTGAATTTTTTCAAAAGTGTTTCATAAGCACTCACGTAATTGTTTTGTGTTAGTTTAAAACTCCTAATAGCCTCAAAAGCAGGCCCTTTTAAAGCTAACTGCAAATATTTGAACTTCTGCATAGCACTGAGTTTTTCATTATTGTGAATTAATGAATCAAACAAATCAATAAAAGTACCAAATTCCAATATGTCTCCACTAAATGAAGGCAAATCAATTCGCGGCAAAGCAACACTTTCCTGTTCCCGAGCTATATTTTGTGGCGTAGAATTCTGAACAGATTTCAGTTTAGCAAAAATAGACCTAATTGAATAAAACAATTTTTCAAATTTATTGCGAATGTCATCCTCAAAGTCAAAATCATCGTTTGCATCTGAAATTAATCCAACAATGGAATTGTGATGTATAAAAAATTCGGAATGGATTGAATCAATCATATCAATCATGCTAAAAAACAATTCAACGTCGTCACCTCTTAAGGCTTTCTCGGCAGCAAAATAAATATCTTCTAATCTTTTAAACTCCGATTGTCGATGATTTTTAAATTTTCGTAAATTTTCAGCGGTTTTTGACATCTTAACAATAAATTAAAATCACTGTAACGCCACTGAACCAATCTAACACGATAGAACGAAAACAAAATACTATTCCAAAAATGTACAATTTTTTACTGTTGAAGTCGAAAGTATCTGACCAAATGTCAAATAAATTCAAAACAATTTAGCAAAATAACCAAACAAACAAAACGATCTCTTGTAAGGTTTTTAACGCGACAAAAAAGATGCGTTTTATTTCCAACGGAATGAGTGAATATCCCGAACTTGCTTTCTCTTCTAACAAATAAAGAACCGAAAATTCAATGCGGTTTTCAACAATAATTGCAACGAAAAATCAATGTTTTGATCATTAAACATTGCCCGAAATTAACTCAAATGTATCCGGCCCGGAGTTGGACCAAATTATGTAATTTATTCGATAAAACTTTGCACGAAATTAACTCAAATTGCATCCGGCTCGAAGTTGAACCAAATTATGGAATTTATTCGATAAACTTTGCACTAAATTAACTCAAATTGCATCCGGCTGGATGAAGTTGGACCAAATTATGTAATTTATTCGATAATCTTTGCACGAAATTAACTCAAATTGCATCCGGCTCGAAGTTGGACCAAATTATGGAATGTATTCGATGGCACATTCCATAGAGAATATCCAAAAAAATGTATGAATTAGATGTTGCGGTTTTAGTTCAATGCTGGTTCAATGCAAGTATATAATTGACGAAGGACATTTAGCGGAACAATCAATAAACACGTGCCGTCACATAAACGAACCACCAAATAAAAGTTATCACTAACCTTTTTTGTCGAAGCTCTGGTGTTTTCTTGTGTCTTCTTTCTTCGGAGGCTAGCCCCGTAACAGCAGGAACAGTTTCTTAGAGCTTCGTCTGGACAACACGTTACACAAAAAATAGCGACGTAATGTTCATTGATTGAGCAAACAAAAATGCGGGTTTAACAACAAATGATGCGCTTTTGTAAACACAAAAGAAACAAAATGAAAGCGGTTTAGCGGTCGTTTCGAATGAAGCTACTAACTCGCGGAATCGTAACGCAAAAAACAACAATAAGCGCCGTCTCTTCAGACGGGATCAAAGCGTGACCGAATAGTTCGGAGCACATTACACGAACCTCCCAAGCGTCTAAACAGCTAGGGAAACGAAACACGAATGTCAATATTGTCTATATTTTACGCAAAAAACACTTACAATTAGCATTAGCGCGACGGAATGTTTTAGAAAAGGTGCAGAAGTTTAAAAATCAATGAAGTAATTCAATCAAATTGAACACAATACACTAAACAAATTGCGGGAACGCACCACTGATATTTAAGATGGTGTTTAGGGGTATGTTCAAAGTTGTCGTATCAAACTATTTTTTGTGGCCCAATAAAAGTAAATTCACATACATCAGTCATGTCACAGTTCAGTCAGCGCCGCGAGTTAGAACCGTCACCGTCTCAGTGAAAATAGTCACCGTATTCACTCACATCTATCGGTCAGATTTTAATTTTTGCAATCGTGCAATAGTATAAGGCGTGTTCCTACCCGACGTAAAACCGATAAGTAACCGGTAATTCGCGTAACAACATTGTAAACGGTAACTCGACACCGCCCACGAAGATTATCGGTTATGTATCGGTAATTCCGTCTGTTGGAACGAACCTATATTAAACTCCTACATCACTTCTATCCAAAAGTGTTTCATATATTACAATTCCAGCTACGGATAATTCTTGAATGCATCACATCTTTTTGCATTTGCTTGACACAGTTCACATTAATAAATGACAAACCAGAGGCACAGATAATAAAAGTTTTGCCAACCCAAAAAAAATCAATTTTTTAGTGGGAAGACTAGTTTAATTATTGAAGCAAATAAATCAAAGCGGTCTTTTGCTAATTCATAATTATTACGGATATAACAAAAGTTGTCATAAATTTAATTAAAAGAAACCACATAATATTAATTGAAGCAGCACCAGGTTATTAGATAAATATTGAATAGGTTATACAGTTTGGAACAGCCAAATGGAATAAGTTCGATAACGAATAAATCGGTGTTGGGAAAAACGCTTGGACATGTTGATTTGCATTTTTAAATGCGCATTTTTTCAACAAAAAAATTATTTAGGGTGTGTCATGGGACAGTGGCCAATACCAACTTTCATATTTTAAATACAGGACCCTGTGTATATTATTTATTTTTTGGATTCTCCAGAAAATTCTAGACATAATTCATGTACAATGTCCTATCTTCAACTGTTTCGGTAATTAAGTTTTTCAGATTTATTACAAAAATTAACATTAAAAAAAGAAAATTATTTTATTTCACAAATTTGCTACATTACACTAAAAACCTAATAAATAATACTGAATATTTCTTAATAATATAAAAAAAAAACATTAATGTCAATGTAGGAATGTTAAATATGCTCGCCGCCAACGTCTTGGCAACATACTAATCTGGTATAGAAATGTCCAACGTTACTCAACATGTCAGGCGTAACTGATCTAATCGCAAGCGTGATTCGTCTTTTTAGGTCATCTAAGTTGAGGGGTTTAGTTTTGTATACACTACTTTTGACATATCCCCACAAAAAGTAGTCCAATGGCGTCAAATCAGAAAATCGTGCTGGCCATTCTATCGATCTGCGCCTCCCAATCCACCGATTTGGAAAAATTTGGTTCAGATACTGCCGGACATTGATTTCGTAATGGGGCGGTGCTCCATCTTGCTGAAACCATATTGTATTGGCAGAAACTTGTGGGTTTACTGGATCAGGATATGAGTTTGTCAAAGTTGGCACAAAATTCTTTTGGAGCAGTTCTAAATATATTGCGTATGTTTCTCTGTCATCCAGTGAGGATTCTCATTAGACCAATAGCGGCAATTTTGACGATTAATATGACCGTGAAGTACTCTCATCAGAAAACATCTTCTAATTGGATAACGAAATTCAAACGATAATAGCGATGACACTGATCACCACAGTCATGCAGGCAGACAACAAGATGCCAAGGCTATAAGTTTTGACGAAAATAAACAAAACTGTTTTTTTTTTCAAATCAGTAAAAAGGAACGCAGGAATGGCTTTTGCTTACTATCACAATAACAAGAGCTAAATTGGAATTAAGTATTGAGTGGAAGGTAGCGAATTTGTCAAATAAAATGATTTTCTTTTTTTTAATGTTAATTTTTGTAATAAATCTGAAAACACTTAATATTTCGGAAACAGTTGAAGATAGGCGTAGGAAATTATACATGATTATGTCTAGAATGTACTGGAAAAACCTAAAAAAATAATATACAGGGGCATGCATTTAAAATTAGCAAGTTCGTATTGGCCACTGTCACATGACACACCCTATATATTTTTTTTGTTGAAAAAATGCGCATTTAAAAATACAAATCGACATGTTCTAGCGTTTTTCCCTACAAGCCCTCCTTTATTCGTTATCGAATTTATTCCATTTGGCTGTTCCACACTGTATGCTCAACATATATAGGCCAGATGGTTGAATATGTTTCAATAAATTCAGACCGCGTTATAACAAGTAAAAGACGTATACCGAAAAAAACTCAAACTTCCCTGTAAAATGGCTCCTGAAACTGACACAGACAAAGACTAAGAATCTGGTAATTAATTGTTTATACTTTATCTAGGTATGTAAGGAATATTCGCATTCGCATTCATATTCGCGGTTATTCATGCGAATTTTTTGCGAATGTGTTTGACAATGAAAACCGTAAATATTATGATGTTACTCATTAGGTACATTGCACACTGTATAACTTACTTGTAATTTCAAAAGTTAAGTGGTACAGGTAGGACAGGTAGGTATTAACTTGTACTTGCAATGAGAAATAACAGTTGTATGATGACATAAATTTCTGTATAACTTTAATGAAAAATACAGTAGTTGTCTGTCAACTATATGTATACATTTCTTCTGGAATCCTCACATGTATATGTAATTAGGCAACAATTTAATTGCTAAATAAAATTACCAAGTTATGTCAATTTCATAACATGATATAGGGTTTCATGGCAAAATGAATTTCGAGATTTGGAAGTTTCAGAGAAAAATAGCTCACAGAGACTCAAAATCAGCAGCCATACTGCACATAACGCCGTTTCCTTGTGATTTCTAAGACAAAGAATTCGTAGGTTAACGAAAACCTGTCAAAGGAATTATGATACAACCTTCTGGAGATTCAATCAGTTGAGAAGAGCGCAACTGATAAAGGTTCTCGACAATTGATGGTATCAGATTGCTGTCTTCATTTTTTAAATAGTTTTAAAATATGCTGGTACTTTCTTGGGTCACACTTCTAGTTTTAAAAATAAGTGTAAAGCTTGAGTATTTCTAGATACAACAAGAGATCACGCTTAAGTATCTGTCAAAAAATAATTGATCTATTACACTATAAAGATCTCCTGATAACAAATTTTACTTCGTTGGTATCGCTGCTAAATCCACAGACCTCATTATATAGTTACTGAACTTGCCTCTTTGTCTAAAAAAACGGTTTATGGTGTTTCACGTTTTTTTTTTTTTTGGTTGGTAGGAAAATATGCAATCGTGTTTGTGGAACGCTCAGACCACCATGGCTCAGACTAGCGCAGGCCTTTTGTCAGAGCTGTAAACGAGCTCTGTGCTTTTCGGGCCGTGAGTTGCGTCAAAGTGACAGGCACACGCTGAAACTGGGGGCGAAAACAAACCACTGAGCGATCGGACAATATAAAATCGCTACAAAAGCCCTAATTTAATTTCCAGTAAGGACACAATGAATGTTTTGTATGTGCTTACATGGGACACAGCCTATAAAACCCCATTAGTTAGATAAATTTAAATAAAAGCACCATAACTGTCGTACTTGCGTTCTTACACGGCACCTGCCTACTTTGCGCCCGCCTGGCAATGTGAAAGGTGAAATTTCTTAACAAAATCGTAAGTTATGCTTTTTTATTATATTGCCTAGCAAGAAATTAGGGCAGAACTCGCCATGTATCATTCTCTAGTATTGATGCAAATTTTATCGTCATTAGTACCATTTTCGCAGCTGTCAATTCAAATTAGTAGCGATAGCCAACGAAGCGAAATTTGTGTTTACGCCTAGTTAATTTTGCAAAATAAGAGAAATTAACTGTCAGGATGTTAAAACATACCTTGTCATAAGTCAGTTATTTTTTGACCGCTTCTCATGCATTCAATCTCATTTTACTCAGAAATATACAAGCTTGCAGAATCTTACTTTTAAACTTATACAAAGATTAGACTCGTTCGTCACTTTGTTTTTGAAACTGATTTTAAAAATATATAATTGAATCCATAAATAAGATAAGTTATAACATGACAATAAAATTGCTTTTTTGACAATCCTATATAATTTTAGTCTTTATTTGACTCCATAAATTTAATTATATAATTTTTCTGTTTAATTAAAAATCATAATAACTTCTTATAACTTCTCTCATAAATCAAAAAAACTTTTTTGGTTCACTCCAATATGATGACAGCTCAACTGTTGAAAGAGTGTTGAGTGTAAGGGCTTGGTGTTAAGATACAAAATTTTGTGCTTATACATCTGTGAGACAACAAAGATTCCACAGCTATTTCAATTTATATATTAAAAATAGAAGAGGGGCTTTCTATAATGATTGCGAAACACAGTTTAGGTTATAATTTTTGATTAAACCAAAATAAGTAAATTTTGATCTGGTATTCGCATTCGCGAATATCGAAAATCGGTCATTCGTTACATCCCTACTTTATACCTACGTTTTTTTCATTTTCCTGATAAAATTATGTTTATCTATATTGTTACTTTTTATTTATATCTCGTGTATTTTTTAGAGGCCATGTCTCACTGATATTATTTTCGTTAGTTGTTCAGTGATAATTTGATTTAAGGTAAATTTCATGTTCAGCGCACTTGCTATTCGAAAAACAAATACTTTATAATGCATTGATTATTTTTAATGCAGTTATTGTTCAGTAAAAAGATGTAATGGTAACAGTTTGACATCATAGCATATTCTAATTATTTTCAGATAATTAGTAAAGATGATCACCATTGGTGGCAAGCGAGAAAAGACAACGCTGCTGGTTCAGCTGGTCTTATTCCCTCCCCGGAGCTACAAGAATGGAGAGCTGCATGTGCAGCAATGGAAAAAACTAAACAAGAACAAGGTAAGTGGAATTCCCAAAAATGTTCATGAAATTAACTTTTTGAATGCAACACAAACAAAAGAAGCAATTAATAATGTTCGGGTACAATGACTATATACTATTAAGCTCCAGCAGTTCATAAAAAAGTTCGTACGAAAACACAGTCAGTCCGTTACAAAATTATGTATAGCATGATTTTCAGATTATATTATGATATTATTATTATATTATCCATTTTTTTCTATCCATACACTTGGAGAAAGAAGTCACCCGTTTCAAAATTTGTAAACGTTTCAGGGTCTAAATCAAAGTTCATTTGAAATTATAATATTAAAATTTACAACCATTGTATACATACAGGATTCTTATTTAAGTCATATAGGAAAAACTTATAACTATCCCAACACAGGGTTGTCCTAAAGAACGCAACTAATTTCATCCTTGTTTATCAGTAACCAGAAACGACTGAAATGACTTCTTACTACTCAAAAATACAGTATTACTGCTTTATTAGAAATTTATATTATGTGTGTGTAAATGTATTTATATTTTTCTTCAGAAGCTTACATATTACTTTTCTACTCCGTCACTACCTCTAAGCCGGTAACAATTTCGTCAGCATACTTCTCCATTTTGAACTTGATGATTTTCCATGGATGCAGTTTAGTGTAGTTATCTTTTGATTGGGTAGTTTTAATATTTCCGAGTAATCCCATTAGAATTATTTTACTTAATATTTTGAGTCAAATTTGTCGTGTCTTTATTATGAAGAACTTGAATTCTGGAATCAATATTATGTATAATCAGTAATGTCTTTCCTGTTTTCCACAAACTGAATGACCAGATCAGGCACTACATAACTAACTGATAATATTTTACAAGTCAGTTGCTTTCGCAGTAGCAATAGAAATCCGAGACTTTAAATTTTTTAAGAAACCCTTATATTGTGTTTCCGCATCTAACTGTGTACTAAAGGCGGGATTCATGATCTCCAGGGTGTAATCTAAGAATGCTACTTGATAAAATATTAAGCAGCTGTGATATATTTCGTCCTATACCGACGTATAAACGATTCTATTTCCCGTCTCTGATAAATTTATATAGTGTATGGATAAGAAATATATTGATGGACAATATACTACATACTTAAAATACAAGTTGTTTCATTAAAAATGACGCCGCTTGTAATCTATTTCGATTATATTTACTTTTTATGATTTTCTTGCCAAAACATTACTGAACAGTGAATTCATATTTTAATTTCAAGCAAAGCGGAAGGTTCTTTTGTAGAATGCGACAACCTGTATATTATTTAGTGTTTCATTTTTATAAGTAAGGGTAAGAAAATACAAAGAAGACATTTATTATACACTGATTTTTACATAAATTGAATGTGTTAAACGTATATCTATATCTTCTTACCAAATATGCATGTTTCACCATTTCGTTTAGTATCATTATATTAAGTGATCTAAATACGGTACTTTCAGATTTTCTCAAGTCAGTATAGGTTACTATAGATGATGTTAAGTTCATTTTTATTGTCAAAATTTTTAAAACCCTATATTGATCTTTAGTGGTTTTACTACGGGTTCATTCCCCTAAACTAATTCACACCTGTCTATTCTACCTTTTTTGTCTACCATTTCCAGGAAGTATCAAAATTAATCAGAGATAATAGGGAAGAGTTCCAGCCATCGTGTAATGGCATAACTAGAGATATATCTGAATTTGGAACCATGCTATTATAAAAACTCAAAATTGTACTTTCCTTTTATGGTTAAAATTAAAGTAGTTACTTTGTGATAGTTAATCATCATAATCAAACACAAAATCACTTACATTCTATAAACAAAGAATCATAACATGTGTTTTAAATGTCTCAACCATAAGCAAGAAAGATCTTAAATTATAAACTTCATCAACACAAGGAAGATTTAATACACTAGAAGAACTCCATACTAATGTAAGTAAAAGTATGGGGAAGAAGTAAAAGAGTTAATAGGAATATGAAAAGCTTTGAGTTTCATTCCCTATTCAGCCATGTTACGACGGTCGATAGTCAATAAACTCAGGGTCAGGGATTCCAATTCCCAGCAATAACCTGACATCCTTCCACCACAACTGATTAAAATTGAAGTACTTAAAATGCTACTCTGGCAAGTTAGCAAAAACTATTGGTTTACGTCAGATTCACTTTTATGACAAATAAACATGGAGAAATGAAACTGTACTTGAATATGTTAAAGGTCTTTAGTATTTAACTAATACTAGCCATCACGCATACTAAAAATAACCAAAAATCGTGACTATAATTAGCTACAGTCACTAAAAATAATAAGGGGTAAACCTACCAACTGACTACAGCAACTATAGCGACTGTACAACAAACACATCAGAAATATATCATGATGTAAACTTTACCAAGACAAAAACTGATATTATATAAACAGATGTAATAATAGTCATTCAACAGTAAAGAGCAGTGCCGCTGATTTGAACTAAATACATTGGTAGAAGTTGTAGAGGGCTTAACCTAATTTACGAATTGAAAAATATTATCAGCAAAATGATATTTCATATAATTCCACTTCCTTTGATTATAAAAATACAAATATATTTTATTTGTATTTTTAAAATAATTGGTTTAAAAGATTTAATATCTTTTCATTTAAAATTTGGCCCATTCTCTCCTTTATCTCCCAAACTACTGAGTCTAAAATTCAGAAAAAAGATTATATATTCATTAAAAGTTCGTAAAATAAAGCAAAAATCCTAATCTTAATTTTGGCGACCAATTAGAAAATTTACTAACAATCGATCAATGAAAAACTCGTTGTGACAAAAAGTGTATATTTTTTATAAATTTAAAAAAGATAGTTTAAAAGATATTAAGGAAAATAAAAGAAAATCTTCTCATTTCCAGCTTGTCTGAAACTGGAAAATAAAAAAAATATATTATAATTTACCTACATCATAATAAATCTCAAAGGAGGTACGGAACCCTTATTATGCGAGTCCAACTCGCACTTAGCCATATTTATAAGTAGTCGATTTAGTTTTGCAGATACTGTAAACCACTATCTATTTCGTGAGGACGGGTTATGCTATTTAATGCATTTTTAAATTTCATTTCCATCAAATCTTCCATAAATTCACATCTTTTAACAAACGTGCATTTGCTTCATTTGTAACTAACTAGGTAATCAAATCTTGGAAGTCACCACCCCTTTGTTTATTCGGATATATGTTTTTTGTTGTAAATGATTAATTTCATTCTAGATTTGATTCAGCATTTTATTCACCTAACAGACAAATAAAAAATAAGTACGCCTTTAAAGTAGACATTCAAAGATTATGAATTTTCGATTAGAATTCCGTTCCAATTTCTAATCTATGAAAACTTTAGCCGATATCGCTTACAATGCACAAATATCATGTCAAGGCTAGAAAGAGAGGGCAATGAACTACATACTACACATTGCTTATTGGATGCAGCTCCCAATCGAGTGAAATAGCCTATTGCCCACAATGTTGCCCTCTGTTTCTACCTCTGGATGAAAACAGAAAAAAAAATGGACGAACGATTATGATGTATGTTCAATTAACTAAATACATTTTTTGTATACCTTTACAATGGATATCTTGTAGACTGCATTTCTGATAATTTTTGAATCATTAATCTCAGAAATATAAAATAATTTATTTTCATGAACTGATAGAAATCTAAAAGTACCCATAATTTCATTTCTATAGTCGTAATATTAATTTGGTATGATAGCATGTTATGTTTATAAACAACTACAATAATACTCTGTAATCTAAAACTATTAAGCAGAATATGTTGCCCAGAAAATATAATATCTTAATTTTATATTAAAACATTTCAGTTAAGGTCAAGTCTGAGCAACATATTCTTCCCTAACCAACAAACAGTATAAAAAAATCCCTAAAAGCCTTTCTTTGGTGTGATTTGTGTTTTTGTTGAATGCTAGACATGGAAAACGGATGTTCTTCTCATGCTAATGGTTGCGATGGTTCTACAGGTATTAATCTACAATCCTAATATAGAAATTAAAATGTAGCGCATGCCACTAGTTTGTTTATCTGAACCTTTACCTAATTATTTTTGTGACCTGCTGGGAATTTTATGCTTTAGCTTTTAGAGTATGATATTTAAGGAAGCTGCAAGATTTTGTACAGAAAATTTTTACAATATAAAATATTAGTATTTACATAAACAACCTGTTATATGAACATAGGGACTGAATTATCACATGCACATTACTCTAAGAAATTTTTAACCAAAAACTTTAATGAAAGATTCTTTATGTTTATCCAAAATTGTAACTACTAGTTTAAGCGAAATTTTTCACATATTAGTAATTATCTGAAGACATTTGGTAAATTGTTTGACTTCAATAGCTTTTTAGTGAAACTGTACATACTGGCAAATTGCATTTGTCCTAAACATTGTGTCAAAAAGTATGCTTTTCGTGCTCATTTCACTAGTCTTAAAATCACCATACTGATATCACTGAACTTTTTATACGAGTAGTTAAACTTATTACTTTAATCTCTATTTTCAATTTTAGGTATGACTTTTCTTATAAAGTTTAAGCAATTTTATATTGGCTTAAATGAGCAAATATTATTAAACTGAAAGCTCTCCTCCTCAACATTTATCCCCACTTATCTTATCACTTAGCCAGAACCTTCAGCAATTCCCTCAGATATTATGCTCCCTAGTCATTTTCAACTGGTCTCACAAAACCAAAAATCGAGTCGCTGTTAACGATCTAAAAAAAGGATATACCACTAATTCTTTATGTTTTCTGAATGATATTTGTGGCATATCTTTTAATGTTCAAGCACTTTCTGGAAAATAACACCACAAGTCACGAAATGTCTGTATATTTCCAAACGTTTCGGAGTCTAGGTCAGACTCCGTTGTCAATGGAAAAGAAATTATGAAAAGCGGCACAATTCTAAAATGTTTATCAAAATCTATTATTTGACTAATTCTTTAAGTAACGAAAATTATTTTCGTTAGATCATCTTGAAGCACATGAATTTTCAAATTCAAATTCTGTATGATTTAAGTGCAATCAAGAATAGTAGTTAACCCCGACCTAAACAAAATAACCATCTTGTTGTAGCCATTATAAGCCTTTAACAAACGTCTTGAAGCAGCAAAGATACGATTTTTACTCGTGTCGTCTGGATAAAAACAAGTTTTTAATGGGAAGAATTCAAACTCAGAAATGATTAAAATTTTGCATGAAATTTTGAGTATTAAAAAATGTTGTAAGTGGGTACCAGGTTTGCTCACAGTGTCACAAAA
Source organism: Octodonta nipae (assembly GCA_034190945.1). NCBI lineage: Eukaryota > Metazoa > Arthropoda > Insecta > Coleoptera > Chrysomelidae > Octodonta > Octodonta nipae. The sequence goes on along the minus strand of CM067216.1, from coordinate 85,721,062 downwards.
CACAACGAATCAATGATTTGGAGCTTTTTTTAAGGTGTTTAAGCGTGATAAAAGGATTTTCAACGACGGTACCTAGCAATACATGAGACATGGATTCAATCCCATATAATGAAAAAGGTGTCAGCAAAGTGGAGAGGGCGAAACCGGCCAAAGTGTCCGAAGACCACGGTGTAAATCTTATACCGTGCCGAAGACACAACAGTCAGCAGGCAATGTAACGACCCCCCAACGGCCCAATTGTTAACCATCTGTGGATGTAAACCAGAGCTATGAAATTATCCTCGAAGTTTCCTTAGACTTCCATCATCTTGAATTGGTTTATCTCACAACGTTTCAATAGCTGTGTATCTGCTATCGTCATCAGGTGAATGATAGGAAATCAGATTATCCGTTGTATTTATATTATACCCTTAATATCATGCTTGGCCGGTCATGGTCATTGGGTCTTATCTGGTCCAATCAGCGTCCTCGTACCTGGAGGTTGGTTGCCGGTGATGCGTAGCGGCAGAGGCCGATGAAGAGCTCTCCAAATATTTTTAATTTGGACGCTGGGCTCGCTAATTATATTTTCGTTCGAGATTATATATGCTGTCTCTATGAATTTTCTTTTGTACCAGTGCTCTTCTTTGTGAATTGCTCTGGCCTAGTCCTAGTTAATATTATGGTGTTCGGTCCATGGTAGCCCAGACTTCGTTACATCCGCCCTTTGAGTAGTTGTGCGGTGTTCCTTAATCCTGGTGTCCAGCGGTCGCTTTGTCTCTCCAATGTAAAGATTGCCACATTCACACGGTATGCTGTATATGCAGTTCTTTGGTATTGCTGGTGCGTCGGGCCTCGATAATTGTTATCATGCTCCTCAAGGTGTTGTTGCTTTTGAAGATCATTCTGATTCCATAGCTGTGTATAACTAAGTTTCTCCGACAAGCCTTTAGTATACGGTAATATTAGAGTTGCTACCGTGATGTCCTCTTCCTGCCTAGGTGGTTTTACCAGCTCTTCAAACGCCTTTGTAATGATCGTTTCCGGATATCCATTCGCCAAAAGGTCTTCCCTAAGTTTCACGTGTTCTTCTTTGAGGGCTGCTGGTGTGCTGCAGATATTTTTGGCTCTATGGATTAGTGTTTTGATGATGTCAGTTTCGTTGCTCTTGAGTTGTTGGAATTGTAGTGAAGGTATAATCCTGTATGCGTAACGTTCCTGTAGACTGTTGTTTGGATTCCGGTCCTAGTCCTTTGACACTTTACATCAAGGAATGGTAGGCACCCACTCTCTTCCATCTCCATGGTGAATCTAATGGATGGTTGGGATTGGTTCAGGTGCCCCAGGAATGCCTGTAATTCTGCCTCTCCATGTTGCCAAATAATAAAGGTGTCATCGACATACCTCAATCATAGCTTAGGCTGCTTCTCGTAACTCCTCACTGCATGTTCTTCTAACCATTTCATGTAGATGTTGGCGATGGTTGGTGATAACGGGGAACCCATAGGCAATCCATCTTCTTGCATGAAGAACCGGTCCTTCTCCTGAAAGTAGCAGTTCTTGAGGCAACATCCAAGCAAGTCCATGATTGAGTCTATTGGCAGCTCCGTCCTCTCCATCAGGGTTTCGTCTTCAGTAAGTTTCTTTCTCACTATGTTGAGAGATTCGTCTAGTGGTACGTTCGTGAAAAGGTTTTCAACGTCGAAACTTACTAAGCGATGTTCTGGCCCAAGTTCCAGGGATCCGATGATTTCGACAAAGTGCTTTGAGTCCTTGACGTGCGATGATGTTTTGCCCTCCAAAGGTTGGATGATTGGTAGAAGGAATTTCGATAGTGCTGCTGTTGGTGAGTTGCAAGAACTTGTAATCGGTCTGAGAGGTACTCCAGCCTTGTGTATCTTGGGTAGTCCATAAAGAAGTGGTGGTTTGCTGTGATGTGGCGTCAATTTTCTCCTTGTCTCGGGTAGAATGTATTCCGCATGATCTCTGAGAGTGTTGTAAGTTTTCCGTTCTATTTTGGATGTTGGATCAGTAGGCAGTAGCTTGTATTTTCCCTTCGATAGTACTTCGTCGGTTTTCTTGTTGTACTCCGTTTTGTCCATCAGGATGGTGGCATTTCCTTTGTCAGCTGGTAGAATGATGATAGATTTGTCGTCCTTAAGTGTTTTTATGATTCTCCTTTCGGATTCTTTGATGTTTTGTTTAATGTGTTGTGTTTTCTCAATTGCGGTTCTGACTTTCCGTCGGAATTCCTCCAGTTGCGGTGTCTCTTTGCTGCCTATTGCTGACTCCACGGAACTGATGATATCTAGTACTGGCATCTTTTTTGGAGCTACAGCGTAGTTTAGCCCTTTAGAAAGCAATGTTTCCTCAACTGCTGTGAGAACTCTGGATGACAAGTTCACCACTGTTTTCCTGTTGGTCGTATCCTTCGGCAACTGCTTCCTGGTAAGTTTGTTAAGTTTCTCAGTGTGCACCTTTTGGCCGATTCGTCTGATGTTGATAATCTTCTTCATAGTCCTCTCGTATCATCTCGTGGTGAAGGGCGGAGGTAACGAAGTCTGGGCTAGCATGGACCGAACACCATAATATCAACTGGGACCAGGCCAGAGCAATTCACAAGGAAGAGCACTGGTACAAAAGAAAATTCATAGAGACAGCATATATATCTCGAACGAAAATATAATTAGCGAGCCCAGCGTCCAAATTAAAAATATTTGGAGAACTCTTCTTCGGCCTCTGCCGCTACGCATCACCGGCAACCAACCTCCAGGTACGAGGACGCTGATTGGACCAGATAAGACCCAATGACCATAACCGGCATAATAATATAAATACAACGGATAATCTGATTTCCTATCATTCACCTGATGACGATAGCAGATACACAGCTATTGAAACGTTGTGAGATCAACCAATTCAAGACGATGGAAGTCCAAGGAAACTTCGAGGAACGAGTTACATTGTCTACGAACTTCAGACTAACTATGAAATTATATTATGAAATCATCTTACACATATTGCCAACTTTGTTCAAATTTCATATATTTTATCTTCAGTTGAACCGCTATTCAAATGGAATATTAATTCCTCAATTATTTTTTACTGAATATAGTTTAACCTCTATAATTGAGTACCATGGGTGACAGATGAGTTGACTTTCCTTTTGTTGTCCTGCATATTATCGCATCAATATAATTCCGGTCATTTCGGTGCGAATTATATCGTAAGTCATTTATATCATTTTCTCTCGCAGTGACTGATGCGAATACCGTAATGATTGTGATGTGAGATAATCCAGTTCCGAATGATACATTGGTACCGACGATGGGGTATCGAATCTTTTGGAACAGAACAGTGAAATGACTAAACTTCGAAAAAGCGCTAAACATGTCGACATCCAAAGACAATAAGACACACAGTTATACATTGGGTGCATTCAGGAAATCGTAGCGTTGAAGCGATGTACTAAATAGTGTCTGCTTTGCTCGCATTAATAAAGCGTTAAAGCATATACTCCGCCTTATAAATAAACAAACGTCAAATTATGTGTTAAACTATGCAAAAATGCTACCAATACAGAAACATAAAAGGTGAAAATAACTAGTAACAAAATTTACGTTCAGTGAGATCATGCGACGCTTCAATGCTTTAATGCTACATTTCCCTGAATGCTCCCACTGATTGAGTTCTCCACTAAACAGAAAAATCAATGTACAATACTTTCATTTATAAAAAACAAATTTAAATATTACTTATAATAATTAATAAAATTAGGTTTAACATAAGAATTTGAATTCGCTATGATTGCCTAACTAAAGTTTTCGTTAAAAATTAGTTGGTGGAAGTAGCTTTAATTGCACTACTCGAAGAAATTTAAATTTATTTACATTTTATGAGAAGTTTTTTCATTAAGTTTCCAACTTCCTGAACTTTTCCCATGAAAAACCTCTTTTACGAAATATTACCTGTGAAGATTAATATTACTTTAGAAAGTTTTCAGAAATAAATTATATATGTTTCCAATAACAAGAGTATCTCTTGTAAAGAGTAACTAATTGTAAGCAGTAAGCAAAAACACACTCACTTAATGTATTTTTTAACCAAAACTGTAACAGGGTTTTAATTTTCTAATTTGTATAATACTTGTAAAGTATAAAGAACGTTTTGTTGAACACAATCTTGCTGTTTGAATTAAGTTTTTTGGTATATTTCTCAAATATATGAAGTTAATATTTGTATTCTAACAAAATTTTCTTAATATTTATTTATTATATTCTCACAGGACAATACTCTCATGAGTATTCTGCGAAAAAAACTGCCAAACCATAATTTTCCAAATATTGTTTTTTCATAATAATACATTTTATGAAGTTTTAAACCTAAACTATAGTTAATAATACAATAAAAGTTCACACCACAACAATATTTCACTATATAACGAAGTCAAAGAGGCACTAAATACTATTAGCAACCATTTCAAAACCCTAACCAACACTTTTAGTAAGTAGAACAAAAGCAACATCAAAAACACAACGGTAAATTAGAGACAATTCACACACTATCAGAAAATGTACATTTCTTCAGAAAAAAACTGTGCAAAACTCTTAAGAAGAATATTACAAAGGTCATTCAACATTATTATAACTACAAACCGGTAGAATCTACCATTAAAATCGATAAACGCCAAACAAGATACCAATAATCAAGAAAAGATAAATAATTATCAGAAGGAAGCATTGGAATAACGGAAAGAAACAATATAATGGAGCACATACAAAATTCTACTATGATCTATATAAAGCTCTTGAAATTCTTGACATACATATATTTTCACTTGATCATATATATTCTCCAAAGGAAGTTATCATACAGACAAAAGAATACCAAAAACTACTTGCCACTTGGAGAAAGCATTCGACACCATAAACCCTAAGCCACTATTCGACACCCTGAGTGAACAATTTGTAGATAACTAGTAAATAGAAACACTGACCAATATAATCAGGGAAGCCAAAGTCAAAATCAAAATATAAGAAGGCAGCCCAGAAAGTCCCCCAAATATCACAGAAAATATTCACAGCGGCATTAGAGAGTATCTTATGGAACTTATACTGGAAGCACAATGGACTTAATATAAATATACATAGTTATGTATCCCGTTCCCATATGAAGACAATAAGATAAAGAAATAGCAGATCAGCAGCACGTGCAGACGATTCATCATATGCTAAAACTGAATTTAATTACTTTCGCATATCTTAATGTTTTGTTTCAGATTAGAATAGACGTAAACATCGTAGCGACTAGACGTATAATTTTATATTCAGTAGTAAATTAAAAACTTGTAATATTTTTCCGCTCGATTAAACTTTTAAAAATCTTTTTTAAAAAGTTATTTTTGAAAACAAAAAATATTACTGGCGCAGTCAGTAGGATCTGAACGAATTTCTTCAAGAAAAAACGTCAGTTTCCACTGTTGATTCAGAGAACCAAACTCCACAAAGAAGAATAGAAATCCACAACGATCCACTACCAGACCAGAGAAATCAAATGAAGATTATCTGTTTGGTACTGTGAGTAGAAAAAGTTGCTTTCCTTGTTATACGTATATAATTTCCTTATATTCATATTTACCCAGTTTATGTCTATCTCCTCGAATTTGCGTGATTCATCAAGAGAAAACAGCGCTATCGAGTTAATTTTAAGAGAACAAAATTTTGAATTTGATTTAAGTACATTATTTTCCGATTTAAACATTTCAAATAGTTCAGTTAACAATTCAAATATTTTAAATATGAATGCGAACAGACAACAGGTAACGTTCCAGTTTTTGAACCCAAGTTACTACAAATAATTCCACAGTTTGATGGAAACCCACTAGAACTGTCATCATTTCTTGATACTGCTAATACTATTATTAATCAGTATTGGGCTCCAAACCCAGAAAATATCCAAAGCGTACAAAACATAACAATTATATACGGCATTTATTCTAAACTAATCGGTAAAGCTAGAGAAGTTTATAGTATTTGCATTGCTAAAGATTGGCACACTGTCAAAAGCGCGTTAATAGCACATTTTGGAGATCAGCGCGATGAGAATGGTTTACTTTTTGATTTAGAGCAATTAAGACAATTTCAAAATGAACCTTCTTTACAATTTTATACAAGAGTTATGTCCAATTTAAGCGCATTACATAATTATGTTGAAATTCACGAAAATCTTGTTCAAAATAGAACAGTTAAAAAGACATTTTATAACACCCACGCTTTAAAAATATTTTTAGTAGGACTGAAAGAGCCCTTAGGTTCTACTATTAGAGCTATGAAACCCAGCACATTAGCTGAAGCCAGACAATATATTATTGCCGAAAATAATATTCGACACTTACAAAGACCTTCCAATTTCGACAACAATCATCACAAAAACAATTTCCATCATCAAAAACAACATAATCATAACTAACATTTCAAACAAAATTTAAATCAATTTCAAATGCAAAATCAATTTCAATCTTTGAATAGAAATCAAATTCCAAGTCAATTTCTACCAAATAATTTTCAATATCAACAACCACAATTTCCTAGAGGACCAATACAAATTCAACAAAGACCAGTTCCTCAACAACAAATTTTCACAAACAGACCAATTTTCCCTCAACAGCAAAGAAACTCAATTAATGTGTGGCAACCAAGAGGTAATACCCCACAACAAACTCCTGTTCCTATGAGTGGTGTTTCAACAATAAAACCCTATTTACAAGATCCTAGAAATCAAAGATTTTACCAAAAACCTAAAAACCCATATGAAGTACACAATCTTGAACAACTTGACCCTTCTTATGAAAATCCCGAATTTTATTATGAAAATATTCCAGAAATAGATTTTCAAAATGAAAACATTCATGAAAACTATACAGACACTAACTTACAAGAACCAGAACAAGGTTCAGAAGAAGGAAATTTTCCAACAACTGCCTCAACGAAAAACCCTACATAGAACTGCATTCTATCTATGACAAAAAGGACCTTCCTTACGTAAAAATATCCAACCCTCCATTAAAACTTTTAATAGACACGGGTGCAACAAAATCATTTTTGAACCCCGAAGTAGCAGAAAACTATTTTTCAGATTTCATAAAGAAAGAACGCTTTACGACTTCTTCAATTTTTCAGACAACTACAAAAAATTATTGTATCGAAATCCCAGCATTTTCAGAATTTAATTCTAAGAAAAATATTAAATTCTATTTATTTAAGTTCCATAATTTCTTTGACGGCTTAATAGGCTATGAAACAATGAAAGACCTCGATGTTCAAATTGATATAAGAAATTTCACATTGAGAACTCCAACTTCCAAAATTAACCTAGATCATTATGAAACAAAGAACAAGCTTTTATTCTTTGCCCGACTAGAACATCATACCATTGAAACCCTTAAAGTTCCAGTTAACATTCAAAATGACGAAATAGAGATAAATACAATTAAATTAGGTAATTGTTTTATCCCAGGAGGTATAACAACCGCAACAAATGGTTATGCCAACGTGGAAATTCAAAATAACACTGATGACCCCCAAGAAATAAAATTATATTCTCCCATACCTGTAAAACTTTTCAATCAAAATGACTTTGATATTTTTCATGCAACAATATATCCTAACGAAGAACAATACATTCCAAAATGACATTATCAACTTAATCCGAACTCAACACATGAACTCAGAAGAAAAATATCACATTGAAAAATTATGTCATTCATTTTCTGACATTTTCAAAACCAATGATGAACCACTGACTTTCACTAACCAAGTAAAACACAAAATAAAAACTTCTGACGAAATTCCAGTTTATTCAAAATCATATCGATATCCTTTTATCCATAAACCCGAAATTCAAAGACAGATCAAAGAAATGCTCGATAATGAAATTATTCCACCAAGTAATTCTCCATGGTCGTCCCCGATCTGGATAGTTCCAAAAAAATCCGATGCTTCCGGTATTAAAAAATGGCGAATAATAGTAGACTATCGTAAACTAAATGAAAAAACAATTGATGATCGTTATCCCATTCCAAATATTTCCGATATTCTCGATAAACTTGGCAAATGCCAATATTTCACGACTTTAGACTTAACGAGTGGCTTTCACCAAATTGAAATGCATCCCGACGATATCAAGAAAACAGCTTTCAATGTCGAACACGGTCATTACGAGTATCTCCGTATGCCGTTTGGTTTAAAAAACGCCCCCGCAACGTTCCAGAGAGTCATGGACAATGTCTTAAAAGGTTTACAAAATAACATTTGTTTTGTGTATGTCGATGACATCATTTGCTTTTCCTCCTCACTTCAAGAACATATTGTTAATTTGAAAAAAATATTCCAAAGGCTTAGAGAACACAATTTAAAAATCCAACTTGACAAATCAGAATTTTTGTGCAGAGAAGTTTCTTTCCTCGGACATTTAATCACTCCTGATGGAATTAAACCTAACCCTGATAAAATTAAAGCAATTTTAAATTACCCAATTCCAAAAACAACAAAGGAAATAAAACAATTCCTAGGACTTTTAGGTTATTATAGGAAGTTCATCAAAAACTTCGCTCATATTACAAAACCATTTACAACTTGTTTGAAAAAAGGTGCTAAAATTAATATCAATGACCCTGAATATATTAAAACTTTCGAAGAATGTAAATCACTTCTGACAAACGATCTAATTTTGCAGTACCCAGATTTTTCAAAAAAATTTATTCTAATCACAGATGCGAGCAACCTAGCAATAAGTGCTATACTTAGTCAAGGCCCTGTTGGTAGTGACCTACCCATTGCTTACGCATCCAGGACCCTTAATGATCACGAGAAGAATTATTCGACAATTGAGAAAGAATTGCTAGCCATCGTCTACGGCACAAAAGTCTTTCGATGTTACGTTTTTGGTCGACCCTTCACAATAGCGTGTGACCACCTTCCCTTAAAGTGGCTCATGTCTTTAAAAGAACCCAATTCACGTTTAGTACGTTGGAGATTACGTTTAGAAGAATTTGATTATGAAATAGTTCACAAGAAAGGTAAAAAAAATACTAATGCTGACGCCCTGTCACGAGTAGAAATTTACCCCAACGAAACCAAAAGAAATACTCCCCCAATATTTCAATACATTCAAGAATTTAACGAGAACCCAGAATTACAAATGAACAGACTTTCTACTTCTCGAGAAATCGATAACCAATCGATAATAGGACAAGTTGACCCTGACGAAAACAGTGACAACAATACTATTCATACTAGTGAAGAAGATTCAATACTTTCAATTAAAATAACAGACAAACCAGTAAATTACTTTCTAAATCAAATTTTTATTATTGAAATCCCAGATAATCTCCGAAAACAGATAAAGAAAATTTTTGAAAACCCTGTAATTCGAACACGTTTCTATTTATATGTCACAAAGAACTCTTTCAGACAACAACTAATTCAATTTATAAAAGACTATGCAGGAAATACTAGACAATACGCATTTTACTTCCAAAATGTCCCAAATAATTATTTTTACGAAGAAATGTGTAGATTCATCCCCCAAATATTTAAAAATTCTGCCTATAAATTTTTAAAGTCAAATAAGTTACTTTTTGATGTAACACAAGAACACCGACAACAAAAGCTTATAAAAACTCAACACGAAGGAATAACAAATCACAGAGGAATTTTAGAAACCTCTAACGAACTCAAACAAAAATATTATTGGCCCAAACTAATCGATGATGTAAAAAAATTCGTAAATAACTGTAATGTATGCCAACAAATAAAATATGAACGTCATCCCCCTCTAATAAAATTTCAATTAACGCCCACTCCAAAGAAACCCGTTGAAACAATTCACATAGATACTTTCAAATTCGAAAATTCGATTGCCCTTACTATATGTGACAGCTTTTCAAGGTTTAGACAAGCTTATATTATTCCCAGTTTATCAGCCCTTCATGTCTATAAATCACTTTTACAATTTATCAGTACATTTAAAATTCCAGAAAACATTGTTTCTGACAACGGTTCAGAATTCACTCAACATCTCCTAAAAGATTTTGCAAATTTATATAAAATAAATTGGCATTATACCTTGCCCTTAAATCCAAATAGTAACTCAATCGTAGAGAGATTTCACTCAACTCTACTCGAACATTTGAGAACACTTACATTAACAAAACCAGATATAAGCCCTTTCGAAAAACTTTCTTATGCAATTATAGGTTACAACAATTCCCTTCATTCAGTCACAAAATATAAGCCCATTGATCTTATTTTTGGTCAATTAGAATTAAAAGAACCAATCGAAATCGATCCCCAATCCCAAGTTGTTAACCACGAACTTGACAAACATACAGAAATCATGAAAACCTTATACCAAAATGTTTCTGAAAATATGCAAAAACAAAAAGCAACCCTTATTCAGAAAATTAATGAAAAAAGGAATGACCCTCCTGATATTCAACCAGAAACCGCAGATTACAGATTAAAAAATACGGATTTAACAGTAACGACACCTCAAAATACCTATCACAAACAAATATTTAAACCGCCTCGAAAATTTATTGACAAAAACTTGTTACAGGTTGATGAAACTACACCTGACGATGAGTCAGAAAGTTCAAATTCAGAATCTCAAAACTAATCCCGGAGTCCTTCCCTTTAAACTTGGAAGTTCCCGACTAAAAATCGCATCTCACACTTTCCTACATTATGTCCGAATTGAACCAATCAAATCACAAATTTTATCAATCACCAATATATATGATAACTTGTAACATGTAATACGTAACGTAACATCTGTTCAAAAAGAACCACTTCTTAGTTCTTATAAACATATGAAGTCAGATTATTAAATCAAAAAATGAATTCCCTGTTCCCAAATAATAGAAATAAAAGAGGATTAATTAACCCCTTAGGATCTGTAATAAAATATTTCACAGGAAATATGGACGCCCAAGATGCTGAAGAAATTCATGAAAGCATTTCAGAACTTGAAACTAATCAAAATAAAATTGTTAGAAAAGTTAATAAACAAATATCAATTAACTTCGGCACTTATGAAAAATATTAATGAAACAATTACTAAAATATCAAATAACCAAAATTTGATTGAAAATAAAATTGAACAATTAAGAATAGGTTTGAACGAAATAAATTTTAATTATGCTCATTATTTAGAGATTCAAGAAATTTTGAATCATATTAAATTAAATTCAGACTCTTTATTAAATTTCCTTTCAGACATGGAAAATGCTATAAGCTTTGCTAACTTAAAAGTTTTACATCATAGTATCATTTCACCAAATGAATTACAAAAAATTGTTAATCAATTGCAAGAATCACACAGTTATTCACAATTGTTATTTTCTGTATGTGATTATCTCAAATATTATGAAGTAGTTGAAACAAATGTAATCATTTCACAAGATAAAATAATATTTTCTCTTGATTTTCCATTGGTCCATCCTGATATCTTTGATTATTATCACCTTTATGCCATACCAAATGAAAATCAATCAATAATTATCCCACCATCTTCCTATCTTTCCATAAGCAACAATGAGTACCAATATCAAGATGAAGAATGCAAAAACTTATGGTCAAATTATTTGTGCAAGAAAAATCGCCTTTTGCCACTACTTCAAAATCTCGATTGTATAACTTCACTTTTATCAGTCGAAAACAAGTTAGAAAACTGCCAACAAATTCCAATCAAAAATGCCCAGCAGATAATTGAAGAAATCAATGAAGCCCATTACATTGGAGTTTTTCCGAAACAACAAAAAGTTCAAACCACATGCCAAGAAAGCGACGTAGCAGTCCTTCAAGGAACATTTTTGTCCCGCCAAAATGTTCTACAAAAACGAAAAAGGTACAATCAAAGGTCATCCAGTTACCTTAGACGAAATAAAAGCAATCAGTCTACCAGTTTTACCAGTTCAAAAGCTCAACCTAGAAAAAGTGCCACTAGACAAGTTACATCAACTTCAAATTCAGGAATCAGCTGAAGAGCCCTTAGAAGAAATCAAAATACAGTCCAGACGCTCAACATGGTTCCTATATTTCACAATTTTGCACATTATTGCAGTAATCCTGGTTTTCATTGTCAGGAAGCGAGAACTGAAATTGTTCCAGTTGAGCCAACCAGGCCCCAGACCGGAAGTTAGTCCGTCTCAGGTGGTTCCACCCTTGACGAACCTTTAGGGATGGAGGAGTTATGTATCCCGTTCCCATATGAAGACAATAAGATAAAGAAATAGCAGATCAGCAGCACGTGCAGACGATTCATCATATGCTAAAACTGAATTCAATTACTTTCGCATATCTTAATGTTTTGTTTCAGATTAGAATAGACGTAAACATCGTAGCGACTAGACGTATAATTTTATATTCAGTAGTAAATTAAAAACTTGTAATATTTTTCCGCTCGATTAAACTTTTAAAAATCTTTTTTTTAAAAGTTATTTTTGAAAACAAAAAATATTACTACACACATATATACAGAGTATTTTGTAGAAGGTTCGCCAAACATATAGGTGGTCTTATGTGCTATATTATGTGGCCTATATAACATCTGGATAGCTTAAGGTTTTTTTTTAATTTAATTTTTTTTGTTCTTAATTTTCAAATTTTTTTATATCAACTTTTCTAACTTATTTATTTTTCACTGTAACTTCACCAAATAAACTGAAATCTAATTTATGATAGGGTGAAAAAACGATATAAGTCCACAAATGGCGAGGTTCCATAAGAAGTCCTTAAATTAAACATTACAAAAAAAATCAGAAGCACATCGAAAACTTTCAATGCTTATAAAAACTTCTGTACTTCAGCCCCTTGCCCACGATAAACATTGAAAGGTAATTAGTGTAATAATAAAATTTGAGATTGCAACTTACAAGATTAGAACTACAAAAAAATTAATATACAAGTCGCAATCATTTGTTATAAATGTTATTTGAGCACTCAGAAAAAGTTGTCGCGCTTGCGTCCGTAGCTGTCGAAGCCAGTTTGAACAAAATTCATTAGACATTTTTGCAACTTGTATGTTTCATTCTCAATGTGCTTCTTATTTATTTTTGTAATGTGATAAAGTGTTTAGCTTAATGACTATTTATGGAAGCTCGCCATTTGTGGACTCATATATTTTTTTCACCCAATTATTCGTGTCAAATATCGATGAAAAGAGCAGACAAACATCATAGATTAAATGTAAGTTTATCTGGTGAAGTTACGGTAAAAAATAAATAATGTATAAAAGTTGATATGAAATGAAGAAAAAAAATTAATTAAAAAAAACCGTAAACTATCCAGAGCCCACCTATTCGCACTCCATGTTTGGCGAACCTTCTACAACACACCCTGTATATATTTGCTGACGACAAAGAAATCGCAACAACCAGAAGGAGATGTTTAAATATAATATTGTTTTGGTGAAACGTAGATTCTACAGTAAGGAGTAAATTATTAAAAGTTTGTTGATAATGTGTTTGTCCACCATGGTTATCTATACACTCCCCAACATGAAATTCATTCAATTTATTCAATAAGGTGGTCTTCTTCTTCTTGATGAATACTATCCCAAGCTAACTGTATTTAGTGTCTTAGAACCTCCAAAATCCGTGGGGTCTGGGGTAAATTTCCGAGCATTCTACCCATCATATCCCAAATATGTTCTACGGGCGTAAGATCGGGGATCTGGGCGACGACTACTTCCTGCAGATAACGTTGCGCTGTGACGTGGCCTCCAACAAGGACTAACAGTGATAAGTACAAATTTAAGAATGTTAAACATCGTTGACTACATCGACAAAGATTTGTATCTAGAATATTCGGAGATCACCGGAACGAACCTTCCAAACATGAATGGAATGAAAGCATTAGTCTAAAATCTAGGAATAGGGCAGTGTTGAGAATAGCTTCAGGTTCCGAACCTATGGAGCATGCACCAGTAATTGAACCAGTCTCTGTAGCTGCAATATTCGGCAAAGGAACGGTATCCTTCTGATGTGCCGAATCGAGAGAATCAAAATCAATGTAGGTGCGTGCCGACAGAAACTTCAGACATCCACAAAGCAATACTAATCTAGAAGTCCTCATAGAATTCAAATCGAAAACATTGGATATTTTGAAAATATTATATAAAGAATATAAATGCAGTTGAATATTGTATTTGTTATTGGAATAAAAGAATAAGTTGACTTTTGAAGTTTGAATATTTAATCCACGTTAAGTTATGGTTTGTTTCCAAGCGAATTATTCAAGAATTGTTTAATAATGAAGTTTGAATTTTTTCCCGTTTTTACCTTCGAATAATTGTTTATTGTTCCAGTGTGTAGTTGAACTATATATTTGGATTCAGATTTTGTGACCACAAAATCATTACACATTTTGTTTTGCTCTCATACTGCAGTTATATATACTGAATTTCAAAATTTAACATGGTAAAATACGAACTTTCGAGCATAAATGCAAGCGTTACATTGGTTTATATTTTAAACTGATTAGGTTTTAGTTTATTTCTTTCATCGACTATTTAAAATTCTCTGTCCACCAAACAATTACCTAATATTTGAGATGCTGCCTAAAACAATGTTTTGAACTTCTGACCTAAATATTACGTTAAATTATTTTTGTAAATATTCTTTATTAATATATATTATTAAATAATTATGCAGTCGTTTGAGAAAGAAATAGCTTGGAATGTGTGATGTCCACTTTGCATTTAATTCAACATTTACTCATGAATTTCTGTTTCAGTCAATTGCTCAATATTCGGTCGAAAGAAGAAACAATACAAGGACAAATATTTGGCAAAGCATAACGCTGTTTTTGACCAATTAGATTTAGTTACGTACGAAGAAGTTGTCAAATTACCAAGTGAGTCATGAAGTTCACACAAATGGTTTTCGAGAATATTGTTTATTTATTTTTCAGTGTCCGATCCAGCGTTCCAAAGGAAGACGTTGGTACTATTAGGAGCACATGGAGTAGGTAGAAGGCATATTAAAAACACCCTTATAGCGAAACATCCAGATCAGTATGCATACCCAATTCCACGTAAGCAAATTATATTAACCAATAAGTGAATTAAATATACTTTGTATTTGTTTTTCTATCAGCTTTAGCCTACATGTTACAAAACTGATTTATTCCTTTCGGGCAATATTAATTTATAAACACAGTCCAACTCACTCTAATTTATTTCCACTACTTTAACACAATAATTTATATTCACAGAAACTACTATTTAAATTTTATCTTAACTGTACAATACGACCGACGAAAACTGAATGCCTCCTATCGCCAGCTCTTCTTATTTATATATTTATCTTGGAATTGTGTGGTACGTCCACGAACCATCGGGAAACTCTTTCATGTTCTGGAAGCTTTAAGGGAATTCCCAGTAACGGCAGCGGTCCGCCTGTTGAGAGACAAACATTTCGGGTTCCCAGAATTTATCGGAATAATGTCCCTTCCATGAATTGGTTGATGGCCGATTGCACCAGCTGTCGGATGAATTCTCCTAACATTATGATTATTAAAACAACTTCACCACCAGGGTTGTTTTAAATTAACTTTATCATAAAATATAATCATATAGTAATAATAATCCATATGATCTATCATGTATAAATAAATAAGATTGAAGAAAAAGGATTGAAAGCAGCATGCATATCATAATATCCGCATCGCCATTACAGGGATTTTTATTCTGTGAATTAGCTTGGTCTTATTTCTTATCCACTTTTTTGGTTTTCAGAATCCTTATTACAACGATATGTTTGCATCAAATCAAATTTGATTGATCAAATACATTTTTCTTGAGATGCACTGGCAGTCCAACTTGTTGAAGTGACTTGAGTATGTTCCTACTATAATCCATGCTCGTTTGATATGATATATGTATTAAAAGACTAGAATTATATATTCTTCTAGTACATTCGAGGTTCTATTATTTATTATGATCTTTACTAATTCTTTCTGAATAATCTTCATCCAATGCTTACTGTGTTATGGTCAATTATTTGTTGGGGTTATTCTAAATTTGTTGCATAAGGGACATAAAGTAGTATTCTAATTACAGTCAAACTATCAAAATATGCTTCCTAATGTCCCTGTGAATACCTTTGATGATGTCACGCCATGTTTTCTGACTCCTCTTTTAGTAGAAAATTTTGAAATGCCTTCATATTGTAATGTTTTTATTTTCACACTCGGGTTCAGTTCAGTTCTTGGATTTATTTAAAAACACAGTCCAACTCACTCCAATTTATTTCCACTCTTTTACACAACTATTTACAATTTATATGTACTTAAGTATTCAATACGACCGTCGAAAACAGAATGCCTCCTATCGCCAGCTGTTCCTTTTATATATTAATCTCGGAATTGTCTGGTATGTCCACGAACCATCAGGAAACTCCATCATGTTCTGGAAGCTTTAAGGGAATTCCCAATAACGGCAGCGGTCTCTGTTGAGAGACAAATATTTCGGGTTCCCAGAATTTATCGGAATAATGTCCCTTCCATGAATTGGTTGATGGCCGATTGCACCAGCTGTCGGATGAATTTTCGTAACATTGCCCCCTCCTTAAGACCATTTCGTCCCGGAATGTCCCAGAATCCTTCCTGGTATGACGATATTTGCAGGACTCTCCATTTCGACAACGGGAAGTTTGGTGGAAGTAACAGTCAACGGTCTTCGAATCTGGGCTGCGAGTACTGAGACAACATACCAGGATGTCGCCGCCACTAGATCGAAAGATTGTTTCCATCATACTTCTCACCACCGTCCAATTCAGCCCATCCAACCCGCAGGCTATCTTTGGGATCGCCAATTTCATCAGATTCTTCTCCATCATTATATTCTTCAATTCTACCAAACATCGCTGTATGTTGGCTTGTCCTGCGAGAATGTTTTCGTTACCAAATAAAAGATGTCTCTGGTACCCACTGGTTGTTTATCTTCGAGATGAAGGACCTTCCCTACCGCTGGATCTTGCTCCCGTAGCTTCTGGAACTGGCCATACTTTTGGCAAACACCTTGGCTATTCCTCTGGACATCCGGAGATCTCGAGCCACACAATGAGCCAGGGCATATTCTATGGGCACCTCAAACAGGTCTCGGGGTTCCTCTGTGGTCACGTCCTGCTGCACTTTTTGCCCATTAGAGTACAGTGCCATAAACTGTTCGAAGGTCATCTTGCCATCGGGTGGTTGGATACTGCGGACTTGGGCTTGGTCATCTTCGCTGTCATGACTTCCGGCATAAGGGGCTAACCTGTTGAAATGTACGACCTTTGGTTTTCTGGTTTTCCCCGAGGCAGCTTCTTTATTCTGTAGACAACATCGTTGATTTTCTTCACAATTTGGTACGGCCCCTCCCAAGATCTTTGTAGCTTGAGCGAATATCCACGACGACGTTGCGGGTTATACAACCAAACAAGATCATCAACTTGGAATTCTCCGTCCTCGGCTTTGATGTCGTAAGCTTCCTTCATTCGGGCACTGGCATTCTCTATGTTTGACCGGACTCGTTCATGGATGTCGTTCATCTTTTGACGTAGCTGGCTGACATAGTTTTCACCTGCGGTCTCTTCTGACCCGTGGACTCGTGCACAGACGAACGATATACCGTTAGAAACAAGTGCAGATACTGGTCCCAGTCTCTCTGGTGGTCAGAGACTACCTTTGACAAATGGCGGTTAATTGTTCTATTCATCCGTTCTACCATTCCATCGGATTGTGGGTGTAATGCTGTCGTCCGTGTTTTTATTGATCTTCAAGAGCTTGCAGACGTCTTGGAAAAGAGTAGACTCGAAATTTCTACCTTGGTCTGAGTGCAACTCCAAGGGAACACCAAAACGACTGATCTATTCCTTGACAAGGACATCAGCAACAGTCAAGGCCTCTTGATTCGGCAAGGCATACGCTTCGGCCCATTTACTAAAATAGTCCATAACCACCACAATGTATTTATTTCCACAGTTGGATTCAGGAAATGGACCGGCAACATCAATGGCTATTCTTTCGAATGGACTGCCCACGTTATATTGCTTCATCGGAGCTTTTAGTCGCTTCTGAGGCCCATTACTTGCTGCACAAATAGTAAATTTCCGGCACCAGTCCTTGACATCCACTTGGCAGTTTACCCAATAGAAGCGTTCTCTCAACTTCCCCAGGGTTTTCGTTACTCCCAGATGTCCTCCAGTTGTACCATCATGTAGTTCTCGTAAAACCTCTGGTTTCCTATTTCTGCGAACTGCACTCTGTTTTCTGTCGTTTCCCTCCTCTGGAGTTTCCAGGACGCGCTTTAGAAGTCCGTTCTCCAGGATGAGAGAGTTCCACTGAGCCCAGTACGACTTTATGGTTGGTGAATATCGGGAAATCTCTTGCCACGTATGTTTGCGGTCTTCTTCCTTCCACCGGATAACCTCTTTCAAATCTGGATCTAATTTCTGGTCTTTTTGGATCTCCCCAGATTGCCAATGGTCATCGATAGCGGTAGTTCTGCAGAGAACAGCCCCTTTTTCTTCTGCTCGCTAACAATGTTTGCAATCATCAGGGCATGGTCTCCTCGATAGAGCATCAGCATTCTTATGGCTTGTTCCAGCTCGATGTTCAGTCTCGAAGTCGCATTCTTGCAATCGCTCAATCCACCTGGCCACTTGTCCTTCAGAGTTTTTAAACTGCAAGAGCCACTTCAGTGCTGCATGATCAGTCCTCAGGAGAAATCTTTTACCATAAAGGTACTTGTAGAAATGTTCTCTACCCCCTTTACCACAGCCAAGAGTTCCCTGCGAGTAACGCAGTAATTACGTTCAGGCTTGCTCAAGGTTTTGCTGAAGTATCCGATGACTCTCTCCTGGCCCTTCTGGATCTACGAAAGCACAGTACCAATACCGACATTGCTTGCGTCGGTATCCAAAACGAAGTTCCCATCTGGCAAAGGATAACTTAAGACGGGGGCACTGGTACTGCACCTTCCCTTCTGTGAGTCTAGTAAGTGGCTTGGCGATGTTGGCAAATCCGGCTACGTACCGATGATAGTACGTGCATAACCCCAGGAAACTTCTTAACTGGTGGATATCTTTAGGTATCGGCCATTCCTGGACAGCTTTGACTTTCTGTTTATCAACAGCTACTCCTTCTGCGGAAACCACATGTCCAAGATATTGCACCTCTTCTTGGAACAGCTGACACTTCTTCGGGCTTAACTTTAGTCCGGAACTTCGAAGTCGCTGAAATACCTACTCCAGGTTCCTCACGTGGTCTTCAAAAGATTTTCCAACCACGATAATGTCGTCAAGATACACCAGGCACGTTTTCCATGAAAGCCCTTTTAACACTGTTTCCATCAATCTTTTAAACGTTGCTGGAGCATTACACAGTCCAAACGGCATCACCGTGAATTGATAAAGTCCTGAGCCGATGGTAAAAGCAGTCTTTTCTCGGTCTTCTTTTGCAAGTTCCACCTGCCAATAACCGCTCTTCAAATCCAGGGTGGAAAACATCTTCGATCCAGCCAACGTATCTAGTGTATCGTCTATTCTTGAAAGGGGATAGCTGTCTTTCTTTGTAGCGTGGTTTAATTGCCGATAGTCCACGCAAAATCGAGTCGAACCATCTTTCTTTTTAACCAAGACAACTGGAGAAGCCCAAGAGCTATTGGATGGTTCAATAACACCTTCTTCCTCCATCTCGCGGACTATCCTGTCGGCTTCTTCTCTTTTAGCTAGGGGGAGTCTTCTCGCCGACTGTCGAATAGGTTGAGCGTCCCCAGTATTAATTTTATGTTTCACCAGATCAGTTCGTCCTCTTTTGCCATTCCCTACATCGGAGATATCCTGGTAATTTCTAACGATGTCCCTCAATTTTGCTTTCTGGTTTGGTTTCAAATTCTTAGATGAATCGGTGATGAGTCTTTCCAGTTCCTCAGATAGTTCACCTGGTGGCCTTTCTGCATGCTGTGTGCTTCTGACTACAGAGGAAACTGTTGAACAACGGCCCAAAGTTGTTCCTTTCTTTAGCACAACCGAGTAATGATTCAGGTTCATTATTCTTACTGGCACAATCTCCTTGACCCGAAACAGAGTCTTCCCCAGTGCGACTCCTCTGCCTACATTTCCGTCATTAAGTTCGGGATCAAACATCATTACTGTTCCAGCTTGAGCTTTCCCATCTAAGCAAGCATCAGTAATGATTTCAGCTCTTTCCGGAACATTGACATCCTTTGCTAAGATGGCTCGAAGCATTATGTCATCTTTTCCATGAAGCACCACTTCGTCATTCACTCGCAGAATTCCATCTTTGAGGTTTAACTGGAATCCCTTGGAGCTCATGACATCCATTCCAATGATTACTTCGTCTTCGATGTCTGCCACTAATGCCCGGTGTAGGAAGGTTGTGTTTCTCAAGGTCATTTCAACCTCTATTTCACCATGGACTTTCGCTGCTTCTCCTGTCGCTGTTCGCAGTTGCCTTTTTGTTGGTTTTATCATCGTCTCTAAAACGATGTTGGGCCTTATACATCTACAAAGACACTGTTGACTTGGTTGCGTAGCGAAGCGAGATATGCGTAGATAGTTGGGGCTTGTTGGCTACAGGTCGACGATGGCCCCTTCACATCGACCCTCTTTAGTTTTCCGACGAGGAAGTTTGGCCTCCGTTGCTCTCCTTGCAACGACTCCTTATGTGTCCTACCTTACCACATTTCCAACATCTTAGTTGTCTTTTCTCGGTAAGAACTTTCTCTATTATCTTTCTTACAGAGGCTTCATCGTTTCCGCCATCTTCGGATTCTCCGTCAACGATTCGTACTCTGGCTTGACCTCTGCAGGTATTTTTCGCAGCTTCGAATTCCAAAGCTCGAGCCAGTGCATCCACTAATTGAGTCGGTCGAGGTAACGTCAATGCTTGCCTGGCTTCGTTGTCCCGAAGTCCATCCAAAAACGCTTGCCCTGCTAACCTTTCTATCACATTTTCCGGTGTGGCTGGATAGGCAAGGCGAACCAGACGGGCAATATCGGCTTCAAACTCTTGTAGCGATTCATTAGATTTCTGATGGCGATTTTTTAGTTGAGAGTGGTACACGTGCTCCAAATGGGTCTTCCATACCTCAGCTCTAAGTGTTTAACCAGTTGTTCGTAGTCTTCTTGCCCCGAGGTATTTAATGTTTGCAAAATATCTGTAGCATCGCCTCATAGGACGAGGGTTAATGCTATTGCTTTTTCCTCTGCTGACCATCCGTTTAACTTAGCTGCAGCCTCGAATTTGCGCCTATAGTTAGTCCATGACGATTTACCAACAAATTGGGGAGGTTTCATTTTGTGTCTTGTTCCCTCGAGGCCAATTTTCGAATCCACTACTTCCAGACTTTTTCTGCTTTCGGTCTTTGGTGGAGTTTCTCCCCTTTGTTTTGCCACTAGCTGCTCTTTTATTTTGCTGATCTCGCCCTCCATTATCTGTTTTAACTCTTCTATGCGCGTTTCGTTTTTAACTGTCGTCTGACTAAGTTCTTCAACTATTGTTTGCTTTAGTTCTTCCATCCGGGTTTCATATTTGACCGTCGTTTGCTTCAGATCTTCCATCCGGGCTTCGGTTTCGACCACTGTCTGCTTTAGCTCTTCCATCCGAGCTTCATTCTCTACTATTTTATTTTCTAGCATTTCTGAATTTTTCTGTACCATGCTTTTCAAATTTTCTTCTAGGGATTTAGCATTTTCCAGTAATTTGTCTTCCAGGCTTTTAGAATTTTCTAGTAGTTTGTCTTCCAATGTTTTAGTATTTTCTTGTAGGGTTTCTAGGGTTTTTGAATTTCCTAGTAGTTTGTCTTCTAACGCCTCTTTCATGATCTGAGAATTATCTTGTAATGTTTGTAGATAATCTTCTAAGGCCTCTTTCAAGTTTTTAGAATTTTCTTCCATTTGTTTTAATAGCATGCTCATGTCCCCAGTACCAGAAATCTCAAACAAATAAGTATCAGGATCGTTACCTTCATTTATTAGAGCATCTCGCAGCCGTTGTACTAATTCACTTTTCTTTCCACTAATTTCTAAATCCCTTTCCTCAAGTTCCTTTTTTAAGTCCATCACTTTCAATTGGTCCAAATTCACGTTTTTAAACATTGTCAGTCTATTTATTTTTCACTTCTAAAGTTCCACAAATACACTTCACACCTGACACCACTGTAATGTTTTTATTTTCACACTCGAGTTCAGTTCAGTTCTTGGATTTATTTAAAGACACAGTCCAACTCACTCTAATTTATTTCCACTACTTTTACACAACTATTTACAATTTATATCTACTTAAGTATTCAATACGACCGTCGAAAACAGAATGCCTCCTATCGCCAGCTGTTCCTTTTATATATTAATCTCGGAATTGTCTGGTACGCCCACGAACCATCAGGAAACTCCATCATGTTCTGGAAGCTTTAAGGGAATTCCCAGTAACGGCAGCGGTCCGCCTGTTGAGAGACAAACATTTCGGGTTCCCAGAATTTATCGGAATAATGTCCCTTCTATGAATTGGTTGATGGCCGATTGCACCAGCTGTCGGATGAATTTTCGTAACAATATATTCTCATTTCGGCTTTAGCTTCCCTATATATATTTGCCAGCGTATCTGTGCATGGATTGTTCACTCAGGACGTTGAGCGAAGTCTATGAAGAGTAAGCCATTGGTATTACTTCCCTTGCTTCTATTATTTTTCTGAAACTATTGCGGAATCCCCCATAATCTAATATTTGCGCGGAGTCTAGTGTATTTTGTTTCCTGTTTTAAAATCTTAGTTAATAATTTGCACACTACCGTTAAAAGAGTTAATCAGTCTGTAATTTCGAATGTCTACTACCTTTCTTGTGGGCTATGAGAACGCTATTCCATTATTATTGTATGTATCTGTTAAATTTTCTTGTTTTTCCTTATTATTAGTTTTTCTTGATGTTCTTATAACTCTTTCGATTTTGAATTACAGATTCCACCAGTTTTTGGTTGTAACGTTTGATGTCCTCCACAATCTTTTTCGATGAATTTTGTATCGTTTGGTTATTGTACATGCTGGCGGTCTGTTATCGTTTTCAATTTCCGTCGTTTCAATAGCAAGGCATTTCTCCGACCTTAGTTTCTGGGGTAGGTTCGTTGTTGTGTTCCTCTTATTTCTTTGTTTTGTGTAATTTAGTTACGTGTTAACTTGTTCTTGTCGCTTCTCTTCTAGTAGTGCCTAATATTGTTTGGACTGCCATTTCGGATTATATTATATGTGTTGTTAATGGTTAAACGTTCTCTATCAAAATCATTTTCTTAAAATTTTGAAGTTTATCCATATTTGTGAAATGTCCCAGGATGAATCGTTTCAACGGTTGAATCGCCCTGTCAAACTATGATTTTCTGAAACCATATCAGTGCTTTAATTTTATTTAACTATTTTGAAATTTTCGCCGTCGTGGTTTGTGGGGTTCAAAGTTTCCAATAGCTTGAACGATTTCTCGCCTAATTTGCTCAAATTTCGAACGAGATTAAGCGTTCAAGATGTTAATCACTGCTTCTACCTTTACTTAAATACTTAAAATTACATTACGTTACAAATTAAAATATGGACTAAGAAGCATAGTTTGCCCTTACAGTTTGCACTAGGATTTTCCAGCAACGACAAAACTCCCGTGTCTAATGACGTCAGTAATTTGTCGTTAGAATCCGTGACTACCGTACTATACACATTCGAAATATTCCTAGTAGGTAGATCTTATTATCCAGCGGCCCTATGCGCAATAACTTAACCACGTGCTTCGCTCGGTATTGGCAGGAGACGCAGTGCCCGCCACGCCCTCCTCGAACCGCCCATGCCAACCATTGGTACTTAGTTAGGTGTGAAATAAAACTTATAATCCCGACTTGACCATACAATGTATGGTATCACACTCCCTCTAAGGCACGCTATGCCTTTAGGGGAAAATTCACTAAACCCCAGATATCCTAGATATCAGAAAGGTTTAGCTCTGTGGGAGCCCTTGCCAGGTTTTCAGGCCCGTGGTTGTAGTCGTGGCGGCAGTTTCCCATGAACCTTCTGACCGTCCGGGCCGTTCCTAACAGGACGGCTTTTTTGCATCCGTTTGTAAAGATGTTCGTCCAGACCGAGGTATTTTAAATCGTTTAATAGATGTTTTGGGACTAGTCCTGTCGTTGACATAACAATTGGTACAGTTCGTGTGTTGTTCATGTCCCACTGTGTCTTTATTTGAAATTCCAAATCTCTATATTTGGTTATTTTCTCAGCTTGCTTGATATTTATATTATTGTTGTTAGGAATTGCTATGTCAATTTAAGTTGTTTCCCGAGAGAGTTTATCTACCAAAACTATATCTGGTCTATTGTGAGCAACTGTCCGAGTGGTCAGTATCGTGCGGTCTCAGTACAGCTTGTAGTTGTTATTTTCTAAAACAGATTCTGGTTTGTATTTATAGTATGGTAATCTTACCGTCTGTTATAATTCAAGTTTCAGTGCTAGTCCCTGGTGAAGTATTTTTGCCACAGCATCGTGTCGTTCTTTGTATTCAGTTGCAGCGAACGCTTGACAACCTCCTGTGATATGCTGGATAGATTCAGATGTTTGGCAACCGTACCTGCATCTGTCGTTGTTAATAGAAGGATCTTTAACGATGTACTTTAGGTAGTTCTTAGTTGGAATTACTTGATCTTGGATTGCCAATATAAAGCCTTCCGTTTCAGGAAACATATGACCAGAGATCAACCAGTAGTTCGACGCTGCACTGTCGACATAATCTTGGTTGACGTTATTTATATGTCTTCCATGAAGGGGCTTCTCTTTCCATTTCAGCAGTTTCTGATCTGTGGTCTGGTGGTGTATTTGGACATGTTTTTGTGTCAGTCGCAGTGGTGTTGAGTCATCAACTAGGCACATGACTCTGTGTAGATCAGAAAATTCTGCGAGTTTCCGGAAATGACTACGTAAAATGGAAATTTGTTGATCTAATAGTTTGCTTAGATCTGTCAATCCTCTTCCTCCTTCATACCGTGGCAAAGTTGTACGTTCGACAGAGCTCTTTGGGTGGTGATTTTGAGCTTTTGTTAGTAAAACTCGAACTTTTCGTTGAAATTGTTCAATGTCAGTCTTGCACCAATTAACTATACCGAAAGAGTAACTGAGCACTGAACACGCATAGGTGTTAATAGCCTGAAACAGGTTTTTACTGTTTAATTTAGTTTTCAACAGCCGTCTTACCCTTCTATAAAACTCTGCTGTTAGGTCTTTTTCATAGTCATGTGATCAGTACGTTGAGCCTGCTTTATTCCAAGGTAAAGTATGACCTTCCCCCATAGATTTAATTGAGGTGTCATCTCCCATTTCGAAGTGCCCCTGCTGTATTTTGCCTTTAACAATATTAATAATTCGGCATTTGTCTAAGCCAAATTTCATATGGATGTCACTAGAGAACCCTTCTACTATTTTAAGCATATCATGCAGCTGTTGTTTCGTAGCTGCCATCAACTTTAAGTCGTCCATGTATAACAAATGGTTTATCTTTAATGCTTGTACGTTGTTGTGTTTGAGACTGAACCCAAAATTAGTCGAGTACAGTTTGTTTGAGAGAGGGTTCATGGCAAGGCAGAACCACAGCGGACTAAGAGGATCTCCCTGGAATATACCCCTTTTGATTGGAATGGGGTCAGTTTGTATCGAACAGTTGGCTTCATTCAGTGAGATTTTGGTTTGCCAGGTGGACATGGCATATTCTAAAAAGTTAATGATACAATTATTCACTTTATACAGTTTCAGTACCTTAATGAGCCAATCATGTGGAACTGAATCAAAGGCCTTTTTGTAGTCCACATATGCCATGTAGAGATTTCGACGTTTGGCGTGGGCTTGATTGCAGACAACGGAATCAATTATCAGTTGTTCTTTGCAGCCCATCGAATTTTTCGCGCATCCCTTTTGTTGTTGAGTAATTATGTCGTTCAGCTCACAATGTTTGAAAATGCGATGATTAATGCACGATGTTATGAGTTTGTATAAGGTTGGAAGGCAAGTGATTGGTCGGTACTTTGCTGGGTCCTGTGCACATAGGCTGTCCTTTGGTAAGAGGTATATAGCACCATGCGTAAGGAAAAGGCATCTTGTGTGGGTGGGTAATTACGTCATTTATAAGGGCTGTTAGTGTTTCGTGGGTTGCGTACAGTTTCTTTATCCAGTAATTTTGTACACCATCTGGTCCTGGTGCTTTCCAGTTATGGAGGTGCTTCATTATGTTGGATGTGTCTTCCGTTGTAAATGGTTGGTGTTGCATGGCATCACAGTTCTGAAATGCAGCCTCCTCTTCATTAATACAGCTGGCTCTGGAGTTATAGGAGATTGTTGTGGAAAGTCGTGTTTTCCAGAATTCCTCGATGTCTGTTTTACTGGGATAACTAGGGGCTTCATTATTATTGGCGTTGTTAAGTTTTCTATAAAACCCTTTTTCTGATTGTCGGAAAAGTGTGTTGTCTAAACTTATAATTATTATTATTATATAATTATTATGTTTGAGAAAAAATTTCTAATTAGTCACTCTCTAGACCAAAACCATGCCAACTACCCCCATCTGTCTCTGTAAGCCAGAACCTGCCAATTTGTCCCCTCTAAACCAAAAGCCGGTGAGGCCCCTGAAGCCAAAAGCATCTAAACTAAATTTCATAAAGTATCTGCGAACGACACAGGCCAAAATATTAACAGTAAATTGATAAAATATATTTCTACTTGATTATTGACAGTTGCTTTCTTCTTCAATTTGCAGATACAACGAGGCAGCCTAGGTCGGACGAAGAAAATGGAAGGAATTATTTCTTTGTGTCTCACGACGAGATGATGGCCGACATCGCCGCTAATGAGTATTTAGAATATGGCACTCATGAAGATGCCATGTATGGAACCAAATTAGATACTATTCGAAAAATACATCAAGAGGGTAAAATGGCCATTCTTGATGTCGAACCTCAAGCACTCAAAGTGCTTCGTACCGCTGAGTTCTCACCATATGTTGTGTTCATTGCCGCTCCGGCACTACAAAATATTGCAGATGTAAGTATCTCTACTAACGATGTTGCATACATTTAAACTAAGAAAGTACTCACATTAGTATTAGCAAAAATATGTAAAATCAATACTTCCTTCAATTTTTCTTAGCTGAAAATCGATCAGTTTTTATAATAATAGTCCAAAAACCAATTCCTGAAATTTGTGTATAATTCCACTCTATTCAAACTCACTTTACTTAACATATAGAAGTTTGTTAGTGAGTATGCCGATTCCCATACAGAATGCAGACACTTTTTTTATTTCGGTTGATACATATTAGGCAATACTGCAATAGCTTTCTCTATTCGTCGGCATAAAATGGTTAAAGAAGTATGTAAAAACGGATCATCAACCATTGTTAAACCACTACTGCCTATAGTACCATTTATGTTTTTCACTTAATTCACATATGTATTTCGGTGTTCTTATTTCAGCACCACGTGAATGCTCAATTTTTTCTTAATTTGAAGTTTCCCAAGAAAACAATTAAAATTCTTAAAAAATATATGACAATTTTATTTACCGGTAAACTGCAAGTCTCTGCATGATTTCTACGTAGTTTATTAAAAATAAACTATTCTCTTATTATTTATGACCGTTATATTATTTTTGATACCTGCATAAATATCTCTATCGTAGCACTTATCTTGGTGATGCTTCTACTGTATGATCTTAGTTTGGTATTACCCTCTTCATGCCCCACAAAGCATGTCTACGAAGTTTATTACTATGTTGATATAATTTATCATTCATGAATGTTGGATCTGGGAGTAGTTTGATAAAGTTGGATGAAAGATTCATCAGGTGACAGAAATAATTCCAACTGAAGAGTACTTTCTTTATTCTTTGTGATAGATAATGATTTTATCTAGTTTTCCTCACTACCGATAAAGATAGATCACCCCTCGAAACACCCGGAGATTCTTTGGAACCTTTGGAAATAGATCCACTATATGTTTCCGGGCTATTTTGCCGTGGTCTATTCGAATGTCTTCCGAACGTTTCCTCTTCAACTGCGGCATCTTCAGCGGCGCGGGCGTAATTGATACCTCGTTGGGTGCTCGAAGCGAATAGAACTGTCGACTGGCGTGACGCTGGTATTTATGCTAAGCGGTGGAAACAGTCTGTCCTGATTGGTCGGGGTGAATTGGGTGGGCGAGGACTACGAGCTTAGAGGGTTTCGGTGTTGCGCATCGAAGTGCGGGATATCTTCTTCTTTCCTGTTGAAGTTGTTTCGATGTTTATATATCTCTATGGGTTCCCGCTGGAGATGGAAATGATAGTGAAATGTATTTGACAGAACTTCTGTGTTTTGGTATTTTATAAGTTGTTCCTCTGGTAGCAAAGCATGCTCGGCGACAGCAGATTTTTCCGGTTGCAACAACCGACAATTTCGTTTGTGCTCAGTTACACGCGTTGCATTGCTATAGTGGGTGCAGGTATAAAGATAAATAACATTTTTGAGAAAAAATGAAAAGACAGTAAATTTTATATCAAAACTTTTTAGTTTTGCTTCAATTAAATAGCTCCATCAAGTTGAGAATAAACCAGAGCACATGTAACATTCTACTCAAAGGGTTTCTACTGATCCGTGATGCATTGAGTAATACAACAGATTACAAACTTACACTTTATTTAGAAACTATGACAATGGTTTCGCGTTCGATGGAGCTTATTCATATATTGGCAGTACCTTAAGAAGTGCAACATTTATATATTAAATTAAATAAAAATAAAAGTTAGAAATGCTTCTTTAATATGCTAGTTCTGTTAATATTCCGAAGAAATAGCCATAATACAATAAACAGGTTATATTATAAGATTATGGGTTTTCCCAGGTGTAATTTATACATAGACGGTGGGTCAGCAGAATAAACATTATGTTCGTTCGTGTTCGTTCGGCGCGGCTTGTCTTCTGTACACAGTTTAAACATGTTTTTTCAAATTTATGTAACTCTCTGATTACAATGAAAACAGAAAACAAAAATTAGTTTCATTTATTACATTTCTTTCAAAATTCCAATTGTTTAGGAGAAATTCCAGTTTATATTTTTTGACGGTACAGTATTATATTGTTTGTACATTAAATAAGGGTGTCTAAAGACAAGTTAAAATCATTATCATTTTTTGTTTTTCAGTTTGACGGCAGCCTAGAAAGACTAGCCAAAGAATCTGAGATGTTACGCCACGCTTACGAGCACTATTTCGACTTAACTATCATTAATAACGACATTGACGAAACTATAACCGCTCTGGAATCCGCAATTGAACATGTTCAAACTACCCCACAATGGATTCCAGTCTCTTGGGTCTACTGACAGCGACGATCCTTGGAGTATTGTTCTTTCCAAAACTTTTGAACTTATTCATCCGCATTTGATGGATTATTTAAATTGGTACGAGGTCAGTCAAATCGATACGAACTTTTATTAAAGAGGCTTTCCGCCAGTGAGATGCAATTTCTTGTAAATACACACATGCATCCGATTGAAGTGTAATTGATTCTAATTTACTTTAGTAAAGTCTCAGTTCAGAGGTGCTATTCTTTAACATTCATTTTAATGTTTTAAAACATGGCACATTATTTTTAGTTTTGGTGTATGTACCTATATTTACTGCAAGCGAAATTCTTAGATTAATATATTAACTTAGGGGAGAGAATACAAAACAGACCACTCATGGAAAACGTTAATAGAAAATTTACCATAGGATTTAATTTAAAAATTAAATCAAAATTATTTACTTTACGTTAAATAGTAATCAGACTTTAGTAAAATCATAGTTAATATATAATATATATAAATAAATATAAGTTAAATTGTCTTGCCTTAATAGCGAGGCCAAATGGAACATAGATACAGGCAAAACTGATTTTAGTATTGTGTCAACACATTTTCTCACGGATGTATTACTTCATCATCGTCATCATCCTTTCCGGTAAATGACAATTTGCATAGCATCGTCGCCGTGTGCATTTATAGCTTTTTATGTGGATCTTGCGTCCCCTTTCTTTGGACGTTTTTAGCCTAGTGTCACTTTTCTTCTTTTTCAATCTCATCCTATCAGCCTGCCTTCTTTTCTTGCTTTTCTTTTTGATAACTTGACTCACTATGGAAACTGAACTCTACCTTTTTATTTTCAAGTACAAAACGATGCAGTTATAAGATTATAAATAGCCGATTTTGGAAAACGGTGTTATATCTTAATGTCCAAAACGAAATGGTTTGCTATTAACTGTTAAGTTTTATTATTCTTTGGGTCTGGATACTTATAATTTTTTGATGTCGATAGCTGAACATCTTGAATATGCATCACTAAATCAGGCCCCAGTTCATATGTAAAGGAAGAATAGGAAAGAGCAGACGAATAGATGTTTAAATAAACGTTATATATTGCGTTTCACTTACGTTAGATTGATAGTTACTTTTTATGCTTATGGCAAAGGACCTTGTATTACACTAGCTGTAAGTACTGGGAGCTGGTAGCTCAATATTGAGAACTGCTGCTGAGAAAACGTCAGCCTATGTGAACTTATCACGAATCATTAGTCAAACTTCAGTGGCATAAAGTGCAAGGAAAGTCATTGATATCGTAGTTGTTTTTCGAACAACTTATATTTATCTTCTGTGATTTTCTCTATATTTTGAGTAGACTTGTATTTATCGAGCCTTGTTTTTTAAATTACCGTTTGACTCACAGTTTTCAAGAGCATAGTTATAGTCCATTTTTAATCACACTTTCCATATTAGACCGTCGTCTTAACATTTGGGTATTAAATCAATTAAAAGCTACTTTACATATATAAACCACAAACATAACATAAATGTCGTAAACCAATGCAAAGTGTTAAATTTACAAATAAAAAAAACATAAAATAACTTATCTGGTTAAACAAGTGCCATACTCTCATTTAGAGAGGTTGTTAGTCGTTTTAAAAATAAGACTGTTTTGCCTGTGTAAGGTCCGTTTTATTATCTTTCCCCGTACAAATTTCAATTGAATCAGTATTTGATGTTGTTTGCTTTTGTATAACTGTTAAAATAATTGTATTTTCAATTGAATATCATGCTTAACAGTAGAGAATAACAAAAAAAAATTAACATATGTTAATTTTTTTTTAATTCGTGTAGAAAGTGAAACTGGAATATTATAAAAACGTAAGACAAAAAACATTTTAAACAGTAGTTGAAAAATCGTCTTTTTCTTTTGAATAATGTAATTTTACTCCAGTATCAAAAATCCATCAAGCTGCTACATCATGCTAAAGAAGTAATAATATGATCCTACTGAAAAAAATGGAGCTTGAGATTTATGTTACATCAACAAAACAAATCACATTGCAACTCATTTGTCATCAAAGTCAAGTGTTCTTAAAATTACTTCCATTTATATATCGTCTTCAATTGGCTGACCTAAAACATCCCACTTGCAATTAGTCGATTAAAAATTGATTAGTGATGCTAACCATAAGTTGTCAATACTAATCATTATTGATTATTTTTACCTTATTTATTACCACTATTTGATTTTAAAAAGCTATGAATAATGCATTTGTTTGCAGGGTGACTTATTAAGGAAATGTGATTGTTTTACATTCTAGTCCTCCAAAAAAATAATATTTTATAAGTTTTTAATTTCTATGTATTTTTTGTATTCAGTAGATATAGACATTATTTTGGGAGAGATCGATGTATGCTGTACCCTGCAAATAGAGCAAAGCTTTGTCCTTCATATGATTTAACGTTTAACAAAAATGCACAAAAAATTACTGTAGGTACTGATGTAATTCAGAATGGACTAAAGGCATTTCCACTAAATAATATGCACTCTATAGAAACAACTACTATCATAATATCAAAGAACATACCCAGAATTAAAACTGAAACGCCCCTGCAAATAATAACAATATTTTCTGATTACTTTATCTCTGCAAATATAAATATAGTTAATGCTAATTCCCTAAATAGACTAATTTTAACAGTATTTATAAATATTAGATAGATGTGACTAGAAACACTAGCATGCAACTTCTGTTGTATATTAACTACCATATATCGAAATTCGCCTAGTATTTAAAGTGATGACAGTGGCACTGTTAGGGTACGGCGCGTTGGTGTCACCACCCAGAGTCGAAGCCGGCCCATGATTTCTGTCAACTCAGCCATCGGATGAGTTTAGATATCTCATAGAGGGCGCCCCAGCAAACCGGTTATGCATTATATATTTTTTATTGGGCTAAGATTAAGAACATTAAGCTATCTAATGATACAACAAAAATAGCTAAGGGACATCTTTTTATCCCATGGTTGCAAATCTAAATCTACTTTCTGGTTTGACCCTGTCAAATTCTTCAATTTCACTGTAGTGTTCAAAAGAAGTCAGTAAAACAGCTTTAATTTTTGTGTGCCATGTTATGATGTGAGAGTTATTTTCTTTGTAAAAGTCCTTGTATAAATTTTCACGGAACAAATTGCGTGCGAATATCTTTTTGGTTTTTCTTTGGAGTTTCAGATAAGGGTTCTTACAGATGCTCAACAGATTGAGAGAGCTTGGCAGGTGTCTTTTCATTGTTGACCATAATGAAATATCTTTTCAAACATTGAGTTAAGATTGGTTCAAACTTAAATTATTCGGATTATCTTTAGGCCGCATCTACTCCGAAACCTAACAAAAATTTTATTTAGACAACCCAATTCACCAAGAACATACAGGTTTATTTACTTCAAATAATAATTTAACACAAATTGTATATTGCTTCCACAACGTTAATTTTCATTCTTTCTAGTTTCATGTTCATCCACTTTATACGCCTCGTAAGGTACATAAAACTGAGCAGAAACAGATTCATGTTCCAAATTGCTTTCAAATCAATTTTTGTCTTTAAAGAATTTAAGTCTTGAGTCAGATCGTTAAGTCGTTATTCAAAAGTTTATTTATTTTCAGTTCCTTTTAAATATTAATTAATCATAATGTACCTATTTTATCTGTTTTCCAAATATTTGCATCAATTATTGGATTTATGTCTGTTATTTCTTTGACATGCTTAATTCATATTTAATTTAAATGTAGGTGAAGAAATAATTAATAAATTATGTAAATATATATGAAATAAGTAAAAAATGGAAACAATAACTTTAAATGACTTAAATCATGCATAGCTCAATTTAATGCTTTTATGATTTTGATTAACTATGAACTTAAAGAAGGGAACTATATCGGGGTGTTAAAATGTTTATAAAATGCACAGATTATCTACAGACTAAAAAACTAAAAAGCTAGACTTCAGGGAATCCTGCTTCTTGCAGAAAGTTTCACACAGTGAATATTGCTCTTTAATCAGTTTATTATGGGCAGGTTGTGTTAATATTATGTCTTTACCAAAATAAATAAGTAATTTTTTGTGCAATTATGATTTGTAGATAGAAAAATTTTAAGCTACCAACGTTTCCGAAGGCATTTTATTTTCACGTCAGTTTGTAGGGTAATATTTAACCAAAGAACGTATATATATATCTTGAAAGACATTTATTTATTTTTAGCTTCAAATTGTAGCTTGATCATTGAATTAAAGTTGAAGAAGCTAAAGTATGTTTAGGTAAGATATTTACAATATATTTCACTTGATGTATCACAGATACCTTATTTGAAATGCATTTAAAATATGTTTAGTAGGTACCACATGTTTATTATATTTTGATTATTTCTGAAATTACATTGGTGTCATTCATTCAATATCTATATTCTAAGCGACATTGCACTTGTTCATAAAATTATGAACCCTTCCTGGTTTGCTTCAGCATTTAAACATCACAGTAAAAGGCTTTGCATTCAATAAGTAATCATCTAACTTAAAAACTTATAATAAATATCAGTTCTGATATAATTTATTAACAAAATGAAGTGTTTATATTTTCTCCGATAATAAATTCCACTGATGGTACCAAAATCTCTGTTGGTTATGGTTGGTTGTTATTTGAATGGACACATTGTTATTTTAATTTTATTAAATAGAACGGATAATATTGTAAATATAAAAATAAGAAACGTGAAGATAATCTGCTTCAAAATTAATAATAGCAATACATTCAAAGTATTATAAATGTAATTATTATATAATGTGATCATAATCATTATAAAACAAAGTGCTCATACCATAAATAAACATTTTGTAGATTTTTTTAAATGTGATTATTAGTATTTCGTTTCATTTCGGCATAATTGAATGAATTTTAGAAGATTAAAAAAATAATACTAAATCTTTGATGATGTTGTATTTATTGTAAATCATACATGTTTAACATTTTATATACAACATCCTCTTTAAAACCTAAATCAATGAAGCGTTATTAAAAATAATATTTACATTACCATCACATCTTAAGAGGAAAAAAACTACAAATATTTTCACACATCATCAGTTGTACATAAAACTGTGTTACTTCAACCATTGAATAATTCGCCCCATTACATTATTATTAATATCTAAACGATCAAAGATCACTTAAATCAATATTAGCATCTAACATTGTTACTAAAACTGTTGAATTTAAGAAATTTAAAATAGATTTAATTAAAAGTGATAAAGAGTATATGTAAATTGCTTTCTCCAAAATATGAAATAGAGAATGGTGCTATTTTAAAGATGAATATTACTAATTAAATATAGGAAATATTATCTTGATGAATATTAATATAATATGTATATAATTATTATATTAATGAAAAATAATGAAGTAAATATATTCTTTGCAATTTCCATAAAAAATTTAATTTTTACTTTGTACTTAATAAGATAAGTTCTCAACTGGATTTAATTAATTGCAAATTACTCTTTAAAGAATTAAATTAAATTATATTCCAAATTTATATGTATAAAAGTTCGAATTAGTAATACTGTTAATAAAACGACGCCTTAGTTAACTCTTTTCCGAGAAATAAATTAAGAATTAATTGGTCAGACATATGGGAAAAAATCATCACTCTAATTGAAGTACTTTTTGTCTCTATACCTATATCAACCTGACACTGGTATCTATTATTAATATAAATTACGAACTTTTCATACCAGTTTCTGGTTATTCAAAACTATATTAGTAATTATCTGTTCTAAATTAATAAAGGATATATTATTGAGAGGATCTTACCATATATACACTAATAAAACCAAATATTGAAGTATTCATTATCCTAAAGAACAACTACTTTAGAACAAACTGAAGTAAAACATCTAAAACATAATTTTCCAATTTGGACTAGTGTGTTTACCTTTAACAATAGTGGAGTGAGGTTATTTGAGATATTTTTAAATAGTTGATGGTGGAAGCCATTACTTTGTGATATGATTGTAGAAAAACGAATTACTTTGTTTTATATCACTAATTTATTTAATAATTTAATAAATAAACATAAAAAACCGTGACTAGTTTCAACAATACTGTCATTTCCAAACGGAAATAAAAGTCATTCATGAATTTATATCCGTTTGAAAATGACATGTATTGTCGAAACGGTTTTTTATGTTTATTTATTAAATATATAAATAATATAATGATATTAAAAAAAGTGATTCGTTTTTCTACAATCATATTTTTAAATTTTTATATCAGATCTAAATTACAATAAATTTCTAATATAATACTTTTAATGTTTTTTGTTTTATATTTTCTGTATTTTTCCTAAATATGGAACAAATTATTAAATTCAATTATGAATAAAAAAGCTGTGTATATTTTGGATTTTTTTGGTTATTTTTTAAGTAATTTGAACCTCAAGAAGCATCAAAAATCACAAATATTTCACATAAGGATCATCCTAGTATACAATAAGTAGATGTTCTATGCAATAAAAAAATAAAGTGATTTCGATTGTTTGTTTTAATTTTATATTCTCTTGACATTACTAACTATAACATAAAAATATATACTTAACTTCCTTATTAATTAATAAGGTGTTACGTTTTATACTGACAAATAAAACAACCTTCTTTGATCTAGCATCAATTTTATATCCTTATATTAAAATAGTAAGTGTAGAGTGAAAACAGGTCATAATTTGGAGAAAACTATTTCAATCACTGACACCTATGTATATTGATTTAGATGAGAGTTTCTATCAAATAAACATTTTATTTTATATGCTGAACTAACTAACTAAACTCACCTAAAATGTATGCAACGTTTTTTTCTTGTTTAGATCACATATAATGTACAAACTATAACTAAAACTCCCTTGTTAATGTTTAAACTAATTTTAAAACTATAATCTATTCATTTGTTGAACAGGTTTACAAATTGTTTAATGCAAATTTTTATAATTTATTACAAAATTGTCATATGAAAATTAATCGGCTTCAATAATGTTTTTTTAATCGCGTTTGCTTAATTATAAGTTGATTAACTGAATGAATTTTAAAAGGGTTTATATTATAGGTGCGTAACTGTACTTTAAACTTCCAAAAACGAACTAAAATAAAATTATTTAAAAATAATTTGATAAAAGATGTAGAATTAGTTATGAAAGTTTGCAATTCACTGAGAAATAGAAAATTGTAGGTTCAATATTTCTGAAATAAAAAGAGTATTACGATTCGCCTCGTGTCTTTATTCAACCACAAAAATGTTAGAAACATATTACCATGAGGATGTATCAAATTACTCCAAAATTCTACAAATTTGTATGGATGAAATTTGTTTTGTACCTACACCATGTGTACCGTACTTTGTCGACTTGGGAACATACCATTTTGCCTATGTAAACTCCTAAAGTAAGTAAAATAATAATTTTGGTATTTATTAATTTATCCATCAAAATTGGCCTAAACCCCAAATAAATTAATATGGCTGAGTAAGTACAGTCAGATTTTTAAAATTAGTGGCCACAGTGGCCCTCTGACGTCATCTGAAGACAAATGGGTGTGCAGTTAAATCAATCAGGTCCATGCTTACGTCAGGGTTTCTCCGGCTCAGGTAAGTACCTTCATACGAATGCAGAATCTCACCTTGTCTACATGTGGAAACTACTGATTTACTCTGCATCGAATGGACTCTGCATACGAGCGCAGTAACACAATCTGTTATTTCCCTTTGTTTTTGCGGGTACATATGCAATAACACGTCAACAATAACAAAGTTTATTCAATTTCAACAATCACAATTTTCTCCATACAACAGTGTGTTTGAGTCTTACTAAGTTCTGCAATAGTACTTGTTTCACTAATGTTTAAAAACTATAGTGGCCGACTGACGCATTGTGTAACTTTATATTCCAAAAAAATTCTACTTACACGAGCTTTATGAATTTTCATCACATTTCTTTCAGCAATTGTTCTACATTCACAATGCTTTATAAACAATGCTTTGTGCACTAAACGAACTTTTATCGAATTAAACGAACAACGTTTTCCAAACGTTGCTGCCACAATCTTTTACAACTCACTAAACTAATACAACGACTTACTACTCCGAAGTAGGTACTAACTAACACTGTTTCTTTCAACGATCTGCATTCCCAGAATGCTTTACGACCCTAATTGAAAACCAAATTCTAAAAAATTACCATTAAAATTACACTTGCATCGTTTTAGATATGCAATCTACAAACTATGCCCCACGACGCCATAATTCGCACTCTTTCTCACTACTATAGGTTTCGAGACTATTTTATGTGGGTTCAAGATTAAAATATAACCTTCCTGCCAACTGAGCATTGCTACCAACTGAAAGTTGTGGGTTATTTGACTAATAGTTTTGATGTTATTGCCAGGGTATGCCGTTGACTAAACCAACCGTTAGAATGCGCCATTACGCAGCGATCTTGGGTACTCGAGGTTATTTATCCCTTTCAAAGAAAACTTTTCGAACATCATCTATTACTGTTACGTCATCTGTTAACCACTAGTAGAGAGCCAACAAAGTTCAACCAGAAACCTCTTATGCACAAACAACACAAAATAACGACACCATACAGGCAAGTGCTCAATACATTCAACAAATGTTCCAACAATTTTTAAATTTCATATCGAGTCAAGGAACGGGCTATGGGTAATACACGACAACCGCATTCACTATAGATAATAACTAACGCCAAGAATGCACGCTGGAATTCAAGATTAACTACTACAAGAGGACAAGGACTGGCTGACCATTCAGATCAGAATGGATATATGGTTATTAGACCAAGTGAACCCATATGGATTGAGTCTATAAATCCTGATGTGTTTGATATATTTGGAACCCGGAAATGAGTATGGACAACCCAAAACCCAGAATTGCGTAAACTACTTAATCACTAACAACGAGAAACCCAAAATGAGCTACAGGAACATCGTAATGAACAATGGAACCGACATCTTGAGGATTTAACAGAAGAAGACCACATCTCACTATGGAGCTTAGGAAAAGGCTATCCGGCAAAATCAAAAACCACCCACTTATTTCAGATAATAAATCAATATACACAGATGAAGATAAGGCCAACATATTTGCTGATATACTGGAAGAACAATTCAACATACATCAACAATTCCAAACAAACACCGACAAGGACACCCACGCTAATGCTATATTTGAACATTTTAACAAATCTACTTAAGTTAACAGTAATATTCGTCCAACCAACCTCACGGAAATACAAGAAATTATTAATACTCTCAAAATTAGGAAAGCCCCAGGACACAATAGCTAATAAACAATTAAAATTCCTAACAATTTTATCCCTTACATTCTCAACATTGTTAACAGCATACTAGATACGTTGTACTTCCCTGATTGCTGGAAAAAGGCTATTACCATTATGATTTCTAAACCTGGCAAGGATGTTAAAAATCCCAAAAACCATCAGCTTACTCCCCTCACTCTTCAAAATTACGGAGCGAGTAATATTACAACGCTTGATAGAGACATCTGAAGAACAAAACGTCATCCCTGATGTTCAGTTTGATTTTTGATAAAAGCATGGAGCAGACCAACAAACCCTCCGTCTGGCAGAAATCATCTATGATAACCATAAATAAAAAAACACTCCAGTGCCAGAATACTCGACGTTTCACAAGTTCTCAACAGGGTATGGCATCAATGCCTTATCCTTAAATTACTCCGCTTCCAAATTAGAACAGTTATAAAAAAATTAATAGCAAACTTTATCAACAACAGGTATTACATGGTTAAACAAAACAAACACTTCACTAACTACAGACCTATGAGAGCAGGAGTCCTCCATGGTGCAGTACTTTCACCTACGTTGTACAACCTTTACACAGCTGACATTCCCATCCATACCACACACGCAGAAACGCTCGTATTTGCCGACGATACTGCCATTATCGCCACTTCGGTGTCACAGGAACAATGCACAGAAAGTCTTACTCTAAATGGTAGGTGTTGAATACATGGGTGGATCCAAGGGGGGCGATTGCCCCCACCGAGAGCCTCAAAGTTAGTAAATTTAATATTAAAATGAGGTAATCTTAACTCCAAGAGCATAGAAGCATATCTCTTCTATGGGTTTAAACCACATAACGACTATTTTTAATGTAAAGTGCAAGAAATATGGGTATAACATTATATTTTGGCAAATTTAGTACAGGATTCGCCCCTGGATAAGTAGTATGGAATTTAAGAGAAGCCATAATCGTTCTATCGATATAAGTATGATGTAACCGTCTAGCCCTTTAACTATTGATTCGGTTTCTTTAATTGCTTTAATTATTTCAACATTTGTTACATCGTATATTTTACATCCAATTAAGTTGTTTGCACGCGGAAGGGCCGTGGGTTGACAGTTTTTGTGTCCTCAAACAATTTCCGTATGTGGTCCTTAATTATAGTTGATTCAGGTGAATTAATGGGATATTGTCAATTATCTTTGGATCCCATATTTCAACAAGATAATGCTCGGCCTCATGTTGCTCGAGTTAGTTTTTTTTTGAAGAGACCATGTGAATCTGTTGCCCTGGCCACCCAGAACCCCCATATAGACATGTATATGATGGATAGAAGGCTCGGAAATTTACCCCAACCCCCACGGATCTTGGAGGTTCTAAGACATGAAGTACAGGTATCTTGTAATAGTATTCCTCAAGAAGAAATAGACCACCTTATTGAATCGATGCCAAGACGTAACAGCGGTGACAAACACATTAACAAATTTAAAAAATTCTGGGGTGCCTTCATATATTCTGACAATTTGCTTATTTAGGAAATATGGTGTTCAGCGCACTGCCGATATCCGTGAAACCCAATTCGATTGGCATTTGACATTCTTTAGTTCGACTCATGCATCTTCCCTTAAAATAGGTAAGTGATCAATGGAGCTGAAGGCATTGCGGAACCTCACTAGTTCTCGTGGTTGAGCGGAGTCTAGTGTACTTTGTATTATATTCTGTATGATCTTAGTGAATACTTTGTATACTACAGGAGACTTATCGGTATGTAATCTTGTTTTTGTAGATTTAATTCTGGTAGTCCTTGATATTGTTCAGAATTTTATTTCAAACAGTTATTGTTTATGCTGTTGGTGTTTTCCTGGTGAAATTGAATCTGTTCAATTTATATTAAGGACAACTCTTAATCTGACAAGCATATAATTGTTTCCCGTCCTGAATGTATTTAGAGTGCTGACATCTTTGAAGGCGCTGATGATGTTTGTCAGGAAAAGTCTATTTCATTCTAGACTGACCCATCGGAAGCTTCTAAGGTCCACTTCATTTTGGAGTTTTTCTTCAAGAATGAGTTTGATGACAGCATTTTCCGATAATGTGCGAAATATATTAATCTCTCATCAAACAAATGGTTTATTGTGGGGCAATTAACTGTATTACTGGAGTATATTTTCGAAAGTGACACTGTTAAATACCTACTTGACCTGATATGCTGTAAAAATCCAATTATTTTATTGGTTCATCTTTTATAGATAAGGAATCCTACTCCCGTTCATGTTCAATGATTATCACTTAGCTAATGATTTTTGATACCTCCTGTCCAGAATCTACACAATACTAGCTAGGTTTGACAGTATCCAGCAGTAAAATATTGCTAGATGTAGTGTACCTAGTCAAATATTGGTCTCCAGAGAATCTTTCATATACACTGAACTCCCTAACCTTACCTCTTTTCTGTTCCAAAGAACACAATTATCAATACAAATCAAGACAGTAAAAGTCTTAAAAAAAGCAATATGAATTGTCAATAAAAAATATCAATTAAAAAATTCAAAATGTAATTTATTCCTGTTATTCATCAACAATTATTGCAGATAATAATAATTTTTAGCACCAATCTTAGAAATAATAGTTACATGTTATTAAACAAAGATTAAATACTGAAATATATTTATACATTTATCAAATAGAAAATTATTATGGCAGATATTGTTTTCATAAGGTACATAAAAATATTAACCAGATTAACATTAATATTGAAAAATCTCAAAGACATAATCCATTTTGGATATTTTATACTTTCCACCCCTATCAAATAACTTGAATTTCACCTTTGCAATGAGCGCAACATGAATGCATTCCAGGATGCTGCAGAAACACTTGGTTACTCCCTAATGTTGCAGCACCCATCACTGCTTTGCATAAAATATCTTGTTTACCAGATATACTAACAGGATTTTGAAGAAGCTGAAACAGATCATTTTACTAATTGTTATAAACATTTAAATGCAACAAATATAAATAACTTCTAAATTATTTCTGGGGCACATTTTCTAAAGGTTACACTTTATTACAAATTGAATAGCAAAGAACAGGATAATAAAAAAGTAGAATTTGCTCAACATGACTTCATATTTCAATACTTGCTGGTGAGCAAGTTATTACAGAAATAATGTGTCTAACTATATGTAGTTACACAAACTAAATTTTAAGAATCAGAAAACAGAGCATAAAATATTGAAAAGAAGAGTTTTTAAATATGCATGTGTAGAAAATGTTAACCCATCATGTCTATTACACAACAAGATTACATCTTTCAAATAAATATAAATGCACTCTGGTCATAAGTACTCTGTATATCACTTGTGGCAATCAGGATGTCCTTAGCAATAACAAATTAAAAAATACTTATTACAAAAAAGACATATTTACCGTTTCAGCAGTTCTTTCTGCTAGTGTGAGCTCACAAAACTTATCATTAACTTCTAGGAGTTCAATAAGTTCAATCTTCAACTGATATGATATGTCTTTACTCAGCTTATCATTCAAATTCACTATTTCAAAGACATTTTTACTTTTAGAATCGTCTTTGAATTCAGTTCCAACTATATGATTGGATATTCCAATTAATTTTTTACAAATTTTTGTTGAAGTACTGTGAATTTTGTGGGAATCCCTTAAGAGGTTTTTTATTACTTCTTGCAAATCATGTATTCTGTTTGATAATGCTGACTTCCACTTTGCTAACTCCTCTACCATTAAGCTGAAACAAATTGCATGTATATATATAAAAGTTGACGCAGGAGCAATTATGAGAATTTAGTACTTGGTAAACTGCTTCTTAAATCCTATGATGTCTAAAAGGTAAAAGCAGATATTAAATTTGATTTTGAGCTGGGACATAGTACTAAAATTAATGATTTTTTTATGTGAAGTAATAAAATGTAGAAATACAACATATATTTTCAAAGTTCTGAAATTGTTCAGGAATTTCATGAGTATTTATAAAAATCATGACTGCAGAAGATTTATTCAGAATCTGTCTAGACTTGGAAGTAAATTTTCAAGAGGATTGACGAAAAGTTAAATAAAATACTGAAAAAACGTGACAAAAAAGAGACGCAAATTCGAAAAGAAATTCAGCAAAGGTTATGCAACGTTTTGAGGAGAAATGTACAATTGAACTGGAAAATGTTGTAACTGCAAAAGATGAAAAACAACAAATTCTTGCACCACCATGAAAATGAACAACAGAACCTAATGGAAGGTTAATTTTCAGAATTAGAAAAAAAGGCACGACAGAATTAAAGACCCAAGATGAACTTAAAACATTTGAACTAAAAGGGTAATTAAAAATGCATAACAAACAACCTGAACAACTAATAAAATTGGTGTTACAAGGTAACAAAATAGTTAATAAGAAAATAAAGAAATTAAGTGTATCAATGTCATAGGTGACCTTAGTTTTCAACAAACTTAAGGTCACCCATGACATTGATACAAGCAAAGTACAATGAGTACTATCAAAAATAAAGTGAAAACGGTGATTAAAAACATCCAACAAGTCTTGCAATGTTTATAAAACCACCCGCTTCTGATGGTAATCTTGACCTATGTGCAAACGACTTGAAGCAGTGGCCGAAATTAACGGTTGGGTCTACACGTTTAGTAATTTCTTTGAGATCCAGTCTTAGAACTTCTCCAGTAAATTCCAGTAGGTGAACAAGTTATTTTCAACCAGGTGCAACTGAGCGCAAAACACAAAAAGCTAGTAAAAGTCTTCTAGAATTTGAAGCAAACATTAGATGTGTAACTCATCGTATCTACTAAAATTACTTTGAAAATGTTAGACCCTAAAGTCGGAAATACGACATCTGCGCAATTCGTAAGGGCCCGGAGACCCTTATCAAAGGCAGAATGCAACAATACAATGTAGGGGTTCCATTTGAAAGAAGGCTTCCATTTGAAAAGAACTGTTATAGATGTCGCTGGTCTATTCCCCGAATCTGAGAGAGCATATGCCATACCCAATCAGGAAGCAACCATGGTGACAACGGTGTTGGTGGAACAATTTTCCAGCAGGTTCGGTGTACCGTTGGAGTTACATTCGGGCCAAGGGCGGAACTTTGAGTCCAACGTATTTCAGAATGTCAGGATGGACCTTGAAACAACATCTATCCAAGGCCATCAGCAACAACTAGCGTGATTGGACAGAGCATACTGGCTTAATAAGAACTACCCAGAACCCGATGCTGGCGACCAGAGATCGGATAAAAACACGTTACGATTTGAAGGCATATTCTATTGGGTTCCCACAAGGAGATAAGGTTTAGTTATACTATCCCCAAAGGAGTAAAGATAAGTTTCCAAAAGGTCACACCAGCCTGATCAAGAGGATCAATCACGTTGACTATAGCATTCGTCGTGGTTCATTTGAATCATGGAGAGGATGACTCCGATTGGGAAGATCAAAATAAAATGGAAGGCAGTGCTAAAAGATTTTACTTTACACTGCCAAACAGGAACCAAATAAACTAACTGGTAGTAAAAACCAATTCTCTGAACGCACGAGTAAGGAAGGAAAGGTATCGAAAATTTCCATCTTGTTCGAGAGAAAAGAAATTATCTACATTAGCATGAGGACCAAGACTGGAGTTAAGCTGAGTAGTTAGCAATGGGGTAAACAGCTGATTTCTAAGTGTGAGAGTTTGAAAATAACGACGAATGAAATTTTTGTATAAAAATTGTTTAGACCCATGGAGTCCGCAGTAATATATTACAGTGCACCAATCTGGAAACCTATAGTGCAATACATTAGAAACGTCTATCAAGTATGTGAATAAGAAATTAACTAGCAGTCAGTATGGCTTGACCATACCAGATATTAATGGCCCTGGCCCTGACATGCTTCTGGCTATAAGCAACATTCATACCAGCCATGAAAGAACTAGAGAGTCAAATAGGAGTAGTGCACTTTGTCAATTCAAAAAAGTTCCCTAGTCCATTTATTCTGGTATATTTATAGCTATAGCTGTTTTATCGCAATTTTGATTATACTGGGGGTAAGGGATAATTACTGTTGATGTATTTTAGAAAATATCCCGCGCGTCTATCTGTGTGAACGCGATAAACTCAAAAACTACTGAACAAATATTAATAAGGTTTTCACCAAT
This sequence comes from Octodonta nipae, assembly GCA_034190945.1. Classification (NCBI taxonomy): domain Eukaryota; kingdom Metazoa; phylum Arthropoda; class Insecta; order Coleoptera; family Chrysomelidae; genus Octodonta; species Octodonta nipae. Next base: position 85,676,137 of record CM067216.1, on the reverse strand, counting down.
GTGTATAATTAATGTTTTGTGTAAATTGAACGAAATATGGCGATAAAGATCTAGCCAACTGGTAGGTGCTTATTCCCTTTAAGATAAAACAAAACAATGTATAGTACAATTGCTCCTCTTTTACAGGTCTACAGAAATGTTTGGGATCTCATATGTCTATTTTTAAAGATGGCTTACTATACACAGTTTAAGTTTAAAAAATGGTCATATATAATGTGGTAATTGAAATGCTATTTAGATAGATACAAAATTAATCCTTATCAAATTAAATTCATTAGTTACATTAAACATTTAATGTATATTATAATTGCCCTTTACACCATTATGTTTAAATTAATATCCTAGAAGTAATAAAAAAAATTAAAACTACCTAGTGATAAAATAATATCAAGGAGTCCCATAGTACATGACTTGAAATATTTGCAGGATTGGAAATAAAATACATTTAAAATAAATTATAAGTTTAACATATTATGTTACATTTAAATCTAATCCATATGCTTAAAGTAACAAGTTTATAAGACACTACTATGAAAAAAAATTTTCTTTGCTACCTGTGTGAAGCTAGCTAGTATTGTATAAAACAAAAATGCAGTTTAAATTGTTATTTCAAAACCGAATATAGAATTTAGTGCTGAGAATGGAATTGAATTAATTCTGCTCATATGGTTAATAACAAATTTTAAAAAGAAAACATAAACAAAATTTTGCAAGTAGTTAAGAATACTCAATGAAAAATTGTCAAATGCATTTGATATAATGGAGCAGAAGGAAATTCTAATATGAGAAGACATTCAAGATTGGACAATTAAATGAGGGATGAAAAAAGTAGAATTATAAAAGATGGGAAAATAGAAGAGCCACAAAGTTTAATACACATATTTGTCAAAATGACATAAGAATTAACAATTCATTGAAATGTACAGCAAATTGTGATTATATTCTGAAATAAATTAAATCAATGAAACTTGGAATTAATTAATATTAAGCCAACAAACAAATTGAGTATGTTTTTATTCATGGGATTCCATAGAAGAATAAAAATATGCATCTAAATATCAAATTAAATATTACTAAGAACTCAAGAACTGTATAATCATTGAAAACCAAAAATAATTAGGCACTATAACATAAGGTGAAGAAATGTAAAAGTGCTCAAAACCTAGAGTAAAAACAAAAACAGGCCATTGGTCTATTCACTAAAGCATATGGTGATTTTAGATATTAGTGATTATTTCTTAATGAAACACTTACCTAGAAGCTAAAAATTTACTTCTCCAAACTTCACATTGACCAGACAACCATTCAGTTTGTTCCTGATGGGAAGTCAAATGATTTGCAGAATTAAGTAATGCCCTAGCCAAAGCTAATTTATCTTCTGTTAAATGTTGTACTCTACTCTCTAAATCTTCACCCACTGCTGCTACCAGTAATGTTTTTAACTCACTATTCACCTACAGATTACATTTTAAATATAATTTAATTATTTAATGTCAATTTCACCTGTGCTTGAAATTTTAATTGATTTTCCAAATGTAAATTGGACTCTTTCAGATTTCTAATATCAACTTCCAGTGCTTGCTTCTCTTTAGCCCACTGCATTTTCAACTTGGAGGCATCATGTGTTTCATTATCAAAAGTCAATTTGTTCATTTCTGTTTTGCGCATTTCAACAACTTGACTCACCAAACTTTGAATTTCAACATCGTTTTTAGATGATTTTAGTTGTGCTGCTTTTTTTTCAACATGTTGACCCATATTCAGAGATCTTACAGCAGCTTTATAAGGTTCATATGGTATGAATTTTGGATCTTTTGGTTTTGTAAGGAAATATTTAGAGACTTTTTTATCACTTGGGGCATATTTTGGTATTAGTTGGATAAGTGTAGATTTTGCTTTTACTGGTTTTAAAGACCGTAATATAGAGTTGTAAGATTCCTTATTTAAATTGATTGAGTTAATAGTAATCATACCACTTCCTATTTCTTTTTGCAGTGAGTTTTCTATGCCATCTCCTGCAGTTCTTAAACCCTTTTCCATTTTGTATAATACCTTTTTACAAATTTTAGAATTTAAGTACTACTTTGGCATTGGCATGCACTTAAACATTCAAACGCGAGTTACATATTTTGTTTCTTCAACTAGCCCATAGAAAAAAATTATATATTTTATATTTTTTAATGGGCTTTTTATATCTTTGTGCGCAAATTTACACTCAGAAATTGTTAGAAAACGTTGAGTGGGCTTTAAGAGTGCCCCTGCAACACTTTTTTCCACAAGAAAACTGCAAATTTAATATTTCATAATTTTGTAAAAAATATAGATTTTTGAAGTCTAAAATACGTATTTGCCGTCCATTACTACTGACAGCTGACATACCATATGACACAGAGCTGTAAATAATGCAGAATTTAACACGGAACAGCGATTTCGTGTTTTATGTAGAATTTCCCCTATTTAACTTAGATCATTTACCATCTAGATATAGCCTGTCAAGCATAAAATCGTGGCAATGCTAGAAAGAGAGGGCAATAGAGACAGTAAGAGGCTATTTCACTTAGTGGGTGGAAGCAGCTCCCAACTGAGTGAAATAGCCTCTTGCCCTCTCTATTGCCCTCTCTCTCCTTAGTCTTACCACGACATTTTTGCACTGCAGGCTATCTCTAGAAAGTTAATGCTCTAAGCTATTTAACGGTTTCTTTCTTTGGCTTCTTCCTATTCCGTTAATCACTGCAATTGCATGTAGCACGTAGATTTTAAGCCTTACTCATTCTTTTTTTGTTACATACACAGCAGAACATTGATTGTATCATGTATTTTGGCGGTGGTCTTGTGTCACCTTTTGCTGTGCCATGCCTGTAGGCAACAATTTTCAATTAAATCGTTTGACACAAGACCACCGCCAAAATACATGATACAATCAATGTTCTGCTGTGTAGGTAACAAAAAAAATTTTGGATTGATTTCAACAAGTAACACATAACTTTTAGGACGACACATTCAGGGCAATTGGGTAATCGGCTTCATTAAAGACGGGAGTGAAGACTTACGTTTAGAGGTTTGCCTTGACAATGTCAGGTCTACCGAGGTGCTGCTACCTCTTATCCAGAAGCATGTCGCAGAGGGTTCAATCATCTACACAGACTATTAGAGGGCCTATGATTGTCTGGCTGACCATGGGTACATACACAAAAAGGTCAATCATAGTGCATTAATAGCATTGATCGAAGCCATAAAGTTCACGTTTGGTGTTTAGTTTAGTGTTACTTGCTTCAACTCCCACCATCTCATTTCTCCCATCAGCTGCTTCAACAAATCAAGGGATGTTCCTCATTGATGGCATTTAAAATTGCAGTTTTTATGTCCCCCCCCCTCCAATTAAATTTTACATGCTAACCATATCTAAATTTGCAACCAATACATCAGGAAATAGCCTATAGTGCACAAATATTGTAACAACACTAAAACGAAACCGTAATAAAGACAGCAATATATATCACACTCCAATTAAATTTTACATGCTAACCATATCTAAATTTGCAACCAATACATCAGGAAATAGCCTATAGTGCACAAATATTGTAACAACACTAAAACGAAACCGTAATAAAGACAGCAATATATATCAACTTGGATGTTAATTCATCCCATTTAATGAAATAGTATGTTAGTGGTACCTCCAGGTGTATATACTCTACTTGTCAATTGTGAGATTAACTTTAAAATTTGTGTTCCATGTCAGTTGCAGGGCCCTTAAAACATCAAAATAGTTGGGATTTCTGCATAATTTCATCCAAGATTGTGTAAATATAGGTTATATATGACAAATTTCAAGTGAATTTTTTTGTAAAAAACAGGGTTTTCTTGTAGAAAAAAGTGCCGCGGAAGCATTTTATAGACATTTTTTAACGTTTTTTGAAAATTTCGTAAAAATAGGCGCACACAAAGATATAAAAGTGCTACCTTTTAATGTTTCATACTACACTATACAACAATACAACCAACAGCTGATTGTCAGTTTCCACTGTGTCCAGTGTCCAGTCAATTACTACTGTCATCTCGTAGTCTGTCATCACCTTAGTAATCTCAACACACAACTGACCATAAAAAAAAATCATTGTTCTATGCAACTGACAAGACTCTTTTGACAGATTATACTCATGATACAATAAAATAATATTTAATGTATCTTGGGATTTCTATTAAACTTTGATCATGTACCTCCTCTGTCATTCACAAAATCGTGGCAACGCTAGAAAGAGATGGCTATAAAGACGGTAACAGGCTATTTCACTGAGTGGATGGAAGCAGCCAATGAACAACACGCAGAACGTATTTCATTGGAAGAAGCTCCCAACCGAGTGAAATAGCTTCTTGCCCTCACTATTGCCCTCTCTCTCTCTTTAGTCTTACCACGACATTTGTGCATGACAGGCTATGGCTGTTTTCCAATTAGCGCACAATTGAGCACAGTGCGGCACAGTGCTAAGCACTGAGTGTTCCAATTACAGCACTGGCTCGCACAAATGAGCACAAGAATTAACTGTGCCTTTGGGATGTTTTATGTAGGTTTACCAAGTAAACATAAAACTTTATCATAAAACATGAAGTATGTTCCAATTAACGCCTGAAAATTACGGTACGGGGCGACAGAAAAACACTTTGTGCTCTAGTAATTGGAAAACAACCATTATTGAATTATTCTGTAAATAATTTACGTACACATAAACGTCAATTGATTACTTATGAATAATACACTTTTAACCTTATGGTGATCAGTGTACTCTACCGGTTGGTTTTAAAACAACCATGTTCCAATTAACGTCCTAAAAATTGCCGCACTGTGCGACACAAAATCACTTGTGCTCTGCTAACTGGAAAACAGCCAAAGTATTCACCTATCGAGGATTAACGAGATACCCCCAAGTTGAAATATTTCTATGTTGCACTCAGTCGCTATAAGGCGCTGTTGGTGTTTTATATTTGCGATTGACATTTGTCACAGAGCACGGATGCAAATGGATAGTTCTGTGCAGATTCCACATGACATTTCACTTTCCTTTATGTGTCATCAGTGATGCCAATTTAGGGATTTTTTCCCTAGTTCTAGGGATTTTTTATGAAAAAAGGGAAAAAGGGAATTTAGCAAAATATCTAGGGAATTTTTACAATTTCATAAATTTCATTTTTTTTTAGAATGACGCAAATAGTTATGTGATAATTTTGTAAATTTGTTCGTATGAGACAACTATAAGTAAGTAGCAATACCACATTAAATGCTAGGGGATGTTGCAAACAGCACCTTGTGAAGTTACTTTTTCTACATAGGTAGTTCCCAGGGAATATTAGCGTTCTAAATAGGTTATTCCCCGAAAATATTATGTGACTTTTTCATCAGAGACTATAAATACACCCACCAGCGCTTTTACGCAATCAGATTCTGTGTTTGATCTGTGATCAGATTCACGACTTACAAGGAATTTATATTCCGCTATTCTTTGAGAGAAAATCAATAAAGGTTTAGTGTTTAGTTTTTTACTGTAAGTCTTGTACAGTGTTAATATATATAAATCTTGCTATCAACTTTAACGAACATATTGTTAAAAATCAAAAGCTTTTAAACAGTTCCTCGAAGAATTTTGGCAATATTTAAATCAATATAAAAATTTTCAAGATGTTTATGAACAAGCTAACGTCGCTAATTTGGCGCATTTGCGCATGGCTTTACCACACAGCAACGCAGAAACAGAAAGAGTATTTTCTGCTGTCACTGATATAACGACAAAAAAAAGAAACAAATTAAGTAGTGAAGCCTTAAATGCTCTTTGTGTGTTTCGTTTTTCCCACTCTACAAACTGTTGTACTTCTTTCAGTGTTTCAGATGAACACGTAAAAATTAATGAAAACTGAAAATTTGTACAAATAAAAAAGTTATGCCGTGCCTATGATTATCTATGGTATAAATTATCACACTATTTATTTAAATACATGCTGAATGCCAAAAAATGTTATTTTTTTGTTCTTATTGTAGTTCTTTTGTTAATTTATATTGCTATATTCGTTGCAATAGTTTTTTTGAATAAATGTCTTAAAACCCTAATATATTTTTGTTAAATAAACAACTTAAAAATTACTGGTCTTTTATTTAGGGAATTTCTAGGGAATTGAGGTTATGAATCTAGGGAATGTTGAACGTCCCCACCTGGCATCACTGTGTGTCATCTATATTATTTATTCTGAATATACAGCCACAGATCATACAAAGAGAAAATACAGCTAGAAGGTGGTAAGCAGAAATATTCTAACGATGATTTTCAGTTCAAATTATGCCAACTTTAGAGAGCATTTGTTTGCGTTAAGTATGAAAATTACTATAATGAAAGTTATTTTATTGTCAACGAGCCTTTGTTCTGAGTGTTATAGGGCAGATTCATCTTTCGAAACAGCACTTGATATAGGGAGAAACATTAAATTATTATTATATTATCAGTATTTACATATATACCTACATAATGTTACTTCCAATTTACACACCATTTTGTTTCAGTTACCAATGATGAAGATGATCTTGCTGTAGCAAGTACTAGTGGTTATATTCAATCTGAACCTACAAGTGGTAGAACTACAATAACAAGAATATCAATGTTAGAGGATGGTAAGCATAAAATATGCATTATCAGTATTTGCATGTTTACATAATGTTACCTCGAATTTACACACCATTTTGTTTCAGCAACTAAGATGAAGATGATCTTGCTGTAGCAAGTACTAGTGGTTATATTCAGTCTGAACCTAAAAGTATTGCAGCTACAAGTACAAGAATATCAATCGTTTCGGGCAAAGCTGACAAATTGCAGACATTTCTAAAATATAAGGATATAACACATGTTGGTCGCATTAAAATACAGACATTCAGACATTTAAAATGTTTCAACTCAGAAAATCAAAGTATTCAAGACAAAAATAAGTACTAATATTTTCATATAGGGTTTTCGCTAATATTTTCTTTTCATGCTCATTGTTTTTGATATTCCAACACCACTGCATAAATTTAACTCTTTTTACTCAATTCATATTTTAATTAATACTACTACATTGTCATACTTTATTTTTCATGATATAATTAATTTTATTTTCTTTCCAAATCAGTAGATTGGACATCAAACTATTCAATTCAAATGCTCAGAAAATGGTACTGTTTAACAATGATACATATTACAACTATAGTAGCATAATTATTTGACCAGTACCAAGTATTGTGATATAAATTATTTCATCAGATATGTCTGGTATAAATTTCTACACATTTTTTGTATTATGCAGGTTGTTTACTTGATTTCTAAAACTCCGAAAAGGTGTTAAGCTGTCTGTACTTCTGAATACAGTATATAAATATCAATTTAAATTGTATTGTTTGGGGTATGACTAACTCAATTATACATAACTTATGTATGTTCTTTGTTACATTTTAAGTAATATAATTTGACTTCATATAAAACCTGAATAGATTTAGTTTATACACTTAAAAAAAAAAATTAAAAGTACATTTTGTTTAAATTGATGTGAACCCTTGTATATTCTTATTCATGCTTGCTTTATCAAAAATGCATTGTTTACATAGATGTAGTATGACATTTCCATTTAGTATTTCAAATAATGAAAATAGATATTTTTCTTATTGGGAATGCTAATTAGAAATCTCATATTACATTTATGTAAACAATGCAATTATGAATATAAAGTTGAGTAGGTATTTCAGTTTCCTGTAATCTTTTTTGGTTATGTACCCAGTCACCAGACGGCGCGCAAAAACTTTAGTCCAGCGTTTAACATGGGCGTATGTCTTCTATAGGTGACTTCTTTATGCTTAGCACTGTGCGGTAATTGGAAAACAGCCTTTATCTAGAAGGTACATGATCTAATATTAAAATGAAGCAATCCCAACCAATAGTTTCAACGATTATCACTTCGAAGTAAATTTTTGTAAAATTTGTCAACTATTACATGGTTTGGTAATCCTCTATTTGGCGAAGAAATGTTGTTGACAACTTGGTCCAATTTAAATTTGGTTAACTGATTATGTAAATGGTGCTCAATATTCTTTGATCAGAAGACTGCTGGTCTACTTGAGTTTGGTTATTACCAATTTTATCTTTCAATAACTTGATTTCCTCTTTAATGTTAGCAGCTACCACTACCTTAAATTGCTTACACAAATTACCCACTGACTCACACTTCATTAATCTACTCTTTTTCTGAGACAATCACATTTCAGATAATTTAGGAAGTTACGTTAAAGAGTGCTTAAAATCTTGAGCTTTGGTTTTATTACATTTTTTGCAATTAATTCTCTAGCACATATCACAAGCAAAGCCCAACGGTTTTCTTTTATCGTCTTTTAAGCTACATTCAGAGTCACAAATTACTTTGTACTACAAGACTTTACAAAAAATATAAATGCGAATTACGTTTTGGTTAAATTATTAGATGACTCACAATTCATAAATACGTCGGCCGGGTTTGGAGATTTGAACCCGACACTCGACAGGCAATAAAAGTAAAATTAATAATATTGATATTGTTTACTTTTACTTTTGACATTCTATATTGAGATGGAGTTGAGGTTAAGATGTTATGGCAACGTTGCTCCCAAAATCTGCAGTTTTGTGCCATTTGGGACGTATGTGAAACGACATTTTGCTGTAAGGAATATATGTAACCCAAATATAAATAAATATAAATGAAATATTGTTCTTATTTATATGAAATGTACTGTGAGGTTCTATTGAATGTGATAGACTCCCTTTCCCTAGATAAATGTGATGTGGTATTTTGTGGTACAATTAATTGAGAATACCCTGGATTCTACTCCAGAAGATAGAATTACAGAACAGGTTAACTGCAAATGTAAATAATGGGTTTTTAGATTTGATATTTACCAGCCTAAACTCTTGATCAGTGTGTCCTACTGACAGTCATGATTGTAAAATGTTATACTTATCATCCACCTCTTAAATTTAATTTTAATCCTGTATGTGATAGTAGTCAACTAAGCTTTAATTATTATATTACAATTTTTACCTTGATAATTATTGAGATATAAATTTATACTTGTCTTATGTTGACTAGGATACTATTTTTAATTGCACTGATGTCAATATTATTATCAGTAGGTTTAATATTTTATTTGATGTTATTGACATTTTTGTACCAAAGTTTCCATCTTTCACTATTCATGAGTGATTTTTACATCATTGATGAACTTAAGAGGCAATCTTGGCATGGAATCCCAGTGGCCTTTTTTAAATTACAAACAGTGCCATATGTGATATATGTAAAATTTTTAACTTATCATTGTCTCAAGGTACCTTTCCAGATTGTTACACCCATGATGATTGTTTTAGTCTTCACTTGATGAAAAAGAAATCTTAAAAATGAATGTTACACCAATCTTTAATTTGGAGATCATTCTAATGTCACTAGAGAGCACTAACAAAAATGTCTATTATTCCCAAACTCTGCGAGCAAATAGTCATAGCTAGGGATATCCCTCTGTTCAGAAATATAACTCAGGAGCCTAATGGGTTTATAAAGTAACCAATCTTTTATACTATATACTATTATATACTAGATGAAGTGGAGTAGGGTTTTCACCTTGATATGGTTTACACAGATTTCTCCTAGGCATTTGAACGGATAAATTCATTCATTCTTATCAAATAGCTTGAAAAATTGGGAGTAACAGATTTTGAAATGGCTGCTGAATTATCTTGAAAATCGTTATTATTAATAACAATCTTCAAGATAATCCAAAAAATATATATATCAAATAAATTTACATCTGGGGTGCCACAGGCAGGTCAAATTTTACCACTTTTATTTATTTGTTTTATAAACGACCTCCAGCAACATTTAAATTACACTTTAGTGCTTGTGTTTATGATATAAAGATGTACAGGTTGTATGAGAGGTTGCTGACAGCATTGAACTTGGGTCAGATTTGAACTGTTTTTGTAAATGGTGTGATAATAATGATTTGTAACTCAATATAAAGAATGTAAATTTCTTACTTCCCATAGGATTAAACAGTCAGCGATATTTGTATAAAGTCTTTGTTTGTAAAATGAGAGATTGGGGGGGGGTTATTTTTGAGTGTAAGTGTCTATTAAAAAAAATAAATTACTAGGTTTTGTTTTAAAAAATATAAAAGATTTTCTAATTTAAATGTCATAAAAAACATTTATTGTACTATTGTGCCCTCTGTAGGTATAGGAGTATCTGTTTGGTGTCCTCATTATTTATAAGGTGTATGTAGATTCATTGGACAAGGTTCATTGTAAGTCCTTTAGGTTCCCAACATTTAAACTAGGAATTCCACTGGAAGGTGTAAATTATATGGACTTACACAAATCACACAATATCAAAATTAGCCGCCAGGATTATCATTGGGGGGGCGTAATCTCGTTTGGGGGGCTTCACGTCACTGAAGGTTGATTTTAGCACGATAAACCCTAAAAAAATATACCACTCAGATCATTAGTCCACCCCCTGGGTCCGAAAGTGTTAGCCGCAATGGTTTACCAGAAAAAGTAGACTTGTTTAACATGTCCTTAGCACAGTTTAAACATATGATCTGAAGAATTAATCTGTAACTATGAGGTAATTTCTTATTTTATGTAATTAATTCAGTAAATATTTTTCTATTCTTAAAAAACAAAGGCTTGTTACTGGATTATTGGTTCATCTTGTTTCATGAGAGCCTTCTTTGTATACATGAAATATATCAGATTTGTTTGAAATTGATTTTGGTATGTAATTATTCTAGTAGTTTAAACTCATCAGATGATCTGTGCTCCTCAGAACTAATATTTATTATATTTCACCTATTGTATTTTCGATGATATGGCCATTAATTATAAGCTCTGAAAGTCAATTCAGATAAAAAAAAAGTCCAGACATTTATCGCATAAAAATTAGCAATGGGAGTTTTAGTGTTTGCAAAATAAAGAATGTATAACAACAAAATCTTATTTAAAGATGTGTTTCTTTGCAAAGTCCTGAACTTACCTACATAAACACAACACAATTAATAAAATGTCAGTTATAAAGCTGAACAATTCAACAAGATTCTACAGAAACTAAATTTTTACTGTATTAAACGTATTATACACATTAAAAGCATTTGAAAGCTCATATTAAAAATGTTATAATCTCCGATGAAGTGGAAGTATCAAACATGAGTATGTACTGTGTAATGCATCTGATTATTTGCAGGTAGTGTCCTGTATTAAGTATTCTTCTATTTAATTCTGGCACTGGCAGACTACATTTTAATTATGTCATATTTTTTTATCTTCGGTCAAAAATTAAGAAACCACATCTTGTTCTATATGTATAGTCAACATGCATTGGTCATCGTTAAGGTTTCTTACCTAATTTCTACGCTGTTTCTAAAATCAGAGTTGATTGATACCTTATAGTTAAAAGAAGTTCAAATAATTATTTATGATAATATTGACTCATGTTTTCACTATATGTTGGTACCTATTTATTACTTACTTATTTAAGCTATATTAATTAGAAACAACAATGACTCATTTATAAAATAATTTAGCAATTGTGTCAATTTCATAGTATTACAATTATTTACGTATTTTTCTCAATTATTGGGCAGATCTAGAAGGCAAATTTAGTTAAAACTTCCTTAATGGAACAATTAAGGTAAACAATAAATGGCTATATATATTTATTTCAACGGGAAACCTCATACAAGTATAGAACATATACATTTTAGGTAAATAACATAAATATACAATACCCTATATTTAATCAATAATTATTCACAATATAGTACAATCTTTGATACTTTTTCATAGTAAGATGTGAAGTATTGTTAAAATTCAACCGGTTAATTTCCTTACAAACTTTAGATAATCCAATAATAACAAGTTGTATGTTTTTGACTTTGCTGTAACAGAATTTTGAATAACTGTATTTCTAATCATTCTACTCATAACATTAAAATCAAATCTAGATAGCAGCTCAGTGCAATCGATGTAGTTATTTAGAATTTGAAATATAAACAATAAATCAGCCCCTAACTCTCGCTGACTGCAAATTTGGAGTGATATATAGGGGGAGGGGGGCACATTGGTACAATATCTATATTTCAAAACCGATAAACGCTACACAGTCCGGCACATCAAGGACACTTACAAGAATGACAGTTGTGACACCGCTCGCCGCTAGTTTGCCGTTGGGCCTCAACGGTCACTAACGTGTTGGAAGTGGCGTGTGTCACTGCCTACAAAAAAATACGTGAAATATAATTGTGTCTCAGGAGGATACTCTTAGTTGTTTTTGTTATTATTTGTTACTAAAGGTAAGTAAATATAGTTATTATTGTATTTTAAAATGTTTTTGACTGCAAGATTATTATATATTTGATGAAATTAATTGTTTGTGGAAAAAGTCCTTTGGGGCACTTTGATACGGTAATGTGCGGGGTATAATGGTACGTATCAATCTGCCCCTCTAGTGTATTAAAGTGCCCCGTCAAAAATTAGTTTATTTTGTTTTTTTTTTCTTTTTTTAGAAAATGGTGCGCACGTGCAAACCCAAAACTGATAGAAAAAATATTGAAGATGCAATACGTGAAGTATTGTCAAAGACTTTATCTATACGCAAAGCAGCCGACAAATATGGCATCAAAACTGCAACCCTACAACATCGCATAGAAAAAGCCAGAAAATCATTTGAAGCTGCCAGAACATTATCTACAAATGAAGTATCCTCTTCATTACAAGCAGAATCTTCTTTATCACAAGCAGGTCCATCTTCACCACAAATTGCACCATCTATGGAGATGGCACAAATAGCATCATCTTCAGCACACACTACTACTGCAGCTTTATCATCACACACTGCTACAGCTACTTCATCAAACATCTATGGTTCCAAGTATACCGTTGCACAAGTTTTTTCAACCGAACAAGAAAAGGCATTGACTCAATATTTATTCAATTGCAGTAAAATGCACTACGGCCTTACATTGAAACAACTTTTGACTTTGGCATACGAGTACGCAGAATCCTCAGGGTGTAATTATCCAAAATCCTGGAAAGAAACAAATGCGCTGGAAAAGATTGGGCAGCTGGCTTCAGAAAGAGAAACCCAGAATTGAGTCTACAAAAACCAGAAAAAACAAGCGCAGCAAGAAGCTTTGCTTTCAATAAAGCTGCTGTAGCTCAATTTCATGATAATTACGAACGCATAATGAGACAATACAATTTTACATCCGATCGAATAATAAACTTAGACGAAACAGGCATAAGCACAGTCCTTTCTACTCCTAAAGTTATTGCTGGAAGAAAACAAAGACAAGTGGGACAAATAGTTTCTGCAGAACACGGAGAGTTAGTTACTTTCTGTGATATTATTACTGCAACTGGTTCTTCTCTTCCTCCAGTTTATGTCTTTCCAAGAGTTCACTATAAAGATCACTTCCTAAATGGTGCTCCTGATGGAAGTCTAGGGTTGGCAAACAGAAGCGGCTGGATGACATCAGAATTGTTTATAAAAGTTTTGAAACACATTCAACGCCTTACTTTGAGCAATAAAGATAACCCAATAATAATTTGTGACAACCACGAATCTCACATTTCAATAGAAGCTGTTAACTACTGTCGTGACAACGTATTGTTTATTTGAGTCTTCCCCCACACACATCACATAAATTGCAACCGCTTGATGTCAGTGTGTTCGGACCCTTCAAAGACAAATTGAAGATAGCTTTCAACGACTAGCACATTCAAAATGGAAAAACTTTGATCATATACAACATTGCTGAACTGTCAAAATTAGCATATTTGGAATCGACGACTTTGCACCGATAGACATTTTCAGCACAGGTTATCACGATTTGACAGATGAGAACACTAACAACACACAAGATTTACATTTTGTATACTCAGAAACAAGTCAAAATAATGAGGTTGTTCTTAAAATCAGTTTATCTCTATACGTCGCCAGTTTTTGCGGTTTTTGCGTAGCCAAAATATAAGCTGACATATCAGCCAATGCACACATCAAAACAAATATTTAAATATAATGCTTTATGGTCCTCAGAAAAGAGATTGAATTTTTGCGTATCAATGTGCCCCCCTCCCGCTAGGCATATAAATGTGGTCGAAATGAGGTCCTTGTTCAATTCTAAAGCCTTTTTTGCCTTTTAATCAGAACTAACAAATGTGGAACCTGGGGTATGTATATATAAGAAAAGTATAATTGCTTAAAAGTCATAGGATTTGAAAACTTATTAGAACACATCATAATAAAGTAAAGCTTTTTTAGCTTTCAAATAAAGGGCTTAATATGATCATTAAACGATAAATTGGAATCATAGATGATCCCCAAATCTTTTATATGGTCAAAATGAGGATAGGAAATATGGCCTAAAAGGAACATAAGATTTACCAAAGCAAATAGTTAAACATTTTTTAGTGTTGCTCTGCAATCAATCCATTCTCAGCACACCAAGTTTTAAAGCTAATATATCCTGCTGTAATAGAACCTAATCAAGGGGATCTAATTGCTTCTAAGAACTTTGCATCATCAACAAAAAAAAGTAAAAACTCTGTTTTATATGCACACCTTATTATAAGATGTATATCATTGGTAAAACAGGAGACAAATGTTGAGCCCATATGTACCTTGAGCAACACCTGCTATGGCATGAATAGTTACTGATAGAGGATTTAATTTTTACAACTTGCTGACTTCCACTAAAGAATGATGCCATAAGCATGTAATTTCCCGAAGAAGTAAATCAATATCGACAAGGTCAAAGCTCTGGACAGATCTGTATAAATAGAATCAATAACTGCTCCTTTATAAATATTAGAGACCAAACAGTCCGGATATATGCAAAAATTTGATTAAAAACAAGTTGATCTACCTTTTTGCAAAAATATTGTATTTAATAATTGGATGATAATTATTGATTTCGATATTTATAAAGAGGGATAATTGTAACGATATATATATTATTAGGCAGTTATCAATACAATGTTAACAATGACTTCTAGGCAACACTTATTACAACAAAATATCAATGTAGTAATAACCATAGATAAGAGATTTATATATGTATAGTAATAACTGTAAACCGGTATAATGTTTCTATATTATTCTTATGGGGACTATTGTTTTATTCTCCCTTTTTTATATACAAGATGTTCTAGTAGCTATATGTTCAAATTGGTACTTATCTCTGTGAAAATATCTCATATATTCCCATAAATAAAATGTATGGGAACCTGTGTTTTTGTCACTGTCAATCCACATATATACCCGTAGAAGTTTCTAAGCGAAACATTAAGTTCTATATTTTCAATGTAGCTGTTAGAAATAGAAAACAGTAAACTTACTGAGTATGGAAAAACTATCAATATCATTTTGTATTCTGTATTAGGATTACATGGGGAGATGGCCCCCTCCGAGAGTCTCAAATTTAGAAAATTTAATATTATAACGAGATAATCTTAACTCCAAGAGCCCAGAAGAAAGTGATTTCTATTGGCTTAAACCTCTGAACGACGAAATTTAGGTAAATATAGTACAGGATCGACCCCCTTGCTTGAAATCGCCCCCCGGAAGCTTTTGTCTGGATCAGCCCCTGATTAGGAAACATGCGTAAAGCTTCATAATTCTAAATGGACTACAATAGAAACAGATACATTCTCCATATAGAATCCATACGATTGCGGGATATATTAAAATCCCATTAATACTTATAAAAAAAATAACTATACCGAACCAGCAGATAGATTATTCCGAAAAAGGATATACTGCATACAAACTATTACAGTTTCTGTAGTTCTGTATGAGAATCTATTGGAAGTTTTCAACATGAATTTGAACTCTGTGAAATTAAATGTAAAATTGTACAATGTGAAACGAAAATAATAATTATATAATAAAGAATTATTTATCCGGGAATACATCTGTTCGTTATATTGATTCATGTTTGAATCCTGCTGACGTTTCGCCTCCGTCGGAGGTCGTATCGCACCTGATTGGTCGGTGTTGACCCCGCCCCCTTCGCTGCCGTGTCGGGTGTCTTGCTTGTTGACGGGTTTGTATTTTCCGTAGCTAATTGTTTTACTTTGATGTTGAATAATTGTCTTCCATGTGTTAGAGAGGTGAAGGGCTCGTCTGTTTTGTTTAGTTGTCCACTTTTCTCGATTTCGATAGCTTCTCGTATTATTCTGGTTTTGTAATTTGTGTTGTTTGTGCGATCTGTTTACAACTATCGAAATTGATTTTATGGCCCGTTTATCTAAACGGGCTGAAATTCTCCTGTTCGTTTGTCCGACGAATACTTTGTTTTGGGATTTCTTAAACTTGTTCCTATAGTCTGGTGCGGTTTGTATGATGTCGCTATGTCGTACCTTCCAAGAATTCGACCAATTTTGTTCGTTGTCCCTTTGATGTATGGTAAGACTACTTTTGGTTTTTCGGTGAGGTCGTCGTTTGGTTTTGGCTTATGGTGTTGTGCTATTGCCTTTTTGATTGTGTGGTTTGTATATCCGTTTTCTCGTAGAGCGGCAGTTATCTGCCAGGAAAGTAATGCTAAAATTATATTTTGTAGCTATTAGATTTGTTATAAAATTTGTACTAACCCAAAATCAGAGATTAAAGATGTCTACACAGGACAATGTTAATGGGTGCATTCAGGGAATTATAGCATTAAAGCGCTGAAGACCCACAGCGCTTTGCTTCCGCTGAATGAAAACTTTTGTTTCTAGTTATTTTCACTAGTTATGTTTACTTGTTGGCGACACTTTTGTGTAATATCAACACAGAATTTAACAGCTGATTTAGTTATAAAGCGGTAAAGCGGAGAATTTATTTATATGCTTTACTGCTTTATTAAAGCGCTGCAGCGTTGTGGGTAAAGCACTCTTTAGTACACCGCTTTAACAAAGCGCTGCATCGCTACAATTCCCTGAATGCACCCAATGTTAAAGCAATATAGCTAGTGTTTAGCTAGCAGTCATACCAATTTGCAATTGCTCATTGCTTTAGGTCAAATTAAGAGTGGATTTTTAAAGCTCCTAAAATAAACGTAAAGACAATTAAAAAATATATTTTCAGTGTATTAATTTTCTCCCTAATTCTTAGCCAAAGAAATGTATTTACGGATTTCAAAGTAGATAATAATTGAGATTTACTTGCCGTAGTATTGCCTGACGATAAATTATATTCGGCTTGAAACATCAAACTTGCTGGGGCAGTTTTCACGGTACATTAGAGAATGTTAGTCAAAATGATAATTACAGCAAAATCAGAATAAATATTTCAAATTAACTGGAGAAATTACCAAATTGGTAAGGCAATTTCCTCTTAACCCTAATCCAAAGATTCTCCACATTTTGAGTGTGAACATTTGAGTTATAGGGAGAAACAAAATTCTCTTGATGGACTATAACTTCATGTTCATACATACCCCCACCAAATCGATCGATATTCTGATATGCCCTCCAGCCATCCGATACAATTATAGACCCTGGCAATATGTACCTGAAGAAAAAACATATTACAAATGTGTTATTTATAATTATGTTTGTTATACCAACCTCTGAATAAGTGCGACCAAAGTATCCTCGCGCCGAGTCCTCTGTGATGCTTTCTGTGGAAAAAATAGGACTCATCTATTTTCACTGTTTTTGGCTGAAGAGTATCTTCATCCAAACCATCAATAATAGTGGGATTAGCCATAAGATGGTCCTCACAGATTTCTCTACATGCAGCATACCATTCCACTATGGTTCTGCTAGATGCAGTTCCTAATCGCGCTTGTCGCCTAGTAATATCTTGAGGCATGTCTTCAGCCCAACTGTGAATTATTCGAATTATTTGGTTGAGATTCAAATGACTTTTCGCAAAAAGGACCCATCTCGGATTGTAACACATTTTCTGCAGAGTTTGCATTTCCAATGATAACTATCAGAGCTATTTGGTCTTTTAGTTAAACTCATTGGAACATTACAAACCCCACAGGTAAGTGAATTTCTAATGAGTCCTCTTTTTGCCAGCCATTTCAACATCTCCATCTTGTTCAAATTTAATTCTAATAATAGAAAGTTGTGGTTAATCATATTGCCAGGGTCAATTATTTCGTCTTCATTGACAATTACCTATTCCTTCCAGCCATTTGAAAACTGAAATTAAATTTTTGAATGTCCAAATTAATAACTAACGTTGAGAAAAAAAATACTTACCACTTTTTTAAGCAAAAGTACACCACAATAAAACTCACAAAAGAACAATCGATTACAAAAATACAAAAAATACGCAAATAACTTTTAAATTTTAATGTAACCATTAAAAATTCACAATATTTTCTGTGTTTTAAAGAAAGTTACAGTGTAATATGTAAATCCCATATAAAACTAAGTTGTCGTTTAACAAGAAACTTTTTTGAACGATAATAAAATGTTTCTTATTATATTGGAGCTACAGTCATACTTAAACATTAACTTTGAAATTTTATTAGCTTAAATAAAGCATTAGCAATGTCAAAAAAGGGGATCTTCAGTTGGATTATATTTTTTGCGTGAATGTGTTACGGAATATTTTACTCTAATGTTTTTTGACAATCGTTTTTGGATTCGCGGTAACATGCCTATTTGTTAGGAATTTGTCTGAGAATGAAGAGCGAAAATGATTATAAAATAACAATGCAATTGCTGAGTTTTGAGTTTAATATTTGCACTTAATAAAAATGTTCTAACCGGTACCCAGTCTTGATGCTACCCATTACCTACATTGTACACCGTTTAATAATCATTTACATATTCTTACTTGCCCAAGCAACATTTAATTACAGGCTGGCATTAACTTGTACTTGCAATATGAAATAACAAAATTGTATTACAAAAACTTCTTTATAACTTTAATGAAAAATACACTAGTTACGTTAAGTCACAACTTAATTACTAATAAAATATTAAGTAAGTAATGATAGTTTAATATTTAGATTTAATTAAGTCCCTAAACAAAGTCTTCAGTTTAATGACAACAAACTTCTTCTTATAGTTTTATATTTGTATATCTCAAGTGGTTTCCGGGTATTCATCCGCGTAGCTGATAATGATCCCTCCCGGGATCGATTACAAAATGACGACGTCGCGGCAGTCACATCTGGCCCCATCAGGTCGGTTCCCATAATTCTCGTAGCCTTCTGCTTACGCTTCTAGTTACTCGAATACTAAGATAAGGCGTGGTCACTGAGCGCCAAGGGCCAATCACACACAACCGTTCACGGTGCCAAACGATAGGCGGCGAGTATATAACAGCGCGCGCGCTCCTGAAAATCTTAGTATTCGAGTAACTAGAAACGTAAGCGGAAGGCTACGAGAATTATGCGAACCGACCTGAAGAGGGCAGATGTTATTCTGCCGAAACGTCGTCATTTTACCATCGATCCCGGCAAGAATCAGCATATATATATATGCGAGACTTTCCAGATTCATTGCCGCTTTTCGCATCCTAATAAGCACCATTGTTCCTTATTATTCCAGTCTCCTTCCTATATAGTCCCGCCTTTCCATCTTCTTTCATATATATTGTACCCTCTTCTTTCGTGGTCTTCCTGGTTTATTTCTTTGCGGAAGAGTCCACACTTTCCTCGGTATCATTTTCTCACTCATGGGCGCAGGTGTGAGGTGGCCATACCTTTTTAGCTGTTTTTCATTTATTGATTCTACAATAGTATCTGTAGCCAGCATTCTCTGTCTAATGCTCTCATTTCTAAGATGGTCAAATAGAATTAAACTACAGCATTTTCTCTCCTTAATGTTTTATATATATCTTTTTTGTCAAGTTATTATTCCACAGGATTGGATGTAGTGCTTTTGACATATTCTTTCCTCCGACTATCTTCCTCATTATTTTTTCATCATCCCCTCCAAGACGTTTATAGTCCTTTACATTTTTTGTGTTGGACTTAGAAATAATAATGGTTATCTCCTTCTTTCTATATTTTTGGAAACAAATGATTTGTATATGAATGAAGCAGTTACGCTATTTAAGATTTACCTAAAGGATGTTGTTACTGCCATGAACTGAGTTTTTTTGTTTATGTTAAGTTTGAGGATAGCTTTCTTGTTCAATCATCCTGCTGTCTAGTAACTTCTTTGTTGTTGTGCCTGTTAATTTCTTCTACGATTTGTGTTTAAAAATTGGGGTGATTTTCACCTTGGAAGTGGTCTTTATAGTGGAATGTCCTGGCTTTTTTGTCAGAATAACAATTAGTTCCATTCAGTTCTAAATCAGGTAGTGCTTACTTTTGTATTTGGTGAAATCATTAATTTTTGGATGAAAATTTCTATTGTGGGCTGCATTAATTTATTTTTTGTCCAACTGTTCTGTTATTCTTTGTGTATTCTTGTTAAATTTGTTCATTTTTATTTTAATCCACTGATGTCTCTGGTATTCTCTGAGAATATTACTCTTTTGCTTTATTCGCTTTAAAATATACTAGGGAAGCAGATAAAAATAGAGTTGTTTTTATAGTTGGTTAATTCTTTATTATTGATATCTGTAGTTTTGTGTTAAAGAGCCGGATGTTTTCTTTCTTGATCTTCTTTGTATTGAATTTCCTGGTATTGTAGATTTTAGTATGTTCAGTTGTGGTAGACTGGCTTTCAATGTCCATTTTTATGCCCAAGTGGTCTGCCTCAATATCAAGAGTAAGTTGTAAATTTTTTATGCTGTTTTCCAATTATCTAGTAACAAGTAAGTAATTTTAAAAATATTGCTGAAGAGGTCTTTGATTATGTTGCCTGTTCATTTGGGGTTTCTCTTCTCAGATTTCTCCTGCAACAGATAAATATTTGAAAATTGTCAGTGGGGAATACAGAAAAATATCACACAATATTCAATACACTGTTTATATACAGGAATACTGGTTGACATTCTAGACATCTCTTTCTCTAAGAATATCCCGAATCTTTGTGGAAAAGAATTTCTGTACAGACGACCAGTAACTTGGGGAATTTTCGAAACTACCTTACTACACTTTGTTCCCTGTTTACAATTTTCAACTAGGTACTGATCTGTTACAGGAAAACTCTGAGGAAGGAAACTAGTAACAAGTATTATATTTGGTGTTGAATCTGTGTTGCTCTCCATTAAAAAAATAATCTTAAGTTAGTGCTATTTGCTTTTGTTTTGGCCTGTCGACATTATAGTCACCTATTATGATAAAGTCATTGTATAGTGGAGCTTTGACAAATATTATTTCTTCTAATTTTGTAATTTTGACATTGGGTGTATGTAAACCAGGAATATATTTATTGTGATTTGTGACAAAATATTTATTTTTAGTGTCAATCAATCATTCCGAACACAATATATAATACTCGTTTAGGGCGGGCCAAATTAATAAAATTGTCCTAGATAGGGGTAAATCAGAAATTTTTGTGGCTCAAATGTTGAATGAAAAGATTTATTTGTAACGGGAGACCTAAACAAATTATGTTGACTGCTTCTAAAGTTACATGCTTTACAAATTTATCTTTCTCTATCGAACTAATTTATTGTTAATGTTGGTGCCACTTGAATATTTGAAATTCATATAGGTAGGATATTATTGTATAGGAATAAAGTACTTTTAATTCATCAATTACTCATAAGTAGGTAGGTATTAGATGTCAATCATTGTGATTTAGTTGATTTATATGAAGCTGCATAAGTCACTTATTGTAGTGAGAACAATAAAAAAACATATTGTTAATTCAGTCATTTATTGCATAAAATATAGCAGTGAGATCTTTGAAATTGTACATTGCAGATACATGTATGGGAAGTTATCTAAATTATTCAGTTTGAACTGTTTGCCAAATAAAAAATGGAAAATATATGATTTAAATTTGTTTGTTTGCAAAGTTCAAAATTCATGTCATACAGTACTTTATAACTGCTATTTATTGACTAGTGCAACAGTTTCTTAACAAACCCTCTGGATTTATTTTTTTATAAGCTTCCCATCCCACATTACAGTACTTGAGCGATCATATTAGAAATTGTCAACAGTGATGAACTGAGACTAATAAATAAGTGTACTGCAAAAGTAATGACACTTTTAACTTGAAATGCATGTAGCACTTAGGTACACTTCACTCTTATAGTTGAATGTTCTCTAATTATTGAGATATTTTTGTAAGATGTCTTCATATTTCTGTTATCAGTGTTTGCAGGTGGTGGCCTGTATTAAGGATTCTTTGTTTTATTTTGCTTGCACTAAAAGTGTAATAATGGTTAACATTTTGTTCATTTTATAATAACTTTCTTACCTTTATTCTAAATTAAGCAACCATCATTAGTTCTATATACTTGTTAATATGCACTTGTTAGTCTCAAGGGTTTTTCACGTCATTTTTCCTGTTTGAAAAGACTGTTTTGATACCTTATTTGGATTCTCATTATTATTTAAATCATTGAATTAACTTAGATGTGTTTTCACATGCTTTAAAGAATTTTCACCCCACTATTTTTGGACATGCTAAGATAAGGTCGATGCACATTTTTAATTTATTAATATTTAAATACTGAAAAATTGAATTGTCCATTGAGTTGTAAATCCGTGGTTGTAATCATGCACGGGTAACTATGGCTACGTTCCACTTAGCGATCACAACGCTCAAAATACTCCTTCAGCCGTTCCACATGACGACTGCGGTCGTTGTGAGCGCGGCGAAAACGTCACTAATGACGTCATTATTTTCGCTCACACCACGCTCACAACGACCCACCTGTAGATATGGGTCGAAGTGGACGTTGAGAAGTTTGGCGCAATTTTTAAACTTTTAAAGATGGCGACAACTAAAATAGTATTATATGATTAGGAAAGAGATACTGCTGTGGAAGCTTATGTTTCTCAAGCTGATGCAGAACGTGTGAAGACAAATAAATGTAATTATGTTAAGTTTAATAAAATTAATTTTAGTTCATATTCAACATTCATTTATACATTTGTCCACATTTATCAATAACAAACCTAACTTGGTAAATAAACAATGTCCATTATCATTGTGAAAATATTTCTTTCATGTAACATTATTTTTGTTTATAGATATGTTGTTTGCTAAATGACTTTTGAATTCTTCATCTAAATAAAGATTAATTACATTCTCGTAATCAATAATACGTGGCCTAAGTTGTCGCTTTTCACGATTATAATTTTGTAAAATTGCATTCCACTCTTCATATGAACTAGATGAAGTAGCTTATATGTTTCTTTGGGGAATAACACCACAATAGAAATAAAACTACGTATATTGCAGGAATACCAAACGTTTCAAAGTCTATTCTGACTTCGTTGTCAATGGCTTTATATTTATTGATGTGATTGCAAAAATGAAAATTTGATTTGACATTTAAAATTGACATTATATGAAGTAGTTTCTGGAGCATTATTGCGACGCATCAACAAATATCCAACTGGGATAAAAAACATTTCGATTATATTCAAACTCGAATTGTTTAAAAGCTCCACTAAAATGACATATAAAAAATTTAATTGTATATTTTTAAATAGAAATCTAGTTAACCTATTT
Source organism: Octodonta nipae (assembly GCA_034190945.1). NCBI lineage: Eukaryota > Metazoa > Arthropoda > Insecta > Coleoptera > Chrysomelidae > Octodonta > Octodonta nipae. Next base: position 85,652,513 of record CM067216.1, on the reverse strand, counting down.
ATATGAACGCTCAAAACGCTTCATAAACCGTTCCTCTTGAATTTATGATTTAACCACTCACAAGCAAGTGGAATGGGAAAAACCTCTTCCGTGAGCATGGTCGTTGTGGTCGCTAAGTGGAACGTAGCTTATATAGGAATTGTCCGTTCAGAGTTTCAACTCTCTTTGTATGATCTGTGGTTTCAACCAGACGGTTGATAAAGACTGATATACCCCCAATTATATCGATCTTTGTCAAAAACCTCAGTCGCCGCTATTTGACAAATAGAATAAGTTTTCTGTTATTAATGGTTGCGTGGATTGTGTCCATGAATATATTTATCTCTTACTTTTATATAGACAATAAAGGACAAACATTTAGAAATAAAGAAACTATTGGGTGTGTTCAGCAGATACAAACTTTTGTAAACGTTTGCTTACGTTTCATGTTTTGTGCTGCACGTTTCATGTTTTGTGCTGCGCAAACGTTCACAACCTTAGATCATTTACCATCTAGATATAGCTTGTCAAGCATAAAATCGTGGCAACGCTAGAAAGAGAGGGCAATAGAGACAGTAAGAGGCTATTTTACTTAGTGGGTATGGTCAGTCGACGCAGCCAATGAACAACATGCTTTATTGGAAGCAGCTCCCAACCGAGTGAAATAGTGTCTTGCCCTCTCTATTGCCCTCTCTCTCCTTAGTCTTACCACGACATTTGTGCACTGCAGGCTATCTCTAGAAAGTAAATGCTCTAAGTTCACAACAGTTTGTATCTGCTGAACGCACCCATTGTTTTGTGAAAGTGTAGGTAAACTTGTTCCGTGTTTTATTTTCTCAATTTTTAATTTCTGTTTATTGAATTGTGAATTGTTGTAAGTTAAGTTGATGCTCTCAAATTTTATTTTGTATTCATTGAACTCATGGTAATCTATTGCTGTGTTCCCTTTTGTGGAAATACTAATTTAAATACAGTGATGCATCGGTTCCCAAAAGAAACTGAGGTAAATAAAATAATTACATGAAAATATGTAACTGTATTTACTAAATAATATTTATATTTTGTATAATAAAAGAAAAATATTTGCAGCTACTTCAAATTTGGGTCAACCAGATTAATAGCAGTAAACTGTTGAACAAAACGCCCCAACAAATTAGGATGTCTTACAAAGTGTGTGATGCTCACTGTTCCTCAGAAAGCAAGATTTGTTGGGGCTTGACAAGAAGGAAATCGAACTTGAAATTTGGTGCCATTCCTTCATTATTTCATAATCATGGTATGTAATTTATTTCATAATAGTTTTGATGTCAATACAGTACATTATTGTAAAATTTCTTAGATGAGAAAACTAAGGTGAATGTTAACCTGGATTTGGAAAGTGAATAGGATAATATTTGCTTAGATTTATCTTTTGCAACACCACCTGCTGCTAATTTTGAACTTGGCAATATATCAACAGCAAAAAAATATAAGAGGTAAAAATATTACTAGAATTTAATTATATTTTTAATATATAAACATATTTTATCAGGATATCAGGAGGCCATCTCACCTTCTAAGAACTGTTAAAGGCAAGATCATGGATGAATAAAAAAAGTTCAATTGGAATAAGACAAACTATGTAACCTTCAATAAAAATTGTTTACTATTGTATTTCCTTTCCTTTTATAACATTTTAAACATAATAATTAGTCATCCTGCATTTCTGATTGCATCTTGGTAAAAAATGTAATCAGAAATCAGGATGACTAAGAATTAAAAAAATATAATGTATTTAATGCTAATCCGTATTTAATTTTCCCGCCTTGTATGTTTTTTCAACCACTCACTTGAGCGCTGTAATCTAGTGAACGCGTTTTGCACGGAGAGTTTCCCATCTATATACATATATAAATCTCTTATCTATGGTTGTAACGACAAGTTAATCAGAGTATATAAGATTTTTTCTGATATGGCAACATCGCATGCATAAAACAGCAAAAATTTGCCGTTTTGTGGTATTTGGGACGTATGTCGTTTCAGGTTACGCCAAATAGAGGATTACCCATGGTTTTATGCTGTCCTATGATGCTGTCAGTTGAAGGCTTTAATTGAAAAATGCAAATTACAAATTTGAATTTACTGGCCTAATTTAAAAATTTAGTTTGGAAGGATGCAGTGGGCGCTTAGTGTATTTGTTTACATGGAATTGTAACATAATCCGAATAACTTGACCGAAAATAACAAATTTATGAAATCTCTGTTTTAGGTTTTGTTTGTAAATAAATTTTCATAACATGAATTTTAAAACTCAGCTTTCGAAGTTGTGTGTTGGTGTTACATCTCTATTATTCCGGTAATGATGGTTGAAACAATAAAACAACACTGCATGGTTTAAATGAAATTAAATGCCTTTTGAAATTTCAATTTGAAGTAATGGACCCTGTAGAATTTATGCTTCAGAATCATTTAAATTATTTTACATTAGGCGTTTATTTGGGTCTTAGATTTACAAATGAACAAGCTGAGAAAGCAAATGAGCAAGGCAAGAAATTGCTTAGGACCTATGGGGTCATACCTGATAAGGACACTCCTGCTAAATGTCCACAATGTAAAAAGGAATTGTATACAGTAAAAGATAATGCCAGGCATGGATTTAGATATGTTTGCAGGTAAGTCTTATGAAGTTTATATGATTAAAACAGTTAGATACCTGTTTACTTTTTTGATAGGGTACTAAGAGCTTAGTACTCTTTGAAACAGTCAAATATGATTTTGAAAAAGTTTTGGGAGATTTTTACACTCAATAATAAGAATGGAAAATAAAGACATTTGTCATTATTCCCATCAAACAAAATGAAAATAACTTCATCTATCATAACATCAATAATGATTCACACTCAAACAGATATTTGTCATGAGCTTTCTACTGAACTTCCTCCTGTATGTCAGTCAGCCTTTATATACACTTGTTGGCTATATTTCCAGGTTCAGGTACAGTAACTATTTTGGAACATAAAATTGGAATGCTATAACACTGTCTCACTTTTAATTCTGATTGTCCCGATTAGAATTATCTTCTTCATGATAATTTTTTGCTTGTATTGGTGTACAAGTATTAATTAACCACCAAATCCATACAAGGTATGTCCTTGTCTCTTCAATGGATAGAAAACATCCATAGCTATGACTGTTTTCCTCTTGGTATGTTCAGTGTATTTGACAGCATCTCTTATAACATTTTCAAGAAATACTTTAAGCACATCTATAGTTTCCTTGTAAATCAATCCTGATATATGTTTAACACTGCCATGTCTTGCTAAATGCGCTCCTTTTCCTAAACCTTTGCCTTGTCAAGTCATTTTGAAATAGAGTAACCAAATCAATCCAAATGAACCTTCAATGAGGTCAGGAACACCAAGTTCCAACTGCTAGTCCCAATGAAAAATGAACTTGCCATTCTGCCTAAAGTATATAATGGGATTACTGGAGGTAATGTTTGAATACATATGACCCTGCATAAAATTCACCAAGGATATTACTGGGTAAATGGCATGAAGAAACCAAAACCTGGACAGTAGTTCAATATGGGCTACCCAATTGAAAGAATTGGTATAGATATTCCTGGTCCATTCCTTGAGTCAGAGTGTAACAAGTACATCCTAGTCACTATGGATTATTTTAGTAAATGGCCTAAAACATATGGCATACCTAATCCAGAGCAACCATGGTTTGGTGTCCCATTGGAGTTACATTCAGACCTAGGGCATAACTTTGAATCCAACATATTTCAGAAGGTCTGAAAAATGTTGGGTAACAAGAACCACAGCCTTTCATCCACAATCAGATGGAATGGGGAATAGATTCAACAGGACCTCAGGACAACATCAATCCAAGGTTGTTAGCAATCATTAAGGCAATTGTAATGAGCATATTTCCCTATTGTTGGCCTATCATTCAACAGTTTGGAACAGCATGGGACTGACTCCAGCCAGAGTACTCTTTAGTAGGGAGCTGAGCCTAACATGTAATTTGTCCTTTGGCTCAGCAGAAGAACCGTCTAATGAAGATTATCGATTATCCCGACGAAATCAGACAAAGTATGCTAGTCACACACAAGCTGGCCCAGACGCATATGTTAGCAGCCAGCGTTCGATTGAAGACTCGCTACGAGCTTAAAGCAAATGCAATCAGGTTCCAAGAGACAGAGAGAGAGAGATATGGTCTGACTATATAACCCTCAGGATCAACGACATTTATCGCATTCGCCGAAATGCGAGGGCCAAGAGGAAGATGGTCCATTTGGATTGACTGTCTCCCTGTCATGGAGAAGATGATTCTGATCTGGAAGATCACAATTATAGGGGGTCAGTGGTAATACATTTAATTTGAGGTTACTAATAGAGGAATTCTCGCTAAATTAATCACAGTGATAAAAACCGAACCAACAAACGTTTGGCAAAAAAAAACGTATTTTTAGGCTGTGCGATGCTGGATATAAATAAGGAGGACAGAAATTTCCAGTGTATTATTGTATTTGAAAGTGTATGAATGGAATATAAATGCCACAATACACCAGCAGCAGACAGTAGTGGAACAACTGACGGCGCTTGACTCATCTCTCTTAGTGTAAGAAAAGTAGTGTGAATAGATTGTGAATCAAGAATATTTCTGATGTAAAAATTGTTTTTTAACCCACAGAAAATTTATAACAATATATTGTTACAGACTCCTTGCGTTCAATTTTAATATCTATTTTAGCAGGTTAATCGTTTATAATTTCTGCTTCCGGCATCACGTCGAACTCATTTCTTTATCATCAAGGCATTTTCTGTAATCCCTCTCTTGTTGCACTTGTTTATTTGACTAATTTTTATTGTATTCGCAAGTTCAATTTTTATGTAGAATGATTAATTTCTCGAAGCTTTTTTAATTTTTGGCAGCGTAAAATGAATGTTATAAGAATATATACTTATTACTACTACAGTACTATTCTGTTAGCAGGTTTAGGAAAAGTACAAAATCAGCACAGTGCCGTATATAGGTCTGTTTCTTTTATAGTATATGCAATTTTAAGAATTAGATTGCATGTTAAAAATAATGCCAACTTATGAATAAAATTAATATAAGAATCAATTTATTACTGTGGATATGTACATGTGTACAACAGTTTAGATAATATAACAAGATACAAAAGATCCTGTTCACTGTCTCTATTAGTTGTAACACCTCCCCATATGGACAAGAGAAGTATAGTAGTAGTATTTCTCAGGCTGTCGCAGGTTGAAGTTGAATACTTGCAGTTGGCTGGCAAGATCTTTGCCACATTTTGCGTTTGAATGTGTGGTAAATCTTAATTTTTAATCTTCCTCTGATGATATTGCAATAAATTTCGTGGGTTCAAATTAAATTTAAAACTGATATTCATTTTCATTTACGAAATTTAAGTTTATTTACACACAAATAAATCCACTATTTATTTACAACTGCTGATCGCTACAATTCACAGGGAATATAAACTCAATACTACACAAAATGTATAATTAATATGGAATTCTCTAGTAGCTTCGAAGATTATCTCGTTGGCGGAGTGTTCGAGGTCGATACTTTTTGCCCTATCGAATTGTTTTCGTCGGAATGACTAATGTAGGAGGTTTCTCCATAGGCGGTGTGAAGAATAAATTTTATAACATTATGATATAAATGTCTATGATATTTTTAAAGGTTTTAATAAATCAGGTTTTAAGAAATGATGTTACATACAACAAATTTCAGTCTTTATAAAATGATGCAAGTACTAAGGTATGTTACAACATTTAATTTTTAAGCTACTAAAAAGGACTTCTTCTTCTATCCAAAATGTTGGTGAAACAAAGTACCGAAAACCAGTCCCTGTCGATCAAGCAATAATATATGTTAATAAGACAGGATTACTACTGTAACATTTGAGAGCAAAGGCGATAGGTCCATATACGACGACGTTTAGCAGCAGTAGCTCAGTAGATAAACCGTTGTTACATTCAAGAAACTAATATGTAGATGTCGCGAAGTGTATGCCTAAGAAAATTAGTTGTGAATTCAGGATGCAAAAATGAAGTTTTATTTTGGTGTGAATCAATTGTTTTATAACAACAGAAAATTTGTATCAGTATTAGTCTCGTTTATTAAGAAGGTACTGTATCTTATATGATCATTGATATAATGCAACAACTATATTCTTCTTGCAAAGTTCCGGAAGGTTTTTTTTTCTCATATAGAGAGGACAAATCAGAAATTTTCTGTTCATATAAATAGAAATGTGCATTAAATACACTAGGTACTAACTAAATGAAACCCCAATGATGGCAACAGCCCAGGCAGCTGCCCCCTTCTGCCCGTAGCGACGCCCTTGGTGGGAGCAGTGAGACAGACAATTTCATATGAGATAATTACCTAAATCAATAAGACACTCATTAGGAAGGTATATATTTTGATACATTGATAAATATTCATTTTAATAAATGTTATCAAAAAATTTAAAAGAATGCAAATGTGTCTCACTCTATCTACCTTCCTACCAGTGCATGATGAGACAGCAATAGGTTTTTTGATTTATTGAAATACAGGAAATAAATTAATAACATATATACATTTTTATGCAAATAGAAAGCACACAACAAAATTCGGAAATTTGTTGAAATTTGTAAAGATAAACTAGTATTAAAACACAAATATAGGTACATGTATATTTTTTTATATAATAATTTTGGGTTGCGGCCCTACCCTGCTGGTGCAGCAGGTATTGAGGTTTCAATTATGAAGTGTAATAGGCGGCAAAACAAGCTCGCAGGCCTTTACAATGTACAAGTTGTTACAAAGGTCACTCTGAGTTTTAGTAACTTGTTAAGTGCCTGTTTCTGCTAGAACTTTGAAAAGCCATGGGCTATGGTTCACACAGGTCTTGTATGGGGAGGGGGTGTACCCTAACTAGTTTTTAGGGGGGGGAGTTTAGCCGATGTTTAAAAAACGCTTCACTGAAAAGAAGACTTTACTTAGTAATTATATTTTATTAATAGTCTCTTGTATGGTAATTGTAAATGTCTATGGATTAGAATTGCTTACTTCTAAGTAATAACTGTAAATGTAGATATACTGAATAATGTCTTTATTACCCCCAAATCCCCCCTGGTTACGTCTATGCTTCAACTGTCAATGCTCGCTTTCATCCAGGTAAAAAATTACCAGTCCATTGAGAAAATTTGAACGCCTGTTATAATTTTTTAAATAAGTTTACAGGGTTGAAACCTGTAGTTATTTTTAGACTACAAACCTGTGGAGTTCTCAAGTGTAAATCAGTTACATAAGCTGATTGACGCTTTTCCAATTTTATCCCATTATCTGGAGGTCTGATTTAATTAGCTTTGGCCAAGTCTTAACAAACTACTGGTTACTGTTTAACATATTTTCTATTAACTATGTTTTCTATTTTTAGCAACCATCGCCCAATACGACGGTACGGACCATATCAAAACACATTTTTAGAAAGAGTCAGAATAAGTGGAGATATGAGTGCTGACAGGATTATTTGTATAATATACATGTGGCTCCAAAAACACCCAGTATCTCATACTGCAAAGCAATTACAGCTTGCCCAAGATACTGCTGTCAATTGGTATTCCTTCTGTAGGGAGGTAGCGTGTGCTATCGCTTGGCATGACTTTGTACCAATTGGAGGACCAGGAGACATAGTAGAAGTTGAGAGCAGGCATTCTGTTAAATGCAAAAATAATGAAAATTATATTTTTGAAGACGTAAATCGTGTTTGGGTAGTTGGTGGTAAGTTGGTTAATTTTAAACCAACAAAACTATGGACATTGACTGTCAAGTTAAAAATTATACTCTAACAAAATCTAAGCTATTTGTTTATTAAAACACTTAAGACCCAAATTCTGTAACAAATACATCGAATACATCGACCTTTGATATCACTTAACAATCAAAACAGTCAGCATTAAATAACTTTTGATTTACAGAAAAAACCTTCAATAACGTAAGGCTACTGAGCACTTTACATGCTTCCTCATGTTATACGGTACGCTTGGACTGTGAGGCCTTTTCGCGATCTCAATGGCCTATCTTACTAATCTCCATATCGGGTGTTTTATATTTGCCAGTATTTTTTGTAAGTTTATTCGGTGTGACTTTATGGCCGTGTTCATCTCGTATGAATTCAATTCATCTGTTAATTTCTTCCACATATGAGCGCCAAGGGGCAGAGACATGGGAGTCGCTCAAGGTACCAACCGAACACTGCCGTACTGCGACTATATATCCTGTTACCGTAAATCATAATTTTCGAGTAACCCGAAGCGAGAACAGACAGAAACGAGAGCTATGTGAACCGACCTAATGAGGGCAGAGGTACTGTGCAGAAATGTCGTTTCACCATCAATCCCGGGAAGGATCAGTTATCAACTACGCGGATGAATTCAAATATGAACTGTTACTTGTCTTATACACCTTTTTCATCTTATTAAACAATGTTGTCAGTCAGTAATGATACTAACTCTCGCATAAGAATCTTGAAAACTTGATAATTTAACTTTTTTGGTGTTATTCATAAGGCCTAGTCATTGATTACAGGATCGTTGCTATTTATCTATATCTGCGTATTAATAACGGTTTTGTAATAAGAGTGCCCCTATTTTATTAGAACACTTGCTAACGCGGCAGCCGTTGTTTTAGTTAACGGTAGATCTCACAGATAAAATAGCATCACTATGGGTATGCAGTACACACCAAAACCATTTTGTTGATCTTATTAATATATATATACAGGGTGTAAACGGTTTGAGTGCAAAGATTTTGAGGATCAATACTTCAGGTCAAAACAAATCAAAAAGCTTTATAACATTTTCAGAAATAAACTATAGTTTTGCCAAAAAAATGAGAAAGTTAGAAGTTCTGTAGCCTTTATTACAGTGAATAATAGATTATTTCCGGCTTCAAAATGATTGTAAAGCTAAATATGTAAATACTCAATAGCGTATACACCTTTAATAACTGTATTAACAAAGAAAATTATTATTTAAACTCTAAATATTCTGTTATAATTTGCCCTACGTTTCTCCGATCAGATGTGGCAACATAGCATATACTCAGTACTACAGCTGGCCGCTGCCATGAATGCTTTTTTGCTGCCCGGTTCTTTTAAGAAAGTGAAAGTGATTTTTGCGTGACATTCGACATAGCTTAAGTTATTTGATTTTCATTTTAAAATACAAATTGGAAAAATACATAAAATCTGTTGTGAATTGTGAGTTCGAGTGTATTATTTTGTGACAAATAGTGACAATCATACAATTAGGTAATGACCTGACATGCTATTAATTTGTGGGGAAAGCAAATGTAATAACAAGAATTTTGAATTTTGAATATTTACTATAAATAATCCGTTTGCTCGCCAGAGGTCTATCATAATGACATCCTGCAGATCAAAGGTTTTTATTTGTCTAAGATAAGTAATATTAATTTCTTAGTAACAATTATTTCTCGAAGAATTTAACACATAAAAGAACTACATATAAGAAATGTTTTGTTTAATATACTTTGTATCGCATTATTTTTGTATCATAATGTAAACAACTTTGTATCCTCCCTTTTTCAACTTGATGCATAAAATAAATCGCCAAATATAAATATTCATTTCAATACATAGATATTAAAAGGGTACATTTTTGAAAATAATATTTCCTAAAATTTTATGTACCTAAATAAATCTAACGACACTCGAAATTATTTAATACAAAAAAATAACAGGTGTTCCTTTTTTTTTGTGGTGACTCATTCCTTTATTATTCACGCTACAAGCAAATCTGGTTTTTAGCGCGACGTTGCCACATTGACAATAATTTACTTAACATGTATTTCAAATTTTCTTGCTTATTAAGGCCTTTATACCATAGTGTTATAAGAGTTTTTTGTTTTGTTTGGTGGGTACTATCTGCACCTAAAATATATGCAGTCAAACTATTTACACCCTGTATATATATATATATATATATATATATATATATATATACAGGGTGTAAATAGTTTGAGTGCATATATTTTAGGTGGAGGTAGTATACACCAAATTAAACAAAAAACTCTTATACCACTATGGTCAGTAGGCCTTAATAACCAAGATTATCCCTAAAACATATTATGCTCGCGTTCGAAGCAGATTCACTCTTAGCGCGAATAATAAAGGAATGACTACGCCGACAAAAAACCTGTGTTTTTGTATTGACAGATGATATTGACCTTAGAATTAAATAAAAATGTATGAAAAATTTTGTTGAAAATATTTACGTTTTTAATACAAGGTATTGCAATTAGAATTTGTATTTGGCGGTTTCTTTTATGCAATTATACAAAGTTGGGTAAATATGATATTCAACTCAAGAGATCTGTATATGTAGTTTTCTACCAGTTAAATTATTCGAAGAGTCATTATTACTGATTTAATTAATATTATTTATATTAGACAAGTAAATATGTAATCCTACTTACCGAATTTATTATAATGATAGAACTGAGTTGAAACAACGGATTATTCACAGCCTTTCCCTGTATAACATTCTTGCTATTCTGCAATTACGTCTGCTTTCCCCATAAATTAAGAGCATGTCATGTCTTTCCCTAATTGTATAATCGGCCATTATTTATCACAAATAAATATTGTCGCACTATTCTTAATTTTCGAACTTACACACTAATCACAACCGATTTTATTTATTTAAAAAATATATTAAATGGAAAGCAAACCACGAAGTCTACATCAAATAGATATCATTCAAATCACTTTACCGTTTATCTATTCTTATTAGAAGAATCGAAATCGCAAAAAACAATCGTAACTCTCAGTCGTCGTTAAAGTAAAATGCCACGTTGCCATATCTATTCGGAGAAACTTACACTAAATTATAAAAGCATATTTCGAGTTTAAATAATCAATTTTCATTTTTAATGTGGCTATTAAAGATGTATAAGCTATTGAGTATTTACATATTTAGATTTACCGACATTTTGAAATCGAAATTATTGTATTATTCACTGTAGCAAGGGCTACATAAACTCTAACTTTATGTGTCCTTTTTGGCAAAACTATAGTTTATTTTAAAAAATGTTATAAAGCTTTTTGATTTGTTTTTGCCTGAAGTATTGTTCTTCAAAATCTTTGCACTCAAACCGTTTACACCCTGTATATATATATATATATATATATATATATATATATATATATATATGTTACATCACACTTCCAAAATTTCTCTTTTTAAAAAAAGATTTTATTTATAGTTGCACAATTATTAACTTTTAATATAAAACTCGAAAATAACAATATAATACTTTATAACAATAAAAAGACAAAATGAGTGTTAAACTAAACTAGACAGAACTGTAAGTAATAATGAATGATGTTACAATGAAAAAGTATAATTTATAAACTAAGAACGCTGACTAAGGTGTCGCAGCGCTTGCAGTTCTCACGGATGTTCGTCTGTGGGTAACTGGAGACGACACGTGTTATGCTGACTCAGCTTGAGAACTGTTGCTAGGTTGTTTCATATAAGTCGATGGAATAACTTATATAACAACTCCCATCCATATAAAAAAGTTGATGCTACAGCATCGACTTTTAAGGGAGGTTCTGCAACTCAATATCCTCGACAGGACTAAGGAGGCTATGGAGTTTTACCCTGGGCTTGATAGTTGATGGACCTGGTGGTGGTACTGGATCGGCAGAAGGGCTGATCGTTGGAGGCTTCTGGAATTTCTTCCTGATGATGCTCATGGAAAGGAGGGCAACCACAATTGCGGTTGTTGCCATTGTGATGATCGTAAACCAGGAGGTGTGTTACTCCAAGAATGGTTGGTCTAGGAGCTTTTCCAATTCCCTGAAGTATTGTCTAAGCTTATGGTTAGCGATATTCAGGTCTCTGGCATCCAATTCCTGTAGTCTCATGGGTTTCAACTTTGGAAGCTGACTGATGGTTGGCAGGTTGTCGCAACAGTTGTAGGGGATGTTGACTGGGTGACTCTTAAGTGTGATGTTGTCAACGTTGTTGGTGGTCCTTCTGGCATGGACCCTGGTGTTACCGATGAAGGCATTGCAACTGGGTTGGATGGTCAATAGAGAATTTGTCGAAATGGATTGGGTAACGACATCTTCTCCCTTGCACTTGATGTTGATGGGCAACTGTCCGGAAATCGAGATTAACCAAAGGTTCAGATCAATCTCTTGAATATTATACTCTTCGGCATATAATATTAAAGGCTTGCAAGTTGAAGGAAGGGCTGCTGGCTGTCTAAGAAGCTGTGCTTCGCAGAGGGCTTCTTTGTCTATGGTGTGTGGAATAACTTTGGAACAGATCTTATGTTCTTTAGATAATGGCTTACAGTCACTCAGGTCTTCGAAAGATGCGTACAATAGCGAATCGTCATCTCTCGCGATATATTTTAATTTTGTTGGAAGAATATGGTGAAATCCTGTTCGATAATCCAAAACTGGGATAGGATACAAGCGGTACAGTGTATAAGTTTCGGGATTGACTAAGGGAATTTTTAGTACAAAAACAATTTTAGTATTGATCTGAAAAGCTTCCAATTCTATTAGATCGATGTATCTAGCAACATTTGAACTATAGGTTGGAAGTGGTAAGTTATTTTCATGAAGTGACTGTGATATTTTCTGAAGGGAGTCTACCAAATCTACTGGGTTTATAATTGAGCTATGTAAAATTTTTAGACGGGCGAAAGAGACTGCAGTTAATACATCGTTGAGGGTATCTTCAATGTATACGTAACTTTCCATTAAGCTTTCACACAAATCCAAGACATTGGCTTGAAGTTCATAAACAGCAAGATCGTCTGTAATGAACTCAATTGACTTCCTAATTGTTTCGATATTTTCCGAAAATATTTTCTCTTCGGACTGAAATTTTTGTAGTGTGGTGTTAAGATTCTTAATGACCGAAGTTGTTACTGATAATTCTTGTTTCATTAAGTTCTCAATTTGATGTTTGTCTTTAGTAATTTTGTTTATAGAGTCACTAAAGTATTCTCCGTCTGTTGCATCTAAGTTACCGGAAATAGATTTCCAAATTGATCCCAGTCCGTTAATGAGTCCGCGTTTCTTTCTGATGGTACTGTAAGTCTCAGTGTCAGCGAAAATTTCTGTATATTTGATGTTAACAGATTTTGATATTTGTTTCAGGAGGCTTATGTGAGTCTGTACTTTTGATTTGAAGATTTTAACGTTAGTTTTGTTGTGGTTAATAGTATCTAAAAGTCTGTTCAGTATATTGTCGTTGTTTAAAGTAGCGTCTCGAAATGGGCTTAGATCTTTGTAAACAAGGAGTGTCCATTTGTCATTAGAAATTTTAAGGGTTCCTTCTTCATGAAAGAAAACTCCTATAGTATTGTTAACAGGCGTAATGGAGTACTGTTGAAGGTTCACGACTGAAAACAGTCCACAGAATCTGAAAAAAGGGATTTATTCAAAATAGGGTTTTAGTCTGTCAAAGTTAACTTTAGTTATTTGGTTTGTTTGTAAATTTATGACGGTGGCAGAGTTTTTTCGTATTGCGGTAATTTCGAAGGGGCCGTTGAATTTGTTTTCGGCTTTATTTTTAATTTGGGACTCTTTTACGTAGACTTTGTCGCCTACTTTGTAATCGGGTTGTTTAGTAGAAACGTGTTGGTCAAATCGCACTTTAGATTTTTCTTTCTGTCTTTCGGTTTTAGCACGGGCGAGTCTGTAGTAATAGTCCATTCTGTTATTTAGGTCTCTTACGTATTTCGAAATCAGTTTTTCCTGGTTGTAAAGGGTTTCTGGAGGCCTACTTGAAGTGTGCCCAAATATAAGTTCGTAGGGCGTGAAACCGGTGGTTTTATTTTTCGTGTTATTATAACAGATGATGGCATAAGGGAGGACATTAAATGGATGATCGTCTGGATGTTCCGCTGTATTTGCCCTTATCATTTCTGCTAAGGTCGCGTGAAATCTTTCAATAGAACCGTTTGACTCGGGATGTTGAACGCTGGAGAATGTTAGTTTTATGTCGTATAGTTGGCATAGATCCCGCATTAAAGTGTTGTCAAATTCACGTCCATAGTCACAATGGATGCGAAGTGGAGTTCCGTAATGTTGAAAGAAAATCAGAAGAGTGTTTACGACAGTTGAAGCTGTTTTGTCGTTAATGGGGTAGGCTTGCGTAAATTTCGTGAGTTCGTCCCTGATAGTGAGTGCATGATTTCTAGATGGATATTCAAAGATGTCAATGTTAATACGTTCGAAAGGAGTCTTGGGTGTTTCCGTAATAACAAAAGGTGCACTTAAGTTTTTCCTACAGAACTTTACTTTTTGGCAAGTTTCGCAGGATTTGATGAATTGTTCTACAGTTTTAATTAAGCCGGTCCAATTGTATTTTTCCCTAATACGTCTGATAGTTTCGTTAATGCCACGATGGAGGTTGTTTTTACCAGAGTGGTATTGTTGTATTATTATAGGAATTTCGTCTTCGGTAGGAGTTGTAACAATGTTTTGGCAGATTTTCAGTTTGATTTCTTTGTCGGAGAGAATGAAAGATAAAATTTCGAGAATGGGAAGTTCTATGTTATTTTCTATGCAGTATATTTCGGAGTCGTTGAATTGGTCTTGGTTGGTATAAATAATTTTGAAAAGATGTGAGACGACAGTTTCAGGGTCATAGGGCAAAGGTACAACTAAGTATTTTCTATGCCTGACAGATTTACTGGGCATGATGTTAAGAGTATCATTACTGAAATTAGGTTCTTCTTCGAAAAAGTCATCAATAATTTTGTCGTGTAAGTCGTTAGTTTTGTTTTGCCAAAAGAATGTAACTATGCGTTTGTGGGACTTGTCTAAAAGTTGAGAATTGGATATTTCAATTTTAGAGTAATCGATTATTGACTCAGTTTTGTAAAGTTGAACAAAACGATTAAACTCAGCGATAATTCTTTCGTCATGTTCGTCGTCATTGTCAGAGTTTTCAGGTTGTTCGGAGTCAGTTTCGTTGTTAGCGAAAATTTTGATTTTGGAAAGGAAATCAGCACATTGCTTGAAATGGTTGATTTTGATGCGAGAAAGAGCATCTGCGTTTTGGTTTACCTTGCCGGGCTTGTACTCAATCTTATAATTGTATTCCTCCAGCTTAAGGCGCCATCTGGCTAGACGACTGCCAGGATCTTTGATGGAAAAGAGCCAAGTAAGCGGACGGTGGTCACACAGGAGTGTAAACCTTCTCCCAAAAAGATACGGTCTGTAGTGCTTAACAGCCCAAACTATGGCCAACAATTCTCGTTCGATGGTGGAATATCGTGTCTCTTCAGCACAGAGGGTGCGGGAAGCGTATGCAACAGGGAGATCTTTTCCCAAAGGGCCTTGAGAAAGAACCGCTCCAATAGTAAAAGCACTAGCATCAGTAGTGAGCAGGAAGGGTTCTTCAAAGTTTGGATATATCAGGATTGGGTCAGATACAAGGGCTTGCTTCAGTTCATTGAAGGAAGACTTGCAATCTGCGTCAAAGATGAATTTGACGTCTTTTTGGAGTAGTTTAGTCAGAGGTTTAGAGATCTTCGCAAAATTTGGTATGAAGCGTCTGTAATACCCAGCGAGACCAAGAAAAGATTTGATGTCTTTCGGAGTTTGGGGTTGAGGAAAGTTCTGAATACATTCAACCTTTGAAGGGTTTGGTTTTACACCTTCTTGTGTGATAAGATGGCCAAGATAAGCCACTTCTTTACGAAGAAATTCGCACTTATCAGGTTGAATTTTTAGGTTAGACTTCCGAAGTCGTTTAAAAACTTCTGTCAACCGGGAAATATGTTCATGGATGGTCGGAGAGTAGACGATGATATCATCCATGTAGACGAGACAACGTTCATTCTGTATACCCAGAAGAATATTGTCCATGACCCTCTGAAAAGTAGAAGGTGCATTTTTTAAACCAAATGGCATACGAACGAATTCGTAATGACCATTTTCGACAGAAAAGCCAGTCTTAGGAATATCTTTCTCTTGGATTTCCAACTGGTGGAACCCGGAAGCGAGATCCAGTGTCGAAAAGTATTGACACTTTCCAAGTTGGTCGAGAAGATCGGATATATTTGGCAGAGGATATTTATCGTCTACAGTCAATTCATTTAATTTCCTGTAATCGATAACAACTCGCCACTTTTGTTTACCAGAAGCACCGAGCTTCTTGGGGACGACCCATACAGGGGAAGACCAAGGAGATGAGGAGTGCCTAATGATACCTTTTTCAAGCATTTTTCCAATTTGTGTTTTCACTTCCTCTTTATGAACTTGAGCATATCTATATATATATATCGAATGTTTAACCTCGTTAGTGAAAGTCAAGACGTCACCTTCAAGATAGAAAATGTCTTGAAATTCCAAACAAAGATTAGTGATTTGTTCGCGTTCTTCGTCATTTAGATGATCAGTTCTAATTTGTTGTCTAATAGTTGAGTTTCTGTCTATGTATTCGGAATCATGATAATCGTCTGTATTGAAATTCAGAAGAGGGTGAGTTTTGTCAAGTGGTTCCAGTTTTAAGTCAGAAAAAGTTACTGTTTTGGGCATCGCTTTAGCGTTTATTATAGACGTTAGAAATTCACCATTTGCGTTAATATGTACGAGTGCGTTTGGAAGTCGTACTCTGTCAATTTCTTGAGTTGGTAAGATGGCGTCGATGTTAGAAAGATCGCATTTAAGTTTAAAGATCTTTTCTGTGCGTGCCTCAATGGTTATTTTGTTTCGTGTAGGTGTTTGTGAAGTAATATTAGGCTTAACGTTGAGTGTGTCGGGTACATCAGTCAAGGGTTGATCGTTATCGGGAACTTTGTGTAAAGGGATGGTTTTAAAATTTGTTATTAGCTGTTTAGATTTTAAGTCAACTATGCATTCATAGTGTTCAAGAAAATCTAAACCTAGTATGCCGTCAAACTCAATGTCCAAATCGTATATAAAAACTTTATGTGGGTTACGTGGAGCGAATGGGATTAAAGTTGATTGAGAGATGGGAATTTTTTCGTGGGTAATACCTTGAATAGTTACCCTTTCAGGAGATCTTTGGGTGAAATTCTTTACGGTATTTTCTTTGAAGATAGAGATACCAGCTCCGGTATCAATAAGTAGTTTGAATTTAGAAGAAGCGTCAAGAATGTAGTAAAGGTTTTTAGAGTTAACTGTAAGAAGTGGGCTTAAAGGAATAGTTGCTCCGGGAAGTTCAAGTCGGGGTTCAAATCGTCCAGATTGAGGTTTTGAATTTGGGTTTCGACTTCGCACAAAGTTGTTGTCGAATCGGGAGGTTGGTCTAGGCTCGGAAGCGCTAGAAAATCCTGATAATCGTGACAATTAAAAGGCTCGATAGGGGAATCGTCAAAAGTTTCTTCGAAGCCTGAATAATTTTGACTATCATCCTCGTAGTCATAAGTATTGTAATTATCGGTATAATAATCCGAATATTGTGAGTAACCATCATTTTGATGTTGATTGAAATGATGTGTCCTTTCAGGACGGTTATTCGGGTTATTCTGTATAACCGAAGGACGAGAATAATTTGGGTTCATTTGAGACCTAAAAGGGGGTCTCTGGAAGTTTGATGGGCGAAATTGTTGTCCTTGTTGAACGGAGGGATTGTTTGTAGGGAAATTTGGCCTTGTTTGTTGATTAGGCCCAACAGGATTTGGTCTATAGTTTGGATTAAATGTTTGAGAACTATTTTGTGTTTTCAAACGGCAATTTGCAGCTATGTGGCCTAATCGACCACAATGAAGACACTTAAGTGGTTGTGTCGGCTTTCGAGGTGGGTAATTTGGTTTGAGAGGAACAGATTTGTTTGTTTTCTGATCCTCGAAATAAGAAAGTTGGAGCTCTCTTCTAATACGGGAGTGTGCCTCTAGAAGGTCTTTAGGATTACTGGCACGTATAACCTGATCTAAACGGGGTTCTAATCCCGTAAGAAGGGTGTTCATAACCATTGTATCCACTAGAGTGGTCTGGGCGTCTTTTTGTTCTGGACTAAGCCCAGCAGTTTTGTGGATGCAGGAGTGCATTTTCGCACTCAATACCTGGAGTCTATTGTAAAACGTTAGTGGAGACTCGTTCGAAAGTTGCTTTAGACGTTGTAAGTCGTGAATAAGGGAAGAGAGATCACGAGAATCTCCAAAGTGTAGGGTCAAGAGTAGTTTAATTTCAAGGTACGATCCGGGATTCCTTGAATTTATCAACTGCGCCGCTTTCCCTTTGAGTTTATTTTTGATATGGATCACTAACAAATATTTTTGATCCGCCGTGGACATATTATATGCGCAATTACACGCATCTATAAAGGTTCCCAAGGAAATTTGGTCGCCTTCAAATTCGGGTATAACGGAAAATATTTCCGTTAACCGGTATCTTTCTGTTTCAGGTGTACCTGAATTTGGTGAAGCTTGTGCCATGTTTATCGATATAAATGAATTGGAGTGTAAAGTATATAGAATAAAATGTTAAAGGGTATAGAGAATTAATAACTGTAGAATACGTTAATGGGAATAACGATTGTTTGAATGATAGAACAGTATGGTAACCAATTAAAATAGTAAAGCAATTAAAATCAATAGTTTAAATAAATCAATTAATCAAATGAATAAATAAATCAATAAAATACGTAAATCAAATATATCAATATCAATAAAAATAAATCAAATAAATATATCAATAGAATAAAATAAATCAGTTAATGAAATAAATCAATATTTCATTTGAATCAAATATATCAAAAATTAAAAATCAAATAATAAAATAGATCAGTTTCGATCAAATAAAATCAAATTATTTAAAATCAAATCAAATATTTACTTAAAACGAATGACGATTCACCATTACTTACATCAACAGGAACATTGAAAGCGCCGTGTTCTATGTTTGATTGCAGTGAGGACTTCTTCCAGGTTCGTTGTACCGTTGAGGGATAGGAAACCGCCGCTACCAGTTAGAGTACTCGTGCTCTAGTAACGTTAGACGGATCCTACTGACTGCGCCAATTTGTTATATCACACTTTCAAAATTTCTCTTTTTAAAAAAAGATTTTATTTATAGTTGCACAATTATTAACTTTTAATATAAAACTCGAAAATAACAATATAATACTTTATAACAATAAAAAGACAAAATGAGTGTTAAACTAAACTAGACAGAACTGTAAGTAATAATGAATGATGTTACAATGAAAAAGTATAATTTATAAACTAAGAACGCTGACTAAGGTGTCGCAGCGCTTGCAGTTCTCACGGATGTTCGTCTGTGGATAACTGGAGACGACACGTGTTATGCTGACTCAGCTTGAGAACTGTTGCTAGGTTGTTTCATATAAGTCGATGGAATAACTTATATAACATATATATATATATATATATATATATATATATATATATACAGGGTGTCCCATGGTTCTGGTCTCGGATGATTGCGCAGTTATGATAGAAGATAGAATTTTCAAAATTTAGGGGTATAACTTCTCGATTGGGATCTATCCAGCTAAAATATTTTCAAGCATGTACCACTTCCGGTTATAGCGGAAGTTGATACCAACTTGCTTATTTCAAATGGAACACCCTGTAAATTATTGTATTTCTGAATTCTACGAGTAATTTTAATACTAATTCATGAATAATACCCTATACTTAAATTCAGCCCTTTTCGAGTTATTCCAAAATGCTTTTTGAAATTCACATTTTAAGGCCTTCAGATAATTGCAAATTATACAACAACGAAGAGGAATTTAGGAAAACCATTCGTTGAGAGGGTAGAATAAACTTAGTGCTTCCAGAATCTGTGAAAAAAGTATGGACATTATCTACAGTGTGTGTACAAAAAAATCCCGAAAATTGAAATTCAAAATCTGGAAAAACTCAATTTTTTTAAATGGAAACCACTATTTTTTATATCATAATCAGATTGAGCATCGAAAATAAGAGGTACTTTGTGAATAAGTACCTATACGAAATTCTGATAGTTTTCGACTTATTAAAAAAAATTAAACATTTTCAGCATCTTTAATAAAAAGTAAGCTTAAGTACATAAGTTGGCCATGACGGTTGCTAAGGAATCTACGAAAATGTCATTTTAACAAATGTTCGAAATTCTTTTAATAAATCAATTTCAGATTTTATTTAATAGTTCGTAAATAATGGTTACAAATGCATTTCTTATTCTTAGTCTCATATGTGAAAATTAACCAAAGGATTGATTCTCTGTTGCGATGTTAAAGAGTGCTATGGAATCATGACAAATGTCAAATATTACTAGTTAAATTATTATTATGTTATAATCATTTCAGTATATTCTTACGTCAGTTCAGAATCTTGATATAAATAATTATCCTTAAACAAAATGAATTTTACGAAAGAAGAAATGGTGGACATGATATTTGCATTAGGTGAATGTCAACGTAATAGCTTGCTCGCGTCAAGAGTGTATTACACGCAATATCCAGATCGAAGGCATCCAACTGAAAAGGCATTTACAAAACTTTATGAAAGATTTGTTGATTCTGGAAATGTTTCTTATGGTAAACGTAATGTTCCAAATAGAGTAACTACTGAAGAAAACGAATTTATGATAATGCAATCTGTGATAGAAAATCCACTATGTAGCGTTAGAACTATAAGTAACCAATTAGCTATTAGTAAAAGTGCCGTTTATAGGGTTATAAAGAGGTATAAGTTTCACCCCTATAAAATACAAATGCACCAAGAATTGCTTGATACAGATTATGAAAAAAGAGAAGAATTTTGTAATTGGTTTAGAGTTAAAATGCAGACTGAAGCTGACTTTTCAACATATGTTTTGTTTTCAGACGAAGCCACCTTCCATAAAAATGGCTTCGTAAATAGACACAATTTTCATTACTATTGTGATGAAAGGTTTTAAAACAACATCTCAGACTAAATGGTCCGTAAACGTGTGGGCTGGTATTGTTGGGGGTAACGTTATTCGACCTTTCTTTTTTGATGGGACAATGAATGGAGCCAAATTCCTTGATTTCTTAAGAAACCAATTACAGCCGTTATTAGAAGACGTTCCATTAAACATAAGAAGTAAAATGTGGCTTCAACTAGACGGCTCTTCAATTCATTATGACAGAAGAGTTCGGCGATATTTAAATAGAAAGTTTAGTGATTGTTGGATTGGACGAAACGGATTAGTTGCTTGGCCTCCACGTTCACCTTGTTTAACACCAATGGATTTTTTTCTCTGGGGTTACATTAAAGATATTGTGAATAAAGAGGAGATAACGAGTAAAGAGAATATGAAAGAAAGAATAAGAAATGCATTTGCAATAATTGCACCAGAACTATTAAATAAAGTTCGTAATTCATTTATTAAAAGAATAAATAAGTGCTTAGAAGTGAACGGTCGGCATTTCGAACATTTGTTAAAATGACATTTTCCTAGAGTCCTTAGCAACCGTCATGGCCAACTTATGTACTTAAGCTTACTTTTTATTAAAGATGCTGAAAATGTTTAATTTTTTTTTAATAAGTCGAAAACTATCAGAATTTCGTATAGGTACTTATTCACAAAGTACCTCTTATTTTCGATGCTCAATCTGATTATGATATAAAAAATAGTGGTTTCCATTTGAAAAAATTTAGTTTTTCCAGATTTTTAAATTTCAATTTTCGGGATTTTTTTGTACACATTCTGTAGATAATGTCCATACTTTTTTCACAGATTCTGGAAGCACTAAGTTTATTCTACCCTCTCAATGAATGGTTTTCCTAAATTCCTCTTCGTTGTTGTATAATTTGCAATTATCTGAAGGCCTTAAAATGTGAATTTCAAAAAACATTTTGGAATAACTCGAAAAGGGCTGAATTTAAGTATAGGGTAATATACATGAATTAGTATTAAAATTACTCGTAGAATTCAGAAATACAATAATTTACAGGGTGTTCCATTTGAAATAAGCAAGTTGGTATCAACTTCCGCTATAACCGGAAGTGGTACATGGTTGAAAATATCTTAGCTGGATAGATCCCAATCGAGAAGTTATACCCCTAAATTTTGAAAAACCTATCTTCTATCATAACTGCGCAATCATCCGAGACCAGAACCATGGGACACCCTGTATATATGTTTTAGGTGGTTTCCGGGAATTCATCCGCGTAGTTGATAACTGATCCCTGCCGGGATCGATGGTAAAATGACGACGTTTCGGCAGAGTCACATCTGCCCTCCTCAAGGTCGGCTCGCATAATTCTCGCAGCCTTCTGCTTTCGCTTCTAGAATACTGAGTATTCGAGTAACTAGAAGCGAAAGCAGCTATATTCAACCATTTTTCATGGTGTAGCCTCCCTGAAGAATTGAAAGATAGCAGAGGAACTTGAAGAGCTGTGGAAATGGAGAACTTAAGGTCTTGAGAAGAGAGGAAGAAGAAGAAGAGCTTAAGATCTGTGAGAAAGACTGTATTGAAGAGAATTGAAGATAGGTGGGCAAATGGTCGGTTTTACTAACTGAAATGAAGAAGAAGTGTAGGACTGAAGAATTGAAGAACTGGCTCGAAGGATTGAGAAGACGAACATAATTTTGGCAGTTTTTATCGGAAACTCAAGGCTAGAGGTTGAGGAATTGACCTTTGTATAACTAGACTCGTAACGGAAGAAGACGAAGAATATTCTTAGAATTTTACAGGGGATATGAGGCATACCTGCCTCAGTGCGGGTTGGTAAGGGGCAAATGTCTATTTTTCCCTGATTTTTGCCATTTACGTCAGAGACGACTGTACCCCCGGAATTTTATCACAGTTTTTTTTATTAATGAAAAAAACCTTGACTTGGCTGGGATTTGATCCCGGGTCCGGTCCGCTATATCAAGCTCCAGTTTAGTACAATTGTGTGAGCTGACGGACTTTCCCACTAGGCCACCGGGGGCTCTATATATATATATATATATATATATATATATATATATATATAAATTGTTAATAACTTGACTACATCGTTACCAATTCTAGAAATTGTATGAATCCCTCTCGATAAAATAAATACATTATGTGGATAGGACATTATTCAGAAATGACACAATACCTAACTGAGAAACAATGTGGTTCTTATACCATATAAAATTTAGCTGACAGGAGGGTTAAAGTCAGATACTTATAGGCAGGGACGAAAGTTTTTTCAAAGGTACACCAAAAGCAAGATAATAACGATTTTAATTTAAAAATATTTTTGTCAACAAACAAAGTTCTGTGAAGTAATGAAAATCGAAGACAAAACGCGAAAAATCCATGCGCAGTCAATGTTTAACGATTTGGTGGGTATCAGTGTGAACATTATTGACTCATATCTTTTCAAAGCTGATTAGGGATATGCTTTTACGATAAATACCGAACACTATCGTATCATGTTAAACGACTTTTTCTAACCATCACTGAATTAAATAGTATTACATGCGACAGGATTTGATAACAACAAATGTTAACGATAATTAGCTGAATATTTCTTGCATTCTGATCTGCTTTGATTGTTTTCTTTGAGGTGATATTAAAAGCAATGTCTTTTTAATTGTCCACAAACAATTTACAATTTGAATAATCAGATTGGACGCATAATTAGTGAAAAGCAGACGAGTCATTCGACTGATATTTTCGCACATACTTGTACACATGTAGACTTAAATAATGTAAACACCATAGTTGTGAACTTTTAATCTGATTTACTCTTTATAAAATTACAGTCATGTTAATAATATTTACTGAATCATTTAGTATTAGTAACACCTGGGTCAGTTCTATTTTATTCATCAACATAGTCACTTTTTATAGCGATACATCATTCCAACGTTTGTCTAATCTGTCGGAGCACTTTCTAATAGAAAAATTAGCCCTTTGACTCATAGTTATGTACTGACGCTATGCTTTTGTCATGGGTAAACAGCTTCGAAGAGCGTTCCGAATCATCAATGTCAGAATCATTTGTGAATTTCAAAATGTTACATAGAGTCTAGTGCTTACTGCTTTATATGCAACAATGCGCCCTTCTTCTCTAATTGAGTTAAAACAGTTGTTAAAAAACCTATTTTTTAGGTATCAGCCGAACAACAAAGAAACGATTTGCAGTCGTTGTACTACAAAAAAAAGAAGACATTGTTATGCCAATATTAGAAAAGTGTATCGAATTTGATTCGTTTATTTGTACGGAGAAATCGTCAGTTTTCGATTCGTGCTCTGAAGTGTTCAGTGGGCATGGCGTAGTAAATCGAATAGGTGAGTTCATAATTTTAATACTTTATTTGTCAGTGTTTAGGTGACTCTTGAAAAGCGGTATGTAAATCAGATCATAAAGAAGCGAAAGGAAGGTATAATTCTTAGCACAATACAGGATGTAACAATGCAGTCCATATATTTTGGTAGGTGATAGAAATAATCACTACAAATAACAGAAAAGTACATAAGATTGTTCAAAGTTGTCAACCAAAGTAAGCACTGATGTGTGTATTTAATTATTTATTTGCAAAAGAGCAACAAATTTATCAACTTAACTGGACAATAAAAAATTGTCAACCGTCCCTATTAAATGAATGAACACTTAACACGTAATTTATTAATTTTCTCTATTTACCTAATCAGTGCCAAATTTACTTATTTTATATGCGCGTTTTTCAATTGTTAAATATTTGTTTATGTGATAGAATTATTTACAAATTAGGAATACCACGATATACGTTTAATGTACATTATGCTTGCAATACTTGCTTTACAATACTTTTTTCTCTCCATTTGGATAAATTTTTAGTGTATTTTTCCAGTACCGTACTTGTAGCATAACGTCTTATGCATATACTGCAAGATGTTTTGAAATAGATGTTTAACTAAATAGTATATATATATATATATATATATATATATATATATATATCTTTTTAGTTAATACTGCCAATATATCTGCACTGCATTATATTACAGCCTGTATCATCAAAAATAACAAAGACCGGGTAGTCTTTGAAAAGCATGCTATTCACATAGGTAACAGATGTAGACTAATCGTTAGTTTGGCGGCGTTTGCAAAGTGATAAATTTTGTCAAATAATTAGAAGGATCCGTCTCAATTGGCTCTTGCCCAGTAAGTAGTTGTATAGTGTAGTTATTACACCCCAGAATGATTAAATATCTATGTTCCGTTATTATGATTGAATTTGTTCGTGGTGCATTCACCAACCAAATGAATGAAATAATTGAATTATTCTAATTATAAAATGAAATTTGTCGAAAATACATTTTAATTAACCAACTTAAAAAAGGTGAAGGGTTTCAACTCTGCTGATATTTTTATTACCCACTACAAAAAAGACCCGTGTGTTTTTATGAATGTTCAGTTCTCCAAAACATTTAAACCATTTTGGGTACTTCAGTATTATATTAAGAAAGTTTCCAAAGTAATCCCATATACCCTTTTGTCGAAAAGCCGGAATAAAAATTACAATATTCTCATTTTATGAACCATTATTGATTTCTCGGAATTGACTTAATCGTTCTGAATAGATTAAACTGTTTTCTATTTAAAGTTAGATATACTTTTCTATTGTGTAAAACATAGCATATTACAAACAATGGGTGTTATTTCTAGAAAGATATAAACAGGGTGTTCGTAATCACAAAATAACGGGTGGCTAAAACATCTGACAGATACTATTAAAAAAAAAGAACTAAAACGTTGACTATAATCATAACTAAAGAGCTACAAGAAATAATGGCGTATTCACAGTTGTTAGGTACCTACACAAAGTAATAAGTACAAATAATACTAAGTGTTTATGATGTACAAATTAATTACCAGTATATTTAATCAATGACAAGCAACTATCTATTCGAATACCTATGTTTAAACACGAAGTCTATTACAAGTTTAATGAATTAGTAAATATGTTAAATAAGCAGGATTGAAATTTGCTATTCTCTGACTTCAAAAATATACTGAACAGGTACGTAATCAATTTATACATAACAAGCAACTGTTATTATTTCTATATATATATATATATATATATATATATATATATATATATATATATATATATATATATATATATATATATATATATATATATATATATATATGTGTGTGTGTGTGTTTGTGTGATTATTTGTTGTAGCTCTTTTGTGGATAGATACTTAGTAGGGTGACTTAATGGGTGTTCACATTTAAATTTAAAAAAAAAACACCACCTCTAAAGGTAGAAACTATTTATATTGTTACGAGAATTCATCCGACAGCTGGTGCAATCGGCCATCAATCAATTCGTGGAAGGAACATTATTCCGATACTTCTCGGAATCCGAAATCTTTTGTCTCAACAGGCCGACCGCTGCCTTCTGGGAATTCCCTTAAAGTTTCCAGAACACATGAAAGAAGTTTCCCGATGGTTTGTTGACTTGTCAGAATAATTCCGAGAGAAATATATAAATGCGGACAGCTGGCGATGGATTCAGTATTCAGTTTTCGACGGTCGTATACTTAAGTAGATATAAATTGTACATAGTTCTGTGAATATAAATTGTGTTAAAGTAGTGGAAATAATTTAGAGTGAGTTGGACTGTGTTTTTAAATAAATCCAAGAACTGAACTGAACCCGAGTGTGAAAATAAAAACATTAAAGTGGTGACAGGTGTAGGTGTATTTGTGGAACTTTAGAAGTGGAAAATAAATAGACTAAAGCAGTGAATTTGGACCCATTAAAAGTGACTGATTTAAAAAAAGAACTGGAGGAAAGGGATTTAGAAATTAGTGGGAAGAAAAGTGAATTGATACAACGGCTACGTGATACCCTAATAGATAAAGGTAATAATCCCGATACTTATTTGTTTGAAGTTTCTGGTAATAATGACATGAGTATGCTAATAAAAAAATTGAAGACAAATTGCTAGAAAATTCTAAAAACTTGAAAGAGGCTTTAGAAGATATATTACTAGAAAATTCGAAAACTCTAGAAACATTACAAGAAAAGTCTAAAACTAGAGATGACAAATTGCTAGAAAATTCTAAAACCCTAGAAGAGAAATTGCTAGGAAATTCTAAAAACTTGAAGGAGGCGTTAGAAGATAAATTAGCAGAAAATTCTATAACCCTGGAAGACAAGTTACTAGAAAATTCTAAATCCTTGGAAGAAAATTTGAAAAGCATGATACAGAAAAACTCAGAAATGCTGGAAGAGAAAATATTCGAGAATGAGGCTCGGATGGAAGAGTCAGAACAAACAATGGTCGAAGAGTCAGTCAAAAATGAAACGCGAATAAAAGAGCTAAAGCAGACAAGGGTCGAAGAGCGGATACAGACGACAGACAAAAATGAAACACGGATAGAGGAGCTAAAGCATATAGTGGAGATGAGATCAGCAAAATAAAAGAACAGGTAGTCACAATACAAAGGGAAGATACTCAATCAAAAACCGAAAACAGAAACAGTCCAGCAGTAGTTATTTCGAAAATTGGCCTCGAAGGAGCAAGACACAAAATGAAACCTCCACAATTTGATGGGAAATCGTCATGGACTAACTATACGCGCCAATTCGAGGCTGCAGCAAAGTTAAACGGAAGGTCGGCAGAGGAGAAGGCAATAGCACTAACACTCGCTTTAAGAGGGGATGCTACAGATATTTTGCAAATCTTGAATGCCTCTGAGTAAGAAGACTACGAACAACTGGTCAAACATTTAGAACTGATGTATGGTCAGACACATTTGGAGCAAGTCTACCACTCCCAATTGAAAAATTGCCACCAGAGATCAAATGAATCCCTACAAGAGTTTGAAGCTGATATTGCACGTCTGGTTCGCCTTGCCTATCTAGCCACACCCGAAAATGTAATAGAAAGGTTAGCAGTGCAAGCATTTTTAGCATTTTTGGATGGACTTCGGGACAGCCAGAGTCCGAATCGTTGACGGAGAATCCGAAGATGGCGGAAACGATGAAGCCTCTGTAAGAAAGATAATAGAAGAAGTCCTTACCGAAAAAAAACTAGTGAGATGTCGAAAGTGTCGTAAGGTAGACATGTCCAGAGTCGTTGCAAGGAGAGCAAAGGCTAATATAAAGGGACCATCGTCGACCTGTAACCAACAAGTCCCAACTACCAACGCATCTGCCGCTTCGCTAGGCAACCACGTTAACAGTGTCTTTGTAGATGGCCTTATTAATAAGAAGCCATTTGCAATGCTGCTGGATACTGGTGCGACGAAAACAGTAATAAGGCCCAACAATTTTTAGAGACAACGATAAAACTAACAAAATGGCAACTGCGAACAGCGACAGGAGAAGCAGCGAAAGTCCATGACGAAATAGAGGTTGAAATGACCTTGGGAAATACAACTTTCCTACATCCGGCATTAGTGGCAGACATCGAAGACGAAGTAATCATTGGAATGGATGTCATGAGCTCCAAGGGTTTCCAGTTAAACTTCAAAGATGAAATTCTGCGAGTACATGACGAAGAAGTGGTGCTTCATGGGAAAGACGACATAATGCTTCGAGCAATCTTGGCAGAGGATGTAAAGCTGGAACAGTGATGATGTTTAATCCCGAACTTAACCACGGAAATGTAAACAGAGGAGTCGCACTGGGGAAGACTCTGTTTCGTGCCAAGGAGATTGTGCCAGTAAGAGTAATGAACTTGAATCATTACTCGGTTGTGCTAAAGAAAGGAACAACTTTGGGCCATTGTTTAACAGTTTCCTTTGCAGTCAGAAGCACACAGCATGCAGAAATAACACCAGGTAAACTATCTGAGGAACTGGAAAAACTCATCACGTATTCATCTAAGAATTTGAAACCAAACCAGAAAGCAAAATTGAGGGACATCGTTAGAAAGTACCAGGATATATTCGATGTAGGACACGGAAAAAGAGGACGGACTGACCTGGTGAAACATAAAATTAATACCGGGGATGCTCAACCTATTCGACAGTCGGCGAGAAGACTACCTCTAGCTAATAGAGAAGAAGCCGACAGAATAGTCCGCAAAATTGAGGAAGAAGGTGTAATTGAACCATCCCATAGCCCTTGGGCTTCTCCAGTTGTCTTGGTTAAAAAGAAAGATGGTTCGACCCGATTTTGCCTGAACTATTGGCAATTGAACCACGCCACAAAGAAAGATAGCGATCCTCTCCCAAGAATAGACGATACCCTAGATACGTTGGCTGAATCGAAGATGTTTTCCACCCTGGACTTGAAGAGCGGTTATTGGCAGGTGGAACTTGCCAAAGAAGACCGCGAAAAGACTGCTTTTACCATTGGCTCAGGACTTTACCAATTCACGGTGATGCCATTTGGATTGTGTAATGCTCCAGCAACATTTGAAAGATTGATGGAAACAGTGTTAAAAGGGTTTTCATAGAAAACATGCCTGGTGTATCTTGACGACATTATCGTGG
Organism: Octodonta nipae; assembly: GCA_034190945.1. Classification (NCBI taxonomy): domain Eukaryota; kingdom Metazoa; phylum Arthropoda; class Insecta; order Coleoptera; family Chrysomelidae; genus Octodonta; species Octodonta nipae. The sequence goes on along the minus strand of CM067216.1, from coordinate 85,623,093 downwards.
TTGGAAGATCATTTGAAGACCACGTGAAGAACCTGGAGAAGGTGTTTCAGCGACTTCGAAGTTCCGGACTAAAGTTAAGCCCGAAGAGATGTCAGCTTTTCCAAGAAGAGGTGCAATATCTTGGACATGTGGTTTCCGCAGAGGGAGTAGCTGTCGATAAACAGAAAATTAAAACTGTCCAGGAATGGCCGATACCTAAAGATATCCACCAGTTAAGAAGTTTCCTAGGTTTATGCACGTATTATCGTCGGTACGTAGCCGGATTTGCCAACATTGCCAAGTCACTTTCTAGACTCACTGAGGGAAAGTATAGTACCAGTGGAACGAGTGCCAGCGATCATTCGAGACACTGAAAAGAGCATTGACGAATGCCCCCGTCTTAAATTATCCTTTGCCAGATGGAAACTTCATTTTGGATACCGACACAAGCAATGTCGGAATTGCTGCGGCGCTTTCACAGATCCAAGACGGTCAGGAGGAAGTCATCGGCTATTTCAGCAAGTCCCTGAGCAAGCCTGAAGGAATTACTGCGTTACTCACAGGGAACTCTTGGCTGTGGTAAAGGGAGTAGAACATTTCTACAAGTACCTTTATGGTAAAAGATTCCTCCTGAGGACTGATCATGCAGCACTGAAGTGGCTCTTGCAGTTTAAAAACCCCGAAGGACAAGTGGCCAGGTGGATTGAATACTTCGAGACTGAACACCGAGCTGGAACAAGCCATAAGAATGCCAATGCCCTATCGAGGAGACCATACCCTGATGCTTGCAAACATTGTCAGCGAGCTGAGGAAAAAGGGGCTGTTCTCTGTAGAACTACCGTCATCGATGACCATTGGCAATCTGAGGAGATCCAGAAAGACCAGAAAATGGATCCGGAGTTAAAAGAAGTTATCCGGTCGAAGGAAGAAAACCTATGAGGCAGAAGATTTCCCGTTTCTCGCCCACCATTAAGTCATACTGGGCTCAGTGGAACTCCCTCATCCTGGAGAAAGGACTTCTGAAGCACGTCCTGGAAACTCCAGAGAATGACAAGGACAGAAAACAGATTGTAGTTCCCAGAAATCGGAGACCAGAGGTTTTACGAGAACTACATGATGGTACAACTGGAGGACATCTGGGAGTAACGTAAACCCTGGGGAAGTTGAGAGAACGCTTCTATTGGATAAACTGCCAAGTGGATGTCAAGGACTGGTGGCGGAAATGTACTGTTTGTGCAGCAAGCAATGGGCCTCAGAAGTAACCAAAAGCTCCCATGAAGCAATATAACGTGGGCAGTCCATTCGAAAGAGTAGCCATTGATGTTGCCGGTCAATTTCCTGAATCCGACTCTGGAATCAAGAAGCCTTGACCGGTGCTGATGTCCTTGTCAAGGAATGGATCAGTCGTTTTGGTGTTCCCTTGGAGTCAGACCAAGTTAGAAATTTTGAGTCAACCCTTTTTCAAGATGTCTGCAAACTTCTGAAGATCAATAAAACACGGACGACAGCATTACCCCCTCAATCAGATGGGATGGTAGAACGGATGAATAGGGCTATTATCCGCCATTTGTCAAAAGTAGTCTCTGAGACTGGGACCAGTATCTTCACTTGTTTCTAATGGCATATCGTTCGTCTGTGCACGAGTCCACGGGTCAGACCCCGGCGAGCGTTATTATGGGACGAGAGTACCATGCGATTTGAAGTTTGGATGTCCCCCAGGACTGCAGGTGAAGACTATGTCAGCCAGTTACGTCGAAAGATGGACGACATACACCAACGAGTCCGGTAAAATATCGAGAATGCCAGTACACGAATGAAAGAAGCCTATGACATCAGAGCCGAGGGCGGGGAATGCCAAGCTGATGATCTTGTTTGGTTGTATAACCCGTAACGTCGTCGTGGGTATTCGCCCAAACTACAAAGATCTTGGGAGGGGCCTTACCAAATTGTACAGAAGATCAACGATGTTGTCTACAGAATAAGGAAGCTGCCTCGAGGAAATCCAAAGGTGGTACATTACAACAGGTTAGCCCCTTATGCCGGAAGTCATGACGGCGAAGTTGACCAAGCCCACTAGATGACCTTCGAACAGTTTATGGCGCTGTACTCTGAATTGGAGAGTGGTGACTAGTATGATGGAAAAAATCTTTCGATTCAGTGGCGTCGACATCCTGGTTCTGCTATCTCAATATTTGCAGCCCAGATTCGCAGACCGTTGACTGTTACTTCGACCAAACTTCCCGCTGTCGAAATGGAGAGCCCTGCACATATCGTCACACCGGGAAGGATTTTAGGACATTCCGGGACGAAATGGTCTTAAGGAGGGGGCAATGTTACGAGAATTCATCCGACAGCTGGTGCAATCGGCCATCAACCAATTTGTGGAAGGAACATTATTCCGATACTTCTGGGAATCCGAAATGTTTTGTCTTTCAACAGACTGACCGCTGCAGTTACTGGGAATTCCCTTAAGGTTTCCAGAACACATGAAAGAAGTTTCCTAATGGTTCGTTGACTTGCCAGAATAATTCCGAGAGAAATATATAAATGCGGACAGCTGGCGATGGATTCAGTATTCAGGTTTTGACGGTCGTATACTTAAGTAGATATAAATTGTACACAGTTCTTTGAATATAAATTGTGTTAAAATAGTGGAAATAAATTAGACTGAGTTGGACTGTGTTTTTAAATAAATCCAAGAACTGAACCCGAGTGTGAAAATAAAAACATTACAATATTAAAACAAAAATTCTAGTGCATTGAAGTGTCGGTATGAGAAATATCAATATATTATTTTATAATTTTAAAATGTATAGTTTAAATTTTAAAAATATTGAAAATCAATTTTTTCTCCCTTATCTCCAACATAACTGAGCCTAAAATTGTGTTGGACTACTCATAGTTGTTAAAGGAAAACTTAAACCTGAATTGAAAAGTTCATCAAGAATGAGTTTGTTTTTTTTTTCTAGTTCTACCAACTTCACCGCTGTTAAATCGCTACAGGACTCAATTTTTACCAAAAACAAAAGAATTAATTTCCAAGTTTTGACCTATAGAGAGGGGGTGGGGGCAAATCGGCAGATTTTTGTCCTAGGCAAATAAGAAATTTGTTATTGTAAATTCATTAGTAACATTGCATTTATTACATTAGGTACTAACTATTATGCCCCCTGCCCCGATACGGTCATGGTCTCTACACTGATATAAAAAAGTTATTGGCTTGGTACACTACTGTGCACCGCTTGTTTAGAACGCTCTAGGCACTTTTTAAGGGTAACCACTTGCAAATTTCACAGAAAACTTGTTACAATGGTCTTTATTACGGCAGATAATAAAATATTCAAGGTGGGTGTTGAGAACGATCAGGTGTTGCCCTTAAATTATCTCTTGGCAATTCAAGCCAGCATTTTTTCATTAATAGCAAAAGGTACATTACTTGGTACCTCGTCTATTTTTCTTATATTTGTCAATTTCCTTATTTATAACGTTTGGGTTACATAGGATTGATGATATTATAATTTTAGCGAATTTTGTGGACCCACCCATACATTGCCCACCGATATGGGCTCCACCGGAAAGATTTAATTGCGAATGTCTGGATCCATGGAGAGGTCCTCCACCTAAACCAGGCATGCAACCCTACAGACATCACATGCAAAATTTCGAAAGATGCTGGAAAGACCTCAAACCATTCTTACGAAGTAACAATACGAATTCCGAAGCAATAAATACCTACATCGGCGAATGGATGTACAGAAAAAATATCTTGGAAGATATTAAAGATGACAAAGTGCAATTTGAAAAGTTTCTTTTCGACATCGCGAGGGTGTATCCGGGTGTCGGTAAGAAACCGATGAAAAATCGTTTTGAAGACATTGATGACTGTGATTGTCATATGTGTGTCGAAGATTGAATCTCATGTCTTCACTTTGTATGCCTTATTATTTTTAAGGTAAGAACAATTATTAGCATTTTTTATATATCTATCCTAATCTAGTCATTCATTTTGAGTACACAATTATAATAAATATAATGTATGTGCCTCTTTTGCTTTTAAAATGCAACACAATAAAATTGTATGTTTGATGGTGTTGTATAGTGTTATTTTGAATAGAAAATATATATTGTTACGAGAATTCATCCGACAGCTGGTGCAATCGGCCATCAACCAGTTCATGGAAGGGACATTATTCCGATAAATTCTGGGAACCCGAAATGTTTGTCTCTCAACCGGCGGACCGCTGCCGTTACTGGGAATTCCCTTAAAGCTTCCAGAACATGATGGAATTTCCCGATGGTTCGTGGACGTACCAGACAATTCCAAGATAAATGTATAAATAAGAAACAGCTGGCGATAGGAGGCATTCAGTTTTCGTCTTTCGTATTGTACAGTTAAGATAAAATGTAAATAGTAGTTTCTGTGAATATAAATTTGTGTAAAAGTAGTGGAAATAAATTAGAGTGAGTTAGACTGTGTTTTTAAATAAATCCAAGAACTGAACTGAACCCGAGTGTGAAAATAAAAACATTACAGTGGTGACAGGTATGCGGTGTATTTGTGGAACTTTAGAAGTGAAAAATAAATAGACGGACAATGTTTAAAACAGTGAGTTTGGACCAATTGAAAGTGACGGACTTAAAAAAAGAACTTGAGGAAAGGGATTTAGAAATTAGTGGGAAGAAAAGTGAATTAATACAACGGTTACGAGATGCTCTAATAAATGAAGGTAACGATCCCGATACTTATTTGTTTGAAATTTCTGGCAATGGTGACATGAGTATGCTATTAAAGCAAATTGAAAATTTAAAAGAAACCTTACACGAAAATACTAAAACCTTGGAAGAAAATTCTAAAAACTTGAAAGAGGCCTTAGAAGACAAATTGCTAGAAAATTCTAAAAACTTGAAGGAGGCATTAGAAGATAAATTAGCAGAAAATTCTAAAACCCTGGAAGTCAAACTACTAGAAAATTCTAAATCCCTAGAAGAAAATTTAAAAAGCATGGTACAAAAAAACTCAGAAATGCTCGAAGAGTCAGCCAGAAATGAAACGCAGATAAAAGAGCTAAAGCAATGGTCGAAGAGCTGATAGACGACAGACAAAAATGAAACGCGGATAGAGGAGCTAAAGCATATAATGGAGGGGGAGATCAGCAAAATACGAGAACAGGTAGTCACAATGCAAAGAGGAGAAACACAATCAAAAACCGAAAGCAGAAACAGTACAGAGGTAGTGGACTCAAAAATTGGCCTCGATGGGACAAGACACAAAATGAAACCTCCCCAATTTGATGGAAAATCATCATGGACTAATTATCGTCGCCAATTCGAGGCTGCAGCTAAGCTAAACGGATGGTCGGCAGAGGAGAAAGCAATAGCATTAACTCTTGCCTTAAGAGGGGACGCTACAGATAATTTACAAACCTTGAATGCCCCTGAGCAAGAAGACTACGAACAACTGGTCAAACATTTGGAACTGAGGTATGGACAAACCCATTTGGAGCACGTCTATCACTCTCAACTGAAAAATCGCTACCAGAAATCGAATGAATCCCTTCAAAAGTTTGAAGCTGATATTGCCCGTCTGGTTCGCCTTGCCTATCTAGCCACACCCGAAAATGTAATAGAAAGGTTAGCAGTGCAAGCATTTTTAGCATTTTTGGATGGACTTCGGGACAGCCAGAGTCCGAATCGTTGACGGAGAATCCGAAGATGGCGGAAACGATGAAGCCTCTGTAAGAAAGATAATAGAAGAAGTCCTTACCGAAAAAAGACTAGTGAGATGTCGGAAGTGTCGTAAGGTAGGACATGTCCAGAGTCGTTGCAAGGAGAGCAACGGAGTCCAGACTTCCTCGCCGGGGAAACTAAAGAAGGCCAATGTAAAGGGACCATCGTCGACCTGTAGCAAACAAGTGTCAACTACCAACGCATATTTCGCTTCGCTACGCAACCACGTTAACAGTGTCTTCGTAGATGGCCTGATTAACAGGAAGCAATTTGCAATGCTGCTGGATACTGGTGCGACGAAAACAGTAATAAGGCCCAACATTGTTTTAGAGACATTGATAAAAACAACAAAATGGCAACTGCGAACAGCGACAGGAGGAGCAGCGAAAGTCCATGGTGAAATAGAGGTTGAAATGACCTTGGGAAACACAGACTTCCTACATCGGGCATTACTGGCAGACATCGAAGACGAAGTAATCATTGGAATGGATGTCATGAGCTCCAAGGGATTCCGTTAAAATTCAAAGATGGAATTCTGAGAGTGAATGACGACGAAGTGGTGCTTCATGGAAAAGATGATCTTAGCAGTGGATGTCAATGTTCCGGAAAGAGCTGAAATCATTATAGATGCTTGATTAGATGGGAAAGCTCAAGCTGGAACAGTAATGATGTTTGATCCCGAACTTAACGACGGAAATGTAGGCAGAGGAGTCGCACTGGGGAAGACTCTGTTTCGTGCCAGGGAGATTGTTCCAGTAAGAGTAATGAACCTGAATCATTACTCGGTTGTGCTAAAGAAAGGAACAACTTTAGGCCATTGTTCAACAGTTTCCTCTGTAGTCAGAAGCACACAGCATGCAGAAATGCCACCAGGTAAACTATCTGAGGAACTGGAAAGACTCATCACCGATTCATCTAAGAATTTGAAACCAAACCAGAAAGCAAAATTGAGGGACATCGTTAGAAACTACCAGGACTAAAGTTAAGCCCGAAGAAGTGTCAGCTGTTCCAAGAAGAGGTGCAATATCTTGGACATGTAGTTTGCGCACAGTGAGTAGCTGTTGACAAACAGAAAATCAAAGCCGTCCAGGAATGGCCGATACCTAAAGATATCCACCAGTTAAGAAGTTTCCTGGGGTTATGCACGTACTATCGTCGGTACGTCGCCGGATTTGCCAACATCGCCAAACCACTTACTAGACTCACAGAGGGGAAGGTGCAGTACCAGTGGGACGAGGAATGCCAACGATCATTCGAGACACTGAAAAGAGCATTGACGAGTGCCCCCGTCTTAAGTTATCCTTCGCCAGATGGGAACTTCGTTTTGGATACCGACGCAAGCAATGTCGGAATTGGTGCGGTGCTTTCGCAGATCCAAGACGGTCAGGAGAAAGTCATCGGCTATTTTAGCAAGACCTTGAGCAAGCCTGAACGGAATTACTGCGATACACGCAAGGAACTCTTGGCTGTGGTAAAGCGGGTAGAACATTTCTACAAGTACCTCTATGGTAAAACATTCCTCCTGAGGACTGATCATGCAGCACTGAAGTGGCTCTTGCAGTTTAAAAACCCCGAAGGACAAGAGGCCAGGTGGATTGAGCGGTTGCAAGAATTCGACTTCGAGACTGAACATCGAGCTGGAACAAGCCATAAGAATGCTGATGCTCTATCGAGAAGACCATGCCCCGATGACTGCAAACATTGCCAGCGAGCTGAAGAAAAAGGAGCTGTTCTCTGTAGAACTACCGCCATCAATGATCATTGGCAATCTGCGGAGATCCAAAAAGACCAGAAATTAGATCCAGATTTGAAAGAGGTTATCCGGTGGAAGGAAGAAGATCGCAAACCTACGTGGCAGGAGATTTCCCGATACTCACCAACCATAAAGTCGTACTGGGCTCAGTGGAACTCCCTCATCCTGGAAGATGGACTTCTCAAGCGCGTGCTGGAAACTCCAGACGAAGTAAACGACAGAAAACAGATTGTAGTTCCCAGAAATAGGAGACCAGAGGTTTTACGAGAACTACATGATGGTACAACTGGAGGACATCTGGGAGTAACGAAAACCCTGAGGAAGTTGAAGTTGAAGTTCTATCGGGTAAACTACCAAGTAGACGTTAAGGAGTGGTGCCGCAAATGTACGGTTTGTGCAGCAAGTAATGGGCCTCAGAAGCCACTAAAAGCTCCCATGAAGCAATATAACGTGGGCAGTCCATTCGAAAGAATAGCCATTGATGTTGCGGTCCATTTCCTGAATCCGATTCTGGAAATAAATACATTGTGGTAGTGATGGACTATTTTAGTAAATGGGCCAAAGCGTATGCCTTGCCGAATCAAGAAGCCTTGACCATTGCTGATGTCCTTGTCAAGAAATGGATCAGTCGTTTTGGTATTCCCTTGCACTCAGACCAAGGTAGAAATTTCCAGTCTACTCTTTTCCAAGACGTCTGCAAGCTCTTGAAGATCAATAAAACACTGACGACAGCATTACAACCGCAATCCGATAGAATGGTAGAACGGATGAAATAACCATTAACCGCCATTTATCAAAGGTAGTCTCTGACCATCAAAGTGACTGGGACCAGTATCTGCACTTGTTTCTAATGGCATATCGTTCGTCTGTGCACGAGTCCACGGGTCAGACCCCGGCCAGTATTATCATGGGACGAGAATTAAGACTACCATGCGATTTGAAGTTTGGATGTCCCCCAGGAGACGAGACCGCAGGTGAAGACTTTGTCAGCCAGCTACGTCAAAAGATGAACGACATCCATGAACGAGTCCGGTTAAACATCGAGAATGCCAGTGCCCGAATGAAGGAAGCCTACGACATCAAAGCCGAGAGCGGAGAATTTCTAGTTGATGATCTTGTTTGGTTGTATAACCCGCAACGTCGTCGTGGATATTCGCCTAAAGTACGGAGATCTTGGGAGGGGCCATACCAATTCGTGAAGAAAATCAACGATGTTGTCTACAGAATAAGGAAGCTGCCTCGAGGAAAGCCAAAGGTGGTACATTTCAACAGGTTAGCCCCTTATGCCGGAAGTCAAGACGGCGAAGTTGACCAAGCCCAAGTCCGCAGCATCCAACCACCCGATGACGAAATGACCTTCGAACAGTTTATGGCACTATACTCTAATGGGCAGAAAGTGCAGCACGACGTGACCACAGAGGAACACCGAGACCTGTTTGAGGTGCCCATAAAATATGCCCTTGCTCATTGTGTAGCTCGAGATCTCCGGATGTCCAGAGGAATAGCCAAGGTGTTTGCCAAAAAGTACAGCCAGTTTCAGAAGCTCCGGGAGCAAGATCCAGCGGTAGGGAAGGTCCTTCATCTCGAAGATAAACAACCGGTGGGTACCAGAGACACCTTTTATTTGGTAACGAAAACATTCTCACAAGACAAGCCAAGATATAGCGATCTTTGGAAGAATCTGGTAGAATTGAGGAATGTGATGATGGAGAAGAACCTAACGAAATTGGCGGTCCCAAAGATAGCCTGCGGGTTGGATGGACTGAATTGGAGGGTGGTGAGAAGTATGATGGAAACAATCTTTCGATTCAGTGGCATCAACATCCTGGTATGGTGTCTCAATATTTGCAGCCCAGGTTCGAAGACCGTTGACTGCTATTTCCACCAAACTTCCCGTTGTCGAAATGGAGAGTCCTGCAAATATCGTCACACCAGGAAGGATTCTAGGACATTCCGTGACGAAATGCTCTTAAGGAGGGGGCAATGTTACGAGAATTCATCCGACAGCTGGTGCAATCGGCCATCAACCAGTTCATGGAAGGGACATTATTCCGATAAATTCTAAGAATCCGAAATGGTTTGTCTCTCAACCGGCGCACCGCTGCCGTTACTGGGAATTCCCTTAAAGCTTCCAGAACATGATGGAATTTCCCGATGGTTCGTGGACGTACCAGACAATTCCAAGATAAATGTATAAATAAAAAACAGCTGGCGATAGGAGGCATTCAGTTTTCGTCTTTCGTATTGTACAGTTAAGATAAAATGTAAATAGTGGTTTCTGTGAATATAAATTTGTGTAAAAGAAGTGGAAATAAATTAGAGTGAGTTAGACTGTGTTGTTAAATAAATCCAAGTACTGAACTCAACCCGAGTGTGAAAATAAAAACATTACAATATGTAAAGAAGTGATAAACTGGAAGAAGTGACAAAAGCTATCATATTGCCAAGTAAGATAATACGTTGTATACACTAGAGATTTGACATTACCCCACAGAAAAAAAATCTGTCATTTAGGTTAGGGGAATCTAGGCTGCCATGACGTGAGGTCCTCCTCGTTTAATCCACTTGTTTGATACACCAGTAAGTCGACCAGGCGAAAACGTTTGTCACCCCCTACATTTAATTAGAACTGCCCTGAAAATGCGTTTCTACTGTTCCTTATAAGATTTTCTCCAAAGCATATGTAATTGTGTTAATTTATAAAAACAAGATCAAAATTGAGATTTGCTGCTAGCCTCTTGAAGTAGCTCTGGCAGAAATTAATACATAAATGACAATTTCAGGGAAGGAATGGCTGCACCCTCAAATGTCTTAAGGGTATAGCGGAATTATGCAGGATACATCAAAGAACTTGATGAATATTTGAATGATCAGATATTTTTCTGGAGTTAGTCTATGGATGTTCTATTTCATTTAAATCTTCCCTCTGTGGTGTTCTAACAGTATATGGTCTATGTGTATGATTGGTATTCTTATTAAGTTGCACTTTCTAAAAAAGCCAATGAATATTTGATGTTCAGGTATCATTCCATAGGCAGCAGTACATCTACATACATCTGGCTTCTCTTGTATTTCCATTTGCAAGGCAATACAAGAAATTCGTTACTTCTGTTTCACAAATCGTATAATTTGGCTTTGTTATGAATATTTCAAACACTTTTACATCTTAGATATTTTCCAAATAGATAGTCATAGCTTACTACCAGAATAAACTCACACATGTATGATTATGAATTATGAAAACTCTCACAAGCTGGCTGTGACTTACTGATTAGGATCGCTGTATGGGTCATTGTTAAATTTTGCGCGGGTAAACTACTCCCAAGGTACCTTCCGGCTTAGATGGCGAGGTGACCGCTTATGTGTGTGTGTGTGATCGGTTAGGGGTTAGGAATCTTTATAAATTTAAATAATCTTTGGTCCGATATCGTATATATCATCCCCTAAAGACGTTTTGAAAGTGAATAGACGCTCAGGAAGTGATATTTTGTGTTAGATCTAGTGATAGCCTGTAAAAATTGTTTTCTTTCATGACGGGAAAAAAGTTAATTTATTATAAGAGTCGAAAACCCAGAAATTTAATTTATTATAAGACTGGAAAAGAAAATGTTTCATTTCATCACAAGTTAAAGTTTTGTTTCAATATTTATCTATTTACTTCAAACACTCACACTTGTATGTGGTATCAAGGGTCACCACCCATAGCCACTCCAGTTGGAAGAACCCCTAAAGAAGAAGAAGAACTAGTCCCTCAACTGTGTTAATTTTTTAATCAATTTTAATCAATAATCACACATTTTAGAAACATCATATTAGTAAACATTAATTAGTAAAGACTTAGTTTTGATTTTTTCAGTTTTTTTAAGTAACAATGTGGTTATTTTTGGTAAAGAATGTTCCCCCTCTCACACTCTATGTGCTCCTGGTAGCACTCCGGTAGAATAAAGATTAAATAATTTAATTCGTGCTATATTAACCTACCCCAAATAACTTATTACCAGAAACAGATTATTTTTAATATATATAAAATATTTCTTAAAAGCGGGTAGTATCAAAATGTAATTAATAAATATTTTTAAAAACTTGTTCCCGTGTAATAGTGTGAAACTGTCTGGAATACCATGTTACTGAGTAACTCGTAACTAAAATAGATATGACGCGGCTTTAAGTTTTTACTAGCTTGAAGGGGATGTCTACATTAACCGTGGTTCTCCGCTAAATGGCTAAATGGTGGAATAGGGTACAGGAGGTGTAAGCGACCGTGAGGTCTTGAAGAGGGTTTTTATTTTGTATCCACTTTGTTACCTACTTATTTACATAAGTAAATCAACGTATTTTTCATTATTTTAAGTTCAGTATATCGTTAAAGAAATAAATATTCTTCTACATACGAAACAAAAGTTTGTGTGACGGTTTACTTTATTACTTATGTGTTATTGAATGTAAAATTTGCGCCGCTGTTTTCTACGCAATTGTATTACCAACGAGATAATCGGTTTTTCTTAAGTAAAACGTGTGTACTTTAATAAACTTAATAAGATCTTACAAGATACTGTGTTATTTTGCCTGTTCATTGGGATTTTCTCTCCTCAAAATTTTTTCCTGTTAAAGATAAGTATTATAAGGCAATTTCGTAAAAATTGCCCGGATTACTGGCTGTCCGTACAGAAATTCTTCCTCGCAGTTATTCTGAGAGAAAAAGATGCCTTAAAATGATCAACCAGTATTCCTGTATATAAATAGTGTATTGTATATTGTGTTATACTTATCTGTTTGGAGACGTTTCAACTCCTACTCTGGAAAAATAATTCCGAAAAACAAGCAGAACCGAAAAGAAAAGATGAGCCAACTATAACGTCACCAAATGCTTAGTACGGAATTTAATAACACGTGCACATCGAGCAACAAAACCGAAAAGGGTGAATTCTTCACATTGTTATGCACACTCCAGAGTCATCACCTCCTTCTTTAAATAATCATGCCACTTCAGGTTAAAAAAAGTTATTCTAAATGCTGATCGTCGTTTGTCCACGCTCCAGGTGTCTACTTTCCTTAATCCACCCCATCAGCAGCCTATCGCGGTAGAAAGTAAATATAAAGAAACAGATCGAAGTTATTTAGAGATACCATAAAATTAAATGAACAGTTAGAAGCAATAAACAAGAAATAGAAATAAAAAAATACAAGAGAGGAAAACTGAAGAGATCTAAAATTGAAGATGGTAGTCAAACAAATCAACAAAAAAGACGAGATCTTATCAAATGTCGAAAATCGAATGGAGAAAATTTGCTATTCAGAAGATATTTGAAGAGAAGGCTGTTAAACGCTCCAGGCAAAAACTACAAATCATTCAGGAATGTCTTGCTGTGCACCAAGGTTACATGCGAAAAAAAAAAACAGTCTCTACTTAAGAAAAAAGTTTTGTGTACTAAAACCAAGGAATTTATTGAACGTGACGAGATAGCAAAAGCAACTGCCCAGATCCCGGTGCATATCGTTTGTGTTATTAAGATCTTCAGCTTAACCAAGTGCAATTTAGCCATGTTACTGACTTACAACTCTGTTACTTTTCTGTCCCAAAGATTAAAGGACATACTAAAGATTTTTATAAAAAGATAGTTAATATATGATGGTAATAAAACAATGTGTAATCCGTTATATATTCAGAGGGTCTTATGTTATAGTTAGTAGTTAATATATAAATATTTAGAATACTTTAGTAGAATTTAATGTCTGCCAAAATTCAAAAAGTATGTAGAGTTGTTTGGAATTTTAATTAATGATTGTTAAACTTTAAGAAAATATTGTGATTCTAAATGTTATTATAAGATAAAAATCTGTAATTAACATTAATGGCAAAATATTTGGGACTGAATTGTCTAATTTCATAATAACAGTTAAACCATAGTTGTATATTCTGACACCCTAATCCACAAAATATGGAATAAATCATAAATCATTAATTAAAATCGCGGCCGACTGTAGCAGTCCAAAATTCAGTTGTTTTGGCCGACATGTTTAAGTATTATTGTGTTTTATTACTTTATCAGTTTTAGTTAGGGGTACCTTTGTGATCTTTGACAATGACCCCTATATATTTTCACAGGGAAGGCTCTAATCGTGATGAAAAGGATTTTATAAGGGTTTGCAAGGTTTCACCTAGGGCAATTCTTGTTATGGTTATCATGAAGGTTTTTTTATTGCAATAAATCGTTGTATGAAAACATTTAAATTTCATCTTGTGAATTATAAAAATATTGTTTATTTATTGAGATATTCTTTGAGTGTAATTTTATTCATTAAATAAGACAAAGAATCACTCTCTTCTGTATGTATATGATTGATCATGCATCTCTTCATAGACCTTTGCTCCTCGAAAACACATAAGACAAGGGACACCCTATTTTTTATGAATGTTTTACAGGATTTTTCGAAAAATTAAATTAGCAGGATAATAAGGGTATTCTAATAACATCAAATTTTCTTATGGCATCGTTCTTATCGCAATAACTCCCCAAGAATTACAAAAGGTTAACAGAACTAAACAAAGACCTAAAAATGAATATGAGAAAAACAATTTAGCTTGATGATGGCAACTGAGTTGTTGAAACGGCGTTGAGTGTTTAAATAAAGGTATGGAGTTAGCGTGCAAAACTATGTTTTGCATTTGTGATACACCAAAGATTCCACAGCATTTCCAAACAAGTCATGTTTAGTACATCCCTAGAAAGCTCAGTGGACCAAACTACTGATAGGAAGGATAAATGAATGGATCAGTTGTAGGTTTAGGGAATTGAACTACGGGCTGACCCAGTTTCTAACTGGACATGGGCGTTTATATCCTATTTGCTGAGAATGAGAAGGGCGGAGGATGATTTGTGTAAATAATGCGGAGAGGTCGGCACCCCGCAGCATACGGTAATGTAGTGTGAAAGGTGGGGCGCCGAGAGAGGAGTGCTGATAACAGAGCTAGGGAGAGGAGTAATCATGCCGCAAAATACAGTGGAGATTATAACCGCCGACCGCAAACATTGAAATAAATTTAGTGAGTATATGATAAACCTCATAACAATTAAAGAACGGGAGGAACGGGTGTACTTGACTGTGGGAGAAGTAATGAATAGTCACTACGCCGGGGTACCTGAAGATATATCTACGATGAGTTCCAGGTACCTAGAGGGCGATGGAGGTGTTGTTTGTTGGTCGAACCCCACGGCAGTACGGAACTGGAAAACAAGTTCTGCTGTTAGTTTGGTAAGCGAATTTCACCTCCCCTAAAAAAGTATACCCCTAGAAGAGAAAATAAAACTTAAAACTGGACAAAAACAATCTTGAAAGGAGGTAATATTTGAGGACCCATCCAGAGGCGCCCGCAATGAGAAGGGCGGGCGAATTAAAGAAAACTGCCGGACTAACCTGGATCCGAGAAGCACAAGTTGGAGACAAATGGCAAAAAATGAGGGAGACCTATTTACAGAAATAGACCAATGAAGAAGTACTGACTCAAATTTAAACTGCCTCAAGCTCAGAGCTTGATATCATGGGCCAGAAAAAAAAACTGAACATTTCTGCTGGACAAACAAATGGTCTGAAGATGGTATCCAAAAATGTATGATTCATTTGTTTCTATAGCTCAAATTTTCAGTACTATCACGGTGCTCTAGAGAAGTCATTCCGCGAGTCTACATCTGAATCTAAAATTGCCCGGTCTTTCAATATTTTGGGATACAAATCCATTTAGAAAAATGGACATGATCAAAGTCAAATGACAGGTCACCCGAATTCGATCCCTGCAGTTTGACCTGAACTTAACATTTCCGGCCCTTTTAATTTCCGAGTTCAAAAGTTTTCTGTTCAATTACAAAAAATGGCTTCACCGTAATTTAATCTTACGTCATAGTCAATGACAACTCAAGATTCCATTTAGTTATGTATTGCCAGTAATGGTATTGCAAGATTTTTTGTAAAAGATCTGTCTTTACTCATTCTTTATAACGGTTACTTTGTTACCCATTTGTATTGGATTCCAAATCAGTTTATTGTGTGCTGTAGTTGCAAATGTTAAACTCAATATAACTACTTCACTTCATACCTTTTTTTTCTTGTTTAAAAGTCATTGCTTGCCAACTTTTGGCACCATGAAGGCGATTGAAACACAACTCAAACAATTCAATAATCTATATTATAATCATTCTAAATAAAACAAACTTAACAAATCTACTGTACACTATTCTGCATCTTCTTGTTCTAAAATACTTTTGAAACTAAATGGCGCGAAGCCATAACCTTCTCCACTATAGAATTTACTCATGAACTCCACCCAATGCAAACGCAAGGTGTGAAGAAAGGCGGACAATCCTTCCATGAGTACAAGAATTGCTACTGTAAATAAGGCCCATGCTCCGAAAATTATGTAGATACCAATGATTCCTGTATAGCCTTCCAGTTTTAAAGCTATTTGAAACAGCATATTCCACAATACTTCCGAAAGTTCTGAAAAATAAAATAATTATTAAACAATATTCAAATTATTACTCAGAAATTCATTAAAAGTTTAGTTCTACGCCATTACTGCTAATCGACGCCTTTCTCTTTAAAATGCTAATGCAGCCATCTTCTTCCAGTTGTACGACAATCTTATTGCGCTTTGATCTCCCCTAGCTTTTGTTGACAGAACGTTTTTCTCTGCCAGCTACTTGCCCGTTACTTACGATAAGAAACTCATTGGCATCTTTCGGTACATTGCTTTCCCATTGAAAATCCTTTTCGGCACCCTGTCTGGGTCTATTCTCTCGGCATGTCCCGCCTATCTAAGGCACTAGGTTTTAACATAATCTTTTATGTAGGTTAATTATACAGTCGCTTCAGTGCAAAGTTGTATCCAATATGCCATCCATCAATTTCTCTCATTGTCCCATAGATTTTCCTTAGTATTTTTGATAGTTTCATTGTTTCGCCACCATGCCACCACTAGTCATATTAATGTTTTGAGACTGCTAGTTTTTTTTCTTTGTGTACAAGTTTTGATTGGAATATATTGTTTACATGCAAAAAGTGTCCTGTTGCCTTTTATAATTCTTTGACGTATTTCTTGATTCTCGTTTTTATTAGTTAAAACTACCAAGGTATGTTAAGATATTGATAACTTCTACACTTTCCTCTCCAAGTATCCAGTTCTGTCCTATTCATCTTATAATCGCTTTTATCTTTGTTATATTCACTTCTATCCTATTTTTTATTCACTTCGTTTTAATTTCTCGTAGTTTTCTCTTACTGTTTTTGTTTTTCGAACGATATTAATGTCGTAGGCATAGGCAATTATTACTAGTGCCTGTGCTGTTACCATCTATTTCCATTTCTCGAATGACTTATGTACGGCAATGGTAAATTTGAGTGGCGCTAGTCCATCGCCTTAACGATCCTTGTTCGACCTCAAAGGTCACCTATAGCATATTTATCAGATTAATTAACTTTATTGTACTCCAAATTCATCCATGCATAATATAAGGACTTCTATCTACATTGTTTAATCTTAATATTTGATATATTTTGACGTCTTATGTTTATTTGTTGACGGATCGTGAAAAGTTGGGTCAATTGTGATCCGCCCAATTCGAAAGCTGGTTTGGTATTCTCCAATATGGTGTAAGATAGGTAATACAATACTGACCTATATTAAATAATAACTACATAATGTATATATTCCAGGGTTAATGTTTTTTTTTCTTAAACAGTAGCAATTGATAACAGGGTCTAGCCTAGACCTTGAAATGTTTGAAGCTCTTTTAAATTACAAGTGCGGTGGTGGTTAATTCCAAAACAATCAAATTTAAAATATTCTTTACAAAAGAATTTTAATCTGTTCTTAAATATTATTACATGTCATAATTACGAGGTCGAAAGTATCAGCTTGTCAGCTGATTTTTACTCTATGGCTCAATAAATATCAATTGGTAGAATAATCCCACAAATTTTAAGGACATTGTTTCCGTCCTATCCACGATACACCTACAACGGTATGCCGACTTATGTTCCCAAATGTGTCCGGGTTTGCGCATGACGGCACCTGGGAATGAAATCTTTGTCTTCATCCATTGAATATAAGACTATTATATTGAATTTAAACAATATTGAGCATTTTCTGCAGGTTGTAGAACATACAGCCCAGGTCACTTACGAAAAAACGTGACAAAATAATAGTAGAACAAAGCCAATATCAACGTGTTCTGCTGATTAAACGTGGCCAATTGACATAAAATAGATGTGTTTTTGTTTTTTAACAAAGAAAACAACTTAGTTTTTACCAATTACACAAGATCTACCCGAAAAAGTTTGCTACTGTGTAGGCTTTGTTGCAGAGAAATGAAAAAATTACAAAATAAGGTACTATAGACTAATTGGTTCTTTAGATAATGGAACCTTTACTCGAAATTCCAAAAAATAATCATTTATTATTATTATATTATTTTATAATTAACTGAAAAGGTTATGTTCTAAAAATAAATATTGTAGCCCTGGTAGTTTTTGCAAAATTTCAGTCAAACCTATGGAAGAACTTTTTTAAATGCCATGTTACCTCACCAGACCACCCTATCATTATGAATAAACCAGGGTGGGAAAGTAGAAGAGTTAATTTAGAGACCCCTCATCCAGTTGAAAATATTTGGCCATTCTGGACTGATCGCCTGGACAAGTCCATTCAAGAAATTGCTAAGGGGTGTGAAACCTTATCACTATCCTTATAGCAAATAATCTTGTTGCAAATTTTAGTTTTATGCAGACACATATTTATATTTCTAGCATAATATGAATTTATTTAATAAATTTAGCAAAATGGAATACCAAAACTCAATGTAGACACAGGCAATAATGATGGAGCAATCATTTTTCAGATGCAAAAGGGGAAAGCTGTTTTGAAAGATTTTTCCGTTTGTAAATGATTCAAAAAATATTAAAACATATATATGTAAAGATATTTCGCTTGTCGTTCATTAGTATTTACCAATAGAAAATTCCTTAACACGAATCTGAATAACTTTACATTTACATTTTAATATGTTATTGAATCATTTACAAACGCAAAGATCTTTTTTAACAGCCCACGACTTTTTCCATTGCCTGGAATTTATATGTAATTAAAGGAACTTCTGGTTATGAATGGGTCCAGCCCTTACAAACAAGGTAAAATTTCCCGAATGAATTATTTCATCACTCTTCTTTTTGGCCGTCATTGCGGATTATGTGACAAGTTTTTAACAGAAATATTTTCAAGGTAAACACTGAAAAAGTTGCTGCATTTCACCATTTTCCAATGTTGTCCAAATACGAATAAAAATAAACTAAAAGATGACTTAAGTCATCATCCATTATGACATTTCTGGTACCACTGTTTAGCACAAAAATCCTTAAAATCTAGCAAACATCAAATATTGATTAAAAAGCAACGTTTAATGCAGAACCATATTCCTCTCCTAGTTCCCCTGAGTAGGCCAGGTAGCTGGTAGAAAAGTAAAATGAAAATCAACAGAACTGGAAAATCAGTCATTGAAAAAACTGTGTGAGTGTAAAAACATTAAACTGGGGACTTCTCTACAAATAATTACAAACAATTACAATTTTCTTCTAAATATTTTTTATCAGAAGAAGCAAGACTACATTTACAACATAATGAGCACCAAGACCTTTGGAAGATAAGACTACAAAATTTTACGTGAGAGATTAATCTAAGGGCCTCTACAAAGCCAACAAATAGTCGACAATAAAGACCTTTGAATGTAAAGAGATTTTTAGGAAAAGTCAATTTATTTAAAAATGCATTATTTGAGTAAGCCAATTAAAAATCTTTGTTTAAAAAACTAATAGGGCGGTGAAGATACAGTCTATTTAAGGAACTTAAGTCATATAAGAATGAGTAGATGTTTTAAAAAAACTTTAAGCACTTCTTTTTAGCACTAAAACCTTTATACATACAACGCATTAATTTGTATAAAAAAATGCCCATATAAAATTTCTTTAAACCTATCAATCAACTCATCTCTAACATATAAATTTTACATACGTGCGTGAGCAAGTGACAATGCCCACAACCGTAAATATGATGCTGTGTGCGAGATTGTACTTAAAGTGTATTCAATCGTATGAATAGCTTGGTGAATAAATATTTCCCCCATTTCCTCTTCATGTTCTTCTTTCTCATGATGTGTTGAAACTTCTCCATTCTGACGGGTTTCTGCTACTTCATCCAGTTCCATGCCTTGATTAATGTCACCATTAGTTTTATTCTAAAATGCCAAAAATAACAATAGATATTAAAAAATCACTAATAAATAAAAAATATATCCAAATTATAACATATCATCTACCAAAACTATACGGTTATCGCTGTATTTTTAGTTAAAAGCATTCTCTAAATGTGATTTTCATGTCTCACAAAGAATTGAAACTTCAATTAACCAGTCATCATAAATTCCAATTTAAACTAAAGAAGACCTATTCATTTACATTTTTCAATATAAGTAACACACATCAATTTTCGGTTCTTTAACATTCTATATCTATTAATAGGCTATAAATATAAATAATCTATAAATAAACATACTTCAGAGAATTTAAACTCTAAATCTACTTTGGCAATAAGATAAGAGGTAATTTAATCTGGGAATCCAAATGAGTGTGAGCTAGTTACACTTGACTTGTTTAGAAAGAAATAATACCTCAAGTCTATATCTTAAGAATACATATTGTTACGAAATTTACCCAAAGCCGACCCTGTTTCATTTCAGTAGTACGACAACAAACGCTTTGAGATAAAAAATGGTTCTCGAAAAGACTCGGCACCTGTAGGAGTGATGATGATTTTTACGAGAATTTTCTATGCTGATTTTATAAAGAAAGGAGGCCACGATCGCGAATCAGTTGATGGAGCGAGGAGCTTACATGTAACATTGTTATTGTGATATTTGAATCAGCTGTTGTACATTCGATGTAAATAAAAGTCATGATGATTTGAGTAATACACTTATTACAAACTTACACTTTATTTAAAAAATTGTGACAATTGTTTCGCGTCCCATGGAGCTTAATCATACAATAGTAGTACCTTAAGAAATTCAATACTTATAAACTAAATAGAATATAAAAAAGGGAGTTTACAAATGTTTCTTTAATCTTCTAGTTGTGTTAATATTACTAGAAATTAGGATAAACAATAAAAGAGATATATAAGATTATGGGTTTTTCCAGATGTAATTTAACAAAGACCTACCACTGAATATGAAGGTTCAATTTTTATGGTTCTAGGGTGATTCAGGTAAACCGTAATAGCTAAAATATTATATCTAATACTAACTGATTATGTAAATAAATTTAGTAGTGGGGACTTATTAAGATCTATTTGGTCATTGAGTAAATTTTAAGTATTTTAAACGATTAATTTCAAGACTCTCGAATAAATTTAGTTTTATACCTTTATTTTCTGTATGTAGAATTTTGAAATCGTGGTCAAAATTATGATTGTATTCAAGTAAATGTTTTGCGTAATTGGAATCTTGTTTATTTTTTATAAAAGAATTGCGTTGTTCATTTAACCTTGTCTGAAAATATCTACCTGTTTGACCTATATATGTTTTAGGGCAATCTTTGCATGATAATTTATAAACTCCTGATGATTTGAAATTATTTGTTTTACTCTTATTGTTCTTAATTAATTTGCCTAGAGAGTTATTGGTTCTATAGCTAACTTTGACGTTTTGCTGATTTAAAAATTTTGAAATATTAACACTAGGGGAACCTAGATATGTAATAGTTTTATATGATTTATCTGTGGTTTTCGGATATATCATTTGGATTGTTTTGAGATATGGTTTTTTACGTAGGATAGAATCGACGATTTTAGTATCATACCCATTGTTGGTCGCGATCTGTTTTATTATATTAAGTTCTATTTCGAAGTCATTTTCATTAAGTGGTAATGTTGTCAATCTATTAATCGTACTATGGAAAAAAGCTAATTTGTGTTGAATAGGGTGGCAAGATGAATTATGAATTATGGTGTCTGTGTGTGAGGGTTTGTGATAAATCGAGAAAACATGTTTACCATTTACTTTTTTGATTGTTAAGTCTAGGAAATTAATATGATTATTCTGTTCTTCTATTGTGAATTTAATGTTGGGATGGATATTGTTAATAAAATCAGTAAATATGGATAATTGTCTTTCCGTTCCTACAAAAGTTAAAATATCATCTACGTATCTGTGTGCCAGTATACAAATTGACTAAATATCGGGTGTTTTTTTATTTTTTCTTCTAAGGAATCCATAAAAATTTCTGCTAGTAATGGGCTAAGTGGATTACCCATGATTAAGCCATCGTCTCCTATGTAAATATTATTATTGAATTCAAAATAGTTTTGCTCTAGACATAAGGATAGTAAATTTATAATTTCTTGTTTTTTAATAAAATTTATATTGTGTGAGGAAAGTAAATTTTCTACTAGGTTAATGGTTTCTGTAATTGGAACGCTTGGGAACAAATTCGTAACATCAAATGATATTAATTTTGCATTATTCGGTATTTTAACGTCTTTAATTTTACACACTAGTTCTAAAGAGTTTTTTATAGAGTGTTTTCCTACAAAATTAGTATTATCTCTGATTATATTAATGAGTTTTTTGGAAATTTTATATGAAGGAGCGTTCATGAATGAAGGAGGCCTAATCGGGTATCCTGGTTTGTGGAGTTTTATCAGAGAGTATAATTTAGGAGGTTGCGGGTTCATTATTGTAAGTCTAGACAGGTATTTGTCTGTAAATAAACTTTGAGAATTTTGTAGAGTTAATTTAATAGATTTCTGGAATTGATCAGTGGGGTCACGTTTTGTAATTTTGTGATTTTGATTAAGGAATTCTAAGGTTTTTTCTATATAATTATCTTTATCAAGGGCTATTACTGTATTACCTTTATCTGCCTTTGTAAAAATTACATCTTTACATTTTTGTCTAATGTTCTTAATTATGTTGACTTCTGGTCTTGGTTGCCTAATCTTCAGAAATTCTTTCTTAATTAAATTTGAAGCCTGATACTTTTTATAAATGTTTGATGGTTGTTCTTTTAAGGCAATTTCTGTCTCTACACCTAGTATTTCTAAATTTTGAATAGAATTGTTTTCAGGTAAATTATACTTAAAACCTTTTTCCAGAGGGTTTTGTTCATCTTTATTGAAATTTACGGTTGTTAAATTGACAAATCTACTAAAAAATTGTTGATCAGAATACTTAGTCGTAGCTTTATTAGGTGTATTTTTTACACTGGAGTCGTTTATGAGTCTTTTTAGTTTATTTTTTTGTTTAATGTATTTTTTGTGTATAATCGAATTAACCTTGTCTCTAGTTGTTTCATCCAAGATTAAAAATTCTATATAGTGTAGTTTATGACACAATTCAGTATGGATAAATTTTAAATAAATGTTAAAAATATTTCTCTGTTTAAACTGACCTTTTTTATCTTCTGTTAACCATTTTTGTAGTCCGGTAATACATAATCAGTTAGTATTAGATATAATAATTTATCAAATAAATGTCAAAATAAGCAAATTTTAGCTATTACGGTTTACCTGAATCACCCTAGAACCATAAAAATTGAACCTTCATATTCAATGGTAGACCAACGACATAAATAACATCTGGAAAAACCCATAATCTTATATATCTCTTTTATTGTTTATCCTAATTTCTTAATAATATTAACACAACTAGAAGATTAAAGAAACATTTGTAAACTCCCTTTTTTATATTCTATTTAGTTTATAAGTATTGAATTTCTTAAGGTACTACTATTGTATGATTAAGCTCCATCGGACGCGAAACAATTGTCACAATTTTTTAAATAAAGTGTAAGTTTGTAATAAGTGTATTACTCAAATCATCATGAATTTCAACTTCCACCAAGTATCAGCCAACTCAATCCAATGTAAATAAAAGTTTCTAGAAAAGTGAAAGTGAATATTAGTTTTATAATTTTAAATTGAACCCACAGACTTTACAACAATTTGGTGATCAGAAGTAAAGGATTAAGTGCAGTTAAAATCGTAATTTCATTTATGGAAAAAATGGACGAAACTGCCAAAAAAATAGCCAAGCAGATTACCGAGGGACTAGGCGAAAAAAATAGCCCAGATTCTAGAAAAACGTGACAAGAAAGAGGAACAACATCAAGAAGAAATACAACAAAGGTTAGTAAAATCTTTTGATGAAAATCGTAAAATAGAATTAGAAAATCTTGTTACTACGATGAAAAGCGAACAACAGAATTTAATTGAAGGATTGTTCTCGAAATTTGAAGAAAAACGACAAAATGAATTTAAATTATTAGATGAACAGAGACAAAATGATTTTAAAATATTTGAACAAAAACAAGATCAAATTGAATTAAATCGACACGAAACTGAACAGAAAAGACAACTGCAATTCGAACAATTAATGCAAATAGCAGGACAAGTTAATGAAACAGTTAATGAAAGAATGCAAATAGTTGAGTCAGATATAAAAGAGATAAATGATGAAATTAAGACCATAAAAAATACCGTGGATACTCTTGAAACAAAAGTAGATGATCTCGATTCCATCCAAAGCCAGGTAAAATTTGAAATCAGTTCAATTCAAGATACAGTTCAAGATCAAATCAGTTCCATCAAGCAAACAGTACACAGTGAAGTACAAGATAAAATCAGTGTCATCCAAAATAAACTAGAAACAGAAATTAAAAAAATGCAACAGGACTTACAGCGAGGAAAATACCAGAACACCGTGAGTACCAAAGGTTCCTTTAGTAAACCACCCACATTCGACGGCAGTTCATCTTGGCCCATGTATAAACGGCAATTTGAGGCCGTGGCTACAACTAATGGATGGGATAATCAAGAAAAATCTACTTCTCTGGTAATTTCGTTAAGAGGTCCGGCTCTAGAACTCCTCCAAAGCATTCCAGTCGAGGAACAAGGCAATTTCGACAAGATCATCGCCATCCTGGACAAACGTTACGACAATCAATCCTTGAGTCAGGTATACCAAGTCCAACTGAGTGGAAAAACTCAAAAATCCGGTGAAAGCCTCCAAGAATTCGAAGCAGAGATTAGAAGGTTAGTTCACTTGTCCTACCCAGACCTGCCAGAGGAAACGAAAGACCAGTTGGCCACACAGAGTTTCATAAACGGCATCAGAGATGTGGAAGTACAACGAAATCTAAAACTAAGTGGCGTCAAGAAAAGTAATGAAGCTCTACTTCGGGCTTTGGAAGTTGAGGCCGTCATGAACATGTCCAAGCCGAGGGTCCAAGCAGTTTCCTTTTACCAGGAATAGTCAGAGTCACCATTTGAAGCGCTGCTGGCTGGTCTGAACAAAATATTAGAACGGTCACAAAGAACTGGCAACAGAGGGGCATGTTACAGCTGCGGACGGACTGGACACTTCCAACGTGATTGTCGTGAGGCTACCTGAACGATCACCGACCAGGGGTAACCAACAGAACCATCACATGTCCAGGGACCGTCAGCCAGTTAGCATAAGGGGGCGAATGCTGACTGACCCTCCACCAGCCCCCAGAACGTTATCCATCCGGGGATTTTGCCGAGATAGCGGCAGCCTAGTCATCAGAGGCACCATCAATGGGCGAACAGTTACCATCACCATCGATACCGGCGCCGCTGTGTCCATTGCCAAGTCCAGGGTTTTGAGAGCATCAGAATTTCGGCCAGTTACCAATAACATCCAGCTCAGAACAGTCACCGGCGAGTCCATGTCAATACAGGGTGCGGCAGATGTCGTGCTACAGATAGGGGACAACATGATCCGGCATAGGGTCCTGGTAGCGAATATTGAGGACGATTTTATACTGGGAATGGACCTAATTAGCCAGCATGGATTTATGTTCGACCCGAGATATGATGTTCTTCGGTTCCTAAATGAGGAATTTGTATTGACACGGCCCGTCAACAGTTCAGTCACCTCCATAAAAATTGTGGCAAAGTCTTCAGCTAGAATTCCCGGTCGAACGGAACAGATTATCCATGGGCAGCTAGACAGCAATCCTGGGAGCTGCGTTGGAATGGTGGAGCCCGTACACTCAACTCATGACTACTTAGTTGGACGGGCTATAGTTAAAACCGGACGAGATATACCAATCAGAGTAATGCATTTGTCCAACAACGACATCAGAATTACCAATGGTCAAGAGATAGCTTGTTTCGAGGCAGTAGAGACCATAATAAATTGCGAAGAAGAGTACCAGACGTCGGTGAAGGAGACAGGGCCCGATAAAGAGTTCCTACAACAGTTTGCTGACCATTTGACACACTTGACACCAGAGAACCAGAAGAAAGCCAAGCAATTTATCACAAAGCTAGACTAGCAAATTTTTAACAGTAAAAATGGAACCACCGGTCGCACCAACATCATCCAGCATCGAATAGATACCGGAAAGGCTCAACCCATCAGAATACCACCACCTAGACAACTACCATTGGGGCAACAACAGGCAGTCGAGGAAAACATCGAGTCCATGTTACAAAATGGAGTTATTGAGCCATCCATCAACCCATGGTCTGCTCCCGTCGTGCTAGTTAAAAAGAAGGATGGAACCACCCGATTTTGCGTGGATTACAGAAAGCTGAATGACGTCACGAAGAAACACAGCTATCCACTACCCCGGATTGATGACACTCTGACTACACTAGCAGGCTCCCGTTGGTTCTCCACACTAGACCGAAAGGGTGGATATTGGTAGGTTGGTCTACACGAAAACGACAGAGAAAAGACAGCTGAAATGATGTCACGAAGAAAGACAGCTATCCACTACTCCGAATCGATGACACTTTGACCACACTAGCAGGCTCCCGTTGGTTCACCACACTTGACCTATACAGTGGATATTGGCAGGTTGGTCTACACGCAAACGACAGAGAGAAGACAGCGTTCTCCACCAGTAAAGGGCTGTTTCAGTTCACGGTCATGCCCTTTGGGTTATGTAATGCACCCGCTACATTTGAGAGGCTAATGGAGTATGTACTGAGCGGGTTAACATGGAGGACGTGCTTAGTATACCTCGACGACATTCTAGTCATGGGCCAGACATTCGACGACCATCTGAAGAATCTGGGCGAAGTATTCTCCAGAATTAATAACGCCAACCTGAGACTCAACCCGAAGAAGTGTTCCTTGTTCCAAAAAGAAGTAGAGTTTTTGGGCCACGTCGTTTCCGAGTCGGGAATCCGCACCAACGAAGACAAGATAGAAGCCATCCGTGATTGGCCAGTTCCAAGAGACAAACATGAACTCCGCAGCTTCTTGGGCCTCTGTTCATACTACCGGCGTTTTGTTGAGGAATTTGCCACCATCGCCGCTCCTCTACATCGGCAGACCACTGAGAAAGAGACCTTCCATTGGAATCAGGATTGCGAAACATCATTCAGGCGACTGAAGGCAGCACTATGTTCCAGCCCAATCATAGCCTTTCCTACACAGTCCGGCAAGTTCATCTTAGACACCGACGCCAGCAACACAGGTTTGGGGGCCGTCCTATCCCAGGTGCAAGATGGTGAAGAGAGAGTGATCGAGTATTACAGCCGTGGATTCTCGAAACCGTAAAGAAATTATTGCGTCACCAGAAAAGAACTTCTTGCGATAATAAGGACTGTAGACCATTTCCACAAATACCTCTATGGTCGTCATTTCTTAATCCGAACAGATCATGCCGCACTCAAATGGCTGCTGGACATGAAGACACCGGAAGGACAACTGGCCAGATGGATGGAGAAATTACAGCAATACGACTTCAAGGTGGAACACCGTGCCGGCCGTTTGCACAATAACGCCGATGCCCTATCCAGAAGACCCTGTAGAGCGGAATGCGGACATTGTCTGAAGACGGAACAGCGAGAGGGTATCTCCATCAGGCAGATCCGAGTGTAGGCCAATGAAGACTGGACAACGGAACAGTGCATCCAGGACCAAATACCTGATCCAGACATCGAACCAATCTTGTCACTCAAAGCGAGAGGGGCACCCAGGCCATGATGGGACGAGGTAGCTAGATACTCCGGCCTGCTGAAATCGTTATGGGCTCAGTGGGACTCTCTAAGAGTAGACAATGGAATACTCAAGCGAGTTTGGGAAAGCGCTGATGGACGAGAAACCAAGTCCCAACTGGTAGTTCCGAAGAAAAAGGTACCAGCCATCCTGACCGAAGTACATGATGGAATTACCGGAGGCCACCTGGGCATGAATAAAACCCTAGACAAAGTTCGCCAGCGGTACTACTGGGTGAATTACTTCGAAGACGTCAGAGCTTGGTGCCGCAAATGTGCCACCTGTGCCGCCAGTAAGGACCCGAAGACCCGGACCAAGGGCAGAATGCAGCAGTACAATGTGGGCGTCCCATTTGAGAGAATTGCCATCGATGTCGCCGGCCCGTTTCCCGAGTCTGAGAGGGGGAACAAATACATTCTGGTCGCAATGGATTACTTCAGCAAATGGCCTGAGGCATATGCGATACCCAACCAAGAGGCAATCACGGTAGCGACGGTGCTAGTAGAAAACTATTTAGCAGGTTTGGCGTCCCGATGGAACTACATTCAGACTAGGGGCGTACCTTCGAATCGAATGTATTCCAGAAGGTTTGCACAATGTTAGGGATCAGGAAAACGAGAACAACACCATTGCACCCACAGTCAGACGGAATGGTGGAAAGGTTCAACAGGACCTTGGAACAACACCTATCCAAGGTCGTCAGCAATAACCAGCGTGATTGGGATGAACATATTCCCCCATTTGTGTTGGCATATCGCTCTGTCGTACATAATAGTACAGGCCTGACACCAGCCAGGGTCCTATTCGGAAAGGAGCTGCGATTTTGCATTTGGCTCCTCCGAAGAAACTTCCCAAGACATCGAGGATTATGCCGACCAGCTCCGATATAACTTGCTGGCAATACACGAATTAGCCCGAATGCAGATGTTGGCCACCAGTGACCGGATGAAGACGCGATACGACCTCAAGGCCAATTCAGTCGGGTTTCAGGAGATAGACAAAGTCTGGCTGTACAACCCCCAACGGAGCAAGGGTAAATCCCCAAAGCTTACACCCGCCTGGGATGGACCATACGAGGTGGTCAAGAGGCTTAATGACGTCGTCTACCGGATCCGTCGAAACCCCAAGGCTAAGTTGAAGGTGGTCCATTTAGATCGACTTGCTCCCTACCATGGAGGGGATGTTTCTGATCGGCATCAGAATTAAAGGGGGGGCAGTGTTACGAAATTTACCCAAAGCCGACCCTGTTTCATTTCAGTACGACAACAAACGCTTTGAGATAAAAAATGGTTCTCGAAAAGACTCGGCACCTGTAGGAGTGATGATGATTTTTACGACAATTTTCTATGCTGGTTTTATAAAGAAAGGAGGCCACGATCGCGAATCAGTTGATGGAGCGAAGAATGTAACATTGTTGTGATATTTGAATCAGTTGTTGTACATTCGATGTAAATAAAAGTTTCTAGAAAAGTGAAAGTGAATATTAGTTTTATAATTTTAAATTGAATCCACAGACTTTACAACAATATTATTTGTTATAATTGTGTTAGTAAAAAAAAGGTAACTAGTTGCATTATAGAGTATCTTTAGAACAAAGATATGCAGACAAATAAATAAGTACTGAATTGAATTACTTGTAAGGAGCCCAAACAAACTGCACCTACTTTTCAGACCACATAGTGTTTAGATGCGACCTGTTTGCCTTACATCTTGCAAAATTACATTTTTAACGTAAGATTATGTTTTCCGAATATCACTACTCTCAAAAAATATTTAAATTCACAAAATAAAAGATACTTATTATATCATACCATATATAATATGATTAAAGATGTATAATGAAATATTTATATTAAGACAGTATAAATTAATTCATTTAAACTACCTGATAACCTTATTCCAGTTTATGTGGTTTAGCTGGTTTTATATGAAGAAAATATCTTCAATTTTAACAAACAATATAAAGTATTAATATTAACAAACAGTATAAAGTATTCTGCTTAAAATA
This sequence comes from Octodonta nipae, assembly GCA_034190945.1. Lineage (NCBI taxonomy): Eukaryota > Metazoa > Arthropoda > Insecta > Coleoptera > Chrysomelidae > Octodonta > Octodonta nipae. The sequence goes on along the minus strand of CM067216.1, from coordinate 85,593,548 downwards.
AAACTTTTCACACTAGCATTTTAAAAGTCATTATTTATGTAAAAACACAGTTTTGCACCCTAACACCAAACCTTTATTTTAAACGGCGTTGAGTGTTTAAAATAAAGGTTTGGTGTTAGGGTGCAAAACTGTGTTTTTACATTTGTGACACACCAAAGGTTCCACAGCTTTTCCATTAGTTATTATTTATGATAACACTCTGAACACCCACAGTTATATTTAACACACGAAACTGACCATACTCTTTTCTAAGGAGTTAGTTTTTGAAATCTAAAACTTGTAACATTTTTACTACTAATTTATCTACTTACATTTTCAGGTTCTAGTCTTTTGTGCTTCTTTCTAGTCATCATAATATGCAAAGGTTTACCCAATAGCAATGTAGGAATGCAGATGACAGTTCCAATAACTAGAATCAGTTGAACAGTTTTTTGACCTGGATACATATAAATATCGCATCCCTCATTTGGCGTGCTTTCACCCATTAACATCATATTGATGAAATAGATAAGTACCGAAGGCGCGCAAGATGTCCCATGTTTGTTGACGGGCTTTGGAGCTGAAATAAATCCAGTAATGTATCAGGAACGTTGCATTAATATTAAATTTGAAATAACGTAGATTTTATAAACCATAAAATTGAAGTCATGGTTAATAAACTGCTAGTTTGAATTCCATAATAGTGCTATACAAATTAGTACATCCATTAAAAAATATATTTTTATTACTTTAATTTTGCTAAAGTACAAAGTGATCAGTATATTTCAGACCCTCTAGTGATTGTAGTTGCATAACTAATTCAGTAAATTTATATCTAATTTAACACGTTCGCGACGACGGGTAATTTTCATATTCATATTTCTGGGACGAAAATTTTCGTTTTACGTTTTTTGTAGATTTGTTTTATTTTGTTAATAATAAACACTTTTTGAAGTGAATGTGAGTGTTTTTTTGCCTTTTGACTGTTTTTTTGCATGTACCACCGGTGGTACACGACGCCCCCAGAGTATATTTCTTCACTGAAGGCGTCGTGTACCACGGGTGGCCACAAGAGAAAATTAGTCAAACAGGTATTTTAATTTCTATACTAGTGTGCAATTATGTAAAGATTTTCTAGATAAAAAAAATACGTATGTGATACTTTGAGAACCAATCGTAGAGGAAATCCAAAGTCTGTATGTTCACGGAAATTGAAAAAGGGACAAATCTTTGGAGAACAAAATGAACAGGGAACTAATGTAATAAAATGGGTAGATAAGCGTCCAGTTCTGATGATAACCACTGTGCCATCCCACAATGATAAATTGATGGAAACAGGTACTAAAAATAGATATGGGGAAAACGTGTTGAAACCACCCTCAGTAATTGTCTATAATAAAGCCAAAAAAGGGGTCGACGTGTCAGACCAAATGTCGTCCTATTACACCTCCTTGCGAAAGACTGTCAAGTGGTATCGGAAAATTTTCTGCGAAGTTGTCCTCGGAACATGTGTAGTAAATACTTGGTCTTTACAAAACAAATTTGGAAATCCAAGAGGAAAACTGGACATGTTACAAACCCGAGAAGCGATTATTACAGGACTGCTGGGTACCAATAATGACGTTGACGTTGTAGACCTTGGAGACAATAAGCCGGAAAATGATAACTTGGTAACACCGAAAAAGAAATTACGAAAGTAAGTATGAAGGTTCGGCAAGAAGTACTAGAAAGAGGTGTGTTGGGTGTTATCAAAAAATCAAAAATGAGCAAGGCGTCAAGGAAGCCAGACCAAAATCTAGAAGAGTGTGTACATATTGCGAAAACTGCCCCGAAAAGCCTACATATTGTTTGCAATGTTTCAACGAGTATCATAAGTGAAAAACCTAGTTTTACTAATAACACAATCTCAAATTTAGTTTCAACGGTGGGTTTACTACTAAGTATATATATTTTTATTGTATTCAACAACTCTTTGTTTTTTTTTAAAGAAAAATGTATGTTTTGATTTTAATTAGTATGATATAAATTTTTTATAACACCAGTTTTTATGTTTTTATAATCCCATTTTATTTTCTATGCTACAACCATATTTGTGGACGAGTGCGCAAACGATGATAGACTAATATTTCTAAACCTTTCCTACAGTCGTGAGTCAAATATCAAAACCCTACCTCATAGCTGTACAATTCTACACTTTAATAAGTTTAAATTGATTAATGGCCACCGGTGGTACACGACGCCTACAACAGAAGTGTCTGGTGTACCACCAGTGGCTCACGTCGTCGCGAACGTTTTAAATGATTTTGGCAATGTTATCAAGACATATAATACGCGTTAAGCCTCTTTACAGTAGACAACTTTTCAATCACTTTTCTTCAACAAGATAATAAACCCTCTCCATATTGTGCTGTGCCTTAGATGTCTGTTTTATGGAGAATACCAGAGATATTGTCACTAGAAACATTGGAGGCAACTAATTATGTTCGTCAATAGATCACAAGATATAATTTATAACATAATTAATGATTATTCAGAACATTATAATTAATATAATATTATTATTACTTGGTGTCCTATTTTAATTATGCGTCGTCCATACTACATATTTTGTTCTCTAGTCAATAGAACAAATATGAAGGCATACAAATTTAACAGGAACTTCAAAAAACAACAACATGACATATATATGAAGAAAAGTGAACAAGGGATCGTAATATCGTCAATGGAAAAGTTATAGAGAATAAAATCTTCAAAACGAGCGTTTATACGCTTAGAACATTTTCACCGAAGAAAGCAGAAAAAACAGGCAGAAAGTTTCATTGAGCTCAATAAATTAATTATAAATTACAAAAATATTTTGCAAAAACGCATCCCACCGTGTTATCCAAGGTTGCCCAGTCGGTATATTCCAAAGATATTTTGAAAGTTAAGATAATGTACTTCAATTTGTCTATCGTGGATTTTCGTCATAATGCGGTGAAATTGGCTTAAAATAGTACAACGCGCTGGCTGTCAGGTTATTTGACGGCTCTGGTGTTTAACGCAGTATTTACAAGCACATTTCACAAATTTGCCGACATTCTAACAAAAATCCTTGATATGCCAATACAATACACAAGGTTAAGAGCTTTCAAAACACATTTTTTCAAATTTTATTACAATAAAATTATACAATTAGGTACATATTTTTTTTTGACTTTTTGGCGAAAATGCTCCTATCCGTATTTATAAACGCTCTTTATGAAGATTATCAGATACAACCTTTCCACTGATGCTTTTCTTAAGATAACCAAAAATAAAAAAAATACTTTTGCAGGTTTTTATTGTTTAAATACATAATTTGACTCTACGAGTGTTCTGATAAAATCATACCAATAAACGCCGGTAAACTATATATAAATTAATTGACGCTATAAATGGTTTGCTTTCAAATTTTATGTCGCTTAAAATTATCTGTTGACCAGTTTATTATAAAACCTACGTTATTCATATTTTTATTTTTAATACAATAATTGTTTCCAGGCATTTTCACCTTGAAAATATCGACCAGATAGCGTACAAATAATTATAACTTATCTACTTGCAAACTTTCAAATTTCAAATTTCACTGAAGTTCAACAATATTCAAAAAAAGATCATATAAGATTCTTTTAATAACAAAAGTTTTATTTTTCGAATAGTGGGAATAATTATTCATGTAAAATACATTTAACATAAAAAAGGGAACAGTAAAACACTAGTTTTCAAATCGTAATTATCCATTGAATATTAGTCAAGATAGGGAGTCTCTCCCTTAGATCGCTCCAAACGTGGGTTTACACAGAATTACAGATAATTTATATATACTTTTTGTAAGCGATTCGTTTTTTTGTTGTTTAAAAAACAATTCTAGTTACTATTAGGTGTGTTATAATATAAATATTGTTAGAAATTAACCTCAGATTCTCAAAAATTCAGTAACACTTTTCTTCAATTATAAAGTCACGAAGGTGTTTTCTAAAATGCTAAAGCTAACCGGTTATGATTGGCACTATTTTGTATTTTGCAAATTACGGCTTGCGGGTTATCTTTTACCAATTCAGTTTCAAATTGACGCCAGCTTAATCGTTAAATACGTCATTTAAGACACCAAAAATACCCGCGAGATATCCCAGATAACCGATCATGTCAATATATTTCTTTAGATGTAACTGTTATGAGTTACTTTCCGCAGGTTAAAAAAATTAATGACTTCATATTGACACTGAGCCACAAATTTGATCTTTGAGTGCTTAATCGAGGTATTTTTTTAGAACACAGGTATCAGAATTTCTACTTTGATATATGCATCCTATATTCACAGTATTAGCCCAACTGATTGAGAAAATAAAGTATGGTAATTATTTAAAAAACCCAATGATATAGGATAGTTAATCATATTTGGGTAACCAAAGTACAAATATTTATTTAAAAATCAGGTTAATCTGTTTTGGTTGCTCACATAGTGGTTTTCTCCTTACAGTGGAATACTTTGACGTCAATTATAAAGTTATTGTCAAAACTTCATAAAAACTAACAACTGTTAGACACTGGCGCTAGAGTAGTAGGCATACTGGGTATGAAATCCTGTATAAATAACCAAAACGGCTATTTTCTCAAAGAATCATACAGAAATTACTACATTCACTTAAACTTCTCCATATGTCATAACGACTGTTAAGACAGCATTCTTGGCCCACAGACATGATCAGATGTTTGTAGCTACAATTTTATCTCTCCTTCTTTTATGTAACAATTCCTTTTTAAGATTCTCTTTTAGTTTAATACAATCTCATTTTAAATAACAACAGAACCTTTTAATTGAACCTTTAATGACTTAGATCCAAGCCCTTGTTCTAATAGATTTTATGTAATGAAATATATTGAATGTCAATATTTTTACTGTTAAGAAAAAAACTTTACAAATCAAGAGGTTAGTTACTCTTATAGTTTATTTTACTCAATATTTCACATGTTTTGAATCTCCAACTCTTTCTCACATCTTTTCAATGGCAATTTGTTAAGAATCCTACTTAAATTTGTTATTCATGAAATAAGCATGACAGGTGAATTTCGCTAGAATATAAGTTGCAAATAATAAATTCAGTATAATTTTTCTCTAGTCAAAATATGAAGATTCATTTAATACTTCTGAACTGATTACTATAAATACACTAACGCCCTTGTAATGGTAATTTTAAATAATTCCCGTATTATTTATTTTAGTGCATTTCTGTTTGAATTTAATAACAGTTCACAGCCAATAATTTCCAAGAGATTTAAATACATGTTTTTATTGTTTTGCTACAACAGAATATTGTTGAAATAAATTCTTAGTTTAATAATTTTTAAATTTAGGTTCTAGAATGATTGTTTGTGGCTTTCTTACATATTATATATGTTATAATAGTTACTTAGTGTATATTAACAAGAACTATGTATTTATTTTTCACCAAAAAATATCCTTTTAATGCTATTTTTGTTTGTCACTTGTTATTTGTTATTCAAATAAAATATAATGATGAGAAGTTTTTCACTGCATTAAATATTAAAAGTAGCAAACTCTTAAGCCCAAGATACAAAAACGTGACATAGAAATAGCAAACATTAGATAGCAATAGCTTTGATTCTTGACCTGGAAAAGCTCATTTATAAACTATTTTCAGTTAACATCTCAAATTACTACAGTGCCACAAAGGTAACAATATGACCTGGCGGATCCGAGGGGCTAAGGAGCTCAAGCCTCCCCCCAAAATGCTTTTTTAGTGTTAATTTTGTCAAAAACTTACCTCCAGGTCAAGCCCCCTAACGAGGCAAGCTGCCCCCCCCAATCACAATCCTGGATCCAGTGGCGGACTAAGGCTAAAGCAGGCTCTAGGAATATTGTAACTCCGGGCCTATTTTTCTGACATGCACGACTTTGCGTTTAGTAGTTACCAAATTTTCGGTTCCCAAAAATTACAGGTCCTGGGCACGTGCCTAGGTTGCTTACGCCTTAGTCCGTCCCTGCCTGGATCCGTCATTAAATATGAGTTTTATGATATATATATATATATATATATATATATATATATATATATTTATACGTTTTAGGTGGTTTCCGGGAATTCATCCGCGTAGTTGATAACTGATCCCTGCCGGGATCGATGGTAAAATGACCATTACCAACGATCCCGGCAGGGATCAGTTATCAACTACGCGGATGAATTCCCGGAAACCACCTAAAAGATTTAGTGCCCGCGAAAACTTAAAAACAAATATATATATAAAGGCTTTTCTTTCTGGTGTGTACAAGAAAGATGGTGAGCTAATAACATACAATTTTGAATGTATCATTTCCATTTTAATGATGGTGCCAATAAAAATAAGATTTGTTCTAAATGGTGCGATTATATCGACAAAAGTTGAAAAGTTTTAAGTGGGCTATCAACAGACTTCAGGTGTGGACAGGAAATGACCTTTTCGGACCGGAAGTAAATATTTTTAAATGGAAGCACCTAACTTTTTCCGTGGATTTCGAAAGAAAAATAAAAAACATGTTATTTTTTCGATTTTAACCATATGTTGGCCAAAAAGTAGCGACAGGTATTAGAATATTAGAATTAGACGCGTGAGCAGACGGTTACGAGAATCATGCAAACCGACCTAATGAGGAAAGGTGTGAGTCAATCGAAACGTCATTTTACCATCGATCCCGAGAGGGATTGATCAGTTATCAACTAAGGGGATGAATTCTCGGAAACCACCTTTCAGTGACTGACTTTCGACAATGTATATGCATATATATCAGTTAACTGTTATAAACCTGTTTATTTATCTGGTTTAATTGCTCTTTGATATAAACGTTTCTGACTGATTGCACCAGTGACATTTGTTCTGTTTAGTTCTGAAAGGAAAGGCCTATATTGAATTGTCTAACCTAAAATGTTAGAATATAGTCTAGAGATTATTTTATTAAATATTGTAATAAACTAATGTTTTATTTATTCTTAAATAATTTTTCCTTCGCTGACGCTTGCTTTACGACTATAGGCCAACAGCAGTTTCAATTTCCTTACTGGTAATAAATAGTCGATCGTTTATTGTAGTGTGTCAGTTTGGAACGTTCAGCTGCAATACGTCCGACAATATCGTTGAAGGAAATACCGGTGTCAGGATGTACTTGTTTCAATACTTTTCTTCCTCCTGCGCCTCTTTTTGTTAGTCTGTAATGTTCTTTTGAGATTTTCCGGCTTTCTTTGCAGCGTTACTACCGAAAAGGTCAATGACCTGACTTTTCACTATCTTTAGAAAAAGCTTTAAAATTTACATTAACATAATTGTGAAAATATTTCGTTATTAACTAACATATTTTACAAAATTTGGCAATAGTCATTTTAAGTGGCTGAGAATACCATGGTTTCATCAGATTTGGGAAAAAATAATCTCTAGCATGCTTTCTAAAAATCTTGGTTAGAAAATTTTATCTAGTAGGCCTTGCTTTTCTAATTTTAGTATGCATGTTTCTATATAAAATATACATTTATATGCTGTATGATTTGAAAAAGGGTGCATCAAGACGGCTACTAAGGAAGATTTCAGAGCACCAGTTCAAAATGGGTCACACTGTATATATATTTTCTAAAAATAATTCAACATTTTAAATGTTTCATTTTTTTCAGAATTACCAAATTAGCCTTTTTAGGGGGTTTTCAAGAGAAATTCTCTATAAAAAGTTTTTATGTCGATAAGTATATGTTTTTCTTTATATTTGACAAAGTTAGGCTATTTTACAGAGAGGCTGGCAAATGCAACTAACTCTATTAATCACTCAATGACGAGTATCGAAGTAAAGGTACTCGGCGGCCGTTTGAAAGTTTCAAATCGCCTTAAATTGAAAAAAAAAGACTATCTCAGCTTCTATGTGACGATAAATTCCACCTTTAAAATCAGAATGAAATAATTCTTTTCTCTTCAAGTTAATTTTCCAATGTGAACATCTTTTTTTAGGGTTCCGTATATACAATATACGGATACCCTTATAATATCACTCAGGATTTCTGCCTCTGTCACATCACAGCAATTTTCTCCTATACTACTGGACGGAAGAGGTTGAAATTTGGTATTAATGTATAGTTTGGTGACCCGATCAGGAGTACATATCGTAAATGAAGAAATTTTGATTTTAGGGGTACTTCTGGGGAGAAAAACTAAAAAAATTGACCGTTCCCCCCCCTGATCTCCGAAACTACTAAGCCTAAAATTTTGAAAAAATAGGAAATATAGAACGTTGCCCGAACTTTATAGGAAAAATAAGGAGAAACCATTAATATTAATGTTGGGGGCAAATTATAGAATTAAATAAAAATTTAAAAATAAAAAAAAAATTCAAACGCATCATGTAATATATCAAATGAAAGGTCTCATTCTGAGGAACACAAATATATTTTTTTCATATTTTTAAAAAATATATTTAAAAAGATATTAACGAAAATATACCAAAATTTACCCATCCCCCTTTATCTCCGAAACTATAAAACGTAAAGTTTTGAAAAAAATTAGAGGTATAGGTTCTGACCTGAAGTTTACTGGAAAAATAATTAATTTTGGGGGGCAAATTACAGAATTAAATGGAAAATATAAAATTAAAATTGTTTCTAACCCATCATGTTATATATCAAATGAAAGGGCTCATTACGACGAAAACAAATATTTTTTTTTCATATTTTTAAAATAAATTAATTAAAAGATTAACAAAAATATTAAAAAATTTACCCATTCCCCCCTTATCTCCGAAACCAAAAGCTGGAAAATTTTGAAAACAATGGAGGTATAGCCCCTCACCTGAACTTTACTGGAAAAATAAGGAGAAACCCCTAATATTTATTTTCGGTGGCAAATTATAGAATTAAATAGAAAATATAAAATTAAAATGGTTTCTAACCCATCATGTTATATATCAAATGAAAAGGCTCATGATGAAGAAAACAAATAAATTAATATTATATTAACAAAAATATTAAACATCGAAATAATTCCCACTTTAGAAACTACACTATTTAAATTTTGAAAAATATATTTTATTTGTATTTTTTAACAATTTGAATAACAGATTTAATAATTTATAATTTAAAACTTGACTTGAACTTTGGGGGCCAAATTAGAAAATTAAATACATATGTATTCTGTAAGGTAAATATAAGAAAATGCACTCATTCCCTGCTTGTCTGAAACTGGAATATTAGAATCTTGAAGGTGGTACGGAATCCTAAGTATGCGAGTCCAACTCGCACTTGACCAAATTATTTTGAGAAGACAAAGAAATGAAATTGTGCATTAGAACTTTAGAGCTCAAATTTTTGTCCACAAGTAATAGATGCACTAAATAACTTAAGAATTATTTATTTTTGGTTAATGTCTATTTATTTTTTTTAACCCATAATTTAAAAACCGGAAACGAATTATACTATTTTAGTTGTTTAATAAAAAATTTTGATAAATATCAAACCATCTACATAGTTCAGATTTTACCGAAATTGATTATACGACTGGCCCTTTTTAATTATTTCCACTTTCAAATTGCAGGACACTATAATTTCATTCACATAAGTCCAAGAAGACTTTGATTTGATATTTCAGACTTGTTATGGAAGTGTGGTAGTTATTTGTAAAAAGTATAAATGCTGTCTAATCTTCATAACTTTGAGCCCACGATGTGAATCCGTTGGGAGCACTTTGGCTCCACCGTGTATTCCCAGTGGTTATTTTTTTAAATTAATTAAATTGAATATTTACTTATGTTAATTATACATAAAATGTTCAGTCAACATAACTTTTTTAAAGCTCTCCAAAGAAAAGTATCAAATTACAGTAGTGAGATTATACTATCTTCACACAGTTGGTTACTATTGTACTATCCAACCGCATCTTGTCACTACTGTGTATGCACAGTTACTAATGGAACAAATATAGAGCCAAGTGCGCAAGAGACTTAATGATATTCCTTTAGTTACGTATTAAGTAGTGGAAAATAGAACTGGAACATCCAATTCCAAAAACATTCAAAAATACACCCACCTCCTTAAAAAGTTGGTAATCACCAGATACTCCCACATAAATTAGTGATTAGCTTTCGGGTTCCAACAATTTTTATCTTTGAGTCTTAGACAGAAAAACCTTACTATTTACACATACCCTACTATTTTTCTAGGGCATTATGTGTTAATCCAGTCCTTAATCAAGTGCATATTTTTATTGAGCTCTAATTAGCATAAAGTTATATCATTCCATTTAAAGTGTTGCTTAGTCAGCTCTATTATTAGAAAATTTAATACATGCTCACTCTATTTCATTAAAGTTCTTCTAAGTTGATATTAAATCTTATAACAAATAACAAAGTTTTATCATGAATAAAACTTAGCCTATGCTATGAAGAACTATACTCACTAAATCCATCATATGTTCCGGAATACATTATCCACTTCATGAACATCATTATGACCAAATATAAGAATAGGAATACAAGGATCAAGAGTTGTGGCAAGAATTCCAAGATCAAACTTGCATATTTTTTAAAATGGCTGCAACAATTTGGAGTCATTTACTATCTGTATTTCAGATGACTAATTATACTTACATCATGTTAACTGTTGCTACACAAACTCCAAACATCATGTGAACAACTCCGAAAATAATTGACAATTTCATCTTGAATGAATTCAGAAAGATGATTTTATTTTTTGACACCTAGAAAACAAAAAAATATGCATATGAATAATTCTAATAAAATAAAAAAACGTTTGGTTAGTAATCCTGATGGGAACATTAAAACCTTGATATGATCAGATATTTAAAAGCGAAATGAACAACATTCAAAAGCCTATAAAGTCTCAATTGGTTCTTAATAACATCTTTCTTTCGGTCTTGGGACATTTGGTATGTTCAATTAAATGAAAACAAAAAGATTTAAGTTGCATTTCTAATTATCTTACTCCATTCATAGTTACTGAATTCAGAAAATTTAGCGTCTTGCTTTTAATATATTAACATTTGTTCTTTATGGGGAGTAACCTGAAAAACCTAATAAATTAATTTTGTGTATTTATAAACATGAACACCCACGAACTGGAGAATTAGTGAAGTTAATATCATCAAGAGAACTAAAGTGATCACTTACAAGATCGGAAAATTTCAATAAAAATCTCCTAATTTGTTCTTTCTAACAATTGATTTCAACAAATATTTCGCTTTCACTCTGAAATTCTTGGACCTCCAATAGATTAATACATCTGTTTACATGTGCGCTCCCAACGTTTGTGTTTTTTCTTTCTATTTTTTCATTTAACGTTCCTATTCTCGTCGTTATATTACGTTGATTTTGTTGTATCTTCGTATATATCTCTTTTCCTTCTCCTAAAGCTTCTAGAGCTGCTTCATTCAGTCGCTTAATCATATTTGTAAATGTTGTTGAATGAATTCTCCTAATTTTTGGTGGTCTGCGCCGTTGGTATACATAAATTTCTAATAAAGTCCTGTTGTAATAGTCCTAGTTTGCATTCTCTCGTTTTTTTTCTTGTAATTGTTGAAGTTTTAGTGAATTAGTAAATGGGGAAAATTATTTGGTTATTACTTCTCTAAGATCTGATCCATATTCTGCCTCCCGTTTGATAGTAATATCCTTAACGTTACATGCACTCTTGTTTTTGCTATAATTTGATATACAGAGTGAAAATAGTTTGAGTGCATATATTTTAGGTGGAGCTAGTATACATAAATAAAATAAAAAACTCTTATAACAGTATGGTCTATAGGTCTTAATAAGCGAGAAAATTCCAAATACATATTAAGTAACGATAACGTCGCAATAAAATCAGATTCACTTTTAGCGCAAATAATAAAGAAATGAGTCACCACAAAAAAAAAGAATACCTGTGATTTTTTGTGTATTGAATAATATTGTTTCGAGTGCCGTTAGATTTATTTAGGCAAATGAAAAGTTTATGAAATATTATTTTCAAAAATATAAGCTTTTAATACTATGTATTGAAATGAATATTTATATTATATTTTATTTTATGCATCAAGTTGAAGAAGGGAGAATACAACGTTGTTAACATAAGACATAGAAATAATTTGATGGAAAGTATATTAAACAAAACATTTCTTATTTGTACTTCTTTTATCTGTTAAATTATTCGAAAAATATTTATTACTCATTAAATTAATATTATTTATGTAAGACAAATGTACATGTACTTGCAAGATATGTCATCATGATAGAGCTCAGGAGAACAAACGAATTCGTCATAGTAAATATTCAAAATTCAACATTCTTGCTAATAGGTACATCTTGTCACAAACTCCTCGCACTCGAACTGACAATCCACAACCGAATTTATTTGTTTTTCCAATTTATTTTTTAAAATGAGAATAAAATCACGATATCTACATTGAATATCACGCAAATCACTTTCACTTAGATATAAATTTTCGCACAAAAACCGATACAGCAAAAAAACAATCGTGACAGCGGTCAGCTGTAGTTCAAGTGAATATGTACTAAGTTACGCGTGTTTATATGCCACGTTGCCACATCTGTTCGGAGAAACTTACGGCAAATTATAACAGAATATTTAGAGTCTAAATAATAATTTTCTTTGTTAATACAATTATTAAAGGTGTATAAGCTATTGAGTATTTACGTATTTAACTTTACAAGCATTTTGAAGCTGGAAATAGTTTATTATTCACTGTAATAAAGGCTACCTCTTAACTTTTTTTTTGGCAAAACTATAGGATATTTCTGAAAATGTTATAAAGCTTTTTGATTTGTTTTGAGCCGAAGTATTGGTCCTCAAAGTCTTTGCACTCAAACCGTTTACACCCTGTATAATTGATCTTTGTTTTCTAGTTACTTAAAGTAAATCTCACTGATGTCAATCAGTCTCTCACCACTCGTTTATGACCTTCTCTTCAAAACGACCAACCGTCGGGTAGCTCTCTTTTACACCTTTTCTTCAATTTAGGTCTCCGACGATGATAAGTTTTTGTGATGTTACTCTTTGGATTTCCCATTGTAATATGCATGCTCATAAATTGTCTTCAGTTTCTGTTATAACATCAAATTCTTAGTGCCCTTAGTGTCAGTAAGCCAAAAAGCCTAGTCGGATTAGATAATCAAAATTAACAGGTTGTTAAATGCTTACCAACGTCTCGCTTTATTATATTCAAAGCTTCACCAGGGCTAAAAACATCCAGGAAAATGGGTATACAAATTACATAAAAGTTAAAATAATATACAAAAATGTAAAACTATGCATAAGTCATTACTAAGTGAAATAATAAAATTATTTATTAATAAGTTAAATGACAAAACAATAAAAAATATTAAACACAAAAATTGAAAAATAAGTATGTGATATAATCAATATGATAATTACATCAATGGGATACAAGCTCGGTTGGACAATGACATACTTCCCAGGACATTCAACATAACAAAATATTCAAAAATCAAGAAAGAAAGAAAAAACATTATAATATATGTGCACATTACCTCGCATTTGTTTTTGTTTACCAGATTATTTTTTTCAACCCAGTAAAGAATAACACATTCAAGGTAATGTGCACATATATTATAATGTTTTTTCTTTCTTTGTTATTTTTTGAATATTCTGTTATTTTGAATGCCTGGGAAGTATGCCATTGTCCAACCGAGCTTGTATATCAGTGATGTAATTATCATATTGATTATACCACATACTTATTTTTCAATTTTTGAGTTTAATATTTTTTATTGTTTTGTCATTTAACTTATTAATACATAATTTTATTATTTCACTTAGTAATGGCTTATGCATAGTTTTACATTTTTATATATTATTTTAACTTTTATGTAATTTGTATACACATTTTCCTGGATGTTTTTACCCTGATGAAGCGTTGAATCTAATAAAGCGAAACGTTGACCAGCATTTAACAACCTGTTTATTTTGATTGTCATATTCCGACTAGTCTTTTTGGGTTTTTGTTATAGATATTCCTAATATGTCGTCCATATACTCGTATAACAAATTTTATAAACCGTTTATTTACTCTCAAATATCTATCACTATTCTTTTAGTGCTATTTATAAAATATATTAGAGCTATAATTAAATATGTAATATTGTAGATTTATTTGTTCCACTCTCTTATTTTAATATAGTCTAACTAAGGTTAAAAAACTAAAAGGAAAGCTCTAGATGTTAAACAAAACATATCACGTCAATATAGGAAAAATAAATACATTTAAAAAAAAACAAAAATCGATTTCAAAAGAAAATTAACTAAAAAGCATGAAATAATATTTTGCAACAATTAAATACTTTTTATGAAGTCGGTGCCAAGCGAAAGTGAAAATATTTTGTGAGGTACATTGATGAGTTGTACTTCACAACTTCACTGTTCAAATTGACACTGACTTCATAAAAAGTATTTAATTGTTGCAAAATATTATTTCATGCTTTTTAGTTAATTTTCTTTTGAAGTCGGTTTTTGTTTTTTTTTAATGTATTTATTTTACAATTTTCAGTGATGCAATGGCTGTTATCCTACAGCTGTAACATTCTATTAACATTTTTTTAACCAACCTTCATAACAATATTTGTAGTCCGCCCTGTATGTCAGCTATCATTAATTTCCAACTGCTATGAGCTAATTTATATAATTTTTTTCTTGCTTTTTACTAACCATCCTGTATGCTATAATTACATTCGACGTTATATTTTAACCATCTTGCATAGCAAATCTTATGGATCAACTAACATTTTAATAACTACCCTCTATAATTTTATTTTAACACCACAAATTTATATTTATATGCGTGAAATTAATATTCAAATTCGTAAGATTTCACTCATCCTAAAATCGTCTGCCTTGGCAATTTTATCACTTTGAAAACTTTAAATCTCCAGGTGTCAAATAACCATGTATTGAAAAAAATTTTACAAAACGAATCTCACTCTTACGTAGGTTACCAAATCACTCTGTATTGTCGCAACCTGTCAAGAATTTTTTAAATTATTTAATTTCTGTGCAATACGATTTTCCCAAATATGAGACCCTAACTAATCGATTTCTATCCATTAAAACTTCTAAATAGGAAAATTCCATTGAAATCGTTAGAGCCTTTTTTTTTCAGAACTCAATCACATATATGCATACACACACACACACACACACGCACGCCCGCACGCACGCACTCACGCCCGCACGCACGCACACACGCACACACACACATTGTTTGAAGAACTGCTCAAAGCATGCAACAAAATAAATAATAAGAAATCACCAGGAGTAGACAATATCCCAAATGTGGCATTAAAAGCAGCGATTTCTGCAGCCCCTGAGATATTTTGCGACATGTATAATTCCTGCATCCAGGAAGGAATTTTTCCAACTCGCTGGAAAAGACAGCGGCTAGTTCTACTACCAAAAGCCAACAAGCCACTAAGTGATAACTCTTCCTATCGCCCCCTGTGTATGTTAGACACGGCTGGAAAAATATTGGAGAGGATAATCCATGACAGGGTTGAAACCGTAGTAGGGAGCTCTCTAGCCGATAACCAATATGGGTTCAGAAAAGCTAGATCAACGATAGATGCAATTGAATGGGTTGTTAAGATTGCCAGAGAAGCAACGCAAGGTAAAAGATGGAAAGGAGGAAACAAGAAGTGGAATGTGTTCGATGGCACATTCCATAGAGAATATCCAAAAAAAAATGTATGAATTAGATGTTGCGGTTTTAGTTCAATGCTGGTTCAATGCAAGTATATAATTGACCTTTAGCGGAACAATCAATAAACACGTGCCGTCACATAAACGAATCACCAAATAAAAGTTATCACTAACCTTTAAGTCGAAGCTCTGGTGTTTTCTTGGTTCTTCTTTCTTCAGAGGCTAGCCCCGTAACAGCAGGAACAGTTTCTTAGAGCTTCGTCTGGACAACACGTTACACAAAAAATAGCGACGTAATGTTCATTGATTGAGCATACAAAAAATGCGGGTTTAACAACAAATGATGCGCTTTTGTAAACACAAAAGAAACAAAATGAAAGCGGTTTAGCGGTCGTTACGAACGGAGCTAAGAACTCGCGAAATCGTAACGCAAAAAACAACAATAAGCGTCGTCTCTTCAGACGGAATCAAAGCGACCGAAAAGTTCGGAGAACAATACACGAACCTCCCAAGCGTCCTAACAGCTAAGGAACCGAAACACGAATGTCAATACTGTCTATATTTTACACACAAAAAACACTTAAAATTAGCATTAGCGCGACGGAATGTTTTAGAAAAGGTGCAGAAGTTTAAAAATCAATGAAGTAATTCAATCAAATTGAAAACACTACACTAAACAAATTGCGGGAACGCACCAAGAAGTATTGCCTACTTGTCGCACTCGACATTAAAAACGCTTTCAATTAGGCGAAGTGGGATAACATCTGCGGAGCCTTAGACAAATTCCAGATTAAAAACTATCTCAAAAGAATGATCAAGAGTTACTTAGGTGATAGATGCCTCCCATACGAGACAGACAGTGGCCCCAGGGAGTATAAGATTACCGGTGGCGTGCCCCAAGGCTCTGTAATTGGACCACTTTTGTGGAACATAATGTATGACGAACTGTTGAAGCTAAAACTCCCACCGGATGTCCAACTTACTGCGTTTGCGGATGATGTTATGGTATCCATTACAGCCAAACACCACGAAGAGCTGCAACATAAATTTGATGTGACTTATGATCATATAACAGCGTGGATGGGGTCAGCTGGACTCAAACTGGCTGACCATAAAACAGAAGTACTGTTAGTTACGACCCGCAAAAAACTGGAGACAATCAATCTCACAGTGGGAGAACATTCTATCATCTCTCAACCCTGTATAAAATACTTAGGAGTGATGCTAGACACCAGGCTAAATTTCAAACAGGAAGTCGAGTACACCGCGTCAAAAGCGACGAAAACAGCAGCTGCATTGGTCAGACTTATGCCAAATATAGGTGGCCCATCTCAAGAAAGTAGGAAGCTGTTGGCGACAACAGTCACTTCAGCTCTTACATACGCGATGCCAATATGGAATGAAGCACTCAAAATAAAGAAGTGTGCGAGACAGGCGGGATCGATATATCGAAGAATGGCATTATGAGTCACGTGCGCTTTTCGTACAGTATCAGACGACGCCGCGGGCCTTATCGCCGGGATGCTGCCCTTAAACATACTGGCAGAAGAGAGAAGGAACCTCTTCAACAGTAGAAGAACATCGGCTGAAGAACGGAAAGAGCTTCGAAAACTGGCTAGACGAGAAAGCCTGCGAACTTGGCAGCAGCAGTGGGACACATCCACTAAAGGGCGATGGACGTACCGCTTGATACCCAGTGTAGAAGACTGGTTAAACAGAAAGCATGGAGAGATAAACTATTATCTGATGCAAATGTTGACAGGACATGGTTGTTTTAGGTCATATCTTTACCGCTTCAAACATGAAGACAGTGACTCTTGCCCTGCTGGGTGTAGGGTCCCGGAAAATGCCGAACACGCCATCTTAACATGCCCACGTTTCAATGAAGAGCGACGAAAACTGGAAGAAGAATTGGGTGGCCCTCAGACTGCAGAGAGCTTTTCAGAAAATATGCTGAAAAACGAGCGTTGCTGGGAGGCAGTTAGTGAGTTCTCGGCAAAAGTGATGAAGTCACTCTGCGTGGAGGAGCGGAGAAGGAAGAACGAGCAGTAACTGCTAGACCCCCGTGAAGTAATGCCTTGCGGCGGTGCCATGGGGGAGCGAATGGTCAGAGTGAAGGAGAGGAAGAGGGTTTTAGTGGGTGCGAGTCCCACACACGGGACAATTCCATCCCTTCGGGGAGCTTATTGTTTGTCTTATGGTGCATAAGGCATTTCCCTTACCTCAAAAAAAACACACACACACACGCACGCACACGCGCACACACACACACACTAAGTGGAAAAAGCAGAGGCTTGTGCTACTACCTAAAGGGGGAAAGAAACCTCCAGACGAACCGTCATCATATCGTCCCCTCTGTATGTTGGACTCTGCGGGAAAACTCCTTGAAAGAATAATAGCAGATAGGCTGGAGCCCTACGTTGAGCCAAAACTTTCCACCAACCAATTCGGGTTCAGAAAGGGGAGATCAACCATCGATGCCGTGACACTCGTTACCAACATCGCCAGAGAGGCTATCTCGGGAAAGAGATGGAGAAGAGGTGGAAAAAAGTACTGTCTAATAGCCACCCTGGATATCAAGAACGCCTTTAACTCGGCCCGCTGGGACCGCATTTTGGAGGCTCTTGCCAGGATGGAAGTTCCGCAGTACTTGCGCAGAATGGTTTCAGCGTATTTCAAGGACCGCATCTTGTTGTACCAAACTGAAAATGGGCAAGTAGACTATAAGATCACAGGAGGTGTACCTCAGGGCTCTGTTCTTGGCCCCCTCTTATGGAACGTAATGTACAACGACCTGCTCCTGCTCGGTCTGCCTGAGGGCGTCAGGCTAGTGGCATTCGCCGATGATGTGGCATTGATCATAGTGCGCAAGCACATAGAGGAGATACAAACAACCTTCTCATTCGCTATAGCCACAATTCAGCATTGGATGCTCGCAGCGGACTTGAGTTTAGCAGAGCAAAAGACCGAAACACTTCTTGTTAGCAGTCGGAAGGCAAGGGAAACCATCACCCTCAAAATAGGCGACACCTACATACAGTCGCAGCCCTTCATCAGCGATTTGGGGGTGCTCCTGGACACACGGCTCAACTTCAAAGAGCACATAATCGCGGCCAGCAAGAAAGCAGCTGGGGTACAGGGGGCATTATCTAGAATAATGCCGAATGTCGGGGGCCCTAGACAGATAAGAAGACAGCTACTGGCAACAGTAACTACTTCTGTTTTGTTGTACGGGGCACCGGTATGGGAGAAATCGCTCGAGCTACCATCGTACCGCCGAAAAATGAAATCAGTCCAGCGGCTCTCAGCGATTCGAGTGGCATCATCCTACCGCACTGTGTCTTACGAGGCGGTGATTGTGATTGCCTCTACCCTGCCAATCGACATCCTGGCTGCAGAAAGGGGACGGCTTTATCGCAGAAAGTTAGAAAAAGACCAGCCGACAGGAAACAGCGATGAAAGAGCCATGAGTCTAGGGCAATGGCAGGAGAGGTGGGACAGCTCTACTAAAGGCCGGTGGACATATCGATTGATACCTAACATCAGTCGTTGGGTCAACCGCCAGCATGGGGAGGTTGGGTTTTACATCACTCAACTACTGACTGGACATGGATGCTTTCGAGCATACTTGCACAGGTTCAGGAGGGCAAACTCCCCAAACTGCCCACACTGTACGGACGTGGTAGAGGACGCGGAACACGTGTTCTTCTCCTGCCCCCGGTTTCAGGATCAACGTGCTGAAGTGGAGAGGATTCTGGAGACTAATATCGTTCCAGAACAAATAGTAGAAGCCATGCTGAAGGGCCCCCAAGCCTGGAACTTGGTATCAGATTACGCGGAGACTATCCTCAAAGAACTCCGCAATACGTTCGAGGAGTAGGCTTTAGAGGCTTCCAATGTAAGAGCAGTAAACATCTGCAATGAACCACCCTTGCGAAATAGTATTGAGTAAGAGTGCCGCAAGGGACCATGGTTGTAGGAGAAAGAGGTTAGGGTTTTAGCGGGTATACGGTATACTGGTTTCAATGCAACGATTTACTCTTGCTTTGAAGTCATTGTAACGGGAGTCCCGCACGACGGCCAGCACGTGCTAGCTAAGTACGGAATGTATTTCCCCCCTCTTCGGATAAAAAAAAAAAACACACACACACACACACAAACACACACACAACGAACGACTCCTCTACATGTACCACGAATGAGCGGCACAGTTTAGTCAAATAGCTCGTTCAGTTCGCCATTAAAAGAGTCATTCAGCTCGAGCGAGTCGAGAGTCATAGGATGTGCTGAACATTCAACTTTCAATCTTTCGACCGGCACAGTCACCTCGGCTCGGAGCAGTGGAGAGTAAAGAGCCGTCAGCCGTCTGGTTGATGAGATGAAGGGTATTATTTTAAATTCAGTCGGAAGGTTTTATTTTCAACGAATCCATGAATAGGTATTTAAAATTATTATTATCACAGGCACTAAGGCACAGGGTTGTTATTGTTTTGCAGTGTTTTTGTTATATAAATTTCTATTTGGGTTATAAGTAAGCATAATAATTTTATTTGTTTTGAGAGTTTAGAACGTTTACATTCTAATGTTCAGAGTTTTTTCTTATTTTTGTTACCAAAATATAAAATTTTTGTATTTACGTAAGTTAATGATCTGCAAAACTTTAATATTAATTTGAGCAGTAAACTACACCAGTAGAGACATTATATAAATCTGCCTAACGCTAAACGGCTGTGTTTTAGGAGATCGTTCAAATGAACGACTCATTATGAACGACTCGTTTTGGTGAGCTGAACGAAATGAGCCGGCTCACTAAAAAGAGTCATAAAACCCAACGCTACATGGAATGATTACTGTTTATGTTTTAGACCATATAAAAAATCTGTTTGTGAAGAATAACTTTTTTCTCTTAAAATTATGAATAAAAAGAAATCGTTTGATTTATGAACACACACTGTATATTCATATTAACTGACACTTATTTTGATTAATTCATCTTATTTATAATTTACCCCAAGTTCCGAATAGTTAATAATACCAGGAACTCCATAAAATCTTATAATACCAGCGATTCCACCAAGACATAAAATATAAGAAAACAGGTAAAAAGTTATTCCACATTCTATAAGAAACGATAAAAGCTAATCCAATATCTTTTTTCAATTTGTCCCACGTTCCGAATAAATTTTTTCAAATTTTATAATAACACCGGCTCCTCCACCAACGCATAGAGTACATGAGAATAGGTAAAATTAGTTTTTCCCATTTTTTTAAGAAACGGTAAAAGCTATTTTAATCAAAAAAATATGGGACCACTTCGCTATCAACTCAAACAGGATCCACTAAAATGGTTGAAATTCCTAATTCCTTGAGCCGTTTCCGACTAATCCGAGTAATCGGTGAACAAACATAAAAAAAGCAAAAAAAAACATATATACAGACGAATTGAGAACCTCCTACTTTTTGAAGTCGATTAATGAGTGAGAGTGTGAGAAAAAAGTGACAAAAAATAATAAGTGAACAATGATAATTGGAAATAATGGCAAAACAATTTTTTTAAGATATTCAATGTCATCAAAATTATGAGTTAAAAGATTTAATAAAAAATAGTGTTCTGTGGTTATTGTCTGTTGATTTAAAAGCTACTAATTTGTAAAAAAATGGTATACATATTGCTATAAAGTAGTATCAGTAGTTTAAGCATGGAAGCGTCAAGCAAACAGTTCATTATTAATAGTTTAAATGTGATAAATAACAGTTATAAATACACAGCAACCTACTTGCCATATAGGATCAATTCCAATGAAGTAAGGAGTTCCTTTGTAATGTGATTTCGGTAATAAATCTATTTCTTCTAGATGTTCTGAAAGTACATCGCTTTCATTCAATTTGATGTACCATCGAGGTCCAAATATGTTCATCGATTTGGAGAATATGTCGTTGTAGATGAAGCCGGTGTAGAATGAGAACAACCCCATAAGCAAAATGATATACCTGCCTTCGAAGAAGAGAACGAAAATTTCGCTCTTATTTTTCTGTGCAGAAATTTGTTTTTCCTTTAACACTAACCAGAGGCCAAACGCAAACATTAAGACGGCATGCCCACAATCGCCGAACATCATAGCGAAGAGGAATGGGAAAGTAATTATTGTGTAAAGAGCTGAAACAGAAATTGGTATCAGTATTTTTTACTAAGAGTTGTGAAATATCTATGCTATAAAGTTACTTCAAATTAAAATTAATAAATTGATTGAAAATTAGAAAATAAACAAATACTGGAAAAACAATTTTAGAAATAAGCTGCCATGGTATTAATTGACATTTTAGATTCAGATTTATCTAATATTGTTACTATACCACACTTTATAAAGCAATATAATTACTACGGATAAGTGTTAATGGAGACACGAGGAGCTCGCTACGAAAAATGTTCCAGAACGAACACCAGTATTCAGTATTTTCGACTACATGCATGAGGTTCAGTTACATCTTCTTCTGGCTTGCCTTTCCCGTAAATAAACTTGTAAAATGCTGACTAAAGTAAATGTTGCCTGGTTAATGCTCTAAAATGTATCAGTTTCTTACTATATTAACGAGATATTTCTAATACAGCACAATAATTCAATGTTTTAGGCAAGCCTGTAGGCAGCGGTTGAACCCCCCCTCCCCGAAATTTTGGAATTTCTGTTCTCAAGATTTAATTTTAACCAATTAGTCATGTTTTTCATCAGAATAAATTTTATATTTATACAATTTTAAATATCCTGGAAATACATGAACGAAAATATACATTTTGCAGTCCTAATCAGCCCATCACCAATCAAAAAAATTATCCAACCTCCCCGAAAACCCACCCCGATAAAAAATCCTTGCTACGGCCTTAGTTTTTGGAAAACACTACAAAAACGCAGAACAACAATATGTAATCTTATATTAAAATAAATACACTGATGTAATTTTCACCTAAATTTATTTACTATTGACAATTGTTTCACCAGGTTACTGGCTTCTTCAGAATACAACCTAAGACTGTATTACAGATAGAGTGAAACCTAAAACTAAATCAATACATATATGTTCGAAGTAGAGCTAAGAAAAAAGGCAATATAAGTAAACCTACTGAATATTTCAATTATGAATACGTAATGGTCAAAGGGAGAGCTGATTAAAAAAGTTGTATTTTTATGATTTGTTGAGAATAACACCACAAATGCTGGTTTGCAGTAAACGGGGTCTGCTTTAGACCCTGAAAGGTTTTTTACAACTGGTTTGCCACAACTATCGTTCAGAAAACAACTTGATTTAAAAAATCAAAAAGGATAATTTACCCATTCCTCCAAGAGAAGAGCAGAAGGAACAAATACTAACAGAAGACATTAAAATGAATGCAGAATATTCCGATAAAATATTTGGTGCAACAGTCATAAATTGCAAATTAAAGTATTAAACAATAGTGATATATTTCTTCATTAAAATTACTCCCCAACAAATATTCAAAATGTTATTGGAAAAACGAATTACCAGACTGGACCATAGTGCCAGAGAAAATGTCCCGAAGGGGAACAATGATGTATAATGGCTTAAGAATAATATGGAATAGAATGCAAGTGGACTGCAGGACCACCAACAAGAACTGTAAGCAGTCCTGGGCATAGAAAAAAAACAGACATATGCCTTATCTCAGAGACGCCTTTCACGAAGAAAAGCCTCCCAGGTTAAAGGATGAAACCACACAGTTGTGTGCTATCGATCTTTCAGTTATAGTACAAATTAAAAGTAATATCAACCCTAAAGACAGCTTAAAATAAAAATAGGAAGCTCAAGTTAGGAATGAAGATGGCCGCTGGGCCTGAAGCAAGCCGTATGCAGCGGGGGTCAAACCGTCCGTCCTCCAAATTTGGTATTGAAGATCGAATGTTAACGAAGTAACAACTTTTTTTATAATATTTTTTTATTATTAAATTATGCGAACCGACCTGAAGAGGGCAGATGTGACTCTGCCGAAACGTCGTCATTTTACCATCGATCCCGGCAGGGATCAGTTATCAACTACGCGGATGAATTCCCGGAAACCACCTAAAACATTTAGTGCCCGCGAAAACTTAAAAACATATATATATATATATATATATATATATATATATATATATATATACTCATATCGAACCGCACACTCGAAGCAGTGAGTTGTCTTCACTATAGCATTGTCTTGTTTTTTGGTGTTTAATCCGTAACCAATCAATATGTCTGGCCGTGGAAAAGGTGGCAAAGTTAAAGGAAAGGCAAAATCACAATCTACCAGTGCCGGTTTACAGTTTCCGGTAGGCCGTATCCATCGTTTATTAAAGAAAGAAAATTATGCTAAACGCGTCAGCGCCAGTACACCAGCATATTTAGCAGCCGTTATGGAATATTTGGCTGCTGAAGTTTTGGATTTGGCCTGTAATGCTGCACGTGATAACAAGAAGGCCCATATTATTCCGAGACGTTTACAACTGGCCACCAGAAACGACGAAAAATAGAATAAATTGTTGTCTGACGTAACAATTGCACAGGGTTGTGTCTTACCCGACATTCAAGCTGTCCTGTGACCAAAGAAAACCGAAAAGAAACCTTAAATGGATTAATATGCCCTGGATTCGATAAATAAGCTAATTATATAACAATACTTGGTTGACTGAAACTCAGTCATAATTAATATTTTCAACTTATAAGCATACCAATTAATGAAATAACAACACTGTAACCTTGATCAAGTTTTTAAAAACGTGCAATTAAGAAAATTATAGAAATTTTATTTTTTTAAATATATTATTATCTAAATAACAGTTTATGTTACTGTATAATGAGTTACAATACTAATATTATTAGTTTGATAATCTCGGCGTGAACAAAAATTCGTTTTGTTTCTCAAGATACTAACAGCTTGAAAACGACGTTGGTGTTCTAGTCACTTGCATAAAATAAAAATAGTGATAACAGTTCATTAAATTTTCTTCTGCTATTTTCCTCAATATATTAACACTATCATAATTAAAATAATTTGTTCAAGTGCGAGTTAGACCCGCATAATGAGAGTTCTGTACCATCTTTGAAATTTGATACAATGTAGGTAAATCAAACTATATATTTTTCTAATATTCAAGTTTCAGACCAGCAGGGTATGAGTGGATTTTATTATATTTACCTTAATATCCTTTAAACTAAGCGTTTTAAGTTTATAAAAAATATACATTTTTATTTTTCGCACAGTCTACTTTTTTGGTCTGCTATACGATTCGCTTGATTTCTATAAAAAGATTTGTTTAATTTTCTAATTGGTTACAAAATTAAGATTAGGGTTTTCGCTTTATTTTACCAATAATTTTAAGTGAGTCCTATATAATCTTTTAGGAAGACAAATGGGAGAATGGGTCAAATTGTAAATAATAAATTATTTGTACAAGTTATTATAAGAATATAAATAAAATCTATTTGTATTTTTATGATGATTCTTTTCATTTGATACATACGTTACGGGTGCACTTTATGAAACACAATTTTATTCTCCATTCAACTTTATAAATTGCTATTAGAATTTGTGTTTTTGTCTTTTACTGGGGCAAATTTTGCATATGTTTTAATAACTTTTTAACACATTATTTTTAAAAATATGAAAAATATACTTGTATTACTCATTCTTTCAATTGAAATTAAATTTTTCATTTAATTCTGTAAAAACACAGTTTTGCAACCTAACACCAAACCTTTTTTTAAACACTCAACACTCTTATGTATGTACATGATTGATCATGCATCTCTTCATAGACATTTGCTGCTCGAAAACACATAAGACAAGTGTTCAAATTTTTTATGAATGTTTTACAGGATCTTTCGAAAAATTGAATTAGCGATAATAAGGCATCCTGATGATAACCTCAAATTTTCTTACGGCATCGTTCTAATCGCAATAACTCCCGAAGAATTACAAAAGATTAACAAAACCAAACAAAGACCTAAAAATGAATGAGATAAACAAGTCAGTTCGGTTTACTGTTTGATGATGACAACTTAGAGTTGTTGAAACGGCGTTGAGTCTTTAAAATAAAGGTTTGGTGTTAGGGTGCAAAACTGTGTTTTTACAGTGGTGACACACCAAAGTTTCCACAGCATTTCCATTTAATTCTGTAATTTGGACCCCAATTAATTATCAGAGTTGTAATGTGTAATGATGGTTGAAAAGTTGAAATCTGAAAACAGAATCTGTTTTCAGATTTCAACTTTTGAAAATGCCAAATGAGATTTTGTCGAAACGTCAGGTAAAATGTTCTTTTCAGAGCACAAACCGAGAAACGGATGTACACCGAATTTTATATGATCTAAATATTTTATTGTCGTTCGAAACAGTGTTGTTATTCCAGTCAATAAGCCATTTTCCTCAGAGTAATGTTCTCACGAGAGACATGACTACGATAAGTAGTTTTTTATACCGTTTGTAAGGGCACACATTTTTAGATATTACATGTTGTAAATAGATATTAGGCATCAAGAAATATATTTATTGAAACAAAATAAATATACATATGTTTCCTGTTTCTGCAACTATTAGTAACATTATTTTTAAATCATTAGGGAAATAAATTTAACCTCTATTTGTTACTGAATCATATTCATTTATATAATTATTTAAATATATCTGAATTACCGAACATATTTGCCTTAATTTTAGTCTCAAATGAATTTTCAATTAAGGTCTGGTATTCGAGTTAAAAAATATTGCTATAATAACTAAACTTTACTTTTAAAATTTAATTTTTAAATTACGACAACCAAGCCAACGTTGGTAAGTTATTAGATATCATTGAGATTTTAATTCTGCTCATCGAACATTGTTTTCTGTCAAAAACATTTTTGATGTCTAATTCTATATGTATTTGAATGGGAATTATGTTTTGATTGTACCTACCGGACTACTAGCGCTGCTCGTGAGAAGTACTTCAGGAAAATGACTCATTATATGCAGTTCCGTCACTAAAGCCACTCTAACCACTATATACTACTGAAATTATGAAAAAACAATACCTGGATTGGCTTCCCTATAAGTTGCAATACCATAAGAGTCTATGAGATTTTGGAAGCCCTGTGTGAATTTATTGGTTCTGTTAAACGTAGGAGGCGCCTCACTGGTGTTTATAACATTTAAGAACGATGGAATGGAGCTACCGCATGCACTCTATTAAAAACAAATTAAATAAAATCATTGGAAATATTTTCATTCTTCAACCATATACTCCATCGACAAAAAATGAATATTTTTTAATAATATGGACTACAGTGAACAACAACAACGTATGCAAACATCTCGAAATCACTAAACTATCCAAAGATTACAGTAATCATGCAATTTATGGAAAAATACTTACGGATCCGTCTGCTAAAGCTTTCTGTACAACAGGAATGTCGCTGCAAGGAACCCAACATTCCCCAATCAGGCACTTTTTGGTTACATCCATATTAAAGAAATTTAATGTATAATAGATGGCTTTCATTTTGCTGACCATAATACTCCAATTTTGAAGCTCCTTTGCCACGCTTACCAGCACCCTCTGCCGATGATCTTTTGTTTGATTCAGTACCTACTCGATAAATTAAATTAAAACTTGAACACAAGTAAAAAGAAGTTTGGATAATTGTGATTCAAAAATCAATATTCCACAAAAAAACTCAGAAATGACAAGTAAGTATGCGAGAGGTTGATTGGGATTAAGGACTTCGATGTTGCTTCATTTCAAAAACCTATATTATATATTAAACTCAGCAAAAATCTTAAAGTGAAAACTGGTTACCTACTTGAGACTCTTTTTTATCTTAAATGTCTCTGTAAGTATTATACCTATGTTAGACATAAAGGTTCTCAACAAAATTACTCATCGCTGTATATAGTTTCAAACATGAAAAAACATCTAATTTTCTTCGGTACAATAGTGAAAATTCAAGGAAAACGTAAAAAACGACGTTTTAGAAAATATCTCAATGAAAGCGGGAAAAAATAGGCGGATAAAGCAACAAGACCTCTCTCAAACACCTACAAACAATTTCATCAAAATCGTCCTAGCCGTTTAGATGTTCAACCTACCGGGCTCAGTTGTGGATCTAAATCATCCAGAGACCTAGTCAAAAAAAAATCATTAAAATCGGTGCAGTTAATTAGGAATTAAATTTTTTCGATTGCTGCGCCACCTGGTCCAACCGTGAATCTAACCAGAGATTCACTCAACCCGCCCACAAAAAATTTCACCAACATCAGTCGAGTAGTTTAGAAACAGTTCAAAAAAATTGTTAGTAAGATCCTTTTGTTAAGTAGGATTTGAGCTGATATTCTGATATATAGCTAAGAACCAATGACTACTAATATAAATGGACCTGGCACTTTCATATACAGTCGAACGAAAAATGGGTTGAAACATGAGACACTGATATATTTGTTTACGAATATTCCGGCAGCAACAGTGGCGTCCCGTCAGCATTAGATTAAATGTTCATGTTGTTCTGTATCAAAATAATAAAACTATATAAGCCAAAAATTACAAATATGCTTAAAAGCATTAAAATATGTACGCAATAACATAAACTATTTTATGGCTTAATAATCAACATGTAATATTCATTATCAAAAAATTCATTTATGCACGAAAAATGTATTTACAGCTTAAATGACTTTTTATAAAACTCAATTGCTACGTTTATGATTTGACAGTTACCGCTGGAAAGATAATTCGGTAAACGAATATGCCGTCTTCCTGCATATAATATACTGAAATACCATTCATTATTGATTTTTTACACTTCAAGAAGATAATCACTGATCTCAAACAAGTTTCAACACCAAAAACACTATGAATCTCGACATTAACCTCAAAATCACAATCTAAACAAACACAAAATCCCGTAAAGCTGTAAAATATCGGCATTTAGTCCTTGTCTACAGTGCCCAGATTTACGTCTTATTGGTTACAATAGAAAGAAGTTTGGCAGCGGTAAAGGATTTGTTTACTATTTTCCGGCAAACATCTTTCAACCCATTTTTAATGTAAATAGACAGGCCCATTTATATTAGTAGTCATTAAGAACCATCCCGATTATGTCAGATTTTAAACACAAAAAACCTGATCAAAATCGGTTCATTAGTTTAGGAGCTACGATGCTACAGACACACATACACACCTTATACTCTTTTTGCGTTGGGAGTTAAAAAGGTACTCGATATCTCTTTTCGATTTTTCACAAAAAGCTTTCAATTCAGCTATCTCCGAAAAATCTACATAATTTCCTACGCAAGTGGAAATAGCTCATATTTTACCTATAGCGGAGCTATAAAACTAACAAATTTTAAAGGGATATTAATATCGACATTTACGAGTTTCAGAAGAAACTCACAGTGATCGCAAATTGGTGGTCCTGCTTTATGTAACGCAGTTTCCCTGCGGTTCCTAAATCACTCGAAAAAATTCATGGGTTGACTAAAACCTCTCAAAGCAATAATAATCTTGTCTTGTCGAAGTTTTGCAATCCATTGAACGCAAAACAGTATATTATTTCTAGTCGAAAACCTTCATCAACTGCGCTTCCCTCAACTCAATCTCGAATAATAATTTTTATTATTTCGTATATAAAACTGAAATTAATATTTTAATGCGAAATGAATATCGACACCAAGTTTTGCCAACAACCTACCAAATTTAAATCTTCTAATCTTGTGCGAACGCCTTTGAGCATTTCATCTCGTTCCTGTTGTGTATTCGGACATGGATATAGGGAAGCATGGAATCCGGAACAAACCTTCTTTATTCTGGTTTTCAATTGCTCTCCTTGGAAGAAGGCGGCGAATACTGTTTTATAATACTCATTTCCCTAAAAAAAAACAAATAACATGTTTATTGTACTAGTGAATATTGTAAATTAGTTTACAAGGCAATGGTTTATAGTATTTGAGCATTAATCGAAGTGTACACAACCCGTATCTCAATCTCATGATAGGCTCCTTATAAACGAAACAATATTTTACTAAATGATGTACCAATTTCTAAAGTATATTTATAACCAACCTCTTTTAAATATACGAATCAGAATATTGAATTTTGAATTTTAACCCGTAGATGGTGCTATCGTAAGATAAGGCACATCTCTGTACAGTTTTGGTACATTAGTTCTCAAATTTTCTTGTGATCTGACAGTTTTGTGTGATTCTGGTGGGTATTTAAAATGAAAAAATAAGGATTCGTTAATAAAATGCCTTCTCAAAAAACAGTGAATAAGAACATAAACCCACAAGATATAGTTAATCCATTAGAAGGAAGTGTCCCTGATTGTAAGTAGTATTGAATATGCTTTTCACAGTGAATGACCGCCCTGGTGGAAATATTTTTATGAAAAAACTCTTCATAACTATGCACAAAACTTTTTAAGGGGCAATAATCCTTAATACCTCTGAAAAACTCTGAAAAAGTAACATACATACATAACTTTTTGGTATTGTTATTCAGACTTGTCACGAAAGAGAGCCTTGTGCAGATTTATGAAGTTTTTAAGAGCTTTTTCAGAAATATATTTCATCCAGGGTCAATCAACTCAACTTGAAATATGATCAACAAACTGCTCGACATGGACTTCTGAGTTGGTAATATATCTACTCTCACCTGATATATCTGAAATGGTATTGACTTACAGAGTATAATCAAATGGAAAATCAAAAATTATACACATTATCAGCAATAATTAAGTAGCTTGAAAAACGATAAATGTAACATTTTTTTAGCTTCCCGAGATATACTTTGAGTTACTATGTGTAAGAAACTTGTGCACTAAACATTAAAATACCTCAAAAAAATTGCGTTGACTTGTACAATATAGCAGCGCAGGTTTCGCACATAGTTTTTTTAATTCAGACAACATCAATTAGTATACGCAGTATCTGTCCATAGAACTTGACTTACTTCGTTTTATTTATTCAATCCCT
Source organism: Octodonta nipae (assembly GCA_034190945.1). NCBI lineage: Eukaryota > Metazoa > Arthropoda > Insecta > Coleoptera > Chrysomelidae > Octodonta > Octodonta nipae. The sequence goes on along the minus strand of CM067216.1, from coordinate 85,562,864 downwards.
TACTTAGGTTTTATTACACTGAGCTACAGAAATTCACTTTTTCTGTTAAACTTATATAAATATTTCATTAAGAAAATATTCTATTAGCATTACGTAACGAACAAGCGTTATGCTCCTTCAGGCATCCTTTTCTATTATATACAGTTTAATAGTGTGTGAGCGAGTTTCGAGCAGCAGCATTGTGCGCTGTTGAAAATAGGGTGGAGTTAAACAGGTGATGTTAAAAAATCGTAAAATGAAATATTATATTGGCTGGTTCATAAGCAGTTGCATGTATATCTGAAATGGTATTGACTTACAGAGTATAATCAAATGGAAAATCAAAAATTATACACATTATCAGCAATAATTAAGTAGCTTGAAAAACGATAAATGTAACATTTTTTTAGCTTCCCGAGATATACTTTGAGTTACTATGTGTAAGAAACTTGTGCACTAAACATTAAAATACCTCAAAAAAATTGCGTTGACTTGTACAATATAGCAGCGCAGGTTTCGCACATAGTTTTTTTAATTCAGACAACATCAATTAGTATACGCAGTATCTGTCCATAGAACTTGACTTACTTCGTTTTATTTCTTTTAACTACAAACACTATACACCAACTAGGTAGGTAGTTTTAAGTTCAGTTCAGTATTCAATCCCTTACTTAGGTTTTATTACACTGAGCTACAGAAATTCACTTTTTCTGTTAAACTTATATAAATATTTCATTAAGAAAATATTCTATTAGCATTACGTAACGAACAAGCGTTATGCTCCTTCAGGCATCCTTTTCTATTATATACAGTTTAATAGTGTGTGAGCGAGTTTCGAGCAGCAGCATTGTGCGCTGTTGAAAATAGGGTGGAGTTAAACAGGTGATGTTAAAAAATCGTAAAATGAAATATTATATTGGCTGGTTCATAAGCAGTTGCATGTATAGGAAGGATCGCTAAAATATAATGTTACAATATTTAATATTACACTACTAAAAAGAGAATTAATCATGTCACAAAAACCATCTTCCCGAATCAAACAAATGCATACAAAAACTATTTCTAAAACACACGATTGATGCTTAACATTATTACCGAAAATTCCATCCTGTTCGAGAAATAAAATTATCCGGGTATACGTTAGAAAGAAATGATCACCACGTGAACGTTCAAGACAAACTGCGATAGTATTTATAGTAGACGTACAGCAACAGTAGAGTAGATATCTAAGTAGTGGAACAGCTGAAATCGAAGTGTTATATACTCTAAGAAACGTAGTTAGTGAAATTTAGTTGTGCATTTGTGAGTAGAGGATGAATTAGAGTTATACTTATACAAGGTGGTCAAAATTTAAAAAAAGAGTAAAAGGGAAAAAAACTAAAAGTGAAAAAAAAAAATAAAAAACTGCTAATGAGGGTTGAAAAAAAATTTTCGGACATTTTTTTTTTGGTGATGTCCTGGTCGATTTTTTACCGTATTCGTCACTAACGCCACCCAAATTTTTAGAAAAGGAATTCGAACGAGTGCATTTAAGTGAGAATACAGTGTTCTTATATAAAAACTTATTCCAATAATTTGCATTTGGAAATGGCGCACTATGGGTCAAATGACATTTATTTTAACGGAAACCTAATTTCTTCAGCAATTTTTTTTTAAATTGAATCTTAGGTTCTGTATATTAAGGAAAAATTATTTAGAATGCCATTAACCACTATTATAGGGGTGAAAATTTGGGTTGAAATGGTGCACATTTCAAAATTCGCTCATTTTTTCTTTTGTTTATGTTATATCTCAAAGACAAATAGAGATATTTATACGGATGTTTTTTTTAATTGTAAGGTTATTAATATAGATTAGAAAAATATTTATTGCAAAGCTATCCTCCCAAAAGTATTTGTGAAAATAGGGGTGTGAGGATGAAAACGTAAAAAATCACCAAAAAATACTGTTTAGTCTTTGATTGGACGCTGACCACGGTTGTAAAAACCATTTCCTGAAATCATTTATCGCTATCATTTTTCACTAGCAATAAAAACGGTGGTATGAGAGTGCAAAAACAACACAAAAATCGTTGATGAATCCTGTAAGTGAGTTTTCACTCAATATTTAGTTAGATCAATAATATTTTATTTGACCATTTTAAGGTTTTTGAAGTATGTGCTAAATTACCAGGGGCAATGAGTCACATTCATACTTTTTATCTTTCATATTTTTTTATGAGCCGACATTCTTTGGGTAGCTATTAACAAAAATGTATATAATCATTGTTTTTGCGAAATAAAAGTTTTGTATTGCATCTTGAGAATTTAGAATGAATCAGACAACCATTTTTGATGCCTTTAGAGAAAAATGATAAGGATAAACGATCTCCACAGTGGCGTGTTCAGCGACCGATGAATAACAAATAGTATTTTTTGGCTTTTTTCATATTTTCACCAGCTCACCCCATATTATCACCTATACTTTTGGGAGATTAGCTTTGCAATAAAAGTTTTTCTAATCTATATTAATAACCCTACAATTTAAAAATACATCCGTATAAATATCTCTATGTCTCTTTGAGATATACCTTAAACAAAAGAAAAAAATGATCGAATTTTGAACCTCACCCCTCATTTCCGCCCCTGTAATAGTGGATGATGACATTCTAAATATTTTTCCCTTAATCTACATAACCTAAAGTTCAATTTAAAACAAAAATTGTTTCGATACCTCCATTTTTGCTAGGTTTCCGTTTAAAAAATGCCATTTGACCCATAGTGTGGCGGTGCTAACTTACTACCATACAATTCAGTTGTTCGGATGAAATCCTGTTGAACAATGTTGGGTTTATTGAGTCGCCCCTATTCTAATTCTTAATTAATTATATTATCTTGCCTTCCATTTTCCAAGTTTCCAATATCTTTGTAAATTATTTATGTTTAGAAAGGCTTTATAGATCCACAAAGCACATAGGCCCGTTTGTTATGTTTAGTATTTCACTCTTATGTCTTATGAAATACTTATAGATGGCTTTAATTATTGCAGTTAACAATTTGCCGCAATAATTTTCTGGCGTATTTTGTTTGTCATTGCCGTGATTTTGTAAAGGCACTTTTACATCAAACACGCAAATGCTAATTAGACATCAAATGATGCATCTGAATTAAATCATGTTTCATGTTTTAATCTGTTTAATTAGAATATAATAGAATTATTTTTACATACCGTAGCAGGATCCTCCATAGGTTTTTCGATTTCAGCTTGCCTGACGAACACATTTCCTCTGGAAATTCGCCATAACATTCGCTCAAAGGCCGGCACCCTTTCTCTGTTCACTACCCCTGCGACAAAACCTAGCCTAGCACCAGTTGAAACGGTATGATCTTCGGGTATTAAGGTTTTGTGGGCCGAATCGGCAAGACCGTTAGCTTCATCCTGCTCGTTGAAGAAGGCTTGGGTTTTTTCCAAAACATGACGGAGTTCGGTTAATTCCAGATAGTTAGATTTAAGGTTAATAGCACTCTCCGATAATTCTTTAATGTCGCTTTCGGTCTTTTCGAGATGTGCCTGTAAATCACAAGAAATTTAATGTTTTCTGAATACAGGGTTAACTGTTCAAAAGTTTATGGAGATTCTAAAAGTACTAGTGAGTATAAGCTGTAAATAAATACAAACCTTGTTATTCTAGTGCTTAGACATATTTAAAATACCATTTTGTATAACAATGACTAGTAATTTTTGCCACAAAACAATTAATTAGTGGGAGATTGATGAGATGGATTATAGTAAAGCAGCATAAATAAAAATTTACTTTTTCATTGAGTAAAAATTTAAATTTATCAAGTATTAAATAACGATGACAAAAATTCATATTAATAATTTGCAAACATACAACATAAGATTAAAAACTAATATTGTACACTAAATATGTAAAACTTTTATCATTTCCTTTTATTTTATGTTCTGATGCCAGTAGAAACGCCTAACATATCTGTGTTCCAACAACCTTGATATCGGTCTTCAAGCATATTTACATCTTGGTGAAACCTATCTCTCTCTGTTCATCACTCAGGACTCTAATCTTTGAAAGGAAATGGGAATGGAGAAAATAAATTTTTAACGTCATTCTGCAATCCATCTTTTCACACGCGCATACCAATTTTTGATTATCTACCAAAATAACATGTATTTGCTAGCCTAATAATTATCCCTTTTTCACTTTTCGTTTCATTATAGGAAATTTAACTCTTTAAAAATCCATCATCTTTATTATTTGTACTGTTTCACGTGAACTTTTCCAGAAACAAATTCCGTTCTTCTTGGTCAATCCCGCCAAGTAATGCTTGTGAGTAGCTGTAGTGTAAAATATGGAAAGAATACAGTATTTAGTGAATCTACTCTACAAATTAATTAACACTACTCTACTACTTTTATTGCAGCACACATTTTTCATTTAAATTTGTGCTATTGCCCGGTTTCTTTTGCAACACAATATAGCTAAGTGCAAAACTAAATTCTGGTCTCGTAGAGCATTTACAAATTGCCCCTCAAAGATACGACGATGTTATATGTTTTGAGGAAGTGGAATAAGTAATTTCCCGTTACTTTGACTGTTATTTAATTGTAAAGATTGCAGTGACAGAAATAAACCCTAGACATCTTTTATACTTCAGCAACTCTGTCGTAAATGCCCCCAAGCTTAGTGAACTCCCATCACAATATAGCAGGTATGAGAGAGTAAATGTATAAAATATAGGGTTTGTTGAAATACAGTAAATCGGATAAGTCGGCCACCCGCTAGCTCTTAAACTATTGATGAATATTATGAAGTTTAAAAGTTGAATTGTTTCTCGCGACATAGTCCATCTTTTGCATGTATTTCTTTACTTATTACCAATTCAAGAATTGTCGGGGATTACATTTGTTTCTAGGTAACAGTTCATTTTATCTAGGATGGTAACTCATATTGTTCATAATTAATAAGGAATTAATCTACAACTTCACTAGAATATACTACTAAAATATCAAAACTCATTTCTTCATCATATTCTATCGAGGCTTTCGATACAGCATCGCTCAACAAATCGTTTATCACCTCTAATAGAGGCCTTAGATAGACGTCAATACATACCTTGTCCAACTTCTATTGCAAAACGCCTTCCATCTAGCTATTTTTCATCGAAATAAAAATATTTTAGTTTTCAATTGTCAGTTTTCGGATTTTTCTTAGCATTTCCCCCTCCAAAAACTAATTTCTTCTTTTCCTACAAGCGCAGATTTTCTTCCGTGCTAACCCACATGCATTCTATTTTCTTCACCTTCCATCTTTCACAGTTCCTTCTATTTGCATGGGTTTTCTACCTGTTAACGAGTTTTGTGTTATTGTACGACTTCCATTCTTTCTCTGTTGTATAATCTGTATTCCATTCTTTCGTTGCCTCAAAACTTGGTACTCCACTTCCGGTCATGGATAATGAGAAACTGTATGCAGTTCAAACAGTACTAATGAGATGTTCACTCATGTGTAAGAGCGACATATACATTTAATACTGCAGTTTTGAATATTTTCATACGAGTAAAATTACACGTAATTGCAGAAATTAACTTAATGAATATCACTTTTTGACATTTATTAATACAGAGCTAACATTTTGCGTATTATGTTCAGAGAATCATGCAGACAGAAATGTTATCTTAACTAAAATAATCAATTCATGATCTTCCGTTTCTTTCAAAGTCTCGATAAACTTCATCATTACAGTTCATTGTAAATATTTCCAACCTGTAGGCATTTGTCGATTAATATCACTGCAATATTTGAGAAAATAAATAAATTAAATAAATAAAAGCATATATTTTGGCAATTCGTTATAACGATTTTTTTGTAACCGGTGCCTACAGATTCAACTCTTGTGATCTACACCCTCATAATTCAGCTTGCCTCACAGATAAATTCAAATCTTGTATTAAATAATTTTTCAGATTTCCATTTCAAGTGTCACTCACAAAGGATGTCCACCTGAAACTGTATTTTATGGTATTCGTATCTCTTTAATTTTTCCCAAATTAAAATCAATAAATGCCAGTATTCTCATAAACACAGATGTTAATTTTGCATCATAATTAATGCTGCATAAAACTGCGATATTATCAAATACATTTGAAATCTCCCAAGTTATGAAATTCATCGAATTAATGACCTTTGGAGAACTTTGACCTAAAAAGTTATCACAGATATATAGATACGTGTATGTCGATAAACAATAATAAAATCACAATCTAAACCGAATTTTTGAGATAATTTACGATGCGATTATGTTTGATTGTTGTATTACAGATATTTATTTATACTACAAGGATAATTTATTGAAGTGTTCGAGTTAATTGATACTGAATTGTTTAATAAAAATGAGGTTTATATGAAGCTTAAACGATATTATACGTCTCTCACCTCACAATCTTAGTTAAGCCAAACCAAGATCCTCATTTAAGTATATTCCACGAAATTTGCACGTGAATGAATGTCACAATACAAATCTTGAGTCATTTAAAAATGATTTGTTGATGGCGCAATAAAAGGTCAAGTGTCTAGAAATTTGGGGAAAAAACAAGTAATATTAACAATACCTGCCCTACGTCAACCACCCTGAATGGTTTCAACTAATGTATTGCCGACAATATAATTAGAATACGAATGACAACTGGAGCGAAATCTCTTCAAAAAATACATGATTTTGAAAATATAACGAATATATTGTTACGAGAATTCATCCGATAGCTGGTGCAATCGGCCATCATCAAATTCGTGGGACATTCTTCCGATACTTCTGGGAATCCGAAATGTTTTGTCTCTCAACAGGCTGACCGCTGCCGTTACTGGGAATTCCCTTGAAGCTTCCAGAACACATGAAAGAAGTTTCCCGGTGGTTCGCTGACTTGCCAGAATAATTCCGAGAGAAATATATAAATACGGACAGCTGGCGATGGATTCAGTTCAGTATTCGACAGCCGTATATTTAAGTAGAAACAAAATGTAAATAGTTCGGTGAATATAAATTGTGTTAAAGTAGTGGAAATAAATTAGAGTGATTTGGACTGTGTTTTTAAATAAATCCAAGAACTGAATAGAACCCGAGTGTGAAAATAGAAAGATTACAATACATTATTCGATATTAACGAAAATTTAGAAATAGGCCACAAATCTACGGCACCTTTTTAGTAACACCTAGGTAACAGTTCAGATTTTGAAGTGTTAAAACCTCAGCTAACCATGGTATCATATTGTCAACATTTCGTGTCGGTACGATTGTGTTATAATGCATAGTAAAAGAGTTGACTATTGGCGTACCAACAACCCAATTTTGTTTGTAGACATATACGTGCAACAAGAAATAAACGTTTACTACATTTTTTAAATTTCACCATTACTATATTTTGTACGAGTAGCATTATTGACTTAAAACAAACAAAAACTACAACTATATTCTCCAATTACGAAAACTCTAGTTAGGTATTAGATGTAATTCACCCACGGACCCAAATGAGGAAAGAAAATAATACTTTTTATGCCAGGGAAATTACAGTCCATCATCAAGAAATTGCTTAACAAAATTCAACTAGGTATCTTATTGGATAATAAGGTAAACCAAATGGGACTTATTCTGTTCTCATAAAGATTCAAAAACATAAATGTTTACATTTCTACGTACCGACGGCAGAAAAACCCGCCTTTGAAATATAAATATTAAATATAAATATCGTACTGTAAGTAGTATAGCTTTAACGATTAACTATACTTTTTGTATTTAACTTTCTTCCATATACACACATGGACTAACTTCCTTTATTCGACTCAATCTTCAACTGTTTTTGTATATGTCTAACAAGAGGAACTGCGAACATTCCATGTACCCGGTAGAAATTTCGATCCGATCGTTCTAGTAGATTCGACACCTCGTTCTCGTTCTTGAACCACTGCTGCACAGGAGCGTGCCCATGGCCAGAAGCCTAGTATACAATGGATGGGTATCACTTCCATACTCTTCTCAATACCCATTTTTCTTTTATTCGATTTTCTGTTGGACTGTGATTACAAGAGCGACAATACAGGATAATGCAGCTATTTTTCGAAAAAAAAATCATTCACACCTGGAAGACTCGTCACGACCAGGTCTTCCAGCTCCATAAACTCGTTGTTCTCTTCTTCCATGTCCAAAATTGTTAAAATTCTCGACATTAAAATCTCTTTCTTTCAGTCCGGGCCCATTTCGAGTATATTGCTGAAAATCTTTCTGAATCCATACGGTTACTACTCGGTCTTATCCATACAAGTTCTCATCCATGAGTCTTGGTACGTTGCATCTCTGGGTAAACTATTTGATGAGGCCCATACCCAATACCAAGTTAATTTCAATATATACGATTACTTAATTATGACGAAAACTTGTTTCATTAATTGTAGATCAATTTCTGCTCCCTCTTATAATAATATTGATTCGTCAACTGGATGATGTTGGTAATTGGCTGAACTTCGAATGGCTTTAGAACGCTGTCGCATGATGTGACTGTCTTTCCTAATGACAGTACCCATGATAATTGAACTGCCGCTGTCTTTGAATAATCCCAACTTAGTTGTTATCCTGAGAGTCTAATAAGGTCGAGCGTCCACAATAGAAACAATCAACGTCATGTCTCCGGGTCCTCTGTTTAAATGTCTTTCTCATCTCAGACTCTTCTTTCACTGATGTAAAGAGATTTCGTTAAACTGTTATCAAAATCTCGCGGTTGGATAGAAAGTATTGAATGATAACTAATAGCTGCATTTTTTAAAGAAGCTATTGCGGAAATACTTACATATTTATTGTGCTACAATGAATATTACATACAAAGCGCCAACTTGAGTGATTGATTCGCCCAAATGAAATTAAAACTGGTAATTTTATTACCATTAAGAAGCATATGACAAATACTTGGATATGTCAGAAGACTAGATTCAAAGGAAGGTTGGAGTAGTAGTAGTAATCTTTGGGTTTATCACACATTATCAAAGTTAAATAAATACATTTAAAAAAACTAAATAGCATGAAATATTAATTCTAATACTTCTATTTGATAGCAATTTTATACACATATTAACTGACACTTATTTTGATTAAATCAATTTATTTACAATTTACTCCAAGTTCCGAACAGTTAACCAGCAACTCCACCAAAGTATAAGAATGTCGTTAAAAAAGTTTTTCCCGGTTGTCCAAAAAACGGTACAAGCTATGTTATTGAAAAAAAAATGTGGGACAACTTCGCGATCCCCCGGAGCTAATCCAATTTCTTTTTAATTTAGTATACCCCATGTTCCGAGCAGATTTTTTTTCCATATTTTTGATACCAGCGACTCCACCAAAGTTTACTGTATAAGAAAGTTAGTAAAAAAGTTTTTCCCGATTTTCTAAGAAACGGTACAAGCTATGTTATTGGAAAAATTATGGAACCACTTCGGGATATCCCGGAACTAAGCCAATTTCTTTGAAATTATCCCATGTTTCGAACACAAAAATTTCCATACTTTTAATACCGGCGACTCCACCAAAACATACTGTATAAGAAGATCGATCAAAAAGTTTTTCCCCATTTTCTATTAAACGGTACAAGCTATGTTGATAAAAAAAATATGGGACCACTTCGCGATTCTTCGGAACAGGATCCAGTATAAACGGTCGAGATTCCTTGAGCCGTTTGCGAGTAATCGCTGAACAAACATAAAAAAAATTAAAAAACAGATACAGACGAATTGCGAACCTCCTTCTTTTCAAAGTCGGTTTTTTGACTAAGGTACAAAAATGCCAACAACATATTTTGCTCAAGAGTACCACTGGAACATTTTGCTAAAGCAATTTGATAACGTCTATAAACAGACATATTTGTTTATTATTATTATTTACATTATAACAAATACCATAAATATTTGACTTCACACCATTATCATCATTAAATATAATTGCTGTATTTATTATATCATAAAGTAAATACTGCACTTATATATTACGCTTATAAAAATACTTTTCATCGCAAGGTAATAATGATGGGCAACAAAATCGATTAAACACTTTAGGTATAAAAGTCCCAACCACCATTCCTAAAGTAGTTTTATTTGGATTGAAGTTGTATTTTTTGTTATCAACATCTCAAAACGTAACATTGTTTCTGACGAACAGCAGACCTTCAAATATAACATACAGATAATGGGATGCTACGTATAAATACTCCAGTTTTAAGACAAACAGTAAATTCTAACAATAAAAGTTATTCTTATGCTGTGAGCGTAAAGGTACACTTTGAGCTACGCGACCGAGACAAGCGACGGCGACAAGAGACAGGAGGTTGCGACACGCGACACGTCTGCTTTCTATGCAATTATATGAGGCACATTTGAAGCGCGAGACAGAGACGCGCGACCGCAACAGGAGACAAGAGACAACTTTGATGAGACTGATTCCGAAGCAGTAGTGTCGCTTGTCGCGTGTGGTTTGGAGGTTAAAATGACGGATTTAAATTTCTCTTTTGATGAAGACAATCTTCTTATTAATTCAATAGAAGAAAATAAATCATTAAATGATCCTCAGAGTGCAACATATAAAGATGTAAGCGTTCGGGATAATATCTGGAGGGAGATTGCAATGAATATAAAAAAAACAGTATGTTGTTTATATTTTATTTTTTGTATGAATGAAATTAATGTCACATAATTTTGTTTATCTGTTTATGTCTTAATTGTTTATTTGTTATAACACAAACTTTTTGGGGAGTGCGATTTATTATTCTTATATGATGTTCTCCGAAGAATCTAATATATAATATTTTTAATTAAAACTGTAACAAATAAATACATACCGTAATGTGATTGAGAATGTTTCTCGAGGTGTTATACCTCCACCTCTGTTTTGAATATCTTCTTCAATTAAACTTAATACATAATTAAATTGACTTTGATTTAATCTGAAATATTGTAAAAAAAATTCTACTTTGAGTGATAAGTGATTATTAATTAAGAGACAATAAAAGCCCTCTCTGTTTCTACTCTGGTAAAATGGATTTATTTCACATCGTATTTTTCTGCATAAATAATACAATAATAAATCATCATCTCCTTCTTCTTCAAGGAGTATTTGGAGTTGTTTTGATGCCATTTTTAATTCACGAATACACGTATTTATGAGGGCAGAACATCTAGCCAACTGCTTGTCGCTTAATGTCAATCGTGTTTCCCAAATAAATACGAGCGACGTTGTCTCTTGTCGCTTGTCTCGGTCGCGTAGCTCAAAGAGGTAAAGCGACAAGCGACGTTGTCGCGGTCTCGTGTCTCCTGTCTCTTGTCGCTGTCGCTTGTCTCGGTCGCGTAGCTCAAAGTGTACCTTAAGATAGCTTAACATATTAGTGTAAGCAACATTATTATCAGTACAGATCATTACCCAATTTATTCATTTAGCTATTAATTACGATATACAATAATGGTTTAATGGCAATTCAACTATGTTCGATCTTTAAGTGTATTTCAAACAAGACTGCTCAATTAAGTAGACTGAAACTGAAGATCTTAGAAGAAGCGTAATTACTATAACAAAAGAAAACAGAGGCACTATTTCACTAAAGGTATCAAACAACTAACTGGAAAACCGTTTAGATCGGTTTCCACAGGATATTCAAAAACAAAACATCATATATATGACAAATAAACTCACCGACAGAGAAAGCGCAACACCCAGAGATGTTTAAATTTAATATTGTTTTCATGAAACATAGATGCTATATTAAGGAGTAAATATTAAGATTTGGTAAAGTTTGGTGAATGTGTTTTCAAGTAAACTTCTTTTTATCAATTAATATTGTAGTCGTTTTTTGCATTTTTTTTTAATTTACAAAAAAAAACAAATCCAAAATCGATGTTTAGTAACGTTAAAATTCCTACAGTACGTGTACGCCGAATGTATCGTTCTACGTGAATTTGGTTAACGGGAGGCGGGTTTTTCATTTCGAGAAATTGCTAACCGCACGAACAGAAATCTAACTACTGTTATGAGATATTGTCAAGTGCGGTTTGATAATACCCAAAATCGGAGAAGAGTAGGCATCGGACGTCGAAGGGGCACAAATGAAAATCAACATTGACGTCTAAGATTTAGAGCCTTTAGAGATCGATTTTCCACAATTCGAAATTTGGCTGATAAGTGGTTAGGAGAACAAGGCCGTCCGAATGATTTACCGGCGTATAAGCTCTTCTGGACTGCAGCATTATCGACCCTTTCTTGTGTTACCTCTGACCGCTGAGCATAGACGGCAACGACTACACTGGTGCAGAGACCGACAACATTGGAATGTGAAATGGCATCAGGTCGTCATCTTTGACGAATTTCGATTCTGCTTGGACCATGTCGAGGAGAACAACGTCAACCTCAATTTGATGTTGAGCGACATGTACACTGAACAGTAGGCGTTATGGTATGAGGTGCTATTGCACATGGAAGTAGGTCACCTTTTCTCTTTGTTCGAGGCAACATGACAGCGCTACGTTATCTTTAGGAAATAGTGAAGCAGTATGTACTCCCTTATAAAACTCTTTATTCAATAAAATGTATACATTTTACAGAGATATATAAAAGACATTTCAGCCATCCTGTTACCCGGCTGTAGGGTTTACAATTTTATGAACAGCTAAGCTATTCTTATGTGTCGTTAACCTAAGTGTCAAAACCTATCTAAACAAACATGAGAATCCTATAACCCTAATCAGTATAATTATAATATTACAAAATAATCTATCTAAAATTATGTCAAAATGTAGATGATAACAGTAAAAATATAAATTAAAATGACAGAAATATCAGTTTAAAAGACATAATATACACAAAACAATTGGGTGATCAACATTACAATACATTCTAAATAAAAATATCATAACCGCGCTACACCGGAGAGAACCCGATCGCCTTATGGCATTTACATTGCGGATAACAAATGAACAGAAATTTTAAAAATAACCGTGACAGAGTTGACAATTAAGAAATTTTAGTAGGATCAGTTATTTAAAAAGAAAGAAAACAGATGAAAATGGCATAACAGACAATGTAAATGAATAAAGGGAAAATTAAAGGGAAAGATTGATGAAGATTCATCTCCATACGGCTTTGTTGAAGAAGTTATGACAAGAAAACGAGCCTACGTTGATGCTATGGATCAGTCTACGTTTAAAAGAAAGAGTGTTGCAATTTAGAATAGTGAGAAGAGCATCGTTATTACCACACCAAATACCCCTAGCTCCAATAATAATAGGGTATACTTTAACGTCTGTGGACTGTCATAATTTTGTTCGTGAAGTCAGGTTCTTCATAATACTCCTTTTTCAGTCTATAACTTTCAGCGAGCGAACGAGGACCTTCCCAAAAAACACCTACTTCAATAATAATGGTTTGTAGGCCTTTGTTGATAATAAGGTCGGGAATTCTTAGGGTCCCAGAGTCTGTTCTAATCCTCGGCTCGACTTCAGTTTCCCACCCACTCTTTTTGGCGACATCCTCGATGATATTAACGATGTTGTTTTATTCGAGTGCCGTGGGTAATGTAGCATGCTTGTAAAATATGGCAATTGGACTCTCGTTTTTTACATCCCCCGCGGCAGTTTCGTTGTTCTTTAGGTTTGTAAGGCAGGTCCATTGACGGTAATAGGTTACCGCGGAGGTGAATAGCTTTAACATAGCTATTTCCTGACCAAAGTGGGGGAGGGTTGGCTATCCAAGAACTCGAAGCACTCGAGGAGGCACATTGTTTGATTCCATTCCCAGACCAGGATTTGTCTAAGTCATTTGTTAAACTATTGGTTATAGCACTGGTTGTATGTAGATTGGTTAAAGACTTGATTTTACCAATATGGTGTTCGGTGAAGGATTTGGATATAGGTGGAATGTGGGAGATAATTTTTGACAATCTTCTGGCCATAATTTCTGGAATCTTTAACCCGAAGGGGAAAATGCCCAAACCTCCACCTCGTTTGGGTGCATATAAGAAAGGGTTAGTTGTGGAGGAGGGGAGATGAAGGACTGTCTTGACCAGACGACGGATTAGTCTGTCAGCTTCTTTAAGAAGTTTTTTGTGACATAGATATTTTGTAAGGAACTAATCCATCGCGGGACAAGATAGGAATTAAGGATAATGAATTTTTGGGAAGGTTTGAGAGGGGATCTACGAATACGGGAGATTTGGGTCTGAAGGAGATCAAGGTTAGGAAGTTCGGCACCCATCCGATTATAGCGAAGCCCTAGATATTTTAGGGTGTCCATCCCCACTTGTGGAATGGGTTTCCCGTTGATAAAAAATAAACTTTTGGTTATACTAAAAAGTTTCCTTTTCTTTGGCACAGCGCGAAGAGAAAGGGCAAAAGACTTGTCGGTGTTAAGTGATATTCCGGCTTTGTTGAAAAATTTATTGGCCTTTTTTAAGACGTTATTGGTTTCTTTTGTGGACCCAGAAATAAGCACGAGATCGTCAGCATAGCCGAGACAATTACATTCGATATAATTGGCTGCAGATGGATTTTCTTCTTGCAGCTGGACAAGTAGCTCGTCAAAGAAAAGATTGAATAGACAGGGACTCAAAGGGTCGCCCTGTTTGACGCCATTGTTTAATTTTATTTTGATGTTATCCTTATTACCTATCTGGATGTAAGTATGTGCATCTTGAAGAGTGGCCATAATAAATTTTATGATATTAGGGTGGACTTTAAATCTTTCCAAGGCTGTTAAGATTCTCGAATGAGGAATAGAATCGAAGGCTGCTTGTAAGTCGAGCGATATGATATCGAGGGGCTTTATACATTTTCTGGAGTATTTGATAGTGCTATTAAGAATAACATTGTTAATTAGTGTGCCATCCCTATTAACAAAACCTTGCTGACAACGGTTGATAGGCAATTCTTTTAATCTCCAGCTCATAATTTTATTTAATAAAAGCAAGAAAATAGAGCCAATTGTTAGCGGACGCCAATTTTTAACATTTTTCAAATCCTTACCTTGTTTGGGAATTAAAATCGTACGCGATGTTCTCATAAATTCTGGAATATTTTGTAGTAAAATCATTGCATTAAAAACGAGCCATAACTTGTCTTTAGGAAGGCGTTTAACGTCACGAATATTATATCCATCAAAACCCTTAGCACTGGATTTAGTTTCCATAATAGCTTTATTTATCTCTTGCGGTGAGATAGCTCTATATAAGTTTGGCCCAACCTCATTGTTGATAATAGAGGGATAATGAGGAGCAACATTTTTCGGAGACTCAAAAAGATTGCTAAAGTGAGTTCGGATTTCATTTACCGATGGCAAATCGTCAGAATTGTCAAAAGGCAGATCGTCTATTATTTTATTTGCAAGCTCTTTTTGGTTCTTTTTAAAGAGGTTTTGACATTTTTTATATAGGATAGCCCTGTTGGTGGCTTTAGCAAAGGTTCCGTAAAGTTTTGTGTTTGAGTTATTATGTCGCTTGTCATTTGGGCGTTTTTTTAGTTTGTGTGGTAAATTTGTGCACCAGTGATTAAATACTTCCAGTTTCTCCTCGTTTGTTGCATCATAGTTACCTAATATCCGGGCAAGATGTTTATCACTGTCAAGATTTAACGTGGCAGCCGAAAGAGACTCCATTACCGTATCAATGGGGCGAAAGGGTTGGCTATTAGGGTTTAGTTAGCTTTCTACCTGCTGGCCGGTGGTAGCAGGGGGTGAAAGTACAACGATAGAGGGTGGTGATGGTGAAGGATAATTATTAGAGTTTTCAGTGATAGATATATTATCGGAAAGCTGTTGATGGTTGTCGTATTCAAAAGGTAGAGGAGGGGGTTCGGGGAAAGGATTATAGAGAGGGGTAGCAATAATGGAAGGATACTTTATTGTAACCGTAGTAGAAGGACTAAGGGGGGTAGTGGGAGGTTGAGGAGAAGGTAGTGGTACTTGTGATAGTTCTCCACCCGCCTCTATGATATCATTTTTGACCATATTAAGGAGATCCTGATAAGATTTTCTCCTTCTTCTGAGTTTAATTGTTTCTAGGGTTCTATCAGGAAAAATCGAAGCAATATGCATATTAACGGCTCTACCCGTGAAACGCAGCTCGGCATGTACCATATCCAATGTTTCCTGCGCTGACCATAGGGGAGTTTTAGTGGCTTCGTTCTCCATTT
This sequence comes from Octodonta nipae, assembly GCA_034190945.1. Lineage (NCBI taxonomy): Eukaryota > Metazoa > Arthropoda > Insecta > Coleoptera > Chrysomelidae > Octodonta > Octodonta nipae. The sequence continues at coordinate 85,546,684 of CM067216.1, read as the reverse complement.
CTTGATTGTACTCGATTGAATGCTTTTTCGCAACATGTTGTCGCAGACCTAAATATGATGCATATTTGTCACCGCATAAATCGCAGGAGAATTTTCTTTCCTCATCTTTAATTTGCAGAAGGCGACAATATCTTCGTTGATGGTTTCGAAGATTTTTTTTTCGATGAATAATTATTACCGCAAGGGCAAAGGTGTATTTCTGCATTAGCATCCATAAGGCACCGACGAAAATAAATAGAAAACTAACAAGTGAGGCTAATTAAAGAACTCAAGAACACCGAAATAATCCAAGAATTTTCTTTGGACTATTTGAAATTTTAAAGAAAAATAAACGGTGTTATGGGGAAATCGCAGCACAATGCTGGGAAGATTCTCCAAAGTGGGGAAGTATAGTACAACTATACCACGCAGCAGATAATTGCAACGATAGAAAAAGACCCTAAAAGAGACTTTATCAAGATAATTGTATAGATGCACCGTATTAAACTCACTCTCGGTTTGAAAGTGGAAAGACTCTCCGAGTGTTACACGCTATCAAACCAGTTCTAAGTTCAGACATCACGCAAACACATAGTATAATATAGATTAAAATGTCCTAACGTTAAAAAAACAGTGGCAAAATAAAATTTAAAAAAAATATATACAATTAAAAAATGTTTCCCTTAGAAGAAGAGTGCACCGAAGGGTTTTTTTTTAATTCGGCATTCATAGTTACTATATATATATATATATATATATATATATATATATATATATATATATATATATATATATACATATATATATATATATATATATATATATATATATATATATATACATACACATATATACATATATTTTAATTAAAATAGGCTGTTATGAGTATTCCGTCGATTTTGAGCCAAAATGAGATTTTTGATAAATAAAAGAATTTTTATTTTGTAGATACCAGTTCGCCGACAACTATTTTAGTGTATTTCATACATATATAGACTCAACCCATATACTCTTGTGCCGTAATTTTTTTTTACATCGAAAACAGTAAAATATTATTTTGGACAAGTTTGAAATAAGGTTAATTTAATACCCAAAATACTGTTTTATTGACGAAACTACACTGAACACACAAGATGAAAATACCTCTTTTAGCTGTAATGGCGGTTACTTGTAGGGGGGTGGTGCTGAGTGGGTCGGTAATTAGACAGTCGTAATTGGCCTCCTTATGTACACACGTCATAGGTGCGAATTTATATTAGTTCTAAGACCACTTGCTTGAACCTTGTCGTGTATACTCGTGGCCGAATCAGGATTTCGGGCTGGCTGGCACAAAAACTTTGTTTACTCACTTTTTAGATTTTACGGTTTTTTTTTCTTTAATTATCACTAGCATCTGGATTGATTAATTTTAATTGTGTCATTAAAAGTTATTAATTGTAATCAATGCACTGTTCAGAACTGGATTATGCTTTATAGTCGGAGAGCTAGTGACCCATTTTTCATGAAGTGTTTGATTCAAGCAAATATTTTACATAGTGGTGTAGTTAGGATAGATGAGTAGGTTGGCATATGTTGGCCTAACCTGCTTGGGGACAGGAGGTATTGCGCATACAAGAAAGATGTAAAAAAATGATTGCCAAAAAAAGTGTTTGAATCAGAGGCCAACAAGAATTATTCGACAGTTGAACTGGCTTAGAGTTAAATTACAAGTAAGGCAGACACTTTTGGGGGGGTTAATATCTAACCATTCTGTCTCAAAGTTGAATTTTTTTTAATAAAAAAAAGTGATTGATTCAAGCTGAAATTTTAATATATGCTTTGTTGAATATATCACATTATATTCAGAAAAAGGCAGACACTTTGGCCGGGGTTTAATAGTTAGCAAACATCTAAATCAATATTACCAGGAGAGATATGCTATGGTATTAATAGATACGAGTGAGAGGCAGCATCACAGGTGTAGTCGTGGTCGTACTCTGCGCTACCATTGGCTTTTGTTAGGGGCACATTTAAGAAAAAATCATTTAGATGACTCCATAAAAATAAATATATTGGCGTTCGATTCTGGGAGTTTTTGGTGTCGACTTAATTATTAATTCATAATGTAATCGTCTATCGATCTTCTTGTTTGGGAAAAATTGATTAAGATAAGAAAAGATGTTCTTGATACTACATAGGTTCATATAAAGAGCTTTCATTTCAGAACTATCTTTAAAAGAAAAAGGCAAAAAAAGAGCTTAATTTATATATATGGGGGGCACATTTTACACGTATCGGTCACCCTGCAATTTCAACCCCTAAGCCCTAAGAGTGAATATCACTTCTACAAGTTTAAATACAAAGGGGTATCATGTGTCTTTCTTTTAAGGTCTGTTTTTTGACAATCTTTTGACGCATCATGTTTTAAAATTTGGTTATTTTTTATAGAGTAATGCTATTTTAAATTTTCAAATTAAAATAATTATTATTTACATTGTATTTCCATTATTAATATTTTATTAGCCTTAGAATTACCCTGTAGTTAAACTAGATGTTCCGCCATTGTTGGTAATGGTAAAGTCTCAAATTCCTCCCGCACTTTTTGATAAGTCTAGACATCACAGTTTTTAGATGTCGCCAAAAACAATACCCCAGTTAAATTTTCTTCCACGAGTAAAGGACCAATAATTTTATTTCCAAGAATTCAGGCACATACATTAAGTTTCTGAGGATGTTGGTTGTACTCTTTCCGAAAAACTTGTGGTTTGGTATTGTCCCAGTATCTACAATATGTTTATTGACAACTCCATAAAAAAAAACTGCTTCATTAGTAAAACAAATATTTTTAATAAAATGAGGGTCTGCATTTGCACTTTGAGTCATTAAATTGCAAAATTCCAACCTTCTGTCATAATCATACTCAGCAAGCTGTTGTAATAGCTGTATTTTATAGGGAAAAATGTATTTAGGCGTAACGTTTTATGCACAAAGCCTAGGAAATTATTTGATAACCTGGTCAAGAATAAACCATTGTCGAAATTTGAAGGTCAGTATACAACGAGACCACTACTAATAATAACAATTCTTTACATTTACAGTCACAAATATCTTTCGTAAAAACATTTAAGGATTTTTTCTCAGTTGTTTGTCTTGGTATTTATACTGTGCTTTTTTCAATTACAATTTTCTCCCTCTGTAAAAAATAATTTGATTTTAAAAAATGATGTTTCAAAAGATTGGCCAAGAAGAAGTATGACATGATACCCCTTTGCATGTAAACTTTTATAAGTAATATTTACCCCTGCTTAAGTGTGACCGATACGTGTAAAATGTATTCCCTGTACATATAAATTAACGTTTTTTTTGTCTTTTTTCTTTAGGTACCTACTGATTTTAAAATTATTGTATCTTTAACAATATTTAATTACTAAATATAGGCATCAAGTAATTTTGTAATCGCCGTGAAATTTACAATCCAAAAAATTAAATATATAGTGCATCCATTCTACTATAAAAACATTTTGATGACGTCATTATTACAAATGATTTACTCTGTATATTTCACTGTCATATAAATACACATTAAACTAAAATCAAAAAAATAACTGATTTTCCTGAAAATTGTTTAGTTTAAAATTAAATTATACTAAAACTTTATGTACATAGTATGTAATAAATTTATACATCCTTGTATTTTCCCTTTAAACTTGTAAAATTTAGCACTGGCGATGATAGCCTTTTGTAGAAGATATATTTGACGGTATAAACACAGGATTATATTTTAAATTATTGTCTTGACGGATTTTTAACGCAATATGACATTTTCTTAAAGTGGCTTTGGAAAATATAATAACTTTGTCATCATTTTTCTTTTCACATATCACAGAAGAAACACATTCCATTTTGAATGGTTAATATTTTTACATTATATTAAGCAAAAATGTGTTCACAATAGCAAAACATATAAATATTAACCTGTACGCACTGCAATATTTTGTGATTACATGTTCGGTATAGCAGGTAACCGTAGCGCATCTCTCTCTATTCAGGGTAACTTTATTTTTTGATGGCCAGATATTAAACCCCGTCAAAAGTGTCTGCCTTTTTGTGAATATTATGTAATATTATCAACAAAGCATATATTAAAATTTCAGCTTGAATCAATCATTTTTTTTATTAAAAAAAAAATTCAACCTTGAGACAGAATGGTTAGATATTAACCCCCCCAAAAGTGTCTGCCTTACTTGTAATTTAACTCTAAGCCAGTTCAAGTGTCGAATAATTCTTGTTGGCCTCTGATTCAAATACTTTTTTTGGCAATCATTTTTTTACATCTTTCTTGTATGCGCAATACCTCCTGTCCCCAAGCAGGTTAGGCCAACATATGCCAACCTACTCATCTATCCTAACTACATCACTATGTAAAATATTTGCTTGAATCAAACACTTCATGAAAAGTGGGTCACTAGCTCTTAATCTATTACGCGAACAGAGACGGAGAATTTGATGTTTGGAGCCTTATTAACGGTAGATCGATAATCGTTCCTTAATATTCGATGGATAGATTGTTGCACTAACACTTTAGTCGCTGCATAGATACGGATTGATGCATAAACGCCTCATGTTGCTCGAGTAGGGTAAACTTTTTTGAAGAGAACCATGTGAATCTTCCACTCATAGAACATGTTTCGGATTTGACGGGTAGAAGACTCGTAAATTTACCCCTGCCCCCACGGACTTTGGAGGTTCTAAGCCCTGATACAGGTAGCTTGGGATAGTATTCCTCAAGAAGAAATAGACCTTATTGACTCAATGACAAGACGTGTTGGGAAGTGTATAGATAATCGCGTTTTATTAACCAACTTAATATAAAAAAATAAACTCGTGGGTTTTTTTATTCAAAAATCTTTTACTGCTTACTATAGCACCTATGTTTTACCAAAACAATATTAAATTAAAACTTCTCCTTCTGGCTGTTGCGATTTCTTTGTTAGTGGTATATAATACATATAATTAACAGAAGAATCCAAGCTAGACTTGATGAACACTAGAACGTCATAAGAAAGCAAGTAAAAACAACATCCATTGCGGACACACCACTACGACGTCACACCGAATAGACTTTGAGAATACCAGAATACTGGCAAATATAGAAAACCCGAGATCGAGACTGTAAGAGAGGCAATTGAAATCGCAAGAGGCCTCACAGTCTAAACGCACGTTTGGAATATACAGCAATTTTCTTTAAACTGTGGTGTTATTTCCCAAGAAGCACTTAGGCACGTAATGAAATCCAGAACTTATGCCTGGAAAAGGGCAGATTCTGCCAAAACGTCGTCATTTTACCGGATCAAATCCCGAGAACCACCTAACACATTTAGTGCCCGCGAAAACTTAAAAACAATATATATATATATATATATATATATATATATATATATATATACATGCAAAGATGTGCTTGGCAAATATATATTTCCTTACCTCCAAATCAATAATCTCACGTGGGTTAGGTGCTTTGGGATATTCTTGTACGTCAGGAACATTTACGTCATCTTTTTTCACTTCAGCTTCAATGTACCTCAGTTTCCTTTCCATTTCATCACATCTTCGGACTTCATTTACAAACTTTCTTTGGAATGCATTAACATTTTCATTTAACTGTAACAAAAATATTTATAAAATGATTTGGCATCAGTTACATTTAAAAATTTGGAGGTCATATTTTGAGTGTTGGGGGCAAGGTAACAAGATGGAAGAATTATATTTAAATACCATCTGATTGGCTAAAATTAACATTTGACATTCTTGGTAATTGCTTTGCCAATAATGTGAAATGCCTCTCAGTTGAGAAGACTACCGAGTGACCAGCTTTTTATAAAAAATGTGATATCCAAGTACATAATACACAATTCGGATTTAGCAGAGAATTCAGAACACGGGTAGCTTGTTCTCTCTTGATGTCACCTAGAGATGCAGCAACATCAACGTCAGCGATAGACCATCGACTGTGTAAAGTATTATAGCATGATCGAAATCCTGAAAGAAACTGGGGTAAATCAATAAGAAATAAATATCCTATTAAACCTCTACTGGCGTGAAACTGCAGAAGTAAGTGTCCAGCAAGCACCATCGGAAGCTGTATTAAGGAGTGAGGCAAGGTTTCATACTTTCTTTACTCCTGTTTACCATCTATTCAGAAGCCACCTTCAGAGAAGTGCTAGGATAAAAGAAAGGGGTTGTCACAATGGATGGCATCAAGATTAACAACATTTGGTACAAAGATGTGAGCAATTCCGATTGCATAAAGATAAATTGCACAAAACTAAAGCGTTTTCTCAGAAGTTGATGTCAATGCGATTCTGGTATTGAAAGGAAATAAAGTGTAGCATGTGTATCCTTTCAAATATTTGGGCAGATTGGCTCGGGGAAAAAGATAAGATCTACAACTCAAGAAGCACAATCGGATTCTAGACTGGAACTTTGAATTCGTATAGTCAATGACATATCTTCTCAGTTTTATTATAGGGTTGCGAGAGTTGGACACTTAATCCAAGAAATGTATTTATATAGGTAGTAGATTACTTCGCATATCATAGGTACAAAGACTTACAAATGAAGAAGTATTCAGGCGTATGCGAAAACAAAACGAATTACTATTAACAATAACACAAGGGACAACGAGTTATATAGGTCATTTAATGAGAGGCATTAAATACGAATTTCTGGGATTGACAATACAGTGCAAAAGATAGATTTGAAAATTTGAAGTTTAAGGGTCTCAGAAAAGCGTTAGGATGCTCATGAATAGATTTATTCCTAGCTTACAGTATCGACGGTTATGTTTGCCATTTGGATCGAAAACTTTCGAGAAGGGGAGGGGTTAAGAAAAAGAATAAAAATGTTTGCACAACATTATGTATTCTAAAGGGCGGTAACTTCTATTTTTGGCGCTGTAATATGACAAGAATAATTTCGATAAAAATATAAGAAATGATTGTATCCGAATTTGAAGATGGCACCATCTTTTCATAGCTGAAGTACTGAGTACTGTTCAAACTAATTACTGTTTTTTGATCATTGAGCAACTACTAGTACACTTAAATCTGCATTATCCAATTCTAAAGGCACAAATTGGAAACATTAAACCTCAGGAGCTTTATGAAATATATGATTTATCACCAAACAATGGATTCTACGCTTTAGTACTGAACCAAAGAAAATCTTGTCAATGTATAAATAAAACCTAGTCAAAATATAATATATATTACCTATAAACTACATTTTATAAATTATCTGTCAAACACCTCTCAAACCAAGACTGAAAGTTATGTACATGTCTACTGCAAAATGGTGTAAAATGAAACGGCTAAAAACATTTAAAATCCAAAGTAATAAAATTCATAGGCAGAAAACGAGGCAATTCCCGGTGGGGAAAAAAACTGGGCGAGTTGGTGGCTTCAGGTGACAGGACGGTGCCCGTCACTAACTAGGGAACGATAGTGTCCCAGTTCTCCAGTGTCGCTTGTAAAAATTTTATACCAGTAGTCGCCGGAATAGTTTCTTTTGGGAATCATATTACAAGAACAAGCTAACTTGTAAAAGTTTTACACAAATAGACAAATAGTCTTCGGAATCAGGATGAAGAGACGATGTTGACCTTTTAAGCCTTAATACAAGTAGTAGTCGGATCTTCTTCTTTGGGAATTGAAGCCACGAGACAATAATGCGGTTAACAGTAGGACCGTCGCTTGAGATTCTGGGTCATCGCCCTGTACGGGGCGTGACTTAGTATTCAAGATGCATGCCCTTTGGCGACCTCTCGCCTGTTGCTCCTACAACTGGACCAAAGCGTCTCGCAATTTCAGGCACGTACACCCGGTTGAAAGCGGATGTCAGCTCGAGGTAGAAATATTAGATAACTCTACTCCGCTCTATGTTTCACCTATCCTATATATTGAACACCCTGCAAAATTACGCTTGATATATCAGTTAATTTAATTTTTATAGAAACATGTTAGTTACTTTGACATATTCCGCATTTTGAATAACAGCTAAGCTAATGCAAGTATCTAACATTCATTTGGTGCGTGCGGTGGAACCAGAAGAGGAATTGTGTGTTACCTAACATCGTAGAAGTTTTTCGCTATATCAACAATGTAGGGAGATGAAATATATACCAGACAAACTATAGGCTTTGCACCAAAAAAGATTAATCAAAATGAGTTCAGTAGTTCTTATGTGATGCCCGAACAAACAAACATACAACTACAAGTTTATAATAGTACAGACATCCCTTGATAAAGTTCTGTAATAAGGGGAAAATATTTTTTTTCATAAGAGGGGAAATTAGTTCAATAACAGTAGTTTTCTTGAATAGAAAAAATGAGATATAAGCTTATTAAAAATAATATTTACAGTTTGCTAAATTTGCTAAAATTTGCTCTTGGTAAACAGTTTATTAGTTCAGTTTTCATTTTGCACCCCTCCCTCAAAAAATTCCCGTTCTGGCCTTGAGTTCATTCAAAACATATTTGAAAGGTATCTTTATTGGAGCGGGCTTCGACCGAACCTTGACTGGCATGGAAGTGTGAATACAAACATTGTTTCTCATTTGAGAATATTTTACCAGACTTAGAACAGAGCAAGAAAGAATAGTGACCAACACTATGTTTGAATTTACTGATCGGTAGTGGAGCTTGACTGGCATGTAAGCGTGAATGCCACAGACCTGTGTATGTCCACATTGTTTCTTATTTGAAAATAGTTTTTTGACCGAGAACACCCCGGGATCAACAATGTGGATCAACCCTTAACCGGAAACAGACAGATACACATTACGAAGCTACCTGGAACAGCTAGAAAAAACATTGCGAAGCTACTTGAAACAGCTAAATAAGTCGGGCATCTATCAATACTTTGTGCAATGACTGCCTGGACAGCTAGTAACTATAAAATAATGTTTTACTTTTTACGATCCGTCTTGGAGCATTGTATACCTATTTTTAAAAATTCATTTTTGGCAGTGGTGACATTTTGATACTATTTGCTAGAAAATCGGAAGAAGCGTTGTTTGAGCCATTCAGAAGCAATAAATCTCTTATGTAAATTACGCACTTTTTTCATTTCCCTGAAAAGTTACTATTTCCGACATAGGTGGTGTTAGAACTTAAACGACTAATTGTGGATAGTGATAGACGAAGTGGCATTTCTCTTTGCGTGATCTTAAAGTTCAACCACGATTTTTTGAGTCCTGCCTTCTGGAGTACTGAAAGATTCTATGAGGTATTTTCAATTCCTAGGGCATTTTCCTGTGAAAATTAGATTTTCTAAAAAAAAGTAGCTGCTGCGACGATTTTCTGAGTACTACCATGTTAATAAAACGATATGTTACCATCGTTTTTATCAATAACTATAATAATCAAAAATTTTTATCTTAAAATGATCAAAAAAATATTGTCATGACACCTGCTAGGGACATTTCTGGAAAAAGAGAATAAAGATAAAAATTTTCCGCACAATTTTCCAAGTGAAAATTCATTTATCCCCTAGGAAAAGTCATGCCAATTTTTTTGTCAAGTCAATATAAATATGTTTGATTAATAAGGAATCAGGAAATCATTCAAAATTAATAATCTTTCTTACATGTTTATATATCGATTTCAACCCTTAGACCCATTACTACCCTCATACCAAAAAAAATTTCTTGGTAAAATCGATGGTAACCTATCGTTTTATTAACATGGAAGTACTCAGATATATATATATATATATATATATATATATATATATATATACACATATATAATACTTACGTCTCTAAATTGTACACAACCGGATTCACCTAGCTCTGATATAGCAAAATATGCGGCTTCCGGTTGTATGAAAAGTTGGGACAAAGCCATCTCCTCACTTCTAAACATTGCCCCCATGGTGAGGAGACTTTAGTTGTTGCCCCTGCAAACAAAAAACATTAACTGTACTAATAATCAACACATAGGACTTAATATGTAAACGGAAATAATCGATATTCCAACAAATAACGCCCGCAAAATTTCTAGATTAAAAATAACTCACAAAAATGTTTATACTGAGGCACTATTTAAATGTTAAAGTTCATAAATACAGAATTTGTTACGTTATATTTTTGTCGTAGTTACTCAGTATAAATGAACGCGTTTAAGACCGGTCAAAATGTTGCTTTTATTCGTCCGTTCCGTTAGCGATCGATAACCTACCGTTTGCGCGCGGATTTCGTCGTATTTATTGTTTTTCGTTCTGATTTATTTTTGAAGGATGTTTGAATTTGACCTGTTGAGACGAATTGATTTATCGAATATTTTTGGTTGGCATTGTGTGTTTCTTGACAGTTGTCATTGTCGTTGACAAGGCGGGAAGGAGGTGCGTGTAGAAAATTGTGTGAGGTTAACTGGAGAAGTCGTGCAGTTGTTTTTAAGGGATTTTTCACTAGTATACGGGCTTTTGATAAGCTATCCGAGTTCGGGAGTTATATGGAAATCCCTACATTGTGTTCCAGCATATTGTAGTACTGTTGATTAGTTGCTGGGATACTTCTCTCATTGAGGATTTGAAAACTTCTGTTGTTGCGTAATTCTTCAGAGTGGTCATGGTATTTGGGGCCACCCTCACTATGGAACCATTGGTATAAGAACCCCTTGATAGGGTAAGTGATTTTTGTTTGTTCACTAGCCGATTTCTCGTATTGTCAGACTATTGATAGATATTTTCTTTTTTTAGGGTTTCTTTCTTCTTCTTATCTTTCTTGTCTTCTTTCTACTTCTTTTCCTACTGTTGTCGTATTTCTTCCATTTGTTTTTGTTTCTACGTGCTGCGTTCCTGTTTTGTTCTCCGTCCAGTGAGATTGGGGTTATACTTTGCTGTTCTATTACGACACTAGAACACAGACCTTAACTTCAGCTTCAGCTGTGGTTTCAGATAAGTGACAATTTTTGTATCTGGTTACTGTTTCATTATCAGTTATTTTTACTATAATAATATAAACTTTAGTATTTGATTTGAAATTAGTAAGATGGAATTTGTTAACCGAAAGTAAAGACCATTAGCCTACTATCGGGTTTATTATTATTATTCTGATCGATTGCACTTACCCTCGAGCTCAAGTGTAGTATAGATGAGACACCAACGTCGGAATTCTGAATTTTATTTAATGATAAATATCAGGTAATTTATTATCGGTTCCCATTAATGTAGTATTTGATATTGACGATTTATTTAAATATTCTATTGATTAGATTTATTGTATTACAGGAATGTTTAAATATTTGTATCCGGGTTATTCAGGATCTCACATGTTTATATGTACAGTTTGAATCTCTGTCCAAAAGTGTATATTTGTTTCATTTCATTTTTTTTACTTAGGTATATTTAACTTTAACATTCTAAGACTGTTTGCATAAATAGAGTGCCCTATGGCATATTTTAGCGCCTTGTACTAGTCTGTTCGCGCAAATTAAACTTATATTTTGGAACTGTGGTATGCTTATTATTCCTTTTAATTACAACATTTATTTATTTATATTTAGAAATCTAGCGCCCCCAAATTAGCAAAAATTACTACAGCAGATATTTTAGGACGGGTAGGTGTCCTGATTATGTGTATTTAGAAGGTATAGGGGAATCTACCTGGCGCCCTTATTTTCTCTCTTTATTTAGATCGCCAAGCAAAATCTGGCATATACGTTCAAATAAAACGAACCCCCCCGTCTTCACTGAGACTACCGGACATACCTTCTTCTGTCCTTAGCATAACTAGGTAGGGTAGAAATTTGGTGTCACGTACCATTTTGGTGTGGCATTTTAGCACCAACGTGTGGCGCGGCAAACTGGCGACCAACGTGTGGGGCCCAATAGCAATTTTTGATACTCAACGTGTGGGGCAAACACAGTTTTAAAATCAAGTACTGTAGGTTTCTATTTATTTATTTGTGACTTATAAGTTCCTCATATTAGCATTTTCAAACCATTAACTCGTACGTTTAAGATGATTTAATTTTTATTGCGCTGATTTATTGATATTTATCTAGATATTGCCATTAATTGAACATTTTGTGCTATATATTATTATTATTGTTGATATTATTGTTACGAGAATTCATCCGACAGCTGGTGCAATCGGCCCTCAACCAATTCATGGAAGGGACATTATTCCGATAAATTCGTGGAACCGAAATATTTGTCTCTCAACCGGCGGACCGTTGCCGTTACTGGGAATTCCCTTAAAACTTCCAGAACATGATGGAATTTCCCGATGGTTCGTGGACGTACCAGACAATTCCAAGATAAATGTATAAAAGGACCAACTGGCGATAGGAGTTATTCAGTTTTCGTCGGTCGTTTGTACAGTTAAGATAAAATGTAAATAGTAGTTTCTGTGAATATAAATTTGTGTAAAAATAGTGGAAATAAATTAGAGTGAGTTGGACTGTGTTTTTAAATAAATCCAAGAACTGAACTGAACCCGAGTGTGAAAATAAAAACATTACAGTGGTGTCAGATGTGGGATTTATTTGTGGAACTTTAGAAGTGGAAAATAAATAAACTAACAATGTATAAAACAGTGAGTTTGGACCAATTGAAAGTGGCGGACTTAAAAAAAGAACTTGAGGAAAGGGATTTAGAAATTAGTGGGAAGAAAAGTAAATTAATACAAGGGTTACGAGATGCTCTAATAAATGAAGGTAACGATCCCGATACTTATTTGTTTGAAGTTTCTGGCAATGGTGACATGAGTATGCTATTAAAGCAAATAGAAAATTTAAAAGAAACCTTACAAGACAATTCTAAGTCTTTAGAGGATAAATTGCTAGAAAATTCTAAAACACTAGAGGACAAATTGATAGAAAATTCTAAAACCCTTGAAGATAAATTACTAGAAAATTCGAAAACCCTAGAAACATTACAAGAAAATTCTAAAACCCTAGAAGATAAATTACTAGAAAATTCTAAGTCCCTAGAAGATAAGCTACAAACATTACAAGAAAACTCGAAAACCCTAGAAGAGAAACTACTAGAAAATTCTAAAACTTTGAGAGAATCCTTAGAGGCCCAATTACTGGAAAATTCTAAATCCCTAGAAGAAAATTTGAAATGCATGGTAGAGAAAAATTCAGAAATGCTGGAAGAGAAAATAGACGAGAATGAAGCTCGGATAGAAGAGCTAAAACAGATCATGGAAGTTGAGATCAGCAAAATAAAAGAACAGGTAGTCACAATGCAAAGAGGAGAAACACAATCAAAAACCGAAAGCAGAAACAGTACAGAGATAGTGGATTCAAAAATTGGCCTCGAGGGGACAAAACACAAAATGAAACCTCCCCAATTTGATGGAAAATCATCATGGACTAATTATCGTCGCTAATTCGAGGCTGCAGCTAAGCTAAACGGATGGTCGGCAGAGGAGAAGGCAATCGCATTAACCCTAGCCTTAAGAGGGGATGCTACAGATATCTTACAAACATTGAATACCTCGGAGCAAGAAGACTACGAACAACTGGTCAAACATTTAGAACTGAGGTATGGACAGACACATTTGGAGCCCGTCTACCACTCCCAATTGAAAAATCGCCAGCAGAGATCAAATGAATCTCTACAAGAGTTTGAAGCTGACATTGCCCGTCTGGTTCGCCTAGCCTATCCAACCACACCGGAAAATGTAATAGAAAGGTTAGCAGTGCAAGCATTTTTGGATGGACTTCGGGACCACGAAGCCAGACAAGCATTGACCCTAGCTCGACCGACTCAACTAGTGGATGCACTGGCTCGAGCTCTAGAATTCGAGGCTGCGAAAAATACCTGCAGAGGTCAAGCCAGAGTCCGAATCGTTGACGGAGAATCCGAAGATAGCGGAAATGATGAAGCCTCCGTGAGAAAGATAATAGAGAAAGTCCTTACCGAGAAAAGACAACTAAGATGTTGGAAATGTGGTAAGGTAGGACACATAAGGAGTCGTTGCAAGGAGAGCAACGGAGGCCCGACTTCCTCGTCGGAAAACTAAAGAGGGTCGATGTGAAGGGGCCATCGTCGACCTGTAGCCAACAAGCCCCAACTATCTACGCATATCTCGCTTCGCTACGCAACCAAGTTAACAGTGTCTTTGTAGATGGCTTTATCAATCAGAAGCAATGTGCAATGCTGCTGGATACAGGTGCGACAAAAACAGTTATAAGGCCCAACATCGTTTTGGGGACGATGATAAAACCAACGAAATGGAAACTGCGAACAGCGACAGGAGAAGCAGCGAAAGTCCATGGTGAAATAGAGGTTGAAATTACCTTGGGAAACACAACCTTTCTACATCGGGCATTAGTGGCAGACATCGAAGACGAAGTAATCATTGGAATGGATGTCATGAGCTCCTAGGGATTCCAGTTAAACTTCAAAGATGGAATTCTGCGAGTGAATGACGAAGAAGTGGTGCTTCATGGAAAAGATGACATAATGCATCGAGCCATCTTAGCAGAGGATGTCAATGTTCCGGAAAGAGCTGAAATCATTGTAGATGCTTGCCTAGATGGGAAAGCTAAAACTGGAACCGTAATGATGTTTGATCCCGAACTTAACGACGGAAATGTAGGCAGAGGAGTCGCACTGGGGAAGACTCTGTTTCGGGTCAAGGAGATTGTGCCAGTTAGAGTAATGAACCTGAATCATTACTCGGTTGTGCTAAAGAAAGGAACAACTTTGGGCCATTGTTCTACAGTTTCCTCTGTAGTCAGAAGCACACAGCATGCAGAAATACCACAAGGTAAACTATCTGAGGAACTGGAAAGACTTATCACCGATTCATCTAAGAATTTGAAACCAAACCAGAAAGCAAAGTTGAGGGACATCGTTAGAAACTACCAGGACATTTTCGATGTAGGGAATGGCAAAAGAGGACGAACCGATCTGGTAAAACATAAAATTAATACTGGGGACCCTCAACCTATTCGACAGTCGGCAAGAAGACTACCCCTAGCTAAAAGAGAAGAAGCCGACAGGATAGTCCGCGAGATGGAGGAAGAAGGTGTTATTGAACCATCCAATAGCCCTTGGGCTTCTCCAGTTGTCTTGGTTAAAAAGAAAGATGGTTCGACTCGATTTTGCGTGGACTATCGGCAATTAAACCACGCTACAAAGAAAGACAGCTATCCCCTTCCAAGAATAGACGATACCCTAGATACGTTGGCTGGATCGAAGATGTTTTCCACCCTGGAATTGAAGAGCGGTTATTGGCAGGTGGAACTTGCTAAAGAAGACCGAGAAAAGACTGCTTTTACCATAGGCTCAGGACTTTACCAATTCACGGTGATGCCGTTTGGGTTGTGTAATGCTCCAGCGATGTTTGAAAGATTGATGGAAACGACATTATCGTGGTTGGAAGATCATTTGAAGACCACGTCAAGAACCTGGAGGAGGTGTTTCGGCGACTTCGGAGTTCCGAACTAAAGTTAAGCCCGAAGAAGTGTCAGCTGTTCCAAGAGGAGGTGCAATATCTTGGACATGTGGTTTACGCAGAGGGTGTAGCTGTTGATAAACAGAAAGTCAAAGCTGTCCAGGAATGGCCGATACCTAAAGATATTCACCAGTTAAGAAGTTTCCTGGAGTTATGCACGTACTATCGTCGGTACGTCGCCGGATTTGCCAACATCGCCAAGCCACTTACTAGACTCACAGAGGGGAAGGTGCAGTACCAGTGGGACGCGAAATGCCAACGATCATTCAAGACACTGAAAAGAGCATTGACGAGTGCCCCCGTCTTAAGTTATCCTTTGCCAGATGGGAACTTCGTTTTGGATACCGACGCAAGCAATGTCGGAATTGGTGCGGTGCTTTCGCAGATCCAAGACGGTCAGGAGAAAGTCATCTGCTATTTCAGCAAGACCTTGAGCAAGCCGGAACGGAATTACTACGTTACTCGCAGGGAACTCTTGGCTGTGGTAAAGGGGGTAGAACATTTCTTCAAGTACCTCTATGGTAAAAGATTCCTCCTGAGGACTGATCATGCAGCACTGAAGTGGCTCCTGCAGTTTAAAAACCCCGAAGGACAAGTGGCCAGGTGGATTGAGCGGTTGCAAGAATTCGACTTCCAGACTGAACATCGAGCTGGAACAAGCCATAAGAATGCTGATGCCCTATCGAGGAGACCATGCCCTGATGATTGCAAACATTGTCATCGAGCAGAAGAAAAAGGGGCTGTTCTCTGTAGAACTATGGCCATCGATGACCATTGGCAATCTGCGGAGATCCAAAAAGACCAGAAATTAGATCCAGATTTGAAAGAAGTTATCCGGTGGAAGGAAGAAGACCGCAAACCTACATGGCAGGAGATTTCCCGATACTCACCAACCATAAAGTCGTACTGGGCTCAGTGGAACTCCCTCATCCTGGAAAATGGACTTCTCAAGCGCGTCCTGGAAACTCCAGAAGAGGGAAACGACAGAAAACAGATTGTAGTTCCCAGAAATAGGAGACCAGAGGTTTTACGAGAACTACATGATGGTACAACTAAAGGACATCTGGGAGTAACGAAAACCCTGGGGAAGTTAAAAGAACGCTTCTATTGGGTAAACTGCCAAGTGGATGTCAAGGACTGGTGCAGGAAATGTACTGTTTGTGCAGCAAGTAATGGGCCTCAGAAGCGTCCAAAAGCTCCCATGAAGCAATATAACGTGGGCAGTCCATTCGAAAGAATAGCCATTGATGTTGCCGGTCCATTTCCTGAATCCGACTCTGGAAATAAGTACATTGTGGTGGTGATGGACTATTTTAGTAAATGGGCAGAAGCGTATGCCTTGCCGAATCAAGAAGCCTTGACCGTTGCTGATGTCCTTGTCAAGGAATGGATCAGTCGTTTTGGTGTTCTCTTGGAGTTGCACTCAGGCCAAGGTAGAAACTTGGAGTCTACTCTTTTCCAAGACGTCTGCAAGCTCTTGAAGATCAATAAAACACGGACGACGGCATTACACCCGCAATCCGATGGAATGGTAGAACGGATGAATAGAACCATTAACCGCCATTTGTCAAAGGTAATCTCTGACCACCAAAGAGACTGGGACCAGTATCTGCACTTGTTTCTTATGGCATATCGTTCGTCTGTGCACGAGTCCACGCGGCAAGCGTTATTATGGGACGAGAGTTACGACTACCATGCGATTTGAAGTTTGGATGTCCCCCAGGAGAAGAGACTGCAGGTGAAGACTATGTCAGCCAGTTACGTCGAAAGATGGACGACATACACCAACGAGTCCGGTCAAATATCGAGAATGCCAGTGCCCGAATGAAGGAAGCCTACGACATCAAAGCCGAGAGCGGAGAATTCCAAGTTGATGATCTTGTTTGGTTGTATAACCCGCAACGTCGTCGTGGATATTCGCCCAAGCTACAGAGATCTTGGGAGGGGCCGTACCAAATTGTGAAGAAAATCAACGATGTTGTCTACCGAATAAAGAAGCTACCTCGGGGAAAACCAAAGGTCGTACATTTCAACAGGTTAGCCCCTTATGCCGGAAGTCATGACAGCGAAGCTGACCAAGCCCAAGTCCGCAGCATCCAGTCACCCGATGACGAGATGACCTTCGAACAGTTTATGGCACTGTACTCTAATGGGCAGAAAGTGCAGCACGTCGTGACCACAGAGGAACCCCGAGACCTGTTTGAGGTGCCCATAGAATATGCCCTGACTCATTGGCTCGAGATCTCCGGATGTCCAGAGGAATAGCCAAGGTGTTTGCCAAGAAGTACGGCCAGTTCCAGAAGCTACGGGAACAAGATCCAGTGGTAGGGAAGGTCCTTCATCTCGAAGATAAACAACCAGTTGGTACCAGAGACATCTTTTATTTGGTAACGAAAACATTCTCGCAGGACAAGCCAACATACAGCGATCTTTGGAAGACTCTGGTAGAATTGAGGAATGTGATGATGGAGAAAAATCTGATGAAATTGGCGGTCCCAAAGATAGCCTGCGGGTTGGATGGACTGAATTGGAGGGTGGTGAGAAGTATGATGGAAACAATCTTTCGATTCAGTGGCGTCGACATCCTGGTATGCTGTCTCAGTACTCGCAGCCCAGATTCGAAGACCGTTGACTGTTACTTCCACCAAACTTCTCGTTGTCGAAATGGAGAGTCCTGCAAATATCGTCATACCAGGAAGGATTCTGGGACATTCCGGGACGAAATGGCCTTAAGGAAGGGGCAATGTTACGAGAATTCATCCGACAGCTGGTGCAATCGGCCCTCAACCAATTCATGGAAGGGACATTATTCCGATAAATTCGTGGAACCCGAAATATTTGTCTCTCAACCGGCGGACCGCTGCCGTTACTGGGAATTCCCTTAAAACTTCCAGAACATGATGGAATTTCCCGATGGTTCGTGGACGTACCAGACAATTCCAAGATAAATGTATAAAAGGACCAGCTGGCGATAGGAGTTATTCAGTTTTCGTCGGTCGTTTGTACAGTTAAGATAAAATGTAAATAGTAGTTTCTGTGAATATAAATTTGTGTAAAAATAGTGGAAATAAATTAGAGTGAGTTAGACTGTGTTTTTAAATAAATCCAAGAACTGAACTGAACCCGAGTGTGAAAATAAATTACATTATATTTGTTTTATCATTTCATTTATTATATATTGTGCGAGACAACAACAAATTTGATTCGGCCAAGCGTTATTTAGGGTGAATCATTCGCAATTTGATGAAAAGAGTTTAGTTTGGTCTTTTAAAAATTTCGTTATCATGGCTTTGAGGAAAATGCAGGTGAAGTGGTTGAGTCAGGAAGAGTTAAGTTATGAAGTAGTGAGAAGAGGTATTGCGATAGGCACTGTCGATCAGATGCGTCATGCTCTGACTATGGCGTTGCGGTTAGAGAAATGCGGTGACTCTGTCAGTTACCCGCCATACCCATTTTCTCCAGAAGAAGATTTGGCTGCTGTGGAGAGGAAGTTGGACGATCTTAGGCCCAAGGTGCAGTCATTCAAGGAATCCACCACGAGTAATGCTTTTAGCAAGCTCCAAAGTAAAATCTCTCACTTATTAGGTAGAATAGATAACTTGCCTGTCGAGGCAACCCGTAGACCTGTTGTGTTGTCTGAGCGTTGTTATTGTTGGATCGATTGTATGCGAACAGCGTAAAGGGCTCTTCTGATCAAGATCAAGTTGAACCGCCTCAAGTTAGTTTTCTCCCTCCTATAACCGGTTCGGCAAATTTTACACAGTTCGCACAAACCATTCCCCCGTCTCGTAGGTCATCGAGTGTGTCTCCTAATGCTAATCAGTGTAGTTCCCTTACGTTTAAACCTGTTCCCCCTAGTAAATGGAACCTTAAATTTTCTGGTGACCGGAGAGGTCTTTCGTTAAGTGCTTTTCTGGAAAGAGTAGAAGAGTTAAGGGTTGCAAGGCATGTAACCAAGAATGATCTTTTACAATCTGGTATTGATTTATTTGATGGAAGGGCTTATCAGTTCTACTTGGCCTATCGTGATGAGGTTAGTACTTGGGATGAATTCACGGATTTGCTGAGGGAAGAATACCTTTCTTCCACCTACAATGAAAAGCTTTTCGAGGAGATTCGCAAGAGAACTCAAGGACATGATGAGTCGATGGGAACCTATCTTGCTATCATGTTGGGGTATTTCAATAGATTGACTTGCTCAGTTTCTGAGGAGACCAAACTAAAAATTTTGACGAGGAATATTGCTCCATTTTATCAGAACCAGTTGGATTTGGTAGACATTAATTCTATTTCTCAGCTGAAAGAGTTAGGCAAGCGTCTGGAAGCGCGGAAGGAATTTGTGGAGAGTTATTCCGCACCTTCTAGGAAGACTAGTGTTCTGGAACCGGATTTGGCATATATTGAGGTAGACGTGGTTAGTGTTAGTGGATCGTCGTCGTCTCGGAGTAGTAATCGAGATCGTTCTAGGGATATTGTTTGTTTTAGGTGTAACCAAGCAGGACATCGCGCTGTTGGATGTGCTGTGGTTCGGGGTAAATTCTGTTATAAATGTAAAAAAGAGGGTGTTACTCTGAAAACCTGTAATGGCTGTAATCGTAATTCTCAGGGAAACGGATTGACGCGCGACTAGGTGATTGGTGTAGTCGTGTTGGTGAGCAGACTCCAATCAACAAATTTCAGGCTGTTTTGGACTACATCTTAGAGAATGCCGTTGGCGATGAGAGGCCTTACTTGTCGGTGAACATTTTAGGTAAAGTTGTTCTAGGACTTTCGGATTCTGGGGCATCAAGGACAATCATTGGTAATCAGGGTTTAAGGATTGTTAAAGACCTTGGATTGTCTGTTAATTACAACAGGGTAGTTAGTTGTACTGTGGCAAATGGTAATAAATGTTGTAGTGTGGGTAGTGTACAGTTACCTGTGTCCTTAAGGGATAAGTTTAGGTTAATTGAAGCATTGATTGTTCCTGAACTTCCCCATGTACTCATCCTTGGAACAGATTTTTGGCGAGATATGGGTATAGTTCCTGATTTAAGGCGTAATGAATGGCATTTTCCTCGTGAACCTGTTGGAGTTAATGCGATAAGTCATGTTTCTGATCAGACTGTACTTAGTCCTCTGGAGCGGTCCAGACTTCAGGCAGTAGTGAATCGTAACGTGGCATTGATGGGTGATCAATTAGGTTGTACAGACAGGACGGAGCATGTTATTGTGACCAATAGCGAACCGATTAAGCAGCGGTATTACAGGGTGAACCCAGTTATTCAAAAGGAAATTGACAAGCAATTAGAGGAAATGTTGCGACTTGGTGTAGTAGAGCCGTCAACTAGTCCTTGGTCTTCTCCTACTCTCTTAGTTAAGAAGGACGGGTCATATCGTTTTTGCGTTGATTTTAAGTTAAATTCTGTCACGGTCCGGGATAGTTATCCACTTCCAAGGGTCTTGGACATATTAGATAAGCTTAGGGATGCTAAGTATCTATCTTCCCTAGATGTTAGGTCTGCCTTTTGGCAAATCAAAATGGCCGATGATTCTAAAGCCTATACAGCTTTCTCAGTGCCTCAGAGGATTATTTCAGTTTTGTCGTATGCCATTTGGGTTGCATAACGCTGCAGCTCGTTGGCAAAGGCTGAAATATCAAGTTTTAGGGAATGATCTCGAACCTTACGTTTTTGTTTATTTAGATGATGTAGTGGTGGTAAGTGAAACATTTGAACAACACTTAACTCTCTTGGATGAAGTCTTCCGTCGTCTTAGGGAAGTCAACATTACCGTCCGGAAAAATGTCAATTTTGTAAACCCGAGATGAAATATTTAGGATACGTTGTTGACAGGAATGGACTTCATGTCGACTCAGACAAAGTGAAGGCGATGTTAGAGATTCCACCGCCAACCAATGTCAGGGAGGTACGCCGGATTGTCGGGACATTTTCATGGAATAGGAGATTTGTGCCAGATTTTTCAACAATTATCGCATCAATTGCAGCCTTGCTTAAGAAAAATAGTAGATTTGTGTGGACGGAAGAATGTGCAAATTCTTTCAGGGTTATTAAGGAGCATTTAGTCTCCGCCCCTATTCTTAGCTGTCCGGATTACTCTAGAACGTTTGTTATCAAGACAGATGCTTCTGGTTATGGGATAGGTGCCGTGTTGTTACAACCATATGAAGACGGTGACCATGTGATTTCTTACCTTAGTAGGTCCCTCACCAGGCAAGAACGTATTTATTCAACTACCGAGAGGGAATGTCTTGCCGTGATATGGGCCCTTGAAAAGCTGAGACCTTATATTGAGGGTGTTGAGGTTACGGTGATTACCGACCATTATAGTTTGTGTTGGTTGCATAATTTGAAGGATTTATCAGGTAGACTTGCTCGTTGGGCAGTAAGACTCCAGCAGTTTTGTTTTAAGATTATACATCGTAAGAGCAAAGATCTCGTTCTACCAGACACTCTTTCTCGTAGTGTTCCCGTAATTGACTACGTTGATCCCTGCAATATGGATTTCTTATTGTCGAAGCCGATTACAGATAAATGGTATGTAGCCATGTTAAAACGCGTTAGGAAGAAACCGCTCAAGTATGCTTCTTATAGAGAGCAGGATGGACAAATTTGGAAGCATGTTCCTACTGAGTTTTCTGAACTATCGGTTCCTGCTGTTTCATGGAAACTGGTCTTACCTAAAACCGACCGACTTCGGGTACTTGTCTCTGCTCAGGAACCCCCAACTTCAGGACACTGCGGGGTGTATAAAACGTTCGCTCGTGTAGCTGAAAAATATTATTGGCCAAAGATGCGCTTTGACGTCGCTCGCTTTGTTCAACGTTGTCGTACTTGCGTGGCCCATAAAGTTTCACAAGAGATGCGCACTGATAAGTTAGCTTCGCATCCAAAACCCTCCAGGCCGTGGGAAACAATAGCTACTGATCTTGTAGGTCCTTTGCCAAAATCAAAACATGGAAATTCATACATATTGGTGGTCACTGATTATCTGAGTAAGTTTCCTCTCATGTTTCCTTTGAGAAAAGCCACTGGGGACACAATAATTAACAAAATAGAGTCGGGAGTGTTTCTTAAGTTTGATGTACCTCGCGTCATTATTTGTGACAATGGACCACAATATAGGAGCCGACAATTTCTAAAACTTGCAAGAGACTATGATTGTAAAATTAAATTTTGTGCCTCATATTATCCCCGAGCCAATCCTACTGAGAGAATAAACCGAACTCTAAAGACTATGTTATCTATTTATTCTTCCGACAATCACCAGCGTTGGGATGAAAATCTTGACAAAATAGCTTGTGCAATACGCACATCCAAACATGAGGTCAGTAAAGTGACACCGTTTTTCGTGAATTTTGGTAGAAACATGATGTTGTCAGGTTCTGACTATGTCGCAGCTGAGCTTGTTGGAACAGAAGATGGTAAACAAACTGGCGAGAGTAGTCGTAACTTAGCCTTCAGAAAGATGTTCTCCGAGGTGCAGAAGAGATTAGAGGAAGTATCTAAGAAGACCCGTAACCGTTATAACTTGAGATGTAGGCAGATAGAATACTATCCTAACCAACCAGTATGGAGGCGGACTTTGTGTTATCCGATGCAGCTAAACACTTTACTTAGAAACTGGCTCCTCGGTATATTAGACCATTTTACATTAAAAGGAAACTTTCTCCTTGGACATACGAGCTTCGCGATGAACAGGGTAATTCTAGGGGCATTTGGCATGCCAAAGATCTTAAGCAGGATCCTGGCGACGACTAGCTTGCCTACTTGTTTGGGAAATTTTGGGAAAATTTCTTCAAGCAAGGGGGGGATTGTTACGTTATATTTTTGTCGTAGTTACTCAGTATAAATGAACGCGTTTAAGACCGGTCAAAATGTTGCTTTTATTCGTCCGTTCCGTTAGCGATCGATAACCTACCGTTTGCGCGCTGATTTCGTCGTATTTATTGTTTTTCGTTCTGATTTATTTTTGAAGGATGTTTGAATTTGACCTGTTGAGACGAATTGATTTATCGAATATTTTTGGTTGGCATTATGTGTTTCTTGACAGTTGTCATTGTCGTTGACAAGGCGGGAAGGAGGTGCGTGTAGAAAATTGTGTGAGGTTAACTGGAGAAGTCGTGCAGTTGTTTTTAAGGAATTTTCCACTAGTATACGGGCTTTTGATAAGCCATCCGAGTTCGGGAGTTATATGAAAATCCCTACATTGTGTTCCAGCATATTGTAGTACTGTTGATTAGTTGCTGGGATACTTCTCTCATTGAGGATTTGAAAACTTCTGTTGTTGCGTAATTCTTCAGAGTGGTCATGGTATTTGGGGCCACCCTCACTATGGAACCTTTGGTATAAGAACCCCTTGATAGGGTAAGTGATTTTTGTTTGTTCACTAGCCGATTTCTCGTATTGTCTTTTTTTAGGGTTTCTTTCTTCTTCTTGTCTTCTTCTTTCTACTTCTTTTCCTACTGTTGTCGTATTTCTTCCATTTGTTTTTGTTTCTACGTGCTGCGTTCCTGTTTTGTTCTCCGTCCAGTGATATTGGGGTTATATTTTGCTGTTCTATTACACTAGAACACAGACCTGGTTTGGCATTATGGTATCATGCCGATCATGGACTTATCATGCAGATGAACTAGTTGATGGTGCATACACGAACACTGTATTTCTGGTATTTCTATCATCAGAGTTCCAGTGGTGGAGCGAGTGCAAGGGACTCTAACTTAAGCTTCAGCTGTGGTTTCAGATAAGTGACAATTTGTGTATCTGGTGACTGTTTCATTATCAGTTATTTTTACAATAATAATATAAACTTTAGTATTTGATTTGAAATTAGTAAGATGGAATTTGTTAACCTAAAGTAAAGACCATTAGCCTACTATCGGGTTTATTATTATTATTCTGATCGATTGCACTTACCCTCGAGCTCGAGTGTAGTATAGATGAGACACCAACGTCGGAATTCTGAAATTTATTTAATGATAAATATCAGGTAATTTATTATCGGTTCCCATTAATGTAGTATTTGATATTGACGATTTATTTAAATATTCTATTGATTAGATTTATTGTATTAGAGGAATGTTTAAATATTTGTATCCGGGTTATTCAGGATCTCACATGTTTATATGTACAGTTTGAATCTCTGTCCATAAGTGTATATTTGTTTCATTTCATTTTTTTACTTAGGTATATTTAACTTTAACATTCTAAGACTGTTTGCATTAATAGAGTGCCCTATGGCATATTTTAGCTCCTTGTACTAGTCTGTTCGCGCAAATTAAACTTATATTTTGGAACTGTGGTATGCTTATTATTCCTTTTAATTACAACATTTATTTATTTATATTTAGAAATCTAGCGCCCCCAGATTAGCAAAAATTACTACAGCAGATATTTTAGGACGGGTAGGTGTCCTGATTATGTGTATTTAGAAGGTATAGGGGAATCTACCTGGCGCCCTTATTTTCTCTCTTTATTTAGATCGCCAAGCAAAATCTGGCATATACGTTCAAATAAAACGAACCCCCCCGTCTTCACTGAGACTACCGGACATACCTTCTTCTGCCCTTAACATAACTAGGTAGGGTAGAAATTTGGTGTCATGTAACATTTTGGTGTGGCATTTTAGCACCAACGTGTGGCGTGGCAAATTATTCAAGATTACATTATAACTTATGATATAGAAACACGTTTAATGATTCTTTTTAATTTGTTAACAAGAACGAGGTGTTTTTTTAGTAAAAGTATATAAGCATAGTTTTTCAATACTGTTTTAAAGTTCGTTTTCTTGAAAAATCTAGTAACAATGTATGTCGTTATTAATTTATTTTATTAGGTATATTTATTTGCAATATACAGTGTGGAACAGCCAAATGGAAAAAAATCGATTTGTGTTTTTAAATGCGCATTTTTTCTACGAAAAAAATTTAAGGTGTGTCATGTGACAGTTGCCAATACCAACTTTGTTATTTTAAATGCAAGCCCCTATATATATAGTTATTTTTTGAATTCTCCATAAAAATTCTAGACATACTTCATGCACAATGTCCTACACCTATCTTCAACTGTTTCGGAAATATTAAGTGTTTTCAGGTTTATTATTTTATTTCACGAATTCGCTACCTTACACTAGAAAAGTAATACTGATTATTTCATAATATAAAAAAAACATTAATGTCAATGCAGGAAATGTTCAAAATGCTCGTCGCGAACGTCTTGGCAACATGCTAATCTGGTATTCTAACTTTACTCAATATCTCAGGCATGAGCATGACTGATCTAATCGCAAGCGTGATTCGTCTTTTTAGGTCATCTAAGTTGAGGGGTTCAGTTTTGTATGCAGTACTTTTGATATATCCGCACAAAAGTAGTCCAATGGCGTCAAATTAAGAGATCGTGCTGGCCATTCTATCGAACCGCACCTCCCAATCCACCGATTTGGAAAAATTTGGTTTAGATACTGCCGGACATTGATTTCGTAATGGGGCGGTTCTCCGTCTTGCCGAAACCATATTATGTTGGGTTTACTGGATCAGGATATAAGTTTGTTAAAGTTGGCACGACATTATTTCGGAGCAGTTCCAAATATTTATTTCCATTCAAGTTGACCTACGATATGATTTTCAACAATTTCTGCCCAAACATTAACGTTTCCAGGATATTGCGTATGTTTCTCTGTCATCCAGTGAGGATCCTCATTAGACCAATAGCGGCAATTTTGACGATTAACATGACCGTGAAGGGTAAATGTGCTCTCGTCAGAAAACAAAACATCTTCTAATTGGATCACATTGTTATCTAACCTTACCATCATTTGTTCACAGAAATACGTTCTCCTATCGAAACAGTCTTCCATGAGCGCCTGAGTCGGCATCATTTTATAGGGATGCATTTTACTTTCCTTTAATACTCGAAAAATTGATATGTATCTAACGTTGAACAGTGCGACTGCTTTTCGACCAGAATTATGTGGGTTTTCTTGAAAAAAAGCATAATATCCAATTTCGTATTATCACTTAGAGCATTGACAATTACTTTTTTTATCTATCTTACATGACCAAGCTCGCGAAACTTCTTTTCTATTTTGCTAATGTTAATTGTGTTAATTTTAATCCACCGATTATAATAAGTTGTTTTTAGCCAATCTGAAACTGCTCTAAAATCATGAGCCGGCCTCCAGGATTGGCATTTACTATTTCTTCAATCATTTGATGGATTTGATTTTGAAGCATGTTATAAGATACAGTGTTTCTGTTTTACAGAAATATTGCCCCTACAATATGGTTTCCGCCTTCCTTTACATTAACTTTCTGAGGTGTCTGAACGTGACCCTCGCGAAAAAATGTGATTTTACATCAAAGCAATCCAGATATTTTGTATGTTTACAGTTTCATCAAAAAAGTCATGTTTACTACCTTCCATTATGACTCAAAACTGGCGGGTAATCAAATATTGCGCCCTGATTAAAACACCAACTACACACAGCATTATGCACAAATGGTTTATTTCTGGGTGTAGCCAAAACGTGTACGAAAAAAATTATTCCGAATAATGAATGTATGTAGGCTAGGTCGAAAAAAGAAGAACTATTAAGTGGATGGAGAATTGTAAAACATAAAGGCAACAGTTCTTTAAGAAAACAGGATCCGGGATCAAGAAAAAGTAATTATCACTATAATCGCTGATTCAAATAAAAAAAAACTGTTATTTTGTAGCTCATATAACATCTTTATAGCTTACGTTTTTTTTTAATTCTCAAATTGTTTCATGTCAACTTTAGTAACTTTTTTATTTATCACTGTAACTTCACCAAATACTTAAATCTAATCTATAATGTTTGTTTGCTCTTCTGCAATCGATATTTGACACAAATAATTGGATGAAAAAATGATATGATTCCATAAATGGCGAGGTTCACATTATCACATTACAAAAAAAATAAGATACACATTGAGAACTTCGAATACTTGCAAAAATTTCTATACTTTAGCCCCTGCCAACGATATACCACATGTATTAGAAAGTAATTAGTATCATAAAAAAATTGAGATTTCAATTCCACCGCTACAGTCTTAGTGTTGCTTCTGAAACAATGCGAGATGAGATACGACTAGAGCCTACGACTGTGGCAGTCAGAAATTCAGAAAAAGATCTGGCCCTTGCATCCGTAGAGGTGGACCCGAGTTTGAACAAAATCTATAACAAATTATTGCAACTTGTATATTAAATGTTTTTGTAGTTCTTACCTAATAAGTTACAATCTAAAATTGTATTATGAAACTAATTACTTTTCCATACATGTGATAAATTGTTGACCAAGGGCTAATGTATAGAAGTTTTTGCAAGCATTCGAAGTTCTCAATGTGCTTCTCTTTTCTTGAAATATGATAAAGTGTTTTAGCTCAATGACTGTTTTATGGAACCTCACCATTTGTGAACTCATGATTTTTTCAATTCAATTATTTGTGTCAAATATTGATTGCAGAAGAGCAAACAAACATCATAAATTAGATTTAAGTTTATTTGGTGAAGTTACAGTGAAAAAAAAATAAATTTAAAAAGTTGATATGAAAAAATCTGGAAATTAAGAGAAAAAAATAAATTCAAATGTTATATGTATATGTACAAATAGGTAAAAACCACACAGTTCAGTATCAATTCCACCTCTGTCCCTCAATCGATTTTATTTATTTTTGTTTTGTTTGGTAGCTATTGACGACTTTTAGAGCAGAATGCTAAAATTTATTTATAATAATGGTTCATTCATTAAATAAAATAAAAATAAAAAAACATTATTTGCGTCCATAGTGTTAATAGTAACAGTGCCGCCAGATTGACTGGAATGTGAAAGTCAAACTAAATTAAATGAAAAACTAACAAATTTTAAGCTTTCTCTAAAGTAATAAAACTTATATTACATTTATTGGGCCCTTACAAGTTTGCAGCTTTCACTGAGTTCTAAATGTGGTTTGTGAAATAAAGTCAGAAATATGTTGCAACTAAACAATTTATATCTGATAATATTTTATTAAGTTTACCATTATATTTTTAATTTAGATTATTTTTCTTTTACCGGTTAATTTAATGTAATTGACTAAGATTAGAAAAATCGTGAATTTATACACTGAGCGTAAGATTCAAGATAAATAGGTAGCTCCGGGAGCTCTGATATTTATGGCACTTTTGACATTTCATAATCTTGTTTGCCGTCAGGTTACAGTAAGGAGGTAAAGGTAAGATTTTAATTCAGTAACTAAGGTCGTCAATATATTTCAACAAGTAAGGTATTATTTAACATTAATTAACGGCAGCTTCACTGTAATTCTTTATATTTTCCATACAAAACAGAAATAATCATTGCTTAGTATGCCTGTTTTCTTTAAGTTAATGAACTTATATTGAATGTTAAGATAAATGGTTTAAAGTTTATTAGTATGTACCTACTTATGTTTTGTAGTTATTTGTAATGTAATAAATAGTAACATTTGGGTTACAAAGAATACAAAGAACAATCTTGTAATTATTATATTGAACATTTTACCAGGAGCGGTTGCAGTCGAAAAAAAAGGGGGGGTCACGCATTTCTCACAATAATTTAGAACACCTGTATTTGATTAAATTGTCAGGCATTTTTTATTTCAAGAGATTTGTAATATGACATGTACGATTATGGGGGGGTCATGTCGCCTACTTTTCCGATGTCGCCTCAACTTTATTTCTTATATATAGGGTCGAATTTCAACCACTGGGCAACAACTAGTAATTTTAAAATGTCTTTTACAAAATTATACTTTGTTGAGTTGATAAGCATTAAAAATACAAACATCGTCTCCGACTGAAAGAACAGGGCCGGCAGAAATAGAACTAATGGATGTTTAAACATAAATTAAATGTGATAATGAATATGTTCTCTCTTTTTAATAAACCTATTTTAAGCATCATGATCGTGAACTAAGAACCTCCAACATTTCTCACTGTTACAGAATAATATCAGAGCAACATTGATATTCGAAAAATTAGGGGTAAAATGGATTTAATCACCTATTGTGAAATCATTTTTAAAATAAGCATATTTTATAACATAATGTTTTTTGAATATTCTGTTATGTTGAATGCCCTGGGAAGTATGTCATTGTCCAATCGAGCTTATATCTCATTGACGTAATTAGGATATTGATTATACCACATACTTATTTTTCAATTTTGTGTTTAATAATTTTGTTGTATACTTGTCATCTAACTTATTAATATATAATTTTATTATTTCACTTAGTAATGACTTATGGATAGTTTTACATTTTTATATATTATTTTAACTTGTATGTAATTTGTATACACATT
The DNA here is from genome assembly GCA_034190945.1 of Octodonta nipae. Lineage (NCBI taxonomy): Eukaryota > Metazoa > Arthropoda > Insecta > Coleoptera > Chrysomelidae > Octodonta > Octodonta nipae. The sequence goes on along the minus strand of CM067216.1, from coordinate 85,516,912 downwards.
TTCCTGGATGTTTTTAGCCCTGATGAAGCTTCGAATATAAACGTTGGCAAGCATTTAACAACCTGTTTATTTTATTTGTCCTATTCCGACTACTCTTTTTAGCTTACTGAGACTAAGGACCCTAAGAATTTTCTGAAATAGTGTTACACTTTCAATTTTACTCCGAAATTAAAGTTGGATTACAATGAACCTCGTTTGCGTACAATTATTAATCTATCTATGGTTCATACAACGCAATGTTACTTAATAATCTCAATGAATCGATGATATAAACAAAATAAATCTGTAAATTTAATCTCGCAATTAATCATACTTATTTTTGGTAATAACGTTATCAGGGTGTCGCAGCTATGTGTATTAAATTCTTAAATAAGTGGAGGTAAAAAAATTGTATAAGCAAGCTTTTATTTGATTAAAAAATTAAAAAGAAACAAACTGATTTATGTACTATTAAATCTTAAAACTTCATATTATTATTTTATTTTATGTAGGTAGAATTGTTTGTTTTATATTAGAATAAAGATACATTTAATTCAATAAAAATTTGGTTTATAAAATATTTTTTATCTCCACTTATTTTTTACTTTTAATATTGAAAGGAATAAAATAACAACCATAATATTGCCTTGTCATTTAACTACCATATGCAAAAATGTGGCTCAATTGAACACCGGTGTCTCAAATTTAATTCTAAAATGTAATAACTTAAACCGAGACAGAGGGAGCTAGATGAAACATTGTAAATAAAATGTACGTCTATTAGAAATTGCGGCAGCAGATTGGAACATTTATTATAAGTAATTTCAGTAAGATTTATGTGTGGAACGTAAGTATTCAGGTTTTCATTATTTAGTTGGCAGTATTGGTTCTATGTATTTGCAAAATTACGTCATTAATTATTTGTTACTTTCGGTCACTTTAAATGTAAATTTACAGGCGTGGCACACACTTCAGTGTAGAAGCAGAACCGGGTTAAGACTTTTAACTTAGCGCATGCCTTATTTAGAAAAAAATAATTGGTGTCCATGAAGACACTAAATGCAGTTTTGATAAACTCCTACTAAACAACCAAGACTTGTTAAATTGATGAAAGAAAAATAACAAAATATAATTAAAGGATTAGAAGAAAAAATACAAGACTCTATGGGAAAAGGCGACCAATTTCAGCAAATATTTGAGTTAATGAATGAAAGTAACGAAATAGTGAATAACACATTACCTGAATTGAATTTAGTACAGGTGAGGTAATTAAAGAAATTAAATTAGTAAAACATTGAGTTGTCCAAGTTGAAATTGACAAGATACGACAATAATGAATGGAAACATTCAAAGCCCTTTTGTGAAATCACCTAGTCTCCATAGTAGTGCTTCCTGGTGATTTTACTGAGTGGCTCTGATCTAGAATTACTCCAAATCGTTTCAAGGAACAACTAGAAGATTTGAACTAAGTAAGTTCAGTTCTCGAAAAAAGATATAGCAACCAATCTTTAAGGCAAATTTACCCAGTTCACAGACACAAAAATCAGTGGGAAACCTTATAGGAATTTGTGGCGAAATTTGACATCTGACACATGTTGCTTACCGGGATGCAATCGTAGAATTTTGTCAGAAATTTGCCATCAAATCAATGTCAGTGACATAAAGAAGGGCAGTGAACCTCTGTCCCGTGTTTTGGAAAATGACTCTGTTGTGAATATTTCTATACATCAAGGGAGAGAACAATTTCGTATGTAGATGTAAGAGTGGCATCTAGGATTTTCGGGGAAACTAGTATTGAATATCTCTGACAGGTGAAGTAACCTGAAAATTTTATTGTGATATTCTAACCTAGGAGTTAAGGGAGAACAGCAATTACACTGAACGCCTCCAGATTCGGAACCTCTGTGTGCTAGTTTCCCCGAAAATCCTGGATGTCGGTCTTACATCTCGCGTCTACATATTTACTGTTATGTATCAAATACATAAATAACTGTTCGAGAGGACATTCTATTGCGGAAAGCGCAACTGACGAAGGTTCGCGACCAGAAACAATATATATCATATATATATATATATATTGTCTTGCGTACAAAATAATGACACCTTGAAGAGAGTAGAACAATTTCAGTAGACAACCGAGAATGAATATATGTATGGAAGATTCTTGCTCGAGATAAGAAAGATATTTGTATAGACAACGCGGAGAAATGATACCACAGTAGAATATTTCTGCTGTAAACCCACAGGCCTTTTAACACGTGAAGGCAGAATTGGGAGATTCTGCGAAGACAGCAGCAGTTCAGTCATCCAGGGTATTATAGTATCATCAAAGACAGCCACCTATTATTCGCACTACTGTATCTATTATCCAACAGCCCTAATTCAGCCAATTACATAGGCACCATCCTGCAACTCAATGTTAATTGAGGGTGAGGCAGAAGTAGAACTCAGATTAAGTAAACCCAACAAGCGGCATAAAGTCATTGAAATCGATTTAGTGCCGGGCATAAACCTCAGTAGACAGCATTGGTTTCCAGTTGATCCAAGATTCAAAGTACTGAAGTTAACATACATTGCAATACTACCAGTAACCGTAGGTTTTCAATAAGAATTTGGGCAAAATCTGTCTAAAACTGATATGAATCCAAAAAGGCAACTTTAGAAATTTTAAATGTCTGATGCCAGGAAGAAAGGGATTCAAAAATGATAAGTAGTTCAGAACCTAGAGAACTACCAAAATTGAGAGTAGCTACACGTACTAAACCTATTGAACGTATATCTGTAAATGAATTAGAATCAAAATGGCATTAGGGGAAATTCGCTAAATTACAGAGTGAGAGGAGAAATGACGTGTATCATCCAAGTGATCATCTCTTCTAATGACATCTCCAGAATGAATCCATGCTAGACCATTATCTAAAGAAAGGCCTATTACGACAATGAAGATCGGTTAGTTACGTTTAAATATGAATAGGTGCCGGATTAGGACGATGAAAATCAGTTGCGAGTGCTACGAAATACGTTTCTGGACATGGACATAAGGCTGCGGTTACAGTGGATGCGAATTCGTACGAAAATTAGTTCGTAGGAATTCATACGAACTCGTACGAATTCATTAAAAGTGGTCAAATACGTATTCGTAATCAGGCGGTTACAGTATATACGCCTTATTCGTACGGCGTCTCACGAATTCGTACGACTGTTCTGGTGCGAACAAAATATTTTGTTTTTTGGTCAGTTTTCGTAAGAATTCAAAGAGATTGAGCGTGGATGTTGAAAAATTAATTACACTTGTCGAAGTAAGATGAAAAATATAACAGTATTTATGGAGTTTACTTTCTACAGCTTTTAATATGTAATTGAAAGTAGATTATTGTTCTAATACATTCAACAATTATTCCAAAGTTCTTCATATGATTTCAATTTCCCGTTTCCAGTTGTAGATAAAAAATTATCAAGTACCCAAAAGCGTTTTTCTTTTTTCAGTAAAACAAATTTTATTAAAAGCATTTTTAACGAGTAAGATTTAGCATTTATTGCGCCTCTAATGTAACCACCCTGTTCGTACGTATTGTTACGAACAAATTTCTTAGGAATACGTACGAATAAATTTCGTACGAATTCGCTACCAGTGTAACCGCCGGCTAAGACGTCACTAATCAGCAGGTGATTGTTTACACATAAAATTTGACAATGAATCCACTAGAACATTAATGTAGAAGAAGAATTCAAATCGAAGGCCGTATAAACTATAATCGTCTGAGAAAAGATAATACAATTTACCACTTTTCTATAACATTTCGTAGAAACATATAATTTTACTTATTAGATAATAAAAACAAATCAAATCAAAAGTAAGAAAAAAATGTTTTCAAGACCAAAATAATTTAAAAAATCTCATTTGAAAATTTTACCAACATTTTTAAAATTTTATAATTTTTCTCCTTGATTATTTGTATTCCCAACAATATCTCAACCTTCAGTGAATATTTCTCGTCAGGTGAGGCAAAATTTATGACTCTAAGGTAAACACATATCTAAATATATGTTTGATTACTTAGAAACTTTTATAAATGTACCTCTATATTTTCCTGAAATCAAACAATTCATAACTTACAAAATAAATTATGTTTATAGAAAGCTAATAAGCGTACACCAGCAATATGTAATTTCTTAATGTGTTATGAAGTGCGACGCAAATTGGAGTTTCCTAATTAAAAATTTTACGTTTAGTTCACAAACACAGTTAATAAGCACATAAGCTAATATAACGACTTTTACTATGTTAAAGAATATTCTGCTGCAAAATATTAATAATTTATTGCAGTTATTTAATTTGTTTTTAAGAATAATAACGCATAATGACAGTTGCAACGTTTAATAAATGTTTAGGAATTGTATATCGCATTTTTTACAAAAATAATGGAATACAGGGACTTTAAAAAACAGCACAACTCTAAGCTGACAATCCGTCATCCCAAGAAGAGAAAAAGTTCATATAAACGTATCCGGCAATGTTTAGTTTTTAGAATACACAGTGTATGCCATGGACTCTTTCTCATGTTTATAGCTTTTAGGATTGAGCCACAGAAAATACAAACGTTTTGCCTGTGAATTATATTCGTATCATACTGGTTTTCGTAAAAAAAAAATGTTGCATGCAAATTGACAAAAGCACATAATATATACAAAATTGTAAGTTATAAAAATAATGTTAGGAAGATGGGTAGGTTCTGATTGGTTGACAAATAAATAAATTTGCAATTAGCGCTTGTGAGTTAAAATACTTTTGAAGTTAAAGTGAATCAGTTGTGCACAACTGACTTACACAAATTACTCTTCACAGAATTGACCAACATGTCGTTAGCTTATGGTGAAGCAAAGCAACAGTCATACCAATAGGTAAGAATTTAGATTGTCAAAGAAACATTCCGTCATAAGACTATATTTGACAATATTTAGTCGGTCGTTTACGGCGAAACTGTTCTCTGAAACAAAACAAACTTAATTTTGGACAATATATCAGCGTATCGTTGAAGCAGTTATATGGAATACTGTTCAAAATTACGCAACTACAAGTACAAGAATTGTTGCAAATAAGTTGGAAATATCAGAGTCCTCTTGAGGATTCTACATGAGCAACAATTTTACCATTTTATTAAAGTTTAAGAGTTGTTGCCCAGGGATTTGCTTCCCAAAGTCTTGCCAGTGATTATTAAGGAAAGTAAGGCTTGCTAGAAATTGTTTGTTTGTTGTTTGTTTCACTATTTATACAATTGGGCAGGCGAGAATCCAAATTTATTGAGAGTAGCCAATTTACAATATTATTTTTTTCACAATTTACACACTTGGGCCGGCGACAATTCAAGTTTATTAATAGTAGCCAATTTGCCATATTAATTTTACTTCAACATATAAACGGGCATTATTAATAATCAAATAACTGGGTCAGTTGTTTTATCCAATAGGCCTAACCAGTTATCACATCTACATTTATCGCTTATGCAGTTCCAATATGATGGAGTACCAACAATGGATAGGATGTGGAGGTAATTAACCTGATTTAAATGCTTTGGGGTTTTTATATCCTTTGAGGAAAATTGTTTATAAAATACCTGTTCAAACAAGAGTAGAACTGATGCAACTAACTCACGCAGATAGTGGTCATTTTGGTAATTATGTTTACGTTAATGATTCTTTTCAATCAGATGCTAGATTACCGAAAATTTACAGCCACGCATACAGATAAGAGCGCGGCCAGAGTATGCCCGAAACGTCTTATGTAGAATGAAGCGAAGTCCTGGTCTAAAAATCCGTTTTAAACAATCTGTAAATGTTATCAAAATAAGAAAAACTACATACGTTTAGCATTAACTTAGAAATACTAAATATCGAGTAGAGGCCCATTGAGGTCCAAACTGAAGGCAAATGTCCTGAATAAAGAATATGAGGGATTCAGCAAACATGAACATCGAAATCCTATTAAGAACCGCTTACGACAGAAAAATTATGCTGCAGTTATGCCATAATTCGATAATAAGAAGGCCAAGAAGAAGAAGTTAATTTTTGATAAGTTTACTGTTTATTTAAAGTTTTCAAAAATATTGTCTTGCAAACCAAACATTTTCGAACCTACATATAAGTGAACGTTTTCCTTATTTTGAAAAAAATGAATTTAAGTAGCAAATGTCTGGAAAATATATCAAAAATATTGAAGACGATCCTAAATAAGCTTTCCGGCATTGAGTTGTAAAAGAAAAAAAAACACTGCAGATGCAGTCAATAAAACTTTAGACCTACAGGACAAGGCAGTTGAACTGAATGAAGGAGAATGACATACAAGAGAGAGAGAGAGAGAGACCTCACTTTTCTACAAATCGTAGGAAATAACTCCGAAATTTTAAACATGTAAAATTAGCTTTTCTCTTTGTCTTTTACGCTCGTTAGTGCTACATTTTTTTTAACAAAAGTGCAAACGTAAAATGTTAACTTTTTACCGATGTTATATATTGTAAAAAAAGAGAATGCAAAATTAAGCCATCAACATACTGGCAAAATAACAATATATGTGAGAAAAATAGTAGCTGTTCACACTATATATTTGTTTTTTTAAAACATATAAACTGAAATAAAATAGTCTTTATTCAAATACAGTTTTTCAAATCAACCTTGTTTAAAACACTAAAAGGGTCAAATCAGGATTGTATGATGTGCCATTCTGGAAAAACTCCAAGTCTAACCAACGACGAAGTCCGTAACAATATATTTTTTTTGACAAACACAATATTTTGTAACTTTTCAAATATCCAAGAAAATAAGAATTAGTAGTTATAAATATTATGATTCACAACGAATCCAGATAATTAAGTATACACACCTATTTACAAATTTCCAATACTTATCTCTCACAAAAAAGAAGTGAAGAGATAAAACCCCAAAGAATAGAAGGATAAACAAGAACTTCCTCAACATTTATTTAGAAATTACTTATCAACAAAGAAGATAAAGTATCTATATAAAAAGCTTGATATATTGTTAATGTTGCATTTGATCACGTGTTAAACATTATTCTTGAACACCAGATAAACAAAAACTGATAACTTCCGCATTATACAGACATAACTCATTCACCTTTCCAAGCTAGTTAAAAAACAAAGTCATACATGGTGGTCCCTGACTGTCAGGATTATTAGCATTACTTAATAAGTCACCTAATTTAATATTTATTTTGGAAGGAAACAACTCGTCATGACAATTTCGGTTAAATTTATTTATGAAGTCGTATATATGATATTGACAGTTTACTATACTTACAATTCAATAAAATTAGATATACAACAGGGTTTTAAGAAATAAGCAATCATAGTAAGTTATAATAGTTTACTTGTTTTTCAATGAAATATATATTTAAAAAATATGTAACTTAGACGTTACAGGTAACCAAAAAAATTTCACTTTGCTTGACTAAGATATTGCCACTAAAATAGTTTTAATGTAGTAATACGAGTATGCTAAAAAAATATTAAGGCATGACACAGTCTTATCTTCAAATAGTGTAGAACAGGTGTAAAAATATATTATTTCGAAAATGCACATCTAATTTACATATTAATTACTAAATTTTACAACAAATATTAATAAAAATATTGAAAAATGTTTACATGGTTTTGTATTGATAATATTAATGGTTCAGAAAAGCCGAATTACATTATAAATTTCACAAAGAATCGTAGTGCATTGAATGAATGAAACACAACAAATATTTTTTTTGCTGTTGGATTATTTGAGATCAAACGTCTATATAAACAGACCGCAGATTTAGAGAAATTAAGATATCGAATAAGCGATGAAATGAGAAGAATTAGTTCAGAGATCATTAGTAGAAGGTTTGCTTCTTGCTTTTGCTTATTCCCAAGAGCCACATGGATGGCATTTCCAACCTTTGGCTTAAATGAATAACATTGTAATTTTGTTTGTTGAATAATACGTAACGTTATTTACAATTTTTAGTCTTGATTTTTTACTCCCCTTGCTTTATTGAGCACTCTTGGATGTTTTACTGTTAATGATAGATACATCACTACCTACTATTACTGTATTTCTGAGACAACGGTCTATCCCAATATTTAAAAAGATATAAGTATCAAATAACAAAAATATATAAGTGTCACGTAGTATAAAACGTATGCGCGAATAACAACTAAAGAAAAAATAAAACCAGCCTCTGGGAGGGTGTGTACAAAAAATAAACAGTTTTATTGAGATTCATTCGTTCCATAATTTAGCGGGTAGTTCCAGGGGGCTGCCCTTGAGGTGTTTTGCTGACATTCTCTGGTGTCTTTAACGAGTACCTATGTATTTTATAAAAATATTTTTATATGATAAAATTGAGTTTATTGATTTTTTTGTGTGAAGCGTTTAATGATACTAGTACGAGAACCTATCTCGCCTTGTTAATTTTGATCCGAACTTCAATTTTCTAAAGTTTTTGTGAAAGAAATGAAATTATTTTTGATGAAAAGTGTAATAGACTGTGTCCTGATCATTTTGTTACCTTTGAGGAGAATTTATGTTTCCTAATAAAGAAATATTGGGTCTCTAAAAACAGATACATGCACAAAGTTTATCTACCGTTTGGATAACCAATGTTGTGGAGAGAACTCAAAAATCACCAAAATGATTATTACTCTGTATAATAAATTTAAAAATATAATAAAATTAAAATTATTTTTTACATACGGAAACTATGCCAATATCCTTATGTGAATGCATGTGAAGTACGAGTAATGACGAAGGTGAAAATCTTTATGAAGATGTTGATTCCAATGAATATTTCACGTGCCGCAATTAATTAACCAATATGAACTGAAAAGACCTGGTAGAATTTCTTACGTCTCCTGTATAACAATGGACTTATTGATATCAAACAAAAAAGTACGATATTATCGGAAGAGATGTCAAATTTACAGCAGTTTTTCTACAAGAGATAATTACTTTAGCTTATGTCATGATATTACCGGCCTTTTTAGTGTGATGAATCAAAACTGCGATTCAAATAAAAGGAGAGTTTATTCATCAATTCTGGGTAATGTTAGCCCAGGTCATTTACGAAAATACGTGACAAAATTAATAGTAGAACAAAACCAACATCAACATGTTTTAATGATAAAACATGATAAAATGACATACAATTCAAAATTGTTTATCGATGAGCTTTTGTTTTATACTCAAAAAAATGGTAACAATTTAGTTTTTTACCTAAATACAAAATCGACTCGTAAATCCGTGTTTGCTACTCTGGACAATGTTGTAGAGAAATGAAAAAACTACAAGCTACTATACGCTCAATTTCATTAACTGGTTCCTTAGATAAAGGAACGTTTACTCGAAATTGCAAAAAAAACTTTTTTTAAATGACCATATTACCTCACCGGATGACCCTATCGTCATTACTAAACAAGGGTTGGAAAGTAGAAGAGCTTATCTAGAGACCCCTCATCTCAGTTTTCCAAAATTTAAAGTCTAAATACATATAATAGTTGAAAATATTTGTCCATTCTGACCTGATCCCTGTGAACGAGTCCAGTCAATTGCTAAGAGGTGGTACCTGTGAAACTTAATCCTTACACTAAATAGTCTTATTGTAAATATTAAATTTATGGAGACACATATTTATATTTCTAGCCTAATATGAATTTATATAATACGTTTAGTAAAATGGAATACCAAAACTCCATATGCTGCTGTAAATTTTTTTTCTAATTGATTCAATAAAATATTAAAACATATATGAATATGTAAAGAAATTTGTCCTGTCATTTATTAGAAAACTTCTTAACAGGAATCTAAATTGAAGGATATAAAAAAATACACTGTTATCCAATTAAAGATTAACATCATTATTACAATTTGTATAAGCCCTTCATATTTATTTAATAATAAAATATATATCTTAACTTTAAGAACTAATTAATGGCAGGCTAAATGTCTTATATATATATATATATATATATATATATATATATATATATATATTAATATTTGATTGAATCATTTACAAATGCCTTTTGCATATTAAAAATGACTGCTCCACATTTTTGTTTGTCTACACGGAGTTTTTGGTATTCCATTTTGCTAAATTTACTACTTAAATCCTTATTATGCTTAGAAATATAAATATGTGTCTGCATAAAACTACAATTTGCAATGAGATTATTTATTATAAGGATAAACTTTCACAGGTACCACCCCTTAGAAATTTCTCAAATGGACTCGTCCAAAGAGATCAGTTCAGAATGGCTAAATGTTTTCAATTATTTTATCTATTTGTATTTTAAATTTAGATACTGAGATGAGGAGTCTCTAGATCAACTATCCAATACTGGTTTAGTTATCCCGTAAGGTAATTAATATGGCCTTTTAAAAAAGTCTTCCATAGGTAATGTATATTAGACAAGAGACACAAGTGATTTCCCCAAAATAGTGATGCCAGCCTTGAAAATAGAATATAGGAAAACGATAGATAGAATAACACAATAAAGCTACCAAAAATATTGACAACATTTCTAACAATGTAGCAAGAAACAAAATTCAAGTAAAAACTTCCAGACCTTCTCAAGCACTAACCTTTACTAATTTCGAGAAATTATTAACTTCTATTCTAAAGCACTTAACGTTCTAAAAACCTTTAAATAACATCAGAATTACTTATTGTTACTCTATATGCAGCTTTTTTAAAATTAACCTTACATATTATATATTACGTCCTTCACATGGGCGGATCCACAGTTAGTATATTTAATATCAAAACGAGGTAATCTTAACCCCAGGAGCCTAGAAGAGGGTCACTTCTATGGGTTTAAACCACATAACGACTATTTTAAATGTAATAAATCAAGAAATATGAGTTTAAAATTATATTTTGGTAAATTTTGTACAGGATAGCCCCCCTGAAGGATGAAATCGCCCGCCCCCCCCTCGGAGACACGTGACTGGATCCACCCCTGGTCCTTCAACTAACTAAACAGCATAAGTAAACATTTTTGATTGTTTTATTTTATAATATATACTTTATTTATCATCCAAGTTCCTCTAAATTTTCGATGCGTTTTTTGTAGGACGATTTGTCCTTGCTCTCAAAATAAGCTTCAGTTATATGCTAATCTCGTCCTCAATGGAGACATTTTCCCCTGGAGCATTCTTTTGATATTTACAATAAGTAGTCGCTTGGGCTTAAATCTGGAGAATACCGTGGGTGAGAAAGCAGCTCGAAACGTAATTTATTTATGTTAACCATGGTTTTCATCAACTTGTGACAAAGACTCTTGGTAGAACCGCACTTTAAACTTGGGCATGTGTGGTCATTTTGCTTGATTTCTACCACACAATCTATTGATTAATGTCACGTAATATTCACTATTGATATTTTTATATTTCTCTAGCTAGTCGACGAACGACATACTATGCGCGTCCCAAAATACGGGGGCTACAAACTTGCCAGCGAACATTTGAGTTTTTGGTACGTTTAGAGGATTTTCACCGCCTGCTATTTTTGACTCAGATGTATAGTCGTGGATCCATGTTGTACCCAAATGCAAAAAACACATACCGATGCAAAAAAGACTTGAACAACTCCAAACTGCGCTTTGAATTGTCGACGCGATGCTCAATTGTTCGTGTAAAATTGGAAACAAGTACCATCAAATATCTTAAAAGTGTCAGCTATCTGTTGCAACTTCACTTTAAAGTCTTCCAAAAGTACTTTGTGGACTTCGTCCTTCAAGCCATTGTTTGGTTTCAACATTATTTTTACTCATCAAAACAAACAAATTTTAATTAACAGACGATTTTTTTTTCTTTAAAAATTAGGAAACTAGTGTCACTAAAACCCCTGTAAACTGACAATTAAATTATCCCGAAATTCAGACGTTTCGTATGAAGGTTGGTTGGTACGATCCTCAAATCATAGAAATATGTCAAGTGCTGTTATATGTGTCAGATAGGAAACTTATTGTGTAGCAGTTGTGTAGAATATCTAAATAAAAGTAGGCTATTGTTAACATTATTTGAAGGAATCTTAATTAGCTTAACAAGATACCAGGTATTTCTTTTGTTTTATTGATAGTTATGAGCATACGTTCATACATTTACCATCATTTAAATATCTCTAAAAGTTATTGAGTGTACTTGGTAACATAACTAAAATCATATACTGAAACATAAAAAGCAACCGGTAGTAAAAAACGAATATGTTATAACAAACCACAAATCCAACACTTAATTAAAATTTTTAGTTGCTTGGTATGTCAAATAATATTGAAGTGCGTTTAACTAGTTCAAAACTGATAACATAACAAGAATTTACAGCGTGGCATACAGAAGTATTGATTCCACGACACTAACATACGTTTTTCAATTTGACAATAATATAATTCAAGAAATAGGGAGCATATATGTTACACTTATCAAAAGTCGCCTTATCTGTGGAGCTGAGACTTGGTGGAAAAAAGAAAGCAACTGATGGAAACTGGAAGCAGTGACTATGGATGTGTTCAAAAGATCATTAGGAATATTACGCAGAGAAAGGATTTGTAATGCATTGGCTCATTATTAACAGAAATAGAGAGAATACAATAGAAGACTACAAAAAAATGGAGTGGGTTACCTTGAGTCGGAAAAAAGAGAAGACCGAAGAAAATGTAGAAAGCAGAATGAATATGAGCGAAAGAGACCTTTCAGAAGAACAATGTAATGGCCGTCTGAGTTGGAAACTAGGCATCGGACAAGGTCGAAAGATGTTTTAAAATTAAAATTGAGATCTTCAACTAAAGTTTGCTTAGCAACGGTTTCTCGTCTGACTTTACTTTTTCACGTTCCAAGACTCATAACTGTAGCTAGCACACTATGTTCTAGGATTGCAAGGATTAAAAATGTATTGAGTATTTAAAATGAAGAATTACTTGTTTAATCACTCGACCACTCTAATGAGTGGTCTGCTTATTCCACTGTACAGATAATTATGGATAAAAAAGTTAAACAAGGAGACAGAATTGTAGGTGCTAGGTGATCCTGTAGAAATCTTAGTTTCGTAGATTTGTCAAAAACTATATTGGATATTGTTTAATCAATATTCAAAATTTAACTTACTGTGAATACTCAAATAAGATCAGTAATGGACAAAAAAAGTTTGAAATATTTGATGTTTATTCTGCTTCAAAAATTTGTAAAAGAATCTTACAATACTTCAGTCAACAAAAAATTTCGTACGCAATTTTCGAGATTAGAGTACTTACAAAGACATTCCTGTCAGAATAACTAGTTATTTCTTTAGAGCTCAGGTAAGAGTTGAAAATACGTTACTTAAATATAGGTACTTCAAGGGTTGGACCATCCACCATAACGCTAAAAAGAGTCATACATAGAAACTACAATTTTTGGTGGCTCCATGTTATACAAAAAACGAAAAGTAATTTCTTAGATATTCCAAGAATCGGAGGTGAATCCAGAGAAGAGCTTCAGGGGGAGGGGGGGAGAACTCGTTGAATAGGAGGACGATTTCGTACGAAATTAACCTAAGCAAAACGAAGGTGTCTGTATGGTTTTGGATGAATTGTATTCATTGTGTATTAAAAGGTGTAGATTTTCGGTTTAAACTTACAAAAATCATTTTTTTATGAGTTCTTGCATATAAGATTTCCTAGTTTTAGTTTGAAATCAATGTCCTTGAGGCTTTAGGACTGGACACTTGCAGCTTTCGCCTCTCCCTCTTTAGATGCCAAACGGAGAAACTATACTCTTCAAATACGTATGTATACAACGAATGAATATCATATTTTTTATTATTTTTTCAAATTTAATTTAATACATTGATTTTTATCTAAAAGTAGAACAGAAGCATAATTACTTGGTAGACGGTGGGGTAAATTAGAACTGTCAACCAGTAGACAATAACAAATTGTTTGAGATGCATATTCTCAATAAAAGTCAGAAGTTTAAATATTTCAAATCACATTTTTAACTCTAATGTTTAAAAACACTCTTGATTATGATTTACCTTCATTATTGCATCTTCAAACCATAAATATTGTGAAAAAACTAGTAGTTTATACTGTTCAATGTAGCGCCAAAATTGACAACTAAACTGATCGTCAAAACTGAACTGGTTTTCCTGTCAATAGTGGGTGAGTCCGAGAACTTTAAATTAGCAAGACCTATATTCTCGGTCAGCCGATTTGATAATTCTCGGTTGTAGGTAATTAGTTTAGTTTGACGATTCAAATGAGTCAATTTGTCATGGTGCTCAATAATTAAGTTTGACTGTACAGCAATTGTATGGGCTGAAGGCAACTTTGCGTTTGATCCACAAATTCCTTTGAAAATTGTGTCCAAGCACACTTGGTTAAATGGCCATTATTAATAAGCAGAAATGCCTCACCATTATATCCGGAAAAATTCAGTGTTTGATAAGTTTATGTCATAAGATTATTTTTCAATTAAACTTAATTTCATGAGCATTAACAATATTGTTCTGTGTTCTATTTCAATTTAAAGTTATCCACCTCCAAAAAACACCCTTTGTTAATATATGTACGGACAATAATAAATAATACCCATTATGTTTATTCTTTATTGTCAACTATATAATACTGACAGAAAGCTGTAAAGAATAGATCCAGTCATAATGAGCACCTTACGAGCTTATTTTAGCATTTCAAAACATAAATGATTTTTGTCTACTTATGTTACTCTCTTGTGCAGAAACTTGAACTACTAAAGTATTCAAATAATACTCTCAATATTAAAGTTTGGTATGGTCAAGTCGGGATAAGTTTCATATTTAAATCAAGGAAAGTCTTTAAGATGATTTATTGTTTAACCGTGACATAACAAACAATAAAACAAACCTTAATGATGATGTAAAACAAAATCATGCGTTTTTCTTAACATGTTAGGCAAGTCAATGTCAGAAACATCCAGTCGAATTTTGATGCTTATTAGGTTGAAGTCGAAATTGATGTTTATTAGACGAATGGCCATCACAAATTAAATAATACAAATAGGTATGATAGTGGTAGAAACATTTGATACACAGCCTAAGGTAATCTGACCCATGAGCTTGGTACCTTTAAAAATGGAGCGACGAATGATCTCGCAGTCAATAGCGGTGTTATTTCAACGTCATGTCAAGTTACATTTATTTCAGTTTTCAATAATAATCTTTTCCATGACCATTTATTCAGTTAGAAGGACATAACCAGATAGCTATCCAATAACCTCTATAGGGATCATTTGTTTCTACAGCTAAAATGTTCAACATTATTACGGCATCATTGAGTATCTAAAAAGAAGTATTAAGGTTACGTTTGAGATCTTGGTATCTTTATTTCCGGGATTAAAAATAAGTATTACCATTTTTTGTAAAATTGCCTTGACCTTGAATTAACTCAAGGTCGTCGTTAAGGTTAAACAAAATATTACCCCAAGTTTTCAACAACTCATGTCAAAAACCATGATTTTCTGTCAGCGTTTTAGACGCGCTTCAAATGGTAAGCTTCTAACCCTCAAAAGTAGTCCCAGATTCTTGTAATCGCTTTGAAATGTTATTTCCGAGTACTGTCAAAAATCAACGCTTATACTGAAATACCTGCACATAATTCACAACACATACACTAAACGAATTTTTAATAATCCTTACTCGTGAACGTATATCGACAAATGCTGTCAATTGAATACATTCCCTTAAAATTAAATTTTTCCAGTGCGAAAAATCAAATTATTTGTAACAGTTCACAGGCAAAATTAAAAAAAATTAAATTAATAACACGCACTCAATTATATTACAAAAATAACTTAATCCGCCAATGATATGAACGTGAACAAGTTTAAAACAACGAAACATTTAACAATAATCGCAAGAGTAAATGATGAAAATTATTATTTTTTATTATGTATTATTATGTATATTGTTGAATAATGGTTGTTTAGTATTGACAGTTAGACACTTATGTATCGTTTCAGTTATTAAATAACAAATATGACAATTTTAACTTTGACAGATCGCAAAATTATGCGGCTATTTTTAATATAGAAATCAATTGTAGACAAGTTTACCAAATAAACTTTACATTATAAGATCAAGAAGTGTTATATTTTATGTGAATAGTAATTGATGTTAAAACAAGATTATTAAAAGAGGCATAGAGGCAAAGATGTAAGTTAAATCAACAGTTTCTAATTTTGCTTAAATTGCCTTCTTAAAAGCTTCATATAAGATGTGGCAAACTGCAGTTTAAAAAGTTCAATACAACAAAAATAATGTAAATATTCATCATGTGATCCTGAATCACATTTTCTCCGCTTTGCACGTGACATGGGAGTATCGAATATTATTTCTTAGAAAACATTATAATTAAACTTTTAAACAATCTCGAAAATAAGCATTTTTTATAACAATGATTCAACTGAAATTATCCCATATTTCACTTTTTATATTTAGCGCCTAATCATAGCCATTAGAAAACAACCCTGCGTCGTATCTTCTATACAAGAAAAACTTATTTAAATTAGAATTTAAAAAATAAGGATGTAGCAATTAAAATTTGCAAATTGCGTTAAAATACATAAAATTATCAGGCGGGCACTATTAGCATGATATATTAAATAAAGAAACGGCCGACGAAAACAAAACTATCACGAACTATAATAAAAGATTTTTTCGAAATATCTTCAAAAATCTGCACTAAAAATGGCAAAATTCTTCTTTGAATTATTAACCACATGACACAAACTTGTGACCTAACTACTCACTGACCTTACGATAAAAAAATGTGACAGTAATCCACTGCAACGTCCACCGCAAGACCACAACTGAAACGCCTAGGCAATGATTTGACTCTCGTAATGAATAGTCACATGATATTCATACAAATTGTGTACTTAAGTCGAGTTTAAACGAAATATTAACAATGGTGATAACCGTATCTTATAGACGATTGTTTTTAGTGGATCTCTCGCGTTTTTCTGAAATTCGATTGTTGTTATCTGATTTAGAAATCATAAAATGTAATTAAATGGATTTTATCTTAACGGGATTGAAGATAACGACAACAATAAAGCAATCTTTGATTTCAATAGGATTGTTCCATAAATTCATACTGTCGATAATTAGTAATGGGTGAGATAGAAATGAAATAAATCATAATTATTAAGAATTAAAATCATATTATGGAATAAAGTGAATTACTTTTCGTCTGTTTGTTAAACGGTATATTTTCTTACTGGCAAAGAAACTTATTTCGTTAATCGTATTTATTGAATCTTAATAATAAAAATCCTAAATATCGATAAATAGGTCTTGACTTTCTTAACTCCTAAAATAATATTTATCAAGTAATTATATATAAATATTTAATAATTACTACATGACATAATTAGAATACATTTCTTCAGTGCATTAAATAGAACAGCAAATATGTATTTAACTGTTCCAGAAAATATATTTTTTGCTTTGTAGGATATTTTTTTTTAATTTTTTTAGTTTTTAATAAGGTAGACGCATTAATTATGCTTTTGCTAGCTGAAACGTAAGATGAAAAAACAATACTATACCTATAAATAAAAGTATTTTTTATTTATAGGTATAGTATTAGCTAATTTACAAATACCAATTATCGAGCAATTAATTGGCGAATAAATGTGTCCAGAAATCGCGGAAATTTTTGCGTCCTACATGTACCCAATTCACTCAGTTTACAATTGGGGTCTTCATAGTTAAAACTATGGAGGGAAGAGCTAAATAGGAGCATCACTGTATACGAAGAATGTCTGCCAAAAACCATTAAATTAGGATAGCGCTACTCTAGCAAGAGGGATGAGTTTAAGCGGCGTGCCAAAAGTCGTTATATTACCGAAATTTTGGTAAAAAATATATTTTTTATATACCCTTGGTTCGAAAGATGGCAAAATCAGCGAGATAGCATTAATCTTATTTGATATTTACCAAATTTATATCATTTCATCTTTTAACACTAGCACCAATCTGTTCACTTTTTGAACTGTTATTTAGTGCTTTGAGAAGGACACATTTTTCAGACAATTTCAAAGAACAGCATCATCCCTTAATTATACAATAACCACACATATCTCAAATTAATTCGCATAGTAATAATTCCACCAAACCCTGGAAGTAAAATACTTATAACTTCAACGAAAGAACTAAATAAGCGACTGCATAAGTGCGAGAACAAACGTGCCTTGATATGAATTCCAAATGGCAGAAAAGCACTACTCCATTCGCATTGGCAAGAAAACCATTCGCATTCTAGTATTGAGAATCGCTCATATCTTATCGTTCATCACTCGATAGATGTTTAACCGTGTTCCTAAACATTCGATTATTTTTCATTCGAATACTGTGATTCTATAATTGGAACTTTCGAGTGATTCTCAAATCAAATGGCCGATTATATTTTATTCGAGTGATTCCATCAATAGAGGTAACCTTCAAACGTTGGTACATGGTTGTTGTCATTGTATACGTATTGCTCTGCTATCATATCATATTTGTTTATCTACTGGACTTTACAAAATCTACAAACTAATCCTTACCTCTAGTCTCCATAATTGGTTCCATGTTGACGAAAATTTTTCTTTAACAAGATAAGTAAGAAGCTTACATTTAAAAAAATAGATTTCAAACAAGACCGTTTATCCGAATGCTTATTGATTAAACATTTTATTGGTACCTATCCACTCTAAACAGAAACAAAATTTTAATTATTTTTTATAAACGTAATCTACTCTTGTAGTTCCTGTAACTAATTAATATGTGAGCACTGGGCGTTCGCAGTTTAATGTTATTATTTATTACGTTAATAAATAATAACATATTACAAAGATCGGAAAGACCTGATATTAACTAATACATCATCTATACAATGTGGTGTTAAGAGATAAAGGGATAAAGTTTTGGAATCACCATTGTAAATAAACACGCTAACGGCAACTTGAATCACACCGCGAGAATCCCTTTTAATTAAATTAATAATATGCACGCAAAATGTCGGCTGGATCGAAATATCAGTTTGCACGCTACTCCTAGGGCTCGACATACAATTGTACATATAAAATATAAAAACAAATTACGTTTGCCAGGTCTAATTTCACAAATGAATAGAATTACTATACTTAATAACTAAAGTGTTAGGATTTATTAAAGATATTGCAGATATTCTGGGATCGATTAAAATTATTTGAAAATCAGTGGAACTTTCAGGTTAGGTTAGATTCACTTACTGAAATGTGAAAAATAAAATTTAGACATGATTGTCCTTTCTGACTCTCAAATATATGAACACTAATGTAGTGAAGTTCCAGATATGTTGTCAAAGATAACGTAGGTAATATGTATGGTGCGTTATATGATAAAACTAAATCAGTGTGAATTACTTATTTGAAAATATTACGATTTAACACAGTTTGCCTAAGTCCAATTCTTTTACTGGCGAACGGTATTTTAAATAAAAATCATAATGTATCATCAGTTTTAGTCTAGCCTACAGAAAATCCAATTTTTTTACTATTATTATAGATATATTCAACCAACAAAAAACAGTAGTTAACCCGTCAGTAAGAGTAGGTATGTAGTTTTTAAAGCAAAGATTAAGGCAGCCATTCTGCAGTTAGTAAAATGAATTATCTACAATTAGTAAAATCAAGGCGGAATTTAGAGAAACTGGACTTTAACATGTGCACAGAAAACTGGTTGCCCTGAAATTGCTACAGAACATGCAATTTCTAAGTATGTAGTGTTACGTGTGCTTCATACATTATTACAAAGTCAGGCTAGTGCAGGAACTCAATGATGTTATCTACATGGCATAGTGAATCGACAAAAATCCCAAATCGTACATACCAGATTCATAAATCTCTTAACATATGAGAATTAAATCAGAAATGGGTAAGCAATTTCGGAAAGATTGTTCATGTCTTTGATTATTTTGCCTGTAATAAAATAATCGAAATAGGTAGGTATTCAAAATAAAGTTGAAAAATGCTGCGCTGCGGCCTTTTCTGGGTGGTGAATTGTTTCATGTGGAGTTATTTGGTACCAAAAGTCTATATTACCAGTCAGAAGAAATTAGATTACTTAAGAAATTGAATAAGTGATGAAGGAGAAGAACTAGTACAGTCGTCATTCTCAATGTATAAGGAGAATGTATACATAGGTTTGCTTGTTGTCAAGAAGTTGAAGGATGCTATTTCCTACATGTAGATGGATGGCATGTCAAACATCCAACATCTAGATGGATGACATTTCAAATATTTGGTTTAAATGGAGAATATTATAATTTTGTTTGTTGAACAATTTTTAATTTAATTTACAATGATTATTCGTTGCTAACTTTTTCCTGGTATTCTTTTTATTGAGCATGAGTACTCTTGGTTATATATCCTTTATTATTAAAAATAGACCTATCAATATCTACTATTACTGTATTTCTGAGATAAACGTTCTATAGAAATCTGTAAAAATATTTTAGTGTTTCATTTTTTTCCTTGCAGCTTTTTAAGAAAACCCTGTATCAAATACGTGCAAAAAACGGTAAAAACAGACTAAAAAATCGCCTTTTCTGGCATGTCGGCGTTTACTGTCTGTACATCATTGGAGCGTCTGTTAGTTATCGTGTAACTTCTGCTCGACTTGTCCGATTTAATACATATTAAAACAAAACTTTAGTTTTCTGGGGAGAATGGTTCAACCTATGCTAGGAATCAAAATTTAATATTAATGTAATTTTTAAACCACTGTCAAAGGAAATTTCAAGATTTTATTGTACTATAACAATCTAAATGGTTATTTGGAATGGTTGAGTGTGTGTGCTGACAAATTAATCTGCAGTTTCAAACCTTGACCAAATATTTTGGTAGGCACAAATTAGGCCATCATGTATCGTGTTTTGAAAGATGTTTGGCGGAAACTAATAAACAAATGCATATCAATGCCAAAAACTTATTTCCATTATAACCAACGAGACGTAAATCTAGACATTGTACGTAATGACTGAAAGCCGATGTTTTACAAGACTTTTGTGATCAGCACATAACAGCGCGATGCCAAACATTTCTGTTTGTTTATATTTTAATTTTGAGGTTAACCCGGATTTTCATATTATTTAAGGTGTTTGGGGTATTGATACTTGTTTGAAAAAAGTGATTGTCTTGTGTAAGTGAAAAACAAACAATAACAAAATGGTATTTCAGTGTTTTATATGCAGGAAAACGGCATATTCCTTTGCCTAATTATCTTTCCACAGATGGTGTCAGATCATAAACGTAGCAAATGAGTTATACAAAAGCTCATTTAAGCTAAATAAAACCACATTTTGCGTGAATAAAAGAATGTTTTGATAATGTTGATACATGTTGGTAATTAAACCATAAAATAGTTTTTTGTTATTGTATACATTTTTTATTGATTTGAAACATATTTATATTTTTGGATTATTTAGTTATATTATTTCGATACTGAACAACATGAAACTTTAATTTAGTGCTCACGGGACACCACTGTTGAAGCCGGAATATTTATAAATGTATCTGTGTCTCTTTCTATTATTGTCTTATGTTTCAACCCATTTTTCATGGGATCGTATATGAAAGTACCAGGTCCATATATATTAGTAGTCATTGTCTTTTATGCATTTGATGTTTGAACCGAACTGTGTTCAACAGGAGATTCCCCAAGAGTTGTCCTGTAAGGAAGGAAATGTCATTTTGGACACCGAATATCTCTAAAGAGCTTGGCGTCCCTCAGAGACCAAACACGTGCTATAAAAGTTCAGTGTTTCCATGTTTTACTCCCAGGTTCACTGGGTGTTTATTATACTTACTCACTTAACCTGCACCACCATACGGGCGGAACTAGTAAATATTAATTAAGGCAGGTATAATATAATTGAAACGTATGTAACCAAATACATTTAAATTTCTTGAATTGTACACATGGGCAAATTTTTCTGGTCGGTTTTTATATTTTAAATATTAAATGTATTTTTACTGCCTTTCGTTTCCCTAGCATTTTTCTAATTTCTCCCAAATTGTGTGTAACGGACTATTTTCTTGCATTCAATAAACATCGAAAAAAATGTGGCATTAACAGTCAATGACGTGGTAGGTACAACTTGAATCTATTAAATCAATATTTTGTTACCAAATTACTATTGTAAGTATAAACATTCAATTAAGTGTTTTGTGTTATTTTTAAGCTCATACTGGTGGTATAATTATGCGAATTCTAATAAACGTTTTAATTAAGATAAGCTATATCTATCTAACAAATTATTACTGGGTGTTGGTTAATCTTTCACATTAGAAAACAAATAATACTTTACTAAACAACTACATTAATTAAACGATAATAAATGAGTACTCTAAAGAGAACCGCTATTTATTATTTCATTTCGTAGAGCAGATATTTTTATCTTTGAAGTTAGAACTCCTTTTAATTCATAGTAATTCAAAACTAACACAGAATAATTACCTCTGTTCTGTGAAACTAACTTAATTATACAGCATTAAGCAATATTCACTATTGGCATCGACATCGCATTTAAATATATTGGCTTTCCTAAATTACCTCCAAATAAAAAGGTCGTGAATTATTTTATAGCTTCAGCCGTAAAGTGCTCGAATAATTTGAATAGTAAATAGATCAATAAGTTATTTAGTCTGTGCTTAGGCAAAGGGCCATTAATATATTCTCACTTTCCTTAGAAATTGGTCTTACATTATTCTTGGTGCTTGAGGTCAAAACTGTTTTCAGATTTTAGATTTTTAGTCTCACTTGTTGTCCTTCATTTGGCCTTCGTTCTTGCCAAATACCATGACCACTGCAATTTTAGGGATTATATGTTATTGTGGATCACGTCTATTACATGAATTTTATTTCTTATCCTCGTTTTGAGATTTAACCGAGTTCAAGAAAACTTCGACCCCTATATGTGTAATGTTATTGGAGTTGCACAATATTCCTATATGATAGTTTATGTGGGCTTATAAATAGATGTGCCACATTTCACCAGTGTATGTATGTTTCTATGAATGCAAGTGTATGTGTTAGTTCATGAATTTTTCAAAAACTAAATATCTAAAAAAATATTTTTTTATTGATTAAGTATCTTTCAAATTAGGCAACAGTGTAAGTTTAATCAAAATCGGTGTCGTAATTTTCCAGACTGAGACTGTTAAGTGTTTACCGGACAATCGAAAAACACGAAAATCACAATTTTAAAAAGATATTCAGCAACATAGGACTTTTTGATTTTTGGATGTTGTTTTGTAATAAGAAAAATTAATTCTCAACTGTTGAAATTGTAAAATAATTAATGATGCCATAGAAAGAAATAAAGTTTAAAGTAATTAACAAAATTCACAATAATTATTTTCTAAGTCATGTGCTCAAACTGATCACCGTTCATTCCTTGACAAAAAAATAGATGGTGTTGAAATTCTTCGACAACGTTTTGCCTTGCAATATCTCTGCGCTGATTTCATTAATATCTTGCCTTATTCGGTGTTTTAAATAATCAAATATTAGTTGGTTTACTCTTGTAGATTTTTGATTTTATGTAGCCCCTCAAAAAAAATCCAGGTTAGTCAGATCGCAAGACCATTCAATTCCATCGATGCGGAATAACTTGATTGAGATAAGCTCGTACTGCTGCTGCATATTGTGGTGTAGCTCCATCTTGTTGAATCATACGTTTCTATTAAACTCTGCGGAGTTCACAGTATCAGGAAAAAGTTGTCTTATTTCGGGTATTAAAACATTTTGTGTAGAATCCAATATGGTCGTTATTCTGTTATTTATTATGCCACTCCAACCGTTCATTTTAATAAGATACTGAGTGTGACCTTCCCTCATGCAGTGATCATGCAGTGATCATTTTGAGTACTCCCATACCGACAATTTTGCTTGTTTATCGTCCCATGTAGGGCAAACGTTGCCTCATCACAGGAAAAAATATTTTTAGGAAACATCGAATTCCCTTATTTAGTTCTCAAACCAGTTTAATTTTATATGGATGGTATTTCTTTTTTCACAATTCTCAATGTAGATGATTTCCTTACATCATTATCATTATTTATGTGAGTTTTCTTCAAACTTTAACAATATTTACAATTTCATTTCGTCGATTTTGATCTCCGAGGTTTAGGAAAATCTTTGACAGTTCCAAATTAACGGTATTTTTGTTCTATTCTACCACCATAGATTGGAAATTCGACGGTCAGGGTACTTCTCATTGAATATTGTGCATACCTCAGAATGCATTTTTGTTTTATCACCCACTCCAGTTAATATTAATATCTAAATTCTTTGGGTCTCAGAAATTCTCATTTAAAAAATTAAATTAATGTTTAGAAATTACAAAATAAACGATTAATAACTAAACATTATTAAGGATGAAATAACCAAGAATAAAATGTCATAAAAACAAAATGGCAAATAAATACATAAATAATTTTAAATTAGTCTTAAATGTCACAAAAAGATCCGATTTCCCATTTTTGCCAAAAAGATAGATAATAGACTAGTAAATGGTGACATGTATTTGACTCGAGGGCTATTTGTTTGTATAAAATAATTTTTTTTTCTTGATTAGCCACCTCCAAAAATCAAAAAATCCTGTATTGCTGAATACGGAATTGAAAACTCGTTTAAACGCGGTATCGCAGAGCTAAACCCTTTTAATATCTAGTATATCTGGGGTCTGGTCAATTTTCCCCTAAAGATACACTATGCGTGCCTTAGAGGGAATGTGCATCCCATATATTGTATGGTCAAGTCGGGAGAATAATATAAATACTAATCACTCCACCATGAAAAAGTACTTAAAAGAGAAGAAGAAGAATATAAGGGTGAGACGACTGTTAAAAATCAAACATAACAACTGTTTCAGGCTATTAACACATACACGTGTTCAATGCTCAGTTACTCTTTTGGTATAGTTAATGCAAGATGCAAGATTGACAGTGAACAATTACAGCGGAAAGTTCGAGTTCTACTACTGTTCGAGTTCTACATACTGTCGAACGTACAACTTTGCCGCAGTATGAAGGAGGAAGAGGATTGACCGATATAAGCAAACTACTAGTTCAACAAATTTCTCATTTGCTTAGTCATTTCCAGAAACTCGCAGAATTTTTTGATCTACACAGAGTCATATGCTAAGTTGATGACTCAACACCACTGCGATTGGCAGAACAACAAGTCCAATTGAACTAGCAGTCAACTGAACAGAAACTGCTCAAATGGAAAAAGAAGTCCCTTCATGGAAGACATATACATGACGTCAACCAAGATTATGTCGACAGTTCAGCCTCGAACTACTGTAAGTAATTCCAACTAATAACTATCTAAAGTACATCATTAAAAACCCTTCTATCAACAACGACAGATATGGTGGCCAAACATCTGAAACCATCCAGCACATCACAGGAGGTCAGAGGTGTGGTAGAAAATAACTACACGCTGTACTGGGATCACACGATATGACCGGTCGGACTGTTGCTCACAATATACCAGATATAGTTTCAGTAGATATTCTCTAGAAAAACAACCTTAATTGATATAGCAATCCCTAACAACAATATTAAGCAGACTGAAAAAACAACCAAATACGGGGATTTGGAATTTCAAATAAAAAGACAGTGGGATATGAACAACACACCGAACTATACCAATTGTTATGTCAACAATAGGTGTAGTCCCAAAACAGGTATTAAACATTTTAAAATACCTCGTACTGGACGAATATCTTTACCAACTAATGCAAACGCCGTCCTGTCAGAAAGTTACATTAAATGAACTAGAATACAGAATCTTTTATATTAGGTAATATTGTAAAGTTAATATTAGACTTTGTTTACAAACATATTTGCATGAATATTTTTGCTTACATAGGGAAGTATATCGTAATTACAATTGTTGTTGTGTTGACTGAGGACTTTGAAAATACCCAACAAAACTTCTTATCCACAAAGAGCACGAATGTGTAAATTGAGTTACTATGGGAATTATGTAAATCCTATAGATACTCCTATAGATACTCCTATAGGTATCTTCCTATAAAAATAAGTAAAAATACATATATACTAGTTACTGTAACATTTCGATTTTTCTGTTTTCTGTTTCAGCTAGCCGTCGTTGTCTCATTAGCCAACACCATTGATAGGTCTATAACCATCAAATACTGTAAAATAAATGATTTAAAAAACACAAAAATACTTCAATGAATCTGACTTAACTATAAAGTAAGATATAATATTTCACTGCAACAACTAAATACTATGATTATTATTTATAAGATGAAATCCCACAATACCAGAGATCATTAAAAATGAAGTCACGAAATTAAATGTGAGATGGGGTCACGACATAAACAAAAATAAAAATGGATAGGGACGAAACATAACATATGCGGTCAAAACAGATTGAAAAACTACAGAAAGGCTAAACCATGAAACTATTTTAAAAAAGTTCAAAAAGTTGGGATATTTAAGTAATCATGTTATATTGTGAAATAATTTTCAAGCATTAATAGCTTAAATATATCAACACTTCTCAAACCACTCTTCCGGTATCTTGCATAAGAATGGTTAAGCATAGCGACCCTGGCATTTCCTAGAGTATATTAAAGCTATTTGCGTTTTTAGACTAATTGGGAACATGACGTAATTTATCTCAAACCATTTTATAATAATCAGTTTCAACGAAAACAGTACAAGTAAAGTTAAGTTTTCTTCTTTTTGTTTCAAAAATATCAATATATTATTTTGCACAATGCTTTTTAATCAAGTTTGTAGTCTGCAATCTTACGCTTTTACAAAATTGTTAGAGCTGTTTCGATATTTTTAATATTTTCATCAAGATATAATTGAGGACAATAAGCAGTAATAAAGTGATTTTTTAACATTTTTTACTTAAATGAAGTTTTTCTGTGGATTGAAGGATAAAATGTGAAGCTATGAAAATTTGGGTTGAAATTACTTTCAATTAATTATCATAATGAATTTTCACCAAGTACCCGTTGAATAAATTCAGTATTTCAAGAAAACTGATATCAGTTTTTCAGCACAATGGTATTTCAAATTATATTCACCGGTGAAGTTCTTTTTCCAATAAAAATATTAGGTTTTACAACGAATTTTCCGAAAACGGCGTAATACCAAGATACATCCAGCTAAAACTCCCAAATAGAAGGCTAACAGCATTGCAGGAAAGGTAGAAATGAATGCTCCAAGACAGCGAACTCTAATACCGAAAACGAGAGGTTAGTAACATATATTTAAGGGAAAACAGAAACAAGAAAGTGAACTTATTGTTTCTGTTTTCCTTGCTTAGAAGACCAGAAATTTTCTAAGCGGAACAAAAACACAAACAACCATTAAATACTAAAACAAAATATACAGATCACATATTTTTTCACTGGACAATCATCATCAGAGAAAGGTTTCAAAAACAATATTAACAGTAATTGTTCCATAAATCATTTGAAAATTTATTGAAAATTGAAACTGCAATTGTTCCTGATAATTTTGGAAACAAATACATTTTTGCAATTATTGTACTAAAGATCATAAAATAGTATATACATTAAAGATAAAATTGAAGAAGACAACATCTTGTTCATTTATGCTGATAAAGGTAATACAAAAACTATTGATTTTTTAAAGTTCAGTGTTATATCAATTTCTCTTGAAAGGTCCCACAGACTTTTTCCAAAGTCAAAAGATTTAATACAAAATATGTCGATATCGTAAAATTTACACACCTTTATTCATTAATTAAACTTCAGAAACAACCTAACCTAACAGTTCAATCGCATACCCCAGCTTTTAATATCTAAATAATTTTCATAGATATTACGAAGTTTCATCTAAAGCCAAATTAATTCTCATATGATGTACAACATTTGTTTCCGAGTATACCTCTATCATTTACCATTTATATGATTTCTGACCTATTAGATAAAATCGTATTAACCCTACAATATAAACAAAAATTCTGACTGCATTTGAAACTGGTCTTGATCAAAATTACTTTGAATTTTATAACAGTTTTTCACAAGCTACAACGGATAGATTATGAGGAACATAAGAGTTCTTTACTGGCAGAAATCTTCATGGACAACAAAATACACCAAAAAGTATTCGCAAAAAAGTTTATTAATTGACACAGATATGTAGGGTTTTTTTGCATGTTTTATATGCACAAACTGATAATAAAAACGTTTCTTAACATAAACAATATCTACTCGAGTAATAAGTTTAGTACTGAATTTGAACAAAACAACAAAATCAGTATCCTAAAATTAAGAAACAAGAACGTAGAACGAAAACAGGATTTTTCAATATTTCATAAACCATCGATATCACCATCCATATAACTTCGTAGCAACCTTATCAGCACAACTAATCCGTTTATAACAGTATAATTCGTAGATTAATTTCCGAAAAACAAACATCAGCTAATTATGAAAAAGAAAAATATATAATTAAATAAATAACTGGTTTCAAATTGATTGCTAAATAAAATAAACTAAAAACACAAGAAGTCATCAAAAGGCGTTTATCGATAAAAACTAATAATGATTGGTTTAAAATGTTATTTATTTTGGTACACCAAGTCATTAAAAATAAACGGAATATTAAAGGTGCATTTAAAACAAACAAATAGTATAGGAAACTTAATCAAAAAGTATACAAATTGTCATGTAGCTCTTGTCTACAATTTAATGGGGTAGAGCGGATAAAAAAACGCATCGAAGGTTACCAAAGTTATTTTCTAAACCAAAAATCAGATTACATATTATGCCGAACATCTTGTGACAAAACCATTCTTGTAACGAAATTATTACATTCAGTCAATTAAGATAAGAAATTAAATATTTTAGAATCACTAGACATTAATAAGCTTAAAAACTTAGGCAAGTTGTTAAATAAACAAATAGATTTGAATCTATCTATACTATTATAAAATTGTAGGTTTGTCTGTTTGTTTGTTCGGGCATCACGTAAGAACTACTGACCTGATTTTGTTGAATCTTTTTTTGTTGCAAAGCCTATAGTTTGACTTAAAATCTGGTAGACATTTTATCTTCCTAAATTGACAGAAACGGTAGATATAGCGAAAAAACTTCTACCATGTCGGGTAATACAATTACACAATTGGTTCCACCGCACGCACAAAATTTAGATACTGGCATCAGCTTAGTTTTTATTCAAAATTCGGAATGTGCTAATGCAACATGTTTCGATTTAACAATAATCAACTGATATAACGAGTTAATTTTACAATTACATGGATTTAAAAAATCTAAAAAAGTTATATTTGGTGTCCTATAAGCAGCTGGATATATACGATGTGGTGGAAATAAGGGGAAGTGGAATTATTATTATACGGGGTTGTCCAAAAGGTTATATGAGTGGGCCATATACCGTTCCATATACCAAGTGGTTGAAAACGGGTAGAATATTTATACAGTGAATAAAAAAACTTAAAAAATTGTCGTAGGTAAGCAGTTAGGATCTTTGATTTATGTTCATAAGATACTATAGTTATATAAAGGGGTTAAAGAAATTTTAGAAGCAGTTGTTTATACAGGGTGTTTGAAATATAAGATGAAGTGGAATTATAGTTTATGTTGTGGTTAAAAACTTGTTTTATATTCACAAGTAGTTACATATATCGTATGGTTGAAATATGTAGTGGAGTATAATTACAGCTATACAGGTGGGTTTAAAAATATTTTAAAGTAATGGTCTGATCTACAAGCTGTTCCATTTACCGGATGGTTGAAATATAGGGTGAGGTAGGATTCTAAGGATACAGTGTCGTACAAAAATGTTATATTTGGTGGCAAATAAGTAGTTGCATATAAAAGGCTGTTGAAATATAGGGTAGCTTACAGTTAGAATTATACAAGGTGGGTAAAAAATGCTAGAAAAATTTTGTTATATAGCACTTGCATATATAGAGTACCTGAAGTATGGTGCGCAGTAAAGTTATAGTTATACAATGTCATTCAAACAAGGTTAAAAAAAGTTGTAAATGAAGGGTGGTTTAAATGAAGTGTGGAGAGAAATTATACTTTAATATATCTTGAAAAAATATAAGGAAAAAATGTGAAATAGGGTAGTTCATAATAAGTTGCAAAGAAGGATAGTTGAAACAGGGTGAAGAAGTGTTATGATAATTATTAAAAAAATGTTATATTGGTTGACTAATAAGCAGTACCCTATACAGGGTATTTGTAAAACATACAAGGTAATTCAAAAACATGTTGAAAAAATTGTTATTTTCGGTGCCCCATAAGCAGTTGCGGTTTGGTGAAATATATTCGACATTGATGGATTTATAGTTATACAGAGAGGTAGAAAAAATGTTATACTGGGTGGCCGATAGTAGTTGCAAATACAAGGTTATTGAAATAGCGGGTGGAGTAGATTTATAGTCAAACAGGTTGGATATATTTTTTGTAGGATAGAACATGAGCTGTTGCATATCTGCAATATCTGAAACATAGTTCATACAGTGTGATTAGAAGTATTTGCAAATTTTATATTTGGTTGCCCCTAAGCAGATGCACATACAGTGTGGTTGAAATATTTTGTAGAGCAACATTATGGTTATATAGGGTGGTTCAAAAATAAGTTGTAATGTTTAACAAATTGGCAGCGGTGTATATAGGACGGTTTTAATATAGATGGAAGTAGAGTTAGTTATACAAAGCGTAAAAAATTTTTTGGATAAAATTGTTATATAGGGTAGCCAATAAGCAGTTGCAGTTTGGGTGAGGGTTTAAATAAAAGTTTGGTGTTAGGGTGCCAAACTGTGTTTTTATATTGACCCACGGAGGGTTCCACATCATTTCCATTAGGATGGATCAAAAAGTCTTAAAAAAATTGTTATATAGGGTAGACCATAAACAATTGCTTTCTACTATATGGAATATCTGAAATATGGGGAGAAGCAAGATTAAAGTTTTAGAGTGTGTACCACAATGTTAGAAAAAGCTCATATAAAGGTTGATTAATATATAGAGTAAAGAGAAATTTTACTTTAAAAGATGGTTAAAAAATATCAGAAATAATTGTTATACAAGGTACACCATAAGCAGTTGCATAGCTGAAATATAGGGTAGAGAAAAGTTATAGTCAGGTGTTCAAAAAATTATAAAACAGCAGAATATACAGGATGGTTGCAATATAGGGTGAACTAGAGTTACAGTTATTCAAGGTGATTCAACAAATGTCGAATAAAATAGTTATATAGGATGGCCCATAAGTACTTGCAGTTTGGGTGAAATATATTCGGTATTGGTGGATTTATGGTTAAGTAGGGTGGTTCAAATAAGTTAGAAATTTTTTTATATAGGATAACCCATATGTTTCATGAGCTATTTCTTTTTGCGAAGGCTTGAACATTCTGTACGCGGGTGAAACCGCGGGTAACGGCTAGTAATTCATATTAGTAGTAGTATTCATATTTGTTCAAATCTTAATAATTATTAATTACATAAATTACACACAATTATCCTTCTACCGACAGTAAATCCCCATTTAAGTAATATAGGCCTCAATTACATCATAGGTAGAATATTTCTTGAAATACTTTAGACTGTTCTTTATAAAGACATTGAAAATATCCAAACACGCCGAAAACTTTTATAAAAACGTAATATAGTGGAAATTTTGGTTGAAATTTCTGTCAGTTAATTATCGAACATTTCCTTGAGGTATCGGACGAATCAATTCAGGAACAATCTGTTGGTATTCACAAATACAATTTGAAATAAAAGCCACAAGTCTCCTATACAATTTTTTAGTTTCCATAACCGAGCAATTGCATAACATTTTTCTTTAATGTTGTTTTAGAAACAAAGGGTGCCCATAATTGTTACGACCAAATACTTTCATGATATTCTCTGCGTCATATTCAAGATAAAGCCAGTTTAATTGTCAGTAGAATCACTTTCTAAGATTCCTTATTTATATTAGAAAGTTTCCATTTGGGATTGGGCTCCACGCATCTAATTGCAGATGACAACCTTTAGATGTCATTTAAAATTTATAAGCGTGTCATTGATTACTGGAGGGCTATCCTTTAGGTAATCAAATACTATTATAGTGGTCCAGTCAAAGAGCCAATAAAGCAATCAGCAACTTATATGGTGTCTTGAATGGTGTGATTTTGAATGATTATGGATGATTTAAATTAATAAGGTATAAACAGAATAATCATTAATTTGGCGATCTATTATTGAAAACGGATTTAATTAATGTTACGTGAACTTAACATATTTTAGAAACTGAGAAAATATGCACCCGGTATTTATTCTTGAAATACCTCACTTCTGAGAAACTTCAATACAAAATAGATAAAATGTAAAATATTGAGTTCGGACATCCCGGCTGACACTATCAAATAAAAATGAACTACAATTTTATAAATATAAGTTATAATATAAAATCGTATTTAGTAAGTTGTCGAAAAAACTCTCATAAATAACCAACTAAATTGACTAAATATTGGCACACCCTGCATTCTAGTCTTTATAACGAATGCCAAGTTCCGTTGTATCAGATGTTTACAAACATTTTTCCATTATATTTAGAATGCCAATATAATTTTTACGACACAAATTGTTGTAGAGCGACTTCTAATTACCGTTTTTTCACTATCGCCAGCTACACTTCTGAAACTTACAAAGGCGATTAATTCTGTGACTCATGCAATTTTTGTAATTACCATGACATTAGTTCTGAATTTATTACTTCTTATACTAAAAGTGAACAACAAATTATAGACGCTCTTCGAGATTTCATTCCTTTATACGCGATATAATCACTGTTTCAGGTCGGGAAAAGCTCCGTCACTTGAGATTTCAACAAAAGAAAGATTTCTCAAAAAAATATTTACCGTCATGACTTTGCTGGCACATGCGTAGTTTAACATAAACATTAATAACATTATTGTATATTTATGTAGGTATTTCAATGATAGGGCCTCTAATTCCGACTATCCGTACTTTGGTGCTCGCTCCATTTTTGATATAGTAGTTACTTCAGATAACCCTACAGCTAAAAGTCCAAAGGTGTTAAACCACAAGACCGTGGAGCCCAATTCCGGTCACCAAACAGAGAAATGACAGTTAATTTATCAGTGGCAGTTTTGGAGGCATTGTTTTTTGATGAACCTGTCGTGAATTTCCTAAGCTCCAAATCTGGCACTTTTGCCGATTAATGAAGCCATCGATATGAATATGTGCCTCATCACTGAGAATAAGTTTGTTCACAAAATGGGTATTCATTTTTGTTTGCCCAAGGATTCAGTTGGTGATCTCTCTTCGCTTTGCACGGTCTGTTGGCAAAAGTTGTTGACTTAATTACATTTTGGAGGCATGCAGATTTACTACTTACTTATTTACTACTATTTACTAGTTTTACTAAAGATTTACAGATGTAAATCTTTAGTAAAAAGACACTGAAGAGTGGTTGTTCTAATGCTCAATTCTTGTGCAAGATCTCGAATCGACATCTCTGGACTTTCGGTCACATTCTCGCGATATACCGCGGTGTTTCGTTATGAATGACCTTTACCACTGAATTCAACCAGTACTTTCGAATTTTTCGATTATTCTTTTCACAATAGATGACCGAATATTGGACGTACTTTACCCATAGTGGTCAAAAATAATATTTAACAATTAGGTCGCGTTATTGTAGCGTGTAATGCTCCATATTTACTAACCCCCATCTGTCAACTTTCGATCTGTCACGTTAGAATCACCTGTCACTATCACTGTCAAACATGGCGGGCAATTCATATCGTCCCCCGTATTGGAACACCCATTATATTCAGTGGCAATCCGAGGAGGGAGGTCATAGGGGTCATGACCCCTCCCCTGAATCGTACAAATGAAACTGACATATGACCTAAATTAAGCGATTTACAAAAATTAGATAAATAATAGATCTTAAAAAAAATGGCAGCCCGTGCTCCGGAGTACATGTAGAACATTAAATCTCGCCTGAACATGTTCAGAGTTGTATGTCAAATACATGGATACTTTTTGGAGGGATCATTCTATTGTGCAAACTTTCGTCAAAATTGTTTTTTTAAACTCAAGTAGTTCATTTCGGAAATGACTCAACTGATTTGCTAACGTCACTTAATAGAAATATATTGTTCCAAACACAATAAAACGGAACAATGACAAAACTACTTATTGTAGTTGAATGTAAAGTGTCTTACCATCTCAGGTGGTTTTCTATTGCCTTTACTGTACCTCTTGTTATTACATATACTTGCTAGCTGCTTTTATCGTACCCTATAAAAGTGACAATTCTTTTGCTGCGTTTATATTGAGTTGTTTCCCTGTTTATGATACAAATATTACATTGCTAATTGCTACTTTGCATATGCCCTTATTTCTGCAGCTTTTTCGGATTTCCCTCGCTGTCTGATACACCTTCATTTCCTTTACATTGTTACAATTTATTCTTCTTAATATTTTTTCTTAGGCAGCTTTAAAATTTGTCTCTTCAAGTATTCGTATTGTTCCATATCCTGTAAGATTTTTTTCACAAATTGATTCAATCCTGTGTAGTTCATCTGTTTCGACACTTTCCTGCTATTTTCAACTTTCTGATTATTTGCTGATTATCATGAATTTTGATTTTTTTTATAAAATTTGCATAATATATTCCCCGTCTTATTATTGATCCTATAGAAAGTATATTAAGTAGTAGTAGGCAATTTATCGATAGGCTGGAGTATTTTGTAACATTGGCTGCTGCCTTAAGTTACATCAGTCATGTGGCTATTTAAAAAATGAGAATAAATAGCTCTCTAATTGAAATAAACAACTAATTTGTTGCTAATTTGTTAGTCGAAAAATATTCCCAAATGTTGTTATTAATTTGTGACATCATTCACGACTTGGTTGCTCGAGCAATTCTGATTGCTGCCACTTAAGCCTTAAGCTGCTTTAGCCAGGTGGGTATTTAAAAAATAAAAATAGATGTTGAAAGGACACCGAAACGTTTTTGCTCTGTGTTCTGAATCTGCACTCATCTTGATAGCATCCCGATATATAACAGTGCGGCGGGCGTGTTGAAATTCACAAATAAGGACTACTACATTAAAAGTCCTTTAAAAGGGCGTTAGAAATCTGTATAAACTACTTGGGTCTTTTACTGCCATTTTATTCTGATCAATTTTTTTTTCCACAATAGCAATATGTTTTTGAACAGGTACAAGCTTTTTTGTAACAAGTCCGAGCTTAGCTGTATCTTCTTTAGTGAGAATAGAAAATTCTTTTACCTTTTTAATTTCTTTAATTCTTTCGTTGATACTGA
Organism: Octodonta nipae; assembly: GCA_034190945.1. Lineage (NCBI taxonomy): Eukaryota > Metazoa > Arthropoda > Insecta > Coleoptera > Chrysomelidae > Octodonta > Octodonta nipae. The sequence continues at coordinate 85,481,509 of CM067216.1, read as the reverse complement.
AAGTTAACAATAAATTTTCTAACTCTTTCGTTGATAGTGGCAATGACATCTCTGAGATATCCAGTTAAGAGGCTTTTTTTAGAACCCTTCTCTTATTGCTAAGGTCGGACATTTACCACAAGATTCATGATAGAGTTCGAAGAATTAATGCATGAAGTAATTTTACTAGATGTACTATGAATTCTGCACATGAGCTGATTATCGCTAAAAATACAACAAGCATTTGAAAATTCATAAGCCTTAGGTATAAAAAACGCATATTTGATAAATTGTTACTACTGGAATTTGCTAATTGTTTCAAAACAATACACAAGCAATTTAAATTAGTCTATTTAACTTTTGCACTTTGTAGTAGCTTTATTTCAATGACCAAAGTACATATAAACATGTGATTCACCTGATGACGATAGCAGATTCAAAGCTATTGAAACGTTGACAGATCAACTATTTCAAGACGCTGGAAGTTCAAGGAGACTTCGAGGATATACTTAGAAATTAAGCGTGGACAGAAAATCAGTCAGTCATGTAGTCCTTCAATTACCTAATAATCAGACAATGTTAATGCCTCATAATTTGTCAAATGTCCATCAAAAATCCTCAAAACACTAAACATTCTCATAAAAAGACAATTTTGCTAACGAAAAGTGAAAGTTAATCGCAATTCCTCTCATTTATACTGCAATAAACTTGTAAATCAATAATGCGGCACCCTCGCCTTGACTCACATTTATATAACGTTAAAAAGGTCAATGCTTTAATTTTTTGTAACAGACGATGGGTCTTGTGACAAGTTCTCACTTCATTGTATAACTCGATGCCTTGAGACAGTTTCTTCTTTTCGCACCAGTTTATCGACCTAGTAAAAGAAAGGCCAGCTACATACTTCGTATATACCAGCTGCCTTTATCTTAAATTGGAATAATTGTAGACCTTTCATTTATAAACTTGCAACAATTACATCTACGAAGGCAATGAACTAACACTCACGAAATATAGGGAGGCTCATCGAAAACAGTCCAGCTAGGTTTACTGCTTGGTATGCTTTTTCAAACGGGCTCTCTATAAATTGCATCATACGTAAAGAGAGTTCGATGATATTGTCCCGCGTCCCGACGATCTGTCAAGTTTGTACCGTCCGTTTTGTTTTCGAAAAATATGTGCCACAATGAGTGGGACTGAAAGTGATAACTATGACACTATCTTCTCGAGATTTTACAATCCATTGAATGCAAGACAATATATTGTTTCCGGTCGAGAACTTCAACTAACCGAATTCTCAAATTACTATTATGTTTTTCTTACATACAACCGAATTGGATGTTTAAAGCGAAAAAAAATCGGCATCTAGGAGTTCAGAGAAAACTAGCCCACAGGGACCCCAAATCGGGAGTCGTACTTTGTATAATGCCGTTTCATTGTGATTCCTAGACTAGAAATCACACGAAAAAAATCTTAGGCTGACTAAAACCTATCAGTACAATACTCTTTTTGGGATTTTATAATCCATTGAACGCAAGACAATAGTCTTAATTTCTAGTCGATAACCTTCATCAGTTGCGTTTTCCTCAACTGATCGAAATTTGGACTTGCTATTATGTTTTTTAACTTACATCGAATGTTTCAGAAGAAATGAATACAAACTAAAAGTTTTAGAGAAAACTAGCCCACAGAGATCTCAAATCGGTAAAAGAGACTACACACACTACGACTCTCAATTTTAATCGCAGTTTTTGAAGAGGTAGCGATAAAAAATGGACTTTTTATCATTATTTAATTATATAGACAGCGCTTGAAAAGAAAAATCACCAAGGTGGAATAAAAACGGAGAACAGCAAGTACATAAAAATACTTAAAAACAATCATAAATAAATTTAAAAAAAATCATTTATATATATATATATATTATTAATAAAATAACTATAAGAAGCCTTAAATCAAATGAAAAATAGAAAATGTTAAACTATAAGAACTGATCCAATACAGTGGCATAATATTAGAACTTATATAACTTAAATTAGTGTTGGAAAAGGAAATGAACAGCAACTGTATGCAATATAGCAGAACTGATAACACAAAAAATGGTGCAGAAACCTATACGTAAACTATAGAACCATTAGCCTATTAATTGTACATAATAATCACTTTTAATGGGCTGAAGAAAATATCTGACGCTTTGTTAATAGAAGAACAAACTGCATTAAAAAAGAAAGATCTTGCATGGAGAATGCCATAATAATAGAAATAAAGAAGAGACTTTTACAGAGTCAACCAAATCAAACTACAGGAAATTGTTGAGAGAAGGTGATGTCTCAAGCATTTAATAGGAATTATTCAACGACTATATCTCATAATGACATTGTAATAAATAATAGAGTAGTTAAAAAAGAAGTGCATCGAATCACCGACATTATTTAACAAGCATAGACGATGCTACAAGGCAAGGGAAGACAAATAAACTCTGGAATTAAACCAGAATAACCAACCTACAGAACAAGTAACACATTTGAATTTTCTAGGGTTCGGTGTGACTGACGAGTATGAGGACTATATGAAAACAAAAACTAAATAAATTTAAAAAATATGTTGTAGTATAGGTTACACAGAACACTTAGAAACAAAAAAACTAACATCAAATTTTATAAAATTCAATAAAATGAAAACATGTTTTAAGTGACGGAAGTTAAAATTGAGACAACATATAATTTATTTATGTTTATCCACATTGCTAGTTTAAATGCAATACATAAAAAAAGAAATATATAAACTTTACAAAAATCATTGTAATATGTTTTGACAAATTATTGAACTTTTTAAACAGTTGACAAACAGAACCTTTTGAAGTGTAGCGTAATTACTACCAGTTCTCAATTAGAGCATAAACCTTCTGGATGTAGCCTGCAATGTACAAATGTCGTGCGAATGATAGAAAGAGAGGGGAATAGGGAGAGCAAGAGCTATTTCACTCGATTAATAGGGGCAGCCAATGAGCTCATTGGATGCCGTTCCCAATAGAGTGAAACAGCCTCTTACCCTCTCTGATACCCTCTCTTTCTAGCCTTGGTACGATATTTATGCAACTGTAGGCTAACTCTAGGAAGTAGATGTCTAAGAGTTCTCAATAGATGACCTGTCCTGTCGGATCCTGTTGTTAAAAAATCAGATGTGTAGTTAGGTAACTTATTTTTTATTGCCTTTCAGATAAAAATTAGGCATGCCTCTTCTATCATTCGGGAGACATTTAAAAATCTCTCATCATATCGTCGATTTTTGTATGTCGGTCTTTACCAAAAAGGATTCTCATGGCACTATTTTGTAGAATTTGAAATCTGGTTACACCGTCTTTATTGTACACCAAAAGCAAAGTATGTAAAATGAGGATATATAATATAATACATTATTTTTCTTGTCCACCTTGAAAGTTTAACGGATATTATGGAAAAGAATCCTATTTTTATTTAACAAGTATTTATTAGGTTGACCTGTATGTATGTACGTTACGGAAACTTTAAACGTAATTTTCACAAACTTTATGAAGTCTGATAAACTTGAAGATTTACAAATGTGTCAAGCGTCGATGACAATTCAATTATTACACACACAACTTTGTTATAATATTGTTACGAGAATTCGTCCGACAGCTGGTGCAATCGGCCATCAACCAATTCGTGGAATGGACGTTATTCCGACACTTCTGGGATTGTTTCGTCTCTCAACAAGCCGACCGCAGCCGTTATTGGGAATTCCCTTAAAGCTTCCAGAACATGAAAGAGTTTCCCGATTGTTCGTGGACTTACCAGACAATTCGAAGAGAAATATATAAATATGAACAGCTGGCGATAAGAGGCATTCAGTTTTCGACGGTCGTATTGTGCAGTTCAGATAAAATGTAAATAGTAGTTTCTGTGAATATAAATTGTGTTAAAGTAGTGGAAATAAATTAGAATGAGTTGGACTGTGTTTTTAAATAAATCCGAGAACTGAACTGAATCCGAGTGTGAAAATAAAAAAACATTACAATATCGTGACTGGGATCATCATGATAATATAGTATCCTGATTCGGATCATCATGATATAAAATCTAGATTAGTTTGTAGGTTAATATTTGAATTATTAACACAACCGTATTATAATGGACAGTTTCTAAGTTTTATTTGACAAAATTGAAATTTTGAGGAAAAAATTTAAAATAATAAATGATTTTGAATCAATAAACTTCGAGAAAAATCCTGAAAAAATGCATTGAGACTTGAAATGAAGACGAATCTATAAATAAAAAAAGTAATTTAAACCATTTGAAAAAAATAGTAAAAAAAAATATTCGGTAATTTAATGTAATTACCCCCTGTGCGAGGTCGTAAATTTCAACAACCATAACATATGAGGGCAGTTACCCATTTATGACGGATTTTTAAACTGTTTGAACTAAAACAGAACTTGCGCCAACAGGGTTGGAGAATTGACATCTCAGCATCTTACAAAAAAGGCACAACTTATTGATGCTACAAAATATAGGTGATGAAAATGTAAACCTCTTATACCTGATGACATTAATAAGGTCTTCCTCAGCATCCAGGGGGGAGGGATGATTCTGACATACCAACAGCCCGTACCGATTTTGATTAAGATGGTATACATGTAATTAAACCAATATCGATACAGTTCCAGCAAAATATAGCTATGGTCAAGGGCGTACCCAGCTTCTGGTCCAGGGAGGGTCAAATTAGAAAATAATTTGGTCAAGTGCGAGTTGGACTCGCATACTTAGGGTTCCGTACCACCTTCAAGATTCGAATATTCCAGTTTCAGACAAGCAGGGAATGAGTGCATTTTCTTATACTTACCCTTATATATTTTAAAGGAAGCGTTTTAAATTTATAAAAAATATACACTTTGATTTTCCACACATAGACTTTTTACTTTATCTGCTTTAGGATTCGCTTGATTTTTATCACAATACATATGTATTTAATTTTCTAATTTGGCCCCCAAAAAGTAACATTAGAGTTTTATTTTACTAATAAACTTTCAGAAATGCCTTTTATAATCTACTGTCTGAGTTTTGAGGCTCTGTAGATTGGAAGAAAAACGGCAAAATTTAAATTATAAATTATTAAATATGTTATTCAAATTATTTAAAAATGTAAATAAAATATATTTTTCAAATTTTAAATAGTGTAGTTTCTAAAGTGGGAATTAAGTCGATATATTACATGATGCGTTTGAAAATTGAATCTTTATTTTCCATTTAATTGTATAATTTGTCCCTAAAATTACTATGAGGGTTTTCTAGTAATTTATTTTCCGTTTAATTCTATTATTTGGAGGGCAAATAATAGAATTAGGTATTTTTTTCATATTTTTCCTATAAACAAAAAAAATTAGGTCTTCGAGTTTGGGGAATAACGGGGAGAATGGGTAATTTTTTTAAAATATTTTTTTTTATATTTTAAAATATATTAAAAATTAAAAAAATAAATTTGTACCTATTCGTCATAATGAGCCCTAAGATTTGATATATTACATGAGCCGTTAGAAACAATTATAATTTTTTATTTTCCATTTAATTCTATAATTTGCCCCCCAAAATGAATATTAGGGGTTTCTTCTTATTGTTCCAGTAAAGTTCAGGTGAGGGGCTATACTTCCAGTTTTTCAAAATTTTTCAACTTATGGTTTCGGAGATAAGGGGGGGAATGGGTAAAATTTTTTATATTTTTGTTAATATCTTTTAATTAATTTATTTTATAAATATGGAAGAAATATATTTATTTTCGTCATAATGAGCCCTTTTTTTGATATATAACATGATGGGTTAGAAACAATTTTAATTTTCCATTTCTATAATTTGCCGCCCCAAAATAAATATTAGGGGTTTCTCCTTAATTTTCCAGTAAAGTTCAGCTGAGGGGCTATACCTCCATTTTTTTTTCAAAATTTTCCAGCTTATGGTTTCGGAGATAAGGGGGGGGGGGAATTGGTAATTTTTTTTATATTTTTGTTAATATCTTTTAATTAATTTATTTTAAAAATATGAAAAAAATATATTTGTTTTCGTCATAATGAGCCCTTTCATTTGATGTATAACATGATGGGTTAGAAACAATTTTAATTTTCCATTTAATTCTTTAATTTGCCCTCCCCCCAATAAATATTAGGGGTTTCTTCTTAATTTTCCAGTAAAGTTCAGGTGAGGGGCTATACCTCCATTTTTTTTTCAACATTTTCCAGCTTATGGTTTCGGATATAGGGGGGGGTAATTTTTTTATATTTTTGTTAATATCTTTTAATTTATTTATTTTAAAAATATGAAAAATATATATTTGTTTTCGTCGTAATGAGCCCTTTCATTTGATATATAACATGATGGGTTAGAAACAATTTTAATTTTATATTTTCCATTTAATTCTGTAATTGGCCCCCCCAAAATTAAAAGTAGAGGTTTCTCCTTATTTTTCCAGTAAACTTCAGGTCAGAACCTATAAATCTATTTTTTTTCAAAACTTTACGTTTTATAGTTTCGGAGATAAGGGGGGGAATGGGTAAATTTTGGTACATTTTCGTTAATATCTTTTTAAATAATTTTTTTTAAATATGAAAAAAATATATTTGTGTTCCTCAGAATGAGACCTTTCATTTGATATATTACATGATGCGTTTGAATTTTTTTTTTATTTTTAAATTTTTATTTAATTCTATAATTTGGCCCCAAAAATTAACATTAATGGTTTCTCCTTAATTTTCCTGTAAAGTTCGGGCAACGCTCTATATTTCCTATTTTTTTCAAAATTTTAGGCTCAGTAGTTTCGGAGATAAGGGGGGGGATGGGTAAATTTTGGTATATTTTCGTTAATATATTTTTAAATAATTTTTTTTTAAAATATGAAAAAAATATATTTGTGTTCCTCAGAATGAGACCTTTCATTTGATATATTACATGATGCGTTTGAAATTTTTTTTTATTTTAAATTCTTATTTAATTCTATAATTTGCCCCCCAAAATTAAGATTAATGGTTTCTCCTTAATTTTCCTGTAAAGTTCGGGCAACGCTCTATAATTCATATTTTTTTCAAAATTTTAGGCTCAGTAGTTTCGGAGATAAGGGGGGGGGAATGAGTAAATTTTAGTATATTTTCGTTAATATCTTTTTAAATATATTTTTTTTTAAATATGAAAAAAATATATTTGTGTTCCTCAGAATGAGACCTTTCATTTGATATATTACATGATGCGTTTGAAAAAAATTTTATTTTTAGATTTTTATTTAATTCTATAATTTGCCCCCCAAAATTAACATTAGTGGTTTCTCCTTAATTTTCCTGTAAAGTTCGGGCAACGCTCTATATTTCCTATTTTTTTCAAAATTTTAGGCTCAGTAGTTTCGGAGATAGGGGGGATGGGTAAATTTTGGTATATTTTCGTTAATATCTTTTTAAATAATTTTTTTTAAATATGAAAAATATATATTTGTGTTTCTCAGAATAAGACCTTTCATTTGATATATTACATGATGCGTTTGAATTTTTTTTTATTTTAAATTTTTATTTAATTCTATAATTTGCCCCCCAAAATTAACATTAATGGTTTCTCCTTAATTTTCCTGTAATGTTCGGGCAACGCTCTATATTTCCTATTTTTTTCAAAATTTTAGGCTCAGTAGTTTCGGAGATCAGGGGGGGGAACGGTCGATTTTTTTAGTTTTTTCCCCCAAAAGCACCCCTAAAATCAATTTTTTTTCTTTTACGATATGTACTCCTGATCGGATCACCAAACTATACATTGATACCAAATTTCAACCTCTTCCGTCCAGTAGTTTAGGAGAAAATGGCTGTGATGTGACAGAGGCAGAAATCCTGAGTGATATTATAAGGGTATCCGTATATTGTATATACGGAACCCTAAAAAAACGTCCTAGAGAGGGACAAATCAGAAAAAAATTGTCCTAGAAAGAGGGTTAAATCAGATTTTTTTTTTTGGTCCAGGGTGGAAACTTTTATCGCTCACGGCTAGTTCTGCAGGTCCAAGGGGAAGTAGCTGCCCTCCCATGCCCCCCTCGGTACGCCAAAAGACGAATGATGGTCCTGAGGTAGGCATCCACTATAGACAAAATGTAGTTATTTACTGGGGTTTCGGTTGTTTCCTACATTCTTATGTAGCTTTTTGACGCGGAAAATTACTAAATGGTATTCATTTCATATAGAAGAACTAGACTGCTCAAAGTTAAGGGGGAAACATCCATGTAATAGTGATGCGTTAGATGAAATGGATAGATTACGTTTATATGAATGAAATAAATTTTGATTCATTGGCACACTAATTAAAAATTGGAGCTTTTCGTTATAAATACTATTGATTACGTTTTGAGACTAAAGATTAATAAAACATATTATAGTTTAAAAACTAAAAAATACGCTTTAATATTAAACTGTACTAAAAAGTAGAAAATAATGTTTAATTATGAAGAGTTTGTGTCACAGCAATAGAACGTCCAACATTAATTTGAAAGAAGATTAAAATAAAAATTAAATTATTAACAAAATAATTCTATTTATAGTAAAAAAGCATGGCGTGCAATTTAACATATTTACATATTAATCCTATTTGTGTAAACAGCTAGGAATTAAATAATTGTAACATTTAATATCAGGCACCCCACGCTTTTTTACTCTGATTTGAATTATTTTGTTTAAATGAAAATTTTATTTCAATTTTATTTCTAATTATTCATAATTGATTGTTGTTCATAATCAAAAATTATTTTCTACTTTATAGGTGGGTTTACTATTAAAGCGTGTTTTTTATTTAACTATAATTTTTTATCCAATTTTTTGCATATATATAGGTAAAGTCAGAAAAAAATGGTTCCACTGAAGGCGGAACAGGCTATACTGTAAAAGTGAAGATGAAGATTTTAATGAATGACATGTACCTAAAACCTTAAAATTTTTACCACATTTCAAAAATAGTATTCATGTATTTCTTACGATCAGGGATTCTAATGATTCAGAAATTTAAAATGGTTTATTTACATTCGCTACAACATTTCCTCTTATGTTACAATATAAAAAATGCACGAATGAAACTGAATTTATTATATCTATTCAATTTCAGGGTCTCTTTGTATTCATCTACACCGCAATAATGACTGAGTTCATACTTGACTTGGCGGTTAAAATGATCAAATATCCGTGCAATAACGAGTTGACTACATTATGATAGATATGCAGTGCACACATACAAGCGTATTAATATTTTTATGTTATCTTTGATAACGAATCACTTGTTTTACGCATTGCAGGCAAACCAAACTATCTCCAATACAGAATATATTTTTTTAATAGTATGAGCAATGGCTGTATTTAAAACACACAATTAGAGATTACAAATATCGGAAAACACACCTTTACACCAAGTTATACAGTAGTAATGCTCCGGTTAGCTATAAAAAAAAAGAGGGAGGCAAATCGGAAAATATTGCCCTAGAGAGAGGGACAAATCAGACTTTTTTTTGCTTTTTGCTCGGGGGGGGGGGGGGCAAATAAGCAATTTTATGGGATGCTTTAATGCTGCCACCCCTGTCCCCCCCCTCGGTACGCTCATGTTAAGTGGTGTTGTATTGTATATCATGTAGTCTAACATTATTCATAATACTAAACAGTAAATTCGTTATTTTAGACTACACTCAAACTAAACAACTAATATATGACAAATTAGTCGGAATTTTGACGTTATTTGTATGGGTCTCGGTTAGCGTTACTTATTATCCAGGGCAGCAAAAACAATCACTGAGCTCCATCTTGCAGCAAGTAATATAATTTATTATGGAAATGTATATTTCTCATAAGAACAAATGTATCTCACAAGCAACTTTGACACATGAAATAAAACTATTCTCTATGTTTTCTATGACTGAGTACCTGAGCAGATCAAATGTTGCGAAAAAAATCCAATGGACCACGGCAAAAACAGCCTGGAAAATGGCAGTTTAGCCACTGACATACTACAACCCCTTTTTCTTAGTACTACTATATTTAGATTCTCAATATGTTGTTCGATATTTTTCAAAAATAAATAGCGACTATTGACAAAAGCAAAAAGACAATTTGATTTAATTGACACATAGCTGGTAATCTAAAATATTAGAATTACTACGACAAAATGTACAACAAATGCAAAACTTTCACTGAAAACAAGTCAATATAAGTATATGTAAGTACATATTCATAGTATCGTCATTTTTTACTATTTTATTCGAAATAATGTCTTCAAAAGGGATGGCACAATAGTCTAAGAACTAATTAATTGATTAGCGGAATCACGAAAATCGGTTTCCTTGGGAGGGGTATTTTTGTTAGATTTGCTCACTTAAGCTTTTGCATTCTTGCCGAACGGTACTTTTCTTTTTGAATGACCAGTTAAAGCCAATAGGGGCATTATGTTTTCATTCCACAATAACTATAGAGCGAGTTCAATAATTTCAGTTGTTTATTCAGATCTGGCCCCAAAATTGTTATAAAGATTTCGAGAATATTAATATTTAACATATGTGAAAAGTGAAAATGACAAATTGTTACCAGTGGTTCGTCAGACTAGTCGCGTCGGCTATTTTGCATTCGACCAGCGCACACTAAAAAAATAGACTTAAATTGTTTTAAAAATGGCTCAAGAACTCAAATTTCCACCAAAATCAATATATTTTTTAAAATATTCATTATCGATTTTTTTTAAAAAATTGTCGAGGCCAAAATTTTTTTTATAATTATGGTTAACACTGAAAATTATGGGAAACTCACTAAAATCCTTTAGTTCTGGGGTCAAATATAAGTCTAAAAAGTCAAGGACAGGTGTTAAAATGCGTTTACGGGAAATACTTGAAGCATAACATTTCAAAATTTTATGTCCTTTACTCAAGGTCACATGTCAAGGTCTTTTGAAGGTTAAATTCAAGAAACAACAAATACTTATAGTTTTATACTGTGAATTTTAATTGGAATGACATTCCCTTGCTGATTTTAATCTGTTAACAATAACGGATTCGTAATTATAACCGACCTTGACTTCAAGGTCACAGGTCATTTGAAGGTCGAATTAAAAAAATAGCGAATACTCAGTGGCTGTCTATCTGTCTGTCTGTGTTTGTGTCTGTCTCTGTCTTTCTTTGTTTGTGTCCGTCTGTGTCTGTATCTGTCTGTATATTAAAAATGTATTATTCTAAATTATAATATATCAATTATAGTAACAATTTTAATGAGCTTAACTCTGACTACTTTTATAGAAATAAATATGTGTTCAGTTTTTATAATAAGGCTTTCAGGTTCATTATATAACATTTATTTAAATAAATCTACTCTAAGGATACAATTATAACATCAATGTTGATGGTGAAAATAGTAAAATAAAACAGTTTATGAACGACTGTAATAGGTCTATATCATCGTGAATATGCATATAGGTGCATATTCATGCACTCCAGACACTATAAAATAATTAAATTAGTAATTTTGTACAAAAATCATAATAAAAATTTCAATTTTTAAAACTGTCTCTCGATTTATAATTCGATGTTTATTGGGTGGTACAGAAGTAGCTACGTATACAAGGTGGTTGAAATAAGATATTCGAGTTATAGGACGGAGGGTTCAAAACATCTTAGAAGCAGTTACATATACAGGATGATTGAAATATAAGGTCGAGTGAACTTATAGTTATACAGGGTGGTTAAAAAAAAGTTATATAGTGTGGAACATAAGTAGTTGCTTATATTTAACATTAGGGGCGAAGTATAATAATAGGTATACAGGGTGAAGAAATTCTCAATATATTTTATTGGACATTTGGAACGTTGCTATTCCAGATAAGTCAAAGTTGGGAAGATTCTACAGCTATTTGTTATTTGCAGAACAATTTTTGAAGACAGCGCTATCAGAAGCAACAATTAAATTCGATTTAAAACAAACATATCAAATATATTCAGTATAATTTTGCATCAGGTAATGAAAACTGAAATGGTAAAAAATCGATATTACACGATATTACAAACTATGTAACACCATAAGTTTCAATTAGACCAATATTCACGAAATTTAATACATACGAGGTTTAATCAACAAATGAAATCTGAACTATTTCACGGTGAGAACTTAGAGTAACTAACTGAAACACTGGAAAGATTTTATTGATTTCATATCATGATTGGAAAATATAGTACGTGAAATAAGTTTATTTCTTTTAGTCACGTAACCGGAATGAACCTTAAAAGATATCACTTTTGTGGTTTTAAGCTTTTTGAGCATTTCTGTCATCTTTAATAAGATATTGGGTGATTAATAGCGATTTATGATTTTTAATATCGTGTGTGGTTTTACAATATTAATACAATAATAAATATTTTTTATGTTTTCTTGGGAAATAACACTATAATCGAAATAAAAAGCTGTATATTGAAAGAAAAAACCTAACGTTTCAAAGTCGATTCTGACTTCGTTGTCAATGGCTTTAAAATTTGCTGTTTTTAGATATACAGGTAGCACAAAAAAATCTCAAGATCATGTATTATAGTTAAATAGCTTTCAAGTTGAAAGAATTTGAAAAAGTTGTCTTTAGAATTTATAAGTGGCGTTCCTAGGTACGACTTTGTTATAAGATACTGCATTCGCCAAAAATGCGATCAAGAATTCTGCTGTTTCGGATCACATTAATGTCAGAAGGGAAAACCTAAGAAAAACCTTATGAACTATCCCGATACTGGGTTGCTCAAAAGGAAATGACCATTAATAATTTCTTCCTTAATTGTAGGTTTTGCCTAGGTTTTACCTTATGACGATAATGGGATCACTGAAACAGCAGAATAAATATTTTAAAGCCATTGACAACGAAGTCAGAATCGACTTTGAAACGTTTGGTTTTTTCTTCCAATATACAGCTTTTTATTTCGATTGTGGTGTTATTTCCCAAGAAAACATAAAATAAACAAGAATATGCCACAAATAACATTTAGAAGATAACAATACTAAGGAACGGAAGCAGAAATTCACCAAATTCTGAGAGAATTTCATGGTCAGAGTTTCCAAAAACAGTATAAGAAAAAATTGAAAATCGGTAAAGAGGAATTTGGAGGAACTTAGCAATAAATTACAGTACTGAACAAATTAAATGCAAGGTGGCCGCACTGTGTAGATAAATTGCAACTTTAATCAAAATCTAATCTTTCAAATCTCATATTAAACGAGCAATGTTTGAAAATATTGCAATATAGTCCGTGGGTTCAATTTAAAATTATAAAACTAATATTCACTTTCACTTTTCTAGACCTTTATTTGCATTAAAACAGCTGATTCAAATATGACAATAACATTTCCATATACGCTAGTCGTCGCGGCATTACTGAACTCTCCATCGTGGCTGCTTCCTTTATAAGACCAGCATAGAAAATTCTCGTAAAAATCATCATCACTCCTACAGGTGCCGAGTCTTTTCGAGAACCATTTTTTATCTCAAAGAGATTGTTGTCGTACTGAAATGAAACAGGGTCGGCTTTGGGTAAATTTCGTAACACTGCCCCCCCTTTAATTCTGATGATCCCGATCAGAAACATCCTCTCCATGGTAGGGAGCGAGTCGATCTAAATGAACCACCTTCAATTTAGCCTTGGGGTTTCGACGGATCCGGTAGACGTCGTCATTCAGCCTCTTGACCACCTCGTATGGACCATCCCAAGCGGGTGTAAGCTTTGGGGATTTACCCTTGCTCCGTTGGGGGTTGTACAGCCAGACTTTGTCCCTCTCCTGGAACCCGACTGAATTGGCCTTGAGGTCGTATCGCGTCTTCATCCTGTCACTGGTGGCCAACATCTGTGTTCGCGCTAATTCGTGTATTACCAGCATGTTATGTCGGAGCTGGTCGGCATAATCGTCGATGGCTTAGGGAGGTTCTTCGGGGTAGCCAAATGCCATTGCGACCAGAATGTATTTGTTCCCCCTCTCAGACTCGGGAAACGGACCGGCGACATCGACGGCAATTCTTTCAAATGGAACGCCCACATTGTACTGCTGCATTCTGCCGTTGGTCCGGGTCTTCGGCCCCTTGCTGGCTGCACAGATGGCACATTTGCGGCACCAAGCTCTGACGTCTTCGAAGTAATTCACCCACTAGTACTAGTAGTACCGCTGGCGAACCTTGTCAAGGGTTTTATTCATGCCCGGGTGGCCTCCGGTAATTCCATCATGTATTTCGGTCAGGATGGCTGGTACCTTTTTCTTCGGAACTGCCAGTTGGGACTTGGTTTCTCGTCCGTCACCGCTTTCCCAAACTCGCTTAAGCATTCCATTGTCTACTCTTAGAGAGTCCCATTGAGCCCATAACGATTTCAGCACGCCGGAGTATCTAGCTACCTCGTCCCATCGTGGCCTGGGTGCCCCTCTCGTTTTGAGTGACAGGATTGGTTCGATGTCTTGATCAGCCATTTGGTCCTGGATGCACTGTTCCGTTGTCCAGTCTTCATTGGCCTGCACTCGGATCTGCCTGATGGAGATACCCTCTCGCTGTTCCGTCTTCAGACAATGTCCGCATTCCGCTCTACAGGGTCTTCTGGATAGGGCATCGGCATTATTGTGCAAACGGCCGGCAGGGTGTTCCACCTTGAAGTCGTATTGCTGTAATTTCTCCATCCATCTGGCCAGTTGTCCTTCCGGTGTCCAGCAGCCAGTTGAGTGCGGCATGATCTGTTCGGATTAAGAAATGACGACCATAGAGGTATTTGTGGAAATGGTCTACGGCCCGTATTATTGCAAGAAGTTCTTTTCTGGTGACGCAATAATTTCTTTCCGGTTTCGAGAATCCACGGCTGTAATAGTCGATCACTCTCTCTTCACCATCTTGCACCTGGGATAGGACGGCCCCCAAACCTGTGTTGCTGGCGTCGGTGTCTAAGATGAACTTGCCGGACTGTGTAGGAAAGGCTATGATTGGGCTGGAACATAGTGCTGCCTTCAGTCGCCTGAATGATGTTTCGCAATCCTGATTCCAATGGAAGGTCTCTTTCTCAGTGGTCTGCCGATGTAGAGGAGCGGCGATGGTGGCAAATCCCTCAACAAAACGCCGGTAGTATGAACAGAGGCCCAAGAAGCTTCGGAGTTCATGTTTGTCTCTTGGAACTGGCCAATCACGGATGGCTTCTATTTTGTCTTCGTTGGTGCGGATTCCTGACTCGGATACTACGTGGCCCAAAAACTCTACTTCTTTTTGGAACAAGGAACACTTCTTCGAATTGAGTCTCAGGTTGGCATTATTAATTCTGGAGAATACTTCGTCCAGGTTCTTCAGATGGTCGTCGAATGTCTGACCCATGACCAGAATGTCGTCGAGGTATACTAAGCACGTCCTCCATGTTAACCCGCTCAGTACATACTCCATTAGCCTCTCAAATGTAGCGGGTGCATTACATAACCCAAAGGGCATGACCGTGAACTGAAACAGCCCTGTACTGGTGGAAAACGCTGTATTCTCTCTGTCGTTTGCGTGTAGACCAACCTCCCAATATCCACTTTTTAGGTCTAGTGTGGAGAACCAACGGGAGCCTGCTAGTGTGGTCAAAGTGTCATCGATTCGGGGTAGTGGATAGCTGTCTTTCTTCGTGACATCATTCAGCTTTCTGTAATCTACGCAAAATCGGGTGGTTCCATCCTTCTTTTTAACTAGCACGACGGGAGCAGACCATGGGCTGATGGATGACTCAATAACTCCATTTTGTAACATGGACTCGATGTTTTCCTCGACTGCCTGTTGTTGCCCCAATGGTAGTCGTCTAGGAGGTATTCTGATGGGTTGAGCCTTTCCGGTATCTATTCGATGCTGGATGATGTTGGTGCGATCGGTGGTTCCATCTTGACTGTTAAAAATTTGCCAGTGCTTTGTGATAAATTGCTTGGCTTTCTTCTGGTTCTCTGGTGTCAGGTGTGTCAAATGGTCAGCAAACTGTTGTAGGAACTCTTTACTGGGCCCTGTCTCCTTCACCGACGTCTGGTACTCTTCTTAGCAATTGATGATGGTCTCTACTGGCTCGAAACAAGCTATCTCTTGACCAATGGCAATTCTGATGTCTTGGATAAATCCAGGACTCTGATTGGTATATCTCGTCCGGTTTTAACTATAGCCCGTCCAACTAAGTAGTCATGAGCTGAGTGTACGGGCTCCACCATTCCAGCGCACCTCCCAGGATTGCTGTCTAGCTGCCCATGGATAATCTGTTCCGTTCGACCGGGAATTCTAGCTGAAGACTTTGCCACAATTTTTATGGAGGTGACTGAACTGTTGACGGGCCGTGTCAATACAAATTCCTCATTTAGGAACCGAAGAACATCATATCTCGGGTCGAACATAAATCCATGTTGTCCCCTATCTGTAGCAGGACATCTGCCTCACCCTGTATTGACATGGACTCGCCGGTGACTGTTCTGAGCTGGATGTTATTGGTAACTGGCCAAATTTCTGATGCTCTCAAAACCCTGGACTTGGCAATGGACACAGCGGCGCCGGTATCGATGGTGATGGTAAGTGCTCGCCCATTGATGGTGCCTCTGATGACTAGGCTGCCACTATCTCGGCAAAATCCCCGGATGGATACTGTCTTGGGGGCTGGTGGAGGGTGAGTCAGCATTCGCTCCCTTATGCTGACTGGTTGGAGTTTCCCTGATTTGTAAGGTTGGTTTGTTGGCTACCCCTGGTTGGTGATCGTTCCGGTAGCCTTACTCGGCAGTCACGTTGGAAGTGTCCTGTCCGTCCGCAGCGGTAACATGCCTCTCTGGTGCCAGTTCTTTGTGACCGTTCTAATATTTTGTTCAGACCAGCCAGCAGCGCTCAAATCGTGACTCTGACTCTTCCTGGTTAAAGGAAACTGCTCTGACCCTCGGCTTGGACATGTTCATGACGGCCTCGACTTCCAAAGCCCGAAGTAGAGCTTCATTACTTTTCTTGACGCCACTTAGTCTTAGATTTCGTTGTACTTCCACATCTCTGATGCCGTTTATGAAACTCTGTGTGGCCAACTGGTCTTTCGTTTCCACTGGCAGGTCTGGATAGGACAAGTGAACTAACCGTCTAATCTCTGCTTCGAATTCTTGGAGGCTTTCACCGGATTTTTGCGTTTTTCTATTCAGTTGGACTTGGTATACCTGGCTCAAGGATTGATTGTCGTATTGTTTGTCTAGGATGGCGATGATCTTGTCGAAATTGCCTTGTTCATCGACTGGAATGCTTTGGAGGAGTTCTAGGGCCGGACCTCTTAACGACATTACCAGAGAAATAGATTTTTCTTGATTATCCCATCCATTAGCTGTAGCCACGGCCTCAAATTGCCGTTTATACATGGGCCAAGATGAACTGCCATCAAATGTGGGTGGTTTACTAACGGAACCTCTGGTACTCACGGTGTTCTGGTATTTTCCTCGCTGTAAGTCCTGTTGCATTTTTTTAAATTCTGTTTCTACCTTGTCTTGGATGGCACTGATTTGGTCTTGAACTGTGTTTTGAATTGAACTGATTTCAACTTTTACCTGGCTTTGGATGGAATCGAGGTCATCTACTTTTGATTCAAGAGTGTACACGGTAGTTTTTATGGTCTTAATGTCATCATTTATCTCTTTTATATCGGACTCAACTATTTGCATTCTTTCATTAACTGTTTCATTAACTTGTCTTACTATTTGCATTAGTTGTTCAAATTGCATTTGTCTTTTTTCTTCAGTTATTTTAAATTCATTTTGTCTGTGTTCATCTAATAATTTAAACTCATTTTGTCGTTTTAGTTCAAGTTGATCTTGTTTTTGTTCAAATATTTTAAAATCATTTTCTCGTTTTTCTTCAAATTTAACTTCATTTAACTTCAATTAAATTATGTTGTTCACTTTTCATCGTGGTGACAAGATTTTCTAATTCTATTTTACGTTTTTCATCAAAAGATTTTACTAACCTTTGTTGAATTTCTTCTTGTTGTTGTTTCTCCTTCTTGTCACGTTTTTCTAGAAGCTGTACTATTTTTTTGGTAGTTTCGTCCATACTACGGGTTTCCATAAATCAAATTAGGATTTTAACTGCACTTAATCCTTTACTTCTGATCACCAAATTGCAATATAGTCCGTGGGTTCAATTTAAAATTATAAAAATAATATTCACTTTCACTTTTCTAGAACTTTATTTACATTAAAACAGCTGATTCAAATATGACAATAACATTCCCATATACGCTAGTCGTCGCGGTATTACTGAACTCTCCATCGTGGTTGCTTCCTTTATAAGATCAGCATAGAAAATTCTCGTAAAATTCATCATCACTCCTACAGGTGCCGAGTCTTTTCGAGAACCATTTTTTATCTCAAAGAGATTGTTGTCGTACTGAAATGAAACAGGGTCGGCTTTGGGTAAATTTCGTAACAATATATAATAATTCACGGATTTAGGACATTCGATTCTAGAAATCGATAGGGTAGGGTATCAACTTTGCAAATATTCGTATTGAGACTTTAAGTATTACAAAATCGGAGATAATGTTGAATTCTGAATAATATTATGACAGCCGGTGAATGTTAAGGAAGTTCGTAAACGGGTGATTTGTAAAACGAATCACAACCATTTTAAGGAATGAGATAGGTACTAAGAAATACTTAATGCACGTATTTATTAAAAATTATTATGCTACATATGTTAAATAATATTCACATTGCCCTGTACAAGTCTGTTCGCATTGTTCTCTTATCAATCTAATTAACTTTCTGGTTACATGACAATTAAATTATGGTGGTTCAGATGTGTTTAGTTGCTCTCATTTCCTGAGTCGTAGTCGCTTGTTAGCTTATTTACACAGTAGCTGTAAAATGGTTATTACAATTTTCGACGAATTTGGTAATTCCTGGGTTCAATCGATGTTTTTAGACTGTGAGGTTTGTTTGGCGACATCAATTTCTTCTCTGATTTTGGGTGATTTAGCATAACTACCGTCATGTTTTCAAATTCTACCACCGTCATAAATTGGTGGCGTGATGTGTCTTCCTCTGTTTGCTTTATAGAGTTCTTGTGCACATCTCGTCTCGTTTTAAACCTCCTGTTGGTTTGTCCCACGTAAGTTTTGTGGCACTCTGTGCATGAACTATCATATACTCCTTGTTGTTGTAAAGTCATTACACTAGCACAAATCCCAGTTTGATGATCTCTAGTACTGTAGATACGTACTACCTCATGTAATAAATGCACATTTGTATTCATATTAATATTTAACAATGGAGAATTTCTTATTTTCTCACCGAGCCAAAAACCTACAAATTAGGCTATTCCAAAGGGTCAAAATATACCAATTTTCCCACCACTAGCCCACTGGAAACGGTCATGATTGCCAATAATACTCATATATTAGCAATTTCAGTTTAAAAAACGTTTCAAAGCGTTTTAATATTATTTGTTGTTATTAAGACCACTGAATTAAACAAGTATCAACCTAATCGGTTCAGTTTTTTGTTGCTTTCGGGAATACAAGGTGCTACTTTCTAAGTGTTGAAGTATTTCAGCAAATGTCATCTACATTATTCTACTGCTTCCTCATGTTTTATCATTGCCTCAGCATAACGCAATTGTTTGCCTGTAAATATTTTTCTACGGATGTAATATACGACTCGGTTGCGGCCGACATGCAGTATTAAGTATTTACATACTAACGTCGACGAAGATTACCTTTAATGGCTTACGTAATTTTCCTTGTTATAAATTTTGTAATTTCATGAAAAGATCTTAGCATGGAAGGTTTATTAACGCAACAGAAGAAGTAAATGATGTTTTGGTTATTATATTATTTCAAAGTATGGCGAAACGCGATTTTTTTATCAAAAAATACATATTTGAGCAAATTAATAAAATAAAACTGAACCCAAATAAGTTAAAGGTTAAAAGCAGAATAAAACAGAATTAGGCATTCCAATCACGTGTTTTCAAACGAGAGCAAACATTTAGTTTGCATGAGTAAAGCACTTTTTAATTATTATAAAAAATATATCGTCAATGGGCTTTAGTACAAGTCCATTTAACATAACGTATTTCATGTAAACCATATAAATGATAAACAATGTTTAAAACAATAATATTTATTTTGAATTGTTAAGGACTTATAATTTTATGTTTAACTTGGCCGACTTTAAAATAAGTATTTAATAATAGTTTGTCTTGTGTTTTAGTTAAGTTACACTTGTGATATTTTTAAGCCGGATTTTTGTATTTTGTTATTTATTTTATAATTACTAGTGGTGGGCATCCCAATTAATACTTATGACAAAAAGTCGCTAAAATATATTATTGAATATGGGACCTTATTTGTTAAATAAATAAATAAACGAAACTCTAAATGATTGACATCATCGTTTTTCTTTAACAAGAATCTGATAAACACCGTCTTGAATTCGTGAGTGATTGCCCCATGGATTGTTATATACTTTCAAAATGAAGGTCCAAAACCAATGATAGTAAAATGGAACCTTGAAGCTATACTCAACCGAACTAGTCAGATTGCAGTACCTTGACTTTATGAAAAGGGCAATTTAACACTTGGTGAGTATGAGCACTTTTGTTCACCACATCAATAACAACATCAAAAAATAAATTAACGCAAATCGTGCTGTTTCCTAAATGATAATTGTGGCACCTTAATATTCTATTTATAGAATTTTGGGAATAATCAAACCACACTTGTGGAAAAGTCTATTTCAAAGTTTTCATAAATTTCAGGGTCTAGGTCAGACCCCGCTCCTGAATGTGAATTATAAGTTAACGTAAATAAAATTGTTCACAAAGGTAAGATAATGCAAAGTTTGAAATAAATATGTTTGACAATGAAGTGATGTAACTTGAGAATTTACAGTTATTTGATATATACCGGGTACACTAAAAGTATAAATTTTACTTAATTCAGTTATATTAAAAATATGAATATCGGAATTTTCACAACTTTCCGCATTAAAAGCTAGGGATAAGATAATTGTTATGAATAAAGGCCAATTTTGATTAGCTAATTTTTGCACAACTGGATTTTTTGAATTCATCCGAAGTAATGTAATGTCTATACATTCTATACCGTTTAATCAATAACCTAAACTGTGTATTATTGTGAAACCAAAACCAGAGAAAGATATAGTTTCCAATCAAGTGATATCTTAACTTAAGAAACATATAAAATGCGAAAGATGTCCTTTATACATATATATCGTTTACTCCAGTTTCCCTAATGTAACTGAAGAAGCTTGGATTCGTACAGAAAGGTATTTCATGTTACAGCTACCTCTACAAGATGTTTAAGTAAATTTCAGCAGATACATTTTTCAACAAGAAATTGCCTGGAATGTTATAATTACATTACCTACTTATTATTGAATAGTCATAATATTGAATAATACATAATATGGAACATATAGTTAACAAATAACAACAACGATTGTGAGTTCCATACTCAAAATGTGGACCTTCATTTAGTCTTTCATGTCTTTACTCTGTTTGTTAAAATTAATCGTCGAGTCATTAATTTCCTGAAGGATAGTCGTGGCATATTTTGTCAATTTTTAAGCACTTGTTGAAAAATACGTTGTCAATGGCAACTATGAAAAAAGGCACAATTCTAAAATTTTAGAGTTAGATAGCGAGTTACCTCCAATTAATAGTGCACTTTACATTTTGTTTCTTATTAATGAAGCGCCTTATCTGTTTTTTTTTAATTTGTACGATCAATACATACATACTTCATACATACGTGACAAGCAGGGTTGATCAATCTTTTTGTACAAGCACGCACAATTTCCCTTGGCTACCACACGGCACAAGTATGCATGTACAGTTTGTACCGAAAATGTCCAGCTCAAACGACGACGGGTTAGCTTTGGCTGCTTTTTGCCTTGTCCAGAAGTTACTAACCTCTCATCCATTCAAAGTTTGAGGAAGAACATGTTTCTTGATCTGCCAAAGAGCCAAACAAGTGGTAGTCCCACACCTTTGCCCTGGTGATGAGATCCTTCAACTTTTTTCGTTTCTCTATTATAATTGGCCCAGAATGAATATATCTTCTTGAAAACTGTATCCTTGTCGGCGTTGTTATCAATTAATATTAATATTAATAACATATAGTATGCTGCCTTTTTTTCATACTAATGATTTAATTCATCAGACACGGCTGATTTTGGTATACCCGAATAAAGTCTTCCAATAATTCCCGGTTCACCGTCAGATCGCTAGACATGATGATAAAGGCTAGAACTCAGTAACAACACACACACAGCACGATTGGAGCTTGTATGTAGGTACACAGTAATTTCACGGTAGGAGCTTGTTTGTGCAACCCACATCCACATACGTTGAGTTTTGATTGCACAAACACAGCTTGTCCAAGCGTATATAATTCAAATTCAATCCAGCATCAATAAAAATGCTTGTGCAAAATTTTCCAAAAATCGCTACAAAAAAATGATCATGCATCATGTCAAGCTTGCAGTTACTTACGTCTTAGCCACCTGAACCTTGCAACCCCGTTTCTAGTAAGCAGTTCTGTTGATGCAACCAACCTAGGTCCAATATTTAATTTACATAGAAATTTTGAGATTTGTTATTTTACGATAATTTACGACATATCCTGTATAGTGCCCAGTGACCTATAAGCTTTTGAGTCGATTAGAATGAAGGTTTTGGGATAGAGGAGGGGCGGAAATTCGAAAAAAAGTTAACCCTTACAATTTCGAGTGAGAGGTAACTTCAAGTATAAATTCTTTATATATCGAAATTAATGTCAATAGACAAAATTCAATGGCGGCTTCAGGGAGAGGGGTATAAAAACTGAGAATAAAAGTGGATCTAAGTGCAATTTCCTTGATTGACTTTGACAGAAAAATAGTGACAGACATTGCTGACGGACCATTCTTCAGAAATGTTTAACCAAAAATTCGAAATTTGGACAAAAACTTGTAAAATGCCGCAAAATGGGTGAAATCTGGAAAAAATTTCTGCCACTTGGTAGGCAAGTTACTTTAAGGCTAAACAAACGTTCTGTAGATACTTGTCCCTCCCTTCCTTCACCAAAGAGAAAAAAAAATCATTTGCAAATTTAGGCATTTATTTCACTATTTTATAGGATTAAAATAAATTTAACATTACAGGTACTTTTTTAGGGTTCCGTATATACAATATACGGATACCCTTATAATATCACTCCGGATTTCTGTCTGTCACATCACAGCAATTTTCTCCTAAACTACTGTAGGGAAGAGGTTGAAATTTGTTATCAATGTATAGTTTGGTGACCCGATCAGGAGTACATGTCGTAAAAGAGGAAATTTTGATTTTAGGGGTACTTCTGGGGGGAAAAACTAATAAAATAGACCGTTCATCCCTTGATCTCCGAAACTACTGAGCCTAAAATTTTGAAAAAAATAGGAAATATAGAACGTTGCCCGAACTTTATAAAATTAAATGAAAATTTAAACAATTTTTTTTTCAACGCTTCATGTAATACACCAAATGAAAGGTCCCATTCTGAGGAACACAAATATTTTTTGTTCATATTTAAAAACAAATAGTTAAAAAGATATTAACGAAAATATACCAAAATTTACCGACCCCCCCCCCTTTTCTCCGAAACTATAAAACGTAAAGTTATGAAAAAAATTAGAGGTATAGGGTCTGACCTGAAGTTTACTGGAAAAATAAGGAGAAACCTCTACTTTCAATTTTGGGGGTCAAATTACAGAATTAAATGGCAAATGTAAAATTAAAACTGTTTCTAACGCATCATCTTATATATCAAATGAAAATTATGACGAAAATAAATATATATTTTTTATATTAACAAAAATATAAAAAAATTTACCCCCCCCCCCTTATCTCCGAAACTATAAAACGCAAAAATTTGAAAAAAAATAGAGGAGTAGCCCCTCACATGAACTTTACTGAAAACTAAGGCGAAACCCCCTAATATTGATTTTGGGGGGCACATGACAGAATTAAATGAAAAATAAAAAATTAAACTTGTTTCTAACGGATCATGTAATACATCAAATCACAGGGCTCATTATGACGAATACAAATATTACTCTATAACTATAAGACCTACATTATAGGGCTCATTATGATGAATACAAATATATATTTTTCATATTTTTAACATTAATTGTTTACAAGATATTAATATAAAGATATAAAAAATTCTCATGTCTCGCTTTATTTCCGAAACCATACTACCTAAAATTTTGAAAATAATTTTTATTTTCCATTTAATTGTATAATTTACAAATTATACAATTAAATGGAAAATAAAAATTCAATTTTCAAACACATCATGTAATATATCAGATAAAAGGGTCATTATGTGAATTACAAATATATCATATTTTAAATCATTTGTTTAAAAGATATAAACAAAAATATTAAACATCGACTTAATTTCCACTTTAGAAACTACACTATTTAAATTTTGAAAAATATATTTTATTTGTATTTTTAAATAATTTGAATAACAAATTTAATAATCTATAATTTAACATAATCTACAGGACCTCAAAATTCAGACAGTAGATTAGAAAAGCTTCCCTGAAGGTTTATTAGTAAAATAAAACTCTAATGTGAATTTTTGGGTTAGCCAAATTCCAAATTCTTATAAAAATCAAGCGAATCCTGAAGCAGATAAAATAAAAAGTCTATGTGTGGTAAATCAATGTGTATATGTTTTATAAATTTAAAACGCTTCCTTTAGAAGATATAAGGGTAAATATAAGAAAATGCACTCATTCCCTGCTTGTATGAAACTGGAATATTAGAATCTTGAAGGTGATACGGAACCTTAAGTATGCGAGTCGAACTCGCACTTGACCAAATTATTTAATAAGCTTATTACTCCCAGTTAATAATTAATCTTTTAAAAAGCAAAATTGGTAGAGCGCAATTGAAAAAATAGAAGTTGTAAGGCAGATTTTTTGAATGTTTTAATTTGTTTTGTGGCTTATGTATTCAAAATATACATCAGTCGGGAAAATTAATAAAAGTAAATTAATTTAAAAAATATAAGTGTTGTTTCAAAACATCGCTCAAATATTTCCGCTAGCTTAGGATTACTCTTTATCAAAGCTACGTAAGTAAACAGTTTATGATTACTACACTGCTGTAATTTTTTAAATCCAACTCTGTAGTCTTATAGCCCGCCACGCGTTCAAATGAATGAAAAAGCTAACAGCTAACAACCAACACCATGAATTATTCGAGATGAGAATTGACCGGTGCAGTAAAGAGATTTTAGTACTTAAAAACACAATACAATTTATAATATTTAAACAAAAATGAATTAAAAGTATATTCCGTAGTCAAGGATAGTTATCATTACAATCAATTACTGCAACTAGTTAAAGTCACATTGAACTTAATTAACTACATTACATGACTCTAAATATGAGTCATATTTACGTACAACAAAAACAGTAAGTTTATTATTTATTAATATTAATTTTACTTACGTATAATTTTTATCAATGAACAATTCAACCAATTTAATCTAGTTACCGCCAGTGCAGCCAAAAAACAAAACACCAATCACAAAATTTTAGATATATTGTCTACGGGCCACCAGTAGTATATTTGCCAAAATTTCTGTTCAATAACTGTTTAACTAATTACAAATTGAGCGTAGCGTATTCACCACCGCGCGAGATTAACAATACAAAAACAAAACACGTTAACCATGCCATGCCGCACTAAATATTTTGAATGTCAGAGCGGTTGGGACCGAGCACGATACACTTATAACGGTATGCCGATGCGCATCTGGTATGACGTCACGTTGGAGTCAAAATTAATTAAAGAACATATACGTGCTAAAATTTAAAAAAACAACAACAATAAAAAACTATAAGGTTAGCATTTGTATTAAAACAGTAACAGTGAACTCGTTACTTACCATTTTTTAAATTGATTTTATCGTTTCGACAACAAGCATTTATCCATTGTTTCGCTAAATCCTCATTTTTTGGAAATCCAAAATATTTATTATTCGTACCTTTAGTATTCCGGTTTGTATTTTTACATGTTGCTATAGCACAACTCGGCATTTTTCTTAGTAATATTAATAAAACTAATAATGTTTTGACTCCAACTTGACGTAATGCGCGCAACCGTTCGAATTTGAGTTGAGAAATCAGCATACCGTTATAAGTGTATCGTGGGACCGAGATAAGACTAGAAGTGACTACTCAAACCCTGAGATATGATTCACGGTTGAAAACAATGAAGTTAAACAGCTTAGCGACTAGCTGATTACAAGGAATTTAATTAATCTTACCTACATATTTAATGTTTTTTTGTGTAACCGCAAAATCTACTAACGATTAATTTATCTCTTCCTATTTACAAGTGAGTTAAAAATTTAGTAAATTACATAACTTTAATTCAAAAGAGATTTTTTCTGACATGCGTTACGCTCACTAAATACATAGTCGAATATTAATTCATCACGATCAGTCAGACTACCATCATTCGTGAGAACAGTGTCAAGGATCCACATTCTCTGTGGAAAAAGGAAAAACCAGGGGCGAATCCAAACAAGACCTTCCGGGGTGGAGGGCCACAGATCAGTGAGGGCCATCCCAAGCTTCAGGGAGGTGATCTCGTACTAAATAATCAAAAATAGAAAGGGTAGGGCTTCTTTATGGCTTTTAAACTCTTGAAGTTATAGTCTCTCCATTTAATTTTAAATTCACCCCTCTCGCGAATCCGCCTCTGAGAAAAACTAAACACCAATAAGAACAGTACAGTGTTCAACAATATAGCTGTGTCAATAAACAAAACGCGTTGACAGCAAATGATAACTACATATTCCTCATATAGCGGTGTTCAGACTCGTATAACGAATGTTCAACATAATTACACATTTAAAATTTATCTCATAATGAAATATAATTCAAATATATCTACTTGGCAATTAAGAGTAAGGCTTTACCACCAATAAATTACTTGATGCATGTATCCATTTATTTTTGATACAAGTTGATAGAATGTTTGAAAAAAAAGGAAACAACTTATTTTCAGATTTAAAATAAAGTTTTAAAGATCTAGTAGGTAAACAAAGAAAAACAAATCATTTTATTACATTTTCCTTATGATTGTTTTAGTTTTTTACAAACTCATATTGCTCTATGAGAGAGAGAGAGAGAGAGAGAATATGTCCAATGATTGCTACTTCCTTTTTTAACTTAAAAATGTACAAACCTCTGTTGAAATTAGTTTTTATGAGAGTATTATTGAAAATCGAATATGTTTGTAAATAACACAGATTTATCTTTCACATAATATGTGATAGATTTTGTAGGTAGATAAATAATAATAGCATTTTGCTTGATAGATAAAATTCTCATTAGAAGTTTAACCAAAATGTTAAGTCTACGTTTTTGTGTCTCGCTTTAGTTGATGTTATTATAGGTTCGTTCCAACAGAACAAATTACCGATACACAACCCATAATCTTCGTGCGCGGTGACGAGTTGTCGTTTACAATGATGTTACGCGCAATACGATTACCGGTTGCTTATCGGTTTTACGTCGTGTAGTAACAGGCCTTATAGTTATGACTTATTATACCACTGGAGATAAAATTTAAGGCTTTAAACAATTATATGTTATTCTGAAAAAATGTAATAATTTGCCACTTATAAGCCAAT
This sequence comes from Octodonta nipae, assembly GCA_034190945.1. Lineage (NCBI taxonomy): Eukaryota > Metazoa > Arthropoda > Insecta > Coleoptera > Chrysomelidae > Octodonta > Octodonta nipae. The sequence continues at coordinate 85,453,801 of CM067216.1, read as the reverse complement.
AAAATCCAGTAGTAATCTCCCTGTTAGCAGAAGATGTTTTCACAATGAAACACTTTTTTCCTTTACATAAACTTTTAATATATGTAAACAAAAATGAACTTCATCCAGCAAAATTGAATATTTACAAAAACTATGATTAATTAAACATAAAATGTATTCGGTGAGAAAAATTTAAGAAAAGATTAAAATAAAAATTAATTACTAGGTACTTTTAAAGCTATTGTCATTTCAAGACTGTACTGATGGATTTTCCGTTTTGAAGTCCAAAGATTCGGGGTGACCTAAATGTATAATTTTTGCATTATATTAAGCAAACAAGTATCCAAAAGTTACACGGTACAAGTTAAAGTTTAGTTAAACATGGTTTACTCCATGATGATGACAGCTTTGCTGTTAAAACCTACGTTGACTGAAAAAGTTTGGTGTTAGGGTACAAAACTTTGTCTGTGACACACCATAGGTTCCACAGTTTTCCCAATGGATAATAACAGCAAATTTTCATCCAACTCGACGATGACCACAATCCTATTTAATTGTGTGAGCGTTCCTTACGATTAAAGTGTTTTTCTGGAAATTATTGCTGATTTTTAGGAGTTTTTAGAAATTGCCTACCCTCACATACCTACAGGTATGTATTGCATCTTTCAAAATATAAGGAAGCGTACAAAAAAAAAGTACAAATTCTCATTTATGTTCAAGACATTAAGTATTTACGTGTCCAATTCCTTATTAAACAATAATAATAAAACCTGCCGTGAGCCATAAAAGCTTCCCATAAAATTTCTGATTTATCCGTCTCTCTAGGACAATTTTTTTTCCAATTTGATCCCTCTAGGACAACTTCTTTCTAATTTTTGCCTAAACCAAAAGCTGGATACACCCTTGTAACAATGTAAAATAGTAAATACACAACCGTAAAAGACACAGGCAATCAAAAACAACTACTGCTTTGGGTTATTGTTATTACCGGTTGAAGATATATTCAAACAACGATGTGACAAAGGGCTCATTTGTGACGTTTTCGTGATATAATTAATAATATTAACCAAGACCGCTAGAATGTGTTTTGTTCAAACCATTTAGAAACAAATATAACCGGTAGATCGCTGTAAATCGGCTGGTGTTTAATCTTATCGACAAGTGTACCATTAGTCACAACTATTAACAAAATTCATTCTATCATACTCTACACTCTACAACACAACGCCTGCGTCGATGTTTTTTATATTTCGACGTCTAATCATCAAAGCCGCATTTATTAGCTTTGATCGATGCAATACTATATTATTAGCAAATGTGTTGTGAATAATAAACCCCTGAGTTTCAAAAAATTCCTTAACACTCAATAGATGAATCTGTGTTCAATAACTAATCAATTAGGTGTTTCCATTTATTTGAAAATGGTTACACTACAGTTGGCATCATGTTATGTCAACAACAGGAGTAGTCCCAAAACATCTATTAAACAATTTGAAATACCTCGGTCTGGACGAACATCTTTACCAACTGATGCAAAAAGCCGTCCTGTTAGGAATAGCCCGGCTGTTTATTATTTTAGTTTAAAATTGCTACAATCAATGATCGAGAGACAACGAATATTAATACTTAGCCTACATAATTTTTGAACCATTAAATAAAATATGTATTATGTATTACCTACATAGAAATTCTTTGAATAATTTAAGATATTATTGGTTGCCTACATGGTTAATATTAATAATAAAACAGTCAAGGTTACAGACCCTGTGTTCCGTAATTGGCATCGGTTTTCATAAATAACAATTTCAGGTTGGCAGTTCTGCTTTCTTAACTAACGGACGAACGTTCCAGTAACACCGGTTACGGATAACTTCTCTATTGTATGATCTGTGACGGATAACCCCATTCAAGGTCATTCAGCAAAATGTGTCAATAAAATGATCTGGAGTAATATTTTCAATTTAACAGTATTTATTTAAATCTGTATTGCGGGGATTTTTAGAATACTCAAAGATATGTTTTGAGCTGATGTCATAGTTGTACAGACAATTTAATCGATGATTAGTATGACAAAAATTTGATCAGGCTATCACTAATGCAAAATACGTATTACGTAATTACACTCAATGAATACACGCTATGTACTCGCATTTCTTAGTCTTTTGTTTCATTCATTTTAATATTTCCTATACATACATTTAATCAGTCCGCAGAAACATATTTGATCAGTAATAATCTGATAATATGCAAACAAACAGCTGACTCTAAATGAACGTTAACCATCGTTTTGGTCACGGTGTAATAAACAGGTGGTGTAACGCCTATCCTATCGCAATGCTACGACTTGGTTAAAAAAGACGTATTACTTGCGCTAATAACCGGCAGGGGCTCTGTGTGTCCGGTCCCATTTGCTCTCTTGTCATTGGTCATTGTGTCATTGTTGTCATCACAAAGCATCCTGAATAATTTGTGGTTGTCATTAATTGTTGTCTTTGGATATTTGATAGTATTTTTGGTTGCTTTAGTGCAGTGTTAGTATAATATATTTTACAGCACATTTTAAAAAATGGTTTGGCATTGTGCGGTACCGAATTGTAACATTCGAGAAAAAAATAATCCAGATAAATTAGCGGGCTTTCGTGTCCCAAAAGACTTAAAAAGAAAAGTGGAAAAATATACGGAATTGTGAAAAACATTTTTCGCCACTTCATATTCGAAGTCGATGTTATCGTGAATACAATGGTGCGGGCGTTTTAAATGTGAGTATACATGTAATTTTTACATAAAAGTACCTTCACGATTATGTATGAATAATAAAAACGCTTATTTGAACGATGGAACAATCTGAATGACTGAAAATAGATGTATAACTGTATAAGATATATTTTGAGTCTTGAAAAACATTGAAAAGATGTATAAAGTTCATTAAAGTTTTTTTTGTAGGAATTAATATGTATTACTAGATTACATTTTGGATATTAATTTAAAAATGCCACTGAATTATTTCATTGTCAATACAAAAGAAAAATATTTAAAAAGGAGCACTTCCAGCTTGTTAAAGTGAGGAAAGCAATGTACAGAATGAAGTCCCACATGAAATTACTTAAATGCAGCAGTACAGGTGTTGATGTTAGAATGCAAGACAGTATTGAGGTATGTTATTTTATAATCCAATTTCACTTCATTCATTCCAAATTCCTGGTGTCATGTAAACATGTATTCATATTCCTGTAGCTTTGAATTCAGGAACAAAATGTACCAAAACCAAATACTCTTTCAATTTAATAGAAACACTAAAGTGACAAAAGATTATTTACACCTAATAGATTAATATTTCATTATTATTTCAGTACTGAAGAAACTTAGGATATGGATGAGAGAGGTTTAGATATTACAGTTAATAAAAATTTCCATCTCACTAATGAAGATATGAGTCAAAGCACTTCAGAAACTAGAGATAATGAACATATGAACTCTGTTAATGAAGAAGATTTATACAAAATTTTAAGAACAAATCTTATGGAAGATAGTGCAACTATTGAGTTACCAAATATTGCATGGTGTATTAATCATAATCCAAAGTCAGGTGCTCTCCTTGTCTTGTATGCAGATGAACTAACAAATCCTTTTGATGATAATAAGTTAAAGGGTTTTGCAACTAAAATAGTAAGCTTAAAAATATTACATACTAATACAATTTTTGTTGCTTAATGCATTATAGATATTACACTATTTAAATTGTAGGTACAATGAAGAGATGATAAATTAATTGTTTGTTTCCAAGAGAAAAATGTTCAGCTGGGATGTAATGTAAAACCAAGCCGTATTGAAGAATTGGAACAGATCTTGTGCAGAGTAGATACTTACATTATTTGTGCTGGAGGACCACCTGTTACTGTATAAGCAGATACAATTGTACATGCTGCTGTTAAGGATAAATATGTTTGGAGACATAGAAAGTGTGCGATATTTCTAGAAAACAGGAATGTGTGCATTAATTGTGTCAAAATATACAGAATTGAAAGGAATCTGTATATTTTAGTTTGGGGGAAATATGAAAGAAATAAAAAAGAACAATTTGGCTTCTTGCCCTTAAGCCCAAGAGCTAAATCAACTTTATCAAGATTGAAATCTGAAAATTATAATTAAGGTCGAACACATTATTATATCAAAATCATGAAATCTATTGACTAAATACTATTTCAATATACTTATAGACTGACTCATTGTGATTGGTGCCACTCATCTTAAATCTTTACATATTGATTAATTTTTTATGTGACTTTTATAGATGTATAAAAACAAAGTTTTGTACCTTAACACCAAACTTTTATTTTTGCACTTGATGCATGTTTCAAGAGTGAAGCTGTCATCATCACCAAGTTTTGGTTTACTCAATGATGATGACAGCTTGATTTGAATGTTTCCTTATGAAAATAAAGGCCCACAGGATTGCATTTTTGAACAAATAATTTAAAAAGCTGTCCAAAATTTTTTTTATTCAAAATTTAAACAAAATGTTTATTGGACTTTGTGGACTCTAATGATGGGTTGTAGAAAAATGATTTAGTTTTATATCACCAATTTATTTATTTATTAATAAAATAAACATAAAAACATTACTAGTATCAGGAATACTATGTCATTTTCAAACAGAAAAAAATTCATGAATGCCAACAAACATTTTGAAACAGACCTGGGGGTCTTAATAGTAGGTACATATTGAATTCTTGGAAGGATTACATAAATATCGGATTTTTGTGTACAAAACTATTGAAATAGAAACAAAGTGAGAAACCAGTTAAGAAAATTTATAAATATCATTTTTTACTATTAGTTACTTAAAAATTTCAAATAGGGTGCTCTTTTGATGCTCTAATTCCGTTTCTTGTAATTTACTACTTAACAAGCAGATAGAGTTTCAAGAGTGCATCCCATTTGTAATTTTTAATTAATTAATTGTCAATGATATATTTAAATTTTCTCAAAGGATTTCCCACTTTATTTCTATTTCAACAGTCTTGTACACAAAACTCTGATATTTATGTAATCCTTTCAAGAAATCAACATGTACCTAGTGTTATAGACAAGACCCTCTGGTCTGTTTCAAAATGTTTTGTTGTCATTCATTAATTTGTTTCCACTTGAAAATGGCATATTGTTTTTGATACTGGTCAGGGTGTTTTATGTTTATTTAATTAATAAATAAATTAGTAATATAAAACAAAGTAATTTGTTTTTCTACAATCATAATGATAGTATATCAAAGTAATGGCATCCACCATCAACTATGTAATGATGGGATTTATTGACACATATACAAAACCATGATTAATTAGTAAGAATCAAATAATTTTCTGTGTGTACAGTTGTCCAAACCTTGCAGGCAAAATTATTAGTTCTAAGTTTGTATCACGATTTATCTTTGATTTTAAATTGCTATATCATATATGTCAAGATAGGGATGAGACAATATCACTGCAAGTATACAACTTTGTTAATTTAAGGATGAAGTTTGTAGTAATGTTTCTGTGATCTTGCATTTTGTTTCATGTTTCCAAACATGACATATCAAGTTTGTTTTTAAGTTGCTATTATACTATACATATACAATATTGTAAGTACATAGCACATTTAAAGTTGTTAGGCTCAATTGATAGATAAGTACCTGCACACAAAGTAATGAAAGTAAACAATAAAAGGTCCACATTCTGCACAAATAAATTACCTACCAGTCTTGTATATTCCAGAATTTGGTACAAAGTAAAACTACTTCATCTTGATTGTGGCTTGGTACATATATATATATATATATATATATATATATATATATATATATATATATATATATATATATGGTTGATGATTTATTCCGGTGTACATCCGTTCGTCTGTATTCGTTTGAAAAATCACTTGACGTTTCGCCAAAATCATATTTGGCTTTCTCAAAAGATACTAAGTAACTGAAGAATTTCTTGTTCTTGATCTTAATTTATACCTGCCCTGTGAGCCCTCATTAGTACTTAATCTCTCAGGTACTTTATCTTGTTTATTAGGTTGGGTTAACTGATGGTCAATTAAAGTGCAATTACGGTGTTTATGGCTTTTGTCGGTAATTTGGGTAATCCCATTATTTGGGTTTATTGCTGGTTTTGTTGTATTGTTATTTTGATATGGGATTACTGCTTTCCAAAATGGTGATAATTTTAAAGCTTCGTCTCTCTTGTTTATGGTATCTCGGGTCTCAATTTCAATCGCTTCTCGTATTGTTCTGATTTTGTAGTTTTCGACATTTGCGATTTCTTTACAAGTATTAAACTCTATTTTATGCCCTGTTTCTTGTTCGTGTCTGAATAAAGTAGAGGTGGTCTGTTTGTTCTTTATGTATAGTTTGTGTTCGTCTCGACGGGCGGATATTCGCCTGTTTGTTTGGCCGACGTATAACTTGGAACAGTCTCCACATGAAATGCTGTAAACTCCATGGTTCTCTAAAGGCATTTTATCCTTTGGGTTCCCTAGCAATTTTCCGATTGTTGTTTGGGGTTTGTATGTAGTTCGAATTTTGTGTTTACTCAGAAACCTCCCTATTCTGTCCGTTGTACCTCTAATGTATGGTAAACTTACATGGGCTACGTAGTCTTGGTCATCATTTTGTTTCTTTTTCTCATCCTGTTGTTTGTTTATTGCTTTTCTGATGGTGTGGTTATTGTAGCCATTTTTTCTGAGGATAGTTTTCATGAAAGCTAGTTCTTCTTTTCTAGTTTGCTGGTCTGTGAGACGTACCGATCGTGCTATAAGGGTGTTTGCTACTCCTTGAATCTGTGCTGGATGATGGTGTGAATTGCCGTGTAAATATCTGTTGGTGTGTGTTGCTTTTCTGAAGACGGTGTGCTGGAAACTTAGGTTGTTTCTTGTTAGGAGGACATCTAGGAAAGGAAGTTGTTGGTTGTGTTCTGTTTCTAGGGTAAATTGCGTTAGCTATGGCCTTTTCTTCCAGATATACCATAAACAAGTTGGCAACAACTGGTGATAGAGCCGATCCCATAGGAGCACCCTGTATTTGTCTATAAAAGTGGCCGTCGAAGGAGAAATACGTATTTTTGAGGCAGTGGTCGGCTAATTCTATTATGTGGTGAGGTAGGTTTTCGTGCATAGCTATACTGTCCAGTGCTTCGTCGAGTGGTATGCTGGGGTAGAGAGATATGACGTCGAGGCTTGCTATTAAGTCGTTTTCTTCTAAGTTTGTCTTTAATTATTTCTATGAAGTGATGTGAGTTTTTGATGTAAGATTTTGCTGTTTCCACTATTGGTTGCATGAATCGCGCCAGGTATTTCTCTAGTTTTTGCGTTGGTGAGTTTATCGCGCTTACTATGGGTCTGATGGGCACTCCTTCTTTGTGGATTTTTGGTAATCCGTAAAGTTTAGTTTAGTTTTTTTTAAAAAATCCACAAAGAAGGAGTGCCCATCAGACCCATAGTAAGCGCGATAAACTCACCAACGCAAAAACTAGAGAAATACCTGGCGCGATTCATGCAACCAATAGTGGAAACAGCAAAATCTTACATCAAAAACTCACATCACTTCATAGAAATAATTAAAGACATAAACTTAGAAGAAAACGACTTAATAGCAAGCCTCGACGTCATATCTCTCTACCCCAGCATACCACTCGACGAAGCACTGGACAGTATAGCTATGCACGAAAACCTACCTCACCACATAATAGAATTAGCCGACCACTGCCTCAAAAATACGTATTTCTCCTTCGACGGCCACTTTTATAGACAAATACAGGGTGCTCCTATGGGATCGGCTCTATCACCAGTTGTTGCCAACTTGTTTATGGTATATCTGGAAGAAAAGGCCATAGCTAACGCAGCATTAAAACCAAAACTGTGGGTTCGCTACGTTGATGACATCTTCATTATATGGCCTCACGGGAAATTAGAACTCAATAATTTTCTTGCCTATATGAATTCCATTCATAACAAGATACAATTTACCCTAGAAACAGAACACAACCAACAACTTCCTTTCCTAGATGTCCTCCTAACAAGAAACAACCTAAGTTTCCAGCACACCGTCTTCAGAAAAGCAACACACACCAACAGATATTTACACGGCAATTCACACCATCATCCAGCACAGATCCAAGGAGTAGCAAACACCCTTATAGCACGATCGGTACGTCTCACAGACCAGCAAACTAGAAAAGAAGAACTAGCTTTCATGAAAACTATCCTCAGAAAAAATGGCTACAATAACCACACCATCAGAAAAGCAATAAACAAACAACAGGATGAGAAAAAGAAACAAAATGATGACCAAGACTACGTAGCCCATGTAAGTTTACCATACATTAGAGGTACAACGGACAGAATAGGGAGGTTTCTGAGTAAACACAAAATTCGAACTACATACAAACCCCAAACAACAATCGGAAAATTGCTAGGGAACCCAAAGGATAAAATGCCTTTAGAGAACCATGGAGTTTACAGCATTTCATGTGGAGACTGTTCCAAGTTATACGTCGGCCAAACAAACAGGCGAATATCCGCCCGTCGAGACGAACACAAACTATACATAAAGAACAAACAGACCACCTCTACTTTATTCAGACACGAACAAGAAACAGGGCATAAAATAGAGTTTAATACTTGTAAAGAAATCGCAAATGTCGAAAACTACAAAATCAGAACAATACGAGAAGCGATTGAAATTGAGACCCGAGATACCATAAACAAGAGAGACGAAGCTTTAAAATTATCACCATTTTGGAAAGCAGTAATCCCATATCAAAATAACAATACAACAAAACCAGCAATAAACCCAAATAATGGGATTACCCAAATTACCGACAAAAGCCATAAACACCGTAATTGCACTTTAATTGACCATCAGTTAACCCAACCTAATAAACAAGATAAAGTACCTGAGAGATTAAGTACTAATGAGGGCTCACAGGGCAGGTATAAATTGAGATCAAGAACAAGAAATTCTTCAGTTACTTAGTATCTTTTGAGAAAGCCAAATATGATTTTGGCGAAACGTCAAGTGATTTTTCAAACGAATACAGACGAACGGATGTACACCGGAATAAATCATCAACCACATATTTCCATCCGTGAAACAGAATACATAAACATATATATATATATATATATATATATATATATATATATATATATATATATATATATATATATATATGTATCTGACAATGTGAATATGTGATTCATTCATTGCATAGTGTTATTTTTTTGCTAACAGTTTTCAGTATTTCAGTTGTATGGTTATTGTGCAGTTTGTTATTTATTTATTTTTTATTTTCATGTTTAGCGTTTTAGTTCTCATTTGAAATTGGGCATAACTATTTTCTTTGTATAACCATAAGCTTGCAAAGTACATATACCCTAGTATATGTGCATTGTGCATGTATGTATTTTTAAATTACATAACATTCAACAGGAAACTGCTTATGCCATCAAACACGATAAATCTTGCATTATAGAAAATTATATTTCCTGTAATTTTCTTTAATACAACGTAGTTTAAATCATCAAAATTGAGTAGGCCATTTTTGAGTAATCAATGAGCATAAATAAAAACAGATGCCTACAAATTAATAACATCCTCCTTTTCAGAAATAGAATAAAAAAGAATAAGTTATCATTTCATGGGGTTTTATTTTTTATGGATGCTCATTGTTTACTTCAAAACAGTTAACCAATTTTGGTAATTTTAACTGCTATGTATTATAACAACACTTAACGTACAATTTATAATTTTCTCGAAAATCAGATAAAAGCTGTTATTAAGGGAATGAATTTCCACTCATTTATCCGAAACGACTTTATCAATTTCATTATTTTAAATTGTAATATATTTAAGTTAGCATCAGAGATGATTCCATTCCTTTTTCTAAAACACAATTGTTTTTTAGAAAATCGAAATAATAAAAGCAGGAATACGTACATTTAAATTATTTTTGTGCTCAGCATTTAATATCTCAGCCCAAAAGTCAAAATCTGGCCATTTACTTCCCGTGCCAAATGGGGTATACGACCATGCTTGGCACCAAATTGTATAGAAGTGTTAAATAATAAAATATTAAAACGATTTTACTTTTTAAATTTTGGTCAATTTTTAATTCAAAAACTGAATCAACCATTCAAACCAAAAGACTTAAAACAAATATTTGAATATAAATTAACTTTATATAAACTGTATTTCTTTAAAAATTTCATTCTCATAATAACAAAAATCAATAATCAGTAAATAAAACACTTTTGCACATCGATGTAGTGTACGACTAATCCCAGCATCCAAATCAGAATACTCAGGGTGTTTGAACAGCTGTTTTTTAATTCATTTATTTGATTTCAGTAAATAGATATAGGAATTTTTAAACTAGTTATTCACTTTAACATCAATTATAAAAAAATATATTCTCACTGACTTTTCACCAGCACTAGAATAAGTAACATTAATCATTCTGCATATCATTGTTGGTTACTCCGTTATTATTTAACATTTTATGAAACAATTGTATCTGTTTTTTAAACATTTCTGTAAGAACTTGTATCTAGTAAGCCTTTTCATTTTAGATTTAAACATTCATATCTTTCCTTAAAATAGACATCATTTAAAAAAAGTTACATCAAAATCGGTCAACCAACACAGATTTTGAAAGGATGGAATTAGTTGAAATGGGTCACACTGTGCATACCTACAAATAAGTCTAGTAGCAAATGTTAATGAGTGTTGCTAATGGTTAATAAATTTGTTTCAAAAATTTCTTGCTTTATTTTATATCACTTTTATGTCACCTTATAGAGAATGGTCACAGATGAGATTCTGCGCACGAGTAAACTCAAACAATGTACAAGCCGTAGATACAGTTCCGAATGGCTTCTTAATTGTTTATTGTTGCATACTAAAAGTCCTACTACTTACCACCTATTAAGAAATCAAAATATCCTTCCTCTCCCTTGTCAATCCACAATAAAAAATACTTAAAAAATTCTAATGTTGGAGTAGGATTTGATGACAATTTTTTTTGGTTATTTAAAAAACAATATAGATATAATTTGCCAGGACACTCCAACAGCTCGGTATGGAATTTTAGCTTTTGATGAAAAACAGGTCCGCCGAGGCTTAAGCGTTAATGTTGAAACAGTGAGACTGCTGGACTTTGGGAAGGACATTTCCTCCCACAAAAGAACATGTGAAAACGAAACTAGTGCGTTAATTTCCTGGGAGGATACACTGCAAAATTTAAAAGACAAGCAGGCAGATCATGCGCTTGTTTTTATGTTCCCATTTTTGTGAGGAAATTTCCACCAACCAATCGGGATAATTATATCAAAGAATACCACTCGATCATCATACCTGGCTGCTGGGAATGGGGTTGAGAGCTCACAGACTCATTTTGGTGCTACCGTTGACTCCACAACTTGTGGCTCAATGCTTGGACTGATGCAAAACTTGACAAAACCAAAATGACCAATGGGATGTCGTGTTTGAGTGCCAAATACAAATTTGTTAAAGTGGCTATGTTGGACATATGAGGCTCAGACGATTTCGACGTGATAAGACGAAATTCAGATTTGGCTGTTGTATGGGAAGTAGATCACCTCTCACCTAGGGCAATCTTATGACTGTGCTCAATATGACTGCATAAAAAACCCTGGAGGAGCTACTCATTTTTTTAGATTAATATGCTAATTTGCTTAAAAATTCACTGATTACTACAAATATAATATATTTTTATATAATTCAATAATTTAAGAAATATTTGCTCTTCAACGTCTTGCACGTTTACATTCTCCAATATATATTGCACTCACGACTCTCAATATGGTCTTTTACTTTAGTTCTGCTGCAGAAAATTACATCCATTATTTGTTGCTCTGAATATTTATTGCCCAGAAAACTGGGAATACTTTCTGTTTGGGGTATGAAACTCTGAACTATGTGATAAAATAACTACTTACAGAATATCATTTAAACTGTTTTTGGTATTAAAATATTAACTTTCTTAATTCAATTATACACATTTCACTCTTCCGACACACCAATGCATAAACCCCCCCTTTGTTAATTTTAATATCTTGCACCAATATCCTGATTAATATTATAAACTTCATCTGCTATTTGAAATGGCTTGAATAAGTATAATATATAAATCTTTAAAATATTAAGCAATTATCTATACAAAATAATGTTTTAAAACTACTTTCCGCTCTTATTATGAAACTTCATTATATATGTTAATTAATAGATCCATGAATTTGAGTTTACATTATGCTAAAATTAAATGGACACAAATAAATTATAAATTAACATCGTAAATAAGCGCTGTCAAATTTAGGCATCTGATCTGACGTGATGTCGCTATTTTTTATCATTTAATGGAAAAATAGTTTTTATACATACTCATACATATTTATATGAAATTATTTTTTATTTCTTAATATTGTAAACATAAATTTATTAAGAGTCATGTAATACTATTTCAACATGAAAAATTTTGATCCCGGCGTGATTCCGCTGTTGCTAAGGAACGGGACCAGCCAGTTGGAGGCCTCTTGCGGACGTTTAGTTTACTAATGCGACATTCTTAACCACTTCAACTGACTCTGTTGCATCACCTTTTTATTACACCGTGGTTTTGGTGCTGGAACGATCGCCCGTTAGTTAAGGAAGCAGAAGTACCAACCCTAAATCGTTAACTACAATAACCAAATCCAATTACGGAACATACCCAGGGAATGTACTATTCCAGGGGCGTCTCAACGAGAAACGCAAAACTTTCTTTTTTCGACTGAGAAAAAAGATTTAAAGTCATGCCATTATTTTTGGAGACAGATGGCGAATATATCATATTTCGAATCCAATATGCAAAGCCATAGCTAGAAATTTTTTTCGGGGTGGGTGGGATAATTTTTTTGATTGATGATAGGCTAATTAGGACTGCAAATTTTATATTTTTGTTCATGTATTTCTAGGATATATAAAAATGTATAAAAACAAAATTTATTCTTATGAAAAAGATGATTAATTGGTTAAAATTGAATCTTGATACCCAAAATTACAAACGTTCAGAGTGGGCATCTAACGCCTTTCCAATTTCTGAAGTATTTTATTTGTTTATTCATACTTTTTATTTCATACATTTCTCTAGCGTAAATATTTATGATCAATGGCCGTTTTCCAATTACGACGCACTGAGAGGCACAGTGCGTATTCTGTGCCTGCACAGCATAGCACACCACAGATCATGTAGCACACTGTGTGGTGGCTTCTCTTTGTATGATCTGTGGTGGTGGCTTTCCAATTACACACATAGTGCACGAGTCTTCACCGTTCCATTAGTACTCCAGCATGACATCGTGTGCGCACAGAGATGCACACAGAAATACACAAGAAAAAAGTTGTGTATATCGGATGTGCAAGCAGTCATAGACTAATATATAGCCATAGAGTGAGGTGATATACAGTCAAGTGACAACACCGTCGTTCGTTCTCTCTGTCTTACAAAGTAATATTCGATTAAGTTAGAGAAAAATAAAACTAACAACGCCAAGCATCTTGTTACCACTACAAATTGCCTGGGGCCTGTTTCATAATCAACTTGTAACTTGTACTTTTGTAACTTGTAGAATTCAACGTCAAAATTTTTGTACAAGTGTCAACTTGTAAAATCAAAAATATTAGTAATCGAAATGTGCACGAGAATAGCACAGAACACAGATCATGCCAAAAAACAGAGAGTAGCGCAACTATTGGCGAATATGTTAAATAATTAAATAATGATGTTTATACAAAGCCAATAAATAATGTTTTTAGATTAAGTTAAAAATGCTACATAGAAAAACGGAAATAAACACAGGTTTTGAAAATATAAAACGGTATGTTTCCAATCTTAAATTGTGATCAGAAATAAATAAGTTTTAACACATGTGATAAATGTTGAAGAGCTATGAAATAATGACAATAGATATTTAATAGGATCCCTCCTCAAATACAGGTGACATTAACACCATATAAAACACATTTAAAGGTAAGTAATCTCATAACTTTAAATCTTATGAAACACACATATTGGTAAATTTTACATCTTAATTTATTTATTACAGGTTAATAATTCTTCTATTGTCAGAGGAGTAAAATGCAGCGGTGTTTATAACCAGAGGCAAATGCATGTTGCTGCTTTAATATATCTTTAAAAAATAAGCAATTAACAACAATGAGTAACATTCATTGGTCAAATATTCAAAACGAAGTTCATTCAAGATGTTTTCATCGGTGTCCAAGACTAAATCTTGTCGAAGATGATCAATAACTCATAATGAATTATTCCAAGACTCTTAAAACAAGTATTAGGGACAGACACAATATTTAAGTTTAATTGCAGAAGTAATTCCTAAAATGTTTAAAAGATGAAATACATTTGCATTTGAAGATGCATCTTTGATTTTTTTACACCTAATCCAAAGTGAATTTTAATTATAACAAAGTGATTACACACTGGTTCTTTGGGAATAACACAACATGAACTTGAAAGTCTGTATATATCAAAAGACCAAACATTTCAAGGTTTAAATCAGACCCCATTGTCAATGGTAGTACACAAAGTGAACAAGAAATTATATTGTTCATGGAAATGGGATAATACTGTGATTGCCACACATTTTTTCACACTTGCATTTTTAAATAATTTTTGGTATATGATAAAAGTATTTTGCTCATATATGTTCTTGTAAACTTCTGTCCCATTAATCAAATGAAAAGTACTTTTATTTCTGTATATATTTCAGAACCTGATGGTTTCATGATAATCAAACCATTTGTTAAATACTCCAGATATTTATCAAAGAATACTTGAACATTCTGTTTTAGTTTTATCACATTTTGTGGCGGAATTTGGCTTGTAAGGATTGCTACATGTTTTTGGGTTTGTAACTAAAGAAACAGTAGTTATTACCTTAAAGTTGATTAATATTTTCATCAGTTATGAAACACAAATTGTTCATGATATTCATAATGTTTTACTGCTTCCATCAGTTTCATTTTGTCTTCAAAATGTTATGAAGATATTCAAGATACTTGCTTAAATTAATTAAATAGTTATACAAAGGCTTCCAGTAACATACATTTAAGCTCATGCCATTCACATTCTGCAGCAAATTTATATTTATTTTTTACATTGGTTTGAATGAAAATATAAAAAAATCAGATTTCCTAAGTACAAAAATATATTACAAATGTGGTTAAATATTTTTAATACACATTTATTTTAAATATGCACAACCAAACACAAAGCAGATTCACAATGCTATGCCTAACTTCAATCTGAACTGCTTTACATTGATAACAGATAATATATTGCTATTCAAATAAAATATTCTATCAAAAAGAAACATTCACTTTTTTTGAAATTTAAATATAAAGCCAGAAAGTAAAAATGAGTAGCAGAAACAAATATTTATATTTTTATTATTACTTCTGGAATTAAACTTAAATCTTATGTCTGCCTCTAATACTTGTTTTAAGACTCTTAGAATAATTCATTATGAATCATTGATCATGTTTGACAAGGTTCATTCTTGGATACTGATGAAAACATCTTGCTTGAATTTCTTTTTTGAATATTTGACCAATGACTGTTAAACATTGTTCATTGCTTATTTTTGAAAGACATATTAAAGCAGCAACATGCATTTGCCTCTGGTTATAAACACTGTTGTCACAAGAATGATTAACCTGTAATAAATAATTTAAGATGTAAAATTTACCAATACTAATGTGTGCTTCATTAGATTTAAAGTTATGAGATTACTTACCTTTAAATTTGTTTTATATGGTGTTAATGTCACCTGTATTTGAGGAGTGATGTGTGATCTTATTAAATAACTATTGTCATTATTTCGTAGCTCTTCAACATTTATCACATATGTGAAAACTTATTTATTTCTCATCACAATTTAAGGTTAGAAACATACCATTTTATATTTTCAAAACCTGTTTTTCTATGTAGCATTTTCAACTTCATCTAAAAACATTATTTATTATTTATTGTCCTTGTATAAACGTTTGACATTTTCGCCAATAGTTCCGCATGTTAGGTGGCGCTACTCTCTATTTTTTGCATGATCTGTGTTCTATGCTATTCTCGTGCACATTTCGAATACTAATATTTTAGATTTTACAAGTTGTCACTTGTATATTAATTTTGACGTTAAATTCTACAAGTTACAAATCTACAAGTTACAAGTTGATTATGAAACAGGTCCCTGGTCTACCAGAAGGTTCACAACACGGTAATATATTGCGTGTATAAGCAGAATTACCAATTAGAAAATAATTTTTTTAACCAATGATATACTATCCTTCAAAAATGTAAAATTTAATTTCAAATAAGCTGAGAGAAAAATATACCACATTGTCTATTTCAGTGATTTTGCAAAAAAAGTTATTTATAATGAAGCGGCAAATAAATTTAAAAGCGCAGTACTTTATTGAAATGTGCTTTGTTTCCCTATTTTGTGATAACTTTTTTCATTAATGACATTTGTAATATATTTTACACAAGCACAGTGTGCTTTGCTGTACAGGTACCTTCAATTTTTATGTTCTAAGGTACGCACCGTGCCTCTCTGTGCGTCGTAATTGGAAAACGGGGAATATGTCGACAGTTTAAAATCATATCCACAAATTTAAGAGTGGATACTTTGTGAACATATCATTTTTTGCCATTTGTTTACATGTAGCATTCATATCTTTCTAACAGATCCCTTTATATCGTCCGTCGTATTCGAACTTAGGTGTTTTAAATCGCAATGGGGCATTCATGTAAGGCTTTGCACTAATGAATATTAATTGTTGTCCGTTTGTTGTAATTCTGTTAATCATTTGGTCCCTTGAATATTTTTTTAAAAATAAACTTCTCAATAAATGCCTACATACTATTTGTCAGTTGTCAGCGTTATATCCTGTATTTAGAAATTATTAATCTTCTTCAAAACAGAGGTTATTCAATTCAATTACTTTACTCCCAAACAAACAATAAATAAGGACTTATCTACATTAAAATTAAAAATATAAAAAATATTGATCCGTTTGCTGAATGACGAATGCGCCCACTATGCATTAAATTGCTATTATTGCATTGCAAATAGTAGGTCACATACAATACAAAAGACAAAACAAATATAAAAACAAAAAACATAAGAATTATGATATCGTCAACCAAATTGCTTCAAAATATTATTCAGGGAAAATAAATTATGAACCTTTGGTTATCTCAACTGTTTTTCAAAGTTCAAACCACGTTTACAGTGTAAACATACCAATGTTTAAAGAATTTAAAAAAACAATTCTTTCAAAGTTTTCAATTCCAAAATTCACAAAATTTTTGACGGCCTAGTAAGTCTTGACAATTTAAAAGTATTAAATGCAAAATTAGATTTCGTAAACTCGAAATTAATAACAGCAAACTGAGCAAACTCAACAATTCCTATACATTACCAACTTTCAAATCAAATAATTTGGTCAAGTGCTAGTTGGACTCGCATACTAAGGGTTCCGTACCACCTTCAAGATTCTAATATACCAGTTTCAGATAAGCAGGGAATGAGTGCATTTTCTTATATTTACCCTAATATCTTTTAAAGGGGGCGTTTTAAAGGATTCGCTTATTTTTATCACAATACATATGTATTTAATTTTCTAATTTGGCCCCCAAAAATTAACATTAGAGTTTTATTTTAGTAATAAACTTTCAGAGAAGCCTTTTATAATCTACCGTCTGAGTTTTGAGGCTCTGTAGATTGGAAGATAAGGGGCAAAATAGGTCAAGTTTTAAATTATAAATTATTAAATCTGTTATTCACATTATTTAAAAATACAATTAAAATATATTTTTCAAAATTTATATAGTGTATTTCGAAAGTGGGAATTAAGTCTATGTTTAATTTTTTTTGTTAATACCTTTTAAACAAATGATTTAAAAATATGATATATTTGTTATTCACATAATGAGCCTTTTATCGGATATATTACATGATGTATTTGAAAATTGAATTTTTATTTTCCATTTAATTGTATAATTTGTCCCTAAAATTACTATGGGGGTTTTCTAATATTTTTTCTTATAAATTTCAAGTGAGCCCTAGTACCCCTATTTTTTTCAAAATTTTAGGTAGTATGGTTTCAGAAATAAAACGAGAAATGAATTGTTTTTATATCTTTATGTTAATATGTTGTAAATTAAATTTTAAAAAATATGAAAAATATATATTTTTATTCCTCATAATGAGCCCTTTCATTTGATGTATTGCATGATGCGTTAAAAAATATTTTTTTTTATTTTCCGTTTAATTCTATTATTTGGCCCCCAATATTAATATTAGGGATTTCTTCATATTTTTCCTATAAACAAAAAAATTTAGGTTATTTTTCCAGTAAAGCTCAGGTGAGGCGCTTTACCTCCATTTTTTTCAAAATTTTCCAGCTTATGATTTCGGAGATAAGGGGGGGATGGGTAGATTTTTTAATATTTTTGTTAATATCTTTTAATTAATTAATTTTAAAAATATGATATGAAAAAAATATATTTGTTTTCGACATAATGGGCTATTTCATTTGATAATGTTACGAGAATTCATCCGACAGCTGGTGCACTCGGCCATCAACCAATTCATGGAAGGGACATTATTCCGATAAATTCTGGGAACCCGAAATGTTTGTCTCTCAACAGGAGGACCGCTGCCGTTACTGGGAATTCCCTTAAAGCTTCCAGAACATGATAGAGTTTCCCGATGGTTCGTGGAGGTACCAGACAATTCCAAGATAAATATATAAAATGAACAGCTGGCGATAGGAGGCATTCAGTTTTCGTCGGTCGTATTGCATAGTTTAGATAAAATGTAAATAGTAGTTTCTGTGAATATAAATTTGTGTAAAAGTAGTGGAAATAAATTAGAGTGAGTTGGACTGTGTTTTTAAATAAATCCAAGAACTGAACTGAACCCGAGTGTGAAAATAAAAACATTACAGTGCTGTCAGGTGTGGGGTGTATTTGTGGAACTTTAAAAGTGAAAAATAAATAGACGGCAATGTTTAAAAACGTGAGTTTGGACCAATTGAAAGTGACGGACTTGAAAAAAGAACTTGAGGAAAGGGATTTAGAAATTAGTGGAAAGAAAAGTGAATTAGTACAACGGCTACTAGATGCCCTAATAAATGAAGGTAACGATCCTGATACTTATTTGTTTGATGTTTCTGGTAATGGGGACATGAGTATGCTATTGAAAAAAAATGAAGAAAATTTAAAAGAAACATTACAAGATAATTCTAAAATCATGAAAGAGACTCGAGAAGAGAAATTGCTAGAAAATTCTATAAACTTGAAAGAAGCGTTAGAAGATAAATTAGCAGAACATTCTGAAAGTCTGGAAGTCAAATTACTGGACAATTCTAAATCCCTAGAAGAAAATTTGAAAAGCATGGTACAGAAAAATTCAGAAATGCTAGAAGAGAAAATATTCGAGAATGAGGCTCGGATGGAATAGCTAAAGCAAACAATGGTCGAAGAGTCAGACAAAAATGAAACGCGGATAGAAAAGCTAAAGCATATGATGGAGGCTGAGATCAGCAAAATAAAAGAGCAGGTAGTCACTATACGAAGGGAAGAAACTCAATCAAAAATCCTAAGCAGAAACAGTTCAGAAGTAGTGGATTCAAACATTGGCCTCGAAGGAGCAAGACACAAAATGAAACCTTCACAATTTGATGGGAAATCGTCATGAACTAATTATAGGCGCCAATTCGAGGCTGCAGCAAAGGTAAACGGATGGTCGGCAGAGGAGAAGGCAATAGCATTAACTCTTGCCTTAAGAGGGGACGCTACAGATATTTTACAAACCTTGAATGCCTCTGAGCAAGAAGACTACGAACAACTGGTCAAACATTTGGGACTGAGGTATGGACAAACCCATTTAGAGCACGTGTACCACTCCCAACTAAAAAATCGCCATCAGAAATCTAATGAATCGCTACAAGAGTTTGAAGCCGATATTGCCCGTCTGGTTCGCCTATTCAGCCACACCGGAAAATGTGATAGAAAGGTTAGCAGTGCAAGCGTTTTTGGATGGACTTCGGGACAACGAAGCCAGGCAAGCATTGACGTTAGCTCGACCGACTCAATTAGTGGATGCACTGGCTCGAGCTCTGGAATTCTAGGCTGCGAAAAATACCTGCAGAGGTCAAGCCAGAGTCCGAATCGTTGACGGAGAATCCGAAGATGGCGGAAACGATGAAGCCTCTGTAAGAAAGATAATAAAAGAAGTCCTTACCGAAATAAGACTAGTGAGATGTCGGAAGTGTCGTAAGGTAGGACATGTCCAGAGTCGTTGCCAAGAGAGCAACGGAGTCCAGACTTCCTCGCCGGGGAAACTAAAGAAGGCCTATGTAAAGGGACCATCGTCGACCTGTAGCAAACAAGTGTCAACTACCAACGCATATGTCGCTTCGCTACGCAACCACGTTAACAGTGTCTTCGTAGATGGCCTTTTTAATAGGAGGCAATTTGCAATGCTGCTGAATACAGGTGCGACAAAAACAGTTATAAGGCCCAACATCGTTTTAGAGACGATGATAAAACCAACCAAATGGCAACTACGAACAGCGACAGGAGAAACAGCGAAAGTCCATGGTGAAATAGACGTTGAAATGACCTTGGGGAACACAACCTTCCTACATCGGGCATTAGTGGCAGACATCGAAGACGAAGTAATCATTGGAATGGATGTCATGAGCTCCAAGGGATTCCAGTTAAACTTCAAAGATGGAATTCTGCGAGTGAATGACGAAGAAGTGGTGCTTAATGGAAAAGATGACATAAAGCTTCGAGCCATCTTAGCAGAGGATGTCAATCTTCCGAAAAGAGCTGAAATCATTATAGATGCTTGCTTAGATGGGAAAGCTCAAGCTGCAACAGTAATGATGTTTGATCCCGAACTTGACGACGGAAATGTAGGCAGAGGAGTCGCACTGGGGAAGACTATGTTTCGTGCCAGGGAGATTGTTCCAGTAAGAGTAATGAACCTGAATCATTATTCGGTTGTGTTAAAGAAAGGAACAACTTTAGGCCATTGTTCAACAGTTTCCTCTGTAGTCACAAGCACACAGCATGCAGAAATGCTACTAGGTAAACTATCTGAGGAACTGGAAAGACTCGTCACCGATTCATCTAAGAATTTGAAACCAAACCAGAAAGCAAAATTGAGGGACATCGTTAGAAACTACCAGGATATCTTCGATGTAGGGAATGGCAAAAGAGGACGAACTGATCTGGTGAAACATAAAATTATACTGGGAACGCTCAACCTATTCGACAGTCGGCGAGAAGACTACCCCTAGCTAAAAGAGAAGAAGCCGACAGGATAGTCCGCGAGATGGAGGAAGAAGGTGTTATTGAACCATCCAATAGCCCTTGGGCTTCCCCAGTTGTCTTGGTTAAAAAGAAAGATGGTTCGACTCGATTTTGCGTGGACTATCGGCAATTAAACCACGCTACAAAGAAAGACAGCTATCCTCTTCCAAGAATAGACGATACACTAGATACGTTGGCTGGATCGAAGATGTTTTCCACCCTGGACTTGAAGAGCGGTAATTGGCAGGTGGAACTTGCTAAAGAAGACCGAGAAAAGACTGCTTTTACCATCGGCTCAGGACTTTATCAATTCACGGTGATGCCGTTTGGACTGTGTAATGCTCCAGCAACGGTTGAAAGATTGATGGAAACAGTATTAAAAGGGCTTTCATGGAAAACGTGCCTGGTCAAGGAATGGATCAGTCGTTTTGGTGTTCCCTTGGAGTTGCACTCAGACCAAGGTAGAAACTTCGAGTCTACTCTTTTCCAAGACGTCTGCAAACTCTTGAAGATCAATAAAACCCGGACGACAGCATTACACCCGCAATCCGACGGAATGGTAGAAAGGATGAATAGAACCATTAACCGCCATTTGTCAAAGGTAGTCTCTGACCACCAAAGAGACTGGGACCAGTATCTGCACTTGTTTCTAATGGCATATCGTTCGTCTGTGCACGAGTCCACGGGTCAGACCCCGCCAGTATTATCATGGGACGAGAATTAAGACTACCATGCGATTTGAAATTTGGATGTCCCCCAGGAGAAGAGATCGCAGGTGAAGACTATGTCAGCCAGCTACGTCAAAAGATGAACGACATTCATGAAGGAGTCCGGTTAAACATCGAGAATGCCAGTGCCCGAATGAAGGAAGCCTACGACATCAAAGCCGAGAGCGGAGAATTCCAAGTTGACGATCTTGTTTGGTTGTATAACCCGCAACGTCGTCGTGGATATTCACCCAAACTACAGAGATCTTGGGAGGGGCCGTACCAAATTGTGAAGAAAATCAACGATGTTGTCTACAGAATAAAGAAGCTACCTCGGGGAAAACCAAAGGTGGTAGAATATGCCCTGGCTCATTGTGTGGCTCGAGATCTCCGGATGTCCAGAGGAATAGCCAGGGTGTTTGCCAAAAAGTACGGCCAGTTCCAGAAGCTACGTGAGCAAGATCCAGCGGTAGGGAAGGTCCTTCATCTCGAAGATAAACAACCAGTGGATACCAGAGACATCTTTATTTGGTTACGAAAACATTCTCGCAGGACAAGCCAACATACAGCGATCTTTGGAAGACTTTGGTAGAATTGAGGAATGTGATGATGGAGAAGAATCTGACGAAATTGGCGGTCCCAAAAATAGCCTGCGGGTTGGATGGACTGAATTGGAGGGTGGTGAGAAGTATGATGGAAACAATCTTTCGGTTCAGTGGCATCAACATCCTGGTATGCTGTCTCAATATTCGCAGCCCAGGTTCGAAGACAGTTGACTGTTACTTTCACCAAACTTCCCGTTGTCGAAATGGAGAGTCCTGCAAATATCGTCATACCAGGAAGGATTCTGGGACCTTCCGGGACGAAATGGTCTTAAGGAGGGGGCAATGTTACGAGAATTCATCCGACAGCTGATGCAATCGGCCATCAACCAATTCATGGAAGGGACATTATTCCGATAAATTCTGGGAACCCGAAATGTTTGTCTCTCAACAGGCGGACCGCTGCCGTTACTGGGAATTCCCTTAAAGCTTCCAGAACATGATAGAGTTTCCCGATGGTTCGTGGAGGTACCAGACAATTCCAAGATAAATATATAAAATGAACAGCTGGCGATAGGAGGCATTCAGTTTTCGTCGGTCGTATTGCATAGTTTAGATAAAATGTAAATAGTAGTTTCTGTGAATATAAATTTGTGTAAAAGTAGTGGAAATAAATTAGAGTGAGTTGGACTGTGTTTTTAAATAAATCCAAGAACTGAACTGAACCCGAGTGTGAAAATAAAAATATTACAATATATAACATGATGGGTTAGAAACTATTTTAATTTTATATTTTCCATTTAATTCTGTAATTTGCCCCCCAAAATTAAAAGTAGAGGTTTCTCCTTATTTTCCAGTAAACTTCAGGTCAGACCCTATACCTCTAATTTTTTTCAAAACTTTACGTTCTATTTTTTAGTTTTTCCCCTTAGAAGTAACCCTAAAATCAAAATTTCTTCATTTACGATATGTACTCCTGATCGGGTCACCAAGCTATACATTGATACCAAATTTCAACCTCTTCTGTCTACCTCATACTTCACAAATAATTAAAATTGCAGTGAATAAACTGAATAGGAAAGTAACTATCACATAACAGAAGCGTGGAGATACCAAAAACTCTAACGACAGGTCTTTGCTTCTGTGCAGATATTAAACAAATGTGACTAAATAACAAATTGACTTTAACTAAACCAATTCAAGATATTTCTTTTAACGAAAATGAATTTGAATGTATCACATAAGTATTGCCTCTATCTTACAAAAAACTTTCAGTGACAATTTAATACGAACTTCCCACATGAACCCGGAAGAGAAAAAAGAAATTACGTCATATTGATAATTTTAATCATTTTTGGTTAACACCTACGTATTTAATAATTTTTGGATTGTTTTTATCTTTATCTCTTTTAAAATGGAAAAAAATGGAAAGCCACCAGAAGAACGAATTCCAATGCAGAGATGCCCAGCGAGGAACAACCCCAACCAGCAATTATTTTATTTTCATCCCTTTAAACATTAAGAAATGCTTATGTTGTCTTAACACTGTTTATGCAAATTGCATCTTTTGTTATCTTTTACGATTTAGATATTTATTCTTATTAATTAAATTCTAGCCGTGTGTTTGAAACTGTTTTAGGTCACTCTGCTATATAACGTGTATATAACGTCTATTCGGACGTGATTTTGCAATTAAATAAAAATAACTTAAAAGTAATAAATTAAATGTGTAATTTCAAATAAATAAAAATAAACAAAGTAGTTTTTAAAAATTAGAAAAGTTTTTTTAAAAAACACAATAAGTCACGGCTTATTATAAGTTAGGTTATGAACAAAAAAAAAATCCGCAACACTGTAATAATTTTTTCCAAAAGAAACGTTTTAAACATTTTTTCGAAGGTGAAAATATTTATGGCATCTTTAATATCACTTGGTAAGAGATTGTATATGGTGCGTCCGCGGATGTAGTGCACAAGAGGAAATAAATTTTTATTTTTTATTTTACGACACAAAGTTATTCGTCATGAAAAGTTCTGCTTGTCGAGAAAAACAATTTACAATATAAAAATTTACAATCAGATGTGCAGGGTGTTAATAAATTAGGAAAAATAGGAAATCCCTCAAGAGAGAACTACTGTTAGTTATTACTTCCATTAAAATGTTATAAAACCAAGCAATTTTCGCAAACCTCTCATCGACACAAGCGTATTAGGAAATTTTTCATGGAAGAGATCTATAGCGTATGGAACTGGCGGATCCAAGCGGCTAAGGGGCTAAAGCCCCTCCAAAATCATATATGTGGTGTGCTTTTTATTGTTTATTGTGCTAAAACCAACCTTCAGTGACGTCAAGCCCCAATGAGATCAATGCCCCCCCCCCTAATGACAATCCTGGTTACGCCAGTGGTGTATGGATATGACATATTTCCAATACTATGACACTGTGTTAAATAAATAGGCTCTCTTGTCATTAACATTTTCGAGAAGTGTGTGGAGATATGGGAGGTAGCTATGTAGAATTATTTTAAATATTAGAATTTTCGTTTCAAAGTTTGTTTATAGACTTAATGTTAGTTTATAATTTGTTTTATAAAATTTTTGATAAAAGTAATAAATAATAGTATTTCTCTCTTGAGGCATTTTCTATTTCTATTAATTTATTAATACCCTGTCCATCTGATTCCAAATTTTTATACTGTATAATGATTTTCTCGACAAGCAGAACTTTTTACAGCAGAACTTTTTACAAAGAATGACTTTTTGCGGTAAAATGAAAAATTTTTTTTTTCTCTTGTGCAATCCATCCTTGAACACACTGTATTTTGCAACCACTGTAGATAACACTTTGTTGGTATAAAGTTGAATAAAGATAAACCCTCTGATTTTCAAGAAGTATGGGTAAGAATTTTTAATTACCTAAAAGATTATTTACATGTTTCACGAAATGAGTAATTCTTCGGAATCCTTTTTAAGTACGCTCATTGATTACTCTAAAACAGCTAAATCAATTTTGATAATTAAAACTATATCGTATTAACGAATATACCGAATGGGCACTGGCGGAACCAGGGGAAGCTCAGGGGCTCAAGCCCCCACTCAATCATCTGAGTTGGATGCCTTTTTAATGTTCATTTTGCTAAAATTCCACATTTTTTTGTTGTCACTGTAGTCGTTTCCATCGATGCTCAGCGGTCAGAGGTAGCACAAGATGGGGTCGATAATGCTTCAGTCCAAAAACCTTATACGGCGGTAAACTGTTCGGACACTTATAAGGTGGCCTTGTTCTCCTACCAACTCATTAGCCAAATTTCGAGTTGTCGAAAATCGGTCTCTAAAGGCCATAAGTCTTAAACGTCAATTTTGAACTTCATTTGTGCCCCTTCCACGTCCGATACATACTCTTCTCCGATTTTGGGTATTATCAAACTACGCTTGACAACATCTCATAACAGTAGTTGGATTTCTGTTGGTGTGGTTAGCGATTTCTCGAAATGAAAAACCTGCATCCTGTAAACCAATGATCGACCTCTTTCAAATTCCCTTATCTGGCGATACACGTCATCTAGGCATTTTAACACAACTAAACATAGATTTTGGATCACATCAAACAGTTTGGTTTTTTGGTAAATTTCAAGAAAATGCAAAAAACGATTACAGTATTAATTGATAAAAAAAGTTTACATGAAAAAACTTTCACCAAATTTTAATCATTTACTTCTTACTATAGCATCTATATTTCACAAACAATATGAAATTTATAAATCTCCTTCTATATTTTTTAACATTTATAAAACAAATTGTTTAAAAAATATTAAAGAAAATATACAATAATCATTCTTCTTAAGCTCTTAAGCTACTGAAAAAATGACAACATAGGACATCATGCAAAGTTTACAGGAAAAATAAAGCTGGAATCCTAATATTAATTTTGGAGGGCAAATTATATAATTAAATGGAAAATTAATTATTAAATTGTTCCTTTGTAGTTATATTTATTTAAATTAGCGCTAAATTTCAGATAAGCATTAATACTTGAACCGTAACAAATTAGTGATAGTTATTGTAACTATCCTGAAATTTATGTCCATTACTAAGAATGGTACATAGTAAGAGAAACAAAGACAGGGAGATAACGAGAGACGGAGAGTATATTTCGCTTTCGCTTCCATCGTTAAATCACAAATGACTGCTGCTCTTTTATTATAATTTTGGCAGTTTAGATAATAAATTGAGAAAAAGGCAGTCGGAGAATGCGTTTGGCATGTAAATACAAAAAAGGTACTGTTATTTTTTTCGCATGAAAAACAATATTTTCGCATCCGACCCAGTGCCACACCGATAAGGCAAAAATAAAATTTTGTAGTTAATTTTTAAACCAAGATAACTTAACATTATTGCTTGAATGTTGTAGGAAAAGAGAAGTGAACATTTAAAGAACATTGTATTTTTTTAGTCATTTCTGTATCTCCAAATTTAGCCATTAAAAAACAAAAAGAAAATGGATAGCTCCGCCCTAAATTCAGTGAGAGAGGTTATTTTCAATAAGAGACCTGTTTTATGCACTTTTATTTCTTCGCGGAGTTAATAAATGTGGAATGTATGAGATTTGTTTTTTTAATTCTACAAATGTGAAAAGTGATATAGGTGATTAGTATGTAAATGAAAATGAAAGCTGATATTTCTTCCTTTCGATTGATGACAGCTTGACTGTTGTCGGATAACAACTTTGAACACACGGTAGTCACTCTATTTCTGAAACATAACTGTTAAATGTAATTTTGAAGAAATTTTCAGTTCAAATTGCAAGTTACTACTGTTATTTTTTGCCACACCTGAAACATTAAAATGCATGCTTATGTTTTAATGGTTTTAAACATTAATAGATCGATGTATAAAGTGTAAAAGTCGAATTTTCTAATTTTCTAAATTGTCCAGGACAGACAAAAAAAAAACGAATAGTTTTGTAATAAGGCGTTCCAGTTTTTGTTTCTACCGATAATTTATAAGTATTATAATACAACTATATATATATGTATATATATATATATATATATATATATATATATATATATATATATGTATTAGATGGTTTCCGGGAATTCATCCGCGTAGTTGATAACTGATCCCTGCCGGGATCGATGGTAAAATGACGACGTTTCGGCAGAGTCACATCTGCCCTCTTCAGGTCGGTTCGCATAATTCTCCTAGCCTTCTGCTTTCGGTTCTAGTTACTCGAATACTAAGATTTTCAGAAGCGCTCGCTATGTTATATAGTCGCGGCTCGGCGCCTATTGGTTGGTACCGTGAACGGCTGCGTGTGATTGGCCCTGGGCGCTTAGTGGGCACACCAACAGATACCTTCATGCTAATTCTCATCACCACCCAGCCCAACTACAAGCCGTCGTCAAGACCTTATTAACCAGATCACAAAGACTAGCTGACCAGGATAACATCAAACAGGAAATGGACAGTTTAAAAACAGCTCTGAGACAAAACGGATTTACAGAGCGAAATATACAAAGAGCCCTAAAGTCAAAACCGAGACAAACAGACGAGGAGCATGAGACACCAATAACCAAGGCTTATTTACCGTATGTCAAGGGGACCACGGACAGTATTGCAAGAATTCTACGGAGACACAATATCGATACTATTTTCAATACAGACAGAAAAATAAGCACGGTGTTGAGAACTCCGAAGACGAGGATCCCTTTAGAACAACAGGGAACAAAACCTATGTGGGGTAAACTAATAGAAGAATTGAAGCTAGACGTGATGAACACCAGAACGCTGTAAGAAACCAGGAAAAAACAAGATCCATTGCGGAACACGCCACCACGGTGTTACACCGAATAGACTTTGAGAACACCAGAGTACTGGCAAATATAGAACACCCGAAATCAAGACTCGTAAGAGAGGCAATTGAAATAGCGAAGAGGCCTCACAGTCTAAACGCACGCAATGAAATTCAGAACTTATCGAATTGTTGGAAAATTCTATTAAACACCGTACCGGCCCGGACCCGTCCAATAACAACTCAACCGGAAATAACAAATCAGCAGGCGGGAGGGGTGCCCACTGAGCGCCCAGGGCCAATCACACGCAGCCGTTCACGGTGCCAACCAATAGGCGCCGAGCCGCGACTACATAACAGCGCCAGCGCTTCTGAAAATCTTAGTATTCGAGTAACTAGAAGCGAAAGCAGAAGGCTACGAGAATTATGCGAACCCACCTTGGAAGTCTCGAAAAGCTAGTTTCTGTTTTGAAAACCTAATTTCTAAATTGTACTGTTTTCCAGTCAAAATATAAAACTGCTCAAACAAATGTTTAGTTACTTAAATTCCTCATATAAGCGACCCGGGACGTAATCCATAATAAGTAGGTAAGTCATTTCAAGTCGATTCCACCTTTACCAAAAAACACCAGTCAATAGAGATTTTTAAGTGACATAAAATTCAACAGAAAACAGTAAATAATACTTTATAAGTCGTAACTGACATAATTTTACCAGCAAACCCGTAGAAGTGAGAGAGGTTATTTTCAATAAGAGACCTGTTTTATGCACTTTTATTTCTTCGCGGAGTTAATAAATGTGGAATGTATGAGATTTGTTTTTTTAATTCTACAAATGTGAAAAGTGATATAGGTGATTAGTATGTAAATGAAAATGAAAGCTGATATTTCTTCCTTTCGATTGATGACAGCTTGACTACTGTCGGATAACAACTTTGAACACACGGTAGTCACTCTATTTCTGAAACATAACTGTTAAATGTAATTTTGAAGAAATTTTCAGTTCAAATTGCAAGTTACTACTGTTATTTTTTGCCACACCTGAAACATTAAAATGCATGCTTATGTTTTAATGGTTTTAAACATTAATAGATCGATGTATAAAGTGTAAAAGTCGAATTTTCTAAATTGTCCAGGACAGACAAAAAAAAAACGAATAGTTTTGTAATAAGGCGTTCCAGTTTTTGTTTCTACCGATAATTTATAAGTATTATAATACAACTATATATATATATATGTATGTATTAGATGGTTTCCGGGAATTCATCCGCGTAGTTGATAACTGATCCCTGCCGGGATCGATGGTAAAATGACGCCGTTTCGGCAGAGTCACATCTGCCCTCTTCAGGTCGGTTCGCATAATTCTCCTAGCCTTCTGCTTTCGGTTCTAGTTACTCGAATACTAAGATTTTCAGAAGCGCTTGCGCTGTTATATAGTCGCGGCTCGGCGCCTATTGGTTGGCACCGTGAACGGTTGCGTGTGATTGGCCCTGGGCGCTCAGTGGGCACGCCTCCCGCCTGCTGATTTGTTATTTCCGGTTGAGTTGTTATTGGACGGGTCCGGGCCGGTACGGTGTTTAATATAATTTTCCAACAATTCGATAAGTTCTGAATTTCATTGCGTGCGTTTAGACTGTGAGGCCTCTTCGCTATTTCAATTGCCTCTCTTACGAGTCTTGATTTCGGGTGTTCTATATTTGCCAGTACTCTGGCGCCGAGCCGCGACTACATAACAGCGCCAGCGCTTCTGAAAATCTTTGTATTCGAGTAACTAGAAGCGAAAGCAGAAGGCTACGAGAAATATGCGAACCGACCTGAAAAGAGCAGATGTGACTCTGCCGAAACGTCGTCATTTTACCATCGATCCCGGCAGGGATCAGTTATCAACTACGCGGATGAATTCCCAGAAATCACCTAAAACATTTAGTGCCCGCGAAAACTTAAAACCAAATATATATATATATATATATATATATATATATATATATATATATATGCGATTTAATACATACTTATAAAAAGTACAGTTGAAGAAGGCGCAACCGATAAAGGTTCTCAACTAGACAAAATACATTGCCTCGCCTTCAACGGATTGGAAGTCTCGAAAAGCTAGTTTCTGTTTTGAAAACCTAATTTCTAAATTGTACTGTTTTCCAGTCAAAATATAAAACTGCTCAAACAAATGTTTAGTTACTTAAATTCCTCATATAAGCGACCCGGGACGTAATCCATAATAAGTAGGTAAGTCATTTCAAGTCGATTCCACCTTTACCAAAAAACACTTAGCTCCATCTACACCAGTCAATAGAGATTTTTAAGTGACATAAAATTCAACAGCAAACAGTAAATAATACTTTATAAGTCGTAACTGACATAATTTTACCAGCAAACCCGTAGAAGTAAATCATTTGAGTCTTAAAAACCACAAAAATATGAGGTATTTTTGATTTTTGCTTATAGTGTTAAAAGAAATGATCTATTCACAATGCCGCCAATAGAAAATTTGTAAAGAATCAGAAAATCTTCCGAATGACTGTTTATAGATCTTGATCGCAGCATTTTTCATAAACAAAAGCTGGAAAAGTGATTTTAAAAAAATCATAAACTGGTTGTAATAACAGCTGGAATCTGCCTCCTAATTACAGATTCATTCAGTATTCGACGGTCGTATAACTAAGTAGAAATAAATTGTAAATAGTTCTATGATTATAAATTGTGTTAAAGTGGAGGAAATAAATTAGAGGGAGTTGGATTGTGTTTTTAAATAAATCTAAGAACTGAACCCGAGTGTGAAAATAAAAACATTACAGTATATTAAATATGTAGATCTTGCAGAATTGCTATTTCAATAATTTGTAGAAATACTTTGCAAATCGTATCGTATTAACTACGAAACTTCGATAGCGATATTAAAAATATCTTTTGAAAGTCCACACAATGCACTTCACTTCACAGATCTAGGATATTTGTTATAACGCCGTAAAAATATTAACACTGCTTTTGAAAATTGGCTTAAATGAAGGACCCTTACTTCTCCTCTGATGTCTTGACAGTAGCGGATCCAGTGAGTGGAAAAAAGTAATTTAATTAATATAAGTAAACTGTATGCAGGTAACCATTAACTTAATAAATCAAGAAATAGGCCCATATGGGCATGAAATAGTAATGTAATTAAAAACTTAATAAACTGCAGAGGAAAATCGTATAACAATACCTACAATTTACCATAATTTTCATCTCGTCCCCCAACTTCAAGAAAATTGTAGATCCGTCCATATGCCTTGACAGCTATTGTCAGTGCACCGCTGACTGGCTCTAACATATTCGTACATTTAATGCAATATTTACTATTATTTTAAACCAATTTCTCGACATTATAGCGAAAATCCAAGATAGGCAAATAGAAGAGGAATTTATGAACTTTCAAAATATCTTTAGTATATACCGGTCTCGTTAATATGATGGGATCTGCAAAATATCTCTCTAAATTATTTAAATTCCAATTCTTCAAA
Organism: Octodonta nipae; assembly: GCA_034190945.1. Lineage (NCBI taxonomy): Eukaryota > Metazoa > Arthropoda > Insecta > Coleoptera > Chrysomelidae > Octodonta > Octodonta nipae. The sequence continues at coordinate 85,421,829 of CM067216.1, read as the reverse complement.
AACTACTTATTCAATAGTACGTATCCATCGTGAGCCCATATAAACTTAACATCATAAACTATCGTTCTAACGATGATTTATATTCCGAGATCAGGTACAGAAAGTTATAAATTAAAAAAAAAACAATTCACGTTGACCAGTTTTTCTGAGTATACTCGGTAAAAAATAATCCAATCAAGATGTATAAAAAATCATTAAGAAGGATTTCTAATTCTCTACATCTTTTCTGTAGACGGCACTACAATTCCTAAATAGTAGTATCTATTATATTAGCAAAAAAAACAAAAGAACTTCGTATTTTTGCGGGTTTTTATTATTTAAATAGTTTACTTCTACGAGTTTGTTGTTAAAATCTTAGCAATAAGTCTGTACGAACTGTTACTCACTTGATGGTATAAGGGAATTGCTGTTGAATTTTATGTTCGAAAATGAGTTCAATTTTACTCTATAAACTCCTGTAATCCCCGTTATTTTCCGGGCTATCCATTGACTGACTCAAGCGTCCATAAAACCCATCTAAAAGCCTAACCCTGTATTCAAAAAGTAATAATTACCATCGAAATATCAAAAATTCTAGTTGACTTTTGACATGGCCAATCCAGTATATTGCGTTCTTTGGTTTCTCGTACTCATAACTGTTGCATTCCCAATAGCATTCTTCTGTGCCCCTTGGTATATACTGTTTTATGCTTTTACCCCAATTTGTGATTGCTGTGGGGTAAGTAAATTTAAAAATCTTAAACAATGTTATTCGAATTAAAATATTTTAGGGTATAGCAGATTTTCTACTGAAAGGCGTTCAATTACCTGGAATAGCAGTGCAAAAGATGATCAATTGTGAAGGCTGTTAATATAAAATTTATCATGTTTGGCTCCTATAAGGTGAATTATTGCACTTAAATATACTTAATAATGTAATACAAACTTTTTAAAAATCGTATAATTTACTGAAAATTTTTTTACTAAAGTTTTAATAAATGGTTGTTTAACCATTTATAACCGGATATATGGATTTAACTTATTTTAATGCAGATCCTACTCAAGTACCTACTAGAAATCATTTAATTCGTCTAGCCTCAATTCCAACTTCAACACAAAGCACCCATAAAACCTGAAAGTGTCTTCCATTCAATGTTGGCAGATGTGAGGAAACAGAATGCTCTACCAGAACGGTAAAATGATAATAATTTCAGTCAAATTATTGTAAATATTTAAATTATTATAAATTATAAAATATTTTTTCTAGGCAGTAACAGTAGGTATTATGTAAAAATTGCTACACATATCATCGGCTTGGAAAAAGGAAACATTTTTTCTTGATAAAAAATAGTCAGATCTCCGTCTGACGGTATTATTAGAAATCATAATCGCATAGGCGGCATAAAGATATTTTAAGCTGCATGGCAAATATAAACTTTTGTTCTTGTGTAATTTTAATATTTTTATAGAATTTAGGATTATTTAGTACTCCTGAAACAAATTTAAAGATATGAGATAAAAACCTTATTGTAAGTAAACAAAAAAATGTGAGAGCAACTATAAATTATAGTACAAATCATAAGAACATCGATGAATAACTCTTGCACACATCATGGAGAGTAGTCTATTTTTTGCTTCTACAATGTGTAATATATTTGTGTAAGCTATATTTAGTTTTGTAATTAAATCAAAGACTGTTTTATGACTGAAATTATTCGAATCTGAGTAATATTTGCAATTTCCCGGGATGTGCTAATTTCATTTTCACTGGTTGGTGTGCGCTGGCAAGTCACAATGGGAATCCGTTTTTGTCAAACTCAGCCCAGGCGGCATCTACATAGATCATTCTATGTCGTGCAAATATTCAAAATAAAACATACTACCTGTTTGTGTCAGACAACATGGATAAAGTTTATAAATATTTTATGTGGAACGATGAACAATTAACGTAGTCTTCATAGTGTAATGTTTTTATTTTCACACTCGGGTTCAGTTCTTGGATTTATTTAAAAACACAGTCCAACTCACTCTAATTTATTTCCACTACTTTAACACAATTTATATTCAGAGAAACTACTATTTACATTTTATCTATGTCTTCCAAATATCGCTATATGTTGGCTTGTCTTGCGAGAATGTTTTCGTTACCAAATAAAATATGTCTCTGGTACCCACTGGTTGTTTATCTTCGAGATGAAGGACCTTCCCTTCCGCTCGATCTTGCTCCCGTAGCTTCTGGAACTGGCCTTACTTCTTGGCAAACACCTTGGCTATTCCTCTAGACACCCGGAGATCTCGAGCCACACACTGAGCCAGGGCATATTCTATGGGCACCTCAAACAGGTCTCGGGGTTCTGCTGTGGTCACGTCGTGCTGCACTTTCTGTCCATTAGAGTGTAGTGCCATAAAGTTCCATGGTCATCTCATTATCGGGTGGTTGGATGCTGTGGACTTGGGCTTGGTCAACTTCGCCGTCATGACTTCCGGCATAAGGGGCTAACCTGTTGAAATGTACCACCTTTGGTTTTCCCCTAGGTAGCTTCTTTATTCTGTAGACAACATCGTTGATTACCTTCACAATTTGGTACGGCCCCTCCCAAGATCTCTGTAGCTTGGGCGAATATACACGACGACGTTGCGGGTTATACAACCAAACAAGATCATCAACTTGGAATTCTCCGCCCTTGGCTTTGATGTCGTAGGCTTCCTTCATTCGGGCACTGGCATTGTCGATGTTTAACCGGACTCCTTCATGAATGTCGTTCATCTTTTGACGTAGCTGGCTGACATAGTCTTCACCTGCGATTTCTTCTCCTGGGGGACATCCAAACTTCAAATCGCATGGTAGTCTTAATTCTCGTCCCATGATAATACTGGCCGGGGTCTGACCCGTGGACTCGGGCACAGACGAACGATATGCCATTAGAAACAAATGCAGATACTGGTCCCAGTCTCTTTGGTGGACAGAGACTACCTTTGACAAATGTCGTCCGTGTTTTATTGATCTCTAAGAGTTTGCAGACGTCTTGGAAAAGAGTAGACTCGAAGTTCCTACCTTGGTCTGAGTGCAACTCCAAGGGAACCCCAAAACGACTGATCCATTCCTTGACAAGGACATCAGCAACGGTCAAGGCTTCTTGATTCGGCAAGGCATACGCTTCGGCCCATTTACTAAAATAGTCCATCACCACCACAATATACTTGTTTCCAGAGTCGGATTCAGGAAATGGCCCGGCAACATCAATGGCTATTCTTTCGAATGGACTGCCAACGTTATATTGCTTCATGGGAGCTTTTGGACGCTTCTGAGGCCCATTACTTGCTGCACAAACAGTACATTTCTGGCACCAGTCCTTGACATCCACTTGGCAGTTTACCCAATAGAAGCGTTCTCTCAACTTCCCCAGGGTTTCCGTTACTCCCAGGTGTCTTCCAGTTGTACCATCTCATGTAGTTCTCGTAAAACCTCTGGTCTCCTATTTCTGGGAACTACAATCTGTTTTCTGTCGTTTCCCTCTTCTGGATTTTCCAGGACGCGCTTGAGAAGTCCATTTTCCAGGATGAGGGAGTTCCACTGAGCACAGTACGACTTTATAGTTGGTGAGTATCGGGAAATCTCCTGCCACGTAGGTTTGCGGTCTTCTTCCTTCCACCGGATTACTTCTTTCAAATCTGGATCTAATTTCTGGTCTTTTTGGATCTCCGCAGATTGCCAATGATCATCGACGGCGGTAGTTCTACAGAGAACAGCCCCTTTTTCTTCAGCTCGCTGACAATGTTTGCAGTCATCAGAGCATGGTCTCCTCGATAGGGCATCAGCATTCTTATGGCTTGTTCCTGCGCGATGTTCAGTCTCGAAGTCGAATTCTTGCAACCGCTCAATCCACCTGGCCACTTGTCCTTCGGGGGTTTTGAACTGCAAGAGCCACTTCAGTGTTGCATGATCAGTCCTCAGGAGGAATCTTTTACCATCGAGGTACTTGTAGAAATGTTCTACCCCCTTTACCACAGCCAGGAGTTCCCTGCGAGTAACGCAGTAATTCCGTTCAGACTTGCTCAAGGTCTTGCTGAAGTATCCGATGACTCTCTCCTGGCCCTTCTGGATCTACGAAAGCACAGTACCAATACCGACATTGCTTGCGTCGGTATCCAATACGAAGTTTCCATCTGGCAAAGGATAACTTAATATGGGAGCACTCGTCAAAGCTCTTTTCAATGTCTCGAATGATCGCTGGCACTCCTCGTCCCACAGGTATTGTACCTTCCCCTCTGTGAGTCTAGTAAGTGGCTTGGCGATGTTGACAAATCCGGCGACGTACCGACGATATTACGTGCATAACCCCAGGAAACTTCTTAACTGGAGGATATCTTTAGGTATCGGCTATTCCTGGACGGCTTTGATTTTCTGTTTGTCAACAGCTACTCCCTGTGCGGAAACTACATGTCCAAGATATTGCACCTTTTCTTGGAACAGCTGACACTTCTTCGGGCTTAACTTTAGTCCGGAACTTCGAAGTCGCCGAAATACCTCCTCCAGGTTCCTCACGTGGTCTTCAAAAGATTTTCTAACCACGATAATGTCGTCAAGATACACCAGGCACGTTTTCCATGAAAGCCCTTTTAACACTGTTTCCATCCATCTTTCAAACGTTGCTGGAGCATTACACAGTCCAAACGGCATCACCGTGAATTGATAAAGTCCTGAGCCGATGGTAAAAGAAGTCTTTTCTCGGTCTTCTTTAGCAAGTGCCACCTGCCAATAACCGCTCTTCATGTCCAGTGTGGAAAACATCTTCGATCCAGCCAACGTATCTAGGGTATCCTCTATTCTTGGAAGGGGATAGCTGTCTTTCTTTGTAGCGTGGTTTAATTGCCGAGAGTCCATGCAAAATCGAGTCGAACCATCTTTCTTTTTAACCAAGACAACTGGAGAAGCCCAAGGGCTGTTGACTGGTTCAATAACACCTTCTTCCTCCATCTCGCGGACTATCATGTCGGCTTCTTCACTTTTAGCTAGGGGTAGTCTTCTCGCCGACTGTCGACTAGATTGAGCGTCCCCAGTATTAATTTTATGTTTCGCCAGATCAGTTCGTCCTCTTTTGCAATTTCCTACATCGAAGATATCCTGGTAGTTTCTAACGATGTCCCTCAATTTTGCTTTCTGGTTTGGTTTCAAATTCTTAGATGAATCGGTGATTTCCAGTTCCTCAGGAAGTTTACCTGGTGACATCTCTGCATGTTGTGTGCTTCTGACTACAGAGGAGACTGTTGAACAATGGCCCAAAATTGTTCCTTTCTTTAGCACAACCGAATAATGATTCAGGTTCATTACTCTTACTGGAACAATCTCCCTGGCACGAAACAGAGTCTTCCCCAGTGCGACTCCTCTGCCTACATTTCCGTCGTTAAGTTCGGAAATGTAGGCATTACTGTTCCAGCTTGAGCTTTCCCATCTAAGCAAGCATCTATAATGATTTCAGGTCTTTCTGGAACATTGATATCCTCTGCTAAGGTGGCTCGAAGCTTTATGTCATCTTTTCCATGAAGCACCACTTCTTCGTCATTCACTCGCAGAATTCCATCTTTGAAGTTTAACTGGAATCCCTTGGAGCTCATGACATCCATACCAATGATTACTTCGTCTTCGATGTATGCCACTAATGCCCGATGTAGGAAGGTTGTGTTTCCCAAGTTCATTTCAACCTCTATTTCACCATGGACTTTCGCTGCTTCTCCTGTCGCTGTTCGCAGTTGCCATTTTGTTGGTTTTATCATTGTCTCTAAAACAATGGTTGGCCTTATTACTGTTTTCGTCGCACCTGTATCCAGCAGCATTGCAAATTGCCTCCTATTAATAAGGCCAGCTACGAAGACACTGTTAACGTCGTTGCGTAGCGAAGCGACATATGCGTTGGTAGTTGACACTTGTTTGCTACAGGTCGACGATGGTCCCTTCATATAGGCCTTCTTTAGCTTCCCCGGCGAGGAAGTCTGGACTCTGTTGCTCTCCTTGCAACGACTCTGGACATGTCCTACCTCACGACACTTCCGACATCTCACTAGTCTTTTTTCGGTAAGGACTTCTTCTATTATCTTTCTTACAGAGGCTTCATCGTTTCCGCCATCTTTAGATTTTCCATCAACGATTCGGACAGGTATTTTTCGCAGCCTCGAATTCTAAAGCTCGAGCCAGTGCATCTACTAATTGAGTCGGTCGAGCTAGGGTCAATGCTTGTCTGGCTTCGTGGTCCCTAAGTCCATCCAAAAATGCTTGCACTGCTAACCTTTCTATTACATTTTCTGGTGTGGCTGGATAGGCAAGGCGAACCAGACGGGCAATGTCAGCTTCATACTCTTGTAGGGATTCAGTTGATCTCTGGTGGCGATTTTTCAATTGGGAGTGGTAGACCTGCTCCAAATGTGTCTGACCATAACTCTTGTAGCGATTCATTAGATTTCTGATGGCGATTTTTTAGTTGGGAGTGGTACACGTGCTCTAAATGGGTTTGTCCATACCTCAGTCCCAAATGTTTGACCAGTTGTTCGTAGTCTTCTTGCTCCGAGGTATTCAACGTTTGTAAGATATCTGTAGCATCCCCTCTCAAGGCTTGGGTTAATGCTATTGCCTTCTCCTCTGCCGACCATCCGTTTAACTTTGCTGCAGCCTCGAATTGGCGCCTATAATTAGCCCATGACGATTTTCCATCAATTTGTGGAGGTTTCATTTTGTGTCTTGCTCCTTCGAGGCCAATTTTTGAATCCTCGACTTCTGGACTGTTTTTGCTAACGGATTTTGATTGAGTTTCTCCCCTTTGTATAGTGACTACCTGTTCTTTAATTTTACTGATCTCACCCTCCATTATATGCTTTAGCTCTTCTATCCGCGTTTCATTTTTGTCTGACTCTTCGAACATTGTCTGCTTTAGCTCTTCTATCCGCGTTTCACTTTTGACTGACTCTTCGACCATTGTTTGCCTTAGCTCTACAATCCGAGCCTCATTCTAGAATATTTTCTCTTCCAGCATTTCTGAGTTTTTCTATACCATGTTTTTCAAATTTTTTTCTAGGAATTTAGAATTTTCTGCTAATTTATCTTCTAACGCCTCTTTCAAGTTTTTAGAATCTTCTAGTAATTTGTCTTCCAAGGTTTTAGTATTTTCTTGTAAGGTTTCTAGGGTTTTCGAATTCTCTACCAATTTCTTCTCTAGTGTTTTAGAATTTCCTAGCAATTTATCTTCTAACGGCTCTTTCAAGTTTTTAGAATTTTCTACCAATTTATCTTGTAATGTTCCTTTTAAACTTTCCTCCATTTTTTTCAATAGCATACTCATGTCCCTATTACCAGAAATCTCAAACAAATAGGTATCAGGATCGTACCTTCATTTATTAGAGCATCTCGTAGCCGTTGTACTAATTCACTTTTCTTCCCACTAATTTCTAAATCCCTTTCCTCAAGTTCTTTTTTTAAGTCCGTCACTTTCAGTTAGTCCATATTCACGTTTTTAAACATTATCAGTCTATTTATTTTCCACTTCTAAAGTTCCACAAATACACCCCACACCTGACACCACTGTAATGTTTTTATTTTTACACTCGGGTTCAGTTCTTGGATTTATTTAAAAACACAGTCCAATGTAACACAATTTATATTTACCGAACTATTTACAATTTATCTCTACTTAAATATACGGCTGTCGAATACTCAATGAATCCCATCGCCAGCTGTCCGTATTAATATATTTCTTCCCGGAATTCTCCAGGACGTCAAAGAGCCGTCGAGAATTACATCAAAGCAACATGCCGCCGACCTCGATGCGACAGCCAAACATTTCGACTTCCTAGAAATATCAGAGGAATGTCCCTTCCACGAATTATCGGATGAATTCTCGTAACAATACCACGTATGGACGGAGATGCAGTGACTAGTTGACAGAAAGATAGTAGCGAAACAGTTGACGACAGGCAAAAGATTTGTGAGCCGCGAAATTAATACGTTATGTCAAGCGGTACCTAGTGTTTTCGTTTAATAAAAAAATTTCTTTGTTAGGTAATTGCATCGGGTATTTGTGTAAAAAAAGACTTCGTTAAAATGGTTTCATCTTGCTGCGCTATCATTAAGGGATCTTCGATTTCAATTCATATGTATTTTAGTGTTATTTTAAGTCCATGTTAATAATATAAAATTTGATTTTAAAATGGTGTGATTTTGAAAAACGACGTGTAATTTAGTTGCAAGTCAATTTCTAGAAATTGTCTGGATTACTGGTTGTCTGTACAGAAATTCTTCCTGACAGATATTCTGAGAGCAAGAAATTTCTAAAATATGATCAACTAGTAGTCATGTCTATAAATTTTTGTAGACGTTTGAATTCCAATTCTGAAGTCAATCGCTGTGTGTTGTAGCAGGAAGTTTGTTTTTAAATTTTCGCTTGGATACAAATTTTCTTGCTTGTCAAAGTGATAAACGCGAAAATTGTTTGTTGTTCACATAATATACAAACCACTACTTATATAAAATCATACTGGTGGATCATATTGTAGACAGTTCTTTCTCTCAGAATATCTGTAACGAACAATTTCAAGACAACCAGTAATTTTTAGAAATTGCCTCACAACACTTTGCACCCCATTTACAATTTTCAAATACTGATCGGTTGCAAGAAACTTTTCAGCATTGAAAACCCTAATGAACAGACAAAATAATACAAGGCTTCCTGAACAATCTTTTGGAAATTACTTACATAAATTATTGTTCGATAAAACATTTTCTTATGGGAAGCGCAACTGATGAAGGTTCCCGCCCAGAAACACATATATTATATATATATATATATATATATATATATATATATATATATTGTCTGAGTGCAAATGAATGACACCTCGATGAGAGTATTCAATATGCTTGACAGCTGAAGTTAACCTGATGTTTTCCAGGTGGCATTTAAATCTGAAATATAAATTTGAAATCATAAGCTATACTTTTAAAGTTTTCTGTTTGAACGCTATGATTAGGAAAATATACCGTTACACTTTTATGAAATACTAGCCTAGTATGAAATGTAGAATTCTTTGCAGAAAGTAATTAATAGCTTATGAAACATATGGACTATTGAATGTATAATTTTTTCTAACTTTGTTAAACTACCTTACATAACTATAAATCTACCAATCCTGAATATATCTCACAACAAGTGCAAGTGCTTATAGGCCATTCTATATAAGAATTTTATTCAACATTATTTGGAACCACCTTGTATAACTGTAACTCTGCTTCACCCTATAGTGCAACCATCTTGTATATGTTGCTGTTTATTTGTCACCCAATACAATATTTTTTAATAACCTAACTATAATTCTACTCCACCCTATACGGTATATAAGAATTGTTGATAAATTTTGAGCCTCTTCGTAAATATAATTTCCCTCCACCCTATATTTCAATCACCCTTCATATGGAACTTTTTCTAACATTGTTTTAAATACAATATTATTACGAGAATTCATCCGACAGCTGGTGCAATCGGCCATCAACGAATTCGTGGAAGGGACATTATTCCGATACTTCTGGGAATCCGAAATGTTTTGTCTCTCAACAAGCCGACCGCTGCCGTTACTGGGGATTCCCTTAAAGCTTCCAGAACATGAAAGAGTTTCCCGATGGTTCGTGGACTTATCAGACAATTCGGAGATAAATATATAAATATGAACAGCTGGCGATAGGAGGCATTCAGTTTTCGACGGTCGTATTGTGTAGTTAAGAAAAATTGTAAATAGTACTTTCTGTGAATATAAACTGTGTTAAAGTAGTGGAAATAAATTAGAGTGAGTTGGACTGTGTTTTTTAAATAAATCCAAGAACTGAACTGAACCCGAGTGTAAAAATAAAAATATTACAATATAATTTTGCTTCGCCCCATATTTCAGGTATTGCATATTGGAAGAGGATGTTCATGATCTACCTTATATAACAATTTTTTTAAACATTTTTTAATCCATCCTGTAAAACTATAATTCTACTAAGTCCCCGCTCTCAACCACCTTACACATACAACTGCTTATGGCCACCCATTATAACATTTTTTGAACCACTCTGTCTAACTATAAATTCACCAATTTCAAACAACCACAACTGTTTATGGCTACCCTATATAACAATTTTCTTCAATATTTTTATGAATTGCCTTCTATAGCTAGTTCACCCTATATTTCATACATATATATGGAACAGCTTGTAGATCATAACATTCTTATGTAATATTTTTTAAACCCACCTAGAGAGGTGTAATTATACTCTGTTACATATTTCAACCATCCTATATATGTTACTTGTGAACTACTTGTGGATATAAAACAATTTTTTAACCACCCTATAAACTATAATTCCACTCCATCTTATATTTCAACCACCCTCTATAAGCAACTGCTTCTAACATTTTTTACAACCCCTTTCATAACTATACTAAAAGGTCCAGAAAATTCAAATATCCTAACTGTGTACATAACACTTTTTTTCCACCCTGTATAATTCGATTCTACCAGTATTTTAACCACATTGTATATGCAACTACTTATGAGCCTAACAATATAACATTTTGTTATCCATCCTGTATAAATATAATTCAACTCCACCCGTTTTTCAACCACATTGTATATATGCAGCTGCTTACCTAATATACCTTTTTTCCAGATTTTCTAAATCCATGTAATTTTACTCCCTGGAACATTACACTTGATATATCAGTATTTTTTTAAATCGAAACATGTACATTGGCATATTAAGAATTTTGATTAAAAGCTAAGCTGATGCAAGTATCTAATATTTGGTGCATGCGGTGGAACCAATTGACTAATTCTGTCTTATCGAACATGGTAGTAGTTTTTTCGCTATATCTACCGTTTCTGCCAATGTAGGGAGATGAAATGTCCGCACAAACAGAGAACTACAATTTTATTATAGATTTGTATTTAAAAAAATATTGAACATGTAGCTATATTGCACACCTTGGATTGTAAAAAACAAAGCATTGCTTTAGGCTAAGCGCAAATTGAGACGCATATAGTGCGTATAACATGGCGCAGCACAGCGCGATCTTTTGTAACCTATAGGATTGAATAGAACAGCGCAAATTGGCAACACAGTGCTGCGACTTGCGTCTACTGACAATCGCGTCGCGCTGTAGTTGAGACACAGTTTTTTGTGTCGCGCGTGTGAACAGATTGTCAAGTGTTTTGAAATATGGCAAGATGAGGCGTTAATGGAGGGGCTAATATGGAGAATATATTATATTAACGCAACCAAAAACAAACTGAAATACCCACTAAGAAGAGCTCAAGTGGGCCATACACACAGAGCACCCTGCAGTTTATTAGCGCAAAGAACGACATTTTCGTCATAGCCACCTTTTTAATACACCTTGTAAAATACCATTAATTTATGCACACGTATGCGCGCGCATACGTGGAATAAGTAAGCTTTACGAGTAGGATAGAGAGACGAATGGCGACCTCGCACTCATGGTCGTAGCGACCCTAAAAGTGTGTCTGGTGGGCTGTTGGACCAATGAAACTGGTCTGACGAGTTACAAAAGACATTCAAATAGTTCCCTGAGTATCATATATAAAATTCCGGACTGAGAATATATATAAGTAAAGTTACATTATATTTTCGGAAGCTTTAAAGCGTCCGGCAAAAGATACGACCTACGGAAGTGTCTGGCGGTTTGAATTATTAATTTCTGTCATATCCATTGAAACATACATAAAAATCAGCCTTGAGAATTGAAAAAAGTAGGATTAATTTTTACAGAGCCTAAGTACCTGGTACCTCGCAAGGGATCAACAAGTTAAGCTAGCAAATATGCATAACCTACAATATACATTTCATCTTTGAGAAAATAAATAACGTCTGGCGGCCCTGGGATCTTGGACTATTTATGTCCGCCTAATTTTTACAATTCAAACTCTGCAGTTTTAGTACGGGCATTCCTATAGGAACCATTTCATTTTTATAAATGGAGGTTGGCGTTTTTGAAGTTTTCCAGGTTTGAGATGATTTTAAATTCCCATGTTAAGGTATAGCGTGACCTTGCATCGTGAACATCGTTAAGATATCAAAATTGTTCTCCGTTTTACTTCGTTAATTATAAAGTACTGTAGTTTGGTTTAGAAATAGACTTAATTGTCAGCAGTTTGTGAGATCAAGCCAACTATATATACTGTCTGGGTTTAGGTCTATATAAATGTAAGGGCAAAACATTTATAGCATAAATTTTCTAGAGGTTGTGTATTTTTGAGGAACCCTTAAAGCACAGATCTAATTCAATATTACTGTAAGAAATCATATAGCTAGATCTTAACTTTAGCATCACGATTAATAACAGTACAATCACAGTAAAATTTATTTACACTTATAAATAATAAATTTTAAAATTAGATCATATAACTAATGGGTAAACAAAAATGACATAATCTCAATCACTTTGTAACAAGGAGAAAAAATAAGTTACGGTGTTCAATGTCCTTAATAAAATAGATAATAATTCCAATATATAAATAAATCAACTATAATAAATGGAACACCAAACCCGACTTAAATTGACACATGTTCTTTCTGATACTGTTGTAAAGTTGTTAATATATCTTCAGCTTCATCTTTAGGAAATTCAACCAATTCACAACCGAAATTATCTCTGAAACTCTCCAAAAACAGCGGCAATATTTCTGCAACTGTAACATTTCTACTCAATTCCTTAGATAAACTGGTTACTCCTTTTCCTTGAATACCACATGGCACTATGTGATCAAACCAACTCAGATCAGTTGAGCAATTCAAAGCTAAGCCATGTGTTGTAATAAATCGACTTCCATGAATGCCTATTGCGCAAATCTGGAACAATATATTTTTAATTAAACAACTGAATAAATGGGTTGACACCATTACTATTCTATGTATGATATCATAGCAAAAAATTAAATGAGAAATGTAGTATCAATTGCAATTCCTTAATGTTCTGATAAAGAGTTGGAACTTTTGGTCATACAGTATACAGAAAATAACTAACACCAATAGATACCTTCATGTTAATTCTTATCACCACCCAGCCGTCGTCAAGACTTAGTCATTCCAAAAAAAGACAGTAAACAATATGCAAAAACTACAGGGTCCTATGACATTGAAACTAACTTAATATATAGTAGTGGTAGATTTAGATTTGAATATGGCTCTTTGTTGCATTCGAAAGTCTATATTTGAAGTGAAACTATTCTTTACCTAGAGAAATGGAAAACACTGGACTACATCTTAAAACTAAACAAAGGACTTTATCTCAAATTAACAAGAACAACGGGATAATCTCTACTGGTAAATAGGAAAATACAACTAAAAAGTTGAAAATAATTATCAGAACAACACTACACAAGAAATATGACATTTACAGTTGTTAGGAAAATACACACAAAGTAATAAATACAAATAATAAAATGTGCTTACATTGTACAAATAATTACATACTTGTCTAGTATATTTTTGGAGTCAGTGTCAAGCCAATCTACAATCCTGCATTGCTCAACTGCTTCATTCAACTTGATTGTTGCTTGTCACTGACTACAAAATATACAAGATAGGTAGGTAATTAATTTGCACAGAACATGCATGTTTTATTGTTTGCAATTATTTGTGTACCTACCAATTATGAATGTGCTAGTCCTTGTGTATGTTTTGTTAATTATTTTCAACACTTCCTATGTTGAATTCAGATATTTTATTATTTTTCATTGTGTTAGTATAACTTTAAACTAGCAATTTACACAGAATTTTTTTCAAGTGATGAAGACCTTTTAGTGGGATCAGCTCCCAAACTATTAAGGAGGAATTTAAATATTTATGAGAAAATGTCCGTTTGACACTTTGTGGGGGTTATTGATTTTTTTTGATTTTCTAAAAAACTTTGTTACAAGTCATAGAAAAAATATAAAAGACCACCTTAGGATCTTCCTTAATATAATACAATCTAAAACCTAACCAAATTTGAGGTTATTGATATATACCTGAAACCTGCAGGTGTCTTCAATATGAAATTGCTTCCTGTTATGGATAAGATTCTTTTCTCAAATTTAAAATGACATCAGTCCCAATGTACGATGTCTTAAACAAGAAAATAATCATTAACGTTGGTTCACAACTAGAAAAGAAATCAAGTTATATTTAAATAATAGGCTGAATTGATAATCTCCTCCTTTTTGGGAGTAATATATTACCAACGAATATAGAACCTTATAGAAGGACACGCCTTAAGTAAAATATGTCCCTTGTTTACATGTTAGTATGTTACCCACACGATAGGGGCGCTGGTATTTCAGTTAATGTGTCATGTATATACAATATTGAAATATCACACTATTGAAGCGGTAGCCGAGCGCTTAAAGCGCCGACCACCAATCTAATGTTCCCGTGTTCAAGACCCAAGAACAGATGTTTTTTTTTTGGTTTTTAAATATATGTCCTTATTAATTAATTTGATGAATCAATTTTATGTACCATTTTCATTATTTGCATTAACATATTCCGTTAATATTGACAAAAAATCATATGAAGTATTTAATAGTTGCAAATTGGTAGTCTTTTAATGCGAGCGCAAAAATCGCGCCAAACCATTAGTTTTTTATCGGCAGGTAACAAAATTGCATATCATTACAGTTTATATATTGTAAAATCTTAAAATAGAGATTTAATATTTATTTAATTCAAGTAATAGATATTGAATAAGTGTTTGTTCATCTAAATAAATATTAGAAGAATGTCGAAGAAATCTATCTACACTTGAATTAAATAAATATTAAATCTCTATTTTAAGATTTTACAATATATAAACTGTAATGATATGCAGTTTTGTTACCTGCCAATAAAAAACTAATGATTTGGCGCGATTTTTGCGCTCGCAACTATTAAATACTTCATATGATCTTTTTGTCAATATTAACAAAATATGTTAATGCAAATAATGAAAGTGGTACATAAAATTGATTCATCAAATTAATTAATAAAGACATATATTTAAAAATCAAAAAAAAATCTGTTCTTGGGTCTTGAACCCAGGAACTTCAGATTAGTGGCCCGGCGCTTTAAGCACTCGGCTACCACTTTAACTGTTTGGTATTTCAATAATATTATATATACATGACACATTAACTGAAATACCAGCGCCCCCATCGCGTGGGTAACATACTAACATGTAAACAGAGGACATTCTCTCCATAAGACGTGCGCTTCTATAAGAGTCTATATTCGTTGATATTACATATAGGTACTTCAAAGGTTTGATTGACAGCTGTAATGATTGAAGTAAAGGAATTAAAAAGCTGAAAATAGTACCTATTAGATTATTAGAGATAGTAAGCCAACTGAAAGACTAGGATCAGAGTGCGTATAAGATGAGTGTTGCCAAGGTATAGTATATAAATGCTGATTGGTTCCGTCATTTTTTGCACATATTTCCGGTTTACTACAGGAAGGGGAGAACAAATGTTTAGTGTTTGTCGCAGGGTTGCCAGATCTGACGATTTAAAGTAAACCTCGCCACATCTATATAATTTCAGCTTATTTAAATTTAATTAATTTTAACCATAAAAATACAAAAACAGTTGAATTATAAAATGCTGACAACAGTATTCATAAATTATCACAAGAAAATAAGTCGATTGCAGCATCAAACTGTACATTACAAAGTATTGAGAGTTGCTGTTGCGTACTTATCGTAAGTTAAAAATTAAACTATGTAGCCCAATTAGGCTTCAGAAATTTGTAAATAAAACTGTTATCAATATTTTATTCTTTAAACATAAAATTGGTATGTACATGAATTTTATAATTACGTACGTATTTTTGAAGTGAAAACTTCTTTAGCGGCGCTGAGCACTTTTTTTGTATGGGTAAAAATTTCCAAACTCGCGTCAGGGTCACGTGATGCTGATCGAAAAAGCGTAAGATCGAGGGGAAGGGAGAGGAACTAGTATCTCCCACTCTTTCTACCGTGCCTGAGTGTGTTGCTCCGTTTAGGCGGCACAGGGCGCTTGCGCGAATGTCCGTGTGTGTTTATGTACAGCGTGCCACGCGTATCTAAGGATGGTGACAGCTGTCGGCTTGACTGTTGTGTATTCGTATATGTGAATTGTTTAAATTATGGAAATTGAACAAAGTGCATCTATTAATGAAAAAAGTGATGATGAAGTAGTCAAAGAAAATGAGTGAGTACTTACTACTGAAAAATATACTAGATGAAAAACTCTTACTTGGCTTTAGCCCGTAACTGCCGTCAAGAAAACCAGCTATAAGCTGAGCACTATAAAACGTAAAAAAACGAATAATAATAATAGTAATAAATACAATTTTAATAATAAGATTAGGTTTCGATCGAGTCTGTATTTACACATAATAGATGTAATATTTGTAATATGTTTATACTTTATAGCATTAACCTACATTTTCATGACACCACAATAAGCCCATTTGCGGTGTAGGTTTACCAAAAAATAATTTCGACTAAAAATAAATGAAATAAGATAATAATAAATAATCGGTGTAGGTTTTTAATAAATATTGTATTCTACCTCATAAATGATAGTACTTTTGTACTTATAATTAAACACAACGTTAATATTGAAGTTTTCACTTCTGCCGGCACTCCCGGAGTGCTTTTTTTTTACTTTGAAAGTAATGAATTTTAAGATAAACTTCTAATATCAATGGCTGATCTCTTGAATTTTTTCGTTGAGCAGAATGCGTAAAATAATATTATTGATTTTTCATGATTTTTCGCTTATAGCAATCTGGCAACCCTGCTGAACTTATAATAAACTGCACATGTCTGAAGTATTGCTTAACACATAAAGCTTTGTTTTATCGATTTTAAAGTTGATTCTTATTGGTAGAAAATGAGTGAAAAATAGCCGTGCTTCCGAGCTTGGCACCAATCTCCTTATATGTACTCTGACTAGTACCGGTGTATTAAGTATATATCCTGACTAGTACATAATGACATTCTAGTAAAAATATGATTCAAAATATGAGATAAAGAGGAACAAAACACAAAATTAAACATCACTCAATAAGTAGATGTCCAAAATTGATGGGACAAAGAAAGAGGAATGTTCAAATTCATAAATAAAGATCTTACGAGAATATATGAATGGCTCTGTGATAATGATTTGGGTGTGAACATTAAAAAAATTAAAATACATGATAGTAGGTTCTAAGAATAATTTGAATAAAATTGATACAATTAATTTATCCATTAACCTGAATAACACTAAGTTAGAAAAAGTAAACCGAATGAAATATTTAGGAGTAATTATAGACGAAAACTTGAATTTCATAGAACATGCGAACTATATTGCGAACAAAATGTCAAAAAAATGTATCGTGTTAACCGTATTGGTAATTATTTAGACATTAATTGTAAGATTCTGTTATACAAGAGCCTCATTTCACCCCACATTGAATTTTGTGCAAGTATTCTATGTAACCTAAATCAAAATAATCTACAAATGTTACAAAAAATTCAAAATAAATGTATGAGAAATATTTTAAAATGTAGCAAATATACCCCTATTAAGTTAATGTTAAAACTTTTAAATTTTATGAATGTAAAACAAAGAATTATATTTAAAAATTTAGATTTTATTTACAAAATTAAATGCAAAATGGTACCACCTTTAAAAGTAAGGAAAAAAGAACATCAATATAACATTTCCAGAAGACATGTGGACAAATCAAATTTGGCCAATCATGTATTAACGAGCACCGGCAGCCATAGGATAGACTGGGATAAAACAAAGATCTTGTTGAAAGAAGAAAACTTAAAAAAGAAAAAACTTAAAGAAGCCAGCTGTATGATGATAAACAACACTGAAATCGGAGCACCTTCAGCCGACCTTCATTTGGACTGGAAGAATTTACTGCTAACAGAACAAAAAAAAACGGTAACCTCAGCGTCAAGTGATCGCCAAACGACAAATTGTCAGTGTCAAATTTTTGACAAACAATAAATTCAAAATCAAAGCGAAAATTTTTTAGAAAAAAGCCTCGAAAACAACACTAAACGATTGACAACGACTCCAGACTCGGAGTTGAAACGTCTCCATACACAGATAAGTATTACACAATATACAATACATTACTTATATACAGGAATACTGGTTGATCATTTTATAGACATCTCTTTCTCTCAGAAAAACTGTGAGGAAGAATCTCTGTACAGACAACCAGTAATCCGGGCAATTTTACGAAATTGCCTTACTACACTTTGTTCTACATATACAATTTTTTAAATACTTATCTGTTACAGGAAAAAATTTGGAGGAGAGAAAACCCATGAATAGACAAAATAATTCAAGACCTCCTCAACAATCTTTTCGAAATAACTTAATTCATGTCGGCGATATACACCAATATAATACTAGACAGCCGAAGTGGGAGTGGAGGGGGTAAATTTGGTTCAATTTCGGCGTTTTGGGACCTTAAATTCTCTTATGGGAAATTACATGTATTTTTGGTCGATTTTGTGCTCGTACCGGTATAGCTTATCTACTCATGGGTTTAAAAATCTTTGAAAATAAGTTTGGTTGGTGGCCCATAAGCAGCTGCATATATACAATGTGGTTGAAATAAGAGTAGAACAGCATTATA
Organism: Octodonta nipae; assembly: GCA_034190945.1. Taxonomy (NCBI): domain Eukaryota; kingdom Metazoa; phylum Arthropoda; class Insecta; order Coleoptera; family Chrysomelidae; genus Octodonta; species Octodonta nipae. The sequence goes on along the minus strand of CM067216.1, from coordinate 85,403,165 downwards.
TTTATATAGGGTGGATAAAATAATCATAGAAAAAATAGTTATGCAAGCAGTTAGGATATTTGAATTATGTTGTTATTTATACAGGATGCTTGAAATATAAGGTGGAGTGGAATTATAGTTTGTAGGGTGGTTAAAAAAATTTTTTACATCCACGAGTAGTTGCATATTTTGGATGGGTGAAATACGTAGCGTTGTTTAATTACAGTTATACAGGTGGGTTTAAGAATGTTATAACGAAATGTTATGATCTACAAGCTGTTCCATATACAGGATAAGCGGCTGCATATATACAATATGGTTAAAATAATGGTGAATGGGATTAGTTATATGGGGTGTTTCAAAAAACTTACATTGTGTGGGCCAAAAATAGATGCATGTACCAGGTGATTGAATAATTAGTGGAGTTGAAATATAGTCACATGAGGTGGGTAAAAAAATGCTAGAAAAAGTTATAGTTTCACAGTGTGATTCAAACAAGGTTAGAAAAAGTTGTAAATGAAGGGGGTTCAAATAAAATGTGGAGAAAAATTATATTTTATATTGTGGTTCAAAAATATGAAGAAAAATTGTGAAATAGTAGCTCATAATCAGTTGCACAAATAGGATAGTTGAATTATAGGGTGTTGTAGGGTTATAGTAGTTGAGGATTTAAAAAATGTTATATTGGTTGAACAATAAGCAGCAATATATACTGTGTTGCTGTAATACAAGTTGAAGTAGAGATGTGCATACATGGTTTTGGTGAAATATATTGGGAATTAATGGATTTATTGTTATACAGGGTGGTACAAAAAATGTTATACTGGGTGTCCCATAATTAGTTGCATATACTAGTTGGTTGAAATACAGGATGGAGTAGAATTATAGTTATATAGAGTGAATAAAAAATTTTGTGGGATGGAACATGAGCTGTTGCATATATGCAATATCTGATAGAAAAAGTTGCGTATAAGGGGTGTTTGAAATATAAAGTGAAGACAAATTATAATTTCCAGGCTGGTTCCAAAGAAATTCAGGAACAATGGTTATTCAGCGTAGTCCATAAGCATTGCATAGACAAGATAATTGAAATATAGCCTGGAGCAGAGTTATAGTTAAGTGTTTAAAAATGTTTAATATTTGGTGGCCTCTAAGCAGGTGCATATACATACAGGGTGGTTGAAATATTTTGTAAAGTAAAATTATGGTTATACAGGATGGTTCAAAAATTGTTTATAATGGTTGACTAATTGGCAACAGTATAAATATACACGATGGTTTAAATACAGATGGAAGTACGGTTATAGTTATACAAAGCAGTTAAAAAAATGTTGTAAAAAAATGTTAGAGTGGCCAATAAGCAGTTGCAGTCTGACTGAAATATGTTGTTGTTAGGAGGATTTTTAGTTATACAGTGGTACAAAAAAATTATATTGGGTGGCCCATAATTAGTTGTATGTCCAAGCTGCTTGAAATCAAGGGCGGAGTAAAATTATAGTTTTACAGAGTGGATCAAAAATGTTAAAGAAAAATGTAATATAAGGTAGACCTTCAACAGTTGTACCCTACTATATGAAATAGCTGAAATATGGGTGAAGGGGTGGTTAAAATATAGGGTGGAGATAAATTATACTTTACAAGGTGACTCAAAAATAATTGTTATATAGTCAGTCAGTTAGTTGCATAGTATATATTCGAGATTGATGGATTATACTCGTGGTTCCTAGTGGTCGAAATTCGACCCTATTTCATCAAATTGTAAACATTATTGGAGTTCTTTTGTCAAAAGTATATTTTTCTAAGAATTAAATGGATCAGAAATCGGCGAAATAGGTATCAGTCAATGTATTGAACCGAATAGACGACCAAAATTGTTCACGTGATATTGGCAAATCTATTGAAACAAAAAGAAAATAAAAAATGTAATCAATTCTAGATATTCGAAATAATTTTGACAAATGCATGACTCCCCAAATTTTTGGCTGGAATCGCTCCTGGTAATATAATAATTGCAAGATTGTTCTTTACAACCCAAAACTTTCGTCACATACGGCTTCAATAGAGTTTATGATTATAAAGAAAAGATAAAATCATTAAATTCACATCAAAAACAGAATATTCAACGTGAAAGTTACTGCAACTTGTCCGAAAAAGCAATACTGATCTACTACTTTGACGATTTTACCACTAAACAATAACAACGCTTTATGCTGTCACTATTAACCACTCTAGCAGCATCTAACGCCACCTCCATATATAATTACTCAATGTTTTGACAATCTATGCAAGATTTCGAAGGAGAAATATGTTGAATAAAAATATATTTTATTCTAGAATATATGTGTAGATACCTAACATACTATAACAAATCAGTATATGCATAGAATTTCTTTATTTTTTAAATAAGACATACCTTAAAATCTCAAAGAGATGTTTATTTAATTAAAAGCCTCCTTGTAATAAAAGCCATAATTTTGCAGGAATGGGCCCATGTATTGTAAAATAAATTATCTATGAGCTGCTGTCTGGGCTAGCTAATCACGCATGGACCGAACACCACAATATCAATTGGGACCAGCCCAGAGCAATTCACATGGAAGAGCACTGGTACAAAAGAAAATTCATAGAGACAGCATATATAATCTCGAACGAAAATATAATTACCGAGCCCAGCCTCCAAATTAAAAATATAATATAAATAATCTTCTTGGGCCTCTGCCGCTACGCATCACCGGCAACCAACCGCAAGGTACCCGCGATGACCATGACCGGCGTGTGAGATCAACCACTTCAAGACGATGGAAGTCCAAGGAAACTTCGAGAAAACAGAAATGTGTTGATCTAATAGTTTGCTTAAATCTGCCAAGCCTCTTCCTCCTTCATACTGTGGCAAAGTTGTACGTTCGACGGATCTCTGGATGGTGATTTGAGGTTTTATTAGTAAAACTAGAACTTTTCGTTGTAATGTCAGTCTTGCACGAAATTAATTATACCGAAAGAGTAAGTGAGCATTGAACGCACATAGCCTGAAACAGATTTTTACTGTTGAGTTTGGTTTTTAACAGTCATCTTACCCTTCTATAAAACTCTGCTCTTAGGTCCTTTTTCATGGTCAAGTGATTAAAACGTTGAGCCTGTTTTATTCCAAGGTATTTATAAGTACGACGTTCCCCGATAGATTCAATGGAGGTGCCATCTCCCATTTCATAGTGCCCCTGCTGTATATTGCTTTTAACTATATTACTAATTCTGCATTTGTCTAGGCGAAATTTCATATGGATGTCACTAGAGAACACTTCTACTATTTCAAGATTATCATGTAGCTGTTGTTTCGTAGCTGCCATCAACTTTAAGTCATCCATGTATAACAAATGGTTAATTTTTAATGCTTGTACGTTGTTGTGTTTGAGACTGAACCCAAAATTAGTCGCGTTCAGTTCGTTTGACAGAGGGTTCATGGCAAGGCAGAACCACAGCGGGCTAAGAGAGTCTTCCTGGAATATACCCCTTCTGATTGGAATGGGGTCAGTTTGTATCAAACAGTTGGCTTCATTCAGTGAGATTTTAGTTTGCCAGGTGGACATGGCATATTCTAAAAAGTTAATAATACAATTATTCACTTTATAGAGTTTCTGTGTCTTAATGTGCCAATCATGTGAAACTGAATCAAGGCCTTTTTGTAGACTGCATATGCCATGTAGAGACTTCGTCGTTTCGCGTGGGCTTGATTGCAGACAATGGAATCAATTATCAGTTGTTCTTTGCACCCCATCAAATTTTTCACGCATCTCTTTTGTTGTTGAGTAAATATGTTGTTCAGCTCACAATGTTTGAAAATGCGATGATTAATGCATGATGTAATGAGTTTGTATAAGGTTGGAAGGCAAGTGATTGGTCGGTACTTTGCTGGGTCCTGTGTACCTAGGTTGTCCTTTGGTAAGAAGTATGTAGCACCATAATTAACTATTATCCCGACTTGACCATACAATGTATAGCATCACACTCCCTCTAAGGCACACTATGTATGGGGAAAATTCACTAAACCCCAGATATTCTACATATCAAAAGGGTTTAGCTCTGTGGGAGCCCTTGCCAGGTTATCAGGCCCGTGGTTGGCGTCGTGGCTGCAGTTCCCCATAAATTTTCTGACCGTCCGGACTGTTCCTAACAGGACGGCTTTTTGCATTAGTTGGTAAAGATGTTCGTCCAGACCGAGCAATTTCAAATTGTTTATTAGATGTTTTGGGACTACTCCTGTTGTTAACATAACAATTGGTATCGTTCGAATGTTGTTCATGTCCCATTGTCTCTGTATTTGAAATTCTAAATCCCTATATTTGGCTATTTTTCAGCCTGCTTAATATTTAATTATTGTTGTTAGGGATTGCTATGTCAATTAAGGTTGTTTTTCTAGAAACTTTATCTACCAAAACTATATCTGGTCTATTGTGAGCAACAATCCGATCGGTCAATATCGTCCAGTTCCAGTACAGTTTGTAGTTGTTATTTTCTAAAATAGATTATGGTTTATATATATAGTAGGGTGTTCTTACCGACTGGGGTAGCTCAAGTTTCAGAGCTAGTTCCTGGTGCAGTATTTTTGCTACAGCATCGTGTCGTTCTTTGTATTCAGTTGCAGCAAACGCTTGGCAACCTCCTGTGATATGCTGGATAGATTCAGATGTTTGGCAACTATATCTGCTTCTGTCGTTGTTGATAGAAGGATCTTTAACAATGTACTTTAGATAGTTCTTAGTTGGAATTACTTGATCTTGGATTGCCAATATCAAGCCTTCGGTTTCAGGAAACATATGACCCGAGATCAACCAGTAGTTCGACGCTGAACAGTCGACATAATCTTGGTTGACGTCATTTATATGTCTTCCATGAAGGGGCTTTTCTTTCCATTTGAGCAGTTTCTGATCAGTTGTCTGGTATACTTGAACTTGTTGTTCTGTCAGTCGCAGAGGTGTTGAGTCATCAACCTAACATATGACTCTGTGTAGATCAGAAAATTCTGCGAGTATCTGGAAATGATTACGCAAATTAGCAATTTGTTGATCACATAACTTTCCTATATCTGCCAATCCTCTTCCTCCTTCACACCGGGGCAATGTTGTACGTTCGACACAGCTCTTTGGATGGTGATTTTGAGCTTTTGTTAGTAGTACTCGAACTTTCCGTTTTAATTGTTCAATGTCGGTCTTGCACCAGTTAGGTATTAATAGCCTGAAACAGATTTTTACTGTTAAGTTTGGTCTTCAGCAGTCGTCTTATCCTTCTATAAAACTCTGTTCTTAGATCCTTTTTCATGGCGGTGTGATCAATTCGTTGAGCCTGCTTTATTCCAAGGTATTTGTATGTATGGCCTTCCTCCATGGATTCAATTGAGGTGCCATCTCCCATTTCGTAGGGCCCCTGCTGTATTTTGCCTTTAACTATATTATTAATTAGGCATTTGTCTAGGCCAAATTGCATATGGACGTCACTATTTTAAGCACATCATGCAGCTGTTGTTTCGTAGCTGCCATCAACTTTAAGTCGTCCATGTATAACAAATGGTTTATTTTTAATGCTTGCACGTTGTTGTGCTTGAGACTGAACCCAAAGTTAGTCGAGTTCAGTTTGTATGAGAGTGGGTTCATGCCAAGGTAGAACCACAGCGGGCTAAGAGAGTCTCCCTGGAATATACCCCTTCTGATAGGGATGGAGTCGGTTTGTATGGAACAGTCGGCTTCATTCAGAAAGATGTTGGTTTGCCAGGTAGTCATGACATATTCTAAAAAGTGAACAATATGATTATTTACTTTATAGAGTTTCAGCAGCTGAATGAGCCAATCATGTGGAACTGAATCAAAGAGATTTCGTCGTTTGGCATGGGCTTGATTGCAGACAACGAAATCAATTATTAGTTGTTCTTTGCATCCCATCGAGATTTTCGCGCATCCTTTTTGTTGTTCGGTAATTATGTTGTTCAGCTCACAATGTCTAAAAAGACGATGATTCATGCACGACGTTATAAGTTTGTATAAGGTTGGGAGGCAAGTGATTGGTCAGTACTTTGCTGGGTCCTGTGTACAGAGGTTATCCTTCGGTAAGAGGTATGTAGCACCATGCGTAAGGAAACTAGGCATCTTGTGTGGATGGATAATTATGTCATTAATGAGTACTGTTAATTTCTCATGGGTGGCCTAAAGTTTCTTTATCCAGTAATTCTGCACACCATCTGGTCCTGGTGCTTTCCAGTTATGGAGGTGTTTAATTATGTTGGACGTGCCTTCCGTTGTAAATGGTTGGTTGGTGTTGCATCTTATCACAATCCTGAAATGCAGCCTGCTCCTCCTTAATCCAGCTCGCTCTGGAGTTATGGGAAACTGTTGTAGAAAGTTGTGTTTTAAAAATTGGTCGATGGCCGTTTTACTGGGATAACTAGGAGTTTCATTATTATTGATGTTGTTGAGTTTTCTATAAAACGCTTTTTCGGATTTACGGATTAGTGCGTTGTCTAATTTCAGTTGGTTACTAGTTTTGTACTTTCTCAATCGACTTGCGTATACGGAAAGCTTTTGCCGTAGACTGTCCAGACACTGCTGAGATGTGATGTTTTCTCCATCCCACTGGGGGTGTATTCGGTTATTGTCCATGATAGTCTTTAAAAGTGTTTCTATTGTTGTTCCTGACCCCTCGTTGGTACTCGGTCATTCTTCCAATGTCTTTCCGAAGAAAATTAATTTTCCTTTCTACCCTTCTTTGCCAAGGTGGTATTCGAGGTGTTTGTCTAAATTGGGGAGGGTCTTGCTTTCGTCTTATTGCAACCCCAATTGTTCTCCAGATGGAAGTTGCAGCAGAGTAGATAATTGTGTGTAGCGACTCTAGCTCCTAAAACACAGTGTAGCAAGATAAATTTGTTCATAGCCTGCAAGACGATACCCAGTTTTCTTAGAAGATCTTAGTTTGGGAAGAGTTGGTCTAATCAATGGATCTGTTCCACTATAGTCTAAAAGAGCTCTTTCCATTTTTGCTTATTAGTTGTATTAATTATTAGTTGTTCTTTGCATCCCATCGAGATTTTCGCGCATCCTTTTTGTTGTTCGGTAATTATGTTGTTCAGCTCACAATGTCTAAAAAGACGATGATTCATGCACGACGTTATAAGTTTGTATAAGGTTGGGAGGCAAGTGATTGGTCAGTACTTTGCTGGGTCCTGTGTACAGAGGTTATCCTTCGGTAAGAGGTATGTAGCACCATGCGTAAGGAAACTAGGCATCTTGTGTGGATGGATAATTATGTCATTAATGAGTACTGTTAATTTCTCATGGGTGGCCTAAAGTTTCTTTATCCAGTAATTCTGCACACCATCTGGTCCTGGTGCTTTCCAGTTATGGAGGTGTTTAATTATGTTGGACGTGCCTTCCATTGTAAATGGTTGGTTGGTGTTGCATCTTATCACAATCCTGAAATGCAGCCTGCTCCTCCTTAATCCAGCTCGCTCTGGAGTTATGGGAAACTGTTGTAGAAAGTTGTGTTTTAAAAAATTGGTCGATGGCCGTTTTACTGGGATAACTAGGAGTTTCATTATTATTGATGTTGTTGAGTTTTCTATAAAACGCTTTTTCGGATTTACGGATTAGTGCGTTGTCTAATTTCAGTTGGTTACTAGTTTTGTACTTTCTCAATCGACTTGCGTATACGGAAAGCTTTTGCCGTAGACTGTCCAGACACTGCTGAGATGTGATGTTTTCTCCATCCCACTGGGAGTGTATTCGGTTATTGTCCATGATAGTCTTTAAAAGTGTTTCTATTGTTGTTCCTGACCCCTCGTTGGTACTCGGTCATTCTTCCAATGTCTTTCCGAAGAAAATTAATTTTCCTTTCTACCCTTCTTTGCCAAGGTGGTATTCGAGGTGTTTGTCTAAATTGGGGAGGGTCTTGCTTTCGTCTTATTGCAACCCCAATTGTTCTCCAGATGGAAGTTGCAGCAGAGTAGATAATTGTGTGTAGCGACTCTAGCTCCTAAAACACAGTGTAGCAAGATAAATTTGTTCATAGCCTGCAAGACGATACCCAGTTTTCTTAGAAGATCTTAGTTTGGGAAGAGTTGGTCTAATCAATGGATCTGTTCCACTATAGTCTAAAAGAGCTCTTTCCATTTTTGCTTGGATTTTCTATAAATAAATTAAAGGTATAATATTAAAATTAATAAAATATTATCAGTAATAAATTGATCTAATAAGATAATTCTGATTTTAGTTGACAAATCATATTTATAGAGCAATGAAAGTTGCAAACTTGCAAAAGAGTGATTATTAAGTAATATAATATAAGTGGAATATTTAAAGTTTTTCAAATAACTTACTTTTGTCTTTCAGATTCAAGTCATTCCATGTTATGATTTTGTCTCCAACCAATCTGCTGGCACTTTTACTATCATTTGTTTGGCACTGACAATATGGATGTAAATACTGTTTTTTTTATTTTATTTAATGAATGGACCAATATTATAAATTAATTTTAGCAATCTGCACTGAAGATCATCAGTAGCTACTAAACAAAACATAAATAAAGTAAATCAGTTGAGGGACAGAGAAGAAAATGGTACCAAACCATTTTGTCTTTGCCTATTTATATATAGATGTAGGGTGGTTCAAAAAATATTGAAAAAATTGTAATATATGATAGTCCATATATATTTCATAAGTAATTTAGTTTGCAAAGAATTGCACATTCCATATGTGTGCGAAACTGTAGGTAACAGCTAATATCAGTATAAAACTGACAGCCAATTAGAAATAGATTAGAAATATAGCTCTCCTAGAGGGGTAATCCATAAATTACATCATATGAGTAAAAAAAGTTTATATATCACATCTGTGATGTTCCCCTAACATGTAAAGTAATATATAGATAATCCCAGACCAGATGAAAGAGACTTAATATAAACTAAAAAAGGTGCTAATAATAGTACAAAATGCTCTATATATTAAGACAAATAATTTTCAAGTAAGTTTCTCACTTTTTTGTCATTTATCCAAACTCCAGTGTGAATTGAAGTTTCAGCTTTTAGATTGAACTTCTCACATAAGTTAATAATTGTTCTCTCAATCTGTACAACATACCACCTAATACTAGGTTTAAAATGTCGCAAATTTAATACAGGATAAACTACAAGTTGTCCAGGCCCATGAAAGGTAATCAGTCCACCCCTGTCTGTTCTGAAAAAATCAGCACCTTCATTACTATAAATAAACAAAGTCTTTAAAATGATAAATAGTTACCCTTAGATCTCAAATTTTCAGCCTCTTCATCAGTATACTGTTTTGTTCTTATACCAGTTGTATATACAGGAGTATGTTCTAAACATAGCAGAGTATTATTAATATGAATATCTTTATTATGTAGGTTAGCCAAATGCTTTTGCAACTGAAGTCCTAATGGATATGAAACCTTACCGACATGCCACACTTTTACCAGCTTTGCCATAATTATTAAAAATGATTTAAACTTTATATTTTTCCTATTTTAATTTAGGTGCATTATTAAAGGAAGAACTATAACTAGATGCATCTCAAAATCTCTTCTATCTTTAATTTAATAACTTAACCAAACTTATCACTTATCGCCAGTGTTGCCAAGTATTTTTTTCCAAATCCGCGATGCTTAAGTGTTCAAACCACTAAAATCCAGAATTAACATTTACATGAGAAAAAAAATACAGTATTGGTTAGTTTACATGTAATTATTAAGGCTAGCCGTACACTGGCAACTTTTGTCGAGCAACTTTTTAATCACAAAAATAGAACACGTTATTTCTTATGACAACCCGCACACAGGCGATTATTTAGTTGCGGCAACTAAATAATTCCAACACGTTCGATATTCCCGGCGACTAAATTGTTGCCGGTAAAATAGAACGCACATATTCATACCTGTCTCCGCACACTGGCGATTAAAAAGTTGCTCTTGATTTTACTTTTTCATTTTGCGTCTTGCTTTTATCCGTAGACATCGAAGCGTTTATAGAAGCAGTTATATGACATAAAAATAAATGAATATTCAGACAAAAATCTTTAATAAGTTGTGGCGTGAGTTGTGTCGAGAGTTTATTGAAAAAGGGGATAAAGTCTGGGAAAAGTAGAAAACAGAAAAGGTCAGTAATTTTTTTATCACATTTAAAAGCAGTAATGCAACAATATTAATTCACAAACAAAAAATAAAATTAAAATCAGCCTTGTGCTATAAATGGATGAACCCAATATTTTCTCTCTTGCTTAGAATAAAACCACGAACACATGCAGTCTGTAGAAAACCCATTTTAAAACCGATGTTAACTATAACTATTCAGTTGTCAGTGTGCGCTTGAAACAATAGCGTGTTCAAAAGGCGGAATATGAAAGTTCGGACAGTTTTCGCAAATATACATAGGGAACTAGTATCATTATCGGTATATCAATGAAATTAAATAAAATATTAATTGCTGAGGATTTATTTGTACATCTTTCAACTAAAGCACATAATTGTAGTAACTTGTGTTACAATTAGTTTACACATTATATATTGTATTGTATTGTTATTATAAATATACTGTACATAGTATTATGACTAACGTAAAAGGAATGCTCTACGAATCATTATCTTCCCGACGATTTTTATGATGTTAATGTAAACATCGGGAACTTGAATGATTGCGCTTCGGTTTTGGGTTAGACAGATATATTCTCTTAGGGAGACAGAATAAGTTGAAGTTAGTTGATATATATGTGCTGTATGGAAAGGTTGTCTACTAAAAGTTATATTAAAAGCTTATTTTGGAATTGGTTGTGATAATTGAACCTATCTCACATATATCTTACATAGCAGCGGTGGGATAGGTATCAGTGGCCCTTTTTTTTAAGTGTCAGTAGTGTTAACGTTTGTTTTGTTTCTCTCATTATGGGTAACAAAAATAAAAAAAGAAAATCTGCGAAAAGTTCGAGAAGTCATAAACGGGCGAGGTCATCCAGTGGTTCAAGCAGTATGTGTTCTAATAGTTCATGTGAATCGATGAATGAAACGAGGCGAGAATTAAAACGTTTGAAAAGAGAACTTTGTGAATTAAAACAAAGATCTACAAATACGGTAGTTCGTGCGAGTGATGAATACCTAGTGCCTGTTTTTGATCCATCCAAAGATGATTCATCTATTGAGGATTGGCTGGCGAAAGTTGACAGGTTGGCCGAACGATACAGTTGGGATGACAATACCATTATGCGATTAATTTCTGGACGCTTGCGGGGCAATGCACGTCAATGGTATGATGAGAACGCTAAGTACGACTACAGTTGGGTCGAAACAAAAGCATCGATGTCGCAACAATTCCGTAAGTCTGTTCCTTTTTCTAAATTACTTAAAGAAGCAGCAAACTACGAAACCACACCTGGTCAAAATTTAGGTGACTACTGCTTTCAAAAATTATCTAAATTAAGAGCATTAAATTTGGAAATTCCTGATAAATATTTAGTGGATGCTGTTGTTGGTGGCGTCACCGACGAAACCATCGCACGTACTGTAAGATCAGCGCAACATACAAACGCTAATGATTTATATGCGTATTTAAACACTATTGGATATATGCCTGAGAGTAGTAAAACTGTCACTTCGAATAAAGTAATTAATTCTAAAATTATGTCTAGTGATAATTATAGATCTTATCACAACAATGACCTGCAAAGTGGATATTATCAAAGTAAAGAGAAATTACGGTTCAACCAATCAAAATTGCTAAATTGTTTTAATTGTGGGTTGAAAGGACATATTTTTAAAGATTGTAAAAAACCGCGTGTTGAATGTTTTAATTGCAGAAGGTTAGGTCATTTTAAGAACAAATGTCCATTTCCTAAGAAAGAAGTTCAACAAGTGGATGCTCTGATCAGTAATACGCAGTTAAATAGTTTCTTACAGCCGGCTCGAGTAAATGGCAAGAAAATAAATAGTTTAATAGACTCAGGCAGTTCAAACACACTTATAAGAAACTCGGTTGTTGAAAAGTTAAAACTTTTTCGCGGTGATTCAGAAAATGATGTGACATTGCGTAGTTTTATGGGTACTCTCTTAAGCAGTAGATCATTTTGCAACATTCGTATTAGTATTCAGGGTGCAACGGCTCTAGTTAATGCCGTGATTATTCCAGACAAATATTTAAATCATGACTTATTGATAGGGCGTGATTTCATTAATCAGGAACACATAGTTATGATTGCATGTAAGAAACGACTAATTATGTACAGTTTGGCCCCATTTAAAAACTGTGAAATAAACTTAGTTGAAGTATGCGATATGAACCTCGACCTAAATAATTTAAATTTGGGACATATTTCACTCACTGACCGGCAAAGTTGTATTTCTTTAGTACAGAAGTTTACAGATTGTATTTCATCCTCCATGGCTAATTTAGGAAATACGAGTACTGTGGAAATGGAGATCAAATGCATAACTGAGACTCCGATTGTACGCTATCCTTACCGTATACCAAACTTAGAGAGAAATATTCTTCGAAATATGATTCAAGAGTTACTAGATAATCAAATTATTCGTGAATCCACATCGCCGTATGCAAGTCCTGTTACTCTGGTAAAGAAAAAGGATGGAGAATACAGAATGTGTATAGACTTTCGGCAACTAAATGCAATAACAATAAAAAATCGTGGAGTACTCCCACATATTGAAGATCAAATTGACAGATTAGGTGGATATAAGTATTTTACAACCCTAGACTTGGCCTCAGGCTTTTACCAAGTCTCGATGGCTGGTAACTCAATCGAAAAAACAGCATTTGTAACCCCGGATGGCCACTACGAATTTCTACGGATGCCTTTTGGCTTAGCCAATGCCCCTTCTGTTTTTCAGTCATTGATTGACAAAGTACTTGGCCAATTAAAAAATGAATTTGCTTTTCCATATATTGACGATATCATCATCCCATCATTAACAATACCTGAGGGATTAGAACGCTTAGAGAAAGTCTTAATACAACTTCGTAAACATAACCTCACTCTCAAAATTAGTAAGTGCATTTTTAAAGACAACAATAGAATATCTCGGTAGAGAAATAAGTTTTGAAGGAGTGAAACCTGGAAGGAGGAAAATTGAAGCCGTTCTAGACATGCCTCAGCCTCGCAACGTTAAACAAGTACGTCAGTTTCTCGGATTGGCCAGTTACTTCCGTAAATTTGTTAAAAACTTTGCTATGATAGCAGAGCCCTTAACAAAACTAACACGAAAAAATGCAGTCTGGTCATGGCATAATTCACAGAAGCAAGCTTTTCAGCACATTCAAACGGCGTTAACCTCATGTCCAATTCTTGCAATATATAATCCCAAGCTGAAGACAGAACTCCATACTGATGCATCCGCAATTGGCTTGGGAGCAATGCTACTCCAACTTGACACTAAGGGCGAAGTACACGTTGTCTCTTATTTTAGCAAACAAACAACGGCTGACCAGAGACACTACCATTCATACGAATTAGAAACAATGGCTGTAGTATACGCGTTGAAATATTTTCGGGCTTATCTTATAGGTATAGACTTTAAAGTCGTCACTGACTGCAACGCTTTGAGAACCACGTTATCTAAAAAAGATTTAATACCGCGCATTGGAAGGTGGTGGTTAGAGATTCAGGAGTATACGTTCAATATTGAATACAGAGCTGGAAGAAAGATGGCACACGTTGATGCTCTCAGCAGAAACCCGATGATTAACAAAGACATCGAAATTGAAGTAATGCAAATAGACCTTACAGAAAGTGATTGGATAACTTCAGCCCAATTACAAGACGAACAAATTGCCAGAATAAAAAACATTTTGGAACTAAAAGTTAAAAGCAATGATAACAAACACTATTTTAAAAATTTTGTATTGAAAGGAAGTAAGGTATATAAAAAACAAGACAATGGAGCTCAAACGTGGGTTGTTCCTCGAGCAGCTCGTATGCAAATATGCCGCTTATGTCATGACGATTCAGGCCATCTTGGAATAGAAAAGACACTAGAGAGAATTCGAGAAAATTACTGGTTTGCTCAGATGCGAAAATTTGTAACGAAATATGTCAACGCCTTTTTAAATTGCCAATATTATAAACATACCACCTCTAAACGACAATGTAAGTTGAATCCGATCGAAAAAATTCCAATTCCCTTCCAGACGTTACATATAGACCATGTCGGCCCCTTCGAGACAAGTAATAAAGGAAATAAATTTCTATTTGTAATAGTTGATGGATTTACAAAATTTACGTTCATAGAACCGGTTCGCAACCAAAAGGCTAAGCACGCGATTAAAGCTCTTGCAAATCTAATGTTTATTTTTGGAGTACCTTCCAGGATTATCAGCGATAGAGGTTCGGCTTTTACCTCTCGAACCTTTAAATCATATTGTGACGTATATGGGATAAAACACATACTAAATGCTGTAGCATCCCCTCGAAGTAACGGTCAATGTGAAAGATATAACAAAACAATTGTAAGTGTATTAGCGTCATCAACAGCTGGAACAGACCCCAAAGATTGGGATGTAAAAGTAAAGCAAATCCAAAGCGCTCTGAATACAAGTTTTAATAAGGGCATTAACACAACACCGATGAAGGCCCTTATTGGGTATAACTCAAAACATGCCGCTGAAGCGAAAATTCTTAATGCTGTACAAAGTGAAATAAATAGAGATGACTTAGAAAAACTGAGAGAAAAAATTTCAACCCACATAACACATGACCAACAAAAACAAAAGGAACGTTACGATAAAGTAAGAAAAGAGGCTTTAAAGTATTACGAAGGTGATTTAATTATGACGAGGATAACGAGTATGCCTACCACTGGAAGTAGTCACAAATTGTTAGCGAAGTATAAAGTCCCATTCCGTATTACAAAAGTTTTGTTCAATGACAGATATGAAGTGGAAGACTTAAGAGAAGGTTTTAGGAGTAGACGAACAGTGGTGCCAGCCGATCACATCAAAAAATGGATAACTATCCAAATCGATGAGTAAAGTAATATTTCCTTAAGTAGCGAAAGTCGCTTATATTAAAGTAAATTTAAATTTTAAAGTACAAATGTAAGACGAAAGTCGTCGTTAGTTAAAGTAAGTTAAGGCGAAAGTCGCCACAGTACAGTATACAAATGTAAGACGAAAGTCGTCATTAGTTAAGTAAATTTAAGGCGAAAGTCGCCACAGTAAAGTACAAATGTGAGACGAAAGTCGTCATTAGTTAAGTAAATTTAAGGCGAAAAGTCGCCACAGTAAAGTACAAATGTGAGACGAAAGTCGTCATTAGTTAAGTAAATTTAAGGCGAAACTCGCCACAGTAAAGTACAAATGTAAGACAAAAGTCGTCATTAGTTGAAGTAAATATAAGACGAATGTCGTCCTTAAAATAAGTTTAAGGCGAAAGTCGCCACAGCAAAGTGTAAATATAGGACGACAGTCCTCATTAAAGTAAGTTTAATGCGAAAGTTGCCACATATTAAAGTGTAATTTCAAGGCGAAAGTCGCCAATGGTTAAAAGTTATTATGGAAGTTGTTGAAATTTAAAAGTCCAATGTGAAAACTACAAATGTTTGATGTTTAGTTTATTATCGAGTATAAAGTAATACTAATTGTAGATCTCAGCTTAGTAAATGCTCTTAGATAAGTATGTGCATAAGGTAGATGATAGTTCGTAGGTGCCAGTCTGAGGACAGACTGCAAGTCAGGAAGGCCGATTGTTACAATTAGTTTACACATTATATATTGTATTGTATTGTTATTATAAATATACTGTACATAGTATTATGACTAACGTAAAAGGAAAGCTCTACGAATCATTATCTTCCCGACGATTTTTATGATGTTAATGTAAACATCGGGAACTTGAATGATTGCGCTTCGGTTTTGGGTTAGACAGATATATTCTCTTAGGGAGACAGAATAAGTTGAAGTTAGTTGATATATATGTGCTGTATGGAAAGGTTGTCTACTAAAAGTTATATTAAAAGCTTATTTTGGGATTGGTTGTGATAATTGAACCTATCTCACATATATCTTACACTTGCAATGGTGGTGAAAGTGTTATTACCACAAAGCGTAAATAAAGTTTGACAGGTTAGGGCAAAGATACCCTTATTAGGTTATCTATACTGATACTTAATAAAATAAACATTGTTAATAAAAACTAAAAATTTAATTTATTTATTATTACTATTGTTTTCTCAATTTTACAATTTGTGATTTAAATTATGTTGGCTGTTCATTTTTCAAGTGACATATAAGACAGTTAATTTATGAGATTTTCACGAAATCTATACAAAAAATATTTATTGTTTCATCTTTTAGCAAGTTATTAAAAACACGTACACATAAACAAATATATGTATTTTATTTATATAATGAATTTCTTTATAAAGTCAAATAAATTCTCCAAAAATCATTTACCACTGCACTTATGGCTTCAACATATTCCATGACATTAATGCTTTTTGCTCCATTCTTTATTGATGAAATGTTATACCTACATTTTAACTAAAATCGTTAGACTACCCGAATGATTCGGGGATTCCCCAAACAATGTGTTGCCTGTATCTTAATGTCGAAAGGCCTTTTCATAACACAAAACGTCGTTTACGATTTAGTGGTTGAATGTTTTGCTTAGCTCTAACTATTGTAAACTAAAGCACTAGAAAAAACCACCAGCCACTATACACAAAATTTCACCGCTAATAGACCAGTTTTAGTGGAAATTCCACTAAGTTGGCAACACTGCTTATCACTTAACCTTAACGGGTTTCTAGTTTCTATTGATTAGGCATTCCATAATACATTAATACTATTAGCCGGGCATTTAAAATGATGGCATTTTATTGTAAAAGAAATCAATTTAAAAAAAAAAACGATTTCAAAGAAACACAAACGTGAGTAAACTAAGAATAAAACAAAAATGTATTTTTCTGCAACAATTAAATAGTTATTCTGAATTCAATGCCAAGTTAGACACAAAATAATTAGGGAAGTATAGGTACTAATACGTAGGTATATCTAAAAATTATACCCAAGGCCGTAGCCAGGAATTTTTTTCGGGGTGGGTTTTCTGGGGGGATAACTTTTTTGATTGGTGATGAACTGGTTAGGACTGCAAAATGTATATTTTTGTTCATGTATTTCCAGGATATATAAAATTGAATAAATATGAGATTTAAGCTTATGAAAAACATGATTAATTGGTTAAAATTGAATCTTGAGACCAATAATTCCCAAATTTCGGGGTGGGGTTCACTCCCCAGATCCCCCCGCTGGTTACGGGCTTGTCAATATCTACTTATAATATAATTATTGAATACTCACTTATTTTCTCTTCATCTTATAGAGTAAAAAATACTTTAACGTAATGTAATGTTTTTATTTTCACACTCGGGTTCTGTTCAGTTCTTGGATTTATTTAAAAACACAGTCCAACTCGCTCTAATTTATTTCCACTACTTTAACACAAATTTATATTCACAGAAACTACTATTTACATTTTATCTTAACTGTACAATACGAAAGACGAAAACTGAATGCCTCCTATCGCCAGCTGTTCCTTTTATATATTAATCTCGGAATTGTCTGGTACGTCCACGAACCATCGGGAAACTCTAACATGTTCTGGAAGCTTTAAGGGAATTCCCAGTAACGGCAGCGGTCCGCCTGTTGAGAGACAAACATTTCGTGTTCCCAGAATTTATCAGAATAATGTCCCTTCCACGAATTGGTTGATGGCCGATTGCACCAGCTGTCGGATGAATTCTCGTAATATTGCCCCCTCCTTAAGATCATTTCGTCCCGGAATGTCCTAGAATCCTTCCTGGTGTGACGATATTTGCAGGACTCTCCATTTCGACAACGGGAAGTTTGGTGGAAATAGCAGTCAACTGTCTTCGAACCTGGGCTGCGAATATTGAGACAGCATACCAGGATGTTGATGCCACTGAATCGAAAGATTGTTTCCATCATACTTCTCACCACCCTCCAATTCAGTCCATCCAACCCGCATGCTATCTTTGGGACCGCCAATATCGTTAGATTCTTCTCCATCATCACATTTCTCAATTCTATCAGAGTCTTCCAAAGATCGCTATATGTTGGCTTGTCTTGCGAGAATGTTTATCTTCGAGATGAAGGACCTTCCCTACCGCTGGATCTTGCTCCCGTAGCTTCTGGAACTGGCCGTACTTTTTGGCAAACACTTTGGCTATTCCTCTGGACATCCGGAGATCTCGAGCTACACAATGTGCCAGGGCATATTCTATAGGCACCTCAAACAGGTCTCGGGGTTCTGCTGTGGTCACGTCGTGCTGCACTTTCTGCCCATTAGAGTGTAGTGCCATAAAGTTCCATGGTCATCTCATCATCGGGTGGTTGGATGCTGTGGACTTGGGCTTGGTCATCTTCGCCGTCATGACTTCCGGCATAAAGGGCTAACCTGTTAAAATGTACGACCTTTGGTGTTCCCCGAGGTAACTTCTTTATTCTGTAGACGACATCGTTGATTTTCTTCACAATTTGGTACCTCCCCTCCCAAGATCTCTGTAGTTTGGGTGAATATCCACGACGACGTTGCGGGTTATACAACCAAACAAGATCATCAACTTGGAATTCTCCGCCCTCGGCTTTGATGTCGTAGGCTTCCTTCATTCGGGCACTGGCATTCTCGATGTTTAACCGGACTCGTTCATGGATGTCGTTCATCTTTTGATGTAGCTGGCTGACGTAGTCTTCACCTGCGATTTCTTCTCCTAGGGGACATCCAAACTTCAAATCGCATGGTAGTCTTAATTCTCGTCCCATGATAATACTGGCCGGGGTTTGACCCGTGGACTCGTGCACAGACGAACGATATGCCATTAGAAACAAATGCAGATACTGGTCCCAGTCTCTTTGGTGGTCAGAGACTACCTTTGACAAATGGCGGTTAATGGTTCTATTCATCCGTTCGACCATTCCACCAGATTGTGGGTGTAATGCTATCGTCCGTGTTTTATTGATCTTTAAGAGTTTGCAGACGTCTTGGAAAAGAGCAGACTCGAAGTTCCTACCTTGGTCTGAGTGCAACTCCAAGGGAACCCCAAAACGACTGATCCATTCCTTGACAAGGACATTAGCAACGGTCAAGCCTTCTTGATTCGGCAAGGCATACGCTTTGGCCCATTTACTAAAATAGTCCATCACTACCACAATGTACTTGTTTCCAGAGTCGGATTCAGGAAATGGACCGGCAACATCAATGGCTATTCTTTCGAAAGGACTGCCAACGTTATATTGCTTCATGGGAGCTTTTGGGCGCTTCTAAGGCCCATTACTTGCTGCACAAACAGTACATTTCCGGCACCAGTCCTTGACATCCACTTGGCAGTTTACCCAATAGAAGCGTTCTTTCAACTTCCCCAGGGTTTTCGTTACTCCCAGATGTCCTCCAGTTGTACCATCATGTAGTTCTCATAAAACCTCTCTCTCCTATTTCTGGGAACTACAATCTGTTTTCTGTCGTTTCCTTCCTCTGGAGTTTCCAGGACGCGCTTGAGAAGTCCATTTTCCAGGATGAGGGAGTTCCACTGAGCCCAGTGCGACTTTATGGTTGGTGAGTATCGGGAAATCTCCTGCCACGTAGGTTTGCGATCTTTTTCCTTACACCGGATAACCTCCTTCAAATCTGGATCTAATTTCTGGTCTTTTTGGATCTCCGCAGAATGCCAATGGTCATTGATGGCGGCAGTTCTACAGAGAACAGCCCCTTTTTCTTCAGCTCGCTGGCAATGTTTGCACTCATCAGGGCATGGTCTTCTCGATAGAGCATCAGCATTCTTATGGCTTGTTCCAGCTCGATGTTCAGTCTCGAAGTCAAATTCTTGCAACCGCTCAATCCACCTGGCCACTTGTCCTTCGGGGTTTTTAAACTGCAAGAGCCACTTCAGTGCTGCATGATCAGTCCTCAAGAGGAATCTTTTACCATAGGGGTACTTATAGAAATGTTCTACCTCCTTTACCACAGCCAAGAGTTCCCTGCGAGTAACGCAGTAATTCCGTTCAGGCTTGCTCAAGGTCTTGCTAAAATAGCCGATGACTTTCTCCTGGCCGTCTTGGATCTGCGAAAGCACCGCACCAATTCCGACATTGCTTGCGTCGGTATCCAATCAGGCAAAGGATAACTTAAAATGAGGGCACTGGTCAATGCTCTTTTCAATGTCTCGAATGATCGCTGACATTCCTCATTCCACTGGTACTGCACCTTCCCCTCTGTGAGTCTATTAAGTGGCTTGGCTATGTTGGCAAATCCGGCTACATACCGACGATAGTACGTGCATAACCCCAGGAAACTTCTTAACTGGTGAATATCTTTAGGTATCGGCCATTCCTGGACGGCTTTGATTTTCTGTTTGTCAACAGCTACTCCCTGTGCGGAAACTACATGTCCAAGATATTGCACCTCTTCTTGGAACAGCTGACACTTCTTCGTGCTTAACTTTAGTCCGGAACTTCGAAGTCGCCGAAATACCTCCTCCAAGTTCGTCACGTAGTCTTCAAAAGATTTTCCAACCACGATAATGTCGTCAAGATACACCAGGCACGTTTTCCATGAAAGCCCTTTTAACACCGTTTCCATCAATCTTTCAAACGATTACACAACCCAAACGGCATCACCGTGAATTGGTAAAGTTCTGAGCCGATGGTAAAGGCAGTCTTTTCTCGGTCTTCTTTAGAAAGTTCCACCTGCCAATAACCGCTCTTCAAGTCCAGGGTGGAAAACATCTCCGATCCAGCCAACGTATCTAGGGTGTCGTCTATTCTAGGAAGGGGATAGCTGTCTTTCTTTGTAGCGTGGTTTAATTGCCGATAGTCTACGCAAAATCGGGTCGAACCATCTTTCTTTTTAACCAAGACAACTGGAAGCTTTAAGGGAATTCCCAGTAACAGCAGCGGTCCGCCGGTTGAGAGACAAACATTTCGGGTTCCCAGAATTTATCGGAATAATGTCCCTTCCATGAACTGGTTGATTGCCGATTGCACCAGCTGTCGGATGAATTCTCGTAACAGTAATATCTAATTCAATAAAATGAGTCGTGTGTGAAATAATTGAAGTGTGTAAATAAATCAACTAAAAATATATAAATATTATTAAATGAATGTAGTAATCTTACGGTTGGGATCTTAGATTAAGATAAGGATAGGTATTGGAAAACTAATATGATAACATAGATTTTTCGGAAATAATTTAATATGGATATCGCTGCAATATATTCCATAACAATGATGATTTTATCTATTATATTAATTAAAATCGTTGTATTATTGTTTTATTTCAAGTTTATAACTATTAAAACTGTACCTACTAGAAATAGTAAATTATAAATTACATGGAAATTAGCGGATTCATTGCTTAAACACATAAAATCCTCGAAAAAATGAATGAAGTTGACACAAGCGCCCGAAAATTTGCCACTATGAAAAGGTTTATTCAGGCCTGGTATACACATACTACCCAGAAGTATGAAGACTCTCTACTTTTTAACCGGCTGCCAAAAAGGAGGTGGTTATCATTTTGTTGTCATCCTTTTCTTATGTATGCTCAGTGATTAATCAAAAATGGCTTAGGCAATTTTGATGATTTACACTGTATTGTATTAAGGAATATTACAGAAAGGTACCATAATAGGGTGTTTCTAAAATAAGGTTTCAAACTCATTAAAATATGGCAAAAAGTTTCTATTAACATGTGCCCTAAAACGCATCCTTAGGAAGTTATATGCCCTTAAATAAGGGCTCAAACAAAACTGGTCTTATTCTGTTATTGACAAGAAGGTAGAAAATAAATAAAACAAATGTATCGGTTTTACATAAGTTTTTACGTTAAATAACATGTGCTAATCGATTTTTCAACATGCAAGTCAATATTTTTTTTATTTTATTTTTTTTGCAATTCTCTCTACAGATTTATAAAATCTTAATAATTTTACGTAAAATATATATTTATCCAGATCGATATTTCCAATGGTGTTCGAGTGAACTTAGTTTGCTCTTAATTGTTATTAGCCAAAAATTACAAAAATCTGTTTACCATGGCAAATAAAAGACTGTCATTGCCACAACGCTTAACAATTTAAGTTATTGAGCTTTGCAATGTTTAATTAGCAACTGTGATGATTGGAAAATTTAAGTATGCAACATTATTGCAACTCATAAAATGGAGTCATATTCAAACACGGAAATGACAGATATGCTCTTTATGTACGACCGTGTGACTAGAAATGCATTAGAAGCGAGGCGTCTGTATGCGGCAGCACACCCGAATAGAAGATTTCCTTCTCGACAGGTATTTCAGAAGATCCATCAACGTTCCCATCAGTGGTTCGTTCCAACCAAGAGTAATTAATGCAAGAAGTGTAACACGTATGCATAACATAAGTTTTTCCGTAGTTTGGTGAATTCTTTGTGAACAACTACTTCATCGTTTTCATATCCAGCGTTTACAACTTTTAAAGTTGAATGACTATACGAACAAGGCAAGCTTCAGTAAAGATGGTTATGTCAATTTTCATACCGCTCAGGAAGGGGCTAATGAAAACCCACACAGCATATTTCAGATTCGGTTTTCCGTCAACGTTTGAACAGGCATTTTAGGCGATCGGCTAATCAGACCGTTTGTGTTGCCTAATCGAATCAATGGCGAAATTATTACATTTTTTTAGTTAACGACTTGCCAGGACTTTTGGATGATGTCCCTTTAATTGAAAGCCAAAGCATATGGTTTATGCAGGACGGGGCGCCACCTCATTACCTACATAATGTAAGACAACACTTAAATGAGTTGTATGAAGAAAAATGGATAGGCCGAGGAGGCCCTGTTCCCTGGTCTCCACGTTCCCCTAACCTTTACCCCCTGGACTATTTTTTGTGGGATCATCTTAAGGCAAAGGTTTATACAATTCCAATTGAGACATTCAGCAAATTTGGGAGGAAATTGAAACCGCTGCGTGGAAATAAGGCAAACAACTTGAATTTTCCAAAGAGTTGCATTTCGGTCACCGGTCAAGGCGGTCACGTTTTACAGCGCCCCTAAAACCCCCTGATAAAATTTGTTATACCTAAAGTTTCGAAAATAAAAAAAGTCAAATGAACAAATAAAAAAGCATTGATTAAGTGAAAGTGTATGTGAAAAAAAAAGTTACAGTTACATAAAAGACAATAATTAATTAAAACTCTAGCATTTATACACGAACAAATGGACCCCGTAATACATTAAATAGTACCATTTTGTGCTAAGAAATTAACAAAAGGGTCAAGAAGTCTGAAGCTTGGAGGTACTTTAACACACGTGCAACGCATCTGTTACAATCTGGAATTTACAAGTAAACTGAAGGCAATACTTGTGTATCCAAACACATAAACGGTCGGTATCAACACCCCGGCAAAAAAAAATGAAACAAAACATAATAAAAAGTGATGGACGAAAATGCAAATATTTGCACAATTTTTAAGGAAATGAAGAGGTTTAATTAAGCATGACATAATACTACTGTTGGAAAGAAAAAATTAATAAGTCAAATACAAGCCACTGAAAAGAGGCTGTGTTTATCTAATAGATACTTAAAGCAAAAAGTCGACAGCCTTGAGAAGGAAAATTTCTTTCTACGCTCCCAAGTACAGAAACTCGAAAAACAATTAAGAAAAAAAGAAGTCCTAAGTAACGTTAAGAATTTTAATTTAACTAACGCCAACTGAACATAAAAGACCAAAAAATATTAAAAAGACACCTCAAACTAAACAGACATAATAAATCTCAAGAATCAAGCTACATCAAAGGAAACAAACTTTACATAAATAACAAAAGCTCAAACAACTAATAGAAATTGAGAAAATAGAAGAGAAAAGGAAGGTGGATAGTGAATTTCAAACACAAACGGAAACGCAAACTAAATTTCCGGCGTTTCCAAAAATTACAGGCAACCACAAGAAAACTAATAATAATACTGTAATGTTTTTTATTTTCACACTCGGGTTCAGTTCTTGGATTTATTTAAAAACACAGTCCAACTCACTCTAATTTATTTCCACTACTTTAACACAATTTATATTCACAGAACTATTTACAATTTATCTAAACTATACGGTAGTCGAACACTGAATGAATCCCATAGCCAGCCGTCAGCCTCGGGTTGAAAGACATTTTCGATTCCCAGAAGGATCGGAAGAATGTCGCTTCCACGAATTGGCCGATTGCACCAGCTATCAGATGAATCCCCGTAACAATACGGATCAAACATCAAAAAGCACGGGAAGAGTAGCAAAAAAACATAAAGGCTTACAAAATCCGCCTAAAAGTACAGGACATCCAAAAAGTAGTAAAGAACCACATATAAAAAGAACAAGCGGAGTCAAAACCTAATCAAACCCGAGTGCTGACGACGTTAAATAGAATCACTATATAAAAAATAGATAGAGTAAGTTTTATATTAAATAAATTAGTTAATTGTATATTATAATTTTAGTAAAAATTGAATTACGTAATTGAATCAGCTTTCCTCTGCATATACAAGTGCAAAGAGGAATTTATTATATAATATTCAAATAACTATCTACCACTAAACAATGTGATATGTGAAGATTTTAGGGAGGTTAATAGGAGTATTTGTTTAATGGATTAATTAATTAATATTAGGGGTTTAAGAGCTAATTTTGATGAGCTATATATAACCATTAATGAAATTAACAAAAAAAATATCGCCATTATAGTACTATCGGAAACCTGGTGTATTTAACATTGATGGATTCTCAATCTTTTACAATGAAGCTTCTTTTAATAAATGTGATAAAGTTGTAATGTATGTTAAAGAAAATCTAGTTACAAGAGTTAAGAATTAGTGTTTAATAAGACAAAAATAATATAATAGGCATCTATAGACCAAACCCAACAAATGAACGAATCTTTGTTTAGGACTTTGGCGACAATCTGTCCTCACTATCTAAGGATGAAATAACAATTGCGGATGGGGATGTGAATATTGAGATCAACTCAAACAACGTACTAACTTTGTCTTCAATTATCTATTTAATTGTTGGCTAAGAATGGATTTGTCCCACAAATAAATTTACCAAAAAAGGTAGATAACACCTGTTCTACAACAATAGTTCACATATCCACATACATAAATAAACAAACAAAAAATAAAGTGCAAGTTAATGCTCTAGTTAGTCTAGTTCTTAATAATAGTTTAACACATCACTATCTCCTAATTTATAATATTCGATTTCGAAACGAAAAGCGTCCAGAAATTCAAAAACAGAAACTCATCAAGAAGCTGAATGAAAGACTTCTATTGGATAGAATAAAAAATGCCAATTGGAATCAGGCATATGCTGCACAAGAACCTCAATCTGTCGTAAATATATTTTACGAGAAGTTTACTGCAATTATTAACCAATCAACAACAAAAGTAAAAATAACTGCAAAGAAACAAAAATTAAAACCATGGATGACCTGTGGAATACTGACGCCCATTAGAAAGCGAGACATGCTTAAACAGGAACTCTTAATATCACTCGGGATTTCTGCCTCTGTCACATCACAGCCATTTTCTCCTAAACTACTGGACGGAAAAGGTTGAAATTTGGTATCAATGTATAGTTTGGTGACCCGATCAGGAGTACATATCGTAAACGAAAAAATTTTGAATTTAAGGGTACTTCTGGGGGGGAACTAAAAAAATCGACCGCCCCCCGCCCCCTGATCTCCGAAACTACTGAGCCTAAAATTTTGAAAAAAATAGGAAATATAGAGCGTTGCCCATACTTTACAGAAAATTAAGGAGAACCATTAATATTAATTTTGGGGGGCAAATTATAGAATTATATAAAAATTTAAAAATAGAAAAATTTTCAAACGCATCATGTAATATATCAAATGAAAGGTCTCATTCTGAGGAACACAATTATATTTTTTTCATATTAAAAAAATTATTTAAAAAGATATTAACGAAAATATACCAAAATTTATCCATTCCCCCCCTTATCTCCGAAACTATAAAACGTAAAGTTTTGAAAAAAAAAATAGATTTATAGGTTCTGACCTGCTGTTTACTGGAAAAATAAGAAGAAACCTCTACTTTTAATTTTGGGGGACCAATTACAGAATTAAATGGAAAATATAAAATTAAAATTGTTTCTAACCCATCATGTTATATATCAAATGAAAGGGCTCATTACGACGAAAACAAATATATTTTTTTCATATTTTTAAAATAAATTAATTAAAAGATATTAACAAAAATATAAAAAAATTTACCCTTCCCCCCCTTATCTCCGAAACCATAAGCTGGAAAATTTTGAAAAAAATGGAGGTATAGCCCCTCACCTGAACTTTACTGGAAAATTAAGGAGAAACCCCTATTATTTATTTGGGGGGGGGGGAAATTATAGAATTAAATGGAAAATTAAAATTAAAATTGTTTCTAACCCATCATGTTATATATCAAATGAAAGGGCTCATTATGACGAAAACAAATATATTTTTTCATATTTTTAAAATTAATTAATTAAAAGATATTAACAAAAATATAAAAAAAATTACCCATCCCCCCTATCTCCGAAACCATAAGCTGTTAAATTTTGAAAAAACAAAGGAGGTATAGCCCCTCACCTGAACTTTACT
Organism: Octodonta nipae; assembly: GCA_034190945.1. NCBI lineage: Eukaryota > Metazoa > Arthropoda > Insecta > Coleoptera > Chrysomelidae > Octodonta > Octodonta nipae. The sequence goes on along the minus strand of CM067216.1, from coordinate 85,376,502 downwards.
GAAAAAATAAGGAAAAACCCATAATATTTTTTTGGGGGCAAATTATAGAATTAAATGGAAAATATAAAATTAAAATTGTTTCTAACCCAGCATGTTATATAGCAAATGAAAGGGCTCATTACGACGAAAACAAATATATTTTTTTCATATTTTTAAAATAAATTAATTAAAAGGTATTAACAAAAATATAAAAAAAATTATCCATTCCCCCCCCTATCTCTGAAACCATAAGCTGGAAAATTTTGAAAAAAAATGGAGGTATAGCCCCTCACCTGAACTTTACTGGAAAATTAAGGAGAAACCCCTATTATTTATTTGGGGGGGGGGCAAATTATAGAATTAAATGGAAAATTAAAATTGTTTCTAACCCATCATGTTATATATCAAATGAAAGGGCTCATTATGACGAAAACAAATATATTTTTTCATATTTTTAAAATTAATTAATTAAAACATATTAACAAAAATATAAAAAAATTTACCCATCCCCCCCTATCGCCGAAACCATAAGCTGGAAAATTTTGAAAAAACAAAGGAGGTATAGCCCTTCACCTGAACTTTACTGAAAAAATAAGGAAAAACCCCTAATATTTTTTTGGGGGCAAATTATAGAATTAAATGGAAAATATAAAATTAAAATTGTTTCTAACCCAGCATGTTATATATCAAATAAAAGGGCTCATGATGAAGAAAACAAATATATTTTTTCCATATTTATAAAATAAATTAATTAAAAGATATTAACAAAAATATAAAAATTTTACCCATTCCCCCCCTTATCTCCGAAACCATAAGCTGAAAAATTTGAAGTTTACTGGCCTCCAAATAATAGAATTAAACGGAACATAAATTACTAGAAAACCCCCATAGTAATTTTAGGGACAAATTATACAATTAAATGGAAAATAAAGATTCAATTTTCAAACGCATCATGTAATATATCAGATAAAAGGCTCATTATGTGAATTACAAATATATCATATTTTTAAATCATTTGTATAAAAGATATTAAAAATATTAAACATCGACATAATTCCCACTTTAGAAACTACACTATTTAAAATTTGAAAAATATATTTTATTTATATTTTTAAGTAATTTGAATAACAGATTTAATAATTTATAATTTAAACTTTGACCTATTTGCCGTTTTTCTTCCAATCTACAGACCTCAAAATTCAGACAGTAGATTATAAAAGGCATTTCTGAAAGTTTATTAGTAAAATAAAACTCTAATGTTACTTTTTGGGGGCCAAATTAGAAAATTAAAAACATATGTATTGTGATAAAAATCAAGCGAATCCTAAAGCAGATAAAATAAAAATATGTTGGAAAATCAAAGTGTATATTTTTTATAAATTTAAAACGCTTCCTTTAAAAGATATAAGGGTAAGTATAAGAAAATGCACTCATTCCTTGCTTGTCTGAAACTGGAATATTCGAGTCTTGAAGGTGGTACGTATACATATATAAATCTCTTATCTATGACCCTAAGTATGCGAGTCCAACTCGCACTTGACCAAATTATTTAAATATAAATTATAAGTACCGGCTATCTCTGGCTGCTACGTAAGTTATGTATCCCGTTCCCATATGAAGACAATAAGATAAAGAAATAGCAGATCAGCAGCACGTGCAGACGATTCATCATATGCTAAAACTGAATTTAATTACTTTCGCATATCTTAATGTTTTGTTACAGATTAGAATAGACGTAAACATCGTAGCGACTAGACGTATAATTTTATATTCAGTAGTAAATTAAAAACTTGTAATATTTTTCCGCTAGATTAAACTTTTATAAATCTTTTTTAAAAAGTTATTTTTGAAAACAAAAAATATTACTGGCGCAGTCAGTAGGATCTGAACGAATTTCTTCAAGGAAAAACGTCAGTTTCCACTGTTGATTCAGAGAACCAAACTCCGCAAAGAAGAAAAGAAATCCACAACGATCCGCTACCAGACCAGAGAAATCAAATGAAGATCATCTGTTTGGTACTGTGAGTAGAAAAAGTTGCTTTCCTTGTTATACATATATATAATTTCCTCATATTCATATTTACCCAGTTTATGTCTATCTCCTCGAATTTGCCTGATTCATCAAGAGAAAACAGCGCTATCGAGTTAATTTTAAGAGAACAAAATTTTGAATTTGATTTAAGTACGTTATTTTCAGATTTAAACATTTCAAATAGTTCAGTTAACGATTCAAATATTTTAAATATGAATGCGAACAGACAAGCAGGTAACGTTCCAGTTTTTGAACCCAAGTTACTACAAATTATTCCACAATTTGATGGAAACCCACTAGAATTGTCATCATTTCTTGATACTGCTAATACTATTATTAATCAGTATTGGGATCCAAACCCAGAAAATATCCAAAGCGTACAAAATATAACAATTATATACGGCATTTATTCTAAACTAATCGCTAAAGCTAGAGAAGTTTATAGTATTTGCATTGCTATAGATTGGCACACTGTCAAATGCGCGTTAATAGCACATTTTGGAGATCAGCGCGATGAGAATGGTTTGCTTTTTGAATTAGATCAATTAAGACAATTTCAAAATGAACCTTCTTTACTATTTTATACAAGAGTTATGTCCAATTTAAGCGCATTACATAATTATGTTGACATTCACGAAAATCTTGTTCAAAAAAGAACAGTTAAAAAGACATTTTATAATACCCACGCTTTAAAAATATTTTTAGCAGGACTAAATGAGCCCTTAGGTTCTACTATTAGAGCTATGAAATCCAGCACATTAGCTGAAGCCAGACAATATATTATTGCCGAAAACAATATTCGACATTTACAAAGACCTTCCAATTTCGACAACAATCATCACAAAAACAATTTCCAACATCAAAAACAACATAATCATAACCAACATTTCAAACAAAATCCAACTCAATTTCAAATGCAAAATCAATTTCAATCTTTGAATAGAAATCAAATTCCAAGTCAATTTCTACCAAATAATTTTCAATATCAACAACCACAATTTCCTAGAGGACCAATACAAATTCAACAAAGACCAGTTCCTCAACAACAAATTTTCACAAACAGACCAATTTTCCTTCAACAGCAAAGAAACTCAATTAATGTGTGGCAACCAAGAGGTAATACCCCACAACAAACTTCTGTTCCTATGTGTGGTGTTTCAACAATAAAACCCTATTTACAAGATCCTAGAAATCAAAGATTTTACCAAAAACCTAAAAACCCATACGAAGTACACAATCTTGAACAACTTGACCCTTCTTATGAAAATCCCGAATTTTATTATGAAAATATTCCAGAAATAGATTATCAAAATGAAAACATTCATGAAAACTATACAGACACTAACTTCCAAGAACCAGAACAAAGTTCAGAAGAAGCAAATCTTCCAACAACTGCCTCAACGAAAAACCCTACATAGAACTGCATTCTATCTATGACAAAAAGGACCTTCCTTACATAAAAATATCCAACCCTCCATTAAAACTTTTAATAGACACGGGTGCAACAAAATCATTTTTGAACCCCGAAGTAGCAGAAAACTATTTTTCAGATTTCATAAAGAAAGAACCCTTTACGATTTCTTCAATTGTTCAGACAACTACAAAAAATTATTGTATCGAAATCCCAGCATTTTCAGAATTTAATTCTAAGAAAAATATTAAATTTTATTTATTCAAATTCCACAATTTCTTTGACGGCTTAATAGGCTATGAAAAAATGAAAGACCTCAATGTTCAAATTGATATAAGAAATTTCACTTTGAAAACTCCAACTTCCAAAATTAACCTAGATCATTATGAAACAAAGAACAAGCTTTTATTCTTTGCCCGTCTAGAACATCATACCATTGAAACCCTTAAAGTTCCAGTTAACATTCAAAATGGCGAAATAGAGATAAATACAATTAAATTAGGTAATTGTTTTATCCCAGGCGTCATAACAACCGCAATAAATGGTTATGCCAACGTGGAAATTCAAAATAACACTGATGACCCCCAAGAAATAAAATTATATTCTCCCATACCTGTAAAACTTTTCAATCAAAATGACTTTGAAATTTTTCATGCAACAATATATCCTAATGAAGAACAATACATTCCAAAATGACATTATCAACTTAATCCGAACTCAACACATGAACTCAGAAGAAAAATATCACATTGAAAAATTATGTCATTCATTTTCTGACATTTTCAAAACCAATGATGAACCACTGACTTTCACTAACCAAGTAAAACACAAAATAAAAACTTCTGACGAAATTCCAGTTTATTCAAAATCATATCGATATCCTTTTGTCCATAAACCCGAAATTCAAAGAAATGCTCGATAATGAAATTATCCGACCAAGTAATTCTCCATGGTCGTCCCCGATCTGGATAGTTCCAAAAAAAGCCGATGCGTCCGGTATTAAAAAATGGCGAATAGTAGTAGACTATCGTAAACTAAATGAAAAAACAATTGATGATCGTTATCCCATTCCAAATATTTCCGATATTCTCGATAAACTTGGCAAATGCCAATATTTCACGACTTTAGACTTAGCGAGTGGCTTTCACCAAATTGAAATGCATCCCGACCACAATCCCGACGATATCAAGAAAACAGCTTTCAATGTCGAACACGGTCATTACGAGTATCTCCGTATGCCGTTTGGTTTAAAAAACGCCCCCGCCACGTTCCAGAGAGTCATGGACAATGTCTTAAAAGGTTTACAAAATAACATCTGTTTTGTGTATGTCGATGGTATCATTTGTTTTTCCCTCCTCACTTCAAGAACATATTGTTAATTTGAAAAAAATATTGCAAAGACTTAGAGAACACAATTTAAAAATCCAACTTGACAAATCAGAATTTTTGTGCAGAGAAGTTTCTTTCCTCGGACATTTAATCACTCCTGATGGTATTAGACCTAACCCTGATAAAATTAAAGCAATTTTAAATTACCCAATTCCAAAAACAACAAAGGAAATAAAACAATTCCTAGGACTTTTAGGTTATTATAGGTAGTTCATGAAAAACTTCGCTCACATTACAAAACCATTTACAATTTGTTTGAAAAAAGGTGCAAAAATTAATATCAATGACCCTGAATATATTAAAACTTTCGAAGAATGTAAATCACTTCTGACAAACGATCTAATTTTGCAGTACCCAGATTTTTCAAAAAAATTTATTCTAACCACAGATGCGAGCAACGTAGCAATAAGTGCTATACTTAGTCAAGGCTCTATTGGTAGTGACCTACCCATTGCTTACGCATCAAGAACCCTTAATGATCACGAGAAAAACTATTCCACAATTAAGAAAGAATTGTTAGCCATCGTCTACTGCACAAAAGTCTTTCGATGTTACATTTTTGGTCGACCCTTCACAATAGCGTGTGACCACCTTCCCTTAAAGTGGCTCATGTCTTTAAAAGAACCCAATTCACATTTAGTACGTTGGAGATTACGTTTAGAAGAATTTGACTATGAAATAGTTCACAAGAAAGGTAAGAAAAATACTAATGCAGACGCCCTGTCACGAGTAGAAATTTACCCTAACGAAACCGAAAGAAATACTTCCCCAATATTTCAATACATTCAAGAATTTAACGAGAACCCAGAATTACAAATGAACAGACCTTCTACTTCTCGAGAAATCGATAACCAATCGATAATAGGACAAGTTGACCCTGACGAAAACAGTGACAACAATACTATTCATACTAGCGAAGAAGATCCAATACTTTCAATTAAAATAACAGACAAACCAGTAAATTACTTTCTAAATCAAATTTTTATTATTGAAGTCCCAGACAATCCCCGAAAACAGATAAAGAAAATTTTTGAAAACCCTGTAATTCGAACACGTTTCTATTTATATGTCACAAAGAACTCTTTCCGACAACAACTAATTCAATTTATAAAAGACTATGCAGGAAATACTAGACAATACGCATTTTACTTCCAAAATGACCCAAATAATTATTTTTACGAAGAAATGTGTAGATTCATCCCCCAAATATTTAAAAATTCTGCCTATAAATTTTTAGAGTCAAGTAAGTTTTTTTTTGAGGTAACACAAGAACACCGACAACAAAAGCTTATAAAAACTCAACACGAAGGAATAACAAATCACAGAGGAATTTTAGAAATCTCTAACGAACTCAAACAAAAATATTATTGGCCCAAACTAATCGATGATGTAAAAAAATTCGTAAATAACTGTAATGTATGCCAACAAATAAAATATGAACGTCATCCCCCTCTAATAAAATTTCAATTAACGCCCACTCCAAAGAAACCCTTTGAAACAATTCACATAGATACTTTCAAATTCGAAAATTCGATTGCCCTTACTATATGTGACAGCTTTTCAAGGTTTGGACAAGCTTATATTATTCCCAGTTTATCAGCCCTTCATGTCTATAAATCACTTTTACAATTTATCAATACATTTAAAATTCCAGAAAACATTGTTTCTGACAACGGTTCAGAATTCACTCAACATCTCCTAAAAGATTTTGCAAATTTATATAAAATAAATTGGCATTATACCTTGCCCTTAAATCCAAATAGTAACTCAATCGTAGAGAGATTTCACTCAACTCTACTCGAACATTTGAGAACACTTATATTAACAAAACCCTTTTGAAAAACTTTCTTATGCAATCATAGGTTACAACAATTCCCTTCATTCAGTTACAAAATATAAGCCCATTGATCTTATTTTTGGTCAATTAGAATTAAAAGAACCAATCGAAATCGATCCCCAATCCCAAGTTGTTAACGACGAACTTGACAAACATAAAGAAATCATGAAAACCTTATACCAAAATATTTCTGAAAATATGCAAAAACAAAAAGCAACCCTTATTCAGAAAATTAATAAAAAAGGAATGACCCTCCTGATATTCAACCAGAAACTACAGGTTACAGAAAATTAACGGAAAGACAAGGCAAAACTAAACCTTTATATAAACCTGAACATATTCTACAAAATACGGATTTAACAGTAACGACACCTCAAAATACTTATCACAAACAAATATTTAAACCGCCTCGAAAATTTATTGACAAAAACTTGTTACAGGTTGATGACACTACACCTGACGATGAGCCAGAAAGTTCAAATTCGGAATCTCAAAACTAATCCCGGAGTCCTTCCCTTTAAACTTGGAAGTTCCCGACTAAAAATCGCATCTCACACTTTCGTACATTATATCCGAATTGACCCAATCAAATCACAAATTTTATCAATCACCAATATATATGATAACTTTGAACATGTAATACGTAACGTAACATCTGTTCAAAAAGAACCACTTCTTAGTTCTTATAAACACTTAGAATATGAAGTCAGATTATTAAATCAAAAAATGAATTCCCTGTTCCCAAATAATAGAAATAAAAGAGGATTAATTAACCCCTTAGGATCTGTAATAAAATATTTCACAGGAAATATGGACGCCCAAGATGCTGAAGAAATTCATGAAAGCATTTCAGAACTTGAAACTAATCAAAATAAAATTGTTAGAAAAGTTAATAAACAAATATCATTAACTTCGACACTTATGAAGAATATTAATGAAACAATTACTAAAATATCAAATAACCAAAATTTGATTGAAAATAAAATTGAACAATTAAGAATAGGTTTGAACGAAATAAATTTTAATTATGCTCATTATTTAGAGATTCAAGAAATTTTGAATCATATTAAATTAAATTCAGACTCTTTATTGAATTTTCTTTCAGACATGGAAAATGCTATAAGCTTTGCTAACTTAAAAGTTTTACATCATAGTATCATTTCACCAAATCAATTACAAAAAATTGTTGATCAATTGCAAGAATCACACAGTTATTCACAATTGTTATTTTCTGTACGTGATTATCTCAAATATTATGAAGTAGTTGAAACAAATGTAATCATTTCACAAGATAAAATAATATTTTCTCTTGATTTTCCATTGGTCCATCCTGATATCTTTGATTATTATCACCTTTATGCTATACCAAATGAAAATCAATCAATAATTATCCCACCATCTTCCTATCTTTCCATAAGCAACAATGAGTACCAATATCAAGATGAAGAATGCAAAAACTTATGGTCAAATTATTTGTGCAAGAAAAATCGCCTTTTGCCACTACTTCAAAATCTCGATTGTATAACTTCACTTTTATCAGTCGAAAACAAGTTAGAAAACTGCCAACAAATTCCAATCAAAAATGCCCAGCAGATAATTGAAGAAATCAATGAAGCCCATTACATTGGAATTTTCCCGAAACAACAAAAAATAGAAACCACATGCCAAGAAAGCGACGTAGCAGTCCTTCAAGGAACATTTTTGTTCATTGTCTCACCAAAATGTTCAATCAAAACCACATCGTTCATCTACAAAAACGAAAAAGGTACAATCAAAGGTCATCCAGTTACCTTAGACGAAATAAAAGCAATCACTCTACCAGTTTTACCAGTTCAAAAGCTCAACCTAGAAAAAGTGGCACTAGACAAGTTACATCAACTTCAAATTCAGGAATCAGCTGAAGAGCCCTTAGAAGAAATCAAGATACAGTCCAGACGCTCAACATGGTTCCTATATTTCACAATTTTCCTGATTATTGCAGTGATCCTGTTTTTCATTGTCAGGAAGCGAGAACTGATAATGAAATCGTTCCAGTTCAGCCAACCACGCCCCAGACCGGAAGTTAGTCCGTCTCAGGTGGTTCCACCCTTGACGAACCTTTAGGGATGGAGGAGTTATGTATCCCGTTCCCATATGAAGACAATACGATAAAGAAATAGCAGATCAGCAGCACGTGCAGACGATTCATCATATGCCAAAACTGAATTCAATTACTTTCGCATATCTTAATGTTTTGTTTCAGATTAGAATAGACGTAAACATCGTAGACGTATAATTTTATATTCAGTAGTAAATTAAAAACTTGTAATATTTTTCCGCTCGATTAAACTTTTAAAAATCTTTTTTAAAAAGTTATTTTTGAAAACAAAAAATATTACTCGTACTAGCAGCAGTGGCGTAGCGAGGGGGCATCATGAACCGGGCGCTACTCACAAAGGGGCGCCAAATGGTCCGCAAAAGTATAGTTTCCGAATGGTTAGCGGGGCTCTAAAAAGATAGTGTGCTCCGGGCGAGTTAAGTCCGCTACGCCACTAACTAACAGAAAACTGGAACTGTTGTATTTCTTTAACAGGAATGTGATTGTTTATGGAATGCCTGCCTACCATTGTACCAAAACATTTTTGATACAATTTTATTGTACGATCTGTGTCAAAAATGAAATGTGAGCTTATTGTACTTAGAGCATTTACTTTCTAGACATAGCCTGCAGTGAGAGGGCAATAGAGAGGGCAAGAGGCTATTTCACTCGGTTGGGAGCTGCTTCCAATAAAGCATGTTGTTCATTGGCTGCGTCCACCGACCATCCACCCACTAAGTGAAATAGCCTCTTACTGTCTCTATTGCCCTCTCTTTCTAGCGTTGCCATGATTTTATGCTTGACAGGCTATATGTAGGCTGTTTTCCAATTAGCGCACAATTGAGCACAGTGCGGCACAGTGCTAGCACTGACTCTTCCAATTACAGCACTGGCTCGCACAAATGAGCACAAGAAATAACTGTGCCTTTGGGATGTTTTATGTAGGTTTACTAAGTAAATATAAAACTTTATCATAAAACATGAAGTATGTTCCAATTAACGCCCGAAAATTACGGTACAGGGCGACACAAAAACACTTTGTGCTCTAATAATTGAAAACAGGCATTATTGAATTATTCTGTAAATAATTTACGTTCACATAAACGTCAATTGATAACCTTTGAATAATACACTTTTAACCTTATGGTGATCAGTGTACTCTACCGGTTGGTTTTAAAAAACCATGTTCCAATCTTAGATCATTTACCGTCTAGCCCTGTTTTCCAATTAGCGCACAATTGAGCACAGTGCGGCACAGTGCTAGCACTGAGTGTTCCAATTACAGCACTAGCTCGCACAAATGAGCACAAGAAATAAGTGTGCCTTTGGGATGTTTTATGTAGGTTTACCAAGTAAACATAAATCTTCATCATAAAGCATGAAGTATGTTCCAATTAACGCCCGCAAAATTACGGTATAGGGCGACAGAAAAACACTTTGTGCTCTAGTAATTGGAAAACAACCATTATTGAATTATTCTGTAAATAATTTACGTACACATAAACGTCAATTGATAACTTATGAGTAATACACTTTTAACCTTATGGTGATCAGTGTACTCTACCGGTTGGTTTTAAAATTGGAACATGGTTGTTTTAAAACCAACCGGTAGAGTACACTGATCACCATAAGGTTAAAAGTGTATTACTCATAAGTTATCAATTGACGTTTATGTGTACGTAAATTATTTACAGAATAATTCAATAATGGTTGTTTTCCAATTACTAAAGCACAAAGTGTTTTTCTCTCTCCCTGTGCCGTAATTTTCGGGCGTTAATTGGAACATACTTCATGTTTTATGATAAAGTTTTATGTTTACTTGGTAAACCTACATAAAACATCCCAAAGGCACAGTTATTTCTTGTGCTCATTTGTTCGAGCTAGTGCTGTAATTGGAACACTCAGTGCCACTGTGTCGCACTGTGCTCAATTGTGCGCTAATTGGAAAATAGGGTATGGCTGTTTTCCAGTTAGCAGAGCACAAGTGATTTTGTGCCGCACAGTGCGGCAATTTTTAGGACGTTAATTGGAACATGGTTGTTTTAAAACCAACCGGTAGAGTACACTGATCACCATAAGGTTAAAAGTTTATTACTCATAAGTTATCAATTGACATTTATGTGTACGTAAATTATTTACAGAATAATTCAATAATGGTTGTTTTCCAATTACTAGAGCCCAAAGTGTTTTTCTGTCGCCCTGTACCGTAATTTTCGGGCGTTAATTGGAACATACTTCATGTTTTATGATAAAGTTTTATGTTTACTTGGTAAACCTACATAAAACATCCCAAAGGCACAGTTATTCCTTGTGCTCATTTGTGCGAGCTAGTGCTGTAATTGGAACACTCAGTGCTAGCACTGTGCCGCACTGTGCTCAATTGTGCGCTAATTGGAAAACAGGGTATATATAGCCTGTCAAGCATAAAATCGTGGCAACGCTAGAAAGAGAGGGCAATGGAGACACTAAGAGGCTATTTCACTTAGTGGGTGGATGGTCGGTGGACACAGCCAATGAACAACATACTTTATTGGAAGCAGCTCCCAACCGAGTGAAATAGCCTCTTGCTCTCTCTATTGCCCTCTCTCTCTTTAGTCTTACCACGACATTTCTAGAAAGTAAATGCTCTAAGGTTCCAATTATCGTCCTAAAATTGCCGCACTGTGCGACACAATCACTTTGTGCTCTAGTAATTGGAAAACAGCCTTAGATGGTAAATGATCTAAGTTATTGTATGATCTGTGATGTGACACGATGTGACATTTGACATTTCTCTGTATGATCTGTGATGTGACATCCAAAAAAATTGAGATTATTTTATTATGTGGCAAAATTTACTACTCTATAATTTGAATTGTTTCAGTTATACCCAAAGACTTTTTTTTGATTGAGTTCATTGTTTGTCCTAGAGTACGTTCGTCTTTATATAAATATTTCGTTGCAAAGAATTTATTATACAATGTCTTTGGAAAAACGTATGAACTACGTTAATGGCGACGTAACTTCCTCAGAGGAAACATGTGACGAGACCGATTGTAATCACAAAGATGAAGTAAGCAGAAAACAACTTGAAACAAAATCTACTTACTTTGATTTTCAGAATGAAGGGATTAGTAAACAATCACAAAAGAAACCAAAAAGGAAGCCAACATGTTTTTCAAAAAATGCACTCATGGCTAGAGAAAATAGACTTCGAAAAAAGTTGTATGTTTCCAAACTAGAAGATGATCTTGTCACTTTGAGAAGAGACAATAAAAAGTTATCTTTGATAATTGATAATCAGTCAGCTCTAATTGTTAATCTCAAAAAAGAAATGAAATATTTGAAAAGTGTTATTGCTAACAGTAGTGATATTAGCAAGTTAATTAGGAATATTCATCAAAGTTCAGGTATGTCTGTATCATCATCTTTGGATGAGAGCTTATCATTGAAAGAATGTTATGTTCCAAAGCTTAAGCAACCCTGTAATAGAAAAACAGCACATCCATGGGAACAGCAAGATGTTGAAAATGAACTTCCTTCACAAGTTTTTTTAAATTCCATTAGTGATGCCAGTGATGAACTTGGTGCAGAACTATTTAAAGATCTAGATGTATGTTTAGATTTACCAGATCAAGATTTATTGAAGGGAATTCTTTTGCATGAACCAGAAATTCCAATGGTCTCCAACAGTGATCATAATTATACATTATCTGCAGGTGACAATGTAATGAAAGATTTAGGAGTATGTTTACATGTATCAAAACAGCATGTGTCTCTTGAATTCTGCCCTACATGTAGTGAGACAGCTAGCCAGTCATGGGTTTGCTCAACAACACTTTAAAATGTCTGTATTTTTCATTAAGTATATATTTAAGTAGTTTTAATGTTATCTCTTTCCTTACATTAAAATGAATTTAGTTAATCAAAGATATTGTCAGAATTTTAACTTTTCAGGATCAGTTGGTGCAACCTTTTGAACTGTGAGAGAGGAAAACGTTGGAAATTGTACATTACTCATCTTTACTTTTGAAAAGGTGTGGTCACACTGGTTATTGTAATAGCTAATATCTGAGGAAAAGTGGAAGTAAAATCTTTTTTAATTTAAAGTTAAGTGTTGAATCATTTTCAATTTAATACAGACAACAAACGAAAATGTTCATTCTTGTATGTAGGAAAGACTACTCTTGCATTTTAATAAATCAAACTGATAAAACATGAACTGGTAATTTTCATTTTTGGATTGATCATACAGAGGTGAAAGTTTGCAACTTTGCTTTTTGTTTCATCTCTTGCATTAAAATCGACATCTGTGCTTTGCTGTATTCATTGAAAGTCCTCAATATAAAATTTATCTGTTGATCTTTTGGACTTATTACTTTTCATTTTATATTTAATTTCCTTTTTGTAGGTAAATTAAAATCTACCATTTAACTGTGTGAGGTACATTTTACATAACACATTACCTAAACATTTACTAAGAATAAGTGAAATGATAACAATTTAACATGATTTTGAATTATTTATTTATAGCAATTGGCATTACACATACTAATATGTTACTAAAATATCTTTAATTTCTATGTACTTAGTATGCTAAAGATTCTGTTGATTATGTTAGTCAAAATCATGTTACAAATACTCCCTATATTATTCAATATTTGGAAGGTTGAATTTACAAACAAAATTTCAAGGAAAAAATGCTAATTTGAAAGTGCATTGTAATTAAAACTAAATGTTTAGATTTTTGTAATTTAAGTATAATCATGTTTATATTACATTTTACCTCAGATACTAGTAACAGAAACCATTTATCAGGGTTCAGTTACAATTAAAATATTTGCTTTCAGTGAAAGCTGCAGCTGAGGTGATTGTCTTGCTACCAGCTAAGTATTGTATAAACAAATGTATCGTTCCATTTTTTTAATATAATGTTTATCTTTCTAGGAAAAATGTTACTTTTGTAAACCTTTTATTAAATATTAGTGTTTTATTTTCAGCTCATGCAAAGGTTTCCAGCCAACAGTGGAGTTATGAGGATAATAAATTAGGTTAAAGTAAAATGTTGCAAATGAGTAGGGAAAGAGTAATAAAATTTTTGGTTTAATCTTGTAAACAAGTTCGATGTTTTATTATAAGTTATTTTTTATCCTATTTTAGTAATTATTCATTACTCTAACAAATGTGTGCATCTAATATTAATGTAAAGTCACAGGTAAACATCTACATATTAACCTTACACAAACTAAGAAAAAATCACATATTTGAAAAAAAAAGTTTTCTTTATATGTGAGAATTCCAAACAAATATGAACTGTTATGTAGATGATGTCAGATGAAAAGTACTTAATATATTTTTGATACCAGTGGGATGCAAGCTTCTGTTGGTATATTTGGGACCTGTTTGTTACATAGAAAAGTGTTATGTTGAATTTTTAGTTTGTTCTATTCTATTATCAATTGGCCTAAATCACAATTATATAAAAAAAGGACCTGAATACCTGGTCTTTATCAACATTTATACCTTCTTCGCCAACCATAATATACAGGTACAAAAAAGGATGGCAAAGGGTCATTAATGAGGCAGAGGAATTCCCAGCTGTTACTGAATATTGAAATATGCATTTAAGGTAAAAGGAATGTATAAATTAATTTTAAGAAAGGAGTTTAATACAGTTTGTCCATTTTATATTCTTTATAACATAAAAAAAATGTTACTGAATTCAGTATACCTATAATTTTTTTATTAATACCTTTGTGAATTTGCAGGTTTTTGTAATCTAGTACCACTTTTAATAACGGACCTATATATATGGTTGATGATTTATTCCGGTGTACATCTGTTCGTCTATATATATATATATATATATATATATATGGTTGATGATTTTATTCCGGTGTACATCTGTTCGTCTATATATATATATGTTATATCACACTTTCAAAATTTCTCTTTTTAAAAAAGATTTTATTTATAGTTGCACAATACTTTTAATAAAAATAATAACTTGAAAATAACAATGAAAATAATAAAACTTTATATAACAATTAAAAAGACAAAAGGAGTGTTAAACTAAACTAGACAAATCTGTAAGTAATAATGAATACAGACATAAGGCAATTGAACAATTTATAACATAAGAATGCTGACTAAGCTGTCGCAGCGTTTGCTGTTCTCACGGATGTACGTCGTCGAAGGTAACCTGAGACGACACGTGGATGCTGACTCAGCTTGGGAACTGTTGCTAGATGGTTCCACATAAGTCGATGGAATAACTTATATAACAACTCCCATCCATATAAAAAAGTTGATGCTACAGCATCAATTTTTAAGGGAGGTTCTGCAATTCCATATCCTCGACAGGACTAAGGAGGCTATGGAGTTTTACCCTGGGCTTGATGGTTGATGGACCTGGTGGTGGTGCTGGATCGGCAGAAGGGCTGATCGTTGGGTGCTTCTGGAATTTCTTTCTGATGATGCTGATGGAAAGGAGGGCAACCACAATTACGGTTGTTGCTATTGTGATGATCGTAAACCATGAGGTGTGTTTCTCCAAGAACGGTTGGTCTAGGAGCTTTTCTAATTCCCTGGAGTATTGGCTAAGCTTATGGTTGGCGATATTCAGGTCTCTGGCATCCAGTTCCTGTAGTTTCATGGGTTTCAACTTTGGAAGTTGACCGATGGTTGGCAGGTTGTCCCAACAGTTGTACGGGATGTTGACTGGGTGACTTTTTAGAGTGATGTTGTCAACGTTGTTGGTGGTCTTTCTGGCATGGACCCTGGTGTTACCAATGAAGCCATTGCAACTGGGTTGGATGGTCAATAGAGAATTTGTCGAAATGGATTGGGTAATGACATCTTCTCCCTTGCACTTGATGTTGATGGGCAACTGTCCGGAAGTCGAGATTAACCAAAGGTTCAGATCAATCTCTTGAATATTATACTCTTTGGCATATAATATTAAAGGCTTGCAAGTTGAAGGAAGGGCTGTTGGCTGTCTAAGAAGCTGTGCTTCGCAGAGGGCTTCTTTGTCTATGGTGTGTGGAATAACTTTGGAACAGATCTTATGTTCTTTAGATAATGGCTTACAGTCACTCAGGTCTTCGAAAGATGCGTACAATAGCGAATCGTCATCTCTCGCGATATATTTTATTTTTGTTGGAAGAATATGGTGAAATCCTGTTCGATTATCCAAAACTGGGATAGGATACAGGCGGTACAGTGTATAAGTTTCAGAATTGACTAAGGGAACTTTTAGTACAAAAACAATTTTAGTATTGATCTGAAAAGCTTCCAATTCTATTAGATCGATGTATCTAGCAACATTTGAACTATAGGTTGGAAGTGGTAAGTTATTTTCATGAAGTGAATGTGATATTTTCTGAAGGGAATCGACCAAATCTACTGGGTTTATAATTGAGCTATGTAAAATTTTTAGACGGGCGAAAGACTGCAGTACTGCAGTTAATACATCGTTGAGAGTATCTTCAATGTATACGTAACTTTCCATTAAGCTTTCACACAAATCCAAGACATTGGCTTGAAGTTCATAAAAAGCAAGATCCTCTGTAATGAACACTTCCTAATTGCTTCGATATTTTCCGAAAATATTTTCTCTTCGGACTGAAATTTTTGTATTGTGGTGTTAAGGTTCTTAATGACCGAAGTTGTTACTGATAATTGTCGTTTCATTAAGTTTTCAATTTGATGTTGGTCTTTAGTAATTTTGTTTATAGAGTCACTAAAGTATTCTCCGTCGGTTGCATCTAAGTTACCGGACATAGAGTTCCAAATTGATCCCAGTCCGTTAATGAGTCCGCGTTTCTTTCTGATGGTACTGTAAGTCTCAGTGTCAGCGAAAATTTCTGTATATTTGAGGTTAACAGATTTTGATATTTGTTTCAGGAGGCTTACGTGAGTCTGTACTTTTGATTTGACGATTTTAACGTTAGTTTTGTTGTGGTTAATAGTATCTAAAAGTCTGTTCAGTATATTGTCGTTGTTTAAAGTAGCGTCTCGAAATGGGCTTAGATCTTTGTAAACAAGGAGTGTCCATTTGTCATTAGAAATTTTAACGGTTCCTTCTTCATGAAAGAAAACTCCTATAGTATTGTTAACAGGCGTAATGGAGTACTGTTGAAGGTTCACGACTGAAAACAGTCCACAGAATCTGAAAAAAGGGATTTATTCAAAATAGGGTTTTAGTCTGTCAAAGTTAACTTTAGAAGTTATTTGGTTGTTTGTAAATTTATGACGATGGCAGAGTTTTTTCGTGTTGCGGTAATTTCGAAGGGGCCGTTGAATTTGTTTTCGGCTTTATTTTTAATTTGGGACTCTTTTACGTAGACTTTGTCGCCTACTTTGTAATCGGGTTGTTTAGTAGAAACGTGTTGGTCAAATCGCACTTTAGATTTTTCTTTCTGTCTTTCGGTTTTAGCACGGGCGAGTCTGTAGTAATAGTCCATTCTGTTATTTAGGTCTCTTACGTATTTCGAAATCAGTTTTTCCTGGTTGTAAAGGGTTTCTGGAGGCCTACTTGAAGTGTGCCAAATATAAGTTCGTAGGGCGTGAAACCGGTGGTTTTATTTTTCGTGTTATTATAATAGATGATGGTATAAGGGAGGACATTAAATGGATGTTCGTCTGGATGTTCCGCTGTATTTGCATTTCTGCTAAGGTCGCGTGAAATCTTTCAATAGAACCATTTGACTCGGGATGTTGAACGCTGGAGAATGTCAGTTTTATGTCGTATAGTTGACATAGATCTCGCATTAAAGTGTTGTCAAATTCACGTCCATAGTCACAATGGATGCGAAGCGGAGTCCCGTAATGTTGAAAGAAAATCAGAAGGATGTTTACGACAGTTGAAGCTGTTTTGTCGTAATGGGGTAGGCTTGCGTAAATTTCGTGAGTTCGTCCCTAATAGTGAGTGCATGATTTCTAGATGGGTATTCAAAGATGTCAATGTTAATACGTTCGAAAGGAGTCTTGGGTGTTTCCGTAATAACAAAAGGTGCACTTAAGTTTTTCCTACAGGAACTTTACCTTTTGGCAAGTTTGATTTGATAACAGTCGATTTAATTAAGCCGTCCAATTGTATTTTTCCCTAATACGTCTGATGGTTTCGTTAATGCCACGATGGAGGCCTGTTTTTACCAGAGTGGTATTGTTGTATTATTATAGGAATTTCGTCTTCGGTAGGAGTTGTAACAATGTTTTGGCAGATTTTGAGTATGATTTCTTGTAGAATTTCGTTTGGAAAGTTCTAGCAAAATTATTCTATGCAATGTTCGGAGACAACTTGGTGGTATAAATAATTTTTGTAAAATCAAACTATTAGTATTTGAAATGTTTGCAAGTTGTGTACATGTCGAAAACGTTTTGGGACTCTTGTGATATTTTGTAATCGATTAAAAGTTATTTTTTCATTCGTCATGTTCGTCGTCATTTCGACAAGTTTCGTTGTTAATAATACATTAGAGAAATTAGCACATTGCTTGAAATGGTTGATTTTGATGCGAGAAAAGCATTACCTTGCCGGGCTTGTACTCAATCTTATAATTGTATTCCTCTTTACATCTGGCTAGAGGACTACTCTTGATGGAAAAGAGCCAAGTATTAGCGGAACGGTGGAAACTACATACTTAAATCTCCCAAAAAATACGGTCTGTAGTGCTTAACAGCCCAAACTATGACCTACAATTCTCGTTCGATGGTGGAATATCGTGTCTCTGCAGCACAGAGGGTGCGAGAAGCGTATGCAACAGGGAGGTCTTTTCCCACGGGCCTTGAGAAAGAACCGCTCCAATAGCAAAAGCACTAGCATCAGTAGTGAGCAGGAAGGGTTCTTCAAAGTTTATATATCAGGATTGGGTCAGATACAAGGGCTTGCTTCAGTTCATTTAAGGAAGACTTGAATCTGCGTAGATGAACTTGACGTCTTTTTGGAGTAGTTTTTCTTAAAAATCTTCGAACAACAGAATATATGACCAAGAAAAGATTTGATATTTCGGAGTTTGGGTTGAGGAAATTTACATGTCAACCTTTGAAGGGTTTGATTTTATACCATCTTGTGTGATAAAATGGCCAAGACAAGCCACTTCTTTACGAAGAAATTCGCACTTATCAGGTTTTTTTAGGTTAGACTTAAGTCGTTTAAAAACTTCTGTCAACGGGAAGTATGTTCATGGATGGTCGGAGAGTAGACGAGTATATGTAGACGTTCATTCTGTATACCCATTGTCCATGACCCTCTGAAAGTAGAAGGTGCATTAAACCAAATGGCATACGAACGAATTCGTAATGACCATTCTTCGACAGAGCCAGTCTTAGGAATATTCCTCTTGGATTTCCACTGGTGGAACCCGGGCGAGATCCAGTGTCGAAAAATATTGACACTTTCCAGGTCGAGAAGATCGGAGATATTTGGCAGAGCGATATTTATCGTCTACAGTCAATTCATTTATTTCCTGTAATATAACAACTCGCCACTTTTTTTACCAGAAGCATCGAGCTTCTTAGGGACGACCCATACAGGGAGGACCAAGGAGATGAGGAGTGTCTAATGATACCTTGTTCAAGCATTTTTCCAATTTGGGTTTTCACTTCCTCTTTATGAACTTGAGGGTATCTGTATGATTTAGTGAAACGGGCTTTGCGTTATTAGTATCAACTCGAATGTTTAACCTCGTTAGTGAAAGTCAAGACCTCACCTTCAAGATAGAAAATGAGTCTTGAAATTCCAAACAAAGATTAGTGATTTGTTCGCGTTCTTCGTCATTTAGATGATCAGTTCTAATTTGTTGCTAATATTTTCATTTCTATGTATTCGGAATCATGATAATCTTCTGTATTCAAATTCAGAAGAGGGTGAGTTTTGTCAAGTGGTTCCAGTTTAAGTCAGAAAAAGACTGTTTTGGGCATCGCGTTAGAGTTTATTATAGACGAGTTAAAACGTCTCCACAACAGATAAGTATACACTATACTGCTGTCAAATACTTATGTTACAAAAAAGAAGTGAGGAGAGAAAACCCAGTTAGATGGAAGGAATAATCATTGACAATTATTTTGACATTATTTTGAAATTTTACACAATAAAATGAGTGTAAGTCGATCAATTGTAGAAAATATTTAATTTGTTTTATAGATTTACAGTATTATGCATTCATAGTGTTAGAAAAGTACCTACTATTTCAATATATGTATGACCAGATAACAGAAATAAAAATCAAATAAAAATTTGTATTTATCTATTATGATTGATAAGAATGGTAAAGAATTTTTTCGTAATTCCTTGAATAGTTACCCTTTCAGGAGATCTTTGGGTGAGATATTTCTTCTCCTAAACAATCCCTCTAAATAAAATATTTTATGATACCAAAGATCAGTTAATTTTTGTGTGTTAGCTAAAAAAATATCTGACAACGCTGTATAAGTTTTATATTCGACTCTGTTTAAATTGGCTTTCCATGGCCATTTAGTTGTCGAATCGGGAGTTGATCTAGGCTTAGAAAATCCGAAAAATATAAAAAGGCTCGACAGGGGTATCGTCAAAAGTTTCTTCGAAGCCTGAATAATTTTGATTATCATCCTCGTAGTCATAAGTATTGAAATTATCGGTATAATAATGAATATTGTTACATCATTTTGATGTTGATAAATGATTTCATTCATGTACTGTATCTGTATTGTTAAAGCAGTATTCAAATATGGCAGTTTTGAGACCTAAAAGGGGGTCTCTGGAAGTTAAAACAAACGAACTTCTTCGGCTTCCCGCTCACAGATCATACAATAGAGAACAGGGGGTGGAAACTCATATAGGGAATTCGGTTCGCTTTTTGAGCGCCCTCTACGGGATGTACATGCGTTTAAGTTTCAACAAAATTCATCATGAGGGCGCCATCACAACTGTCACTTAAGTGGTTGTCGTCAAGCTTTCGAGGTGGGTGTTTGCATGTTGTCTGCCACGATGTTTCTTGGACGTGTTGTTGGCGTTTATCATACTGAATAATTTTTAAGCGGTGGTTCTAATCCCGTAAGAAGGTATTCATACCATTGTATCCACTAGCAGTTGGTCTGTCTTTATTCAGTTCTGGACTAAGCCCAGCCGTTTTGTGGATGCAGGAGTGCATTTTAGCACTCAATACCTGGAGTCTATTGTAAAACGTTAGTGGAGACTCGTTCGAAAGTTGCTTTAGATAAGTCGTGAATAAGGAAGAGAGATCACGAGCCAATCTCCAGTGTAGGGTCAAATTGCTTGATTTCAAGGTACGATCCGGGGTTCCTATGGAATTTATACTGCGCCGCTTTCCCTTTGAGTTTATTTTTGATATGGATCACTAACAAATATTTTTGATGCGGGGACATATTATATGCGCAAACGCACATAAAGAGGAAGAAATTCTCTATTGTATGATCTGTGCAAGGAAATTTGGTCGCCTTCAAATTCAGGTATTACGGAAAATATTTCCGTTAACCGATATCTCTCGTTTCGGTGGTACCGGTGTTGGAGAAGCTTGTGCCATTTTTATATTGATCATAATTAATTGATTATGCTATGATTAATATCAATATAAACAGAATTGGTTTAATGCCACCAGTGAGAGGTAATAAAATATTAGGTTTAAAAATTTTGTATGACTAATGTGTTCTATTTTTATAGAAGATATTGATCAGGATCAGGAAAATGATAGGAACATTCCCAATCTATCAGCTCCAGACCCCCTGATTTCAGTGAAGGTAACTGAAAAAGTCAATAATAGTTAGAGTATATCACATGAAGAGGATTGTTTGCCTGGAGTTGGGAATGAGATGGAACCTGCTGCTGAATCATTACCATCAAGAGGCAAACAAAAGGGTGAGCATTTTATACAGGTTTTTGACTAATTCATAAATTGATTAATGAATTTTTACAGCATCCAAAAAACAAATGGTAAGAAAGAAATATTCATTCAAAAAGATAAGAAAATCCGGGAAAGAATAAAATGGAAGAGAATAGCAAGGAGAGCTACTGCAATGAACACCAAACGCTGTTTACAGCTCATAGGTAAGGAATTTAAGTTTTTAAATCAATGCTCAATCAAATAATATTTACTTAAAACGAATGACGATTCAAGCCAACTTAATCAACAGGTTGAAAGCGCCGTGTTCTACGTTTGATTGCAGTGAAGACAGGTTCGTTGTTCATTAGGGATAGGATATCCGCCGCTATCAGTTAGAGTACTCGTGTTCTAGTAACGTTAGACGGATCCTGACTGCGCCAAGTTTTGTTACATCACACTTTCAAAGATTTCTCTTTTTAAAAAAGATTTTATTTATAGTTGCACAATACTTTTAAATGTGGCATTAATGAACATATTTTTCAGAATTTAAAAAAATTGTTAAAAACAAAAAGAAACAGATAAATGTTGTATTTTAATGTTTGATGAAATTTCTTTAAGTTGTGGTCTTAATTATAATTTTTAACATAAGAATGCTGACTAAGCTGTAGATTTTGGCACTGGTGATCGTCACATGTACTTTGCTGATCATGCATTAGTTTTTATGTTGCAGGGTTTATATAAAAAATGGAAGCATATATATAACCTATTTGTATATTATTTTTGTAAAATAGTATCACACCACAGTTGATTTAGTCAGAATTTTAAAAGAAATTATAGTACATGTTCATTCTATACATTTGGAGTTGATAGCCACAGTATGTGACCAAGGAGCAACAAACAGTGGTGCTATAAAGTACCTTCTTAAGAAACAAATGCATATTGTCTAAAAAATAATTTATAAACTAAGAACGCTGACTAAGGTGTCGCAGCGCTTGCAGTTTCACGGATGTTTTGATTAATGGTAGAGAAATTATTCAGCTTGAGAACTGTTGCTAGGTTGTTTCATTAAAAGGTGTGAGAAATGCTTTGCTCACAAAAGATTTTCATTTTGTGCAAAATGGAGTAAAAAAAGTTGCATCTTGGTCCCATATAGTTGATATGTATCGGGTGGATAAACAAAGAACTGGGTTGAGTGAGTTCCCAAAATTAACGGATGAACATGTTCTGCCTAATAAAATTAAAAAAATGATAGTAAAAAATTGTAGGTACACAGATATTCAGTAGAAGTGTAGCTACAGTAATTCAAGTTAGAACTGAAATCAGTGAAGAGCTTGCTCCAAGAATGGTTGGTCTATTTGACCTCAGCAGCATCACAAACAGCAGATTGTCTGTTACTTTTTGATAACATTTTTGATAGTGTAAATGGTAGTTTCTTTAAGCCTCCTTCAGGAAAAGAATTACGAGGTGTGGTGACTGAAAATTCTGTTCATGTTAAAATCTGGCAAAATTATATTCCACTCTTAAGATCAATGTTCTTTATGGATCCAAAGTCATCTCGTCACATTGTCACACGACATCTTTAACAAATTTTAGCACTTGATGTTGATGGGCAACTGTACACATATGGAGATTTTTAAAAAGGTTGAATATAGCTGTCAATCTTTAGAATATGTATCATGTTTAAGATGTTAAAGTGTTAGGAATAGCTGGCTGTTCATATCCTACATGTAAGCTGTGCTTCGCAGAGGGCTTCTTTGTCTATGGTGTGTGGAATAACTTTGGAACAGATCTTATGTTCTTTAGATATTATGGCTTACAGTCACTCAACTTTTTATAAAGTTTATTTACAATGAATCATTTAAATGTCATCTCTCGCGATATATTTTAATTTTGTTAAAATATAAAGAGTAAATTACATTTGGTGGTTTTAATGGAATGGTAGTGTGTCACAAATGTAAAAAAACAGGGGATTTTTGCACCCTAACTCCAAACAATTTTAGTATTATTTACAACACTCAACGCTCTTTCAAATCGATGTATCTAGCAACATTTAAATAAAGGTTTGGAGTTTAGGGTGCAAAAACTGTTATTTTTACATTAGTATTTTTATTTGGGTAGTACGGACATCTAGTGGTGTTTTTTGAAGCATAAATGTAGATTCCTTTTTTATACATTGCAAATTACAGGTTTCTAACCTAACCTTAGATTTGCTAAACTGCGAGTGCAGAGCAGTGTAAAGGTTACTTTACTGTAAAAGCAACTAATGTACATGCCGTAGAGGGAGCTAGTCGTAATTTTTGAACACATTTAATAACATTGAGTTTCCCATCTATCCTGTGTTTGATCTGTGATAGAGAATTCCCGCTGACGTCTTTCATTCCCCTCAGTTAATGTTCCCCCACTCCTTAAAATGATGCCCCAGTCCATTAATTAGTCCGCGTTTCTTTCTGTTGGCCCTACTGTAAGTCTCAGTGTCAGCGAAAATTTCTGTATATTTGAGGTTAACAGATTTTGATATTTGTTTCAGGAGGCTTACGTGAGTCTGTACTTTTGATTTGACGATTTTAACGTTAGTTTTGTTGTGGTTAATAGTATCTAAAAGTCTGTTCAGTATATTGTCGTTGTTTAAAGTAGCGTCTCGAAATGGACTTAGATCTTTGTAAACAAGGAGTGTCCATTTGTCATTAGAAATTTTAAGGGTTCCTTCTTCATGAAAGAAAACTCCTATAGAATTGTTAACAGGCGTAATGGAGTACTGTTGAAGGTTCACGACTGAAAACAGTCCACAGAATCTGAAAAAAGGGATTTATTCAAAATAGGGTTTTAGTCTGTCAAAGTTAACTTTAGTTATTTGGTTTGTTTGTAAATTTATGACGGTGGCAGAGTTTTTTCGTGTTGCGATAATTTCGAAGGGGCCGTTGAATTTGTTTTCGGCTTTATTTTTAATTTGGGACTCTTTTACGTAGACTTTGTCGCCTACTTTGTAATCGGGTTGTTTAGTAGAAACGTGTTGGTCAAATCGCACTTTAGATTTTTCTTTCTGTCTTTCGGTTTTAGCACGGGCGAGTCTGTAGTAATAGTCCATTCTGTTATTTAGGTCTCTTACGTATTTCGTAATCAGTTTTTCCTGGTTGTAAAGGGTTTCTGGAGGCCTACTTGAAGTGTGCCCAAATATAAGTTCGTAGGGCGTGAAACCGGTGGTTTTATTTTTCGTGTTATTATAACAGATGATGGTATAAGGGAGGACATTAAATGGATGTTCGTCTGGATGTTCCGCTGTATTTGCATTTCTGCTAAGGTCGCGTGAAATCTTTCAATAGAACCATTTGACTCGGGATGTTGAACGCTGGAGAATGTCAGTTTTATGTCGTATAGTTGACATAGATCTCGCATTAAAGTGTTGTCAAATTCACGTCCATAGTCACAATGGATGCGAAGCGGAGTCCCGTAATGTTGAAAGAAAATCAGAAGGGTGTTTACGACAGTTGAAGCTGTTTTGTCGTTAATGGGGTAGGCTTGCGTAAATTTCGTGAGTTCGTCCCTAATAGTGAGTGCATGATTTCTAGATGGGTATTCAAAGATGTCAATGTTAATACGTTCGAAAGGAGTCTTGGGTGTTTCCGTAATAACAAAAGGTGCACTTAAGTTTTTCCTACAGAACTTTACCTTTTGGCAAGTTTCACAGGATTTGATAAATTGTTCTACAGTTTTAATTAAGCCGGTCCAATTGTATTTTTCCCTAATACGTCTGATGGTTTCGTTAATGCCACGATGGAGGTTGTTTTTACCAGAGTGGTATTGTTGTATTATTATAGGAATTTCGTCTTCGGTAGGAGTTGTAACAATGTTTTGGCAGATTTTGAGTATGATTTCTTTGTCGGAGAGAATGAAAGATAAAATTTCAAGAATGGAAAGTTCTATGTTATTTTCTATGCAGTATGTTTCGGAGTCGTTGAATTGGTCTTGGTTGGTAAAATAATTTTGAAAAGATGTGAGACGACAGTTTCAGGGTCATAGGGCAAAGGTACAACTAAGTATTTTCTATGCCTGACAGATTTACTGGGCATGATGTTAAGAGTGTCATTACTGAAATTAGGTTCTTCTTCGAAAAAGTCATCAATAATTTTGTCGTGTAAGTCGTTAGTTTTGTTTTGCCAAAAGAATGTAACTATGCGTTTGTGGGACTTGTCTAAAAGTTGAGAATTGGATATTTTAGAGTAATCGATTATTGACTCAGTTTTGTAGAGTTGAACAAATCGATTAAACTCAGCGATAATTCATTCGTCATGTTCGTCGTCATTGTCAGAGTTTTCAGGTTGTTCGGAGTCAGTTTCGTTGTTAGCGAAAATTTTGATTTTGGAAAGGAAATTAGCACATTGCTTGAAATGGTTGATTTTGATGCGAGAAAGAGCATCTGCGTTTTGGTTTACCTTGCCGGGCTTGTACTCAATCTTATAATTGTATTCCTATAGCTTAAGGCGCCATCTGGCTAGAGGACTACCAGGATCTTTGATGGAAAAGAGCCAAGTAAGCGGACGGTGGTCACACAGGAGTGTAAACCTTCTCCCAAAAAGATACGGTCTGTAGTGCTTAACAGCCCAAACTATGACCAACAATTCTCGTTCGATGGTGGAATATCGTGTCTCTGCAGCACAGAGGGTGCGAGAAGCGTATGCAACAGGGAGGTCTTTTCCCACGGGGCCTTGAGAAAGAACCGCTCCAATAGCAAAAGCACTAGCATCAGTAGTGAGCAGGAAGGGTTCTTCAAAGTTTGGATATATCAGGATTGGGTCAGATACAAGGGCTTGCTTCAGTTCATTGAAGGAAGACTTGCAATCTGCGTCAAAGATGAACTTGACGTCTTTTTGGAGTAGTTTTGTCAGAGGTTTAGAGATCTTCGCAAAATTTGGTATGAAGCGTCTGTAATACCCAGCGAGACCAAGAAAAGATTTGATGTCTTTCGGAGTTTGGGGTTGAGGAAAGTTCTGAATACATTCAACCTTTGAAGGGTTTGATTTTACACCATCTTGTGTGATAAGATGGCCAAGATAAGCCACTTCTTTACGAAGAAATTCGCACTTATCAGGTTGAATTTTTAGGTTAGACTTCCGAAGTCGTTTAAAAACTTCTGTCAACCGGGAAGTATGTTCATGGATGGTCGGAGAGTAGACGATGATATCATCCATGTAGACGAGACAACGTTCATTCTGTATACTCAGAAGAATATTGTCCATGACCCTCTGAAAAGTAGAAGGTGCATTTTTTAAACCAAATGGCTTACGAACGAATTCGTAATGACCATTTTCGACAGAAAAGCCAGTCTTAGGAATATCTTCCTCTTGGATTTCCAACTGGTGGAACCCGGAAGCGAGATCCAGTGTCGAAAAATATTGACACTTTCCAAGTTGGTCGAGAAGATCGGAGATATTTGGCAGAGGATATTTATCGTCTACAGTCAATTCATGTAATTTCCTGTAATCGATAACAACTCGCCACTTTTGTTTACCAGAAGCATCGAGCTTCTGAGGGACGACCCATACAGGGGAGGACCAAGGAGATGAGGAGTGTCTAATGATACCTTTTTCAAGCATTTTTCCAATTTGGGTTTTCACTTCCTCTTTATGAACTTGAGGGTATCTGTATGATTTAGTGAAAACGGGCTTTGCGTTATTAGTATCAATCGAATGTTTAACCTCGTTAGTGAAAGTCAAGACGTCACCTTCAAGATAGAAAATGTCTTGAAATTCCAAACAAAGATTAGTGATTTGTTCGCGTTCTTCGTCATTTAGATGATCAGTTCTAATTTGTTGTCTAATAGTTGAGTTTCTGTCTATGTATTCGGAATCATGATAATCTTCTGTATTGAAATTCAGAAGAGGGTGAGTTTTGTCAAGTGGTTCCAGTTTTAAGTCAGAAAAAGTTACTGTTTTGGGCATCGCGTTAGAGTTTATTATAGACGTTAGAAATTCACCATTTGCGTTAATATGTACGAGTGCGTTTGGAAGTCGTACTCTGTCAATTTCTTGAGTTGGTAAGATGGCGTCGATGTTAGAAAGATCGCATTTAAGTTTAAAGATCTTTTCTGTTCGTGCCTCAATAGTTATTTTGTTTTGTGTGGGTGTTTGTGAGTTAATATTTGGCTTAACATTGGGTGTGTCGGGTACATCAGTCAAGGGTTGATCGTTATCGGGAACTTTGTGTAATGGTTTTAAAATTTGTTATTAGCTGTTTAGATTTTAAGTCAATTATGCATTCATAGTGTTCGAGAAAATCTAATCCTAGTATGCCGTCAAACTCAATGTCCAAATCGTATATGAAAACTTTATGTGGATTACGTGGAGCGAATGGGATTAAAGTAGATTGTGAGATGGGGATTTTTTCGTGGGTAATTCCTTGAATAGTTACCCTTTCAGGAGATCTTTGGGTGAAATTCTTTACGGTATTTTCTTTGAAGATAGAGATACCAGCTCCGGTATCAATAAGTAGTTTGAATTTAGACAAAGCGTCAAGAATGTAGTAAAGGTTTTTAGAGTTAACTGTAAGAAGTGGGCTTAAAGAAATAGTTGCTCCGGGAAGTTCAAGTCGGGGTTCAAATTGTCCAGATTGAGATTTTGAATCTGGGTTTCCACTTCGCACAAAGTTGTTGTCGAATCGGGAGGTTGATCTAGGCTCGGAAGCGCTAGAAAATCCTGATAATCGTGACAATTAAAAGGCTCGACAGGGGTATCGTCAAAAGTTTCTTCGAAGCCTGAATAATTTTGATTATCATCCTCGTAGTCATAAGTATTGAAATTATCGGTATAATAATCCGAATATTGTGAGTAACCATCATTTTGATGTTGATTGAAATGATGTGTCCTTTCAGGACGGTTATTCGGGTTATTCTGTATAACCGAAGGACGAGAATAATTTGGGTTCATTTGAGACCTAAAAGGGGGTCTCTGGAAGTTTTGTGGACGGAACTGTTGTCCTTGTTGAACCGGGGGATTATTTGGGGGGAAGTATGGCCTTGTTTGTTGGTTAGGCCCAACAGGATTTGGTCTAAGTTTTGATTAAATGCTTGAGAACTATTTTGTGTTTTCAAACGGCAATTTGCAGCTATGTGGCCTAATCGACCACAATGAAGACACTTAAGTGGTTGTGTCGGCTTTCGAGGTGGGAAATTTGGTTTGAGAGGAACAGATTTGTTTGTTTTCTGATCCTCGAAATAAGAAAGTTGGAGCTCTCTTCTAATACGGGAGTGTGCCTCTAGAAGGTCTTTAGGATTACTGGCACGTATAACCTTACCTAAGCGGGGTTCTAATCCCGTAAGAAGGGTATTCATCACCATTGTATCCACTAGAGTGGTCTGGGCGTCTTTTTGTTCTGGACTAAGCCCAGCCGTTTTGTGGATGCAGGAGTGCATTTTAGCACTCAATACCTGGAGTCTATTGTAAAACGTTAGTGGAGACTCGTTCGAAAGTTGCTTTAGACGTTGTAAGTCGTGAATAAGGGAAGAGAGATCACGAGAATCTCCAAAGTGTAGGGTCAAGAGTTGCTTGATTTCAAGGTACGATCCGGGGTTCCTTGAATTTATCAACTGCGCCGCTTTCCCTTTGAGTTTATTTTTGATATGGATCACTAACAAATATTTTTGATCCGCCGGGGACATATTATATGCGCAATTACACGCATCTATAAAGGTTCCCAAGGAAATTCTCTATTGTATGATCTGTGCAAGGAAATTTGGTCGCCTTCAAATTCAGGTATTACGGAAAATATTTCCGTTAACCGATATCTCTCGGTTTCGGTGGTAACCGGTGTTGGAGAAGCTTGTGCCATTTTTATATTGATTAATTAATTGATTATGTGATTAATATCAATATAAAAGAATTGGAACAAGGGTTTGAAATAAAATATTAAAAGGTATAGAAAATTAATATACTGTAGAATATGTAGTGGGAATAAACGATTGTTTGAACGATAGAACAGTATGGTATAAAAAAATGTAAAGCAATTAAACACGATAGATGAAAATATCAATTTAAATAAATCAATTATTCAGATAATAAATCAATAAAATAAGTAAATCAAATATAAAATGTCAATAAAAGAAATAAAATAAATATATCAAATAAATCAAGTAATGAAATAGATCAATATTTCATTCAAATCAAATATATAAAAATCAAATAATAAATCGATGATCAAATCAAATAAATTATATCAAATATTAAAAATCAATGTTCAATCAAATAATATTTACTTAAAACGAATGACGATTCACCATTACTTACATCAACAGGAACATTGAAAGCGCCGTGTTCTACGTTTGATTGCAGTGAGGACTTCTTCCAGGTTCGTTGTTCCGTTGAGGGATAGGAATCCGCCGCTACCAGTTAGAGTACTCGTGTTCTAGTAACGTTAGACGGATCCTACTGACTGCGCCAATTTGTTACATCACACTTTCAAAATTTCTCTTTTTAAAAAAGATTTTATTTATAGTTGCACAATACTTTTAATAAAAATAATAACTTGAAAATAATAAAACTTTATATAACAATTAAAAAGACAAAAGGAGTGTTAAACTAAACTAGACAAATCTGTAAGTAATAATGAATACAGACATAAGGCAATTGAACAATTTATAACATAAGAATGCTGACTAAGCTGTCGCAGCGTTTACTGTTCTCACGGATGTACGTCGTCGAAGGTAACCTGAGACGACACGTGGATGCTGACTCAGCTTGGGAACTGTTGCTAGATGGTTTCATATAAGTCGCTGGAATAACTTATATAACATATATATTTGTTTTTAAGTTTTCGCGGGCACTAAATGTTTTAGATGGTTTCCGGGAATTCATCCTCGTAGTTGATAACTGATCCCTGCCTGGATCGATGGTAAAATGACGACGTTTCGGCAGAGTCATATCTGCCCTCTTCAGGTCGGTTCGCATAATTCTCGTAGCCTTCTGCTTTCGCTTCTAGTTACTCGAATAACCGACCTGAAGAGGGCAGATGTGACTCTGCCGTAACGTCGTCATTTTACCAACGATCCCGACAGGGATCAGTTATCAACTACGCGGATGAATTCCCGGAAACCATCTAAAACATATATATATATATATATTTAACAGTCTAAGCAAAAACAAAAGTAGTTTAGACATTATGTATTAACAGTTACTGATTTTTACAATTACAAATTCTCCTTGAAACAGAAGGTATTGAGTTTACCCTTTTCCCTTAATTTATTATCAACAGGAAATCATAAATTACAGGTATTATTTTAAAATCATTTTTTTATTATTAAGAAGCATTTAACTAGCTAACACTTCAATATATAGTTATGAACTGAATTCCAAAATATTTCAATTTATTAGTTAATTATAAGCGCTGCAAATTGAAACTATTTTAAGAAAGTCCTTTAAACACAAATACCTGATGGAAATACCAAATAAACACATTTATTTTGATAAAAGAAAACACTATGTCTCAAGTGACCACATTTTCACTTGGACAAAGTGGGACAAATGGGATGAAATGAGAATTACAATTTAGTTATGAAAGCACACCAATAATTCAAAAAATATATATTTAATATACAGAAACATATTTATAATTAATTACTGGTAACTATAAAAATATTTGTGGAAAACAATAATTTGAACAATATGATTTTTACTTAATTTAAATATTTTATTAAAAAATATATATGATTTTCTTTCATGGTTCTATTTTGAATAGGATTCATAATTAAAATGAAATTTCTCACATGAATTGGTCAAATTATAATTTACACTTAATTTAGAATTCAAAGTTTTAATGTTCAACTGTGTTTCCTCAGTTAACCATATTTTATTGATACTAGAAAAAAATACGTTCTGTTGCTGCATTTGTTCCTGGAAGGGAGAGCGCGTATTCTACAATTTTCAAAACATATTCCATTTAAAATGCCTGTTTTCACATTTGCAGAAAACTAATATTTATTCATCAAAAATATGATATTCCCAAATATTATTTTTCTGAAAATGGTTACTAATGCACTCAAAAGATTTGTCCACATATTACCATAAATAATCCTTTTTAATATCACCAAATGAAAATTTTTAATGAATTAAACTGTCCATTTCTTAAGCTGTACCAAGCAGTTATAAAAATTTCTGACTGATTTTTACAGTAAATTGAAAATAAAAATGCAGATATTTTCTAAAAAGCGAAACATTTTTGAAAATCGGCGGGAGGAGGGACTGCCCTCCAAAAAGCGGGACTGTCCCGCCGAAAGCGGGACTGCCCCGCCAAAATCGGGACGTATGGTCACTTTAAACAATGTAGCTTTTAACAATTAGTTCAAATGATTAACTCTACTTTATCAAGCTCCACTGGCCATTACCATACAATTTCTCCAAGCTGATTCTATTACAAAAGTAAATGTTGCAAATCAATTTTAATTAATTAAGTATAAGACATTATTGATGTGTCTCATGAAAGTATAAGTAAAACTGAAAAACTGGGTAAATGCCACCTAAACTGAATGGAATCTCCATGCAAAAATGGTAATAGTAACTCCAGTTTACATTTTTCTTTATAATAAAAATACATAATGGAACCTTAATCTAGAAAACAAATAAACTGAATTTTTTTAACAATCTTCATTATGCCTAACATTTTATATAGCAAGAAGTTTATGGCTTAGATTTCATCAGAAAATATCACAGATCATATTCATATGATCTGTAATATATGAGTATACTACTGAATTGTAACAATTTGGCCTATCTCCAGTGTAACAGTTTTGCCCTAACCTGTTGTATAATGGGGAAAAAAATATACTATATAGAACCTGAGAGAAAAGGGGAATGCTGCCACCACCCGAAGAAAATTTGTGTTGGAGAGAAAGACTCCGGGAACCCTTCTCTGTAAAATAAATAATATAAAAGGAACTTTACTGCCCCTTATCTGCCTTGACTCTCAGTCCTTGGTAGCTTCTGGTTTTCGTCACCTGGCCTC
The DNA here is from genome assembly GCA_034190945.1 of Octodonta nipae. Lineage (NCBI taxonomy): Eukaryota > Metazoa > Arthropoda > Insecta > Coleoptera > Chrysomelidae > Octodonta > Octodonta nipae. Next base: position 85,343,991 of record CM067216.1, on the reverse strand, counting down.
CTCTAAGAGGGTAAGTCCCCAGGCTTCTCAAATGCTGGTGGTTGTATGGGAAGAAGGAAGGAGTTAAAAGTAAATAGCGGAAAAAAATGACACATATATTGAATTAAAACAAAATGAATGGGAAAAAAATACAAATTTAGAAATAATAAAACAATCCCGATATGTAACAAAAAAAAAAAATACAAAACAAGTAATAATAGAACAATCCCGATATGTAACACAAAAAAAGAGAAACATACAAGTAACCTCAATTTTTAGTGGTTAAACAATACTTGAGAACAAATGTAACTCCCCCAATTTATGTTTTTTTTAATTAACCCAAGAAAATATACTACTAACTTTATGGAACTCAATATTAATTATACCCACTAATCCTGGGAATGACAGGTACAATTAGACCCTATTTAGGCCCTATAGGTGCCTACTACAATAGGTCTTCCCTTATATCAGCAAGCGTTGGTGAGCCAGTCTATCCAACGCATTCCCCAATAAACATATAATATATATATATATACATATATATATATATATACTAAGCTAGGTTCCGGGTAGAACATATATACTCGACGTTTACTCCTGCTTTATATATAGTATATATATATATAATATATATACACATATATATATATATAAATAAAAAAAAAATCAAACTAAAACAAAACCAAATTTAAACAAGATATCATAAGACAAGAAAACTAAACTTTTGCCGCTCGTTCCTTTTGCCGACTCAGGGCGTCAGATGAAATCTTTACCAGGTTACGATCTAGCTGTGCGTACCCCGACGCTACTTAGTCCCTATCACGAGGTCTCTTCCCTGCCGTTTGCTGGTCTAAGAAACCTCTACCCTGGGTTCAGAATCTGAACCTACGACTCTACGGACAAACTCACAGGTTTTGGCACTAACACTCCTCGGTTAGTAAAATAAAAAGGTACTCACCGGATGCGATTTATCCGTTAATCCCAAAAGGTTTACCTGTGAATTAAAAGAAATTATACCTCACTGGATTTTTAGCTAGCTAATCACTGTTAAAAACACACTCGCGACTTTCGCGTTTCCCGTCCCTCGACGATAAATTTTATAATGACTCTATAATTTAGTTCCTAAAACCCTATTTGGACAGGTGAAACGTTCCTCTCTTTGGAGTCTGGTTTCCACCTTTTTTTATGTCCCCTATAAATCCGTCGCGCCACGTACGACTCCTTTTCTTGAGTTCCGGCCCCGAACTTCTCTGGAAATTCTCTCGACTACTTCCTCGTGAACTTTGGCCCCTCCCATATGGGTACTATCTTCACGAATAAATTAACAACAAAGCCCCCTACCGCGTGAGTTTTTTCCTTGTCCGATTGGCTGAATCTTCCGCCATTACCGACGTGTTCTACGCACGTGTCTTTCTTCGGAATTTTAAAATTCTAGAACAAACTTTTAATTAAGGTCGGCAAAATCAGCAATTTTTCTCTACCTGCGTGTCTACCTGGTTTTTAGCCTCTTACAAGAGTTCAACATTCTGCTAACCATGAATCGACAAAAAAACCAAAACGGAAGGACATACCTAAACTATTCATTGTTTCGCAATATATGCAAGTGGTACAAAATTTTAGCGACATGTTTCATATTCTGCAATACGAGCGGAATTTTTCTATACGACGTTTTTAGTTTACTTCCGTGAAGAAATATTAAATAACATATCCGATAAAAGAATAAAGAATTTAATTTCAAAATTACATTATGAATTCCTGTAAACATCCTCGGGATGTTACATCATTCCCCCCTTCGAAAAATTTAAGGCTCAGTAGCCTTGAATTTTCCTGAAAAATTCCAAAACTTTTCGATCTCCCCTCGTAAAGCAAAATTTTCATTACAATTTCTGTTGTCGCATTTATACTTAAGTCTATTGACAAAGTTGCACTTTTCCGTTACAAAATTTAACTGAACGCACTTCACAAACACACAGATGCTTTTGTAGACGCTGCATTTTCTCCGTATCTGCACTACTAAACGCCACTAAATCATATCAGCTGAGATGAGGTAGGTCAAAATTAGTTCAGTAGGTAACATGCGAAAATTGATTTAACGCAGACCAAAGTTGGAGACAACCTGGTGGATGTCCAAATTGCGCACTACTTTTGAGAGTCTTTACAAATTATACGTTTTACGCCACAAGTAAAAGTTTGTTATGGTTTTTGAAAGTTCTTTCACTCGTCCGCGGAAATGTCTAAAATATCAGTCCAATGAGAGGCGGACGGTTCCACGAAACTGACGTTAGTGAACGAATCGGTCGACCTGTTTTGAATCAAACGGTATTAATTTTGCTTTCTGTTACTGCATATATTTGGGCTGGCTAATTGGCTGTCCGGGTTGAACAGTGAAGTTCGTTTGGCTCTGGAACTCATACTATTTTGGATCATTTTGGCATCTCTGATATCTGGAACTTATAATTCGGTATCTGCTTCTCCCTTGGCTAGTTATCTTTTCTGGAACTTATTCCCTGGTAAATCTGGCTGTCTGTCGTCCGGTTATTGGCTTTACTCGCACCAATATTTTATCATCTTTATCTTTATATCGCTATGTCGCCTACGTTCATCAACGCACCTGCCTTTTCTCAGGCAAACCGATTCCTAGGACATTTCCTATGTCCGGGAACCAAAAATTCTTCATGGCTTCTGCCATCTTTTATTACAACTCTTCATTGCTTCATCATTGAAACCTGTGTAGCCCACCCTGGAAGTGAACATTACGGATACCTATCTCTGGTATCAAAACAATTAATTTTCATCTGGATTCTCTCGATCCATTTCGACTCCGTGTGTAGATACACTTTAACCTGTGTGTATCCACACCAATATTACATCTGGACGATTTTTTTTTCTACAGCCTGTCGTCTTATTTACCAAAATTAAATAAAACCTTTTTTTTTCCTAGATAACCTTGATCTGTTTTAACTTGCACCCGTTTGACTGAATATTACTGATTTTTCTCAAGTCACTTCTGGTTCCAAAAGCTTCTACTTCTGCCCAAAATTATGATATCCATTTCCCGATTGACTGGATTCTGACGCGATGACATTCGCGACATTTTACCATACCGTTTGTTTTTTTTTCGAGCTTGAAATCGAACCATTAAGTCCTTTCGCGACCTTATAACGCTTTACTTTGCATTTCGAAATGCACGATTGTCCTTGAACGCACTGACGTGAATCTGTTCATGGACACTACGCGTACCTCTATTACCGTACTACTAACTGCGGGTTACCAACTTTTTGACCATACCCTGTACATGACTCCATGTATCGTAGTATTTAGCTAAACGCTAGTAGGAGATCTGCATCTCTGTATCTCCATGACCATTACGATGAAACTGAGGACTTCTTTCTTGAAGCCATACACAAGACCTTTTTTTCAAGTCTTTAAATTACATCATATTACAATACAATTATTAATTTCAATAACCAAAAGCAAAAAAATAAACCCATAAATATTTCCAACAACAATACAAAAAAAATCTCAAGATTCTATCAAAAGTACAAAATCAAAATAAAAATCAAAACTAACAATGTTACTAAACATTTTCTACACACACGTTCCCAATAATATTTTCAAAAATCATCAAATTAAAATAAACTTATTTATATAAATACCAAAATCAAAATTCAAAATAATTATCCCAAATCAATTACAATATATAAATAACCCAACTTTAAATAAACATATTTATCAACATTTCAAAATGTCAAAACATGATATGTTATGTTTCGTTTATATCCCAAATAAAATAAGTAAAACATCTATCTCTAACATTTTTATAATTCACCCAAAATTAAATCCCACCTATATTCTTCCAAATGATTGCCCTGGCTCATAGCAAACATTTGTGCTATTCATCCAATATCCGACGGATATTAGGTCTGTGAGTCCATCACTGACTCCTATAGTTCGTGACACAAAAATCAAAGAAAAGAAAATCTATTAAAAAACAAGAGACAATTTGTCTCAGCTCAGTATTGGTGAGCATTTCTCCATCGTACTTTATTAAAAAAAAAACAAAAGACTGACTCAATTATTGATCCGTCTTCCAAAACAAAACAAAATCAAATTTCTCTAAAGCTTACTCAATTATTGCTATAAAGAGCTGAATACAACCTTTATCTTTGCTACTCATTAAAGACCCTTCCAACTATCTTTATTTTTACTTGTATATCCACAGTACAGCCCCTGTGATAAATCCTTTACCTAGTCAAAACAATTAGTACTTAAAAATGTCATACTCTTTATGATCATGCCTCGTACTACTAAAATCCATTCTAATAATTATTCGCTCTTCGTTAACTATAATACCGCTTATGCTGAGGCCGTATTCTTGACACTACAAAATTGTTGACTGAGTACATTCTTTAGTGAACATTACTCCGTGCGCTTACCTTTTATTTATATAGTTTACACTATTTTTTCATATCTGATATTGAATTAATTATTTTCATTCATGGAAATAATTTCTTCTCTTAAAAAAATATCTCTTCATCTACTTTACTGTCCTTCAAAATACTCTAAGTCGTCTCAATACTTATCTCATTACATTTAATAAAATATTTCATAATTTTACCAGAATTAACATTGCATTTATGCTACAATGCATAGGATACCATATTATCTTTTTATTTCTGCGGCGATTATATAACGTTAGTTAGCATTTCGCTTGAGTTATCTATGTTTCTCGGAATCTAATCTCGAAACTAAAATTTTACATTTCCTTTCATACATACAATTGGTTTACGTTTAACGGCCTTATGTCATATAGAAAAATCTTACGGGTGGAGAACAAAATTATCTCCGTAATACAACAAAAAAAATTTAATCACACATTCGGACAAAAAAAATGGATCTTTATTTTATAGAACAGAACTTTCTAAGTAAGATAAACCCTTCTGGTATTCAACGACTTGTCCAGGAAATATATGAATGGTTATGATAACCATGGGGGAGAAAAAATTCTATGTGCATCAGGGGAGGGGGAGATTTTTACGTCCCTTATCCGGGCTTGTAAAATGAGTCTATGTGCGAAAAATATACCGTTTTTCGACTTTCAGGGGAAGAATCAGGATTTTTACATCCGAGGTATTAATTTTATAGGTTTTACTACTAAATCAGGAAAAATATTCTCAATTTTTACGTCAGGGGAGGGGGAATCAGGATTTTTACTTATCCGGGCTTGTATTAATTTTATAGAGTTTTACTACTAGCCAATACAATAAAGCTGCGAAAAATATTCTCAACCGTTTTTCGCACGGTGATTTCAGGAAAATATTATTGGGAACGTGTGTGTAGAAAATGTTTAGTAACATTGTTAGTTTTGATTTTTATTTTGATTTTGTACTTTTGATAGAATCTTGAGATTTTTTTTTTTTTTTTGTATTGTTTATTTTTTTGTTGGAAATATTTATGTAATATGGTAATTTAAAGACTTGAAAAAAAGGTCTTGTTTTTCAAGAAAGAAGTTGTTTCATCGTAATGGTTTACAGAGATGGATCTCCTTAGCGTTTGAAATTAATAATTGTATTGTAATAACCCGCATGATGTAATTTAAAGACTTGAAATCGTGCAAAAGGTCTTGTCGCGAAAGGTATGGCTTCAAGAAAAAAAAACAAAGAAGTCCTCAGTTTAAAATGGATATCATAATTTTGGGCAGAAGTAGAAGCTTTTGGAACCAGAAGTGACTTGAGAAAAATCAGTAATATTCAGTCAAACGGGTGCAAGTTAAAACAGATCAAGGTTATCTAGGAAAAAAAAAAGGTTTTATTTAATTTTGGTAAATAAGACGACAGGCTGTAGAAAAAAAAATCGTCCAGATGTAATATTGGTGTGGATACACACAGGTTAAAGTGTATCTACACACGGAGTCGAAATGGATCGAGAGAATCCAGATGAAAATTAATTGTTTTGATACCAGAGATAGGTATCCGTAATGTTCACTTCCAGGGTGGGCTACACAGGTTTCAATGATGAAGCAATGAAGAGTTGTAATAAAAGATGGCAGAAGCCATGAAGAATTTTTGGTTCCCGGACATAGGAAATGTCCTAGGAATCCGTTTGCCTGAGAAAAGGCAGGTGCGTTGATGAACGTAGGCGACATAGCGATATAAAGATAAAGATGATAAAATATTGGTGCGAGTAAAGCCAATAACCGGACGACAGACAGCCAGATTTACCAGGGAATAAGTTCCAGAAAAGATAACTAGCCAAGGGAGAAGCAGATACCGAATTATAAGTTCCAGATATCAGAGATGCCAAAATGATCCAAAATAGTATGAGTTCCAGAGCCAAACGAACTTCACTGTTCAACCCGGACAGCCAATTAGCCAGCCCAAATATATGCAGTAACAGAAAGCAAAATTAATACCGTTTGATTCAAAACAGGTCGACCGATTCGTTCACTAACGTCAGTTTCGTGGAACCGTCCGCCTCTCATTGGACTGATATTTTAGACATTTCCGCGGACGAGTGAAAGAACTTTCAAAAACCATAACAAACTTTTACTTGTGGCGTAAAACGTATAATTTGTAAAGACTCTCAAAAGTAGTGCGCAATTTGGACATCCACCAGGTTGTCTCCAACTTTGGTCTGCGTTAAATCAATTTTCGCATGTTACCTACTGAACTAATTTTGACCTACCTCATCTCAGCTGATATGATTTAGTGGCGTTTAGTAGTGCAGATACGGAGAAAATGCAGCGTCTACAAAAGCATCTGTGTGTTTGTGAAGTGCGTTCAGTTAAATTTTGTAACGGAAAAGTGCAACTTTGTCAATAGACTTAAGTATAAATGCGACAACAGAAATTGTAATGAAAATTTTGCTTTACGAGGGGAGATCGAAAAGTTTTGGAATTTTTCAGGAAAATTCAAGGCTACTGAGCCTTAAATTTTTCGAAGGGGGGAATGATGTAACATCCCGAGGATGTTTACAGGAATTCATAATGTAATTTTGAAATTAAATTCTTTATTCTTTTATCGGATATGTTATTTAATATTTCTTCACGGAAGTAAACTAAAAACGTCGTATAGAAAAATTCCGCTCGTATTGCAGAATATGAAACATGTCGCTAAAATTTTGTACCACTTGCATATATTGCGAAACAATGAATAGTTTAGGTATGTCCTTCCGTTTTGGTTTTTTTGTCGATTCATGGTTAGCAGAATGTTGAACTCTTGTAAGAGGCTAAAAACCAGGTAGACACGCAGTTAGAGAAAAATTTCTGATTTTGCCGATTTATATGCACCACTTGGTCATCTCGACCTCCTACTTTTCGAATTCTATACGTCACTGGGCCGATTTCTTCCATTATCCTGTAAGGTCCTACCCAATTCTTGGTCAGTTTTTTCGATTTACCTACAATAGTTCCCATATCCTTTAAATAAACCAAATCTCCTAATTCATAATGTCGCTCTCGTGTCTTTTTATTGTATTGTTTTATCCGGTACTGCTTAGCTTCTTCCGTATTTTCTTGAACGTCCCGGTATACTCTAGATAATCTGGCCATCATTTCAGATGCGTAATTGTCATCGTAATCATATCGTATTCGTTGCGGACGTATTATTTCATCGACGGGCAAGGTCATGTCTCTACCGTGAAGTAAGAAAAAAGGCGAATATTTTGTTGAGGAATGGATGTGACTACGATAAGCAGCTAATACGTATGGAATAAACGTATCCCAATCTTTCTGATTGTCGTTTATATAATGTGACAACATATCTTTTAAAACTCTATGCATTCGTTCTATTTGCCCGTTCGTGGAAGGTGCATAACTAGACGTCTGAATTTTTTCAATTTTTAAAAGTTTACATATCTCTTTAAATAGTGTGGATGTAAAGTTTGTACCTTTATCTGTTAATAATCTCTTAGGAGTACCGTGACGACATATGATGTGTTCTACAAACGCTCTTGCTACCGTGTCCGCTCTTTGATTTGGTAAAGGTATTGCTTCCGCATATTTTGTAAAATGATCCTGAAAAGTTAACAAGTATTTGTTACCTTGCATTGTTGTCACTAAAGGTCCAACGATATCCATCGAGGTTAATTCCCATGGTTCACTCAAAGACGTGAAATGTTGCAGTGGTACTTTCTTAAAATGTGGTGACGTTTTTCGCTGATTACATGATTCACATGTATCACAATATTTTTCAATCTCTGTTTTCATCCCGGGCCAATAAAATCGTGTTTGTATAAGTTGATAAGTTTTTTGTCTTCCTGCGTGTCCGCTCATTATGTTATCGTGAAAATCCCTGAGTACTTTATTAACGTAGGTTTTCGGTATCACTAGCTGGTCTCTTTTATATAGAACACCATCTTTGTCCATAAAATAATTAAGCTCCTCGTCGTCTCTATTTCCTGTCTTAACTTCCCTTAAATGGTTTAAGATCCCTTTGCAAAATGTATCTTTATTTTGTTCTCTCACTATCGCATCTCGTTCCCAATTAGGTTCTATAAGTTCTTCTTCAATCACGGCAATTTGACGGATTGTTGATTTAGATGTACCATAAATACTAATTTTAATTTGTGCGGTTGAAAATATGAAATTAACCATGTCTTTCGTTTCATGCCACAATTCCTCCGTTAAATCATCCTTTATTAAAATTATATTTTGTTCATTATTTTCGTAAGCCATCTTATATAGCTCTTGTAAGCCTGTCCACATAGATTCTAAATTTATTTGCTCATCAGTTCGTTCTCCCAGTATTAAATAAAATATTGTCCTCTGTCTGTCGGTAATTGTAACGGTTTGTCCAGCATCTGCGTTTTCTAAAGCAGTCCCGCGTAAGTGCTCCTTGGTAACGAATTTTACTATAGACAAGTCATCGGGTAATTCAGTTACTATTTCCATATCTTTTATTTGTGGTAATGCGTGTTTCCTGCGATAATCTATGAAATCCAGATAAGACATATCTACATAGTTATCCTCGGTATTATACATGCGACTTAATGCATCAGCGTTTCCATGTTTTCGACCAGGCCGGTGAATTACTTCGAAATCGTATTCTGCAAGCGAGAGGGCCCATCGCGTTAATCTGGAGCTCGGATCTTTCATTGTCAATAACCATTTTAACGCTCGGTGATCTGTGATTAAAGTAAATTTGGAGTTGGTAAGAAAACACGAAAATTGTCGTACTCCAAAAATAACAGCAAGTAACTCTTTTTCCGTGGTAGAATAGTTTTTCTCTGCTTGATTCATTTGTCGGCTTGCAAACGTCACCGGTCTCTCGTGCCCATCCCTGATTTGACTTAATATGGCGCCAACGCCCGTATTTGACGCGTCAGTGGCTAAAATGAACGGCTGACTAAAATCTGGGAATATTAAAAGCGTGTCATTTATTAAAGCGCCCTTTAATTTTTCTATTGACTCTAAAACTTCGGCAGTGATTTGAAACTTCACGTCTTTCTTCGTTACATTTGTCAATGGTGTAGTTAATTCCGTTATCCTCGGTATAAATCTTCTATACCATCCAACTAGTCCTAAAAATGATCGTACTCCTTTAACATTTTTCGGTATTGGAAATTCTTTGATAGCTCTAATTTTCTCTGGGTCTGGTAAAATTCCTTCTTGTGTTAAAATATGTCCCAAATATTTTACTTTTTCTACGATAAAATTACACTTTTTCGGTTTTAATTTAATATTGGCATCCCTTAGTCTTTCAAACACATTTCTGATTCGTTTTATATGTTCTCTGGGACCGTCAGAATTATATATCACTATGTCATCCAAGTAAACCATAACCGAATCTCCGGTCAAACCTGATAAGGTAACATTCATAAATCTCTGAAATGTAGATGGTGCATTAACTAATCCGAAGGGCATCTTTAAGTATTCATAATGTCCATGATAAGTGCTAAATCCTGTAAGCGGTATATCCTTTTCTTCCATGGGAATTTGATGATAAGCTTCTGCTACATCGATCACCGAAAATAAAGCTTTATTTCTCGCCTGATAACCTTGAAGTAAATCAGAAATATTTGGTAGTGGATAATATTCTTTTTTCGTAACACTATTTAATCCTCGATAATCAATACATATTCTAATCTTTTCTTCTCCATCGGGCAATGTCTTTGATACAAGAACAACAGGGGCGGACCATGGGCTCACTGAAGGGCGAATAACTTGTGTTTCTAGCAGTCTATCGATTTCATCCTGCAATATCTGTCTTTGTTTATAAGGAATTCGATACGGAGCATTACAAATTGGTTGTGCTCCAGGTTCTAACGTGATACAATGTTTAACTCGAGACGCGCTTGGTAAAACTTCCCTTTCGCCCATAAATAAATCAGAATATTCTTCCAACAAATTTTGAAGTTGTACTTTAGTATCAGTCTTCAAATGCCCAAGATCAAATTCTTTCAACCATTCTTTATTTGCTAAATTTACTCTTCCTATCGTGGCTGATTTTGATGAATCTTTCATTTCTGTTGCCATCAATGCAATACCCAAGTCCTGTCCTTTTTGAATTCTCACTTCCTGTTCTGACAGATTTAATAAACGTATAGGTATTTTATTTTCATTCGGTACAATTGCACATGCTATGTACGCGGAACCGTGCGCTAATTCGATAGGCTCGCAGACCAGTGCATTGCCGGTTAATTTCTTCTTTAAACGACCGTGACAAACTAATTCCGTTCTCGGAGGTATTGAAATAAATTCTGGCGCTACAATTTTTGTGGCCAGTACGTCATCTCTAGTCATCTCATCAAAGGAACAATCTAATTCATTTTTTTCAGTTATGTTTCGGGGTGTACAGGGTGTTTCGTTAATTTGGGCCCCAATTTCCATATAATTATTGTCTGAAGCATCCTCTTCAGTTTGACCATTATTTTTCTGAAATTTTCTAACGTACATTAACCATTTACTCCAGTTCTCCTGTACATTTAATTGTAATAACATTTCATCATCCATTGCACACATGTCAATCGTTTTACCCCATAAGTGAAATGTCGGTTTTTCTCTGTAGTCTAGTATTACTCCATGGGTTGCAAAAAAATCTCTTCCTAATAAAACTTGCGTACTGCCTAATAGTCTATCGTCACAAACTACCATTTCAACCATTTCATGAGGACCAGTAGAAGTGGCACCAACCAAGACTTCCGCGGTTCCATAAGTTTTCACTTTGTGACCAGTTATACTTGAAAGTGATAAATCCCTTGTGCCATGCGGGTTGTCTTCTTCCTTGACCAACCCCTTTTGTATCAAGGTTACCGCCGCTCCGGTGTCTACTAAGCATATCTGCCGCTTACCATTTATTACTAACATTAAAACATGTGGAACTTTATTCAAATTTTCCGTCCTAACTTCAGGAATTTTTTCTTCATATTTATTTATGAAATTTTCTCTTTGGCGCGTTTTTTCCTCGACTACAATTTCTTTTGATTTCTGAACTTTTTCCAGTCTTTGATTCTCTACGATTTGAGCCTTTACATTTAACTTTTCTAAAACTTGCTTAGTAATTTCTTCCATCAAATTTTTATTAATATTTTGAGCATTAATCTCATTTCCCCTATTCTGTGTTTCGCTAGAGCCTTCTAACCGGGGAACATTCGAAGGCGAAATTAGTTTAAAGAACTTGACGCGCATTTCTTCGCATTCGAGTTCAGGAACTCATTCCTTTTCTTAGAAATAGCTCCTTTCGACGACCCATTTTCAGGGTATCTGCCCTTATTTGTTCCCGTATAATCCAGATCTCTATTATCATTAATATTTCTATTTTCATTTCTATTTCTATTTTCCGACTGTCTATAGTTGCCGTTTTGTCCTGACCCTCCCGGTCTGTTAAATTTATATGAGTCTATAGTTTTTTCTTCATTTTTATATTGCGCCCGTTTTTTGTAACAATCTCTAGCCCAGTGTCCTAATTTATTACACAAATAACATGGCCGTTCTTCTTTAATTTCCTTCTTCGGCAGTTCCATTCGGGGCTTCCAATGACATTCTTTGGCCAAATGCCCTTCCTTTCCACAATTATAACATTTTCTCCTCTCTGAAATAACTGAAACCTTTGTATTATTACCTTTGCCTTGGAGCATACGAGTAGTGGTTTCCTGTAACCGGACTAACTCTTCCGCTTTATCTAAAGTGAGTTTATCTTCTCTTAGAAGAACGACTCCCATATCCTTGAGAAGATCCTTTCTCAACCCCATTTTAAATTGATTCAATAATAAGGCTTGATTCTTTTTCCTTAATCCCGCCTCTTCCTCTGGAGTTGCTCCTTGCAAATCCTCTTGTAAGACGCGTCCACCCAGCGTCTTTAAACGTGTACAAAATGATGAAACGTCTTCATCGTGTCTCTGATAACATCTACTCAAATTTAGCTGGTTTTCCCCAGGCAATCGTACTTGTGTGAACCTTGCAATCAGCTTCTTTTTTAAATCGGCATAGGATAACGTATCTAGGGTAGAATCTGACTTAAAAAAATTATAGGCATCTCCAACAAACTTAAATTTTAATAGTCGTAATGTCTCGTCCTCTGACCATCCGTCTAAATTCGAACGTTGCTCCAATTTTTCTAAATATTTTGGGACATCTTTGCCCGTAAAATTATCTAGTGACGCGGCTATCATCCCCAACGAAAATACCCTCGGCCATCGTAGGAATCCCTGTTCGGATGCTACCGGTACGGTAGGAAAAGTAAATTTCCCCGGGCCCGTCGGACTGGTCGGGTTCGATGATTCCTTACTTGGGCCGCCGGCCGATGCATTTGGTTTACTACCCCTGGACCGGGCATTATAGTAACACGGATTTATATGTATTTAAAGTACAAAAAAAGATTAAGTGGCTCTAATGTAAAAAATGTATATAGGGTTTCGCGGTCTCTAAGGATTCTAATGTCACAACAATTTTATAGGGTTTCGCGGTATCTATATCTTGGAAACCTTCCCAAGATCAATATGATATATCAAATAAAATGTAGTAATCAATATCAATCAAATAATAAAATATATATAAATATTTCATGTAAACTCAGTTTAACTAAAAGCAATGAAAAATAACAAATGTCTTCCAATACATCAAATAAAACCTTTCCAATCAGAAGCAACGTAATAGCACGAAAACTAATAAAATTATTTCAATTATATCAAATAAATATTTCTCAATAGTGGTAACTTAAAGAAAATATTTCAGAAAATAATCAACTATTTCAATATATCAATGGTAAATCAAATGCAATTGAAAATATATATCAATTGGTAAAACTCTACAAGTCAATAACTCAAAAAAACGATCGAAAGTTACTTTGTATATGATATGATTAAATCATAAACAATCATAAATAGAATCTGAAAACCGACAGTGCATAATTTATATTTTCACATTAAATTCAACCTTTCTTACTAGACTTTTCAACCCTGTTATTGTTCAAAAGTTAGTGCCAACCCTGTGTTTGTTTTCCTCTCTAAAGTCCCTAACATCACCACCTAACTTCCTAACATATAACCAGATCCCACCGCTGCCACCAGTGTAACAATTTGGCCTATCTCCAGTGTAACAGTTTTGCCCTAACCTGTTGTATAATGGGGAAAAAAATATACTATATAGAACCTGAGAGAAAGGGGGAATGCTGCCACCACCCGAAAAAAATTTGTGTTGGAAAGACTCCGGGAACCCTTCTCTGTAAAATAAATAATATAAAAGGAACTTTACTGCCCCTTATCTGCCTTGACTCTCAGTCCTTGGTAGCTTCTGGTTTTCGTCACCAGGCCTCCTCTAAGAGGGTAAGTCCCCAGGCTTCTCAAATGCTGGTGGTTGTATGGGAAGAAGGAAGGAGTTAAAAGTAAACAGCGGAAAAAAATGACACATATATTGAATTAAAACAAAATGAATGGGAAAAAAATACAAATTTAGAAATAATAAAACAATCCCGATATGTAACACACAAAAAAAATACAAAACAAGTAATAATAGAACAATCCCGATATGTAACACAAAAAAAGAGAAACATACAAGTAACCTCAATTTTTAGTGGTTAAACAATACTTGAGAACAAATGTAACTCCCCCAATTTATGTTTTTTTAATTAACCCAAGAAAATATACTACTAACTTTATGGAACTCAATATTAATTATACCCACTAATCCTGGGAATGACAGGTACAATTAGACCCTATTTAGGCCCTATAGGTGCCTACTACAATAGGTCTTCCCTTATATCAGCAAGCGTTGGTGAGCCAGTCTATCCACCGCATTCCCCAATAAACATATATATATATATATATATATATATATATATATATATATATATACAAATAAATAAAAAAAAAAACAAACTAAAACAAAACCAAATTTAAACAAGATATCATAAGACAAGAAAACTAAACTTTTGCCGCTCGTTCCTTTTGCCGACTCAGGGCGTCAGATGAAATCTTTACCAGGTTACGATCTAGCTGTGCGTACCCCGACGCTACTTAGTCCCTATCACGAGGTCTCTTCCCTGCCGTTTGCTGGTCTAAGAAACCTCTACCCTGGGTTCAGAATCTGAACCTACGACTCTACGGACAAACTCACAGGTTTTGGCACTAACACTCCTCGGTTAGTAAAATAAAAAGGTACTCACCGGATGCGATTTATCCGTTAATCCCAAAAGGTTTACCTGTGAATTAAAAGAAATTATACCTCACTGGATTTTTAGCTAGCTAATCACTGTTAAAAACACACTCGCGACTTTCGCGTTTCCCGTCCCTCGACGATAAATTTTATAATGACTCTATAATTTAGTTCCTAAAACCCTATTTGGACAGGTGAAACGTTCCTCTCTTTGGAGTCTGGTTTCCACCTTTTTTTATGTCCCCTATAAATCCGTCGCGCCACGTACGACTCCTTTTCTTGAGTTCCGGCCCCGAACTTCTCTGGAAATTCTCTCGACTAGTTCCTCGTGAACTTTGGCCCCTCCCATATGGGTACTATCTTCACGAATAAATTAACAACAAAGCCCCCTACCGCGTGAGTTTTTTCCTTGTCCGATTGGCTGAATCTTCCGCCATTACCGACGTGTTCTACGCACGTGTCTTTCTTCGGAATTTTAAAATTCTAGAACAAACTTTTAATTAAGGTCGGCAAAATCAGCAATTTTTCTCTAACTGCGTGTCTACCTGGTTTTTAGCCTCTTACAAGAGTTCAACATTCTGCTAACCATGAATCGACAAAAAAACCAAAACGGAAGGACATACCTAAACTATTCATTGTTTCGCAATATATGCAAGTGGTACAAAATTTTAGCGACATGTTTCATATTCTGCAATACGAGCGGAATTTTTCTATACGACGTTTTTAGTTTACTTCCGTGAAGAAATATTAAATAACATATCCGATAAAAGAATAAAGAATTTAATTTCAAAATTACATTATGAATTCCTGTAAACATCCTCGTGATGTTACAGAATTTACATATATAAATTAACAGTTTACCCATTGCTATTTTGACTATTAATGGCATACCAGTTGGTATTTCAACTGTTAAAATCCAGAAACAAAAAAAACTGGGTAAATGCCACCTAAACTGAATGGAATCTCATGCAAAAATGGTAATAGTAACTCCAGTTTACATTTTCCTTTATAATAAAAATACATAATGGAACCTTAATCTAGAAAACAAATAAACTGAATTTTTTAACAATCTTCATTATGTCTAACATTTTATATAGCAAGAAGTTTATGGCTTAGATTTCATCAGAAAATATCACAGATCATATCATTCATATGATCTGTAATATACGAGTATACTACTGAATATACATATATAAATTAACAGTTTACCCATTGCTAATTTGACTATTAATGGCATACCAGTTGGTATTTCAACTGTTAAAATCCAGAAACAAATATTAACGTTATGGGTTCGTTCCAACAGAATAAATTTCTTATACACAACCGATAATCGTCTTGTGCGGTGACGAGTTACCGTTTACAATGATGTTACGGGCAATACGATTCCCGGCTGCTTATTAGTTTTATGTCTGGATGGAACATGCCTTATATATGATAAAAGACACTAATTTGTAGATAAAAAAAGCAAAAAAAAAACAGATACAGACGAATTGAGAACCTCTGTCTTTTTGAAGTCAGTTAATAAAATATAAGAGAATACTGGTAATATAGAGAGAAAAATCTGTAACTGAAGACATAAAATTACAAAGGTAGGTATAATTTTGCTTGATATGTGCATAACATGTTCTAATAAATTTTGAACACAACAAAAAAATGTTTAGCGGTTATTAGGTTAAAATCAATATTGAGGAGCATATCACCCACATTTAATACATTTATTCTATATATTCTATACACATTTTATATGAATCTTCAGTAAATTAGTAATGTGATTAAAGCAAGTCAAAACAGTTGGGGATGGCTGCAGTAAATTTGTAACAAAATTTTGATTTCCATTTTGAAAGCTACTAAACACATTATAAATAAATATGCCATTGTAACATTCATGTATCAAACATTTTTCATAAGGTCTGTTAAAAAGGTCATTTAGCCGATTCATATGCAACAAGCAACTTTGAAATACAGACATTGTATGTACCAAATTTATATCAAATAAAGATTCATCACTTTTCATCTCTGCTGATACTTCATTGTATGGAAGCAGAATTTCCAGAGCATGGGAAGAGTCATTAGTGTCAATATCTTTTAATTTCTGCAAAACAGAAGTACAAACATCTTCATCTTTAGTTTGAATATAGTCCACTTTAGAATCAAGATATGAAAACTTTATCTTTGACAATATCAAAGAATAAACGAAAAGGCCATTCAATAGTACATGTCATACTCATATATTTGAGTGTTATCAGTAAGATATGCCATGAATGTGGGAAAAACTCAAGACAATTTTTAATAAATCCTTGTTCAATGTCTACTAAATGATGAAAAAATGTCAGTTTACTTTCAGAGTCCATTTCTAACAATTCTTCATACTCTGGAAGGTCTGTCTGACATTTAGGTACAATTTGTTCAGCTTGCTCAGTACCTACTCGACCATAAAAGAACAAATTTTGTCGAGAATTGTTTGTAAAAATTTTGTGAATTGCACTTATTATTGGAAAACTAATTGTATGGCTGTGTTCCCTATCAACTTTTTCTACAAGTGGTTTTGGGTGATAAGTATGAAACAATAATATATCTAAGAAGGTTTTATCATAAAATCCTTTTCTATATTTTATAAAAACTGCTTTGGCACAGATTTCATACATTCATTGTTGTAATTAACTTCATCTGCAGCATCTTGCAATGTCAAATCATTTTGCAAATACTGTAAATATTTACTTTTTATATAAGAATATTCAGCTATAGTCTGTAATATTAATTTATGCAAAGTTTGCTTTTTTGAATTATCACTATAATAGTCTAAGATTTTTTTAATTGCGATCTCAGAAGTTTTGCCTGCTAACCAATATATTATGTTTTCAACAAAATTTCCATGTCTCAAATTTAAAAACTTATAAAAATTCATAATATTGCTTACTCTTGGAATAGAATCATTTCCCAAATATACAGTTAAAATGGGTAACAAATCAGTTGTTAACCCACTTTCAACTAAAAATTTTCTTCTGTTAAACATTTTGCATCTTAAATAATTTTGAATATCTGTTTTATTTTATACTTGATTTCTGACCCTTTCCTTAAATACATTTAAATTTTTCTCATTGCCTTTCAAGAAGAAGGGTATGTACTTGACATCATAAATAAAATAATCAGAATCATAAAAAATAAGTGGTGAATTTAATTGGTTAGCAATGCCAGCAACATCTTTGTCACAATCAAAGTCACAACAAACAACTGCAACATTCATTTCTTTCAAAATGTCTTGAAATACTTCCACAATATAAAATGGATTCATATTTTCTTCAGTACAACAATTAATTCTCAAACTTTTTCTAATACTTTCTGTATGACGATCTCTTGTTAACGCAACTTTCCTTGGATCTGTCCTTTAACATTGTAAAAAAATCTCTGACAGATTTTGCATACTTGTCATAATTACCTCCAAAACAATTATATTTATTTTCCATTTCAGTGTATATATTTACTGCAACGGAATTCCCATCAATTACGAGAATCGAATTGTGGGGTATATCATAATCTTCCAGGAAAACATTTTGCCTTTGCTCTATAAAGGTTGTAAGACCTCGAACCATAGTTCTAAAATTATATCTAGTTAATTCTGGACAAATACAAATAGAGTTTTAAAAATTCTCAATTCTCACCCTGTTCAAATTATATAGTTCTAAATAGGGTCTTCTCACGGTCTTCTGTAAACTTTAAAACAAAGCTAGAGAGTTCTTCTTGTCTATGGCTCTTACAACAGATTATACAGAGAGAAGTTCTTACCGAATTTATTAATGCTTGCTTTATACTTATCACAGATTATACAAAGAGAAATGCTTATCTATACCTTGGGAATCACTTATCGTAGATATCGTGGTAGATATCGCATGATATGCATGCACAGTATTATGGCACAGAACACAGAGACAGATATAATAGCCTGCCATGCACAAACATCGTGCAAAGGCTAGAAAGAGAGGGAAATAGTGAGGGTAAAATGCTATTTCACTTGAAGTCGCAGTTTCTAACAGAGTGAAATAGCCTCTTACTCTCTCTTTCTATCCTCTCTTACCCTCTCTTTCTATCCTTTGCACGATGTTACCGCATTACCTACAGGCTGTCTACAAAGGTGTAATCTTTACAGTATAATATGGTCACTTAGAGTATACACTTCTGGAGGTAGCCAGCAATACACCTTAGAGCGCCTACTTCCTAGAGATAGCCTGCAGTGCATAAATATCGTGCCAAGGCTAGAATGAGAGGGCGATAGAGATGGTAAGAGGCAATTTCACTCGATTGCGAACTCCAGATGGCGTATATGTTACCAAAATATAAGCTAAATGCTACTACAAGAAGGGGAGAACAGTTTAGTAGTTGTTGCAGAGCTGCAAGATCTGATGATTTAAAGTAAAACTCACGGTATCTATATAATTTCAACATTTTGGTATTCTTAGTTAAATTTTATTAAACTTAAGCCGGAAAAATACAAAGCAACTGAATTATAAAATGCTGATAACAGTAATCAAATATTATCACAAATAGCTCTATTGCAGTATAAACCTGATTTTAGTTGAGAAACTGCATATTACAAAGTATTGAGAGTTGCTGTTGCCTACTCACGATAAGCGGGGAATTAAAAAAACGATGTAGCTCAATTAAGTTTCTTAAAATTTTTAATAAAATCATTATTTAAGATAAAATTGGTAGGTACATGAATTTGAGTATTACCTATTTTTTTACTTTGAATGTAATGAGTTTTAATACCAACCTTAATATACAATGGCTGATCCCTTCAATGAACTTTTTGTTATTTGAAGATTGGAAGGTTTACTAAAATTAAAGGTAATAATAATTAAGGTACAATTTTTTAAAGTTTTTAATGAATGATACAAAGAAATAAAAGCTAAAAATAAATAATTATGTTAAGGACATACAGCAGTATTGTCACGGAAAGTTATAACGTCGGCCGAGGGAGGACCCTGTATATACCAACCAAGTTTAGCTGTCAGTTCGGGAAAGATCCAAAGAATTCGAAATTATCGCCATAGAGTAATCTCGAGGACTCTCGAATGTAATAATTGTATATAAATAGGTTGTGTGAGCGTTAGTTAGTTAGTCTTGTAATAAGTTCAGTAGAATATCATAAGTAGTAAAGTATATGCTGTAAGCAAACGTCAGTTTTGATTGTGAATAAAGTAGTATAATTGGACAAAAGATGTGTAATTGAACCCACAGGATCCGTAGCAATTGGTGTCAGAAGTGGGATTATAAACTGTTATTGGTAAATACAAGATCCCAAGAAAAAATGAATAAGCAAGGCGAAGAGATATTGAATAAGCTTAGTGGGAAAGAACAAGCACTATTGGAAGACAAAATGAACAAGAGCAATTAGTAAAGTTATTAGATGATAAAAAAACAGGATTGACTTGAAGAGATAAGACAAATGGAACAGGAAGTACTAGAAACAGAAATTACCTGCATACGAATCTACCGATCTTCTATATGGGGCACTTACCAAGAGGGTGAAATCACCCTAGTGTTCACTGTTGAAAGTTGAAAGGTATTGTGCCATGTTTTATTTTAAATACTTCTCTATCCTGTGAATTTTATTTTATTGACTTGTGTGTTTGTAAAAATGTATAAATATAATCTACTACTGTGTCGTGACAAATAAACGAACGTTTTAAGAATTAAAAGTGAAATAATTTTAAACTTGTAATATATCTGTATGTGACTTATTAGTTTATGTGGTTTATGAATATTTAATTCACATCCAGTACTATATGGGCGATGAACGTGATAAAGTTAGCGCTGTCGCGATATGTTGCAGACATTGCATAAAAAGTATTGAAAAATCTCATGCGTAAAATGTGGAGGGTCGTTTCATCATTCATGTGCTCTAAGAGTAAAAGGTCTCCTGGTTATAAGGGGGCAAAAAAGTGAGGTGAATTGTTGATCTCACCAATCCGAACCTGAAAGCAGGGCCGATATTAATGAGGAAAAATTTACATCTTCAGAGCTTGTTTCGGTCGATAAAGATATTTTTAACGAACTTTTGAGAAGTAAAGACATCATTGTTGAAGAATTAAAGGACAAAGAACTCATTCTACAGAAAATAATTGAGCTATTGGAGGACAAAGTACATAAATTGACCATTTCATTAGCTAAACAAACAAACGGCGTGGCAACCCCGTATCTATTAATCCTCCCCGTTATCATCATCTTCGACACTAAGACACTCAAAAGAGGCCGTAGAACAAATGCAGCCCTTTCAGAGTACGGAATCTACCGCCAAAATTGACAAAAGAAACACAAATCGCCTTAAGTCAACAAGTAGGCGTAGTAAGAAGCAGAGCCAAATCGCAAGACAAAAACATCATTACTTGTGAAAAAATGTGGACAACCAGACAACAAGTAAGCTCATTATGAAACTCGGGGTACCACAAAACTTAAAAGAAGATTTTCTTGAAACTAACTTCTGGCCAAATAGGGTTATTGTGAACCATGAGTGCCTTAGAGGGACCGTGCTGCCATGGTCAAGTCGGGGATAGCATAAATACATATGGTACATTTCTGGACTTAACGAAGGCGTTCGATTGTATAAGTTTTGAAATCCTTTACAAAAAGCTATCTCACTACAACTTTGATTCGAGCACTATTACCCTTATACAGTCCTATTTAGAAGCAATAGAACAGTATGTTCTTTTTAAGAATCAGCAGTCCACGAATCGCAGGATTCAGCATGGCATACCTCAGGGCTCTGTGTTAGGTCCTCCGTTATTCCTCATATACATAAATGACTTGCCAAAATTTAACAATGTATTGAATCTGCTGATAATCCTGTTTGCTGATGATACCACAACATTGCTGCGCTATCAACCTTCAGACCCAATATTGCAGTGGACTCAAATCAAACAGTGTGAAATAGAGAATTGGTTTTTAACCAATAGGCTTAGTCTCAACATTAGTAAGACCCAGAACATTAATTTTACATTGCAATCTTCACCATCGACTCTAGAAAGTAATGTAAATTTTGTAAAATAACTTTCCTTATAAGGAGCCTGTCAAAAAGTGTATCTAGGGGCACATTACTGACAGCGTATCATGGATACTTTAGCTCTAATATGTCCTACCCGATTTTAAATTGGGGTCATCCTCCGTGCTCTACTCAAATTTGAAAGTTACAACGCCGTTGTGTTAGAATTATGGCAGGCTTAAAATACCACGAGTGTTGTAGAGATAGCCTTGTGAAGCTAAAACGGTAGGTAGTTTTAGCCCCACAAGGCTACCTTGCACTTTTATCCTTCAGTGTCTTGTCTATATGAAACAGAACCAAAACAGCTACAGAACACACCACGATATTCACTCCTATTCAACCAGGAAAGGAGGACAATTAGTTCTCAGCTATCACAGATTGTAACGAACGAGAATGGGTACTGACTGACTGATTATGGCATTAAATTTTTTAATGCACTGCCAGAAAAAATAAAAAAACGTACATCATTTTAAAGCAAGAGTAAAAAATTATCTTTTAAAACACGCCTTTTATTCTTTTGAGGAGTACTTAGGAAGTGATTTCAATGCATAATTTTTTAATGTGTTTGCCTCTATAATGTTGTCTATATATTAGTCAATAGGATATTTTATTTTCTTACCATTTTAATAACATTTTATATATTCTTTTGTATACATATTTAATACATTTCATACTTATTGTGTACCTTTGACTTGTAAAAACACACAGTTGTAATACTTTACTAATAAATAAACTAAACTAGAAGAGAAAAACAAAAGGAACAGAAATTACTAGAAGCTGAGAGACAACAAGAACAAGTACAATTAATAGAATTTCAGCAACAACAATTCCAGCAAATGGTACAGCTAATTAAAAACGCAAATGAACTAGTTGACAGCAAAATAACTCAAATAAGATGCGAAGTTGATGAGGTCAATAAGAAAATTGAAATAGTGAAAGATTCTGTTGAATTTAAAGTTAAGTATGTTGAAGACAAACTGTGAAACGAAGTTCACAAAGTGCAGGAGATATTCGAATACAAAATACAAAAAGATTTTGGAAAGTTTCGAAAAGAAGTTATGAAAGAGAAACATCAAGATGCAGTGGTTACTAAAGGCTGTTTTGTGAAACCCCCGACCTTTGATGGAAATTCTTCCTGGCCTATGTACAAAAGACAGTTTGATGCAGTTGCCACCACCAATGCATGGGATAATCATGAAAAAGCTACAGCATTTGTGATTTTCTTAAGAGGGTCTGCACTGGAATTGCTTCAAAGCATTCTAGAAGAGCAGCAAACAGATTTTGACAAATTAGTCTTAATTCTTGAAAGCAGGTATGGTAAGCAAAGTCTAATTCAAGTATATTAAGTGCAATTTAGGTCACAAACACAGAAATCTGGGGAAAACTTACAAGAGTTTGAAGCAAACATTCGACGGTTGGTGAGCCTAGCACATCCAAAGGCACCTGTAGAGTTTAGAGAATAATTTGTAACCCAATGTTTTATTGAAGGGATTAGGGATGTCAAAACCCAGAGAAGCCTGCAACTAATTGGCATCAAAAAGTACAATGAAACTCTACTGCTTGCTTTGAAAATTGAAGCAGTCTATGCCAAAAGAAAGGCGACCAAGAATGCGCAACTAACATGGAAGGGATGTTTAATAAGTTCCTGTCAGAGATGAAAAAGGTGTTAGAAGACACAACACAGAAAAATAATGCCAAGCCTACCAGTGTGGAAGAACTAGACATCTAAAAACAGACTGTAGATTAAGGGTGCCTCATCGATCATCATCTAGAGACAGAGACAGCCAAACCAGTAATGCTAATGACCAGGAAAACTTCGACTAGTCAGCATGGAGGAGCGAATGCTGACTAGCCATCCAGCAACTCCCAGGACAGTATCTATCAGAGGATTTTGTAAAGATGGAGGCAGTTTATTCATTCAAGGTGCCATCAACGGCAAGAATATCACCATCACATGTGACACTGGTGCTGCTGTCTCAATAGTTAAGTCAAAAATTCTGAAGGAAGCAGATATCTATCCAATATCTGACTGTATTAGGCTAAGAACAGTCACAGGTGAATCAATGACTGTGCAAGGTGATGCTGAAGTTGAGCTGAAGACAAAAGTGCTGGTAGCAAACATCGAATGTTTGATGCAAGGTACAACGTCTTGAGGTTCCTGAACGAAGAATTTGTATTAACAAGACCAACCAGTGATCATATGACTTCGAAAAAAGTTTTAGCAAAATCCACGATGAGGGTGCCGGGTAGAACTGAATAGATCATCATCGGCCAGCTAGATAGAAATCCTGGAAGCTGCGTTGGATTGGTAGAACCTGGCATGACATACCCATTAGATTGTTGAACCTTTCGAATAACGATATCCATATAGCTAGCGGAGAAGAAATCGCTGTTTTGAGCCAATTAAGACTGCAGTCAACTGTGAAGAGGCATATAAGATATCGACAGGCAAAATTGAGCCAAATAGAGACATTATGGGACGATTTGAAGATGGCTGGAAACACCTTTACACCATCCGAACATAAAAAGGCAAAATAATTTATCGCACATAACTGGGAAATTTTCAATAGCAATGCTAGAGTTACCGGCCGAACCAATATCGTGCAAAACAGAATTAAGACAGTAAATGCCCAACCCATACGGCTACCACCTAGACGAGTACCACTAGGTCAGCAACAAGCTGTCGACGAGAACTTAGACACTATACCACAAACTGGAATTATTGAACCATCCATTAGCCCTTGGTCTGCACCAATAGTGCTAGTCAAGAAAAAGAACGGTACCACCAGATTTTGTATCGACTTCAGGAAACTGAATGATTTTACCAAGAAAGACAGTTATCCGCTTCCCCGTATAGATGACACACTCACGACTTTATCGGGTTCCACTTGGTTCTCAACCTTGGACCTAAAAAGTGGGTACTGGCAAGTTCGTCTTCACGAAGCTGATAAAGAGAAGACGGCATTCTCCACCAACAAAGGACTGTTTCAGTTTACTGTCATGCCTTTAATGGCGGACTAAGGCTAAAGCGGGCCCTGGGCAACATTGTAATAATGTATTAAAACAAACAAACATAAACATAATTTATTAGAGAAAACAAACAATAATACTTAAACAAATACAGTCCTGCCGTGATCGTGTTAAACTCATTGAATTTCGTTCTCCCGTCATAGTGCGTTTTTAATTTATGATAGTAATTGGTTTGTTATAAGAATACAACCAACTTTTAATATAGTTTCTACCTACTAGTGTGGTGTAACATAATCTTGAATACTGTGAGTAGTATATTTATTATTTATGCAATACTTATCCGGGGTTCTATTTACGCTACAAATAAGTAATAAAAAACGTTAAGAAGAAAAACCTGTACGTCGAGAATAAATATATTGTTCAGGGGCGGCCTTCAGTTTATCTGATGACTGGATGTGAAAATGAAAATCTGATCTAAATTTGAGTTTAGTTATATAGATTTTGAATTAGTACAAGCATAATCGATATTACTATTTATATACTTGCTGTTCAAGGCTGCTCTTTAACCACAAACTTAATGGCCAGTAGGACAAGGTCTCAAAAGGCAGGTTCAAACGTGTCTTTACACAAGTGTCTTTATTGTAATGGTATTATCTCTGACAGCAATGCCTACAACTGTTCGAACTGTAATGCATTTTATCACAACAAGTGCAGCACGAAAGCTAATAGGAGATCTAATGGGACCTACCAGAACAGTAATTTCACTAGACATTCACATCAGTCTTCTCAAAACAATATGAGTGGTTCATCCTTATTCAATCTACCGTCCAACTCTCCTGTTTCCGAAAATAAAGCTGATAACCTGGATCCCTCTATCAAAACATTATGGGATCTTATCGATGCTCGTTTTGAAAAACAACAAGCTAGTATTGACGCCCGACTCTAAGTCATGACAAGTATGATTGGCGAATTATCAACAGCAATTGATAGACTCGACTCACTTGAAAATCGTATTGATACTCTGGAAAACAAGTCGGAAAGCGTAGAACTTTCTGTAGCTACGGAGGTAAGAGACATTATGAATCGTGAAAAAAACGTAATTATCTATGATTTTGCGGATTCTATTGATGCTCATAAAACTGACCTAATAAACATACAGAAGGTTTTTGAAGAATCTAACACTGATTTACCATTTGATTTAAACAGCATCAAAACGCAACGTCTTGGTAAACAGTTTTTTAAGAATAAAACTAGACCACTCAAGGTCATGTTTCAATCAACTGACCATACTAGCTGGATTTTTCATAACAAAAAAAGACTCGCCGACGGTACATTGAACATAAAAGGGGATCTAACCAAAAGACAACAGGGTCATCTCAAAACACTCATAGCGGAAATAAAATTCAGAACTGAAAATGGCGAACAGGACCTTTGCATTGCTTATCATGACCGTATTCCTTCCATTGTCACTAGGAAATTTGGTAACAATGCATAGGAAAACGTTAGTGCTGCATCGATCAAGATCTTTTATCAAAACATCACAAGCATTAGAGGAAGGATTGCGGATCTTCGTTTGCGTTTGCAGTGTTTTCAATATTACGACATTATTGCATTGTGTGAGACAAACTTGGACGATACTATTTCTAGTGAAGAGCTGGGTTTGAGTTCTTAGAATATTTTGAGATGTGACAGATCAGCCCTTACCAGTACGAAGAGAAAAGGAGGTGGAGTTTTATTAGCTATAAGTAAACATATCCCTTTTTTTGTTATTCCTCTTGCTGATACATCCTTTGAATGTTTATGTGTCAAATTACGTTTGCCCGCGGGTAATTTAATAGTTGTCTTAGGATATATACCACCCATCTCTCCTTTTATTTCATCTGTTCATCACTATGAGTTTATAAACTGCATTACTAATTCATTGGTAAATTTTGTTGACAGTTACGCTGTTGACAAAATTTTAATTTTAGGTGACTTTAATCTCCCAGGTTATGATTGGGTCAAATCTGGCAACTCATCAGTTGTTCGTGGATTTCATGGAAATATTGAAGTACGCAATGCAGCATCACTTTACTCAAATTTCTGCTCCAACTATTGCCTCACTCAATTTAATAATCTCAAAAATACTAGCAATAATACACTTGATCTAGTTTTCTCTAATATCTCTTTGATCTCTGTTGTTGCAGCACTTGAATCAATTTTTGACTGTAATGAGCATCATTCTGCTCTGGATATAGACCTACGATATAGTAGTTGCCCTAAACTGCAATCCACTGAATATATCTTCGATTTTAAGAATGCCAATTACAATACTATTGGTAAACTGATTCGGGAGTCATCAGTTTTGAATTTATTAGATTGTGAAGGATCTGATATTGAATCGCATACCCGACAGTTTCATGGCTTTTTAAGTAAAATTATTAATCAATACGTTCCTAAGTTGGCTATAGGACGTGATAAATTTCCCAAATGGTTCTCTAAGGATCTCATACTGGCCATTTGTAGAAAGAAAAGATTTCATAAGCTTTTTAAAATGTATAATTCCTCTTTTTATTACAATTTATTCAGAACTGAAAGGGCTCTATGTAACAAATTATTCTTACGTGACGAAACTAGTTTTAACATGGTGGTAGAAGAATCACTATCTGATAATTCCAAGAACTTTTTTAACTATGTGAATTCAATTTGTCGTAATAGGGATCTACCTGGAGTTATGCATCTGAACGATGAGATAGCAGACTCTGGTCGGGATATTGCCAATTTATTCGCAAAAAAAATTTAGTAGTGTATATAATAATCTTGATTTATCATCGACGTTGGTTAAATTTGATTTTTTAGATTGTTTTAGCAAATTGGTGTTCTTGGAATCTGACATTATAAAAGCCATAACTGACCTTCATGGTAACTCTTCCCCAGGTCCTGATGGTATACACCCTCGATTGGTAAAGGGCTGTATAAATGTTACACCCTTATTTAAAAATGGGGACAGATCTGATGTGAATAATTATAGACCTATTACAAAAAACTGTGTTTTTGGCAAGCTTATTGATAAATTAGTATACGATAAAATATGCTCATTTATATTCAAATTTATTACGCCTATGCAACATGGTTTCTATCCTTCCAGGTCCACACAGACGAATCTTTGTACCTACATAGAATATATAAATGATGCAATCAGTAAAAATTATATTGTGGACTCTATTTATACAGATTTTCAACGAGCATTCGATGTCGTTAATTTCGGTCTCCTTGTTAGGAAGCTCTCGGCTTATGGTTTTCATGGACCATTACTACATTGGCTTGAATTTTTTTAATAAATAGAAGTCAAATTGTTAAGATTAAAAATTTCGTGTCTAAACCCTTTCATGTCACATCAGGAGTCGCTCAAGGCTCCCATCTTGGTCCCCTTTTATTCATACTTTTTATAAATGATTTAAATCTAGAGATCAAAAATTCTCAAATTTCTTTATTTGCTGACGATGCGAAACTATATAAAAGCATTAAGTCAATTCAAGACAGAATTTCCCTACAAAGTGATCTGGACTCGCTTCTAAATTGGTGTTCTTTTAACGGTTTTCCATGTAACCCAGTAAAATGCTTTGTCATGACTTTTGGTAAAGACTCCACAAATATGTTTACGTATAATTTAAATGGAGCTAATTTTGGGAAGGTAGACGTAATTAAGGATCTCGGGGTATATATCGACTCCAATTTAAAATTTCATTTCCACTTGGATTATGTCGAATCAAAAGCCACTAAACAAGTCAACTTCATCAAGAGATTTTCAAGTAAATTCACTAGGTTTGAAACTTTCAGAATTTTGTACTACGCATTTGTTTATCCTATTCTATCTTATTGTTCAGTCATTTGGAGACCCCATTGGGATTACCAAATTAAATTACTTGAAAGGCCTCGTAGATCCTTTCTTCGTTATTCTTCTTTCAAATGTGGACAGCCTATGCATTATACAAACCACAATTACTCTAACATTGCACAAATACTTAAAATTCCTGATCTGTACTCATCAATGACAAGAAGTGATATTGTTTTTGGTTTTAAAATCATTAACAACAAAATAGATTCTATTGACTTGTTGGGTTCCTAAGCGACATTTACGACACACTTCTTATTTTTATGAGTCTGAATATCACTGGTTATCGCCGATGGATAGAATATCGGAATTTATGAATAATAACTGTTCGTGGCTTGATTTGTATAATTGTAATGTTGCTAATGTTAGTTTTAAATCAAAATGTATATTTAATTATTCTTAATCTTTTAAGTGTTGTTTTATTTTAGTTTGTTAATAGATTTTTGTAGTGTTTCTTTGTATTCTTATACTTTGTTGTATTAGTTTATGTAATGTAAATAGGGTTTTACCCCGTAAATTATAAATAAATAAATAATAAAAAATATATACCCAGATTGATTAGTTATATTGACTTTTTTCTCACTTTTACTTGTGCAAACTCGTCATTTAGTTTGTCATAATTAATAGAGGTATTTAATAACTCTTTTTCTATATAGTCCACACTTGTCGACTTTATCAACCAACTATTCGGCATAATTTGGGTAGGTTTCAGCAATAATTATGAATATCACGTTTTTCTGTTGAATAAAAATAAAAATCAATTATAAAAATTAAAAACCTAATTTTCGGGCCCCCAAAATTACGGGCCCTGGACACTTGCCTAGGTTGTCTAGGAGTTAGTCCGCCCCTGTCTGCCTTTTGGTTTATGCAATGCTCCTGCTACATGTGAAAGGCTCTTGGAATTTATATTGAGTGGATTAACCTAGAAGACATGCCTTGTTTATTTAAACGACATCTTAGTTATGGGCAACACATTTGACGATCATCTCAAAAATCTACTTGAAGTATTCGGCAGTATTAAAAATGAACCTTTGTCTCAATCCAAAGAAATGTTTCCTGTTTCAAAAGGAAGTAGAGTTCTTGGGCCACATCTTATCAGGAACAGGAACAGGAACAAATGACGACAAGGTGGAAGCTATTAGTGACTGCCCTGTTCCCTAAGATAAACAAGAACTACGGAAAGTACGTGCAGTAGTGAATTAGCCAACAGTCCAACTCACTCTAATTTATTTCCACTACTTTATCACAATTTATATTCACAGAACTATTTACAATTTATCTGTTCTTAAGTATACAACCTTCGACCGGCGAATACAGAATAAATCCCATCGCCAGCTGTCCGTATTTATATCTTTCTCTCGGAATTATCTAGTAAGACAACAACCCATCGGGAAATGTGTTCTCGAAGCTTCGACAAAAGTCGACGAATTTCTATTAACGCTAGCAGTCGGCCTCGAATCGACAGACAAACAATATTTCGGCTTCCCAGAAATATCGAAGGAATGTTGCTTCCACGAATTGGATGATGGCCGAAAGCAGATGTCCCAGAATCCTTCCTGGTGTGACGATATTTGCAGGACTTTGCATTTCGACAACGGGGAGTTTGGTGGAAGTAACAGTCAACGGTCTTCGAATCTGGGCTGCGAATATTGAGACAGCATACAAGGATGTCGATGCCACTGAATCGAAAGATTATTTCCATTATACTTCTCACCACCCTCCAATTCAGTCCATCCAACCCGCAGGCTATCTTTAAGACCGCCAATTTCATCAGGTTCTCCTCCATCATCACATTCCTCAATTCTACCAGAGTCTTCCAAAGATCACTTTATGTTGGCTTGTCCTGCGAAAATGTTTTTGTTACCCAATAAAAGATGTCTCTGGTACCCACTGGTTGTTTATCTTCGAGATGAAGGACCTTCCCTACCACTGGATATTGCTCCATTAGCATTAGCATTGCTTCTGGAACTGGCCGCACTTTTGGGCAAACACCTTAGCTATTCCTGTGGACATCCGGAGATCTCGAGCCACACAATGAGCCAGGACATATTTTATGGGCACCTCAAACAGGTCATGGGGTTCCTCTCTGGTCACGTCGTACTGCACTTTCTGCCCATTAGAGTACAGTGCCATAAACTGTTCGAAGGTCATCTCGTTATCGGGTGGTCATGACTTCCGGCATAACGGGCTAACCTGTTGAAATGTAAAACCTTTGGTTTTCCTCGATTCTTCCTTATTTTTTACATTTTGGTAAGGCCCCTCCCAAGATCTTTGTAGCTTGGGCGAAAATCCACCATCAGCTTGGAATTCCCCGCCCTCGGCTCTGATGTCATAGGCTTCCTTCATTTGATCACTGGCATTCTCGATATTTAATCGGACTCATTGGTGGATGTTGTCTATCTTTTGACGTAACTGGCTGACAGTCTTCACCTGCAGTCACTTCTCCTGGAGGACATCCAAACTTCAAATCGCATGGCAGTCGTAACTCTCGTCCCATAATAACGCTGGCAGGGGTCTGACCCGTGGACTCGTGCATAGATGAACGATATGCCTTTAGAAACAAATGAAGATACTGGTCCCTGTCTCTTTGGTGGTCAGACACTACCTTTGACAAATGGCGATTAATGGATCTATTCATCCGTTCTACCATTCCATCGCGGGTGTAATGCTGTCGTTCATTTGCAGACGTCTATTGGAAAAGAGTGGAGACGAAATTTCTACCTTGGTCTGAGTGCAACTCCAAGGGAATACCAAAACGCCTGATCCATTCCTTGGCAAGGACATCAGCAACGGTTCTTGATTCAGCAACGCATACGCTTCGGCCCATTTTACTCTAGGGAAGTTGGTATTTTCAATTGCAAAAAAAATCCACAGGTATTTGGTTGGCTTTTCTTGAAGAATGTATACAGCATAACAGATAAAAAATGTTGTTAACAAATTTTTATTCCTTAATTAATTATACGGAATGATTAAAGTTGCAAAAATCGCAATTTTAGGAGTTTTTGTAACTTTTCAGCAACTGAATGAAACGTTCTAGTGTCGAAAGTAAGTTTGTTTTATATGTAGTTTCAATAGCGATTAAATGATAGGTTCATATAGCCGATTGGATAATTAGTTATTGAGTTATTTGGAAAAACTGTAAAAAACACGTAATTTTCAATCATCCATAGTTAGTGTATTGTATAAGTTAGTTGAAATTGTGAAACTCTGTAGAATCTTTCATTTCTACGAGGTAAATAACTGGTAAGAATCTCAAATTTACATCTCAAAAGTTTTTCTTGCAAATCTGAATTTTTTTCCAGGGCATTTGATTTTACGTGAAGTTTACAATGCTCCCATTTTGAGCCAAGTTAATGTTTCAACCATCTGAAAGGAACACATTAATTATTAGATCTTTCAGTACAATCCCTCATAAATTAATTTTATTGTCTGTAAAATCAGTTTTAAAGCCTACATTTTGGTATTCGGATTTAAATAAAATGTACTGGTGGGAGAAGCACCTTCCCTCATTTTAATACTTTGTTTCAAATCTCTAACAATTAAAGTCTGCCAAACAATTACGAGGGTAAATCATATATCAACAGAATTTTTTTCATATATTTATTGAATAACATTATAAGAAATGATTGATTTAGCATTTTTCAACATACCCTCCTGTGTGATCTACACACTTTCCCCAACGAGGGTTGGGAGTTTCATAATTCTTTGTTCATAGAATGTTTGAGGGCGAGTTGCAAGCCAACTGCCCATGTGCTCCTCGACTTCCTCATTTCTTCCAAATTTTTTAATCCCGGTGATTCTTTCAGAGGCAAGTTAGGGCTATAAGGAGGGTGGTTGAGGGCTTCTCATTTCTGGCAGTGTATTCTTTTTTTTTGTTTCAAATACGCGGCTTTTGCCACCCGTAACAACTGACACGTTCAATAAGCTGTCGAACATTATTGGTATTGTCAGCTGTAAATCTTGTCCTTGTGCGTCGATCATGGTAATCATTCTCGTTCACCCTTAAATTTTCTCATCCACATACACACACGATTCGGAAACAGTGTACTATCCCCAAACTGTGCCTTCAAATGAGTAAGAATTTCTGAGGCTTTAACACTTTTACTGATTACAAACTTTTTGATAATATTTTGCACAACAGACGAATGTACCTCTAGCTTAGTCATGGCTGTACATATATAAATCTCTTATCTATGGTCATGGCTGTACTGTACTGTGCTCTGTACTGATGTGTTTGATCTGTGGTACTTTTCACAACTCATACAATGGGTGCGTTCAGCAGATACAAACTGTTTTCAACGTTTGCTTACGTTTCATGTTTTGTGCTGCACAAAACATGAAACGTGCTGCACAAAACATGAAACGTGCAGCACAAAACATGAAACATAAGCAAACGTTAACAACAGTTTGTCCCTGTTTTCCAATTAGCGCACAATTGAGCACAGTGCGTCACAGTGCTAGCACTGAGTGTTCCAATTACAGCACTAGCTTGCACAAATGAGCACAAGAAATAACTGTGCCTTTGGGATGTTTTATGTAGGTTTACCAAGTAAACATAAAACTTTATCATAAAACATGAAGTATGTTCCAAATAACGCCCGAAAATTACCGTACAGGGCGACACAAAAAGACTTTGAGTTCTAATAATTAGAAAACAGCCATTACTGAATTATTCTGTAAATAATTTACGTACACATAAACGTCAATTGATAACCTATGAGTAATACACTTTTAAACTTGGGAGCTGCTTCCAATCAAATATGCTCAGCATGTTGTTCATTGGCTGCTTCCACCCACTAAGTGAAATACCCTGTTACTGTCTCTATTGCCGTCTCTTTCTAGCGTTAACCCCGATTTTGTGCATGACAGGTCATATTTAAGAGGTACATGATCTAAGCCTCCAGATCATGTCATTTGTCATAATACATTTCGACAACTATTTAGAAAGGACCAAAATTACTGTGACTCACCCAAAAAATATAAATCTGTATATTGTAGTTTTTTTCGCTGCAAAACAATTGTAAGGTTGAAAATATGAATAGATTATTTGGAAAAGCCAAACCTAAGGATCCTGGTCCCAGTATTTCTGATTGTATATCAGGGGTAAAATATGTTTTATCATTCCTTGTAAGATATATGTATTCTAAGTTTTTCTTTAGGTAGATCAACGAGCCGAAGCTGTCGAGAAGAAAATAAATACTTTGGAAAATGATTTGAGAAAATTTCGAGACCAGTTGTCTAAAATGAGAGAAGGACCAGGGAAGAATGCAGTTAAAGCTAAAGCATTGAGAATTCTAAAACAAAAGAAAATGTATGAAAACCAACTGGAGAATTTAAGGGGTCAGTCCTTCAATATGGAACAAGCAAATATGGCACATCAAGCTTTAAAAGATACCCACACCACTGTAATTGCAATGAAAGATGGAATGAAGCAGATGAAAAAAGAATTTAAGAAAATTAACATTGATGATATTGATGTACTGGTCTTGTACTTACCATACCATCATTTTGCCTCATTTATTTTATTCTAGGATGTCCAAGATGAATTGGCTGACATGCTAGAACAAGCTGATGAGGTCCAAGAAGCTCTTGGAAGAACATACAACACACCAGAAATAGATGAGGATGAACTTGCAGCAGAGTTGGATGCCTTAGGAGATGAAATTGCATTAGATGATGACCAAAGCTATTTAGATTCAGTTCTTAATGCACCAGAAGCACCTAAAATTAAACCAGAAGCAGAGAAAAACAAAAATACAGTTAGTGTCATTTTTTTATATATTGGGTGTCAATTAATAGTTGCATCTCTGCAGTAAATAAATTTTCTGTGGTTGTAAACAAATTTTTACACCAAATATAACCATTTTTTTCTCACCACAATAAATCACAAAAATATTTACTTTAATGGTTGATGACTACATTTGATCAGATGTTTGCTGCATTGCTATCTGCTGAACCTCTTTCTTGTACATTTTTTCAGTACTATTGCTATCCTTTGAACATTTCAGTCGTGATTTGGCCTGGTGAAATAAAATATTAAAACACTATGGTTTTGGTGCTATGTACAATCAGAATTGGCAATGATTGGCAGTTGGAAGTGCATCACAACAGAAGTACAATCAATCAAATTTCAGAAATATAAAGAAAACTGTGCCTTATTTAAAGTTTCAAATATTGATTTACATCAGTTTATGAGTAAATAACTGTACCATTTTACCATAGACCTTGGCCTTTTCACATCTCTTGGACACTATTTGGTAATTCTTGTTGTCAAACAAGAATTCAGCTCATTGGCATACTGAGGGGGGGAGCTCACCCAACCTGGAAAAACCTGCCATGATCCATTAAACCTTCCCATAAATGTGCTAACTTCCCCCACCTGGACCAAAATTTTTTTTGTCCCTCTAGGAACATTTTTTTCTGATTTATGATTTACCATCCCCCCCACCCTTAAGGACAATTTTTTTCTTAATTTGCCCCTCCCTAAACCAAAAGCTCTTTGTGTTTCAGGGATTTTATTCTAGATGGCATCTATTTAAATAAATAAATAAATATTTCCTTAATCTATTAGTTATCCACTTAAATATCATATTATTCTGATCATGCATCATTCTTTTTATTATTGGTAATAGTGAACCTAATATATGATTAAATGACTGCTTTCAGGATTGCATTATTTATTGTGATAGGATATTCTACCAGTTTATGCACATTATGTGCTAGGTGGTTTCTGGAAATTTATTCGTGTAGCTCAACAATAGTAAGCTCAACTGGATACCCAACACAACAGCTAGCCAAACACCTAGCCCAAAAACTCCAACTTTATGTAGAAGGGGCAGACATATGTGAAAAATTCGACAGTTTTCATCGAAATACTTAGCAAAACAGTCTTACAACCAGAGTGTCTCTCTTGTAAGCTTTGATGTAGTGCCCCTTTTCACCAACATCCCTATCGACCAAGCCTTGTATATCATAATAGAAAAATACAAACCACCTCAACACCTTGTAGAATTACAAGGCACTATCTGATGTACACTTATTTTGCTTATGAGAACCAAGTACACAAACTAGTGGAAGGATCACCACTATCACCAGTAATAGCAATCTTTTTTATGGAGAACTTTGAGAGGTTGGCACTAAGAACAGCAAGTCTTAAACCTGGTTTATGGTTGTGGTATGTGGATGATACATTTCTTATTTGGCTTTATGGAAGGGAATTACCTCAACACATATTTAGATCACCTTAATGACATCCATCACAAAATAAAATTTACCATGGAGGTTGAAACCAACAATCAACTGCCATTCCTTGATGTTCTGATAAATAGGAAGGAAGATGGAAACCTTCATGCTAATTCTCATCACCACCCAGCTCAACTACAAGCCGTCGTCAAGACTTTAGTAACCATATCACAAAGGCTAACTGACCAGGATATCATCAAACAGGAAAGGGACAGTTTAAAAACAGCTCTGAAGCAAATAGGATTTACAGACCAAAATATGCAAAGAGCCCTAAAGTCAAAACCGAGACAAACAGATGAGGAGCATGAGATACCAACAACTAAGGCTTATTTACCATATGTCAAGGGTACCACGGACAGTATTGTGAGAATTCTACGGAGACACAATATCAATACTATTTTCAATACAGACAGAGAAATAAGCACAGTGTTGAGGACTCCCCTTTAGAACAACAGGGAGTGTATGAGATTCCATGTGCAGACTGTTATAAAACCTATGTGGGGCAAACTAACAGAAAAATTCAAACTAGACTAGATGAACACCAGAACGCCATAAGAAAGCTAGAAATAACAACTTCCATTGCAGAAGACTACGACGTCACACCGAATAGACTGAGAATACCAGAGCATTGGCAAATATAGAACACCCGAAATCGAGACTTGTAAGGGAGGCAATTGAAATCGCGAAGAGGCCTCACAGTTTAAACGCACGCAATGAAATCGAGAACTTATCGAATTCTTGGAAAATTCTTTTACCACCGTTCCGGCGTGGCCACTAAGCGCCAAGGGCCAATCACACGCAGCCGTTTATGGCACCAACCGATAAGCTCCGAACCGCGACTATATAACAGCGCGCACGCTACTTAACATCTTGGACTAGGAGTAAGAAATTTGTAAAAATTTAACTCTGACAATAAAGACATGAAACTGATTAACATCTTGGTATTCGAATAACTAGAAGCGTAAGCAGAAGGCTACGAGAATTATGTGAACCGATCGGAAGAGGGCAGATGTGATTCTGCCGAAACGTCATTTTATTATCGATCCCGACATCAGTTATCAACTGCGCGGATGAATTCCCGGAAATCACCTAACATATATATATATATATATATATATATATATATATATATATATAAAAGGAGTCTCACATATGAAGGCATAACATTGCTATCTAAGAAATGGTAAGAGATACAAATATGATTAACTGGAGAAAAAATTGTGTATTTTAGAGTCCACTACTTAACAACAAATTATGTTATCTCTTGCTAATCTCAAGTTATGCAAGGAAAACAAATAATGTAATTTTTTTCGCCTCTACTACTTTTATTTGAGAAAATATCAAAAAAGAAAGGGGAAAAGGTTTTTGACACATGCTTTTGCATAATAGGGCGTCATCAAATTTTCACTGCTACATTTCATTTCTTCTGGGCCACCATCAACTATATTTTTTAATATAGACCTGTGCTTTTTTGTTGGCACTGAAAGACCAATACATTGGTATATCATTAAATTAAACGATTGTATATGATATTTTGGGAGAAAAAGTTATCAGAGTAAAAAAATTTAGTATGGTCCTGCTTATATTTACTGCTTATAGCCTAAATAGTGCATTTATAAATTTTTTCCACAACAAGAAAATCTATAATTTTTCTTGTGTGGTGAAGCAATATAAATAGAAAAATATAAATTCAGGTTTTGTTTTTTGTAATATAAGTAGAAATTCATATGGAAACATGTGAATACAAGAATTGTACGTAATATCAAAATCTATGGAATACAATGGACACATTTTCTTGTGTTGCTTTGGAAATTGCAGAAAACATAA
This sequence comes from Octodonta nipae, assembly GCA_034190945.1. NCBI lineage: Eukaryota > Metazoa > Arthropoda > Insecta > Coleoptera > Chrysomelidae > Octodonta > Octodonta nipae. The sequence continues at coordinate 85,306,473 of CM067216.1, read as the reverse complement.
TTTTTGAAATAATTAATTACTTCTATGGCAAAGCCAACAGCCCAAACAAAGCTTTATATTTATTAAAATAAATAGCTGTATACTTGCTAAATTAAGGTAAACAATTTCATGATAAATTCTTCAGTATTTTAGCAACAATTCAATTTACATGTTGCAAAATTGATTTTTCGGTGGGGAGTGTCTGGTGACTGTGTTTGTGAATATCTCATCTATGATTTGTATATTGTGGGTCTTTAAATTTACTATTGCCCAGGGCTACAAATCGCGTCGAAATAAATGATTTTTTAAATTAAAAAAAATTCTTTAAAAGACCAGACTTTCATAAGTTCACAACACAAAAGCTCTCATCCAGTTTCTATGGTCAGCAACAAAACCATATTTTACAAGTTTGACGCTGTCGTTCGATAGTGACTTTTACCTACCTACAACTTTCATAATTATATGTTTTTACTATTAAATACATTTTAAAATCAGCAAAGATTTTCCTAATTACATCGCCTTAGCACGCAAGAAAAACAAACAACAAAATTATAGGTTTTCTTCTCATAGAAAATAATTGGACTATTTAGGCTATTTAGCAGGACCATACTATTTTTTTTTACTTTGATGATTATTTTTTTTCCCAAAACATCGCATAAAACTTAAAATATGATATACCAACATATTGGCCTTTCAATACTTTATTGATATTGTATCAAATAAGTGCAATTTCATTAAAAAAAAAATAGTTGATGATAGTCCATGAGAAACGTATTGTAGCAGTGAGGATTCGAAGACGCCTTGTTATATAAAATTATGTGTGAAAAAACTTTTCCTTTTACTAATTTGTGATATTTTTTTTTAAAATAAAAGTGGTAGAGGGAAAAAAACAATTGTTGTTTTTAGTTTTCCTTGTGTAGCTTGAGAACGATAAGAGTAAGTAATTTTCTTTCAAATAGTTTAGTAAACACTAAAATACGCAACTTTTTATCCATTTAATCGTGTTTGTACCTCTTACCGTTTCTTAGATAGCAAATGTTACATTACATCTATAAATTAGATTAAAAATAATTATAAAACACTTGTTTTCTGAAGGATACTTATGTTAATAATTCTTATAATATATTTTTCTCTATACTTAATTCCCCACAGAATTCTTTGTAGTTATTGTTACGAGAATTCATCCGACAGCTGGTGCAATCGGCCATCAACCAATTCGTGGAAGGGCCATTATTCCGATACTTCTGGGAATCCGAAATGTTTCTTCTTTCAACGGGCCGACCGCTGCCGTTACTGGGAATTCCCTTAAAGCTTCCAGAACATGAACGAGTTTTCCGATGGTTCGTGGAATTATCAGACAATTCGGAGAGAAATATATAAATATGGACAGCTGGCGATAGGAGGCATTCAGTTTTCGACGGTTGTATTGTATAGTTAAGATAAATGTAAATAGTTCTGGTGGATATAAATAGTGTTAAAGTAGTGGAAATAAATTAGAGTGAGTTGGACTGTGTTTTTAAATAAATCCAAGAACTGAACTGAACCCGAGTATGAAAATAAAAACATTGCAGTGGTGTCAGGTGTGAGGTGTATTTGTGTACTTTATAAGTGGAAAATAAATAGACTGACAATGTTTAAAAACGTGAATTTGGACAAACTGAAAGTGACTGATTTAAAAAGAGGACTGGAGGAAAGGGATTTAGAAATTAGTGGAAAGAAAAGTGAATTAATTCAACGGCTACGAGATGCCCTTATAAATGAAGGTAAAGATCCCAATACTTATTTGTTTGAGATTTCTGGTACTGGGGACATCAGTATGCTATTGAAAAAAATGGAAGAAAATTCTAAGACTTTAGAGGATAAGCTACAGGAAAATTCTAAAACCATAGAAGACTGCTAGAAAAAAAAAACTGCTAGAAGATTCTAAAAACTTGAAAGAGTCGTTAGAAGATAAATTAGTGAAAAATTCTTAAACCCTAGAAGACAAACTGCTAGAGGATTCTAAAACCCTAGAAGACAAATTACTAGAAAATTCTAAGTCTTTAGAAGATAAGCTACAGAAATTACACGAAAATGCTCAATCCTTTGAAGAAAATTTGAAAAGCATGGTTCAGGAAAATTCAGAAATGCTGGAAGAGAAAATAGGCGAGAATGAGGCTCGCATAGAAAAGCTAAAACAGATAATGGAGGGTGAGATCAGCAAAAAAAGGAACAAGTAGTCACAATACAAAGGGGAGAAACTCAACCAAAGACCGAAAGCAGACACAGTCCAGAAGTAGTGGAGTCGAAAATTGGCCTCGAAGGAGCAATTCACAAAATGAAACCTCCACAATTTGATGGGAAATCGTCCTGGACTAACTATAGGCGCCAATTCGAGGCTGCAGCAAAGTTAAACGGATGGTCGGCAGAGGAGAAGGCAATAGCATTAACCCAAGCCTTGAGAGGGGATGCTACAGATATCTTACAAACGTTGAATACCTCGGAGCAAGAAGACTACGAACAACTGATCAACCATTTAGAACTGAGGTATGGCCAGATACATTTGGAGCACGTCTACCATTCCCAATTGAAAAATCGCCACCAGAGATCAAATGAATCCCTACAAGAGTTTGAAGCTGATATTGCCCATCTGGTTCGCTTTGCATATACAGCCACACCGGAAAATGTGATAGAAAGGTTAGCAGTGCAAGCATTTTTGGATGGACTTCGGGACCACGAAGCCAGACAAGCCTAACTCGACCGACTCAATTGGTGGATGCACTGGCTGGAGCTCGAGGCTGCGAAAAATACCTGCGGAGGTCAAGCCAGAGTCCGAATGGTTGACGGAGAATCCGAAGATGGCGGAAACGATGAAGCTTCTGTAAGAAAGATAATAGAAGAAGTCCTTACCGAAAAAAGACTAGTGAGATGTCGGAAGTGTCGTAAGGTACGACATGTCCAGAGTCGTTGCAAGGAGAGCAACGGAGTACAGACTTCCTCGCCGGGGAAACTAAAGAAGGCCAATATAAAGGGACCATCGTCGACCTGTAACCAACAAGTCCCAACTACCAACGCATATGTCGCTTCGCTACGCTACCACGTTAACAGTGTCTTCGTAGACGGCCTTATTAATAGGAAGCAATGCTGCTGGATACTGGTGCAACGAAAACAGTAATAAGGCCCAACATTGTTTTAGAGACAATGATAAAACCAACAAAATGGCAACTGCAAACAGCGACAGGAGAAGCAGCGAAAGTCCATGGTGAAATAGAGGTTCAAATGACCTTGGGAAACACAACCTTCCTACATCGGGCATTAGTGGCAGACATCGAAGACGAAGTAATCATTGGAATGGATGTCATGAGCTCCAAAGGATTCCAGTTAAACTTCAAAGATGGAATCCTGCTAGTGAATGACGAAAAAGTGGTGCTTCATAGAAAAGATGACATAATGCTGCGAGCCATCTTAGCAGAGGATGTCAATGTCCCGGAAAGAGCTGAAATCATTATAGATGCTGGCTTAGATTGGAAAGCTAAAGCTGGAACAGTAATGATGTTTGATCCCGAACTTAACGACGGAAATGTAGGCAGAGGAGTCGCACTTTGGAAGACTCTGTTTCGGGTCAAGGAGATTGTGTCAGTAAGAGTACTGAACCTGAATCATTACTCGGTTGTGCTAAAGAAAGGAACAACTTTGGGCCATTGTTCAACAGTTTCCTCTGTAGTCAGAAGCACACAGTATGCAGAAATACCACCAGGTAAACTATCTGAGGAACTGGAAAAACTCATCACCGATTCATCTAAGAATTTGAAACCAAACCAAAAAGTAAAATTGAGGGACATCGTTAGAAACTACCAGGATATCTTCGTTGTAGGGAATGGCAAAAGAGGACGAACCGATCTGGTGAAACATAAAATTAATACTGGGGGCGCTCAACCTATTCGACAGTCGGCGAGAAGACTACCCCTAGCTAAAAGAGAAGAAGCCGACAGGATAGTCCGCGAGATGGAGGAAGAAGGTGTTATTGAACCATCTAATAGCCCTTGGGCTTCTCCAGTTGTCTTGGTTAAAAAGAATGATGGTTCAACCCGATTTTGCGTGGACTATCAGCAATTAAACCACGCTACAAAGAAAGAAAGGTATCCCCTTCCAAGAATAGACAATGCCCTAGATACGTTTGCTGGATCGCAGAGGTTTTCCACCCTGGACTTGAGGAGCGGTTATTGGCAGTGGAACTTGCTAAAGAAGACCGAGAAAAGACTACTTTTACCATCGGCTCAGGACTTTACCAATTTACGGTGATGCCGTTTGGGTTGTGTAATGCTCCAGCGACGTTTGAAAGATTGATGGAAACAGTGCTAAAAGGGCTTCCATGGAAAACCTGCCTGGTGTATCTTGATGACATTATCATGGTTGGAAGATCATTTGAAGACCACGTGAAGAACCTGGAGAAGGTGTTTCGGCGACTTCGAAGTCCCGGACTAAAGTTAAGCCCGAAGAAGTGTCAGCTGTTCCAAGAGGAGGTGCAATATCTTGGACATGTGGTTTCCGCAGAAGGAGTAGCTGTTGACAAACAGAAAATTAAAGCTGTCCAGGAATGGCCGATACCTAAAGATATCCACCAGTTAAGAAGTTTCCTGGGGTTATGCACGTACTATCGTCGGTACGTAGCCGGATTTGCCAACATCGCCAAGCCACTTATTAGACTCACAGAGGGGAAGGTACAATACCAGTGGGACGAGTAGTGCCAGCGATCATTCGAGACACTGAAAAGAGCATTGACGAGTGCCCCCGTCTTAAGTTATCCTTTGCCAGATGGAAACTTCGTTCTGGATACCGACGCAAGCAATGTCGGAATTGGTGCGGTGCTTTCACAGATCCAAGACGGTCAGGAGAAAGTCATCGGCTATTTTAGCAAGACCTTGAGCAAGCCTGAACGAAATTACTGCGTTACCCGCAGGGAACTCTTGGCTGTGCTAAAGGGGGTAGAACATTTCTACAAGTACCTCTATGGTAAAAGATTCCTCCTGAGGACTGATCATGCAGCACTGAAGTGGCTCTTGCAGTTTAAAAACCCCGAAGGACAAGTGGCCAGGTGGATTGAGCGGTTGCAAGAATTCAACTTCGAGACTAAACATCGAGCTGGAACAAGCCATAAGAATGCTGATGCCCTATCGAGGAGACCATGCCCTGATGACTGCAAACATTGTCCGTGAGCTGAAGAAAAAGGGGCTGTTCTCTGTAGAACTACCGCCATCGATGACCATTGGCAACCTGAGGAGATCCAGAAAGACCAAAAATTAGATCCAAAACTAAAAGAAGTTATCCGGTGGAAGGAAGAAGACCGCAAACCTACGTGGCAAGAGATTTCCCGATACTCAGTGGAACTCCCTCATCCTGGAATATGGACTTCTCAAGCGCGTCGTGGAATCTCCAGAGGAGCGAAACAATAGAAAACAGATTGTAGTTCCAAGAAATAGGAGATCAGAGGTTTTACGAGAACTACATGATGGTACAACTGGAGGACATCTGGGAGTAACAAAAACCCTGGGGAAGTTGAGAGAACGCTTCTATTTGGTAAATTGCCAAGTAGACAGGTGCCGGAAATGTACGGTTTGTGCAGCAAGTAATGGGCCTCAGAAGCGACCAAAAGCTCCCATGAAGCAATATAACGTGGGCAGACTATTTTTGTAAATGGGCCGAAGCGTATGCCTTGCCGAATCAAGAAGCCTTGACCGTTCCTGATGTCCTTGTCAAGGAATGGAACAGTCGTTTTGGTGCTCCCTTGGAGTTGCACTCAGACCAAGGTAGAAATTTCGAGTCTACTCTTTTTCAAGAAGTCTGCAAGATCTTGAAGATCAATAAAACACGGACGACAGCATTACACCCGCAATCCGATGGAATGGTAGAACGGATGAATAGAACCATTAACCGCCATTTATCAAAGGTAGTCTCTGACCACCAAAGAGACTGGGACCAGTATCTGCACTTGTTTCTAACGGCATATCGTTCGTCTGTGCACGAGTCCACGGGTCAGACCCCGGCCAGTACTATCATGGGACGAGAATTAAGACTACCATGCGATTTGAAGTTTGGATGTCCCCCAGGAGAAGAGACCGCATGTGAAGGCTATGTCAGCCAGCTACGTCAAAAGATGAACGATATCCATGAACGAGTCCGGTTAAATATCGAGAATGCCATTGCCCGAATGAAGGAAGCCTACGACATCAAAGCCGAGGGCGGGGAATTCCAGGTTGATGATCTGATTTGGTTGTATAACCCGCAATGTCGTCGTGGATATTCGCCCAAGCTACAGAGATTTTGGGAAGGGCCGTACCAAATTGTGCAGAAAATCAACGATGTTGTCTACAGAATAAAGAAGCTACCTCGGGGAAAACCAAAGGTGGTAAATTTCAAGAGGTTAGCCCCTTATGCCGGAAGTCATGACGGCGAAGTTGACCAAGCCCAAGTCCGCAGCATCCAACCACCCGATGATGAGATGACCTTCGAACAGTTTATGGCACTGTACTCTAATGGGCAGAAAGTGCAGCACGACGTGACCACAGAGGAACCTCGAGACCTGTTTGAGGTGCCCATAGAATATGCCCTGGCTCATTGTGTGTCTCGAGATCTCCGGATGTCCAGAGGAATAGCCAAGGCGTTTGCCAAAAAGTACGGCCAGTTCTAGAAGCTACGGGAACAAGATCCAGCGGTAAGGAAGGTCCTTTATCTCGAAGATAAACAACCAGTGGATACCAGAGACATCTTTTATGGTAACGAAAACATTCTCGCAGGACAAGCCAACATATAGTGTCCTTTAGAAGACTCTGGTAGAATTGAGGAATGTGATGATGGAGAAGAATCTGATGAAATTGGCGGTCCCAAAGATAGCCTGCGGGTTGGATGGACTGAATTGGAGGGTGGTTAGAAGTATGATGGAAACAATCTTTCGATTCAGTGGCATCGACATTTTGGTATGCTCTCAATATTCGCAGGCCAGATTCGAAGACCGTTGACTGTTACTTCCACCAAACTTCCCGTTGTCGAAATGGTGAGTCCTGCAAATATCGTCACACCAGGAAGGATTCTGGGACATTCCGGGACGAAATGGTCTTAAAGAGGGGGCAATGTTACGAGAATTCATCCGACAGCTGGTGCAATCGGCCATCAACCAATTCGTGGAAGGGCCATTATTCCGATACTTCTGGGAATCCGAAATGTTTCTTCTCTCAACAGGCCGACCGCTGCCGTTACTGGGAATTCCCTTAAAGCTTCCAGAACATGAACGAGTTTTCCGATGGTTCGTGGAATTATCAGACAATTCTAGTCCCAAATGTCACCAATAGGGGGCTGTACCATCGAATTATTTTTGTGTTTTTGGGAAATAACACCACAATCGAAACAAAAATCTGTATATTCAAGGAAAAACCAAATTTTCCTTGAATATACAAATTTTTGTTTCGATTGTGGTGTTATTTCCCAAGAACACATAAAAACAATCAAGAATATAATAAATATAACATTTAGAAGGCAATGTACCATCAAAATAAATGAAACTAATATTGAAATTATATTTATTTATTTACAAAAGATAAATTAACAAATACAGTTAAAATGACACTATTTATTTATACATTAAAATAATTCATAACAAAAACTGTACAAATGGTTGGAGTATTGAGTATTTGCAAAGTGCATGCATCGATCACCACTACCAAAATCTACAATTCCAGGCATATGATCTTTTGAAAAATTATAAGTAAGGCCACAACTTAAAGATACTTCATCAAACATTAATATACAATATTTCTCTTTTTCTGTTAATTTTTCAACAATTTTATTTACATTTTTAAAGATATTTTCATTATAGCCACATTTGAAGGGAACAATATTAACAAGATTACTGAGATTCTGAGGAGATGGTAAACTAAAAACTTTTGAAAGAAATCTATAGCTTTTGGCACTTTGTTTATACAGTGATAATGCAAATATTTTATCATCTAATGAAAAGCATCTTCCCTTCGGTTTTAACTTTTGATTCCTCATTTGACTCATAAAGAAATTTATGGTGGTACTATTAACATTTTTCAAATACCTTAAGTCACATTGCTTCTGATGCAGTAGCTGTAAATGATGTTTGGTGTTCATTTTGCTAGCTCTTCTGGCTATTCTCTTCCACTTCAACAGTTGTTTTCTAAGGTTCTGGCTACTTGGATTTGAAGATGTTTTTACCACCACTCTTTTTTGGTATGCTGTCAAATACATCAAAATGTTATGATTTATTCAAGAACCACTAAAAAATACTTACTCTTGTGTACTTGACTCTGTGACTCTACTGCAGGTTGCATCTTAGTGCAATACAAATGATCATCCTCAAATGTTCTGGTACTGCTACATGCCTGTTCACTCACATAATATATGCTTGTTTTTCTTCAGCAGAGTCTATAAAACTGTCTCCTGCAGTTCTCTCATAACCTTAAATGAAACCATAAATGACATACAAGTCAGTATATGAGGAAAAAGTACCAAATACATCAAAATGTTGATTTATTCAACAATCACTAAAAGTCTTACTCTTGTGTGCTTGTTTCTCTGACTCCACTGCAGGTTGCATCTTAATGTAATACAAATGATCATCCTCAAATGTCCTGGTACTGCTACATGCCTGTTCACTCACTTTAACTATGTATAAATAAACCAGGAACGGAATTGTATACAAAATACCAGCACAAATTAGAAAAAATAGAGAGCGATTGATGGCTGATGGCTTTAGCTTTCACAGACATAAATCTCATAATGGCCGACAAAAACATTTATTCAAGCCTAATCATACAATAAAGATAATAGCCGATAAAAAAGAACACATTGTGTCTGTCACTTGGGCTAACTATCAAAAATAGTACTTGAAGAATTTGTTAAGAGGGCTACGATCAAACACCATTACAGTTCACCGACAGCTGGACCAACATTACCTATCTGAGTTACCACCCCCTGTATGGACAGCTGGCGATAGGAGGCATTCAGTTTTCGACGGTCGTATTGTGTAGTTAAGATAAATGTAAATAGTTCTTGTGAATATAAATAGTGTTAAAGTAGTGGAAATAAATTAGAGTGAGTTGGACTGTGTTTTTAAATAAATCCAAGAACTGAACTGAACCCGACTGTGAAAATAAAAACATTACATTATGAATTAGTCAAATTTATTATGATGTTACAAATTACCCTGTGGTGGATTTTAAGAGAAGCCAGTTGCAAATACATTATGTAGTACTTTCAACTATTGATAGTTATAAATAAAAATAAATGTCTAAAATTGTATATAGACAAAATTATGGAGAAAACCAAAACTAAAACTGAACTTTGAGTATATACATCTGTCAGACACAAAAGCTTCCACAGCATTCCCAAATAGTAGTAGTATTTATGCAAATAAAAGATTATGCAGTTAATTACAAAGCATTTTTGAAATTTTACTATTTTTAACTTATTGACCAACATTTCTTTTTTTCAGGATGGTGTCCCAGTAGATGAGTTTGGACTTCCCCAACTAAACAAATAATCTGAATAAATATTTTATATTTGAAGCACTGTTAAAGCTTTATATTACGGTTTTGTTAACAAATAATTTTTAGCTTTTATAAAGATATTATTTTAAGTTTCTTTTTGGATTTTATTTCATTCTGTTGATCTTATCATGGCCGTGCGCAGGGGATCCTGTGGACCTGGCTAGCCAACCCTTGGTCCTTCATCTGTCTCTCTTACTGTTCATTTGGAAATGAAAATATAGCGGTTTATGGGGTAGCAGCTAAACAGGTAGCAACTTGTGTTAAGTGTAACATAATGCCTCGAGTTCAAAGACATCAAAACTATCACCGTGTTGCAATTTTGAGAGGTGTAGATTTGTTTCTTATCGAGATGTTTATTTGTTCCATCGCGAATTTATTTACCGGGTTTTTAAGACAACCCGTAAACCCCCCAATAAAATGCCACTCACCTATTTTTTTTTAAACTGACAAAGTTTTCAAAAAGACTTCCCGGAAGTGTCCGGTTTAAACCGGAAGTGGCTTAAAGAGACCTCAAGTGCATTTTTTTATTAAATATGCATATTTTTATACCGGATTCGGATTCTACCTTGAAAAATATACATATTTTTTTGAATTGCATTTTTAGTCCTCTGAAGTATCTTAGAAAAGAAGATTCTGATAATACAGCTTTATATGCACAATAAACAAAATACTACTCCACGCAAGAAAGAGTATGGATTTTTCGTTCGAGAATACTTGAAATAAAGCCATAAGCCTTCCGGAAGTGGGAAATTTTAAGTAGGTTTTTCTTGAGCGAGATATTTACATTCCAAACATGGATTCAGACTATTTAAAAGTAAGCGTGGTACGGCAGAATAGTTTGTCGCGAAATATTGTATGTTTTTTTAGTTTGAAACAACGAACTCCCGGGACTAATTATCCGCTTCCGGTTAGTACCGGAAGTGAGTAGTCTGCTTGCTCCGCTTACTTCTACATAGACTCCGAATCCAAATTTGGAATGTAAATATCAAGCTCAAGAAAAACCTACTTCCTGTTAAATTTTCCCACTTCAGGAAGGAACCGAACGTGATTATTGCTTTATAACAAGTATTGTCGAAAGAAGAGTTCATACTCTTGGGTAAAGTCGTATTTTGTTTGTTTTGCATATAAAACTGTATTATCAGAATCTTCTTTTGTAAAGTCCTCCAGGGGTCTAAAAATGTATTCTAACAAAATTCTAACAAAATATGTCTATTTTTCAACGTAGAATACTAATCCGTTATAATGTAAAGTGTAAAAAAATTTTAGCCTCTTGACTAGTCTTATGATTTGGTTGATGGAGATTATGTACATCGTACATCTAGAACCGTGGAGTTGCTGTAACTAGAGTTGTTGTTTTTTTAGGTTCTCTGAACTCCTCGAGTATCTTGTCCGTTGTCTGTTCGACTTTTCGCTAAGCCGGTGATATCCAGGACGATATTTTTTTGTTGGTAGCACAGTACAAAGTCTCTTAATTTTGATTCCATCCATCAAATACTTTCTTTAAAAAAAACCTGTTAGATTAATGCATATCCTCTATTTCGTAATTTCTCTTAATCCGCTCCTGTCCACCGCCTTAGTGTCTTCAATGCGAGTCTGGTTCAAGTGGGGGTTGAGAAGTGGTGGTCAGCACAGATCATACAAGTGGTCAGCACAGATCATACAAGTGGTCAGTTTTAGCTGTGGGTAATAACGCTTTTTGGTGGTACCAAACCGAAACTATGTATGACTAATTAATAAATAGTTTTGAAACTATTTATTTTTTATAACTAGTTATCGAGTGAATTTTGAAGGTACTGGTATGCTTGGTGTAGTAAGTTACGGTTTCTTTTTATTTAGATAGATATGTAACTGTTCACAATTGTCGAGAAGTGTGAAGTTATATATTGTTTAGGTGTTTAGACAAACATGAATAAAATGATACTAGGCACAGGTATGCATATGCGTATCATTTTTTTATTTTAATCCTTCAAATTTCAAATATAAATGCATTTTCAATGATGTAAATATTTCACTATTTATATTATTAATTTATTATTCATATTACACATAACAAATACGGATTTTATATATGAAGTAGTAAGTAGTTAAAGTTATGGAAGATTTATTTATTTAACAAATAGACACTATAATATTTCGGTACATATTATTACGTAAACCCCACAAAGGTAATCGGAGATACCTGTTTGGGCTTGCCAAAATACCTAAAACTAAACATAATGGAAAATATAAACTTAACATAAAAGAAATAAAAAATATATATAAAAGAAATAAAAACTAAAAAAAACTGAAACAAAGTATCTATAACAGCGGTGACTTGTTTGACAATTGCCTATCTAATTCTGTTATCCTTATTAATTATCCACTTTTCGAACTTATTTTTTTCTTGCACTTATATTGGTTAACGCATTTAGTTCCTTTGGAAGACTGTTGTATATATTTATTGCTAATGGCTGATTTAGATACTTATTTTTAAAAATTATTTTCATCTAAATTTATATTCAGAAAGGTAAGTTGTTTTACTTTGTAAGTTGTCAGCCGTGTTTAACGATCTGATATTATGATTATGAGACCTGTTTTACTAAAGATTCGTTGACCATGAAACGTAGATAGCCATTATATTTCCTTCCGTAATTTTTGAACAGTTTTGCCAAATTTGGATACATGAAACATTATTGAAAAGTACCTATTACTAAATAAAAAACACTTCTATAAAACAAAGATGAAATATCTATATTATGCCTATATATCTATATTATTTTGAAAAACAATGTGGTTTAAATTTTATTTCGTTTTACTGTAATTAACACATGAGTATGGCCGTCACAAATATTTTAAAATTCGCCTTTAATTATGCCAATCTAACCATATACTTTAATACTAAAGTATATGAACCTAACCTATTTGGATCGTATCCCGCATTACATCAATATAAAAATTTTGTGTTATCGATGCGGCAATACCACTGAAATCTACCCTCGGTTCTGCCGATATAAATCTGTACCTGTACCTAAACCGGTAAAATGTAAGTAGTAATTTCTTCGTTGTCCACAGTGACTCACGGAGCAATATTATGTGTTGTGTGGCAATAAAGTATTTCTTTGAATAACTAGTTTCAGTCGAAACCAATACATAGTTTTACGTTATTAGTGTAATACATAGTTTTAATAACTGTTTACGGTTTGAAACACCCACCACTAATTACGCCATTACTAATGTGATTTTTGTCTGTGAAAGGTTGAAGCCGTGGTTGAAGCCATTAATCGCTCTGTAATTTTTCTTATTTCGAGTGGAATTTTGTATTAAATCCCATTCTTGGAGTATTTATAGATTGTTTTAAGGTATTGAATAATTTGTAGCAGTAATAGAATATTATAAGAAACAAGTACACAAGGGTAAGCATTTTTTTAGTGATTGTTTAATAATTTATAACTTTTGATGTATTTGACAGGACGCCAACAAAGTGGATGATAAGAAAGAAGTCTTCAACTGCAAATAGCCACAATGCCCAGAACTTTTGAAAACAACTATTGAAGTGGAAGAGAATAGCAAGAAGGGCTACTAAAATGAACACAAAAAATCGTTTACCGCTATTACATCAGAAGAAATGTGAAATAAGGTATTTGAATAATAGCACAACTACAAATTTCTTTTTGAGTCAAATGAGGAATCAAAAATTAAAACCAAAAGGAAGACGTTTTTCATTAGATGATAAAATATTTGCATTATCTCTATAAACAAAGTGCCAAATGTTATAGATTTCTATCAAAAGTTTTAGTTTGCCATCTCCTAAGAATCTTAGTAATCTTGTAAGTACTGTTCCTTTTAATTGCAGCTATAATGAACATATCTTCCAATATTTAAATAAAATTGTTGATAAACTAACTTTGCAGTCCATGCATTAGTTTTTATGTTGAAAATTTGAAATTGTGTTAAGTAATAATGGTATGATTAGTTTTTCTGTAACAGTCACAACACAAGCAAAATTAAAAATTGAAAACTCCAACCATTTGTGCATTTTTTTATAAAATTATGTAATTGTTTCTACCAACACATCCCTCACTGTACATATAATATTAATATTTATACTATGAATCATTTTAATACATAAATAAGTAGTGCCATTTTCAACTGTATTTGATAATTTATCTTTTGTAAATAAATAAATTTAATTTCAATATTAGTTTAATATATTTTGATGGTACCTTGTCTTCTAAATGTTATTTGTGGCATATTCTTGATTATTTTTATGTGTTCTTAGGAAATAACATCACAATCGAAACAGACATCTGTATTCAAGGAAAAATCAAACGTTTCCAGGTCTATTCTGACCTCATTTTCAATGACTAAAATTTATTGAAAATATAACATGAAAAATGAAAGTTTGATATATGACATTTAATCAAACTTTCATTTTGCATTTTATATTTTCAATACATGCTGTAAAGCCATTAAAAACGAAGTCAGAATAGACCTGAAAACGTTTGGTTTTTCCTTGAATATACAGATTTTTATTTCGATTGTGGTCTTATTTCCGAAGAACGCATAAAAATAATTCTATGGTACAGCCCTCTATTGGTGACATTTGGGACCAGAAACTGCAGATTCCTTCTTTTTAGTTGGTGATGATCTGTCAAATTCAACAAACGTCAAATTTAGTACTTGAAGGAGTTCTGAAGATGCTTTTTATGCATATTCTAACCTAGCATGGGACGAAATGTGAACACATTTTATAACTTTGGGTGAGTTCAGCAGATACAAACTGTTGTGAACGTTTGCTAACGTTTCATGTTTTGTGCTGCACGTTTCATGTTTTGTGCAGCACAAAACATGAAACGTAAGCAAACGTTGACAACAGTTTGTATCTGCTGAACGCACCCATTGAGTTGCCCACCTATCTTTATTGTATGATCTGTGCTTATTCCCCGTCGCACACCCCGTCGTTTACATGGAGCAGAATAGAAACAAATAAGGTACAACGAATGCATAATGCATGAAGACATGAATTTTATAAACAATATTAAAAACACTTATTTTTTATGTTTATGATAGAAATGTGATTTAAAAGCACAATGATAGGATTTGGATTCCACTGGATAAAAGCATTATTTGAACAGAATTTGAATGTTCAATCGACATTAAATGTCATTTTTTCGCTCATTTCCGCTCCATGTAAACGGTGGGGATGAAGGCAAGCGGAACGGAATGGAATCTGTCTATCTGTCTACAAGTGTCAGATGTTCGTATTGTCTTTCGGTGAGGAATTAGAATGAAAAAAATCAAAAGTGTACGTTTTGCTGTTGCATTTTTTTGCAGCTAATTCAAATCCAACATTTATCAGAAATACATTTAGGAAAATTTTGATCAAGTTGTCTATATTACATAAAAAATTCTAAAAGATTATCAATGTAGGTTAGACCAATATTTATCACTCTGTATGGAGACACCAATAATTTAATAGCGTTATTGGAAGAGACATTTTCAATTTTATTTTAATTATTTAGCCAAAGATTGCATGGGCGTCCTTAGCTTTTTGCTTAGGGGTGGGCAAATCGGCAGATTTCGGCTACTAAAGGAAATAAATCATCTAGTTTAGGCCTAGGAGGTGGCAAATTAGAAATTTCCTGTTTTAAAACACAAACATAAATAAAAATCTGTATTTTATATATACTGACTATAAAAAAACTATACTGTTTAATTATACTCTAGCTGACAATGTACAATATCAACAGTTTTTATGGCAGAGGTTAAAAACTTCTGAGGCAGGATTGCTCAATCCTGAACAATGTAAATTTAAGTTTAAGGAATTAACCAATAACTGTATCCCTCAGAGATCGAAAATATTAAATTACCATAAAAAACAAATAAGCATGTGATCACAATTTATTTTTATAAAAATATGTCAGATAGTCCATTTTTTCAAAATTTAATAATCAATATATTTTCTTCATATGATATAATAATTGGCTATTTTGTTTTTTCGATTAACATATCCAGTTTCCACCGTTAACGAGCATATTTCTTCATTACTGCCCAGATTGGTTCAATGAGTTAAGTATACAGTGATAAGTTGGGGGTCGCAGTACCTTTAAAGTCTACGTTCTTCTGCTGTTTTAGTAAACCTCCTTGTGTCCGCATTTATGTTACTTTATTAGTTAGTAACAGATTTTTACTATTTCCATATATTGTTAGGTAAAGGGTTCACTTAATCTGAAGTGGTATTGTTCAAAATTATTATACTTGCTCAGCAATAAATGTATTATTTCAGTAAAGTACACTTTACAAACGTGAGAACTATTTTCTTCATGGTACTCCTTCAGATTTTCCCATAAGTTCTAATAAGCATCCATCAACAAATTCTTTAACTTCTCTAACATATGCTACTTCTTCGACAGTACCTTGTGTTTGAATGAGTTTCCATCTGTTAACGTTTAAAATGGTTGCTTTTCCAACTCAGGTCATGATTAAGAACTTAGAAATGATACTTCAAATACTTTGAATGAAATATTAATGTGGATAAAATGCCAGGTACATTTAATACCCTAGTTTTTAAATAAGAATTTAATTTCACAATAGTACAATTAGATATTTTGAGTGCGAAGTGAACATCTAGGAATTTCAGGGAAATCTAGCTCATAGAGACCCCAAATCGGGAGTCGTACTGTGTATAACGCCGTTTTCCTGTGGTTCCTAGGATAGAAATCAAACAGAAGGGACTGATCTCTCTGATAGAAGAAGTCATATGTATAGAGGGTGAGTTTTTTTGATGATCATTATGAGGATCTCGGAAACTAGCGGAGATAGAGCAATGGTTAAATTAGGAAAGATTTGCAGTTTTATTGGCCCAATTTAATGACACTTTCGGATTTTTGTAAAAAGTCATGGCTTACTAGATATTTTGAAAAAACGAAATTCTGTCGATTTAGTCAAATCCCTCTAGCTCCTTTGTTTTTGATTTTATAAAAAGAGTGTAAATATCAAAATTGAAGGGAATTGTATCCCGAATATGACACAAACTTATCTTTTTTTGATTGGAAACCATAGTTGGCTATGACCTCAAAACATTGTACATTTTTAGAGCTTTTCAACGATATAATACTCGATATAGTTATTCATAAAAATAAAGGAGTTATGGATGCATTTCTCTCTTATTTTCACTTTTAACGTAGGTAGCCATGAAAAAGATTGTTTTCACTTTGACGTTTCCTCATTTGAGAGTAATTCCATTAGTAGTGCTGAACTGACAGTCGATATTGACAAGTTTTCGTGATAAAATGGAAAATTCTAACGAAGAAAAACTGGATATGGTGGAATGTTATATCATATGCCATAAAAATCCAGTTCGTGCAGCTGAGGAATACTTTCATAGATATTTTAATCGTCGTCAACCTGCTCTATGTACATTTAAGAGGCTTTGCGATAGTTTACGCAGATATGGATCTTTTACTAAACCACCAAAGGAACGTAATCAAATTAACGAAGCAGCACAAATATATGTTTTGGCAATGGTAAATCAAAATCCATCTACATCAACTCGTGAGATTCTGGCAGAAGCTGGCACATCTCAACGAACTGTAGTTAAGGTACTGAAAGCGCACAAGTTCCACCCGTACAAACTTTCAATTTCTCAAACTTTGCATGCTGGTGACGAACATCGACGTATTTTGTTTTGTACATGGTTTAGAGACATGTGCCTTGACAATCCACAGTTTCCATTAAAGGTGTTACGGTCAGATGAAACTAGATTTACTAACTGCGCTATGTTCCATAGAGACAATGAGCATATCTGGGCTAAAGAAAACCCTTTCCATGTAGAACAAAGACGACCCCAGATAAAATTTGGTTTTAATGTTTGGTGTGGTATCATAGGGTCTACTATTCTGGGGCCTTTTATCTATGACGAATCACTTAGTGGGGAGCGCTACTTGCATTTCTTGCAATACACTTTTCAAGGCATGTTGCATAATTTGAATTTGAGAACTCGTTTAGAAATCGAGTGGTTCCAATATGATGGAGCACGTGCTCATAACTCGTTATTTGTAAGACAACAATTAGATAATATCTACCTAAACTCTTGGATAGGAAGAATTGGCCCACACGAATGGCCACCCCTGACTCCCGATTTAGCAGTTATAGACTTCTATTTATGGGGTGTGCTAAAAAATAAAGTATACAAAAGAAAGTATGAGACAGTTGGTGACTTAAGGGAGGCGGTATTACAAGCAATTGAAGAAATTGATAGGCGGTCTGTGAGGAAAGCGGTAATGTCAATCTTAAAAAGATGCAATTTTTGTCTAAATAACAATGGTGGACTTTTCAAACATAAATTGTAACCATTATTATGTACTTTAATTTCTTAAGTTTTTAGTAAGTACCTACTTATTTAGTTTTTCGTTATATCTGATATACCTAATAAAAAAATCGTTCAATGTTTTTTGGAATAGTTATTAATAAATCAATCTATTTCATGGCTAACTACTTTAAAAGTGAAAATAAGAGAGAAAAGCATCCATAACTCCGTTATTTTTATGAATAACTATATCGAGTATTATATCGTTGAAAAGCTCTAAAAATGTACAATTTTTTGAGGTCATAGCCAACTATGGTTTCCATTCAATAAAAAAATTTGTGTCATATCTCGAAAGCGAGAGCTGTCACGCAAACGAGGACATGACAATCATATTCGGGATACAATTCCCTTCAATTTTGATATTTACACTTTTTTATAAAATCAAAAACAAAGGAGCTAGAGGGATTTGACTAAATCGACAGAATTTCTTTTTTTCAAAATATCTAGTAGGTAAGCCATGACTTTTTACAAAAATTCGAAAGTGTCATTAAATTGGGCCAGTAAAACTGCAAATCTTTCCCTATTGCTCTATCTTCGCTAGTTTCATCAAAAAAAAAACTTATCCTGTATATACTAAATACATAAATAATTATTCCAAATTTTAATCAGTTGAGGGGAGCGAAACTGATGAAGGTTTTGAACTCGGAACAATATATTGTCTCGCATTCAATGAATTGTACAACCTCAAAAAGATTATAGATATATATAGATATTATACAAAAATTAGAAGCTGCACAAATTCACGTAATGGATATCGCTTTTCATCATCTATTAATACAGAACTAGCCATTTTGCATGTATTGTGCTTGGAGAACCATACAGATAAAAGATAATTTTAATCTTTTATAAGAAAATTAAATGCTTCTTAATGATTGATCTCTGTTTTTAAATGTCTCGATAAATCTCATCGTTACAGTATAGGTTTATTGAAAATATGTTCAACCTGCATCGAGAAATGGCTTACTCGTGCTGCAAAGGAATGAAGTGGCAAGGGTATCTGAGGGTATCAAAATTAGAGCATAAATATAGAAGTATATGTGCTCCATAAATACAGAAGTATTTATGAAGTAGGTAACAGTCATTATGAGGAAGATTTACGGAACGTCAATCGAATGGTAGCGCCACTGTATATAAGGGTACAATAGCCGCCACATATACAAAATTCTCATGCATGGCGGCCATTGTACCCTTATATGCAGTGGCGCCACCATTCGATTGACGTTTCGTGAATCTTCTTCTTCTTTCGTGAATTCCTCATTCATTGGAGGCTACCTCCATAGTTATATGCTCTAAGTTAACAAGGCTTTCAAATGAGTCGAATTTACTCACTGTCGAACTTAGAGCATGTACCATCTGGAGATAGCCTGCAATGCACAAAATCGTGGTAAGGCTAGAAAGAAAGGGTATGGAATAGAGACAGTAACAGGCTATTTCACTTGGCGGGTGGAAGCAGCCAATGAACAACCTGCTGATCATATTTCATTAGAAGCAGCTCCCAACCGAGTAAAATAGCCTCTTGCCCTCTCTCTCTTTGGTCTTACCACAACATTTGTGCACCGCAGGCTATCTCCAGAAGGTACAAACTCTAAGTCTGGAGATAGCCTGCTATGCACAAATTCGTGGTAAGGCTTGAAAGAGAGGGTAAGAGGCTATTTCACTCGATTGGCAACTGCATCCAATGAGCTCATTGGCTGTACGAGTGAAATAGCCTGTTGCTTTCTCTTTCTATACTGGGCACGCCATTGGGTGCGTTCAGCAGATACAAACTGTTGTCAACGTTTGCTTACGTTTCATGTTTTGTGCTGCACAAAACATGAAACGTGCAGCACAAAACATGAAACGTTAGCAAACGTTCACAACAGTTTGTATCTGCTGAACTCACCCACCCAATTATATATTGCACTTAGAGCATTTACTTTCTAGAGAATGGTTGTTTCCAATTACTAGAGCACAAAGTGTTTTTCTGTCGCCCTGTACCGTAATTTTCGGGCGTTAATTGGAAAAAAGTTCATGTTTTATGTTTACTTGGTAAACCTACATAAAACATCCCAAAGGCACAGTTATTTCTTGTGCTCAATTGTGCTCTAATTGGAAAACAGGGATAGCCTGCAGTTCACAAATGTCGTGGTAAGACTAAGGAGAGAGAGGGCAAGAGGCTATTTCACTCAGTTGGGAGTATACATATATAAATCTCTTATCTATGGTTGGGAGCTGCTTCCAATGAAATAGTTCAGCATGTTGTTCACTGGCTGCTTCCACCCACTAAGTGAAATAGCCTCTTACTGTCTCTATTGCCCTCTCTTTCTAGTATTGCCACGATTTTATGCTTGACAGACATAGGCTGTTTTCCAGTTAGCAGAGCACAAGTGATTTTGTGCCGCACAGTGCGGCAATTTTTAGCACGTTAATTGGAACATGGTTGTTTTAAAACCAACCGGTAGAGTACACTGATCACCATAAGGTTAAAAGTGTATTACTCATAAGTTATCAATTGACGTTTATGTGTACGTAAATTATTTACAGAATAATTCAGTGATGGCTGTTTTCCAATTATTAGAACTCAAAGTGTTTTTGTGTCGCCCTGTACGGTAATTTTCGGGCGTTATTTGTAACATACTTCATGTTTTATGATAAAGTTTTATGTTTAATTAGTAAACCTACATAAAACATCTCAAAGGCACAGTTATTTCTTGTGCTCATTTGTGCGAGCTAGTGCTGTAATTGGAACACTCAGTGCTAGCACTGTGCTCAATTGTGCGCTAACTGGAAAACAGGGTATATCTAGATGGTATATGATCTAAGGTATTGCAGGCTACCTCCAGAAGGTTTATGCTCTAAGCTGTCTAATACTGGATGTTTATGGAACTATTTGTTTTATGTCTAGAATTAAAGGTTTTGAGTTCTTTAACGATTCTTGACGTGTTGTAAATATTTCAAGGTTATCTCTGTTTTGATGATGCAAATCACGAAGTATACAAATTATGAGATCTGTGATTATCAGCAGATTGATTGAGAGGTTGCAAGTTTGAACTAAACAGTAACCTAACAAGTAACAATTGTTGGTAACAAAACAAGTAAATACAAATATATGCTAGTTCAAGAAGTTTGTTTCTTAATATTCCTAAGAGTAAAAAGTATAAGATATACATTAGTTGACGGATTTATAAATTCATTTTGTTTTTAGATATGAAATTGGAACTAGACAGTATTTAGTCTTATAAAAACAACATTAGTTTTGATGATGTTGTTATTTATATTGTGGTTTACATTAACATCAGTAGTTAGTACTGATATCCCTTCATTACCATATTGCCCTGAAAATTACCAAACTGGTTTGGTGATAGTGAGTACTTTAGATGGCAAAATCTCAGCACTTAATTCCAGTGGAGCCTTGGCATGGGATATTGACACTGGACCAGGCCCTTTATTACTTTCTAATATTCATGATTTAGAACTAACAAACAATGGAGAATGGATAAGGATAATACCATCTTTAACAGGGATATTATACAAGTTTGATGGTTCAACTGTTGATCCAATTCCAATAAGTGCTGAAGACCTATTAAAGTCATCATTTCTTTATTCCAGTGACCTTGTTGTAGCAGGAGGGATGGAAATAAGAACTTATGGTGTGGGCTTTAGAAGTGGTACTGTATTTTATGAATGTAATTCATTGAAATGTACTAATAATGATAATCATGATGATGATGTTTTATTAGTTGAAAGAAGTACAAGAACTATTAGGGCAGTGGAACCTAGAACTGGCATCGAAAAATGGAATTTTAGTGTGGGACTGCACAATATAAAATTACCAAGAGTAAGTTGTATAGATGAATACCAAAAGCTTCATTGGAATTTTTCAGCAATTATTCCTGAGGGAAAACTGTTTGCTATAGCAAAACATAATGATGAGGAAAAAAAGTGGCAATATGTCTTTGATGCACCAATTGTTAAAATTTGGGAATGGAATGGAAAAGATTTGTCTGAAGTCGATATATTTTCATTGCAGAATTCACAACAAATTATTAGTATGTCTTATTTGCCTTCCTTGTATTTGGGAATGCACAAAAGGCAACTATATATTCATGAGTCCAAATTTATACAGAATAAAATGCAGGAATTTTTGAATGGTAAGCCCACCATATCAGATGTTGCAGTCACTGAAACCACCAGTATTGCAAAAATACCCTGGAAACCAATTAGAGCATCAACTGATATAATTGAGGATGATGCAACTGCACTCTCAGTTCTCAATGGTTCTGATTATGTTAATGGGCATGGTTTTTATTTGTATACTGAAGAAGTACTGAAATCTAAGAATACAATTCTTTGTTCAGCAAATAACAGTTTTATAAAAAATATTACAAACTATAAAACAGTGGAACAAATGAAATATATTTACACACATTTTTATACATGGTGGAAAGAATTTCTGCTACTTGTTTTGACCACAATAATATTCCATTTACTATTTAAATTTTGGAATAAACATCTTACTAGAAAAGAGATAATAATTATAGAAAAACCTGTTGAAGCACATATTATTAAACAACCATTGATGGAGATTAAGGACAATTTCAGTTCACGTTTTGAAAATGATTTTGTAACTATTAGATGTTTAGGCAAAGGAGGATTTGGAGTTGTTTTTGAAGTGAAGCAAAAGTATGATGAGTGTAAATATGCTATCAAAAGAATTACATTACCCAAAGAAGAACAGTCTAGAGACAGAGTGATGAGAGAAGTCAAGGTTCTTGCAAAACTGGAACATCAAAATATAGTGAGATATTTTGGATCATGGGTTGAGTACCCACCATTTGGTTGGCAACAAAAACATGATGAAAAGTGGTTAAAAGGAGATGAATCATCTTTCATGGATGATGTGTATTCTTCAGAGCAAAAGATTAAAAGGAGTAAGTCAGTCTCTATATCTATTGATGTTCCTGCAAAAAATTGTAAAGGTAGTAGTGATGATGAAGATGACTCTTTTATAGTATTTGAACATAGTAATTGTGAAGAGGTCTCTGATAACAAATTATATGATATAATTGACAAAAAGCAGGAATTCAATAACATTTGTGAAAGTGTTAACTCCATTGAATCTGCCATTTCAAGTGTTGCTTTATCTGATCATTTGAAGAAAAAAATAGATTGGAAAAAGCCTGGTCGGAAACATTATTCTTGGGATATGTCATTCAGCAATCATGTCAAAAATAAACCCCAAACTCCTCCTATTTATCTATATATACAAATGCAACTTTGCAGAGAACAAAGTTTGCAAGAGTGGCTCAGGTTACATATAGAAAGGAAATATGAGGAAATAATTCATTTCTTCTCCCAAATTTTAGAAGCTGTTGAATATGTACACCAAAAGGGTCTCATTCATAGAGATCTTAAACCAAGCAATATATTTTTTTCATTAGATGGTCAGATAAAAGTAGGTGATTTTGGCCTTGTTAAAGATGTTGAAGATGCCTTTGACTTGGAAATGCTGAAGAAGGGATCATCATCTATTTATAGAGGGCACACAGTTGAAGTAGGCACTGGACTTTATATGAGTCCTGAACAGTGCCAAAGCAGAATATATGACAACAAAGTTGACATATATTCTTTGGGTTTAATATTCTTTGAGTTACTTGTTCCCTTTTCAACTGAAATGGAAAGAATTAAACAAATAACTGATGTGAAGAAAAAACATTATCCAGTAGATTTTGCCATAAAATTTCCAGATGAACATTTCCTGTTGCAAAATATGCTTTGTGATAATCCAGATAAAAGATTGGCAATAACAGATATTAAACTTCAACCACCATTTAATAGGCAGGATTCTGGATATTCAGAGGGAAGAAATGAGCTGCCTTAATATAAAATTGTTATAAGACTAAGTTTCAAGCTTTATTTTGCTTAGTATTTAAAGACTTCTGTTTATTTATGTTTAACTTTTAGATGTTTATTTTTAAGTTTAAAGTAACCTTAATCTTATTTAGTTATTAAGCATAATCTTGTAATGCCTAAATTATTAAGTAATGTTCTCAAATTTCATTTTCTTTAAGAAAAAAGTATTAATGTGATATTTATTTTAATAATGTAAATAAATTTGTTGATAATATTTAGTTTTTGTTCGATAAAATGTGCATTTATTTACAGTTGGTAAAAAGAAGGTAGAAATATGTATTCACAAAAGGAAATGAATAGAAATTTCATCCCTGAATTGTGGAAACATACAAAATCTGAACATTTTGCTGGAAATTAAAAATATTAAGAAAACACATGTATTTGAAATCTTTAGTAAACAAGGTACAATTTGAGCTATGTGACCAAGACTGGCGTTCTAAGCAATTATATGAAAAACATTTGAAGCGCGAGGCGGAGGTGCGACCGCGACGGGGATAAGAGACAGCTTTCCTGCAACTGCTTCCGAAGCAGTGGTGTCCCTTGTTTTGGGCATAAAAAAGACGGATTTAAAATTTTCTTGTGAAGAAGTCAATCTTCTAAATAATTTAATCACAGTTACTAATTTAGAATAAAAATCTTCTGCATCATCTGGGAAAATGAATGGATTTGTTTCACAATTCCTTCTTCAAGAAATATTTGGACTTGCTTCGACGTCATTTTAATAATAATAATTTATTTTGCACAATAAAAATTTGTTATATACAATGTGGTATGCATAATAAAGAAAGCAGGTATAAGTTTAAAAAATACAAAAAAGAAAAACAATAAAAACTGATACAAATTAGACACTATCACTCATTTTTTGAGTTCACAAATTAGAATACATGTGTTTTTTTTTGGGGCACAACATTCTACCGATTGGTTGTCGCTCAAGTTTGTCGTGTTCCCCAAATGGGTAAAGCGACATTGTCGCTTGTCTCGGTCACATAGCTCAAAGTGTACCTTTAGTAAACAAAATGTTCTTTCACATTTTTTTTTCACCACATCACTAAACAATGGTTATGACTGTTGTGGGAGTTGTTTTGGGGATATTCCTATAGTCACAGCAAAAACATGACAGTCAGGATTAGAATAAAAACAGAATGAGAACTTTTGACTGCAGACCATTTTGTGAGGTTCAGCAGCCTTTTCTCTTCTTCATTTTTTTTCACCACATCACTAAGCAATGGTTATGACTGTTGTGGTAGTTGTTTTGGGGATATTCCTATAGTCACAGCAAAAACATGACAGTCAGGATTAGAATAACAACAGAATGAGAACTTTTGACTGCAGACCATTTTGTGAGGTTCAGCAGCCTTTTCTCTTCTTCAGTAGGTACATTTCCATCATCCATTTAGTTCTTCCCAGACCTTCAGGTCAGTTCTACTATTCCGTTCAGATCTATGTCTTATTCATCTGCTTTATTTCATTTAGTCAGACTATTTGTCATCTTCAATTACAGTCCTGCAGTTCTTAATTTTCTTCTGCAATCTTCAATTTCTTCAAGGAAGCTACAGCATGAATCATGACTATAGCTGCATATAATATCCATAATAGTTTATAAAAACAAAATTGTGTCTGCCTGTCATGTTATATAGTACTTGGATGACCAAGCTTCACTCATAAATTCAAACAAAGGAAATGAAGCAATTTCATTTCATTTGTCACTGCCAAAAATGTTGACATAAAAAATAATAACACAAACTTATGTTGATTATATACCTTGCGAAAGCTTCATTAAACAAATGTCTGGTCAGTTAGTTTACCTATGTGCAGGTTTATCAAAACTGTTAAGGTAAGATTAGGAACAGTTAGATCATAGTTCATTATAATTATTCGGGGTTTTACAAGAAAATAACTCAGTTTGTCTAATAATGATTTAACATATTTACATAGTAAAGTAAAATATACAATATTACAGTGTGTCCCTTAAAATACACAAACTTAGTAATAGATACAGAAGAGTGACAACAGTCTCTATTTCGATTCCAGGGTCAAAATTAGGGGCTTCCATCCATTAAAAAAAATGCAATTTAACTTAAAATGACCATCATGGTCATAATCAAGACCAATATTAGTTAGCCAGGGGAAAATCCTAACCATTATATTTTTAACTTTTATGTCTGAAACGGTTTCATGCAGAGCTATTCTGCACTTTCCACAATTTTCAATCACCCTGTATATCTTTTCATAAAACACATGCATTCGTAAAACATCTATTTTTTTAAATAATATTTACAAATTACTCTGTATAGGATCATAAAAAATGAATAGGAACTTATCTACTATAAAAAAATAGTTAATTTTGTATGGATTTTTAGGACATTATGACATAATTTATCGCGTAATGAATGTGGACATCTAGGAGTTTTAGGAAAGATTAGCTCTCAAAGACCCCAACTCGAGAGTTGTACCATTTGTAACGCCGTTTCCGTGTGATTCCTAAGATAGAAAAACACCAAAAAAACGTAGGTTTACTAAAACCTACCATAAGGCAATTATGATAACTGTCTTTTTGAGATTTTGCAATCCAAAATAAATATTCCCAATTTTCAGTCAGTCGAGGGACGCGCAACTGATGAAGGTTCTCACTAGAAACAATATGTTGTCTTGCATTCAAAGGATTGTAAAGTCTTGAAAAGATAATATTGTCATAATTTTTTCATGGGTTCAAAAAAAAAAACAATCTTTAGTTCCATACCAAAAATTCTCAATTAGCACACTACTTTCCTTAGACTAAGCAAGATGCGTCAAACATACATCAGCTGTTCCACTATTCTCTGGCTCCTGCCGTGCCTGCTCTCGAAGACATCCGTCTCTTTTTTCTATATCGGTTAATAGTACATGCTAGAGATACGATTCTTTGTAAACTTTTGTTGGTGCGGTTTTTATTGCGGTGATTCCTATATTAGTAATGTCAAATTAAATATTGTAACAATATCATAATTGCTTGATAGGTTTTTTGTAAACCTACGGTCGTTTGTGTCTTTCTATCTTAGTAATCACAGGCAAACGGCGTTACACATACATACATACCTTCCCGATTTGAGGTCTCCGTAAGCTAGTTTTCCCTGAAATTCTTAAATGTCCTAAATCTCGCGATAAAATTTAAATTCAGTTATAGGTATATGTACTAAATATATAAATAAATATTCGTGATTTCAATCAGCTGAGCATAGAGCAACTGATGATGATTCTCGACCAGAAACAATATACTGTCTTGCGTTCAGTGGATTGTAAAATCTCTAAACGACAGTATAATACAATAATTAGTAAACAATGGTCATACCATCTCTTCATCTGTCATTAAATTAAAAATAGAATTCCTCTTAAGTATTCCTATTATGTAGAAATTTGTTGCTTAACTTTTAAATGTAGTCGTGATAATAAAAATCATTATTGTATAATATATATTTTCATTAAATTTTAATATCTAAATATATTTTCAAGTTGCATATTCGGAAGCCTTTGTTCAGACATAAACTAACGTGGCAACCTATGCAACGGAAAAAAGTTGATTTCAATTTTTTTCTCAATATTGGATGTCAATGCTCTCCCATTGCCTGTGGTACTTCACAAAACAAAATAGTCAAATACTTTAAACATTTACTCATTTTTTGATAAAATAATGTTTAAATTTACTCAAATTTGCACTCGTTATGATAATTTTTGCTAAAATAAATTGAGGGTCATTCTGATCTGCAGCTTCACTAATCACAGTAGAATTTTTATACAACCACCTGCAATTAAAAAAAAAGATTATTCAGTCTTCCAATATAATTGTCGCATCTTAGTTAGTTTGCAAATAAATATAAGATGTGATCCAATTATATACAGGCCCTCTATAGGCCTTGAAACCTTTGCTATTTTTTTTCAATGGCAGAAAAACTAAATAAATATTACAAAATAAAACAAGTTAAAAAAGTGGACTAGAATCTCACAAGATATATAAAATGCAGACACTCCAGATGATTACATAATGAGCAGAAGTGTTAAGTTTTACTATCAAACTAGTTTTAATAGTTTTTACTGGAAAATGTTCATTCGTTGTGAAAACTTTGGGTCTCTAAATATTTTAAATACTTCAAGTGCCTCATTGATTGTCATATCTTCATTCAGTGGCTGAACCAACTGCCTCAAAATCTGCCTTTTGTAATTCTGGAATTGTTTAGGGCGTTCTAAAGCAGGAACTCTGCTCTAGTATTAGCCAACTAATAATTTTTGATCACACTTCTTGCAATAACCATATCATTCAATAATATAAAAAATAGCAGTTATATTTAAGCAGTTTAAAGATTCCAGAAGAATATTCTACCAGGATTTTAATACAAAAATAATCTAGAGTTACCAACAAGCTACCGCTGATATTTCAACAAATATTTTTATAGTCATGGATCTATATACATAATAATTAAATGCTTTTCGGTGGTATGCGCATCACTTAAAAACCGTTGGATCAGTATGACTATTTTTATAGAAAATGTTTCTAGTAGTCCGAGTAAGGTTATAAATAAATTCAAGATCATTACATAACTTTTATTGATATGGTCCTGGAAATAAATAACTGAAGATAGGAACAACGTTTAGATATTATTTTTTGTTCCTTATCCTCGCGGCATGTAAATAACGCAACTGAATGTTGTCAGTTGAAAAATATTTAGAATATTCATTAAAATCTGGAATCTGCATCTAAGCCCAAATTAAAATAAAAATACTGTTGTTTCTTTTAGCGATCTGTCCAACAAATCTAGTAACTTTATTTCTATCTTTTGTCTGCTAATTTTCAAATTGTAAATCAAGACTGTCCGTTATTTAGTGACGAAAAATTCATTCGGTGCTTTATTTTCCGTTGAAAGTAGCAATAAAGTGATCAATTGTTCATTTTTAAATGAATGACAGGCCCATTACACATTTCTAGCATATCAGAGGTGTATTGCCAATACACACATTTCCTCCTGACGTACAAATGTACTCCTCCTCAAACTGACTATGCCGACATACCATTTGTAATTTATTTGGATTGCTAGTAGCTTTTCAGAAATTCACAAAATGAATCACATGCACGTTTATTGAAATTTGTACAGGATAACGTTTGTCGGATCAGCTAGTTCCTCATAACAACAAAATATGCTACTATAAAATCGCTGTTCAGCATGCAAACGCCAGAAAGTAACTAGCCTGATTGATGGAAAAAATCCAAGGGTACATTGAATGATAGCCCTATTGAAACGACTGGGTAAACCAACGAGAGACTAGTTAGACTTGACGACAGATGCTAGGAACTATTACGTCCATCAGACTCTTCGATTAGAGATTCAGTCTTGCATTGGATCTTGAAAATTTTCTTCAACTGCTCACTTCCTTGAGGCCAAAGTCAGATATCCTGCATGGTATGTTTGGTTTGTTTGGATGATTCTGGCTCGGTTTTAAATTAAAGGATTAAATTCCAGGCAAATTTGAATTTACAACAGTATAAATTTGCCAAATTTCAGTTAAGGTTAAAGAGAAATCGCTATAACCGGCGAAGGGAAACCCTAGGAAAACACAGATGAGCACGGAAACATCTATAGACATTTTATTAGATGCTACATATTGTCTACAAATACCGACATGGTTAGAATTGAATCGAAACTTTCGTCAGACGGAGTATTAACTATAACTGCACCAAGAGTGGGCAGCGCAATCGAACATAAGTCTATAACTAAAACTGGCAGACAAGTTTTCACTGGAGACGTTGAAAAACTTATAGAACAGAAATAGAAGACGTAGATGTCAAAGGATTTTTCACAAAGGGAACAATATATTCTCAGAATTGCATAACACGGATGATGCATTTTTAACCGACTTGAAAAAAGAGGTTCTCAATTCGTCTGTATATAGGTTTTTTTATGTGTGTTCAGCGTTTACTCGAAAACGGCTCAAGGAACTCGGATTGTTTAAACTGGATTCTGTTAAGGGGATCCCGAAGAGGTCACATTTTTTTTCAAGGGTAACTTATAACGTTTCTTAGAAAATCGGCAAAACTTTTTAACCGACTTTCTTATTTTACCTTTGGTGGAGGCAACAAATAAAAAAAAGGAAATGTCTCTGTTCCGAACCTGGTTGAAAATATATTAGAATTAAATCAATAAAAAATGTCAGTTAATCAACTTCAAGGAAGAGGTTTTCAATTGGTCTCTATTTGAAGTGTGTCTTCATAAGTTGGAATCAAACAGAAAACTTTCTTATGAGTATATTTAGAGAAAATTCTCCTTAAAAAAATTGCATGGTCTGAAATATATACTGTAATCATTACATGTTACTTTTTCAACTGTTTACGAGGTTTGTCAGCAAATATGAATTAAGCTTTATTTTTAATATCGAAACTTGTTATCAAATATAAGTAATATATCACTACAAATTGTATAATCAGTATTCATGTCACTTTTTCAAATGTACTAGGTTTAACTAAAAATATCAATTTTGCTTACAAGTCAAGTACCTTTATTTTTATAATACCTCAAATTGTTATCTACAAAGTTGAAAACAGCATCCAATTGCGCTATATCACTAAAAATCGTATAATATATTTTTAATGAAAATCCCGATTTATTATAAAATTTAGCGGAATAGAGACTATTAATTGAATGTAGGTAATTCGAATTAAATCAAAATGTCTGGTAATTAACTGACCTAAAAAAGTTGAAGGTTCTCAAATCGTCTGCAATGCAGTGGGTCCACTTAAGTTGGAATATTATGCATAACTTCTTAACACATCTAAATATTTAGAAAACAATATTTTTGGCATTATCGAAAAAGTTAATTAGATTTGAAAACTGCATGCAATTAAGCCATTACATCACTAAACATTATAAAATAATAATTTGGTCAAGTGCGAGTTGGACTCGCATACTTAGGGTTCCGTACCACCTTCAAGATTCGAATATTCCAGTTTCAGACAAGCAGGGAATGAGTGCATTTTCTTATACTTACCCTTATATCTTTTAAAGGAAGCGTTTTAAATTTATAAAAAATATACACTTTGATTTTCCAAACATAGACTTTTTATTTTATCTGCTTTAGGATTCGCTTGATTTTTATCACAATACATATGTATTTAATTTTCTAATTTGCCTCCCAAAAGTAACATTAGAGTTTTATTTTACTAATAAACTTTCAGAAATGCCTTTTATAATCTACTGTCTGAGTTTTGAGGCTCTGTAGCTTGGAAGAAAAACGGCAAAATAGGTCAAAGTTTAAATTATAAATTATTAAATCTGTTATTCAAATTATTTAAAAATATAAATAAAATATATTTTTCAAATTTTAAATAGTGTAGTTTCTAAAGTGGGAATTAAGTCGATGTTTAATATTTTTAATATCTTTTATACAAATGATTTAAAAATATGATATATTTGTAATTCACATAATGAGCTTTTTATCTGATATATTACATGATGCGTTTGAAAATTGAATATTTATTTTCCATTTAATTGTATAATTTGTCCCTAAAATTACTATGGGGGTTTTCTAGTAATTCATTTTCCGTTTAATTCTATTATTTGGCCTCCAAATAAGGTATTTTTTTTTCATATTTTTCCTATAAACAAAAAAAATTAGGTCTTAGAGTTTGGGGAATAACGGGGAGAATGGGTAATTTTTTTAAAATATTTTACAATATATTAAAAATAAAAAAAACATATTTGTACCTATTCGTCATAATGAGCCCTGGGATTTGATATATTACATGAGCCGTTAGAAACAACTATAATTTTTTATTTTCCATTTAATTCTATAATTTGCCCCCCAAAATGAATATTACGGGTTTCTTCTTATTTTTCCAGTAAAGTTCAGGTGAGGGGCTATACTTCCAGTTTTTCAAAATTTTTCAGCTTATGGTTTCGGAGATAAGGGGGTGATTTTTATATTTTTGTTAATATCTTTTAATTAATTTATTTTATAAATATGGAAAAAATATATTTGTTTTCTTCATCATGAGCCCTTTTATTTGATATATAACATGCTGGGTTAGAAACAATTTTAATTTTATATTTTCCATTTAATTCTATAATTTGCCCCCCCAAAAAAATAATAGGGGTTTTTCCTTATTTTTCCAGTAAAGTTCAGGTGAGGGGCTATACCTCCATTGTTTTTTCAAAAATTTCCAGCTTATGGTTTGGGAGATAGGGGGGGATGGGTAACATTTTTTATATTTTTGTTAATATCTTTTAATTAATTTATTTTAAAAATATGAAAAAATATATTTGTTTTCGTCATAATGAGCCCTTTCATTTGATATATAACATGATGGGTTAGAAACAATTTTAATTTTAATTTTCCATTTAATTCTATAATTTGCCCCCCCCCTAAATAAATATTAGGGGTTTCTCCTTAATTTTCCAGTAAAGTTCAGGTGAGGGGCTATACCTCCATTTTTTTTCCCAATTTTCCAGCCTATGGTTTCGGAGATAATGGCGGGGGAATGGGTAAATTTTTTTATATTTTTGTTAATATCTTTTAATTAATTTATTTTAAAATTTTAAAAAATATATATTTGTTTTCGTCGTAATGAGCCCTCTCATTTGATATATAACATGATGGGTTAGAAACAATTTTGATTTTATATTTTCCATTTAATTCTGTAATTGCCCCCCCCCCAAATAAAAAGTAGAGGTTTCTCCTTATTTTTCCAGTAAACTTCAGGTCAGATCCTATAAATCTATTTTTTTTTTCAAAACTTTACGTTTTATAGTTTCGGTAATAAGGGGGGGGAATGGGAAATTTTGGTATATTTTCGTTAATATCTTTTTAAATAATTTTGTTTAAATATGAAAAAAATATATTTGTGTTCCTCAGAATTTTCATTTTTTCATTTGATTACATGATGCGTTTGAAATTTTTTTTATTTTTAAATTTTTATTTAATTCTATAATTTGCCCCCCAAAATTAATATTAATGGTTTCTCCTTAATTTTCCTGTAAAGTTCGGGCAACGCTCTATATTTCCTATTTTTTTCAAAATTTTAGGCTGAGTAGTTTCGGAGATCAGGGGGGGAACGGTCGATTTTTTTAGTTTTTCCCCCCAGAAGTACCCCTAAAATCAAAATTTTTTCTTTTACGATATGTACTCCTGATCAGGTCACCAAACTATACATTGATAACAAATTTCAACCTCTTCCGTCCAGTAGTTTAGGAGAAAATGGCTGTGATGTGACAGAGATATCCTGAGTGATATTATAAGGGTATCCGTATATTGTATATACGGAACCCTAAAAACGACTTCAAAAGAATTTTTTTTTTCAACAACAATTACATACTTTTTCTGAAGTCGGTGCCAAGATAAAGTGCAAAAATAATTTGGGAAGTACATTTATAAGTTGTACTTGCAATTTTGCTATTCAGAAAAATTGTTTACAGTTGCAGAAAAAATATGTTTGGTGTTTAGTTCCTTTTTTTGGTTTTTGTTTTAGTTAAATATATTTATTTGATTACGGAAATCGTACTTTTGTGAGAATTCATTGTAATCTACAATTCCATAACTGTTATGCAGTAGTATAGTAGTGCTTAGTATTATATTTTAAGTTACAAGGTACAGTTTAGTCTAAATGTAGTGTGTCAACTATTCTAAATATAAATGGGATAAAGAGAGCCTTGTGAGGCCTGCCTTGCAATATCATTAAGGATGTTTTTCTAGAAAGATTTATAAAGAAAAAAATTATTTATGATTCTGTGTCAGGTCATTAAAAGTTTTAATTTATTCAAAATAAAGTAATTATTGTTTTTAAAGTGAGTTGAATTTATCAAAGATGTAACTCTTTAAAAGTATTTTTGTCAAATATATATACATACCTAATTTCATCGCCACCAGTGGGTATCCTGATTGTAATTTTCGTTCTAGATGTTATCTGAAGTAGTTTCGTTTCTAATTCCAATCTTAACTTCTCTAAACCTAATAAAAATATATTTCAGTTATATATTTTTTTGCACATTTTCGATATTTTATTAAATGCAATTGTATTGATAGGTGACGCTATATTATTGGCTTCGAATTTATTAATTAAAAGAACATCTTAGACGCTATATTGTTATTTTGCCTGTTCACTTGGGTTTTCTCTACACAGATTTTTTATGCAATAGATACATATAGGAAAATTGTAAATGGAGAATAAAGAGAACTAAAGCAATTTTGAAAAATGGCCCCGATTACTGATTGTTTGTACCGAAATTCTTCCCCATAGATATTCTGAGAGAAAGAGACGTCTAGAATATAATCAACTATCAGTATTTCTGTATATAAATAATGTTATGTATACAGGGTGTCCCACGAAGTTGGGCGGTAACCTGTAACTCAAAAAATATAGATACCAAAATTATGAAAATTTGGCAACATCGGCAAGCCGATAGGCTCTGTGCGACTAAAATATTTTCAAAACTGTGGGTGGCACTTCCGGTTATACCGGAAGTAGACCACAACTTTCTTGTACCAAATAGAACACCCTGTATGTTATTGGATATTTGGATGCTACGTTAAATTCTAGATAAATTTTATTAACCACATGTTATCTCTAAATTTAACCATTGTCAAGATATTTGCATCTTTATGGCAAAAATGACAGATCTAGTCCTGCGGGTAATCGACAATTTTCGCTAAACAACCATCTGTTTTAAAACGTTTTTTTGGCATGTCTTATTGGAAGACTCAAGTCAGCAAACAGCGCTGAAAAAATCACCCCTTTTTCTATAGGGTGTTCATAAAAAAATAGTGAAAATGACATTCACAATATTGCAATATAGTCCGTGGGTTCAATTTAAAATTGTAAAACTAATATTCACTTTCACTTTTTTAGAACTTTATTTACATCGAATATACAACAGCTGATTCAAATATCACAATAACAATTTTACATATAAGCTCTTCGCTCCACCAACTGAACTCGCGATCGTGGCCTGCTTCCTTTATAAAACCAGCGTCGAATTCTCCAGTAAAATCAGTCATCACTCCTACAGGTGCCGAGTCTTTTCGAGAACAATTTTTTATCTCAAAGCGATTGTTGTACTGAAATGAAACAGGGTCGGCTTTGGGTAAATTTCGTAACACTGCTCCCCCCCCTTTAATTCTGATCGTCCCGATCAGAAACATCCCTTCCATGGTAGGGAGCGAGTCGATCTAAATGAACCACCTTCAATTTAGCTTTGGGGTTTCGACGGATCCGGTAGACGACGTCATTAAGCCTCTTGATCACCTCGTATGGACCATCCCAGGCGGGTGTAAGCTTTGGGGATTTAACCTTGCTTCGTTGGGGGTTGTACAGACAGACTTTGTCCCTCTCCTGGAACCCGACTGAATTGGCCTTGAGGTCGTATCGCGTCTTCATCCGGTCACTGGTGGCAAACATCTGGGTTCGGGCTAATTCGTGTATTGCCAGCATGTTATGTCGGAGCTGGTCGCATAATCGTCGATGTCTTGGGGAGGTTCTTCGGGGGAGCCAAATGCCAAATCAGGATAATCGCAGCTCCTTTCCGAATAGGACCCTGGCTGGGGTCAGGCCTGTACTATTATGTACGGCAGAGCGATATGCCAACAGGAATTGGGGAATATGCTCATCCCAATCACGCTGGTTATTGCTGACGACCTTGGATAGGTGTTGTTCCAAGGTCCTGTTGAATCTTTCCACCATTCCGTCTGACTGTGGGTGTAATGGTGTTGTTCTCGTTTTCCTGATCCCCAACATCGTGCAGACCTTCTGGAATACATTCGATTCGAAGTTACGCCCCTGGTCTGAATGTAATTCCATCGGGACGCCAAACCTGCTGAATAGTTGTTCTACTAGCACCGTCGCTACGGTGGTTGCCTCTTGGTTGGGTATCGCATATGCCTCAGGCCATTTGCTGAAGTAATCCATTGCGACCAGAATGTATTTGTTCCCCTTCTCAGACTCGGGAAACGGATCGGCGACATCGATGGCAATTCTTTCAAATGGGCATCGGCATTATTGTCGTATTGCTGTAATTTCTCCATCCATCTGGCCAGTTGTCCTTCCGGTGTCTTCATGTCCACAAGCCATTTGAGTGCGGCATGATCTGTTCGGATTAAGAAATGACGACCATAGAGGTATTTGTGGAAATGGTCTACAGCCCTTATTATTGCAAGAAATTATTTTCTGGTGACGCAATAATTTCTTTCCGGTTTCGAGAATCCACGGCTGTAATACTCGATCACCCTCTCTTCACCATCTTGCACCTGGGATAGGGCGGCCCCCAAACACTTCTTCGGATTGAGTCTCAGGTTGGCGTTATTAATTCTGGAGAATACTTCGCCCAGGTTCTTCAGATGGTCGTCGAATGTCTTGTCCATGACTAGAATGACGTCGAGGAATACTAAGCACGTCCTCCATGTTAACCCGCTCAGTACATACTCCATTAGCCTCTCAAATGTAGCGGGTGCATTACATAACCCAAAGGGCATGACCGTGAACTGAAACAGCCCTTTACTGGTGGAGAACGCTGTCTTCTCTCTGTCGTTTGCGTGTAGACCAACCTGCCAATATCCACTTTTTAGCTCTAGTGTGGAGAACCAACGGGGGCCTGCTAGTGTGGTCAAGGTGTCATCGATTCGGGGTAGTGGATAGCTGTCTTTCTTCGTGACATCATTCAACTTTCTGTAATCCACACAAAATCGGGTGGTTCCATCCTTCGTTTTAACTAGCACGACGGGAGCAGACCATGGGCTGATGGATGGCGCAATAACTCCATTTTGTAACATGGACTCGATGTTTTCCTCGACTGCCTGTTGTTGCCCCAATGGTAGTCGTCTAGGTGGTATTCTGATGGGTTGAGCCTTTCCGGTATCTATTCGATGCTGGAGATGTTGGTGCGACCGGTGGTTCCATCTTGACTGTTAAAAATTTGCCAGTGCTTTATGATAAATTGCTTGGCTTTCTTCTGGTTCTCTGGTGCCAGGTGTGTCAAATGGTCAGCAAACTGCTGTAGGAACTCTTTACTGGGCCCTGTCTCCTTCACCGACGTCTGGTACTCTTCTTCGCAATTGATGATGGTCTCTACTGGCTCGAAACAAGCTATCTCTTGACCATTGGCAATTCTGATGTCGTTGTTGGACAAATTCAGGACTCTGATTGGTATATCTCGTCCGGTTTTAATTATAGCCCGTCCAACTAAGTAGTCATGAGCTGAGTGTACGGGCTCCACCATTCCAACGCAGCTCCCAGGATTGCTGTCTAGCTGCCCATGAATAATCTGTTCCGTTCGACCGGGAATTCTAGCTGAAAACTTTGCCACAATTTTTATGGAGGTGACTGAACTGTTGACGGGCCGTGTCAATACAAATTCCTCATTTAGGAACCGAAGAACATCATATCTCGGGTCGAACACAAATCCATGCTGGCTAATTAGGTCCATTCCCAGTATAAAATCGTCCTCAATATTCGCTACCAGGACCCTATGCTGGATCATGTTGTCCCCTATCTGTAGCACGACATCTGCCTCACCCTGTATCGACATGGACTCGCCGGTGACTGTTCTGAGCTGGATGTTATTGGTAACTGGCCGAATTTCTGATGCTCTCAAAACCCTGGACTTGGCAATGGACACAGCGGCGCCGGTGTCGATGGTGATGGTAACTGCTCGCCCATTGATGGTGCCTCTGATGACTAGGCTGCCGCTATCTCGGCAAAATCCCCGGATGGATAACGTTTTGGGGGCTGGTGGAGGGTCAGTCAGCGAAAACGTTTTCGCAGGCACTAAATGTTTTAGGTGGTTTCCGGGAATTCATCCGCGTAGTTGATAACTGATCCCTGCCTGGATCGCTTCTAGTCACTCGAATACTGTATTCGAGTAACTAGAAGCGAAAGCAGAAGGCTACGAGGGCAGATGTGACTCTGCCGAAACGTCGTCATCTTACCATTGATCCCGGATACACAGTGTAGACACCTCTCACTGATGCAGCTAAAGGATAAGTGTACTACTACTACAGGCAAGCGTTCCGGTCTATGTGAGTCTCCACCCTTACCCACATTTCAGTATGGGCATAGATACCAAAACCCTATCACATACAAAAACTCGCACCAATCTGCCTAGCAAGTTTGGTGTTAAATACTAATCTTATCCTAAGTCCCACGTGGTCTCAGATTCCCTGACCAAGGTAGCGACCAGAGAGAAAAGCAGAATGGAGTGTTCGGAATCATTTGGTTGGAGAAGAGGCTGTCGAAACTGTAATCATATGAACATTGATAACTGAAAATCGTCTCTAATTTACGAATTAGAAGAACTCAGGAAGACATAAGAGACAAAAATGTATAACACCATACAT
The DNA here is from genome assembly GCA_034190945.1 of Octodonta nipae. Taxonomy (NCBI): domain Eukaryota; kingdom Metazoa; phylum Arthropoda; class Insecta; order Coleoptera; family Chrysomelidae; genus Octodonta; species Octodonta nipae. The sequence goes on along the minus strand of CM067216.1, from coordinate 85,268,367 downwards.
TAGAGAATTACAAGACAAAATACTAGCTTATACAGCAAAATGGTATAGTGATTTAGATGAAGAACTGGAACGATTTTATATTAAAATATTAGACAACATAAACTAATATAGTACTACCCACATGTCGCAGGTAATGGGATACTTCAATTCCTACATTAGGGAAAAAATGAAGAATATGTACGGAACTACAGCTGTGACGAAAGAAATTAAAGAAGTTTGGTTTTAGACTTTTCTATAATACACTATCTATACGAAAATAAATTCTTCTCTCCAAAAAACAACAAAGAAATATGAGGTCGGTCAGAGATAAAAACAAAAATCGAGATCGAACCAAAAAATCTTAAATGGATTCAATATTAAATACTGACCACAGGCTATTAAGAGCAAACATTTCACCAGTAACAAAAAGGGAAAAAAGGCCTTTGAGAAAACAAATAACAAAACTTGAAATAGAGAAACTGAAACGGAATGCATCGGAATATGGAAAAAAGCTAGACAAATAACTGAATTGCAAATGAAATGCAGCAAGCTGGAGAGAAATTTGCTATAATGAATAACTTGTAAGTTGGAAAAACTAAGTTAACATACTAAAAACAAAATATTCAAAACACAGCAACTATTTAAAGGAAAGAAATATGTGACATTTGAACAATAAGACCTGAAGACAATGCATCAGCAAAATTATTTATAAATGCTTTTTAGATGATGCCTTCAAAAAATTAAACTGACAAATAAATGGAAGAAGCCTAAATAGTCTGAGGTTTTCTGAAGATATCACTCTCATCGTAGACACCACCGCACAATTGCAAATAATGTTAATCCGCAACGGGTACGCACCCGTATCACATACCGGCACAGATTTTCAAATATGATTCCTAGGTTTGAGAAAGTCACCCCACCTTTACCGATCTCATTATCTTACCATTGTTATATTCTGATAAAACTATTAAGATTTCGGCGATTAAACTACAAATTACATTCATCACTGTATCCTGATGATCCCGGTTTTCAGGAAAAGAAAAAACAATTTATGGATGAAAAGTATGAAAGGTTTAGCAATGTTGGTGTGAAGTTTTTGTTGTGAGTAGTGAGCATGAAAATTAATATGAAAAATTGGAAAATGAAGCTGATATTATATGAAGTCTGTAGAAAAAAATTCAGCCTCCAATCAGAAATCTAACAATGGAATGTAAAGCACCGGCGAGGAGAAATATTACTGGGGGTGCTAGAAAAAAATCCAACTAAATGGAAATTGTTTAAACAATTAAAACAATAATTTTATATACTAATTATAATAATTATAGCTCACAAACACCACAAGTTACTGGGGTGATAAATAAAAATGAATATAACTATAGATCATCTAATTTTTATTTAACACTTTTCAGAATACAGTTATTTACCATAACCAATACTTAAAAAAAACGCATTAGTTATTTTTGAAAAGAAGATATAACTTAATATATATATATATATATATATATATATATATATATATATATATATATATATTCTAAATGTACGTTTAATAATTGAATTTTTTGTTGAGCGTGTTATAATAATTTGTATTTATCTTAAATTAAGAAATGATTTTATTTATTTCCCTATTAACATATTTTGTTAAGGATTGTTAGAATATTTTTTGTTTGATGGTATCTCATACGGGCGGGTTGTCTAAGTGATTAAATCGGAATATACTATTAAGTCATATGAGTATCAAATTCTTAGAATGAAAATAAATATGAAACCAAGAACTGGAAGAAGTGGGCAATTAGGTTTATTTAGGACATACAATAAAAACTGGAAGACAAAATCAAAAATCATAAATTTACAGAAGACAAAGACTAACTTAGGCTGCCTCAGGAAAATTATAAGGAACATTAAATAATAAAAGAATGCTGATGCATCTGCATTCTAGACTATTCGATCACAATGTGTCCTACTTGTTTTGGCATAACATTTAAGATAACAGAACAAACACCTGGATAAGAAACAACAAAAATTAATTCCGTGAGCCAAGAAATAATAGTGTAATTAAAATAGAATATGCAGGTTACATAGCAAGTGATAATGATGAAAACAACCACAACAATCCAGAATGTAGGCTCTATTTGGAGAAGAGGCTCAGAGGACACACCCCAAAGAGATGGATATAACGAAGTCTGCCGGAGTGAAGTGGATCAGTGAGACACAAGTCAAATGGAAAAGAATGAGGGAGGCCCGATGCGAGAAAAGTGTATTACCGCTTAGGTGCAACAATATTGAGATTGTCAATTTTTAGTTTCAACTTTTCCAAAAAATTTTACAGATTAGTTCATTGAGAACTATAAAATAAAATTATTTCATATAAATTTCTCAAATATGTATATGGAACAATAAGTAGTCATGATAATACTCTACTTGTTTTCTTACTTTTACTGACGAAGTTGGTGAGGAGGCATTTTAAAAATTAAATAAGAAAACAAAATAATGACGTTTCCAAAACATAGTTCACAATTTAAATGAATATAGTCTTTTTACATTACATATTGTCTATCAATTGTTTTGTTAGTTTAATCTAAATGCCAAGTTCTTTAATGAAATCCTAAAAGTTATAAAGAAATCTTATATCATTTAGGGGAACAGAATTATGTGTTTATTGTTGCTCAAAGGGGGTCTAAACTCTTTAATATTATGCTTCTGTAATACATGAACATCCCCTCAAATGATTTACTGACAAAAAGTATTGTTTTAGAACTGAAAGATAAGCTTATCTTTTGAAAACAGCAGTGTAATTATTTATGGTTAATATAAAATTATATAGTGAACTCTTACCTGTTCCAGTTTTAGCAGAGACTGCCATTAAATCTGGAAGATTGTTTTGTGTCAAATCACACTTGTTTCCAACATTAATTAATTTATGGTTAATGTCATTGTCAAGTTCTGAATCTTTTGAAACCTGTTCAATAGTCTGGAGTACATGGTTCCTTTTATAATCAAAACATGAGCTGGACAAATCTTCAACATGTAAAATGATATCCTAGTAATTAAAGTAAGAATTACAATTCTATTAAAAAATATAATTTTGTGACAGAATTTATTGAAAAGATGTGATGTGATGCCACCACTTGGTTAATGAGTTTCACCAAATTGAACAATGAAATTTTAGAAAATGAATTCAGTTCAGACCTGGAAAACATAAAATAATGAAAGATTAGCTGATTTTCATTACAGATATGAAAGATTTGGTTAAAGGTGTGTTGGACTCACATGCTAAGGGTTTTATACTATTTATTTTTATAATCTAAAATTCACCTAGGTTTTCTTGTAATTGTTTACTAATTATGTTCGATTTTAATTTATGCTTATTTGTCTGGGAAATAAAGGAGGGAATGAATTTGTATGTATGGGTTTCACATAATTTTCACTTCATTTTTCTTTACACTATTTTTTTAATTGTAGACTCAGTAGTTCTTTACATAAAGGAGGAATGCGATTTTCAGCATATTATTTTAAAAAAATCACATTACAGAAAAATGTACATTTGAATTTCTCATGAGGAGCATTTTTATTTAATGCACAATGCACTTCATTTACTAATTGGTCTCCTAAAATTTACATTAGGATTTAGCTTTATTTTTCCAATAAACTTTGAGTGAAGCTCTTTTTCAAAATTTTATGTTGAGTTGATTCAAGAGATAAATCAATCAAGTTTTGTATGTTTTCCTTAAAATATTTTTAGTAAATTATATTAAAATTATAAAAAAATATATATGTATTAGTATTTGTCATGATGAGCCCTTTCATTTTATAGATGAAGTATATAAAAACAAAAATTATCTTATTTAATCTGCTTAACTGCCCATAATTTAAAAAAGGTATAAGGGTTTCCCTTTAATGATGGTACAGAACCCTAAAAATTACATACATTATGGAAATATATCAACCATTAGCAGAAGATAATAGGTAGGGGAAAGTTTATTGTAATTTTCAGACATGTGTCTAAGACTCAAAGAAGTTGAAAGAGAGACAGACACATATGTTCTCACAAATATGATTTAGCCCTCCAGATCCTGCTAGGACAATCATAGTATTCCATATACCTATGCACTTATTTCACGGGCGGATCCAAGGGGGAGGGCGCGATAGGAGCGATCGCCCCCACCGAGAGCCTCAAAGTTAGTAAATTTAATATTAAAATGAGGTAATTTTAACTCCAAGAGTCTAGAAGAAAGTAACTTCTATGGGTTTAACCCTCAGAATGACTATGTTTAATGTCATAATCCAAGAAATCTGGGTTTAAAATTTTATTTAGGTAAATTTAGTACGGATCGCCCCCCCTGAAGCATGAAATCGCCCCCGGTAGGGATGGGCGTTGAATAAGTTCTTTTAAACTGTTTATTTCGCACCAACGGATCGACTAGTTTATAGTCGACTCTTGAACGATATTTGTGCACCGTCGCGTCTCTATTACCGTCGACTGTAAGGTCTTATTGTTTATCAACAGGCCAGTCAACACAACGAATGAACTAGCCAAACCAACGATGTGGGAAATAAAAAATTTAAATGCTCTTACATTGAGAATAAATATGTATTTCTATTCCTATAATTAACCAAATTTTTCTAAAATCCGGGTGTATAATCAAAGGAGATCAAGATTATTGATTACTATAGTAAATTTCTATTAAAATGGATTCATAAATTAAATGTCAATAGTAATATCGCAAATGTATTGTCTTTTTTCTGTTTGTTGTTTAACCATTAAAATAGGAATGATCTGGTTTAATATGTGATGTGTACAAGTTCAGTTGTGGACGTTCTTTTGTCGACGGTCGAAACTAGTCGAACCTTAAACTGTTTTATTAACAATCTATCATCGACGATAAATGGTCTAGTTTCGTTGACTGTAAAAGCGTGTGAACGACCCATCACTACCCCCCCAGAAGCATGTGTCTGGATCTGCCCCTGACTTACTTGAACAGTTTTTGAGAAATTACCATAAAATTGCAACATTCAGTGGTTATAGCCCCAAAACACTTAATATATAACATTATTTGTTTCTCCTTTCCCAATATCTCCAAGTTTTCCCTATTCTCTAGGATGTTTTTTCCACAAACTACTTATATTGAGCAAGAATAATTTTTTAGCTTGTCCCTTTATCAAATTGTGATAAACAGATTGGTACCTAACATATTACTACTTATGACCAATCAAGAAGTTGGTCTACTTAAGTATTAAAGATTCATTATAAAGTACCCTAAAAATGATTATACTGGGTTTAGAATTTGAATGCAATTATATACTCTATGTAATAAATGAGAAATTACATAATTTTAATGCTAAAATAAATACAGTTGAAATCAATTTTAAAACCACTTACTGCCAACAGAGCATCCTCTAATGTTGCTACAAAACATTCTATCAGATTTGTTGGAATATCAGATATGAAGCCTACTGTATCCAGAAATAGCACCCTTAAGCCAGATGGCATCATGCCTTCATGGACTGTTACATCTAATGTAGCAAACAGTTGATTCCTTGGTTGTAATTTTTCTTCACCAGTTAATGCTTTAATTAAGGATGTTTTCCCACAATTTGTGTAGCCAACTACAGCAACAACAGGATATTCCAATGATTTTCTTTTATTTCTGAGCAACTTTCTCTGACTTCTTACTTCTGATATTGCATGTTTTAACTTCTGCTCCCTTTTCTGAAAAATGAGCTTTAATGTTTCTGGGTCATGTGCAACAAATAGGGTATTTTGTTGAGCTTTCGTTTGAATAAAGTATAATTCTGCCAGAGCAACTTGTAGCTTAGCATGTTTGCTTGTGGCATGCATTTTTAATATTTGTATCACAATTTTATAACGATCTAATATTGGCACATGGAAATTCTCATAAAGTATAGCTGCTGTTACTTTTTTAATACTACTTTGGTTGATAAATACAGCTGTTATATTGCTATTTATTTTGATCATTTGTGATAATTTTTCCATATTACCTGTACGAAACATTGTTTTCTTTTCTAATGATTCCAATGGAACTGCAATGGTGCCCTCAACATTCCATGAAGGTAAAGTTTTTATAAGTGCAATGGCTTCTTCTAGTTGCTCCTCTGGAGTTATAGGAAGCTTTTTTGGTCCCCATTTTACAAATGGTTGTATTATAAAACAATTATGTATTTCTTTTAGATCAAAGCAACCTTTAGCAATATCATTGTAATCCCTATAACAGAAATTATAGTTTTGACCAATAGAATAATTTACTGTTAGAATACTAACTCATCTGATGTTAGGAATTCAGTAACTTCAATATTAGAAAGTTCAGTTGAGTTGTAGCAAACTGAGTTATATGAAACCAAAGGATTCATACAATTCTTAATTTTGAAATAACTGCTTCTTATACGCCCAAGGCATAACATTGTCTGATTTATCATGTTTAATATAATTCAGTCAATTATATTTATGAAAGAACAAAACATTTCATGACAAAAATTTACATTTACACGCATTTATATCAAAAAATATAAAAATTCAAATATTAATGGTTAGCTTCTCTATTGTATGATCTGTGGTTTGTATGATCTGTGATATGTGGGTTAGCTTTAAATTCAATGGGTGAGTTCAGCAGATACAAACTGTTGTTAAACGTTTCATGTTTTGTGCTGCACGTTTCATGTTTTGTGCAGCACAAAACATGAAACGTAAGCAAACGTTGACAACAGTTTGTATCTGCTGAACGCACCCATTGGCTGTTTTCCAGTTAGCAGAGCACAAGTGATTTTGTGCCGCACAGTGCAGCAATTTTTAGGACGTTAATTCGAACATGGTTGTTTTAAAACCAACCGGTAGAGTACACTGATCACCATAAGGTTAAAAGTGTATTACTCATAGGTTATCAATTGACGTTTATGTGTACGTAAATTATTTACAGAATAATTCAGTAATGGCTGTTTTCTAATTATTAGAACTCAAAGTCTTTTTGTGTCGCCCTGTACGGTAATTTTCGGGCGTTATTTGGAACATACTTCATGTTTTATGATAAAGTTTTATGTTTACTTGGTAAACCTACATAAAACATCCCAAAGGCACAGTTATTTCTTGTGCTCATTTGTGCGAGCTAGTGCTGTAATAGGAACACTCAGTGCTAGCACTGTGCCGCACTGTGCTCAATTGTGCGCTACTTGGAAAACAGGGATATATTCACCTTTCACCTATAGAGGATTAACGAGATACCCCAAATTGAAATATTTTTATGTTGCATTCAGTCGCAGTAAGGCGCTGTTGCTGTTGTAAATTTGCGATTGACATTTGTCACAGAGCACGGATGCAAATTGATCATAAACCCTGTTTTCCAATTAGCGCACAATTGAGCACAGTGCGGCACAGTGCTAGCACTGAGTGTTTCAATTACAGCACTAGCTCGCACAAATGAGCACAAGAAATAACTGTGCCTTTGGGATGTTTTATGTAGGTTTACCAAGTAAACATAAAACTTTATCATAAAACATGAAGTATGTTCCAATTAACGCCCGAAAATTACGATACAGGGCGACAGAAAAACACTTTGTGCTCTAGTAATTAGAAAACAACCATTATTGAATTATTCTGTAAATAATTTACGTACACATAAACGTCAATTGATAACCTATGAGTAATACACTTTTAACCTTATGGTGATCAGTGTACTCTACCGGTTGGTTTTAAAACAACCATGTTCCAATTAACGTCCTAAAAATTGCCGCACTGTGCGGCACAAAATCACTTGTGCTCTGCTAACTGGAAAACAGCCAACATTATGTAGGTATATATGTAAATACTGATAATATAATAATAATTTAATGTTTCTCCCTATATCAAGTGCTGTTTCGAAAGATGAATCTGCCCTTCAACACTCAGAACTAAGGCTCGTTGACAATAAAATAACTTTCATTATATTAATTTTCATAATTAACGCAAACAAATGCTCTCTAAATTTGGCATAATTTGAACTGAAAATCATCGTTAGAATATTTCTGCTTGCCAGCTTCCAGCTGTATTTTCAGAATTCATTCATTCATCCTAGCATTCTCTCACATGAGATGGATTCGATTTTTCAATCATATTAATGTTCGGGCGTTAATTGGAACATACTTCATGTTTTATGATAAAGTTTTATGTTTACTTGGTAAACCTACATAAAACATCCCAAAGGCACAGTTATTTCTTGTGCTCATTTGTGCGAGCTAGTGCTGTAATTGAAACACTCAGTGCTAGCACTGTGCCGCACTGTGCTCAATTGTGCGCTAATTGGAAAACAGGGGTTACTTCCAATTTACACACCATTTTGTTTCAGTTACCAATGATGATGATCTTGCTGTAGCAAGTACCACGCAAGTACTAGTATAGCCAGTGTTGCCAACAGTTACACTCGCTCGCCACTAGAATCAACTTCTAAAACCACCAGAAAACCACTAACAAAAAACCCCCCTATTCTCATAATCGCTAAATTTTCCACTAAGTACATTTTTTGCGAAAGAAAGCAGTAAGTATATAAGTAATTAGTTTCCGTTATTATTACATAATTTGAAATAAAATTACGATTTTTTGAAAACTAACAAATAAGAATTTATTAAACGGATGAGGGATATAAGATCTAAGAATTAAGTAGTGAACTTGCGTCTTGGAACTTTTTACCTTAAAATAAAAATATACAAAAACTAGTACAATGATATAGTTACGATAGGGAGAATGGGAGTTGCCCAATCACAATAATAATTTGGCTACACAGCGGTAACAATATTAAATTTTACCCTTAAAGTACAATTAAATATTTAGGTAAATATAACGCCCTGAAAGAACGATAATCCCTATAGGTCCAGCTTGAGTTTTGCTCATCCTTTGTCAAAGTGATGATATCGACATCATTCCCAAATTACAAGTTCAAAGGAAGCTGTACCTAACTAAATAAATTTTATAACAGAGTTTAGAAATATAATAAAACTATTTAATAAATCTTTTCTAATACTCATTACAAAACATGCAAATATTGTGTTTAGTAAAGCCTAAAAGCATTATTAAATAGCCTATCCAATAAATGTAAATACTCCTGAAATTAAGTGTGAAGTAAAAATATATATGTTTTCGAAGCGTGTAAGTCCCTTAGTGGTTAACTGTGATCGCTCGCCTTTTCAGTACATAAAAATGAATTATAATGGTAAACCACTAGAAAAATCCACTACCCGCTAAAAGCAATATTTCGCCATAAAGAAGTAAAGAAGTCACCTATAGAGGATTAACGAGATACCCCAAGTTGAAATACTTTTATGTTACACTCAGTCGCAGTAAGGCGCTGTTGCTGTTTTAAATTTGCGATTGACATTTGTCACAGAGCACGGATGCAAATTGATAGTTCTGTGCAGATTCGCAAATTCCACATGACATTTCACTTTCCTTTTATGTGTCAGTGTCAGCTATATTAATTATTTTGAAAAATACTGCTGGAAGGTGGTAAGCAGAAATATTCGCACGATGATTTTGAGTTCAAATTATGCCAAATTAGAGAACATTTGTTTGAGTTAGTATGAAAATTACTATAATGAAAGTTTTTTTATTGTCAGCGAGTCTTTGTTCTGAGTGTTGTAGGGCAGGTTCATGTTTCGAAACAGCACTTGATATAGGTAGAAACATTAAATTATTATTATATTATCAGTATTTACATGTATACCTACATAATGTTACTTCCAATTTACACACCATTTTGTTTCAGTTACCAATGATGAAGATGATCTTGCTGTAGCAAGTACTAGTACTAGTGGTTATATTCAATCCGAACCTACAAGTGGTAGAGCTACAATAACAAGAATATCAATGTTAGAGGATGGTAAGCATAAAATATGCATTATCAGTATTTGCATGTTTACATAATGTTACCTCAAATTTACACACCATTTTGTTTCAGCAACTAAGATGAAGATGATCTTGCTGTAGCAAGTACTAGTGGTTATATTCAGTCTGAACCTAAAAGTATTGCAGCTACAAGTACAAGAATATCAATCGTTTCAGGCAAAGCTGACAAATTGCAGACATTTCTAAAATATAAGGATATAACACATGTTGGTTAAAAAGTTTCAACTCAGAAAATCAAAGTATTCCAAACAAAAATAAGTACTAATATTTTTTTATAGGGTTTTCCCTGATATAATGAATTTTATATTCTTTCCAAATCAGTAGATTGGACTTCAAACTATTCACTTCAAATGCTCATAAAATGGTACTGTTTAACAATGATACATTTTACAACTATAGTAGCCCAATTATTTGATCAGTACCAAGTATTGTGATATAAATTATTTCAGCAGATATGTCTGGTATAAATTTCTACACATTTTTTGTATTATGCAGGTTGTTTACTTGATTTCTAAAACTCCGAAAAGGTCTTAAGCTGTCTGTACTGCTGAATACAGTATATAAATATCAGTTTAAATTGTATTGTTTGGGGTATGACTAACTCAATTATACATAACTTTACTATGTTCTTTGTTGCATTTTAAGGAGTATAATTTGACTTCATATAAAACCTGTATAGATTTAGTTTGTACAATTAAAAAAAAATTAAAAGTACATTTTGTTTAAATTGATGTGAACCCTTGTATATTCTTATTCATGCTTGTATTATGAAAAATGCATTGTTTATATAGGTGTTGTATGACATTTCCATTTAGTATTTCCAATAATGAAAATATATTTTTCTTATTTTCATATTGGAAATGCTAAATAGAAATCTCATATGACATTTATGTCAAAACCAATTACGAGTATAATATTGAGTAGGTATTTCAGTTTCCTGTAATTTTTGTTTTGTTACGTATCCAGTCGCTAGAAGGCGCGCAAAACTTTCGTCCAACGTTTAACATGGGCGTTTGTCCTCTATAGGTGACTTCTTTATGTATTTCGCCACTAAAAGGAGGGTCGAAACCACCAGTTTTAGTCGAAATTCCACTAAGTTGGCAACACTGAGTATAGCCCGTCTAATTAAGAAAGACGATGACGTCAGAGGTCCAAACTTGACAGCGTTGTCGATGACCTTTTTTTCTGAAATTAAAAGAAATTCAATACAGAGTGTTCGACTACAATATTCTTTAATAAATAATTTATGTATTGTTTAAAAGTTCAATTAATAAGATTTAACATATATAATTGTTTTACTTCCTTCATTGGTATCCGCAAAAAATATCCATGAAATCCAGTCAATAAATTAACGAAATTTACTTCGCTTCTCTGGTGATATTCTCCAAACATTTAATATTTTTCATCGTGAAACCACACAATTGTATGATTTGTGAAAAATTTTATAATCACAGATCATACAGACACAATTTATAACTTCTTTTTGTATGATCTGTGTTCATCATTCATAACCTTACTTCGGAATTTAGCTTTAGCATATAATTATCATATAATATATATTTGGTTACGTACGATATTTGTCTATTGAAATGAGTCCTTGTGCCTAATTAATGAAAGTAGTAATTGATGTATATGTTAGAAATTTAAAAGCAGCGAAAAGGGCGGGTAGAGAAGATTTTATATTTGAATCTTACCAAATGTGATTTCTTAAAAATGGGGGAGCCCACATTTAATTCTCCATTAGAACATTTTCTTCAGTATCTGCTATGGTGAAATTGTAAATACCATGATTTTTGACAACTGGAGAGGGATACTAAAGTATAATGTATTCGTTTATTGTAGCTGAATAAACAATTTCTAGATTTCAAATGTGAAAGGAACACTTTTTGAAGGTGCAGTCCATAGTTTTATCACATATATGTGTAGTAAATACATGTTGTTTGTTGATTTTAGGTAACAACTGTTGCTCAAGATTTTTAAAATTGCTAGAACAACTCTGACTCTGAATATATTATTGGTGCATTAGATGGAAAGCATTTTGTTTTTGATGCTCCTAAATCAGCACAATCACTTTATTTTAACATTAAAAGTGCATCAAGTGGTGGAGTATTTGCTAAAGTTCATTGCGTCAGACATTATACAGCCTAACAAATCCCATTAGATATACCAGAAGGTAAGGGTTTACCTGGTGGAAATATAATACTATATCTCATGGTAGATAGGGTCTTTCCACCTTCCAGAGAGGATACTAAAACCATATCCATTGAGTAAAAAAACTCACAAACAAGATTTTTTAACTGTAGGATAAAAAGAGTAAAAGGTTATAGAAATTCAATTTGGAATATTTGTCAATCGATGCAGTCCAGCTGCTGTTTTACACAACTTTTTGAGAAACATTTGAAGTGGACAGTGTGAGAACTAAAGTGACAGTGAACAAACTCAATCAACAGATCACTGGAAAAACTTTTTAATTCTGAATATGATTAGAAAAGTATTTGATTTTATGACAGATTTGTAAATGAAGTTAGAATATAAATATAGAATTTTTACTATGAAGTATTGGTTCATTTGGAAATGTGTGGAAGTAGTAGAGTAGGTCCCAAAACTCAAATCTTTAAAATGGTTTTATTCTCAAAAAATGTGTTTGTTGTTGACAACCTTACTGTATAAAACCATTTTAAAAATTTGTGAGTTTTCAGACTTACTCTACTACTTCCACACCATTTATATAATTTTTATTTAATGCCTATACTGCAATTATGGTTGGCACCTGTACTTTATAATACTTTCAACACAATAAAGTACATGAAAATACTTTATCTGTTTCGATTTTGAGACTCTAATTCTTTTTTATGACACCAAGAAGTCCTTCAAATCTATGCTCATTTTTCCCACTCAGTTGGGTGAAAACAAGATTTACAGAAACTTAATATTAATATGGATGTTCTCTAAGAATTTTTTTCATTAAAAGAGATAAATCCACTAATTCATTCTAAAGATTATTGAATTAAGTAATGTACAGAAGTTGCAGCATTTTTTAAGAGCTAATGATTTTATAAATCTATATAAAATAGTGTAATTTCTGCTGTGATAATGAAACAGCTTTGTGAGCAAGATTACTTACTTAACTAAGTATGAATATGATTTACACTTCAGAACCTAATTGCATTAATTCTGAAACTTACTTACTTATTTTTGCAAGGACTGTTGAAATGAATTATAAAAACATTTTATGTTTTATCATTATACAGTGTAATTTGTGGAAACTTATAAATTATAACTGAATATGTTGAACTAACTAACATATTGAACAAATCATTTTATTATTAATCAACATAAGTACTTTTTGGTAGAAATTAAAACATTTTTATAGTCACATTTCAAATATGGATCAATACACTTAAAACAGAATCTACCCTAAAAAATTGGTAGCTTTGTTTAAATTGGTTTTTACTTCCTCACAATAATGCCCAAATTGTTATATTAGTTTAAGACATAAAAACACATCAATTCACAAATTTTATTTACATTTCAATTTTTATAAAGTATGTCCAACACATTTGAATCACCTTAAACATTACAGCTTTCTGAAAATATAAAAAATGTCAATAAAAATAATGTAAAGATGTTGCTGCATTCAAATTGTTCTCTTTTTGTCAGCAACATCATGTTTTTTGTGTTTCCACACACCTAAAAAATTGTAGTTGCCTAAATTTTTCCTTCATTGACAAAATATCAATAGTCTAAAAGAATAATTAAATGACCAACATTTGTTGAGATTTTATCAGCCCTAGAAGAATGTTAGACCCTCTCAAGAAATAAGTATTTGAACAATGTGTTCTATAATACCAATAATGGAATAAGGTTGTGAAACCTGGATTATGAAGACAGAAATTTTATAAAAACTTCAAGTTACATCAAGGTATGGAGAGATGCATGATTGGAATAACAAGAGACCAAAAGCGAATGAGGATGATAAGGAGCAGGTACAAAGTAACAGATGTTATCTACAGAGTAAAATCCCTAAAATGGCAATGTGGACATTAGCATGACAAGGAGGTAATAGATGGAGAACAAAAATTACTGTGATATCCCCAGGGGTGTAAATAGGCCAAGGAAGGGTCCCTAATATAAGACAGGTAGATATCTGAAAAATAACCGGCATAACTCAGTCCCAAAAACCTATGAAAGAAAGCAGAAATAAATATGTAAGGGAGACTACACTAGATATACTAGTAGAATCAGTATACCATCTCTTTAAAATCAAAAATTCATTTGAAATAGTAAGAAGATTGATTAAACCAGGGTTGTGATAGATGCTTGTTTAAAGAAACAACAGATCAAAACCAAATAAGTTCATCTATGGTAGCTTAAGCACTTTTGATGTTAACAACATATGCCAAATACTTTAACATAATGCAAAATGTTACGTAATAGAGATTAAAAAATATAGAGGGTAATTTATTTCTACCTAAGATCTATGAGATGCATTCCCAACACAATTAAACTAGTTCTAAATGAAATAATACAGAATTGTAATCAAATAACTAGCTCCAATTTTGAAAAAAAAAACAGTTGTTTGAGGTTACATAAGAAGTTTATTGACATTAGTTCGTTTCGCTATTTATGGTCACCTCACTGACCTACATAATATATATAAAATTGCTTATGCTATAACTTGATATTGTGATGATGCAGTATTCGCTTATTTTTCAGCTACGTAATTTAATATTGTTTAATCATCTTGTGCATATTGTATTGTTATTCTCAAGTTATTCTGATATGAACATTCAACTAGTTAAGACGTATTTTGTATCTTCAATTATATTCAATTATTTTAAACTTTGAAAGTAGAAAGACTTTGTTCTTAGTAGAAAATAAAGTTTTTTAAAAACTAAATATTTGTGCAAACAAATATAAGTGGCGCAGTCCTTCAGATTTCGTTTTTGGGGCACGAAAACGAAAATTTCGGCGAATTCACAGAGAATCCCGCAGCTCCAACCACGAAGAAACCACGCAACCAGGGCAGGCAGAAGCTGAGTACAGTATCCATTGTGGACAACTACTTTGCAGATCCAGGCCAGACAAACAAGGCGTAGATGTTTTGGTAAGTTTTCAAAAGTTCATGTCAGAATCCTCACCTATTTCATCCACACGGGAAAATAATAGTGAGTTTAGCGAATTAGATAAAGACATTTCACAATATTTCAATAAATTTTGTCGTATTTCTAATAAAGAGAATAAAATAAAAATGTCAGTACCAGTATTAGACATAAAAAATTTGTCAATAATACCATCATTCAATGGTAATCCAAACAAATTACATAGATTTATAAAAGCTTCCGAATCCATATTAACCCATTACTATGATAGGCAGGACACTGCTAGTTTTCAAAATACATTGTTGTTAAATGGTATCCTAAATAAATTAGAAGGAAGAGCTGAAGAAGTTGTGGGCATTACAGGTGCCACAAGTTGGGTAGACATTAAGAACACTCTGATAACTAATTTTGGAGATCAGCGTGACGAAAATTGTTTAAACCTAGATTTAGTAAACATGAAACAAAAAAATAATGAAACTCCAAATCAATTCCATGAACGAATAATTCATTTATTAAACACCATATGTAACTATATCGATTTACATAGTCCAAACGATCATGAAAAATTATTCAAAAGGGACTTCTTTACTAAACAAGCCCTTAAATCATTTTTATCAGGGTTACGTGAACCCTTAGGCCCTATTATCAGAGCCATGAGACCCACTACCATTGCACAGGCTATGCAATTTATCTCTGAAGAAAACAATATAAAATACTACCAACATTCAAACATAGTCGTACCAAAACCTCAAAATAGGTTCCCTCAAATCCAAAACAACCCTAATTATAATTTTCCAAGATTTCAGCCGATCCAGGCAAGGCCATTGATGCCTACTCCCCAAAATCAAGTAACACCATTTTTCAATCAACCTCCACAAGTGTCGAATCAATTTCCAACAGGCCCAGTTCACATTAGACCACACCCGAATCCACCAAAACAAAAATTCTTTACAAACACCCAAGTTTTTGGAAAACCACAAAATGTGTGGAAACCAAAAAAGTTTAATGTACCCTTACAAAGACCGACACCAATGAGCGTATGTGCTAGTACGTCTAACACAAGAAACATACAACCGCGACCTCAATTCAATAATAACCGCGATCACTTCGCTAACCGTGGTAATAACAGACCCGATATTATCATAGAGGAAGTTTTTAACACAGAATTTGAAGAAAATTCCCAAAATACAGTAAATGAAATACCAGACACGACTCAAAATGAAAATAACTATGATTCTGATGATTATCTAGAAGATGATCAAAATTTTCACGATGTCTCGACTCAAGACGAAACAACTTGATCGAATTTCACTTATCAACGGACAAGAAAGAATTGCCTGATATCAAAATTGCCAACCCACCATTAAAACTACTAATTGACACAGGATCAACTAAATCCTTTATCTCCCCAGAAATTGCTTCAAAATATTATCCTAATAAAATATCACATGATCCTTTCGTTGTTTCAACAGTTTTTCAATCGTCAACTCACGATTACTCTGCTGAAATTCCCATTTTCCGCGAATTTAATACCAAAAATAACTTGAAATTCTATCTGTTCAAATTTCATAATATATTTGATGGTCTTATCGGACTAGACAATCTTAAATTACTAAATGCTCAATTAGATTTTGCAAATGCTAAACTTTTTACCCCTAATTGTGCAATTCCAATTTTTTACCAACAGTCAAATCAAAAATTACTTTTCAAATTAACTCTCCACCCACACAGTCGGTTAATCACGAAAATTCCAGTCGACAAACAAAATGGAAACGTTATCATCCCTCACCAGACAATTCACAATTGCGAAATTCCTGAAACACTTTCAAAATCTGAAAATGGAATGGCTTTAGTTGAAATTCTCAACAAAACTGAAAAAGACGTAACTTTCACCCTTACGGAACCAATTCGAACCATTACTTTTACAGAAAATAATTATGAAATCTACAATATTGGCTTTGACTCAAATCCAAAAAATGTTCAAAAACCTAATGTTGACAAACTAATACGAACTTCTCACATGAACGAAGAAGAATTTGATTATGAGATACAGTACAAAAAAGGTAAAAACAACACGAATGCTGACGCACTCTCACGTGTAGAAATTCATGCTAAAGAAACAACACCCCTAGAAAAATATATTGAAAACTTTAACAAGCAATTAGAAAAATCAAGAGCGAAAAGACAAGCAGAAGATTTGGACAACGAATCATTAATGGGCAATGTAACCGAATTTCAAGAAAACTTAGAAGAAGAAGAGGAAGGAAATCCTGAAGAATCAGATTCCAATTCGAGCGTTCAATTAATAATTTCCGACTCTGAAGAAACCTTATCAGCGGAAGAAGAAGTAGATGAAGATAATGGAACAGTTCATACGAGTATTGAAAACCCCATTCAAGAAATGCCAATAACAGAAAGATGCCTCAATTCTTTTGATCATCAAATAAAAATTAATTTTGTACTACACTCTCCTGCAAAACCAAAATTGCAACAATGTTTCCAAAACAAAAAAAGACTTTACGCTCAACTATCAACTTCAAACTTAGAAAATGACGTAATACAATTATTTAAAAATTATATTGATCCCAAATTTACTTATGCTATATATTTTGCTAACCAAACCTATATACCCCAAATAACTGAAATTTTGAGGAAAACATTCAAAAGTAATGCTTATAAATTAATTAAATCAAACATAATACTTCAAGACATAGATGATGAAATTCATCAACAAGAACTAATAAAAAGAAATCACGAAAGTACAGCAAATCACCGAGGAATTTTAGAAACTGAAACAAGAATCAAGAGAGCTTATTATTGGCCCAAATTAAAACAAGATGTAACAAGATATATTAATGTTTGCGAAATTTGCCAAACTAATAAATATGATAGAAATCCACCTAATCAAAAGTTAATGATAACTCCAACACCCTCAAAACCCTTTGAGATAATACATGCCGATACATTCCAAGTACAATCTCAAAAATTCTTGACTATAATCGACACCTTTTCAAAATACGCACAAGCTTATCCTTTAACTAATCCCTCAGGACTAGAAATTGTAAAATCTTTTGTAATATTTATGTCACACCATGGTTTACCCCATATTATAATTACAGACCAAGGAACTGAATTTAAAAATACAGTTGTTCAAGAATTTTTTAAAACCCATAAAGTGAAAATGCACTTTACCACAGTGAACAACCCCCAATCAAATGGAGCTATAGAAAGACTACATTCAACCCTCATCGAACAACTAAATATTATTAAAGCCCAAAATAATAACAAACTTGACATTTTAAATCATATGCCTCAAGCAATTCTAGCTTATAATAATACAATTCATTCCGTAACGAAACAAAAACCAATTGACATAATAAATGGACATCTTGATACTAAAGACCCTTTTGACTTAGATCTTAATCATCAATTAATGTCTAACTACATTCAAGAACACAGAGACTTAACAAAAGAAATCTATAGACAACTAAACGAGAAATTAATATCAAGTAAAGAAAAAACAATTACTTATCATAACAAAAACAGACAAGAACCCTTAACTTATCCACGTGAAACAGATGTTTATAAAAAACTGACTACCACCAGTAGAAGCAAAGTAAATCCCAAATTTTCAAAAGAAAAAGTTCTAGAAAATGAACAAATAAAAGTTCGAACTAAAAGTAAAGTCCTCCGTAAACAAAACTTGAAGAGACCAAAAAGTAACACTGATACTCTTTTACAGGACACTCCAGACCCTCCTGACCCTCCTGATCCTAGTTCCACAAGAACTGATCACTCAGAAAATAACGATTAATGATTTAAAAAATAACCCTGGCATAATACCACACAAACTAGGTCATGCCAAAGTTAATGCTCAAACGCACACGTTTATACACTATTTAAACCTTGAACCCTTAAAAAACGAAATTGAATATTTTATTGAAATTGATAAAAATCTAACACAAGTAATTTCAGAAGGTTTAAGCCACCCTTACTTTTGGGAACTTGATAATTTCTTAAAAGCCTTCTCTTACCAATTAATAACGGTAAAACAAAAATTTAATTCAATCTTTCCTTCAACCAGAATAAAAAGAGGATTAATAAATGCTTTAGGCGGAATAATAAAATCAATCACAGGTAATTTGGATGCTGAAGATGCAGCCCACTACGATCAAGCAATCCTTGATTTGGAAAACAATCAACAAGAAATTGTTCAAACATTAAATAGGCAAGTATCCTTGACAACTGAAATAATAAATAATTTTAATAAAACTGTTACCCTCATAAAAAATAATCAACAAGTAATTTTAGAAGGTCTTAATAAAATACGATCAGAGTTCAATAAATTTATATTTGAATTAAATGATTATTTGGAAACAAGAAATGTTATAGATCAATTAAATCTATCTTTAAATGTAATTTTGCAAATCTTATCAGATATTGAAAATGCAATTGCTTTTGCAAGACTTGGAACCTTTCACAGCAGTATTTTGAAAATTAACGAGTTCGAATCAATGATACAATCAATAATTAAATATTATGGTATTGATAGTTTAATTTTTGACTCAATAGAAGAAAATTTATATAAATATTATGACTTGCTAAAAATAGAAGCATATTATTCGGGAACAAGAATAAATTTTGTTATTCATTTTCCAATTGTTTTCCCCGAAACTTACACCTACTACCACCTATACTCGGTTCCAACCCAAAACTCCACGATAATCATTCCCAGAAACACCTTTCTGATCATGAATGAAGATTACTTCCAATACACATCCTTGCCTTGTGTAAAACTACACCCAGGATACTACTGTCCAGAAGGAAATCTAATAAATGGAAGACAGGAAGAAGATTGTATCTTCCAGTTGCTGAAACTCGAGAGCACCCCAAAAACCTGCAACCCTCTACCAGTGAAAATATCTAAAAATATAATCCAACAAATGGACGATGCCAATTATATAGCAATCATCCCTAATCAGACGAAATTAGAAACTGATTGTGGAGAATCAGACATCACCACGCTACAGGGAAATTATTTGATACAACTCCCGTTCAAATGCAAATTCAAAACCTCAGATCAAACTTTTATCAATGAGAAACAAATCTCTGTTGATACGCCCATGATGCTAACAAATATCCAGATTCTACCACATCAAACTCTACAACAAGAAAATGAAATCAAGATTGAAGAACCACAACTTGATAAAATCCATGAACTTCAAGCAAAACAGAAATTAATAAAAGAAGTTCAACTTCAACCCGTTGGACAAACGAGCCCTCATTATTGGTCAATTCCAACATGGCTTATCATACTAACTGTAGGAATTGTAGTCGCCTACAGATACTTCAAGAGAAGACAACAGAGACGAACCCCAACGTCCACAGAAGAGCAGCCAGCAGCAGCTCCAGCATTTTTCAACCCTTGAAAAATGTCTTTGAGGGGAGGATTTATGGTCACCTCACTGACCTACATAATATATATAAAATTGCTTATGCTATAACTTGATATTGTGATGATGCAGTATTCGCTTATTTTTCAGCTACGTAATTTAATATTGTTTAATCATCTTGTGCATATTGTATTGTTATTCTCAAGTTATTCTGATATGAACATTCAACTAGTTAAGACGTATTTTGTATCTTCAATTATATCCAATTATTTTAAACTTTGAAAGTAGAAAGACTTTGTTCTTAGTAGAAAATAAAGTTTTTTAAAAACTAAATATTTGTGCAAACAAATATAAGTTGCTGAATTTTTTTCAGCTTGTTTAGCTAATCTGTAAATGATAATAAAATGCCTTAACTAAGAATACATACTGTACAATAGCGAAAGTGAATTAAAATAAGAATAAAATACTAGAAGCAAATTGAGATGAACAACAGACCACAATTCAAAATTTACAAGTATATATTTCAAAACAAAATGCAATGTTACCTAAATTTTGTTAATTTTCTTCACTACTTTCATCTTCATCTTCACCAAGATGGATGACTAAAGGCTCTGACTCACTGTTATCTATTCTAAGTTCTCTATTCCATCACTTCTCAATTTCTACTTCAGTGTGGGAGACAGTTTTATCCCAAACTTCCGGAGTAACCGTTGCTAATGCTTCTGTCCAGAGTTTTATTGTTTGTTCTATAGAATTACCACCTTTCCCTATATGTTTATTGTAATAAGATTTTATGATGCCCCATATATTCTCAATTGGATTGAATGTACAATGGTATGGAGGTAACCGTAGGACACTGTGACCATATGCGTTGGCAAGTTCATCTACTATATACAAGGGATCACTTTTTGATCTAAAATTAAATATTTCAGTTTGATAACGTATAATGTTTGCGTACAAAAATTACTATTTACAAATATATAAAAAACTGAAAATTATATTTGTACATAATACAGTATTTGAATTAGTGTTAGGTTTGATGTCTAGAACATTGAATTAAAAAAATATGAGCCTAATAAATTAAATTGTCTAAAAAATCCCTAGAAAATATGAATTACACTTTCTATCATACACTCATGTTCGACTAAGGAACCGTTATATAAAATTTGGATATTAGATCCTGATAACAATGTGTGAATATAAAAAAAATGAAGATATAATTAGCTGAAGTCAAGGTTAATAATGATACAAATTAAACTGAAAAAACTATAATAACAATAAGTTTTGGAATATGCTAAATGAAAAACTGGGTAGAAAATCTACAAAAAAATATTTAACTGTGAATGGAAATAATAGAATAGATAACTCAAATAATTGAATATATCAATAAATATTTCTGTGGAAGTATAATTTAAGTTGAAATATACATAACTCACCACTCAACAATATGATAAAAAGCCAGATGTGAATCATAATAGCATTTTTATAGATCATTCTTCCAAGAAATTAAAACCATAACAAATAAATTAAAAGATAAAGCTGGTGAAGTTGATGATATACATTCCAAAGCCAAACAGAAACTTCCAAATATAGATCTGACTCATACTTCTGATACAGTCAATCATGAAATCTTACTAGAATAACTTTATTGCTATGCAATACAATGAAATGCTAACATATTAGTAACTAATTATCCATATGACAGACAACAGAGAGTTTAGCTGAAAATAACACAGGAGAGTATAAAGAAATTAAACCAGGTGTACTCCAAAGTACAATATTAGATCTATCACTATTAATGTATTTGTAAACCAAGCTGCCATCTTCATTGAGGAAAGTATGTAGATACCACTTGGAGTGGCAAATGAGAAACATTAAAATTTAGAGTTTAGTTACAAAACTTGTTTGAACATCAGTGGCACACCAAAGCTTCAAAGAATTGCCATTATCCATGTCATTTCAAAATGCTTTTGAGAGAAAATTGTTTGTTATTGAACACAATTGTATGTTTGGCAATTCTTATAAATCTTTTTTCTATGAAAATTTTATTGACATAACACATAAACAGCAAACGGCTGTAATAATGAAGACTAAAATATTAATTTTAAGTAAATCATGATAAAAATTTGATTTTGATTGAGTATTAAATTTTATACAGTTTTTAATGTATTTGCTCAGTTTTTTACATACATGTTTTGAATGTCAAATGATGTAATGTTATGGAGGTTAATTTGACACTCACTAAATTCCAACTAATTAAATATAAGCTTAGTATGTTCAGAACCCTGAAGAAGGAGAAAACAATGGTACATGAAATAAAGAAAATTATATCAAGGAAATTCAATTAATATATATATATATTCAATATCCCTTAATCAACTAACCAGTAAACATACAAAGAGTGTCTGTTAAGTAAACTTGTAACCAAATTTGTAAGCAAATAATAATATATACCTACTTGTTCACTAAATCCAATAATTCTTTTTTTAACATGTTTTTTTCATAAGGAATGTTATTTTCTTCTAGCCATTTCTGAATTTTGATTTTCTTTGTTGTACTGGCAGGAGGTTTATTGGCAATTGCATTATGATAGCTAGCATTATCCATAACTATTACTGATGGATTTTCTAAATTTCCTAACAACTGATGTTCAAACCAATGTACAAAATTTTCAAGATTCATATCACCATGGTAGTCCTTGTCTTTATTGTCAGATGAAAACAAAAGGTCAGCCCCAGGGACAAAACCTGCTCTGCTACCAGCATGAATTACAATAAACCTAATAATTCAATTTTCAATCACTGTTTTCAATGCTAATGATAAAAAAACTCACCTTTTGCCAGTACTTTTGATCTTTTTAACACTTTTAGAGCTTGAATCCTGCCATGAATGTCCTAATATTCCATTCTAGAAGATCCACGTTTCATCTAAAAAAACAAATTCAAATAAACCCTCTGTTTTATACTTAATACAGTCTCTCAAAAATTTAATTCTTTTGACACTTATATGATCCAATTCTATTAGTTTCCTTCTTGGATCATCTTTCTTGAATTCAAATCCTATCTTGGACTTTACTTAAGGAACTTCTAGAGCCATGATACAGATGATGTTCAGATTTTGTTCAGCAATGTATTCAAGTTTATATAGTCCCCTCAAACGCAAACTATTTAATATTGTGCAGTTGAAATAAGGAATTTTACTTACCAGCAGAATACATATAAATTATATTTCCTATTTCACACTGCAGAGATTCTCTTAGATCGGTTACTGGTTTTCTGCATTCATGTGGTCTTCTGGGACTTTGTAGGGCCTCGTTTTTGTTAATAGAAGACGCAATTCTCTCAACAGATGTTACACTGATTCCCAAAACTTCAGAAACTTTCTGCAATTTATAAAAATATTAAATCTAAATGTTGACAGTCGCAATGGTACCTACCTAGTGGACAATATCAAATAAAAATACTTACATATTTAACAGGTAGAGTAGGGGCATCATTTTTTTTTTTAGTTGTGAAATAATTTAAAGCCGAAGCTATCATAGCTTTTTCACGGCTGCTGAAATGCTTCGGCATTTTCACCTATGAATTCCTAAAAACTGGAAAAATACAATAAATAACAAGTATTATAACAAAGAAATGCTGCAAAAAAGTAAATAAAATCGTTAAAATATCGCTTTAGGGCTTTTCTCAATCAAATTCAAAAAGGCTGTGAGCTCTCATCGAGAATTGCAGAGAAATTGAAAATTGGAGGGAAATCCTCCGAGTTCCTAAAGTCACGTATAGAACAAGACCAGACCACAGATCATACAATAAAGACCAGACCACAGATCATACAATAAAGACCAGACCACAGAATTGCTGACAGTAGAAACCATAGGTGTAGGTATGATGTATTTAAAGGTGCTTGTACTAAAAATAAAACTATCAATTAAGCAATTCTGAAATTCATGTGTATTAATAACTCTAGGAACATTGACTTTATATTTATATATAAAAAATTATCGTGGATAATGCCGAAAGTGATATGTATATATAGATATATAGGTATTCAGAATATACTTACGTAGTTATGTTCGTATATAACTGCTTCTTAGTCTTATTTAAACAAAATATGTCTTTAAACATATATTGAAAATTCAGGCAAAATTTGATCATCTAACGAAAATCTAAAAAAATAGCGGCAACGTAGCCGCCATCGGACAAGCCAATGCCACAATAATAAAATTCAATTTCACTGTTATAATGCCAAAAAGTCGATATAACATTTAGGAATATTACGTGTCAAAGTTGGCAGGAATTAATTACCAAAATGACGTCATCGTCTTTCTTAATTGGACGGGCTTTTTTTATACTAGTGGTTATATTCAATCTGAACCTACAAGTGGTAGAACTACAGTAACAAGAATATCAATGTTAGAGGATGGTAAGCATAAAATATGCATTATTAGTATTTGTATGTTTACATAATGTTACCTCGAATTTACACACCATTTTGTTTCAGCAACTAAGTTGAAGATGATCTTGCTGTACAAAGTACTAGTGGTTATATTCAGTCTGAACCTAAAAGTATTGCAGCTACAAGTACAAGAATATCAATCGTTTTGGGCAAAGCTGACAAATTGCAGACATTTCTAAAATATAAGGATATAACACATGTTGGTCGCATTAAAATACATGCATTTAAAAAGTTTCAACTCAGAAAATCAAAGTATTCAAGACAAAAATAAGTACTAATATTTTCATATAGGGTTTTCCCCACGATACACTTATATAACGGTATGCCGATGCGCATCTGGTATGACGTCACGTTGGAGTCAAAATTAATTAAAGAACATATACGGGCTAAAATTTAAAAAAACAGCAACAATAAAAAAACTATAAGGTTAGCATTTGTATTAAAACAGTAAAAGTGAACTCTTTACTTACCATTTTTTAAATTGATTTTATCTTTTCGACAACAAGCATTTATCCATTGTTTCGCTAAATCCTCATCTTTTGGAAATCCAAAATATTTATTATTCGTACCTTTAGTATTCCGGTTTGTATTTTTATACATGTTGCTATAGCACAACTCGGCATTTTTCTTAGTAATATTAATAAAACTAATAATGTTTTGACTCCAACGTGACGTAATGCGCGCAACCATTCGAATGTGAGTTGAGAAATCAGCATACCATTATAAGTGTATCATGGGTTTTCCCTAATATTCTCTTTTCATGCTCATTGTTTTTGATATTCCAACACCACTGCATAAATTAAACTCTTTTTACTCAATTCATATTTTAATTAATACTGCTACATTGTTATACTTTCTTTTTCATGATATAATGAATTTTATATTAATTTTAATTTCTTTCCAAATCAGTAGATTGGACATCAAACTATTCAATTCAAATGCTCATAAAATGGTACTGTTTAACAATGATACATTTTACAACTATAGTCGCCTAATTATTTGACCAGTACCAAGTATTGTGATATAAATTATTTCAGCAGATATGTCTGGTATAAATTTATACACATTTTTTGTATTATGCAGGTTGTTTACTTGATTTCTAAAACTCTGAAAAGGTCTTAAGCTGTCTGTACTGCTGAATACAGTATATAAATATCAATTTAAATTGTATTGTTTGGGGTATGACTAACTCAATTATACATAACTTAAGTATGTTCTTTGTTACATTTTAAGTAGTATAATTTGACTTCATATAAAACCTGAATAGAGTTAGTTTGTACACTTAAAAAAATAAATTAAAAGTACATTTTGTTTAAATTGATGTGAACCCTTGTATATTTTTATTCATGCATGTATTATCAAAAATGCATTGTTTACATAGGTGTTGTATGACATTTCCATTTAGTATTTCCAATAATGAAAATAGATATTTTTCTTATTTTCATATTGGGAATGCTAAATAGAAACAGTGTTGGGAGATTTATGGGGAGAAAATATTGTAAAAGGGCCATAAAAATATTGTACTTTCAGGCAAATTATTGTACATTTTTTAATTTATTCATATATAGTAAAATAATTTATCTAGACATCAATAATACCGAGTGATCAATATCAAGTGTCCGGAGTTGGCAGCCCGCTTTTCCCTACTTTAGGGGATTGTGCAGTTCGTCTATTGTAGACCCTTGAACTTACGACTATGGAGTGTAGAGTGAAAGGAGGACAAACTTATATGGGAATAAAACTGAAAAAGTGTCCAGCGGACGGTTTCAAATAAGGAGTTCAAGAAATGACCAGAATGGCGCAAGTGTGACCACAGGGTATGTTATGAAGTTAATTGTCAACGGATTGAAATACACAAATCCTACATTTAGAAGTGAAGCAGCTGAAAAAGTGAGAATGATGTAATTATTAGTAAAAATCGTAAATAAAACGTAGAAAACCTGTTATGTGAACTTCTCTTTGTAAATGGTTGTCTCCGTTTTTTGTAATCTCTGCAAGTGATGAGTTTATAGTGTGTTAATTGTGATATAAATTAATAAGCGTATGCCCCAGTTTTGACTTTTTATAAAACGGAGTGATTTTATAATTGTTATTTTCTTATAAAACTTTTTGAAACAGTTAAAACATTGGGAAAAATTTGTATATTTGTAATACTTTTATACTAATTAACGAATAGATGTTGGTGAATTAGATGGAAATAAAAATTATTTATTTTTACATTCTTGTGTTCATATTACATATTTATTTTGAAAAGTTGGTGTTTCTAGTTCCTTGTTCACCTTTCTCTGGATAAAAGGTAATTAACAATTCTTTTCATCAGTGAATAAACTGCTATAATTAAGTTATCTCTTCTGTTATCATTATGGAACAAATTTCACTTGCATTTTATGCTAGAATAGTTTTTTCAATGATTCTAAAATTTTCACACACTGGTTTTCCATATATTTTTTCTTGTCTCCATTAACTACAATTAAATGACTATTTTTGGCATCTTTCTGCTGTAGGTCTATTTTAAATATTTCCAAAGGTACGCCTGGTGAATGGCCCTGGAAAAATATCTTCAGAAGTTTGTTGAAGTTCTCGATGGACAACGCCATAATCAGTTTAGTAATTATATAATAATGGGTTCTTCAGAGTTTAATTTGTGTAGGATATTTATCTTGACTCCTAAAAAAATGTACAAATAAAATTTTGCTTGCAAGTCATTTTTATCTATGTACAATGTATTTCATTGACTGAATACATTTATTAATATTAAATACAAATTTTACCAATCATTTTAAATCTGGTTGTCTAACTATGATGTTTAAATTTGCAATTTTTGGATGTGTACTTACTTTACAACACATTTTCAAAAAAAAATTCTTGATAGGTTCTGTTCTAACTGCATAAACTCTTCTTTCCTATTAATAATTAACCAATCTTGAGCGTCAGTTTTTGGTTTTAATGTTAGCTCTCAGGCAAGTAACAAAACCATCTTTTCTTATTTACCCACACATTTTTTGTTGGTTTATTTCGCAGTTCATATGGAGAGAATATTTTGTGGGAATATAACTAACTGAAAATAATTTAAATTGAAAATTATTTATATCATGTCAATAATACTACATTTGTAACAAGTAAATAAAAACTTTACAGCATTTAATTTTAGAAATACTTACTTTTCATACACTTTTTGATACACAGAGTGTGTCCTCCTTTTACTCAACACTCCATACTTACGACTATACATATATAAATCTCTTATCTATGCTTACGACTGACGTGTTCGAAATGTCAAGTGTCAACACGGCACTGATATTTGGCGGGTTTTTGACGATTGTCTTATTTCTAGTAATTATTCATTATTCTCTATACGTCTTTTTATTGTATATAAAACTATCTCTTTCAAGACAGCACAATGTAATTTTCGGTGCAAACGGATACTTTTATTGTAATAGCACATTTTCGTAGTGCTGTTTTGAACAGATTATTAAAAAATATCCTCATGTAGAAATTTCTATTGAAACGTTTGGAAAACACCTAAATCGAATTGTCACGAGATTTGAAGAAACTGGGAGTGTACCAAAACGTAAATCTGTAAAGGCAGCAACGGTATTAACACAAGATGTCCTCGATTATGTACGGGACAGAATTGAAAATAGTCCGAATAGTCTATAAGAAACTTAGCAGCTCAACAGGTAGGAATAGTAGTTGTTTCTTCAATTAATGTTGTATATATAACTTCCGTAATTGTAGGTATTCTCATGGAAGTGCACCAACAGCATTAAAAAATAAATTACTTATGTATCCTGACAAAATTGCAAAACATCAACACTTACCAGACTAAGATTGTTTATGGTTTAACGAAACAATTGGTAATAAAAATTTGGATCTAACGTTTTATTCCGATGAAGCATGGGTTCATTTATTGGGATATATTAATTCTCAAAATTTTTTAACATGGTCTACTGAAAATCCCCATACATTTATTGAAACTGACCTTCGTCCTATTAAGGTAGGAGTATGGATAGCAATGTCAAAGGGACAGATTATACTAACATACAGAAAACAAATGTTGGAACCATTTATTAACAGTTTACATAATGATAGTAGTAGTAGTAGTATTTATTTATTTAGGTAATCCTAATATACAATACTATATTTCCATAATAATAAAAAATATATATATATATATATATATACATGTATACACATACATCCATGATGAATTAACAAATGGAATTTCCAAGATAGAGCTCCCGCGGATACTGCACATGCCACAATAACTAATATATTTTCAGAAATGTTATAAAAATCTTTACTAATATGAGAAGACATATCAATTTATGCATAGAAAACAATGGAGGTAACATCGAACATTTGTTGTAAAATGTGAAATATAGTTTATACTAAAATATATTCTTAATAAATATTTTTTGATGTGTTATCTTCTTTTTTTATAGATATGTCTTAATAAGACATGACAGAGTATACTGTTTAAAACTGACATTTAAACAAATATTTTCTCATATCCATATTCATCTTATTTTTCATTATTTAACCAGCAGTATATATATGATTAATAAATTGTTCATGCCACTCAAACTGACAGGTATACCTGGTTACATTTTAACTTTAAGTTAAAAATCTTATTATTACTGTACTAATTAAATTATTACATTTACTGGAATTTATTCTTAATAAATATATAGAAACACTTTCAGTTCTATCTTGTATCCCTCGATCAGATGTTTTATATTTATTTTAAGAAAGTGCCCTCCAACAGAATAAAGTCAGACAGTGCTTTTTCTACACTTTTGGAGTGTGGCCATAAATACAACATACTTCATCATTATTATCAAGATGGTTCCTTTCCTTAATGTCATTTATTAAGCCTGCATGACTGTACTCACATATATCATAGTCAACTGGTACCTGTAATTCTGGGTTTTTTAATCAACATTTATTTATTTAGACCATTTTATGTATAGTTTTTGTATAATATAATAGCATGAATTTGGCCATTAGGCTTATAATGTATCACTTGATGTAAATTTCTTTTACAAACATGATTTGCTAATATGTGATTTAATAATAGATTATTTTTCAGTTCAGTATTAAATTCCTAGGGGCTCTCTTATTGTGACAATTATCACAGACAATCGGTTTGTTTAGCCTGAGCTCATACACTTTATTTTTAGATAATAAAAATTTATTTTTAATAATGCCTGTGTTAATAAAACATGGTATTTAAACAAATATTTTCTCATATACATGTTCATCCTTTTGTTATTATTTAACCAAAGGATGAAATTAAATTATTTTTGCCTATTCATTGGGTTTTCTCTTCTCCAAATTTTTTCATGCAACAGAAAAGTATTTCAAAATTGTATATGAAGAACAAAGTGTAGTAAGGCAACTTCGTAAAATTGCCCTTATTACTGGCTGTCTGTAGTTATTCTGTGAGAAAGAGATTCTACAAAATGATAAAGCAGTAAGGAAGAATCTCTGTATAGACTGCTAGTAATTTGGGCAATTTTATGAAATTGCCTTCCTACAGTTTCTTCTCCAAATACAATTTTTAAATACTTATCTGTTGCAGGAAAAAAAATGTAGGGGAAAAAACTCAATGAACAGGCAAAATAATTCAAGACCTCCTTAACAATCTTTACAAAATTACTTGTTAATTAAATTTTCATGCTACTCTAATTGACTCATATACCTGTATGTAAGACTGGTTACATTTTAACTGAAGATAAAAAATGTTGTTGCTATACTAATTTCTTATAAATATATTGCAATTTATTCTCAATAACAAATATATCGAAACACACTCTTTTAGTTCTATCTTGTATCCCTCTTGATACGTTTATAATTTATTTATAACATTTTGAGTGCCCTCCAACACAATTAATGTCAGACAGTGCTGTTTCTACACTTTTAAGGACTGCGACCATAAATACAACTTACTTCATGATTGTAAAAACACTGTTTTGCACCATAACACCAAACCTTTATTTTAAACACTCAACACCTTTTCAATAACTCTTAGTTGCCATCATCAAATAGTTACCCAAGTTTGGTTTGGTGTTAAGGTGCAAAACTTTGTTTTTACATGTGTGAAACACCAAAGGTTCCACAGCATTTCCTTTACTTCATGATTATTATCAAGATGATTCCTATCCTTAATGTCATTTATTAAGCCTGCACGACTATAATTACATATGTCATACTCAATGCTGGTAACTGTATTTTTGCATAATATAATTGTATTGAATTTGGCCATTAGGCTTATAAGGTACCTACCACTTGATGTAATTTTTTTTACAAACATGACTTGCTAATTTATCATTTAACAATACATTGTTTTCCAGTTCAGTATTAAATTTCTATGGGCTCTCTCTTATTGTGAAAATTTACTTTTAATAATGCCTATGTTAATAAAACAGTATGTTTTAACATATATTTTCTCATATTTATTATTAACATATTTACTCAACAGTTTACATCAGTGATTAAAGGTGTACGTACCTGTGCTTAAGGCAGGTTACATTTTAAGTTAAAAGGTAATATGACACTAATTTTTTATCAATATATTTCCAAAATAAGCAGTAACAAAATATACTTGTAACATGTATTAAAATTTGTTCTTAATTACAAATTTATATACACCACTCTTTCAGTTCTGTCGTCTATCCTTCTTTATTTAGCTGTTCATTATTATACGTGCAGCAGTTTACAAAATTGTTTTTTCTCATCAGAATACTCTAAAGGATGAGCCCTCCAGCAATAACAATAAAAGTAGGCAGCACTGTTCCTATACTTTTAAAAATATGACACAATTCTTGCATTAATTTGTATTAAAATCAACACTATTTTTGCACCAATTACATCCCATGTCTATATTTAAGACTAGTACTTCCTGATTATCAATGATTCCCATCCTTAATGCAATTCATTAACAGTGGATTGGATATTTATCATACTCAATGCAGGTAGTTTAATGTGGCATTTATTTATTTGCATATTTTGAGAGTTTAGTTTTTGCAAATTATTACCATCACCATTATGCTGATTACCAGTTGATGTAAACTTCTTACTCAAACAACCATTTTTTTCCTTAATAGTCGATTATTGTTAGTTGTTCATTATTCGGATTCCTAGACGTTTTCTGGTATCAAAGTCAATCTGTTGAACCGAGTTCATACTCTGCATTTTTTACATAATAAAACTTTACCAGAGTTATTTCATTGTTTGCATTTTCTACAATGTTTGAGGTTATGTCACAGATTATGTTATGACCAATGTCAACACGAACTGACACGAAAAGCTCAATCAACAATTGTGCCAACTCATTATTCTGTGTATTTTATTTTCAATACCAACTGCACACTGTTGCCACAAGAATTTCAGTATTGTCAACTCCGGACACTTCAGATTGATCACCCGGTAAGTATATGACTGACCTTGTTTCAACCTAATGTTCCATGCCATAACATTTTTTTGATTTTAAATTATTTGATTTTAAAAATGAACTGTTTAACTGCAGAGAGACTGATTTTATAAAATATTTTGTCATGAAACATATAAGATGTTTTTAATCTTATTATTTCTTAATTTGTGTGCACAACGAGTGGATTCTTATTAATATCAAATTTTACAAAAATTACAAAGTGCCGTTCTTATGATTAAGTTTGTTTTCTATTGACACTATGACGATTTTTTATTATTTTATATCTGTATATCTTCCTACTCCTACTCGTGAGGTTGAATTAACAAAAATTAAAATGATCCGCTAATTTTCATGGAAGTCAGATTTTAAATCCTGATTAAAAACTTAAGTAAATAAGAACATACAATAATTTTTGTGGGTACTTTTTATATATATAGTTTCTTTCATTATAGGTATATGTATATGACTGACCTTTCATAAAATATGTAGATTTTCAAAATTATTGTACTTTTAGGCATTATTATACACCTTGGATTGCAGATTGTACAAAGCACTGAATTATGATACATGTACAATAATTATTGTACATCTGCCAACATTGAATAGAAATCTCATTTCACATTTATGTAAACAATGCAATTATGAATATAAAGTTGAGTAAGTATTTCAGTTTCCTGTAATTTTTTTTGGTTATGTACCCAGTCACCAGAAGGCGCGCAAAACTTTAGTCCAACGTTTAACATGGGTGTTTGTCCTTTATAAGTGACTTCTTTATGTTTAAATTTCAGAGTGCGTATAGGTAAGTACTCTGTGAATTAGTAATGACATGTGCTATAGTGCTACCATCTTAAAATTTTTTGAGACTAAAACATATTTTTCTAAACATTGTAATTCATTAATTTCATTAGGGGTTTTCGCGGAAGCCGTTCTGAATCGGTTCAACGATAATATTACCGTAATTTTCTGAAAACGCCGTTCGCGGAACAAAATTACTGAAAATGAACCGATATAGAACTAAGTGAACGAATCCCAAATGAAACAACGTCCCGGTAACAATAGCAACCTAGAATTGTATTGTGAACCAAATCTATTGTTATAAAATTTGGTGATCTGGGTTACAGTAGTCTTGAGTTCGGTGTTCGCGGTAAGCAGTTATTGGTTCTGAATCGATTCAAATGGTTCTTGCTCTGAAGCAAGGATTTTTAGTTCTATCAACCTTAGAGCATATATTAGTAAAAGCTCTAAGAATTATGCGCTTCGACCTGATTTCTAACCCACTCGGCTGTCCGAAGTCTATCGAAGTACGTTTAGTTCAGCTTTCGTTTGAATTTGAATTTAGCAGTTGGAGTTAAGTGAAAATAGCCAAAATTCCGTCTGTAAATTATTTTTAAGTTAATGTAGAAGAAATAAAATTGTTGCAATTTTATTACTAATTCCTGTTAGAACTTAAAATAGTATTTTTTGAGGAATAATATTTTTAATTAACAAAGATATTGGACTACAGTTTGTTTAGTGATGAGGGCTGATGGATATTTAGAGGTATATAATATAGGTACTAAAAGTGCCACAATAAATACAAAAATAATTTTCAAATTAGCAGAATTGATACCCAAAATTAAATCATTATTATAATCTTTAATGATTTGCTGCAAGTTAAGTAATATCAAATATGTTGTTGACTGGTTTAACGTAAATAAAAAATATACTAGATAGGTAGGTAATTAATTTGTGCAGAATGAGCACCTTTTAAAGTTTAAATTTTTTACTTTGTGTGTAGGTACCTAACAAAATTGAATGTGTTATTTACTGTCTAGAGTTATATTTCGTTATAATTATTTTCAACTTTTTAGTAATACTTGGAAGTCGGTTACATTTTTTTAAATGTTTTATTCTAAAAAACATTAGCATGTTCTTTGGGTGAAAATATCCTTTGCTATACATTTACATTTTTTTAATAATACAATTTAAAATTTTCTAAATAGTTAGGATTATAATTTTTAATAAAGACACGGATATAACCAGGTCCTAGCTTTGTATACCACTACATTTTCAGAAGTTTTTTAATAGGAAAAAAACTTATTCCAAGCTCATTTAAAAATACACATTTAATTATATACCAATGCATATAAAGATTAGAATAAAGAGGTTGGGGTAAGTTTCTGTTGAAGTAAATGAAATCTTAAGTCCAGATAAGCATTTTCCTTAACATCAGAAGGTAAATATATCAGAATTTAATAAGTGAATGTGAAATTTAAAAAAGAGGCAATTTTTACTTTAGTTTCGTTTTCAAAGTCGAATTTTACAGCCGATATAGTAGCTTGCCAAATATTTAAAGACTGATATGTTAGAATTTGGCATAGATTATTTTATATGTAACTGTGATGTAAATAATTTGGTCAGGTGCGAGTTGGACTCGCATACTTAGGGTTCCGTACCACCTTCAAGATTCTAATATTCCAGTTTCAGACAAGCAGGTAATGAGTACATTTTCTTATATTTGTCCTAATATCTTTTAAAGGAAGCATTTTGAATTTATAAAAAATATACACTTTCATTTTCCACACATAGATTTTTTATTTTATTTGCTTCAGGATTCGCTTGATTTTTATAAGAATACATATGTATTTAGTTTTATAATTTGGCCCTCAAAAAATAACATTAGAGTTTTATTTTACTAATAAACTTTCAGGGAAGCCTTTTATAATCTACTGTCTGAATTTTGAGGCTCTATAGATTGGAAGATAAAGGTCAAAATAGGTCAAGTTTTAATTTATAAATTATTAAATCTGGTATTGAAATTATTTAAAAATACAAATCAAATATCTATTTCAAAATTTAAATAGTGTAGTTTCTAAAGTGGGAATTAAGTCGATGTTTAATATATTTGATAATATCTTTTAAACAAATGATTTAAAACTATGATATATTTGTAATTCACATAATGAGCCTTTTGAAAATTGAAATTTTATTTTCCACTTAATTGTATAATTTGTCTGAAATTACTATGGAGGTTTTCTAATAATTTTTCTTAAAAATTTCAAGTGAGCACCAGGACTCCTAATTATTTTCAATATTTTAGGTAGTATGGTTTGGGACATAAAGCGAAAAATAAGAATTTTATGTTATTATGTTAATATCTTTATTTGAAAAACATGTATTTGTATTCCTCATAATAAACCCTTTCATATGATGTATTGCATGATACGTTAAAAAATATTTTTTTTCCGTTTAATTCTATAATTTGGCCCCCAAATTATTATGAGGAATACAAATTCCTCATCATAATAATTTGATGTATTGCATGATGCGATAATTTTTTTTTATTTTCCGTTTAATTCTATAATTATAATGAATATTTATTAAAAAAAATAAAAAATATATTAGTATTCGTCATAATGAGCCCTTTGATTTAATATATTACTTGTACGTTTAAACAATTATAATTTTTTATTTTCCATTTAATTCTATAATTTGCCCCCAAAATGAATATTAGGGGTTTCTCCTTATTTTTCCAGTAAAGTTCAGGTGAGGCACTATACCTGTATTTTTGAATTACAGCTTATGGTTTCGGAGATAAGGGGGGGAGGAATGGGTAATTTTTTTTTAGATTTTTGTTAATATCTTTTAATTTATTTTAAAAATATGGAAAAAATATATTTGTTTTCGTCATAATGAGCCCTTTCATTTGATATATAACATGATGGGTTAGAAACAATTTTAATTTTATATTTTCCATCTAATTCTGTAATTTGCCCCCTAAAATTAAAAGTAGAGGTTTTCCTTATTTATCCAGTAAACTTCAGGTCAGACCCTATACCTGTAATTTTTTTCAAAACTTTACGTTTTATAGTTTCCGGGGGGGGGGGTAATCGGTAAATTTTGGTATATTTTCGTTAATATCTTTTTATTTATTTTTTTTAATATGAAAAATATATATTTGTATTCCTCAGAATCTGACCTTTCATTTGATATATTACATGAGGCCTTTGAAAAAATTTTAATTTTTAAATTTTCATTTAATTCTATAATTTGCCCCCCAAAATTAATATTAATGGTTTCTCCTTATCGCAGCGATCTATATTTCCTATTTTTTTCAAAATTTTAGGCTCAGTAGTTTCGGTGATCAGGGGGGGGTACGGTCGATTTTATTAGTTTTTCCCCCTTGAAGTACCCCTAAAATCCAACATTTCTTCATTTACGATATGTACTTCTGATCACCAAACTGTACATTGATACCAAATTTCAACCTCTTCCGTCCAGTAGTTTAGGAGAAAATTGCTGTGATGTGACAGAGGCAGAAATTCTAAGTGATATTATAAGGGTATCCGTACATTGTATATACGGAACCCGAAAAACGTATAAATGCACATTTAGACTGAAATTAAACAGGCGCATTTCGTTATATATTCAAAATGTAAAGTTTGAAAGGCCATGCAGTTTGCTAAATATTAAATAAGTAGTTTCTAAATGATTGAGAAGGTAAATGATTATTTTGAATGTTCATGTGGGATTTTCTCTCCTCGCAATGGTTTCTGAAAAATACAGATAAGTTAAGTACTTGAATATCAAGGTGTAGTATCTAAGGGCAGTTTGTGAAAACTGCCCGGAACACTAGTTGCCCTCTTACAGAAGAAACTCTCCCGCAGGATTAACTGTGAGAAAGTAGGTCTACAGATTTGTCAACTAGTATTCCAGTATAATATGTTGTGTATTTTTTGTTGTACTTATCTGTTTTTTTGTGACGTTTCGATTCCTTATCACCCTCTGCAGAGATACCGGTTGCATGGCAACAACTTCTGACAAATGAACATCAAAAAGGAAACTTCGAAGTCAATTAATCAGTCAATTGACATTACCAAAAAAAATCAAGCGACGAATAAGTGCAAAGCATTCAAGCAAACATTGTTCGACAACGATTCCTGATAAGGAATCGAAACGTCACAAAAAAAAACAGATAAGTACAACAAAAAAATACACAACATATTATACTGGAATACTAGTTGACAAATCTGTAGACCTACTTTCTCACAGTTAATCCTGCAGGAGAGTTTCTTCTGTAAGAGGACAACTAGTGTTCCGGGCAGTTTTCACAAACTGCCCTTAGATACTACACCTTGATATTCAAGTACTTAACTTATCTGTATTTTTCAGAAACCATTGCGAGGAGAGAAAATTCCAGATGAACATTCAAAATAAATATTGAATGTCGGATACCTGAAAATTTGAAATAGAATATTTTTGAAATAAATAATTACAATTTTAAAGAAATGCTCATTTACATTTTATCAAAATAAAGATGTGCATTTCATTACATTTGCAAAAAGTTTAATTTTACAGCCCATATAGCTTGCTGAATATTGTATAACAAATACCGAAAAAAAATTGAACCTATAAATTTAACACCTAATATTTTTGAAATAAATGCAAAAATCAAAATTTTAAAGAAATAAATATTTAGATTTTATCAAAATAAAGATGTGCATTTCATTACATTTGCAAAAAGTTTAATTTTACAGCCCATGTAGCTTGCTAAATATTAATACCAAAATATTCTCAGATTTTTTGTCGTTTGTCGGCTACTTTCAGGGTAGTAATATTTATAGGGTCAGTAATTTTTAAGCATTTTTTAGCTATAATTATGGTCACAAAAGGGCATATACCTTTTGTGGAGTCATTAGTATTAAGTTATAGACAAAACAAATATTCCGAATAATAATGCTGACTGGAAAGGAATTTCTCTATAGTGATATTCCTTCAATAATATTTGAAAATTTAAATTCAGGAGATATTTTCAATTCCTAAAGATTTACAGGTTGTTCATGCGCACCGTTTAACCCATAGAAATTAACCACAAAATCATTTTTACAGATGACATGAAACAAAACTCTATGTGAACTCCGGTGATCCGATTTAGGGACGGAACAAAAATAGAACTAAAAATAATGAACCGATTCTGAATCGATTCAGAACGGCTTCCGCGAAAACCCCTATTCAAGAACCTGCTATTTCCTAATATTTAATAACCTTTAATAATTTCTTTAAACAAACTCTGCTTGTACGAAGCTCTTGATAGTACACCCTACCACAAAGTATTCATAAATAATTTGTGCACCCTACCCTAATATGGGCAAAAAAGTTAGGGCAATTGCTGTATATGGTTTCGGAACTAAATAGCGGTGTTCCAACACGACGTAAAACCGATAAGTAACCTGTAATCGTATTGCGCGTAACATCATTGTAAACGGTTACTCGTCACCGTGTACGAAGATTATCGGTTGTGTATCGGTAATTCGTTTTGTTGGAACGAACCTTATAAGTATGTGGTCACAACCGAATCAAATGTAAATTTACTTATATTGGTAATCAGACTGAAAATCTTAAAATAACTAAGATGTTTCCCTGAACGTTCATCGTCTTGAATTTCGGTAAGCTGAAGTTTCTATAGCTACAGATCTGCTATTGTCATTCACTTGTTGACGATAATAGATTCAAAGCTATCGAAACTTGTAAGATCAATCAAATTGAAATCGCAAGTGGTCCAAATTGACAGTCAATCCCCCTTATGATGTATCTCTCTTACCTTAAACAACATGCATGTTACCGCCATTTCCTGTTATTGTTCATTAATAAATCTGTAGTTTTGCATATACTGTAGTATTAAGTACCTAGGTATATGTAGTTTTGAATGAACATAACAGGAAATGGTCGTAACATTCAAGTTGTTTAACAAAGAGAAATACATCATAAGGGGGATTATTCAGATTTACTGTAATTGTCTTTAGTCTAAATGCAACCTTATTTGTAAATCCAATTCAATGTCTAAGTGCTTCTAAACAACTAAATCGAATTCATCTAACTACCACAAGTTGCCCAGTTTGTTATGGATTGATTGGACCGTACTCAGCAAAAAGGTATTTAGCTAATATGTGGTTGATAATGGACTATGGCTCTATAATAATCATATTCAGATAAATAAACCAGTATTGTGCAGTATTTTTAGTGTCACCGATTTAGGTAACCTAGTAAATGGTAAGTGGAAAGCTACAACTGGACAACCATTAAAAATATTTGTATACCTAATATAAAATACAGGTTGAGCTATCTATATTTGGTTAGTCTTTGTTTGTTTAACGTTTTCACTAGTATGTATTCTGTGTTATTTAAATTTCTATCACTTTTAGGTTAACTTCAAACTCACAGGTTAATTTTGATTGTTGTCAGTTTAAATTTAATGGTATTTTAAATTTATAGTTTTGATCATACAAATTGAACAATAATATTTAGAAAAAAATACTTTAAATGATAATTACCCAGAGCTTCTAAATAATTAGTATTTAATGAACTATCCTTTCCAATATGCCTTCAAAAAATTATTTTATTTTGTTACTAATTTTATATACTCCACAATTTTCGTTTACCGATAGCCAACAAAATGGTAAGTGCAATTAATACATTACAGCCTTTTATTTAGTCCTGTTCATTTTGTAGTGCATTATTTAGACAGTAATGAAGTGTTGACTCAAAGAGCACGTTTGGTTGATTTTCTGGAAATATATTGCTACAGAGGACAGCCGAAGAATATTATACATATGTGGAAAAGTGTTATTGTAAGTAATACATTTTTCCATGTTCCCTTTTGTATATATTTTATTTTTCAGTTACAAATTAATCATCCTACAGAAAATTATAAACAATTTGAAGGACCAACCCCTGAAAGTGTTAAAAATGAATATTCAGAACAACAGAAAAATTATATAAATTTTCAGATATTCTCTCTTAAACAAAAAAGTATAAAATTCAACCCTTTCAATACAAGTTGCATTGGAATTGAAAGTAGAGATGAATATTCAGTATACCTCAACATAATAAGTAATTGAGAATTTATCATGTGATTGTAGTCTACAAGAATTTCCTTTGAAAAATATTTATTTAAAGCTTAAAATAATTTTGATAAAAAGTTAAATTTGATGTAAAAAATATTCCTGAAATATTGCCAATGTCCACAACAAAACCTCATTTAAAATGTTTCATGAAATATTTCTGGAACATTCTATGAAATATTCCTATAATATTTAATGATATATTTCAAAAGATCTTTTGTCACAAATATTTTTTAATTTTATGTTTCATGTTTTATTTCTGAAATTTACCAATATTTCAAAACTATTTTAAATTGATCTAAAATATTTCATGTCTGAAATATTTTTTAGAATTGTTTCTGATATTTTCCTATAATATTGAATAAAAAAATATTTAGCGAAATATTTCTGTTATATTTTAAGAAATGTTTCTTAATATTTTATGAAATATTTCTTCAAATATAGCATGATTTTTGGGGAATAATGATATAAGGCTTGTTCCAACATTCTGAAAAATTCTACGCTAATCGAGTTTAGACACAGCTAAGGGCCGAGATCATTGATTGGTATAGAATTTTGCAAACCATTGAAAATTTCAGCAACTAGTCTCTATGAACAAACATATAATCTTTCTGATGTTGTGTTTGAGGGATGAACCTGATAGTAGCATAATAAGGATAAAAATGCCAATTTTAGCAGATGGCAAAAACAATAGTGCTATTTTTGAAATTGGTGCAAGTCTATTAAGTAGAGCCATTAAGAAATCTACATCTAAACCAGTACCAAAATTTGGTTCTATTTTCTTGCTAATTTATAATGAAATATAGTTTTGTAGCTCTTACTGATTCTGAGAAACACTGCTTTAACAGCTTAAATTTAAGGCACACTGTCCATAGCTGAAATATTTAACAAAACAATGTATCAACATTCTAAAATAGTTTACAGATTCTTGGAAATAATAGCTTCTTTTTTAGCAACTATAAAGTTTGTTGTTTCGAAATTTTGAAGTTTCTGTTAAAAGTTACAGCTATAAATATAAAAAACAGATTTGCACCCTAACACCAAACCTTTATTTTAAACTATTAGCAACTTAACAGTAATTAGTATAAAGGGTAAATCCCAAGTACCTGAATTCTAAATAACAGATTTCAGATATAATGCAGATTTTATATAATGAAATTATATAAATTAGGATAATCCTTAATTACCTACCAACTTTTACCCTACATTATAAAGTAATGACATTTTTAATACCTGTTTTATGGATTCTTACAAAGTAAACTATACAATGAGCTGTATAGGATAGGTTCGAAGTTGAAGCAAAAATTGACTCCTAGTTTTTTCCTAGGGTATGGATATGGTATGTGGATGACATATTTGCTGTATGTAATACTCATGATTTTAATGTTAATGATTTCGTCATGCATCTTAACAGAAGGTTTGTTTCTATTAAATTTACATATGAACAGGAAAATAAGGGTACTCAACCATTTTAGGATGTATTAGTTTTAAGAAATGATAATAATAAGTTAGAGTTTGATGTATATAGGAAGGATACTAGCACATATAGATATTTATCTAATACGTCTTTTCACTATCAACAACATAAAATGACGGGGATTAGTTTCCTTGTACATCGGTTGTTGACATTCCCTCTTAACAAAGAGAGGTTTGAAAATGAAAAGAAAACTATTAGAGAAATAGCTGCATGCAACGGTTATCCAATAGATATTATAGATAAATTAATTAGGAAGAAACAGCTTCGGTTACGAAATTTTCTAAATTAGTCACAAGAACAAAAGTTTGCCTCTGTTCCGTATAGTCGTTATACTAGGGGCTTTAAGAACATTTTTAAAGAAATTGGTATGAAGGCGGTGTATAGAACAACTACAGCACAACAGAACTTTTTGGGCAATCCTAAAGATAAACTTGCTGATTTAGAGAAATCGGGTATTTATGAAATCAAATATAACGATTGTGATTTAAAGTATTATGGACAGACACGCAGATCTATCAGTACCCGTTTCAAAGAGCATATTGTCCATTTGAAATACGAAAGAGCGGATAAATCTAGTGTTCCACATCATGTTTTAGAACATAACCACTCCGTAGATTCAACTTCTTTAAAATTAGTTAATCAAGTAAATAATTTTAGGGAACTCGACTCTTACGAAAGCATTATGATATATAAAAATAATAAACTAATGAATTCAGACAAGGGTCCTATCCCATACAGCTCATTGTACTTACTTTGTAAGAATCCATAAAAT
Organism: Octodonta nipae; assembly: GCA_034190945.1. NCBI lineage: Eukaryota > Metazoa > Arthropoda > Insecta > Coleoptera > Chrysomelidae > Octodonta > Octodonta nipae. Next base: position 85,225,988 of record CM067216.1, on the reverse strand, counting down.
AGGTATTAAAATTGTCATTACTTTATAATGTAGAGTAAAAGTAGGTAGGTAATTAAGGATTATCCTAATTTACTTAATTTCATTTTATAAAATCTGCATTATATCTCTGAAATCTGTTATTTAGAATTTAGGTACTTGGGATTTACCCTTTATACTAATTACTGGAAGTTGCTAATAGTTTACTGGTAGGTATAAATTAGAGAAAATTGTAATTTAGATTTAGTTTGGTTTAATCCATGATGATGACAACTTAGAGTTGTTGAAACGGCGTTGAATGTTTAAAGGTTTGGTGCTATGGTGCAAACCTGTATTTTTACATTTGTGACATACCAAAGGTTCCACAGCATTTCCATTACAACTATAGTCTTTGTAGCTTAAATTTTTACAGAGGCTTTTATTTCTTGGAATTGGTAAAAGCTACAAAATTTATTTTAATGTAAAGCAAACTATGGGGTCAACAACATGTCAACTAGGATTGTTTATATCATTATATATTTCTGGAATTATCAGTTGTTTTCAGTGCTTGAATCAAAATAAGGGTTTTAATTTTCCAATTCTAGTAGTTGATTAAAACATTATTGATGGCAATAAAGAACAATATTGAAATATTTGGTAGGGAGATTCAGTAGTATACTTAACAGAACATTAAAAAAATTCTCTACCATTCCCTTTAAACGAAAAGACGAAACAGAAAATATGGCAACATTCTTCAACTGCTTTCGTTCGAATATAGCGTAAGTAAACATTGTGTGGAAGGTCGTGCACAGCAGAAACATTTTTCTGTTGGTGTGTGAAGTGATACTATGTTTATGTGATGGAATAATTCACAAATCAGGAATACCAGAATGTATGTGTGATGTATGTATTTAGATCTCTTTTATATTACAAGTTTTTGTGTGAACATGCAATATGACTTTTTTTCTAGCAAGATGCTGTTTTACAACATCTTTTCGTTATCCATTTAGAAAAATTACACTTTTTACTGTATTATTTTCATACTGTCTACGTACAAGGTTGCTAGATGTTTTAAAATACCAAAAAAATCAAATAGGTCCTTAACCAATAAGATACATATATAACTGTTAGACTTTTTAGTTGAAATTGACCAGTACTATCACATGCCAAAATATCTTCACTCATTATGTTACACCTTGTAATATCTTATTTGTGGTCCTCCTATTATCTTGTCATCTTACCTTCCTGGCCATTACCATTTTAGAGCTATTACTTTTTCAATTACATCAATAACCTGGGTCCTATTTCTCTATTCTCTCTTGGTCTCTCCTTATTATTTCAATCAGGTTTTGTTCCATAAACCGTTGTGTAAATTATAATTTTCATATAATTTTAGTTTTCAGGATTCAAGTCTTCATAAAAAATCTTATAAGTTTAATAATTACCCAAGATATGTATCATTTAGTTTTTGACTAGACACAATTTTCTTCATATAAACTGACATCCTTCTCTAAAGCAAACAGGTTTGAAATTATTAGGATGTATATTTAAAGGTGCTAGTTATTTTTTTGTAAAACTCCATTTGCTTATTGTAACTTTTCAAATGATAATAGATATCTTTGTTCAATATTTTCATGGATTTTCCTGATTGACTTTATAGTTGCTAGATACTGTTTGCAGGAGTATTAATAATAAATTGAATTATGAATAGGTGTTTTAAAATATTGGTCAATGATTTTAATGACTGCAACGGTTCTGTTGAATTACAAGGTTCTACCAGTTTTATAGTTTCCCATATCTAACATTGAATGTCTGAACAAATTTGCTTATTGTAAATTTTAAATTTAACCTGTCCAAATCTTTTTCTATTTTTTTATTAAACAAATTTCCAAGGGTATAGTACCTAATTTCACCATTTATTTTGCATTCATATTGAGGAAATTATACATAAAAATTTTGGTTTAAATAATTCAATAACAACTGGAAATTATAAAATGAATATTCTTGTTTTGTAAAGTCAGACTGCTTTTTTAAATTAAAAATTAAGGCAATGCTTAAGTAGAATTTAGACAATTTGAAACACATTACTTATGATTTTATTTAGGAATTTTTTAACTTAAAAATAATGATATCTGCTTGTAGACAACAAACGCCTTTATAAAAAACCTACTTACTAGCATTATTTATTTACTATTATTGATGTGTCATTTTAGCTATAGATTTCTGGAAATTGCTGTTATTGTTTTCTGGAATAATATTATTTCTGTCAGCTGATAAATTAAGTAAAAATATTATGTTTCATTATGTGTGTGGCGTTGGTTTTGGAATCTGTGCATCTTTCTTAATAGCAATCTACTTCATGAGTAAGCTCTTTCCAAGGGTAAGAATTTTTATTTCATTATAATAGTGCTAAATAGAAACATTGATTTTGATTTGTAAAAATTTCACATGCTACTTGCTGAACAAATAGTAACTAAGTTTTGATATATTTCATACTAAAACAAATATGTTAATTTGTTATTGTTATTTGTTTGAATTCAAAGATATGACATTCAGAATATCTGATTTATTGATAGTTCGTTTATGACACCAATGTATCATTATCAGGAGGAATAACATATGTATATATTTGCAACCATCAAAGGTTTTTCCAGTATAACTTGTGCTTAAAAGTATGAATAGTTGATCCACATGCTTATTAACTATAGTGGGGTGGTATAAAACCCTTATATAGTAGGCATTTAAATCATCCTTAAAATCCACCTTAAATTATATTTATTATATGTTTTGATGCAGCATAAGATTGTTCTAATTTTCAGAAACCATTTATGTATGGGGTTATGGCATCTGGCTGGACCATAGTGATTTATGTGGCTCAACTATTATGGGACAATTTGAGGGTTATTTTGTTAAGTTATAAGTCTTATGTTGTATGGTATGTGGTAACTGCAAGTATAATTAGTTTTATATGTAAGTACTGTTTCACTAAATCCGGTCATTGTTTAACAAACAGAATAGTATGTTACAGATGGGGTCCTATAGAAAATCAAAGAACAATAAATTTAATTAAATGGTCTCTCCAGTTCCTGGGTTTAACATCAATATTTTATAGTAGTGACTATAAGGAGGCTGCAATGGGCCAAATTGTGATATTGTTGATTAGTCATAACCTTCCAAAAAAAATGGGTGGCTGTGCCCAAGTCATATTGGTAAGGATAAACTAAGTAGGAATAATTAATTTTACATTCTATTAGCGATGGGTCGTTCGTGAATGAGTCGTTCAAAATGAACGACTCTTCTACATGTGCCATGAATGAGCGGCACAGTTTAGTCAACTAGTTCGTTCAATTCGCCATTAAAAGAGTCATTCAGCGATTCAGCTCGAGCGAGTCGAGAGTCGAAACTCATCGGTGGTGCTGAACGTTCAAAGTTCAATCCCGACGTATAGACTCGTTCAATCATTCGATCGGCTCGGTCGGAGCACTTGGAAGAAATGAGCCGTTTGGCTGATGCGATGCAGGTATTGCTTTTAAAATTCCGTCGGAAAATTTTTAACACACTTAACACAAGCAATGAGTGACTGAGACAAGGGGTTGTTATTCTTTTGCTGTGTTTCGTACGGTGCGGGTTGCAAGTTTTAAGTTTGTTTCATTTAAGAGTTTTTCAATATACTCTTTGACTTTTAATGTTAAAAGAGATATTTCTCAGGCAAAATATCTAACAAACTTTGTAAGATATTTGTGAGTTTTAAGCAGGACTATTAAGTTTAAGTTTCGCGAGTTTTTAAACGTTGCAATCAGTATATCAGATAGGTATGGCATCGAAAAAAAGAAGCGAAGTTTGGACAGTCTTTGAAGCAATTTCAAATAACCAAGCTAAGTGCAACTTCTGTTCCCAGATTTTTTCGTATAAAGGCGGATCAACATATAATCTGAATAGGCATCTCAAGAGTAAACATCCATCTATTTCTGGTAGCTTACATTCAAGTACTTCCAAAAACAGTAAGGTTGATGTTGACTGTATAGCTGATACCTCAAATCGTATTAGATCTCAACAAGAGTTTCCGCCTTCCACTTCCACAGGCACAGACTTGATAAAAAGTAATAGTATAGTTAAAAAAACACAGAAAAGTTTAGAAACATTTTTTTCAAAGCCAGTGACAAGTAAAAAACGAGAAGACATTAACGAGCATTTATTCAAGACTATTGCGAAGAACTTTTTATCATTTTATCTGGTAGAAAGTGATTATTTTAAAGCTTTTGTGCGAGAGTTAAACCCTGGTTACCAACTACCCACGCGAAAAACTGTTTCAGATATATTGTTACCTAAGTATTATAATATTACAAAAGAAATAATTTTAAACAAAGTGCAGTTAGCAGAAGCTATCAGTTTAACAACGGATGGGTGGACATCTGTGACAAACGAAAGTTACATAAGTGTTACAGCACATTATTTATTTCAAAATAAGCTAGAATCGAGCTTATTAGACTGCTATAAATACACTGAGAGTCATACTGCTTCCAATTTATGTGACGAGTTGCAAAGAATTGTTCGGGATTGGAAGATAACAAACAAAATAGAGGCTGTTGTGAGTGACAATGCCGCAAACATTGTTGCTGCCATTAGACAAACCGGGTGGAAACACATACCTTGTTTCGCCCATACAATGAATTTAATTGTGCAGTCTTCCCTGGATACCATCAAACCTATTAGGATAAAAGTAAAAGTGATAGTGGACTTTTTAGACGTAGTTCACAGGCTGCTGAAAAGTTGAAACAAATGCAGAAACAACTAGAAATGCCACAACTTAAAGTTAAACAAGACGTAGTTACGAAATGGAACTCTACATACGATATGTTTAGGCGAATTTTAGATATAAAAGAACCTTTAATGTCCGTAATAGCAGTTCATTATCAAAGTATCGATAATTTAACAAACAATGACATTAACATTTTAGAGAAATGTTTTGAAGTTCTTAAAGTATTTAAAGACGTAACCGAGGAAATTAGTGCGGAAAAAGAGGTAACTATATCAAAAGTTATTCTTTTTAGTGCAGCACTAATAAAATTTTGCAATAAATTTGTTAAAGATAATCCTGATTTACCAGAAATATGCAAAGTATTAGTAAAGTCATTACAAGTCAATATTCATAAGCGATTTAGTGATATAGAACAAAATAAAACATTCGCTGAATCTACCATTTTGGACCCAAGGTTCAAAAAGTACGGTTTTACAGACACAAATGCTTTTGATAGCATCAAGCTTCATTTAATTAATAACGTCAAAAGTTCTGTAGCGGACAGGATGGATGACACTGAAACTGAAGTGGTTAGTGATTCCGAAAAAGAATCAGGCACCACATTAGAAAAGTCGTCCACTTTATGGGAAGACTTTGATACTGCAGTTTGCAAAGTAGTTTCCAATTTAAATCCAATAGCGGCAGGCATCCTTGAAGTGGAAAAATATTTGGATGAGCCGCTTTTACCAAGACAACAAGATCCGTTTATTTGGTGGGAAGAGCGAAAAAAAGTTTACCCTACGCTGTATAAACTAATGAGAAAAAGACTTTGTATAGTAGCAACCTCAGTGCCCAGTGAACGGATCTTTTCGAAAGCAGGGCAGACATTAACTGAAAAGAGAAATAATCTGCAAGGAAATAAAGTTTCTATGCTACTTTTTTTAAATGTAAATTTATGAAATCCTTTTTATTATGTTATTAATTTTGTTATATTTTTTATAGACTTCATAATAATAATATTTACTAACCTTGTTAAAGGTTCTTTTTTATGTTTTGTTTTTTTAAATTTCTATTTGGGTTATAGGTAAGCATTATAATTTTATTTGGTTTGATAGTGTAGAACGTTTACATTTTCATGTTTACAGTTTATTTTATTTTTTCTGTTACCAAATAAATATACAAAATCCTTATATTTTAGCGTGCATTAATTATCATTAAATTATGACTCATCAAATCCTTAATATTAATTTGATTATATATATATATATATATATATATATATATATATATATATATATATATGTTATAAATATTCTAAGGCTAAACGGCTGTGTGATTTAGGGGCGACATCGTTCAAATGAACGACTCAGTGTGAACGACTCTTTTTGGTGAGTTGAACGAAATGAGCGGGCTCACTGAAAAGAGTCATAAAACCCAACGCTACATTCTATATATAAGTTGTGATTGGGTAATGGTGCAGATTGCCTTTTATTTGTCATATATGAAATACAAAATGGGTTAATGGTGTAAATGTATGTCTCTTATATAAGTTTGCAACAAAAATCATATTTTCATGGTAACAATGGTAGAGAGGTGGAATAACAATAATGTAAATCCAATTTTCCAGTTAATTTGTTGTTAAAATATTGCACCTGGTCCCTCAATGTGGCAGGTTGAAGACCGTTTCTGAGTATACTCAAGATATAATATTACAGAAATCATTATTTTTGTACTTGCATAAAACTTATGTATTTTTGAGATTCGGGAAAAGAAAATAGTCTGATCTTTATTTGTTAGCTCAGTTTTGTATCTTAAGTCAGGAGAAGTACTAATATGTTGTGAAACATATTCATACTGTAAACTGTCTGGAACTGTTTGTCAAAAGTTCCAAAATCCTCTCAGAATCTAAAATGAATTAATTGGTGATTTTTTAGTGAACACTGCATATGTAGCTTGATGCAATGCAATTGATACAGCTATAAAAACTTTTTTGATTACCCGTGAAAGACGTTCTTTATACTTTCAATTGCTTTAGAGCAATTTTTGTCTTTGTTATTGTTTTGGAGGTATGACTTTTTTTGCTTTATTGAAATATGTTCTTCAATTCTTTCTTTGATAACTTCTTCTTTTAATTTTCTGTTGATCATTTATATTAGGTAGTTTGTTTGAGAACTAGTTATTTATTTTAGTGTAGTCAACATTCTAGAAATTGAAGGTTAATTGTGGCATCTTATAGTGTTTTTTTTGGGAAATAACATTAAATTTAAGAACAAAAAACTGTGTATTTAAAAATCTAAACATTTCAACGTCTGGTTCAGACCTCTTTTTCAATGAAATTATAGTACTGAAGTAAAACTGAAATAGAAAATCTTTGTTTGCATGGTCACCTTTAACTTTTTATTGTAGTTGAACTCAAGGTAAGATAGCTAACAGCATCATCACTTCTTCCTGTGGATATACTGAAGTCAGTGTTGCTAACAAGGTTTTCTCTTTAACCATTAAAAGGTCCAAAAAGGAACTCTGATTTCTTGTGAACCTTGTCTTATGAACTATTCATAGTTATCCACATTGTATGCTGAAACAGTTCTTGCTTTATTCAGCAAATACTTTAGGATACTTATAGTAGACAAAATTATTTTTTTTGTTTCTATATTGTCTTGTTCTATGACTTTCCATCTATATTCTCCGCGATCATTACTCTGAACAAGGCTAGGTTCCGGGTGAGAACCGCGTCTGAATTTATTATATACTCGACGTTTCGACTCCTGCTTTGGAGCCATTATCAAGAGACAAAAGTGAAAGAGAGTTTCAGAGTCTAGATCGAACTCAGGGCCTTAAACTGCCTACTCCCCAAGAGTCACTAGGTAACTGAACTGAATTTGAGTTTGCTCTGCTTCTGCTAACTATAAATAAAAGAAGCAGCGGATCCTACACCGACATCAAATAAAGATAGTCTTCAACACCAGTCAAACTATAGCCAATTTAACCGGGAACCCTAAAGATGAAGTACTTAACGAGGATCAAGGAGTTTACGAAATTCCATGTCGCGATTGCCCACTAAGCTACATCGGTCCTACCAACAGGCGCGTCAACAATCGCGTATATGAACATTCTTTGTTAGTTCGCAAAAAAGATCCGACTTCAGCTCTCGCGCATCATTATATCCAAACAAGACACCGTATCAACTTCGAGGACTATCGTATCTCTTAACTCCCTTAGGGCTTCCACTATTCGCGAGCTATAGAAATAGAGAAAAGACCCCTATGTTTAAACCGACGCGATGACAGCTCTCGCCTTCCCACAGCATGGACCTCCGTAATTGCCAGATTAAACAAAGCAGACACGCCCACCAACACCCAACCAATCACAACACAGCCCCTTCATCACGTTAACTATAAATAAAAGAAGTTAAGCAGACTCAAATTCAGTTCTGTTACCTAGTGACTCTTGGGGAGTAGGCAGTTTGAACCCCGAGTTCGATCCAGACTCTGAAACTCTGTTTCACTTTTGTCTCTTGATAATGTTTGGTGTTCACGTCAAGTAAATACTGTTACGAAATTTACCCAAAGCCGACCCTGCGTCATTTCAGTACGACAACAAACGCTTTAAGATAAAAAATACGATTCTCGAAAAGACTCAACGATTTTATACTGGGAATGGACCTAATTAGCCAGCATGGATTTATGTTCGACCCGAGATATGATGTTCTTCGGTTCCTAAATGAGGAATTTGTATTGACACGGCCCGTCAACACATCAGTCACCCCCATAAAAATTGTGGCAAAGTCTTCAGCTAGAATTCCCGGTCGAACGGAACAGATTATTCATGGGCAGTTAGACAGCAATCCTGGGAGCTGCGTTGGAATGGTGGAGCCCGTACACTCAGCTCATGACTACTTAGTTGGACGGGCTATAGTTAAAACCGGACGAGATATACCAATCAGAGTCCTGAATCTGTCCAACAACGACATCAGAATTACCAATGGTCAAGAGATAGCTTGTTTCGAGCCAGTAGAGACCATCATCAATTGCGAAGAAGAGTACCAGACGTCGGTGAAGGAGCCAGGGCCCGATAAAGAGTTCCTACAACAGTTTGCTGACCATTTGACACACTTGACACCAGAGAACCAGAAGAAAGCCAAGCAATTTATCACAAAACACTGGCAAATTTTTAACAGTAAATATGGAACCACCGGTCGCACCAACATCATCCAGCATCGAATAGATACCGGGAAGGCTCAACCCATCAGAATACCACCTAGACGACTACCATTGGGGCAACAACAGGCAGTCGAGGAAAACATCGAGTCCATGTTACAAAATGGAGTTATTGAGCCATCCATCAGTCCATGGTCTGCTCCCGTCGTGTTAGTTAAAAAGAAGGATGGAACCACCCGATTTTGCGTGGATTACAGAAAGCTGAATGATGTCACGAAGAAAGACAGCTATCCACTACCCCGAATCGATGACACTTTGACCGTTTGACCACACTAGCAGGCTCCCGTTGGTTCTCCACACTAGACCTAAAAAGTGTATATTGGCAGGTTGGTCTACACGCAAACGACAGAGAAGACAGCGGGTTAACATGGAGGACGTGCTTAGTATACCTCGACGACATTCTAGTCATGGGCCAGACATTCGACGACCATCTGAAGAACCTGGGCGAAGTATTCTCCAGAATTAATAACGCCAACCTGAGACTCAATCCGAAGAAGTGTTCCTTGTTTCAAAAAGAAGTAGAGTTTTTGGGCCACGTAGTGTCCGAGTCAGGAATCCGCACCAACGAAGACAAGATAGAAGCCATCCGTGATTAGCCAGTTCCAACAGACAAACATGAACTCCGAAGCTTCTTGGGCCTCTGTTCATACTACCGGCGTTTTGTTGAGGGATTTGCCACCATCGCCGCCCCTCTACATCGGCAGACCACTGAGAAAGAGACCTTCCATTGGAATCAGGATTGCGAAACATCATTCAGACGACTGAAGGCAGCACTATGTTCCAGCCCAATCCTGGCCTTTCCTACACAGTCCGGCAAGTTCATCTTAGACACCGACGCCAGTAACGCCGGTTTGGGGGCCGTCCTATCCCAGGTGCAAGATGGTGAAGAGAGGGTGATCGAGTACTACAGCCGTGGATTCTCGAAACCAGAAAGAAATTATTGCGTCACCAGAAAAGAACTTCTTGCAATAATAAGGGCTGTAGACCATTCTATGGTTGCCATTTCTTAATCCGAACAGATCATGCCGCACTCAAATGGCTGCTGTACATGAAGACACCGGAAGGACAACTGGCCAGGTGGATGGAGAAATTACAGCAATACGACTTCATGGTGGAACACTGTGCCGGCCGTTTGCACAATAACGCCGATGCCCTATCCAGAAGACCCTGTAGAGCGGAATGCGGACATTGTCTGAGGACGGAACACCGAGGGGGTATCCCCATCAGACAGATCCGAGTGCAGGCCAATGAAGACTGGAGAACGGAACAGTGCATCCAGGACCAAATGGCTGATCCAGACATCGAACCAATCGTGTCACTCAAAATGAGAGGGGCACCCAGGCCACGATGGGACGAGGTAGCTAGATACTCCGGCGTGCTGAAATCGTTATGGGCTCAAGCGAGTTTGGGGAAAGCGCTGATGGACGAGAAACCAAGTCCCAACTGGTAGTTCCGAAGAAAAAGGTACCAGCCATCCTGACCGAAGTACATGATGGAATTACCGGAGGCCACCTGGGCATGAATAAAACCCTAGACAAAGTTCGCCAGCGGTACTACTGGGTGAATTACTTCGAAGACGTCAGAGCTTGGTGCCGCAAATGTGCCACATGTGCCGCCAGTAAGGGCCCGAAGACCCGGATCAAGGGCAGAATGCAGCAGTACAATGTGGGCGTCCCATTTGAGAGAATTACCATCGATGTCGCCGGTCCGTTTCCCGAGTCTGAGAGGGAGAACAAATACATTCTGGTCGCAATGGATTACTTCAGCAAATGGCCTGAGGCATATGCGATACCCAACCAAGAGGCAACCACCGTAGCGACGGTGCTAGTAGAACAACTATTCAGCAGGTTTGGCGTCCCGATGGAATTACATTCAGACCAGGGGCGTAACTTTGAATCGAATGTATTCCAGAAGGTCTGCACGATGTTGGAGATCAGGAAAACGAGAACAACACCATTACACTCACAGTCAGACGGAATGGGGGAAAGATTCAACAGGACCTTGGAACAACACCTGTCCAAGGTCGTCAGCAATAACCAGCGTGATTGGGATGAGCATATTCCTGTTGTTATATCGCTCTGCTGTACATAATAGAACAGGCCTGACCCCAGCCAGGGTCCTATTCGGAAAGGAGCTGCGATTACCTTGCGACTTGGCATTTGGCTCCCCCGAAGAACCTCCCCAAGACATCGACGATTATGCCGACCAGCTCCGACATAACATGCTGGCAATACACGAATTAGCCCGAACGCAGATGTTGGCCACCAGTGACCGGATAAAGACGCGATACGACCTCAAGGCCAATTCAGTCGGGTTCCAGGAGAGGGACAAAGTCTGGTTGTACAACCCCCAACGGAGCAAGGGTAAATCCCCAAAGCTTACACCCGCCTGGGATGGTCCATACGAGGTGGTCAAGAAGGTTAATGACGTCGTCTACCGGATCCGTCGAAACCCCAAGGCTAAATTGAAGGTGGTTCATTTAGATCGACTCGCTCCCTACCATGGAGAGGATGTTTCTGATCGGGACGATCAGAATTAAAGGGGGGGGGGCAGAGTTACGAAATTTACCCAAAGCCGACCCTGTGTCATTTCAGTACGACAACAAACGCTTTAAGATAAAAAATACGATTCTCGAAAAGACTCGGCAGCGGAAGGAGTGATGATGATTTTTACTGGAGAATTCGACGCTGGTGTTATAAAAGAAGCACGCCACGATCGCCAGGCAGTGATACCGCGACGACTAGCGTATATGGGATTGTTATTGTATTTGAATCAGCTGTTCTAATGTAAATAAGGTTCTAGAAAAGTGAAAGTGAATATTAGTTTTATAATTTTAAATTTGAACCCACGGACTATATTGAAATACTATAGTTATCTCAAAGAAAACATTACGATAAAAATGGGAAATGAATTAATTTCTATTGTAGACGAAGCAAAAATTTTAGGTATCACGTTTGATCGTTACTTAAGATTTGCGACGCATGTTAACCAGTTATTTAAAAAGTCATTCATTGTTTTTAAACTTCAAAACGAGGAAAAAATTGTGTGAAACATTTGTTTTGCCAATCTTCTATTACTGTTATACAGTGTACTATCCGTACCTAACTGAGTTTACAAAGAAAAGAATCCAAAAAGTACAAAATACCTGTTGTAGACTTGTGTGCGCACTTCGCAAATTTGACCATATAAGTTAAAAACTAATAGAGATAAACTGGTTAACACTGAAAAAGACTTGGCAATATCATTTTTGTAAATTTGTCCATCGTATTATTCACCCGAGAAAACCGTTTATGCTAATCAAATTCACAATAGACCTACAAGATTCAGCAACCTTTTATATGTCCCTAGACATTCATCAGCCATGCTTCAGCGGTCTTTCTCATTTAACACAGTTAAAATGTATAACAAAATTATTCTGGAAAATTTAGATGATACAACTTTATTTGGCTTTCAAAAGAAAATTAAAAAGCTCTTGTTTAACGACAGTTTTGTTTTTAAATAGCCTTAATGTAGTTTGTCAATGTCAATACTTTCCTCCATATTGTTCAATTGCCTCAATTACCTACTTTGGTAATAAATATTTTGTGAAGAAACTTGTTTTGTTTAGGGTTGAGTGGAAGATTAGCCGTAAGCTAAACTCCGGCTTTTGTTTTGCTATGTATGTGTATACTGTATAGATTTATGTATGTGCATGCTGTATAGATATATGTTTTACATAGATGAAACAATAAAGACGCTTTAATATGATTATTATTATAATGCTGCCGGGATCGATGGTAAAATGACGACGTTTCGGCAGAGTCACATCTGTCCTCTTCAGTTCGGTTCGCATAATTCTCGTAGCCTTCTGCTTTCGCTTCTAGTTACTCGAATACTAAGATTTTCAGAAGCGCTCGCGCTGTTATATACCCGCGGCTCGGCGCCTATTGGTTGGCACCGTGAACGGCTCCGTGTGATTGGCCCTTGGCGCTCAGTGGGCACGCCTCCCGCCTGCTAATTTGTTATTTCCTGTTGAGTTGTTATAGGACGGGTCCGGGCCGGTACGTTGTTTAATATATTTTCCAACAATTCGATAAGTTCTGGATTTCATTGCGTGCGTTTAGACTGTGAGGCCAGTACTCTGGTGTTCTCAAAGTCTATTCGGTGTGACGTCGTGGTGGCGTGTTCCGCAATGGATGTTGTTTTTTCCTGGTTTCTTATAGCGTTCTGGTGTTCATCACGTCTAACTTGAATTATTCTGTTAGTTTGCCCCACATAGGTTTTATGACAGTCTGCACATGGAATCTCGTACACCCCCTGTTGTTCTAAAGGGATCCTCGTCTTCGGAGTCCTCAACACCGTGCTTATTTTACATACGGTAAATAAGCCTTGGTTATTGGTGTCTCATGCTCCTCGTCTGTTTGTCTCGGTTTTGACTTTAGGGCTCTTTGTATATTTCGGTCTGTAAATCCGTTTTGTCTCAGAGCTGTTTTTAAACTGTCCATTTCCTGTTTGATGTTATCCTGGTCAGCTAGTCTTTGTGATCTGGTTACTAAAGTCTTGACGACGGCTTGTAGTTGGGCTGGGTGGTGATGAGAATTAGCATGAAGGTATCTGTTGGTGTGAGTTGCTTTCCTATATACTGTATGGCCAAGGGTTCCATCTTGCTTCCTATTTATGAGAACATCAAGGAATGGCAGTTGATTGTTGGCTTCAACCTCCATGGTAAATTTTATTTTGTGATGGATGTCATTAAGGTGATCTAAAAAAGTATTGAGGTGTTCCCTCCCATGAGGCCAAATCACAAATGTATCATTCACATATCGCAACCACAAACTGGGTTTAAGAGTTGTTGTTCTTAGTGCCAACTCCTCAAAGTTCTCCATAAAAAGGTTCGCTATAACTGGTGAGAGTGGCGATCCCATTGGAGCTCCTTCCACTTGTTTGTATCGTTGGTTCTCGTAAACAAAATAGGTGTTCATCAGACAGTGCCTTGTTAAGTCTACAAGGTGTTGAGGTGGTTTGTATTTTTCTATTATGATATCCAAGGCTTCGTCGATAGGGATGTTGGTGAAAAGGGACACTACGTCAAAACTTACAAGAAGACACTCTGGTTGTAAGACCGTTTTTCTAAGAATTTCGATGAAATGTGTCGAATTTTTTACATATGAGTCTGCCCCTCTGCAAACGGTTGAGTTGTTGGGCCAGGCACTTGGCCAGGTGTTGTGTTGGGGATCCAATTGAGCTTACTATTGGCCTCAAAGGTGCACCTTCTTTTGTACTTTTGGCAACCCATAGAATTTCGGACATCTCGATGACTTTTCACGCGGAATGAGTTGCAGTTGGAGATTTTTGTCGATCCTACTTGCCTGGATTTTGGCCTTGGTTGGTTTCTGTAGATAAGTTGTTGGGTCAGTAGTAATTTGTTTATATGCTGGATCTTGTAGCAATATTTGAATTTTGTTTGAATAATCCGCTGTATCTAAAATTACAGTCGCATTTCCTTTATCAGCAGGTAGAATGACAATGTCCTTGTTGAGGCACAGTTGTTTCAAGGCCTCATTTTCTTCTATAGATAGGTTCCTTTTGGGTGGTTTAGACTTTCTTAGAACATGTGACACATCTTGTCTAATTATATCAGCGGTGTTCGCATCTAATTTTGAAACTGCTGTTTCCACGCCACATATTATGCTCTCTGTTGGTATGTGAGAGGGAGCAATAGCGTAATTGAATCCCTTAGCCAACACGCCAATCGAGGAAGTGTTCAATTGGACCGAAGATAAGTTATAAACGGTTTTATTCGTTTCCAATTGCCGTGAGGTTAGACTGTGACCGTTATTTTCTGAGACAAAATCGTTTTTGGGCTTCTGTTGGAGCTTCAATTTGTTAAATTTTGCCTGTTGTTGCATTGTTGTTAACTCTGCATTCGTTTCGGCCCTAAATTCGCTAATCTCATCGAATTTATCCCATATTATCGGGTGGATTGTATTGCTTACCTGTAGGTGGATATCTAGGAGTTTAGTATTAAGAACATCCAAATCTCTTCTGACATCACGTATGGCTTCCCTAAGTAGGACACAACTAGCTTTCCATAAGATATTCTGTGTATTTCTGTTGTTCTTCCAGAACTTTACCGTCGGAATAACTCCTTCATCGCGGCATCGTGGTAATAACCAAGGCTTATTTACCGTATGTCAAGGGGACCACGGACAGTATTGCAAGAATTCTACGGAGACACAATATCGATACTATTTTCAATACAGACAGAAAAATAAGCACGGTGTTGAGGACTCCGAAGAGGAGGATCCCTTTAGAACAACAGGGAGTGTACGAGATTCCATGTGCAGACTGTCATAAAACCTATGTGGGGCAAACTAATAGAAGAATTCAAGCTAGACGTGATGAACACCAGAACGCTGTAAGAAAGCAGGAAAAAACAACATCCATTGCGGAACACCCCACCCCGATGTCACACCTGATTTGAGAACACCAGATTAATGGCAAATATAGAACACCCGAAATCAAGACTCGTAAGAGAGGCAATTGAAATAGCGAAGAGACCTCACAGTCTAAACGCACGCAATGAAATTCAGAACTTATCGAATTGTTGGAAAATCCTATTAAACACCGTACCGGCCCGGACCCGTCCAATAACAACTCAACCGGAAATAACAAATCAGCAGGATGGAGCCATGCCCACTGAGCGCCAAGGGCCAATCACACGCAGCCGTTCACGGTGTCAACCGATAGGCGCCGAGCCACGACTATCTAACAGCGCGCTCGCTTCAGAAAATCTTAGTATTCGAGTAACTAGAAGCGAAAGCAGAAGGCTACGAGAATTATGCGAACCGACCTGAAGAGGGCAGATGTGACTCTGCCGAAACGTCGTCATTTTACCGTCGATCCCGGCAGGGATCAGTTATCAACTACGCGGATGAATTCCCGGAAACCACCTAAAACATTTAGTGCCCGCGAAAACTTAAAAACAAATATAGTGAATCTCTACGGGGAGAATACTTTTCATTTGTGTAAAACATTTGAGAAATTACGCTCGAAAAGAAGCAAACTTTTGTGCGATCTACATTTTTTACCACGATGCCGCGATGAAGGAGTTATTCCGAAAAACATGACGGTAAAGTTCTGGAAGAACAACAGAAAAACACAGAATATCTTATGGAAAGCTAGTTGTGCCCTACTTAGGGAAGCCATACGTGATGTCAGAAGAGATTTGGATGTTCTTAATACTAAACTCCTAGATATCCACCTACAGGTAAGCAATACAATCCACCCGATAATATGGCATAAATTCGATGAGATTAGCGAATTTAGGGCCGAAACGAATGCAGAGTTAACAACAATGCAACAACAGGCAAAATTTAACAAATTGAAGCTCCAACAGAAGCCCAAAAACGATTTTGTCTCAGAAAATAACGGTCACAGTCTAACCTCACGGCAATTGGAAACGAATAAAACCGTTTATAACTTATCTTCGGTCCAATTGAACACTTCCTCGATTGGCGTGTTGGCTAAGGGATTCAATTACACTATTGCTCCCTCTCACATACCAACAGAGAGCATAATATGTGGCGTGGAAACAGCAGTTTCAAAATTAGATGCGAACACCGCTGAAATAATTAGACAAGATGTGTCACATGTTCTAAGAAAGTCTAAACCACCCAAAAGGAACCTATCTATAGAAGAAAATGAGGCCTTGAAACAACTGCGCCTCAACAAGGACATTGTTATTCTACCTGGTGATAAAGGAAATGCGACTGTAATTTTAGATACAGCGGATTATTCAGACAAAATTCAAATATTGCTACAAGATCCAGCATATAAACAAATTACTACTGACCCAACAACTTATCTAGAGAAACCAACCAAGGCCAAAATCCAGGCAAGTAGGATCGACAAAAATCTCCAACTGCAACTCATTCCGCGTGAAAAGTCATCGAGATGTCCGAAATTCTATGGGTTGCCAAAAGTACATAAAGAAGGTGCACCTTTGAGGCCAATAGTAAGCTCAATTGGATCCCCAACACAACACCTGGCCAAGTGCCTGGCCCAACAACTCAACCGTTTGCAGAGGGGGCAGACTCATATGTAAAAAATTCGACACATTTCATCGAAATTCTTAGAAAAACGGTTTTACAACCAGAGTGTCTTCTTGTAAGTTTTGACGTAGTGTCCCTTTTCACCAACATCCCTATCGACGAAGCCTTGGATATCATAATAGAAAAATACAAACCACCTCAACACCTTGTAGACTTAACAAGGCACTGTCTGATGAACACCTATTTTGTTTACGAGAACCAACGATACAAACAAGTGGAAGGAGCTCCAATGGGATCGCCACTCTCACCAGTTATAGCGAACCTTTTTATGGAGAACTTTGAGGAGTTGGCACTAAGAACAACAACTCTTAAACCCAGTTTGTGGTTGCGATATGTGAATGATACATTTGTGATTTGGCCTCATGGGAGGGAACACCTCAATACTTTTTTAGATCACCTTAATGGCATCCATCACAAAATAAAATTTACCATGGAGGTTGAAGCCAACAATCAACTGCCATTCCTTGATGTTCTCATAAATAGGAAGCAAGATGGAACCCTTGGTCATACAGATACCTTCATGCTAATTCTCATCACCACCCAGCCCAACTACAAGCCGTCGTCAAGACTTTAGTAACCAGATCACAAAGGCTAGCTGACCAGGATAACATCAAACAGGAAATGGACAGTTTAAAAACAGCTCTGAGACAAAACGGATTTACAGACCGAAATATACAAAGAGCCCTAAAGTCAAAACCGAGACAAATAGACGAGGAGCATGAGACACCAATAACCAAGGCTTATTTACCTTATGTCAAGAGGACCACGGACAGTATTGCAAGAATTCTACGGAGACACAATATCGATACTATTTTCAATACAGACAGAAAAATAAGCACGGTGTTGAGGACTCCGAAGACGAGGATCCCTTTAGAACAACAGGGCGTGTACGAGATTCCATGTGCAGACTGTCATAAAACCTATGTGGGGCAAACTAATAGAAGAATTCAAGCTAGACGTGATGAACACCAGAACGCTGTAAGAAAGCAGGAAAAAACAACATCCATTGCGGAACACGCCACCACGATGTCACACCTAATAGACTTTGAGAACACCAGATTAATGGCAAATATAGAACACCCGAAATCAAGACTCGTAAGAGAGGCAATTGAAATAGCGAAGAGACCTCACAGTCTAAACGCACGCAATGAAATTCAGAACTTATCGAATTGTTGGAAAATCCTATTAAACACCGTACCGGCCCGGACCCGTCCAATAACAACTCAACCGGAAATAACAAATCAGCAGGATGGAGCCATGCCCACTGAACGCCAAGGGCCAATCACACGCAGCCGTTTACGGTGTCAACCGATAGGCGCCGAGCCGCTACTATATAACAGCGCGCTCGCTTCAGAAAATCTTAGTATTCGAGTAACTAGAAGCGAAAGCAGAAGGCTACAAGAATTATGCGAACCGACCTGAAGAGGGCAGATGTGACTCTGCCGAAACGTCGTCATTTTACCATCGATCCCGGCAGGGATCAGTTATCAGCTACGCGGATGAATTCCCGGAAACCACCTGAAACATATATATATATATATATATATATATATATATATATATATGGTTGGTGATTTATTCCGGTGTACGTCCGTTCGTCTGTATTCGTTTGAAAAATCACTTGACGTTTCGCCAAAATCATATTTGGCTTTCTCAAAAGATACCAAGTTACTTAGTATCTTTTGATACTATATATATATATGTACAGGGTGTCCCAAAAGTCCCGGAACGGCATTTTATCTCGGCGGGAACGCATTTTAGAGAAAAATGTTTCAAACAAAACTTATAGGATTCGTCCCTGGCTATCGAATTGTGACCTTGAATTTGACCTTGATTTTGACCTTCAAGGTCATTTCAAGGTCAAGTCGATTTTTTCAAATGGGACAACATATTTCTGACCTCGGAAATGGAAAGATCGGAAAATTTTACGTTCAAATATGTCCTTGACCATTTTTAAAACTTGACCTCTGGTGGTCAGTAAGGGTGTCCCAAAAGTCCCGGAACGGCATTTTATCTCGGCGGGAACGCATTTTAGAGAAAAATGTTTCAAACAAAACTTATAGGATTCGTCTCTGGCTATCGAATTGTGACCTTGAATTTAACCTTGACCGTGACCTTCAAAGTCATTTCAAGGTCAAGTCAATTTTTTCAATTGGGACAACATTCTGACCTCGGAAATGGAAAGACCAGAAAATTTTGCGTTCAAATATGTCCTTGACCATTTTTAAAACATGACCTCTGGTTGTCAGTAAACGTCAAGTCAAGGTCGAGAACAACTTCGTTGCGTAGCTCGTCAAATATGGGTTTAAAAAAAACCTTTCAAGAACTAAGGTTTAGGATTTTTCCACGGCAATGCGATACTTAGTATGGCTTCGCAACGAAGTTGTTCTTGACCTTGACTTGACCTTCACTGACCACCAGAGATCAAGTTTTAAAAATGGTCAAAGGACATATTTGAACGTAAAATTTTCCGATCTTTCCATTTCCGAGATCAGAAATATGTTGTCCCATTTGAAAAAATCGACTTGACCTTGAAATGACCTTGAAGGACAAGGTCAAGGTTAAATTCAAGGTCACAATTCGATAGCCAGGGACGAAGCCTATAAGTTTTGTTTGAAACATTTTTCTCTAAAATGCGTTCCCGCCGAGATAAAATGCCGTTCCGGGACTTTTGGGATACCCTTACTGACCACCAGAGGTCAAGTTTTAAAAATGTTCAAGGACATATTTGAACGTAAAATTTTCCGATCTTTCCATTTCCGAGGTCAGAAATATGTTGTCCCATTTGAAAAAATCGACTTGACCTTGAAATGACCTTGAAGGTCAAAATCAAGGTCAAATTCAAGGTCACAATTCGATAGCCAGGGACGAATCCTATAAGTTTTGTTTGAAACATTTTTCTCTAAAATGCGTTCCCGCCGAGATAAATTGCCGTTCCGGGACTTTTGGGACACCCTGTATATATATATATATATATATATATATATATATATATATATATATATATATTTGTTTTTAAGTTTTCGCGGGCACTAAATGTATTAGATGGTTTCCGGGAATTCATCCGCGTAGTTGATAACTGATCCCTGCCGGGATCGATGGTAAAATGACGACGGTTCGGCAGTGTCACATCTGCCCTCTTCAGGTCGGTTTGCATAGCCTTCTGCTTTCGCTTCTAGTTACTCGAATACTGATATTTTCAGGAGCGCGCACGGTGTTATATAGTCGCGGCTCGACGCCTATTGGTTGGCACCGTGAACGGCTGCGTGTGATTGGCCCTGGGCGCTCGGTGGGAGCGCCTCCCGCCTGCTGATTTGTTATTTCCGGTTGAGTTGTTATTGGACGGGTCCGGGCCGGTACATATATGGAATCATTTATCTGAAATAAATACAAATCCTGGACTTATGTGGACACAGTTACCTGAAATTAATTTAATTTGGACTCGATGGAACTTGCATTTTAAGAACTATCTTTGAGTTTGAATTTTATCATACTTATGTAAATGTTTCATTCTATAAGTTTACTTCTCAAAAAGTTCCATGGACTTGTTGATTCTACTTTTACCAAACCTAAAAGGATCTTAGGCCTGGGCACAGGAAATACTTGTCACCAGCTTCTTACAATGCAATTTTAAAACAATATGCCAGCCTATTTCCATTTGCTGTAATACAAGTACTTTCACTCATTTTCTTTTACACTAAATTATCTTTATCCACTGACAGTACCCTCCTGTGCACTTGGAATCCAAGAGGCCACCATTATCACATGTACATACCAGAACTGTTTTTGCAACCAAACTTTTGTACAAATTGGATCTTTAATTAATTTGCTTACAGTAACATCTTTATGAAAACACTTCTCCTTGCATTTGTAGAATGAAAATGGCAGTTTTGAGTTTAAACTTTTAGAAAGCAATTTTCACATTTTCAAGTCTGATTTGAGTCGAAAATAACACTATGGAACAAAAACAAAAAGAATTTTACCTTCAAATGTTGGCAATTATTTATTTATTTTTTTTATTTTCATTAAAAAATATATCTTATGAACACAGATGGGAAAGCAACAATTAACATAACTGTACATAAAAAACTACACTTTGATGATTTCAACCCTCTTACCCGTGATTATAGGTCAACTGCCTTATTCACTCTGCTACTCAAATTATTACTAAATAGAAATTGTTGGTATTGTGTCACCACAAAGCACACTGAAAGAACACATTCAAAATTGATGTACAACCTTTGTTACCGGGGTCTGACTAGACCTAGGCAGAAAAGTAATTATCGCAACGAAAAATATTTTTAAAATAACAATTATATATTTTGTAACAATTAATTTGTTTATTCAATTAATTTATTCTTCAGGAAGAAAAGATTTCCTCCTAAAGTGAATTTACTAACAAATGACGAATATTACGAGCAAGGCGTTAGAGAAACTACTAAAGCCTTGGAGGAACTAAGGCAGTATTGTTCAAGTCCAGAATGTAATCAGTGGAAGACAGCGCTGAAAATCAAAGATGTTAAAAGGTATTTTAAAACAGTAAAATCAGCCGATGATGTATTTAACATTAGTATTTTTCATAACCTTTTCCGCTAATAAAAAACTTCAGTATTTTTCTGAACTTTGAATATTTTCATTAGAGATGTAAGCAATTTATTTTTTGAAATAGATACATCTCAAAATTATTTTTCCAACCAGAATATTATAATAACAACTTGTGAATTCGCCATGTGCTATTAGAAAGTTAATTTTATCAAAAACTCAACACTGAATATTATGATGTGATTCATTTTATGAAGACAAATAACTTCATCACTAGAGAACATATGATATTTTATGTATCAAACTAAATGAAGATTATGTTTTCCTTATAGATGTTGCTATTTTATTAATGCTAATCCTTTGGGCAAGGAGCTAGTAACATCAAAACTAACGTGATCGCGAAATTGAAAACTTTTGGTGCATGTGGACGGTAAAACGTCATATAAACAGAATAGCTTGTTGAAACTAGGTTTGATAAGCTGAAAATACTTTTAATGAACTGAAATAATAATATTGTTTTACCATTATGGTGGAAATTGAATATTATGGCTCTTTCAGTAAAACTTGATATGATTTACTGGGCAATTTTACCTTTATGGTGTAGAATTCTTTAGTTTTGACAGTTACGTTCTTTTTAGCAATGTATCGATTATACAATGGAAATTACAAAATGAAATGTTTTACTTGTAATATGTGTAAAATTTCTTAAAAATCAAAAAAAAATTATATTTCAAAATTCGGGTTTAATGCTAAGGATTTGATGATTGTTTCTGTCTTCACTTGATGAAAATTCATTTTTAAGATTACTTAAAAACAACAAACACTTGTTTAAATTTTCACTTTTTATTTCGAAACATATGTCAAATTTAAAGAAATAAAAAGTGAATATTTAACCAAGTGTTTGTTGTTTTTAAGTAAGCTAAGGATTTAACTGATGATGGTTGTCAATTCTCATGTTATAGAAAATATTTGTCCGTATCAGCAAAATGTAGAGAATAATTTAACATGGTGTAAACTGTAATAATTTCATTGCCTATTCCTGTTTTATTTTTCGTTTTAGTGTGAACGCAAATATTAATGTTTGTTCGGCTTTTTTAGTTATTGGAAAATATTGTTTTGTTCGCAAGCCTTGTACATTCATTGCTCTATATTTCCTCGCCATTTCCGTTAGCATATGTCGTAAACGTTTAAAAACGTCCATATTCCGAGACGATGTAGCTAAATTTTTAGCCTTCTATGATGTTTTTACAAATGACGAGTCCATTCATCCACTTGGAAAATGGGTGCATCCAGGATTGTCAATGGGGGGAAGGGGGATCTTGTTTTTTTTTGTTTTAGCACAATAAACACTAAAAAAGTATATGATACAGATGATTTTGGGGGAGCTTCAGCTCCTTAGCCCTGCCCCTTGGATTCGCTAGTGCTTGGAATAGAATCATCTCCACTACAAATAACTATACACATATACACTACATATATTTGCACACAGGAACACTGGTTGATCATATTTTACAGATTTTTTCCTCATCATCTGTGGGGAAGACTTTCTCAAGAGACCACCAGTATTCCGGTCAAATTTTTGTCATAAAAAGCTCTAAGAGTAATTGATTTCCGTTATAATGATATGACATTGCTTTTTAATGTGTTTGATTAAAAACTTGTATTTTTAACATAGATTTGCACAAAACAGTTTGTTCAGCTTATAGTATGTGTTCTACATAATATATTGTTGTGGCAAAACAAAAGTTAAAAGTAATGCCATCAAGATGTAATAAAATAAATATAATAGTAAATAACAGAAACTATATTTGTCTGTTAATTGCAATTTTCGTTACTTAGTATTTTTGAGGTACACAGGAATTCTTCTTGGTTTTATTGTAGACATTTGTTTCTCCCAGAATATCTGTAAGAAACACTTTCTAAAAAGGACAACAAGTAATTTGTTCAATTTGTGTTTGTTACAAATTTCAAATATTTGTTGCAGAAAAAGAATGAGTAAAGAAAATTCCAATAAACAGTTGAACTAAAGTTTTTGTTAAAGTATCTTTACTGGGTTTGACCTAGTGAAATATAGAGTTTAATTATGCTGAAAAGTAGTGGTAGTTTGTGTTACACTTTCATTAGATTTCGTAATAAATAATAACTGTGAATATAAGAATACTCATGAATAAAAGTTCAATATATATTGCCCATTTGTAGGTTTGCATCTTTCGTTGAAGGTAATTCTCATCTCAGTGATGAGGAAATTTTAGAATACGAGACGTCAATACAAGGAGACTTAACGGATGATGAAAACGAAAGATCATATACTGATGACGAAGAAAACGAAAGCGATTAATAAAAGACTGATAATAATCTCAAAATAATTTCTTTAATTTATACTCATTTACATTGTAAAAATTTCATTAACCTTTTGTAATAAATGTTTTTTTCTTGAACTTATGTTTTTGATTAATTACTTTGACCCGATAATAAATCATTGTCACTAAATACCCTTGATTTAAAAAATATATCAGAAAGAATCATGTCTTCAGTTTCTTTAACAATCTTCCTACTAAAGCTTCTTGGAGTTTGCGGTTTCGCATTTCTAAAAATTTCAATATAAAAGTAAGAAGGTGGTAATAAAAGTACAGTTTAAAATCGAATAAATAAATATTACATTTTAATATAGCAATTAGCATATTTTGTGATAAATCATAAAATAAGCTAAATGTATTTTTAACTGTCAATAAATAAATCTTTGGGTATTTGTGTCTTCAGAAATGGCTGAAGACACAGCTTTGAGGTATTCTAACAAGTGAAGTTAACTATGTGTGCAACAAATACCCGAAGAGAGTAGAGAGAGAGAGAGAGAGAGATCCTGGACAATAATTTTTAAAGTATATGTGAACTGGTGATGTTCAACTTTATAATCTACTAGCAGTTACCCGCATATGGAATGTACAATTATTTGCAAAAAGAAATGGCTTATAAAACATGTGGGCTATCCTATATAGCATTTTTTCTTTTTTGAAAAACCCTACAAAACTATGAATCCATCAATCAAGAATATATTTCACCCTAACTGCAAGTGCTTATGGGCCACACTATATAACAGTTTTTTTGAACCACCTCTACTTCACACTAAAGTGCAACCATTCTCTAAAGGGTGCTATTTATTTGTCAGCCAGTATAAAATTTTTTAAACAGCTAACTATAACTCTACCCACCCTATATTTAAGCTATGGTCTATGCTTTATAACAATTATTTATGATAAATTTTTAACCGTCTTGTATAGTATAATTTCTCTCCACTCTGTATTTTAACCTCACTTTATATGAAACATTTTCTAACATATTTCAGGTATTTCATATAGTAGGATACAACTTTTCATGGTCCACCCTATATAACAATTTATATTACATTTTTTGATACAGTTTAATTCTATTCCGCCCTCGATTTCAATCACCTTGTTTATACAACTACTTATAGGCCACCCAATATAACATTTTTGTCCCACTCTGTATAACTATAACTCCACCAATCCCCAACTTAAGGCACTCAAATTGCAACTGCTTATTGGGCTATATAACAAGTTAATTATTTTTTTTTAGAACTATAACTCTACTTCCATCTATGTTTAAACCAACCTATACTAACTACTGTCAGTTAGTCAATAATTATAACTTATCTGTCTATCAGTTTTTGAACAATCCTGTATAACCATAATTTTACTCTACAAAATATTTCAAAAACTGTGTATATGCATCTGCTTAGGAGCTACTAAATATAACATTTTTTAAACAGTCAACTATAACTCTGCTCCACCTTATATTTCAACTACCTTATATATGCAACTGCTAATGGACAATATAACAATTTTTCTGATGTTTTTAACTACCCTGGAATGTATAATTTGTCTCCCCCTTATATTTCAACCACCCCTTATATGCAACTTTTTCTAACATTGTTTTAGTCACACTGTATAAATATAATTTTACTTCGCTTCATGTTTCAGATATTGCATATAGGCAACAGTTTTCTATTCGACAAAATTTTTTATGTTTAACTATAATTTGTTACAAATACATCAAGATGGTTTTGTCCACAATAATGAACTTGTATTAGGTTTAAGTTGGTTATAAATTATTACTAGAATGTATTTTATGTTGGTAAGAGATTAAAGCGAGATTGTGTTGTAAAAGGTTAGGTTAAGAAGATGAGATTATGTAAAACGTTGCTGAACGAATAAAATGTTATTACAACTACCAAATTAATTACTGTGTGTTTTACTTTGGTTTTTCTACAACTTAATAGATTATTAACATAATTATACTCCACCCTCTATTTCAACCAACTTGTATGTGCAACTACTTTCCGGTCACCCAGTATAACATTTTTTTTAGCATCCTGTGTAAGTACAAATCCATAAATTCCCAATATATTTCACCAAAACTGCAAGTGGTTTGGGAGCACCCCATTTAAAAATTGTGTTTAACATTTTTTTTAATCACCTTGTATATTTATCTCCACTTCAGCCTGTATTACAACCATCCTGCATAACACATGTTTTCTAAAAGTTTTGTTTCCAGCCTGTATAACCACATGTATATGAAACTACTTATGAGCCAAATAATATAACATTTTGTTATCCACCCTGTATAAATATAATTCCAATACACCCGTTTTTCATCCACCTGGTATATACAACTATTTTGAAAACTCTGTATAATTAATTCCACTCCCTCTTATTTCAACCACATTGTATATATGCAGCTGCTTATAGGCCACCAAATATAACTTTTTTAAAGATTTTTTTAACCCACGTAATACTACTTCGCTATGTTTCACCTATCCTATATATGGATCACCCTGTAAAATTACGCTTGATATATAATGCCCTGTTTAATTCCAGTACGACATCGATCGCTTTTAGGACAAAAAAAATTGATCTCGAAATGGCTCGGCAGGTGCTGAATTGATAATGAATTGTACGAGAGTTTTCGATGCTGGTTTTAAAAGGAGCGACCCATAATCGCGGCAGACAATTAGTGCAGCGAAGAGCTTATGCTGAATTGTTATTGAGATATTGGAATCAGCTGTTTGTATATTTGATATAAATAAAAGTTCTAGAAAGTGGTAGTGAATATTAGTTTTACAATTTTAATTGAACCTACGAAGTATATAACAAATTTGGTGATCAAAAGTGCAGGATTAAGTGAAGTTAAAATCGTAATTTGATTTATGGAAACCCCTAGCATGGAAAAAATGGACGAAACTACCAAAAAAATATAGTCAAGCAGGTTACGGAGGGACTAGACGAAAAAATAGCCCACATTCTGGAAAAACGTGACAAGAAGGAGAAACAATGAAGAAATTCAGCAAAGGTTAGTGAAATCTTTTGATGAAAAAACAACAAATCTTGTTTCCACGATGGAAGAAAAACAATAAAATTTATTGGAAGGATTGTTCTGGAAATTTAAAGAAAAACAAGGCAAAACGGAAGAAAAAAGACAACTACAATTTGAACAATTAATGCAAATAGTATCACAAGTTAATCAAACAGTTAATGAAAGAATGCAAATAGTTGAGTCAGACATAAAAGAGATAAATAATGACATTAAGACCATAAAAAATACCGTGGATACTCTTCAAACCAAAGTAGTACAAGATAAAATCAGTGCCATCCAAAACAAGGTAGAAACCGAAATTAAAAAATTACAACAAGATTTGGAGAGAGGGCAATACCAGCACACTGTGATTACCAAAGGTTCTTTTAGTAAACCACCCACATTTGATGGCAGTTCATCTTGGCCCATGAACAAACGTCAATTTGAAGCCGTGGCGCAACTAAGTGGAGAAATGCAAAAATCCGGAGAGAGCCTTCAAGAATTTGAAGCAGAGGTTAGACATTTAGTGCACTTGTCCTACCCAGACCTGCCAGAGGAAACCAAAGATCAATTGGCCACACAGAGTTTCATAAACGGTATCAGAGATGTGGAAGTACAACGAAATCTAAGACTAAGTGGCGTCAAGAAAAGTAATGAAGCTTTACTTCGGCCGTCATGAACATGTCCAAGCCGAGAGTCCGAGCAGTTTCCTTTAACGAGGAAGAGCCAGTGTCACCATATCAAACGCTGCTGGCTGGTCTGAATAAACTACTAGAACCGTCACAAAGAACTGGCACCAGAGGGGCATGTTACCGCTGCGGACGGACAGGCGTAATCAACAGATCAGCCACATGTCCAGGGACCGTCAGCCAGTCAGCATAAGGGGGCGAATGCTGACTGACCCTCCACCAGCCCCCAAAACATTATCCATCCGGGGATTTTGCCGAGACAGCAGCAGCCTAGTCATCAGGGACACCATCAATGGCCGACTAATTACCATCACCATCGACCCCGGCGCCGCTGTGTCCATCGCCAAGTCCAGAGTTTTGAAGGCATCGGAAATCCGGCCAGTTACCAACAATATCCAGCTCAGAACAATCACCGGCGAGTCCATGTCAATACAGGGTGAGGCAGATGTCGTGCTACAGATGGGACAACATGATCCGGCATAGGGTCCTGGTAGCGAATATTGAGGACGATTTCATACTGGGTATGGACCTAATCAGCCAGCATGGATTTATGTTCGACCCGAGATATGATGTTCTTTGGTTCCTAAATGAGGAATTTGTATTGGCACGGCCCGTCAACAGTTCAGCTACCTCCATAAAAATTGTAGCAAAACCCTCAGCCAGAATTCCCGGTCGAACGGAACAGATTATTCATGGGCAGCTAGCAAGTAATCCTGGGAGCTGCGTTGGAATGGTGGAGCCCGTACACTCAGTTCATGACTACTTAGTTGGGCGGACTATAGTTAAAACCGGACGAGAAATACCAAATATTTGTCAAACAACGACATCAGAATTGCCAATGGTCAAGAAATAGCTTGTTTCGAGCCAGTGGAGACCATCATCAATTGCGACGAAGAGTACCAGACATCGGTGAAGGAGACAGGGCCCAGTAAAGAGTTCCTACAACAGTTTGCTGACCATTTGACACACCTTACATCAGGGAACAGAAGAAAGCCAAGCAATTTATCACAAAGCACTGGCAAATTGTTAACAGTCGGTCGCAGTAACATCATTCAGCACCGAATAGATACCCGAAAGGCTCAACCCATCAGAATACCGCCTAGACGACTACCATTGGGGCAACAACAGGCAGTAGAGGAAAACATCGAGTCCATGTTACAAAATGGAGTTATTGGGCCATCCATCAGCCCATGGTCCGCTCCCGTCGTCCTAGTTAAAAGGAAGGATGGAACCACCCGATTTTGCGTGGATTACAGGAAGCTGAACGACGTCACCAAGAAAGACAGCTATCCACTACCCCGAATTGATGACACTCTGACCACACTAGCAGGCTCCCGTTGTTTCACCACATTAGACCTAAAGATTGGATATTGGCAGGTTGGTCTACACGAAAACGACAGAGAGAAGAGAGCATTCTCCACTAGTAAAGGGTCAGTTCACGGTCATGCCCTTTGGGTTATGTAATGCTTCCGCAACATTCGAGAGGCTAATAGAGTATATCCTGAGCGGGTTAACATGGAGGACGTGCTTAGTATACCTCGACGACATTCTGGTCATGGGTCAGACATTCGACGACCATCTGAAGAACCTGGGCGAAGTATTCTCCAGAATTAATAACGCCAACCTGAGACTCAACCCGAAGAAGTGTTCCTTGTTCCAAAAAGAAGTAGAGTTTTTGGGCCACGTCGTTTCCGAGTCAGGAATCCGCACCAACGAGGACAAGATAGAAGCCATCCGTGATTGGCCAGTCCCAAGAGACGATCATGAACTCCGAAGCTTCTTGGGCCTCTGTTCCTACTACAGGCGATTTGTTGAGGGATTTGCCACCATTGCCGCGCCTCTACATCAGCATCATGCCGCCCTCAAATGGCTGCTGGACATGAAGACACCGGAAGGACAACTGGCCAGGTGGATGGAGAAATTAGAGGAATACGATTTCAAGGTGGAACACCGTGCCGGCTGTTTGCACAATAATGTCCAATAATGCCGATGTCCCTATCCAGAAGACCCTGTAGAGCAGAATGCGAACATAGTCTGAAGACGGAACAGCGAGAGGGTATCTCCATCAGACAGATCCGAGTGCAGGCCAATGAAGACTGGACAACGGAACAGTGCAACCAGGACCAAATGACTGATCCAGACATCGAACCAATCTTGTCACTCAAAACGAGAGGGGCACCCAGGCCACGATGGGACGAGGGAGCTAGACACTCAGGCGTGCTGAAATCGTTATGGGCTCAATGGGATTCTCTAAGAGTAGACAATGGAATGCTCAAGCGAGTGTGGGAAAGCACTGATGGCCGAGAAACCAAGTCCCAACTGGTAGTTCCGAAGAAGAATGTACCAGCTATCCTGACCGAAGTACATGATGGGATTACCGGAGGCCATCTGGGCATGAATAAAACCCTAGACAAAGTTAGCCAGCGGTACTACTGCGTGAATTACTTCGAAGACGTCAGAGCTTGGTGCCGCAAATGTGCCACCTGTGCAGCCAGTAAGGGCCCGAAGACCCGGACCAAGGGCAGAATGCAGCAGTACAATGTGGGCGTCCCATTTGAGAGAATTGCCATCGATGTCGCCGGTCCGTTTCCCGAGTCTGAGAGGGGGAACAAGTACATTTTGGTCGCAATGGATTACTTCAGTAAATGGCCTGAGGCATATGCGATTCCCAACCAAGAGGCAGCTACGGTAGCGACGGTGCTAGTAGAACAGCTATTCAGCAGGTTTGGCGTCCCGATGGAACTACATTCAGACCAGGGGCGTAACTTCGAATCGAATGTATTCCAGAAGGTTTGCACGATGTTGGGGATCAGGAAAACGAGAACAACACCATTGCACCCACAGTCAGAAGGAATGCTGGAAAGATTCAACAGGACCTTGGAACAACACCTATCCAAGGTCGTTAGCAATAACCAGCGTGATTGGGATGAACATATTCCCCTATTCCTGTTGGCATATCGCTCAGCCATACATAATAGTACAGGCCTGACTCCAGTTAGGGTCCTATTCGGAAAGGAGCTGTGATTACCCTGCGATTTGGCTTTTGGCTCCCCCGAAGAACCTTCCCAAGACATCAACGATTATGCCGACAAGCTCCGACATAACATACTGGCAATACACGAATTAGCCCGAACGCAGATGTTGGCCACCAATGACCGGATGAAGATGCGATACGACCTCAAGGCCAATTCAGTTGGATTCCAAGAGAGGGACAAAGTGTGGCTGTACAACCGCATGGGATGGTCCATGCGAGGTGGTCAAGAGGCTTAATGACGTCGTCTACCGGATCCGTCGAAACCCCAGGGCTAAGTTGAAGGTGGTCCATTTAGATCGACTCGCTCCCTACCATGGAGAGGATGTTTCTGACCGGGACGATCATAATTAAAGGGGGGACAGTGTTACGAAATTTACCTAAGCCGACCCTCTTTCATTCCAGTACGACATCGATCGCTTTTAGGACACAAAAAATTGATCTCGAAATGGCTCGGCAGCTGTAGAATTGATAATGAATTGTACGAGCGTTTTCGATGCTGGTTTTAAAAGGAGCAACCCATAATCGCGGAAGTCAGTTAGTGCAGAGAACAGCTTATGTTGAATTGTTATTGTGATATTCGAATCAGCTGTTTGTATATTTGATGTAAATAAAAGTTCTAGAAAGTGGTAGTGAATATTAGTTTTACAATTTTAATTGAACACACGAAGTATATAACAATAAGTTGATAATTTTAATCGAAACATGTTAGTTACATTAGCAAATTCCGAGTTTTGAATAAAAGCTAAGCTAATTAAAGTATCTAAGTTGGTGAGTGCGGTGGAACCAATAAACTAACTTTGTATTACCCCAACATCGTAGAAGTTTTTTCGCTATATATACTATTTCTGTCAATGTAGGGATATAAAAGATCTACAATTTTATAATAGTATAGAACTTACATGGAATATTTTTTGAAAATTTGGTGATGGTGTAAATAATCCTCGATTTAGAATACAAAACACTATTTTTGGAATTTTTTTTCAGTTTGAACATGGATTTGTTAATATAAATTAAATAATACTGGAAAATTGGGAGTACATTTTATTTTTTTATACAGTGAAGTCATAAATTAGCATAAATAAGTTGATTATTTTAATCGAAACATGTTAGTTACATTAGCAAATTCCGAGTTTTGAATAAAAGCTAAGCTAATGAAAGTATCTAAGTTGGTGAGTGCGGTGGAACCAATAAACTAACTTTGTATTACCCCAACATCGTAGAAGTTTTTTCGCTATATATACTATTTCTGTCAATGTAGGGATATAAAAGATCTACAATTTTATAATAGTATAGAACTTACATGGAATATTTTTTGAAAATTTGGTGATGGTGTAAATAATCCTCGATTTAGAATACAAAACACTATTTTTGGATTTTTTTTCAGTTTGAACATGATTTGTTAATATAAATTAAATAATATGGAAAATTGGGAGTACATTTTATTTTTTTATACAGTAATATAAATTAGCATAAATAGTTGATTATTTTAATCGAAACTGTTAGTTACATTAGCAAATTGGGAGTACTAATTTGGTAGTGTGGTGGAACCAATAGACTAACTTTTATACATCGTAGAAGTTTTTTCGCTATATCTCATTTCTGTCAATGTAGGGATTAGATCTACAATTTTATAATAGTATAGAACTTAATGGAAATTTTTTGAAAATTTGATGGTGTAAATATTTTAGAATACAAAACACTATTTTTGGAAACATGGATTTGTTAATATAAATTAAATAATATGAAAATTGGGAGTACATTTTATTTTTTTATACAGTGAAGTCATAAATTAGCAACAATAAGTTGATTATTTTAATTGAAACATGTTAGTTACATTAGCATATTCCGAGTTTTGAATAAAAGCTAAGCTAATGAAAGTATCTAATAGTTGGTGAGTGTGGTGGAACCAATAGACTAACTTTGTATTACCCCAACATCGTAGAAGTTTTTTCGCTATATATACTATTTCTGTCAATGTAGGATATAAAAGACATCTACAATTTTATAATAGTATAGAACTTACATGGAATATTTTTTGAAAATTTGGTGATGGTGTAAATAATCCTCGATTTAGAATACAAAACACTATTTTTGGATTTTTTTTTCAGTTTGAACATGGATTTGTTAATATAAATTAAATAATACTGGAAAATTGGGAGTACATTTTATTTTTTTATACAGTGAAGTCATAAATTAGCATAAATAAGTTGATTATTTTAATCGAAACATGTTAGTTACATTAGCATATTCCGAGTTTTGAATAAAAGCTAAGCTAATGAAAGTATCTAATAGTTGGTGAGTGTGGTGGAACCAATAGACTAACTTTGTATTACCCCAACATCGTAGAAGTTTTTTCGCTATATCTACTATTTCTGTCAATGTAGGGATATAAAAGACAGACATCTACAATTTTATAATAGTATAGAACTTACATGGAATATTTTTTGAAAATTTGGTGATGGTGTAAATAATCCTCGATTTAGAATACAAAACACTATTTTTGGAATTTTTTTTCAGTTTGTCTGAACATGGATTTGTTAATATAAATTAAATAATACTGGAAAATTGGGAGTACATTTTATTTTTTTATACAGTGAAGTCATAAATTAGCAACAATAAGTTGATTATTTTAATTGAAACATGTTAGTTACATTAGCATATTCCGAGTTTTGAATAAAAGCTAAGCTAATGAAAGTATCTAATAGTTGGTGAGTGTGGTGGAACCAATAGACTAACTTTGTATTACCCCAACATCGTAAAAGTTTTTTCGCTATATCTACTATTTCTGTCAATGTAGGGATATAAAAGACAGACATCTACAATTTTATAATAGTATAGAACTTACATGGAATATTTTTTAAAAATTTGGTGATGGTGTAAATAATCCTCGATTTAGAATACAAAACACTATTTTTGGAATTTTTTTTCAGTTTGTCTGAACATGGATTTGTTAATATAAATTAAATAATACTGGAAAATTGGGAGTACATTTTATTTTTTTATACAGTGAAGTCATAAATTAGCAACAATAAGTTGATTATTTTAATCGAAACATGTTAGTTACATTAGCATATTCCGAGTTTTGAATAAAAGCTAAGCTAATGAAAGTATCTAATAGTTGGTGAGTGTGGTGGAACCAATAGACTAACTTTGTATTACCCCAACATCGTAGAAGTTTTTTCGCTATATCTACTATTTCTGTCAATGTAGGGATATAAAAGACAGACATCTACAATTTTATAATAGTATAGAACTCACATGGAATATTTTGTGAAAATTTGGTGATGGTGTAAATAATCCTCGATTTAGAATACAAAACACTATTTTTGGAATTTTTTTCAGTTTGAACATGGATTTGTTAATATAAATTAAATAATATTGGAAAATTGGGAGTACATTTTATTTTTTTATACAGTGAAGTCATAAATTAGCGCATAAATTCATTTTCTACGTAATTATGAATGTAAATAAAAATCATAAACTAGTCAGTCTTTATACAAAAAAAAAATAAATGAAAATGGGTAGCGCCATTCAACGCGTCTCAATTCTCTACTTAGCAATATACGATTTTTTGATTATATTATACAAAGACGTAGCCCTCGAGGAAAATACATCTCAGAATTTACTGTAATCTTTCGACCAAAAAGTAAAATTGGATCATTTTGTGACATTTAAGACATATTTAAAATTTATTTTTGTTCGCTAGACGTCGTTAATACTTTTTAGTTATTAATCGTTTATTTAGGAATTTCTAAACATTTTTTAAATTTGTCTGAGACCCAAAAAATATTAAGTGAAAGTAGGTGATAAAACATGAATGCATTCTGAGGTATGCAGAATATTTAATAAGAAGTATTCTGACCCGTCACATTTCCCAGTCTATGGTGAGTACAATAGACCAAAAATTCCGTCAATTTGGTCAAAGATTTTCCTAAGTCTGGGATATGAAAATTGAAAAACTCACAGAAACCTACAAAAGAAGTAGCTGGTGATAATGATGTAGGTAAAACATCTGAATTGAGAATTATGAAAAAATGTATTACCATTCGTTTAAAATTAAACCGTTTCAGGAACTAAATGATGATGAGCCTAATCATCGATTAGAATTTGTGAAATGGTTAGGAGTAGATGTCAAGGGAATCCGATGTTTCCCCTAGACCCCTACCCTCTTTATCTCCGAAAGTATAGGACCAGAAATTTTGAATAAAAACTTGGAAATATAGGGCCTCACTTGAACTTTACAGGAAAAATAAGAGGTATACCCTAATGTTAATTTTTGGACCAAATTACAGAAATAAATGAAAAATAAAAAATGTAATTGTTTCAAGGCCATCATGTAATATATGAAATGCAAAGGCTCATTATGAGGAATTCAAGAATATTTTTTAAAATTATTATTTAAAATAATTTGTTGAAAAGTTATGAGAAAATATACACTATTCGACCCATTCCCTCCTATATATGGGAACTACTGAGGTCAATCTTTGGAAAAAATTGAGAATGTGCCCTATATCCTCACTCAAAAATTACAATTAAAGTAAAACACAAATTCTCTGTCTGTTTGTTTGTTTGTTCGGGCATCACGTAAGAACTACGTAACTGATTTTGCTGAATCTTTTGTTGTTGCGAAGCCTATAGTTTGACTTAAAATCTGGTAGACATTGTATCTCTTTAAATAGACAGAAACGGTAGATATAGCGAACAATCTTCTACCATGTTGGGTAATTCAATTACTCACCTGGTTCCACCGCACGCACAAAATATTAGAGACTGACATCAGCTTAGCTTTTATTCAAAATTAGGAATGTGCAAATGTAACATGTTTCGATTTAACAAAAATCAACATATGTCAAGCGTAATTTTACAGGGTGTTCTGCATATAGGAAACTTAGAGCGTAGTAGAATTACATGGATTTAATTTTTTTTAAAAAAAGGTGTAATTGGTGTCCTATAAGCAGCTGGATATATACGATGTTTCCCCTAGAACCCTACCCTCTGTATCTCCGAAAGTATAGGACCAGAAATTTTGAATAAAAACTTGGAAATATAGGGCCTCACTTGAACTTTACAGGAACAATAAGAGGTATACCCTAATGTTAATTTTTTGAGCCAAATTACAGAAATAAATGAAAAATAAAAAATGTAATTGTTTCAAGGCCATCATGTAATATATGAAATGCAAAGGCTCATTATGAGGAATTCAAGTATATTTTTTAAAATTATTTAAAATAATTTGTTGAAAAGTTATGAGAAAATATACACTATTCGACCCATTCCCTCCTATATATGGGAACTACTGAGGTCAATCCTTGGAAAAAATTGAGAATGTGCCCTATATCCTCACTCAAAAATTACAATTAAAGTAAAACACAAATTCTCTGTCTGTTTGTTTGTTTGTTTGTTCGGGCATCACGTAATAACTACATAACTGATTTTGCTGAATCTTTTGTTGTTTCGAAGCCTATAGTTTGACTTAAAATCTGGTAGACATTTTATCTCTTTAAATATACAGAAACGGTAGATATAGCGAACAATCTTCTACCATATTGGGTAATTCAATTACTCACCTGGTTCCACCGCACGCACAAAATATTAGATACTGACATCAGCTTAGCTTTTATTCAAAATTCGGAATGTGCAAATGTAACATGTTTCGATTTAACAAAAATCAACATATGTCAAGCGTAATTTTACAGGGTGTTCTGTATATAGGAAACTTAGAGCGTAGTGAAATTACATGGATTTAAATTTTTTAAAAAAAGGTGTAATTGGTGTCCTATAAGCAGCTGGATATATACGATGTTTCCCCTAGACCCCTACCCTCTTTATCTCCGAAAGTATAGGACCAGAAATTTTGAATAAAAACTTGGAAATATAGGGCCTCACTTGAACTTTACAGGAAAAATAAGAGGTATACCCTAATGTTAATTTTTGGAGCCAAATTACAGAAATAAATGAAAAATAAAAAATGTAATTGTTTCAAGGCCATCATGTAATATATGAAATGCAAAGGCTCATTATGAGGAATTCAAGTATATTTTTTAAAATTATTTAAAATAATTTGTTGAAAAGTTATGAGAAAATATACACTATTCGACCCATTCCCTCCTATATATGGGAACTACTGAGGTCAATCTTTGGAAAAAATTGAGAATGTGCCCTATATCCTCATTCAAAAATTACAATTAAAGTAAAACACAAAAAAAAAATCTTCTGTCTGCCATATTGGGTAATTCAATTACTCACCTGGTTCCACCGCACGCACAAAATATTAGATACTGACATCAGCTTAGCTTTTATTCAAAATTCGGAATGTGCAAATGTAACATGTTTCGATTTAACAAAAATCAACATATGTCAAGCGTAATTTTACAGGGTGTTCTGTATATAGGAAACTTAGAGCGTAGTAGAATTACATTTTTTAAAAAAGGTGTAATTGGTGTCCTATAAGCAGCTGGATATATACGATGTGGTGGAAATAAGGAGGAGTGGAATTAGTTATACGGGGTGGTCCAAAAAAGTTATATTAAGTGGGCCATAAACAGTTCCATATACCAATTGGTTGAAAAGGGGTAGAATATTTACAGTGAATAAAAAAACTTTTAAAATGTGTTAGGTAAGCAGTTAGGATCTTTGAATTATGTACATAAGTTACTATAGTTATGAAATGGGTTGAAGAAATGTTAGAAGCAGATGGAGTGGAATTATAGTTTATGTTGTGGTTAAAAACGTTTTATATCCACAAGTAGTTACATATATAGGATGGTTGAAATATGTAGCCGAGTATAATTACAGCTATACAGGTGGGTTTAAAAATATTTTAAAGTAATGGAATGAACTATAAGCTGTTCCAGTTACCGGATGGTTGAAATATAGGGTGGGGTAAGGTTCTAAGGATACAGGGCCGTACAAAAATGTTATATTTAGTGGCAAATAACTAGTTGCATATAAAAGGTTTTTGAAATATAGGGTGGCTTACAGTTAGACTTATACAGGGTGGGTAAAAAAATGCTAGAAAATTTTTGATATATAGCAATTGCATATATAGAGTTAGTTATTCAGTGTCTTTCAAACAAGGTTAGAAAAAGTTGTAAATGAAGGGTGGAGAGAAATTATAATTTAAGATATCTTGAAAAAATATAATGATAAAATGTGAAATAGTGTAGTTCATAATAAGCAAAGATATGATAGTTGAAACATAGGATGAAGAAGTGTTATGATAATTATTTGAAAAATGTTATATTGGTTGACAAATAAGCTGTGGCGTATACAGGGTAGTTGTAATACATACCAGGTGATTCAAAAACATGTTGAAGAAAATTGTTATTTTCGGTGCCCCATAAGCAGTTGCGGTTTTGGTGAAATATATTTGGCATTGATGAATTTATAGTTATACAGGGTGGTAGAAAAAATGTTATACTGGGTGGCCGATAAGTAGTTGCAAATACAAGGTGATTGAAATAGCGGGTGGAGTAGATTTATAGTCAAATAGGTTGGATAATTTTTTTTGTAGGATAGAACATGAGCTGTTCCACATATGCAATATCTGAAACACGGATCGAAGTAAAATTATAGTTCATACAGTGTGATTAGAAGTATTTAAACATTTTAAATTTGGTTGCACATACAGGGTGGTTGAAATATTTTGTAGAGTAAAATTTTGGTTATACAGGGTGGTTAAAAAATAAATTGTTATGTTTGGCAAAATGGCAGCAGTGTATACAGGATGGTTTTAATGTAGATGGAAATAGAGTTAGTTATACAAATCGGTTAAATTTTTTTTGATAAAATTGTTATATAGGGTAGCCAATAAGCAGTTGCAGTTTGGGTGAGGGTGTAAATAAAAGTTTGGTATTAGGGTGCAAAACTGTGTTTTTATATTTGTGACTCACGAATGGTTCCACATCATTTCCATTAGGATGGATAAAAAATGTTAAAACAAAAATTGTTATATAGGGTGGACCATAAACAGTTGCATTCTACTATAGGGAATATCTGAAATATGGGGGAAGCAAGATTATAGTTTTAAGTGTGTTTAACAAACGTCGTGAAAAATATGCTAAAAACCGATGTATGTGGTGCAAAACCGTCGTGCCGCATCGTCGGTCCAAATATCTGCCCGTGCTTGATTTGGCGAGTCAACACGACATTCCGAATCGCGGCGATACAAATTGGTGAAAATAATCGTAGTCTGTGGGGCCCTTATGTGGTGCAAAACCGTCGTGCCGCATCGTCGGTCCAAATATCTGCCCGTACTTGATTTGGAGGGTCAACACGACGTTCCGAATCGCGGCGATACAAATTGACGAAAATAATCGTAGTCTGTGGCGTACTTAAAATGCAGACAAAGGATTATATAGTTTATTGGATAAATAAAGCGAAAATCCTAATCTTAATTTTGGTATATGTATATTTTTTATAAATATAAAAAGCTTAATCTAAAAGGTATTAAGGGAAATACAAGAAAATCCACTCATTCCCTACTTGTCTGAAGTGGAAAATAAGAAAAATATATTATGATTTACCTACATTATAACAAATCTCAAAGGTGGTACGGAACACCTAGTATGCGACTCTAACTCGAAGTTAACTAAATTATTTTTATTAACAGTCCGGTACGAATTTTAATACTTATAGGATTGAAAATTAAAGTTTACAATTTTAACAAGTATCTGGCGCAGTCTATAGGACAGTTCCAAATTTGTTTTGTAATCGATCCTACAGTTTTTCGTATCAACGAGTAATGGACTAACGAACCATTGAACTTCGAGATCGTATTAATGTTAGCCTTTGTTCACCAGAGTGGCTTTTCGAACCCCAGTAGTTCAACGTGAAGCTTCTTCGGTCTTTTACCTACAGAAATTAAATTTATTAAATTCTAATAAACTTACATTTTTCGTAATTGGATTTTATGATTAGCGCTTGCCCAAATGTATTATAACAGTAAATTATAACCTGAAAAGTGGAAAATATGTTACTTCTTCCAAAGATAGCGAAGAAACGGGCACTGATAATGCCT
The DNA here is from genome assembly GCA_034190945.1 of Octodonta nipae. Classification (NCBI taxonomy): domain Eukaryota; kingdom Metazoa; phylum Arthropoda; class Insecta; order Coleoptera; family Chrysomelidae; genus Octodonta; species Octodonta nipae. The sequence goes on along the minus strand of CM067216.1, from coordinate 85,186,331 downwards.
AATCTGATATCGATCATAATGAAGGCAGTATTGCTGGTGAACATATATCCCCAGCATATAAAAAGCAAGATGTAGGATGTACCCATTGTGGGAAAAGTTGTTATAGAACGTTATATCTCAAATTCTGTTTTATTTAAATCACTTATACATATTCATTCACATTCATGTTCGAAGTAACGGGTTTTACAAATTTTATCTTCATATACTATAATAGCTTAAAAATGTAAATTCAGATACGAGGGCTGCCTTTTATATTTCGGGATTGGACAACCCTAGTGTTGCAATCTGACAACTGACAGCTCTATCGTAAAGTTTGACATTTTTGAGGTTATACGTACTCAGAACGTTTTGACATACGAGCGCTATGTGTTGTTTACAGTAACTTAAAGGATTCATCTCGGCCAAAAAATGGAATTAAATCGTGAACATTTTCGTGCCATTATTTTTTACAACTTTCGACGTGGATTAAAGTCAGCAAGAGTGCATGGATGAACTTAATTTAATTTTTGGCGATGAAACTCCATCAAGGACCACTGTTTATCGATGGTATGGTGAATTCAATCGAGGTCGTAGTTCACTGCAAGACGAATTTTGTGAAGGTCGTCCAAAAACAGTTGTTGTTCCGGAAACCATTGATGATGTGCGCGAACTGATATTGCGAGACCGTCATGTGACCTATCGTGAGATTGAGTCAACCTTACCTTAGTGGGACCAGCATACATTCAATATTGCATAAACATTTGTATGTCAAAAAAATTTGTTCGCGTTAGATCCCACACAATTTGTCAATCGTTCAAAAAAAGGCTCGTGTCGATTGGTCGAAAGAAAAGCTCAAAAAATACGATCGCGGTGCTTCAAAACACGTTTATGACATAGTGACAGGTGATGAATCTTGGATTTACGCGTATGAGTCCGAAAGTAAACAGCAGTCGACTGTATGGGTGTTTCAAGATGAGCCGAATCCAACAAAAGTTGTTCGCGCACGAAGCACTTCCAAGCAAATGATCGCCTGTTTTTTTCGGAAAAACTGGACATGACGCAACCGTACCACTAGAAAAACGCAAAACAGTCAATTCTGAGTGGTACACAACCATTTGTTTGCCAGTTGTCTTCCAAGAAATGAGAAAAACCAACCCCAGAAGACGGATCACTCTTCACCACGACAATGCGAGCTCTCACACATCGGCTCAAACAACTGCATTTTTGACCACTCAAAACATCGATTTGATGAGTCATCCGCCGTATAGTCCTGACTTGTCACCAAATGACTTCTTTTTATTCCCGTACGTAAAAAACAAACTGAGAGGTCAACGTTTTTCGACACCTGAAGAAGCGGTTGCTGCGTTCAGAATGCATGTTTTGGAGATACCTCAACCAGAGAGGAAAAAGTGCTTCGACAATTGGTTCAAACGCATGCAAAAGTGTATAGATCTTCATGGGGAGTATTTTTAAAAACAATAAAGCGATTTTCGATGATTAATATTTGTTTTTGTTCTCTAATACCGAAATATAAAAGGCAGCCATCGTATTTTACCTTTCTTCAGCTGTTTGACACTCCTTATCAGTAACTTGTGATTTAGAAGTACATTCTGCTAGCATATTGTTGAGGTCGTTGATAATAGCAATGGCGTATTTCAATTTTCCTTTGTACTTCGACGATTTTTCAATAGTTTCTTTATTACGTGATTCAAAATTTTTTAGATTCTTTTGAAGTAATTTTAATTCAGTCTCGAGATTTTCAATCTTCTTTGTAAATGTTACTTCTCTATCTTGAAGTTCTCCCAGAAGTTCATCCTTCGTCGCTTTTAGTTCCTTAATCTTAAATTAATATTATTGATAAACTAATTTGATTTTTGAAATCAAAAAGAACTTTAATTAACATCTAAAAAAGATTGAGAAGCAGACACCTTTGATCGTCTTTGATAGGAATTACTGTAAAATCTCCCAAGACATTGCAAAAGTTTATATAAACATCGTAAGACAATAGTTTAAGTCACGGTCATGTCTTTTTAATTTTGCGTTCTTTTACGGTGTTTGGCGGAAGTGAAAGTTAGTAAATTTAATATTAAACCGAGGTAATCTTAACTTCAACAGCCTAGAAGAAAGTCACTTCTATGGCTTTAAACCTCAGATTGTGTATTTTTAATGGAATAATCCAAGAAATCTATTTAAAATTATAATTAGGTAAATGTAGTACAGGCCCCCTGAAGCATGAAATCAGGAGAACATATCGTAAATGAAGAAATTTAGATTTTTGGTGTACTTCCGGGAGGAAATTTTTTTAAAAATCTACTGTTCCCCTCCTTATCTCCGAAACTCCTGAGCCTAAAATTTAGAAAAAAATAGGGAATATAGAACGTTGCCCGAAGTTTTCAGGAAAAATAAGGAGAAACCATTAATTTTAATTTTGGGGGGCAAATTATAGAATTAAATGAAAAAATAAAAATTACAATTTTTTATAACATATCATGTAATACATGAAATGAAAACGCCCATTCTAAGGAACACAAATATTTTTTTTTTCATATTTTAAAATAGTTAGTTTAAAAGATATTAACAGAAATATACAAAAATTTGCTCATTCCCCCCCATATCTCCGAAAATATAATTAGTAAAATTTTGAAAAAAAAATAGAGATTAAAATTTAAAATTAAAATTATTTCAAAGGCATCATGTAATATATCAAATCAGAGGCAAACGGTCGATATTTTTAGTTTTTATCCCCAGAAGTACCCCTGAAATCAAAATTTCTTCATTTTCTTCTGATCGGGTCACCAAATTATACACTGATTCCAAATTTCAACCTTTTCCGTCCAGTAGTTTAGGAGAAAATTGCTGTGATGTGAAAGAGGGAGAATGGGATATTATAAGGGTATCCATATATTGTATATACGGAACCCTAAAATTATTAAATGAAAGGGTTGATTATGAGGAATACAAATATATTTTATTCATATTTTTTGAATTAATTGTTTACAAGATATTAACAAAAATATAAAAAAATCTCATTTCCCCCTTTATTTCCGAAACTATACTACCTAAAATTTTGAAAATAATTAGTGGTACAGGGTCTCATTTGAATTTTGTATGAAAAATTAGTGGACAATATTAATTTTGGAGGCCAAATTATAGAATTAAATGGAAAATAATATATCAAATAAAAGGGCTCATTATGAGAAATACTAATAGTTTTTTCATATTTTTAAAATTAAAATGCCCCCTTTATCTCAGAAACAACACTATCTAAATTTTCAAAAATATATTTTTTATGTATTTTTCAAATAATTTGTTTAAAAGATTTAATAATTTATTATTTTACTTGACCCATTTCCCCTTTATCTTCCAATCTAAGTCAAGTCTAAAATTCAGACAATGGACTATATAGAGCTTCACTGAAAGTTTGTTAATAAATAACACCCTAATGTTATTTTGGGGGCCAAATTAGAAATTTAATTAAATATTTTTATAAAAATCAAGTAAATCATGTAGCAGATAAAATAAAAGTCTTTGTGTGAGAAATAAAAGTGCATATTTTTTATAAATTTAAAACGCTTAGTTTAAATGACATTAGGATAAACATAAGAAAATCCACTCATTCCCTGCTTGTCGGAAACTGGGCAATTAGAAAAATATATATATTTATTTATTATTTATTAACTTTACGGGATTACCCCAATCCCCAATATACAAACTATTTGACAAAAATATTATATAATTAGTCACAGTATATAAAATACAACACAAAAAATGCTTTTTAATTAGCTAAGCAGTAGATGATTAAAATATGAAACAAACATAGTACTTTTAATTTGTTTTTTAAAACCGAAAGTGTGCTTTCAAAAATATTCAATTTACAATTTGTTAAGTAATCGTAGGGATCTATCAATCACAGAATGTTGACCATAATTAGTCGCATGAAAGGGAGTAAAGAATAAGTTAAATTTGTGTAAATTAAATTATGATTTACCTATATTATAATAAATCTCAAAGGTGGTACCACTTGACCAAATTATTTTGTACTGTAAATTGTACATTTGTAAACATATTAAGTTATCTATCTAGTAAGTCCAGTCCCACATACAGGTAGTATTACACCTCTGTAGACTGTAGCGATTATTATATTTTATAGGTACACTGGCTTGTTTATAGTTATATTTTTGTATTCATATAATGTCATAACTAAATAAATTCTTAGTAAAAGTTATTAGTTTGAAGAGAATTGTGCTTACTTACCCAAATCTCTGTTACAATAGAAACATTTGTTAACAGTACTAATTTCAACATATATTACTTTAGGTTTTAAATACAAATTCCGTTATTGTTGTGTAGGTTATATCTATTTTTGCTACACACTGATAATAAATAAAGATGAACAAGATTTTTACCTCTGTTAGAAATTCCTTTTGCTGCAGCATACATTTCTTGTTATTCTCTATTAAATTATTTTCATTATTTCTAATTTCATCATGCAATCTATTCAGGTCTTTTTCAAACTCCTCTTTATTTTCACTCATATCAGCTAACAATTTTTCATTTTCCTTTTGTAAGGTTGTTATTTTCAATTTCATGCAAACATTTTCAGCTTTTAGTTTGTTGTTTTCCAAAGCAAGTACATCTAATTCAGCAAATATATCTGGGGGCACAGAACTTTCGTTCATTCTTTTGACCTGTGCTCCTGATAAGTTTTTTAAATTCGCTTTCATGTTCTTTTTATCTTTAAGCGCTTCTCGAAGCCAAAGAGGTGGTGACATAGAAATTTTGACACATAAATAAAAAACATTTTCGTTAATCATAATTATGTAATGCTTCAAAAATGACATAGAATGCAGCAAACAAAAAAATAGAGATAAATTGTTGCCTATGTCTTAATTATTCATATATTATCTATGGCTCAAACTGTAACGAGTTGCTTATCTACTAAATTACATGTGGGTTTTCTTATTTAAAGTATCAGACAGTTTCAAAAGTGTGTTCAATACAATGACTTAGTTATATTAAGAAGTGTATAGAAGTGCTTGAGGAATTATTAAAGGTGGAAATAGACATGTGGGGGATCAATGAAATCTAAAAGACAGAAAGAGGAACAAAAACTGTAGCAGAATTCAGCCATATACAGAATGATCTAGACAAAGAAAGTAGGGTGTAAATAGTAGTATCAATTGCTATTCATAAAATTCTGACAACTAACATCAAAAGGTGAGATGATATAGATGAATATACATTAACAAGAGATCAGATCTTTACTGAACTTACCAGCCCATTGTCAGAAATTAAACATTATAAGGAGGAAACTTTTAATACAAGCAAATTAAATCTCTGTGATTGGGCGGTCTCTAGAAAGTTCAAGTAATAGTACAATACAGAAAGAAATATTGCATTAAAGAGTACCACACATAAGAGGCTCCCGGAGGGGGCGATTGCCCCCCTGGATCGGCCCCTGATTGGAAATATGTAGGGCAGGTACCAGAGTTTAAGAAGTCTGGAAAATTAAGGTCAGTAAAGTTAGCACCGCCATTTTACAGAAACTCAAATTAAAACATATGGGAATTACGAGCTATTTAGGAGCTCTTGATTTTTACCTAAATTGATTTTTGAGCTCAATATTTACTATGGAAAAAGTGCAAAAAACTATTGGCGGTGCTAACTTTACGTAAAGTTAGCACCGCCATCTCAGAAAAACAAACAAAAAAATTTTGTGAGGAGTCTCAAATTAGGAGCTATTTACGAGCTTTTAATTGACGTATTGAACGTCAACCCCTAAATTTGTCTAAGGGGTAAAAACCACCCCCGAAAAAATTTTGAATTTTAATTTTAAATTTAAAATCTATTAAAATTATCTATGATTTACAAGCTCTTTCCTGGTGTAATGCACATAAACATCTAAAAATGTCTAAGGGGTGAAAACAACCCCCCAAGTATGCAGTTTTTTCGAATTTTATGATTATTAAATTTTCAAAAATACCAGCATGATCTACGATTTACGAGCTTTCCAACGGTACATTACACGACTACATTCAAATTACTGGAAGGGGTGCAAACCACCCCCAAATTGTGCAGTTTTTTCAAAATTTATGATTTATAAATTTTCAAAAATACCAGCATGATCTACGATTTACGAGCTTTCCAACGGTATATTACACAACTACATTCAAATTACTGGAAGGGGTGCAAACCACCCTCCAATTATGCAGTTTTTTCAAATTTTATGATTTATAAATTTTAAAAAATACCAGCATGATCTACGATTTACGAGCTTTCCAACGGTATATTACACGACAACATTCAAATTACTGGAAGGGGTGCAAACCACCCCCAAAGTATGCAGTTTTTTCGAATTTTATGATTATTAAATTTTCAAAAATACCAGCATGATCTACGATTTACGAGCTTTCCAACGGTATATTACACGACTACATTCAAATTACTGGAAGGGGTGCAAACCACCCCCAAATTGTGCAGTTTTTTCAAAATTTATGATTTATAAATTTTCAAAAATACCAGCATGATCTACGATTTACGAGCTTTCCAACGGTATATTACACAACTACATTCAAATTACTGGAAGGGGTGCAAACCACCCTCCAATTATGCAGTTTTTTCAAATTTTATGATTTATAAATTTAAAAAAAATACCAGCATGATCTACGATTTACCAGCTTTCCAACGGTATATTACACGACAACATTCAAATTACTGGAAGGGGTGCAAACCACCCCCTAAATATGCAGTTTTTTCAAATTTTATGATTTATAAATTTTGAAAAATACCAGCATGATCCACGATTTACGAGCTTTCCAACGGTAAATTACACGACAACATTCAAATTACTGGAAGGGGTGCAAACCACCCCCCAATTATGCAGTTTTTTCAAATTTTATGATTTATAAATTTTAAAAAATACCAGCATGATCTACGATTTACGAGCTTTCCAACGGTATATTACACGACAACATTCAAATTACTGGAAGGGGTGCAAACCACCCCCCAATTATGCAGTTTTTTCAAATTTTATGATTTATAAATTTTGAAAAACACCAGCATGATCTACGATTTACGAGCTTTAAAATACTACATTAAAATTTTTGGAAAGGATGCAAACAACCCCCTTAATTTCCCAGTTTGTCTATATTATGTGATTTTGTTCATTTTCAAAACTGACAGCCTAATCTACGATTTAGAAGCTCTTCAAGGATACATAACACGATTACTTTCAAATTATTGTAACGAATGCAAACAACACCCAAATTATGAATTTTTTTCCAAATTTGTAGTTCTTAAATTTTCAAACTGTCAGAGTTTTGAAATGGATGAAAATATTAAATATTATCCTTACTGCGGCAAAGGTTTACAAATGTTGTGATTTAAAAACTTGGAAATGGTGTAAGGTGTAATTATCTAGGATGTATAAGCTTTCCAACAATATGTTTAAAAACGACTACTGGTGGTAGTCATTATTCGGATAAATAATTGTATTATGAATTATGTTCTTTTAATAAGGTATTGAATCTAACGAAAAATTGTAACCAGCTTTATGGACCACGTGTTGTTACCGTTTCTTCTGGTTTTGTATTCAACTCGCTTCTTCTTCAAAATCTGTTGCTCGAAGTTTTAATAATTACCTCAAAGTTTTTTGTTTCTAATTAACATATTAAAACTTAGTTGTTTCAGATAGAACTAGCAATATTTTTATGTATTACGAAATGCATAGATTAATTCTAGTCGGCATTTTTCAAATATAATAAGAAAATATAAGTCAAATAATATTCTTATTTTTGTCTAACCTTTACCATTTGAAAATGGGCTGAATCTATATTCTTTACAAGAAATATAAAACAGGAGTTTGATATCTGAGAGGGCAATGTATTTCGTTCTTATTATTTCAACTATTATTTTTGTACCCACAATAATCAAATTATTCATAGCAAACCAAAAATACAAATAGGAAGACATAAGAGATCAAAGGTACTTGAATGAATTAAACAAATTTGTTGTCTCGCCATCTAGGTGCCAATATTCCTACCTGTAACTAATAACTCAGTAAAATTTCCATAGATGGACGATTTCACATTTGAAATTACTGGTTTAATGTCATAAAATATATTAGATTTTTTTGTTAAAATGTTTATTGATAATAAATATATACGTAACTACTACTTATTGAGAGAAATTCAACGTACTTAAATTTCAAAACGAAATTTTCTTAAATCAAATGATAGCGATTAATTGTATAATGAAGTATATTATATATGAGTTTGAACGTAAGGGATGAGTACAGAGTGGCGTATATTACTTATGTGATTCAAGAATTTAAGTAACCCCTGCAATAGAAAATACCACATTACGAATTTTTTACTGCTTTAATAAAATATATTGCCTCGACTAGAACCAGTGGCACCAATCAAATATTAGATAACAATTATCAGAGAACTGTTTTCAATATATTCACATAATCAGTGTATTCAAATTTATTTTTTCATGCTACAGAAAAGGCCATTACAAACAGCGGCAAGAAGGCTTTTTCGAATGTTTCATCAAAATATAAAATGAAAATTCTTTAATAGGCCAAAAATAACGTTCTTTTTCATTACTGAGTATCCTTATTGGCAAAACTACATTACTGGTGTACAAACCGCATAATGAATGAATTAATTGAGAAACAATATTTTGTGAGTTAATCCAACACTGAAAAATTTAGTTTCCTCAAGTTCTTGTTGTTTTCTTAAGTATAGGAACTTACAATCTTATTATAATTTGAAAAAACCGCACAATTGGGGGTGGTTTGCACCCGTTCCAGTAATTTGAATGTAGTCGTGTAATATACCGTTGGAAAGCTCGTAAATCGTAGATCATGCTAGTATTTTTTAAAATTTATAAATCATAAAATTTGAAAAAACTGCATAATTGGGGGGTGGTTTGCACCCCTTCCAGTAATTTGAATGTTGTCGTGTAATATACCGTTGGAAAGCTCGTAAATCGTGGATCATGCTGGTATTTTTTAAAATTTATAAATCATAAAATTTGAAAAAACTGCATAATTGGGGGGTGGTTTGCACCCCTTCCAGTAATTTGAATGTTGTCTTGTAATATACCGTTGGAAAGCTCGTAAATCGTAGATCATGCTGGTATTTTTTAAAATTTATAAATCATAAAATTTGAAAAAACTGCATAATTGGGGGGTGGTTTGCACCCCTTCCAGTAATTTGAATGTTGTCGTGTAATATACCGTTGGAAAGCTCGTAAATCGTGGATCATGCTGGTATTTTTCAAAATTTAATAATCATAAAATTCGAAAAAACTGCATACTTGGGGGGTTGTTTTCACCCCTTAGACATTTTTAGATGTTTATGTGCATTACACCAGGAAAGAGCTCGTAAATCGTAGATAATTTTAATAGATTTTAAATTTAAAATTAAAATTCAAAATTTTTTCGGGGGTGGTTTTTACCCCTTAGACAAATTTAGGGGTTGACGTTCAATACGTCAATTAAAAGCTCGTAAATAGCTCCTAATTTGAGACGCCTCACAAAATTTTTTTGTTTGTTTTTCTGAGATGGCGGTGCTAACTTTACGTAAAGTTAGCACCGCCAATAGTTTTTGCACTTTTTCCATAGTAAATATTGAGCTCAAAAATCAATTTAGGTAAAAATCAAGAGCTCCTAAATAGCTCGTAATTCCCATATGTTTTAATTTGAGTTTCTGTAAAATGGCGGTGCTAACTTTACTGACCTGGAAAATTATTAAACCTTGAAAAAATTAAACCCTTAGACGTAAACTAGAGGTAAAAACAATGAAACTAATAAGAAAAATTGCTTACAGAGGATAGAATAGAATTTAAACAAAACTACCTAGCTATTACACAAATAAATGCCATAAATGAAAATGTGATAAAGGAAGCACTTAAGGAATCAAAAAATTAAAAAGCTGCAGGGCTGAATAACGTTGTCCATTGAGCTCATAAAAACACACAGTTGTAATACTTTACCAATAAATAAACTAAACTATGGCTCATAAAGACCGATGTATTAGTATCAAAACAGCTGATGTCTTCAATAAATATCAATTTCAAGATGACCATATTCCAGAAGAGTGGAATCAGTTCCATTTTGATATAACATAGCACCTGAAGGGAGAATTAGAGGAGGAGATCTTGTATAGACAACATATTGTTACGAGAATTCATCCGACAGCTAGTGCAATCGGCCATCAACCAATTCGTGGAAGGGACATTATTCCGATACTTCTGGGAATGCGAAATGTTTCGTCTCTCAACAGGCCGACGGCTGCCGTTACGGGGAATTCCCTTAAAGCTTCCAGAACATGAAAGTAGTTTCCCGATAGTTGCTTGACTTGCCAGAATAATTCCAAGAGAAATATATAAATACGAACAGCTGGCGATGGGATTCATTCTGTTTTCGGCGGTCGTATTGTATAGTTAAGATAAAATGTAAATAGTTTCTCTGAATATAAATTGTGTTAAAGTAGTGGAAATAAATTAGAGTGAGTTGAACTGTGTTTTTAAATACATCCAAGAACTGAACAGAACCAGTGTGTAAAAATAAAAACATTACAACATTTAACCTACAACAAATAATACCTAATAGAAAAAAAGCAGAACCCGAAACTTAACCACGCACTTTATATTTACAGACCTGGAAAAAGCCTATGACCAAACCTTCTAAATTAGTCATTCCGACAAAGGCAAAACATAAACATACCACCGACTGAAGTAATAAAAAAGGAACTTGAAGAACGCTCCTTCAACAAACGAATAATCCTGGCATTCTTCTCTAAATTGATTATAAAAAGGACAGTTGTACATGTCGAGTAGTTTAGTTTAGTATATTGTTATATACTCCGTGGGTTCAATTTAAAATTTGAAAACTAATATTCACTACCACTTTCTAGAACTTTTATTTACATCAAATATATACAACAGCTGATTCGAATATCACAATAACAATTCTACATAAGCTCTTCGCTGCACTAACTGCCGCGATTATGGGTCGCTTCTTTTAAAACCAGCATCGAAAACAATACAAAATATTGCCGTGTAAATTGATAGAAATCAGCTGTAGTAAATAAATAGCGGGTTTGTTTTTGTGAAAATGAAATCATCGAAAGTGAACGTGAATATCTGTGTTAATTTAATTTTGAACCCACGATACCATACCTTTGAAAAAGTAATTAGAGAGTTTATCGTAAGCAGGTATGAGTATTGTATAAGGGAAGATGATATCGAAATCTTTCTTAACATCTAAAGGATTACGAGAGGGGTGGAATTTGTCCTTTACCTTGTTTAAAATACATACCCATGGGATGCTGAATGGTGGTAATAATATGGAAAACGAGAGAAGAACGGTCGTAACAGTACAGAAGGATGAATGTTCATTATAAGGATGTAGTACATAAAACATTAGGAAATAAGACGAATAGCGAGTCGACTATATAACACTTCGGATACGATAGAATCTAGCCAAATACAGAGGTGGCTAAAAACCGTCCTCGAAGTAAAAGAATGAGAGGAATATTTAGTGGTTAAATTACATTAATAAATATGTGAAACAAAGCTGTCGGAGAAGAAGAATGGTGCCACAGGACGTTCTGGATGTCTGGAGGTCGAAATGCGGGGTGGGGCAAAAGCTGTAGGTTTATAAAAGTAAAAATCGTTTGTAGATACGCCAGATAAGCTATAAGTCACAAAATAGTCACCTTTTTGTGCTATAAAGTAACGCTGTTCGCCTGTCGACAAGTTGGCTGGATATTGGAAAACACAATGGTAGCCGAACCATACAGGTCAGGAAGTAATTTTCAACGCAGTAGAGAAAGTTTTCACAAAAGAATATAATTTCAATTAATCATGATTTCAATTTACCAGGAAATTTATTTAGTTGTTTCGATTCCGGTCCTAGTCCTTTGGCATTTCAAGGAATCAAGGAATGGTAGGCACACACTCTCTTCCCTCTCCATGGTGAATCTAAGAGATGGTTGTGATTGTATTAAGATGCTTCAGAAATGCCTGTAGTTCTCTCTCTTCTTGTTGCTAACTAATGAAGATGTGGTCGACATATCTTAACCAGAGTTTTGGTAAATGTTGGCGATAACGAGGAGCCCATAGGCATCATGTTCGTGCCAGAAGAACCGGTCCTGCTCTTGGAAGTAGCAGTTCTTGAGGCACCCTTGTAACAAGTCCAAGATTGAATCTATTGGGAGGTCCGTCCTCTCTATCAGGGTTTCAATCTCAGAAAGTTTCTTTCTCACTCTGTCGAGAGATTCATCTAATGGCACGTTCGTGAAGAGGTTTTCAACGTCGAAACTTACTTAGCGATGTTCTGGCCCTAGTTCCATTGATTAGGAAGGCGATGGAAGTCCATGGAAACTTCGAGGAACAAGTTACATTGCCTACCAGCTTCAGACTAACCTTAACATTTTTGGGGGGATTAAACCGCCCGCTGGTTACGGTATTGGATAAGAGAGTCATGGTCGTTTTTTATACAATTTATCTATAGAAGTATCCCCAAAATTAGAATTTATTTATTTGCGCTATATGCTCTTGATGATTTCACAAAAATATGCATTGACACTAAATTTCAACCATTTTGTCCAGTAGTAGAAAATAGGCGTGACAGACGGACGAATACAAGAGTGATTCTCTAAAGGTACGATTCCGATCCACGCGGCAAACGGCAACGGCAGACGGTAACAGCATGTGCCGCGGCAACAGACGGCAATACTTTCTAGTAATAACTTGTATGACAGCGATTCCGACATATGACTGCAACTGCCGTGCGACAGGACGTCACCTGTCTTGCACAATCACAGTACTGCCGTTGCAGTTAGACATTGTAGGCATGTTGTCAGACCAAGAAAGCGAAAATTTTATTAAGTTAGTGTCTAAATATCAGAATTTATTTGTTTTCTGGGAACGCTACATGAAATTCTAAAGATAACTCTTTCAGATTCTTCCTATTTGAAAGAAGCTTTGTTATTTCACCTGATCTCTAGAATTTTTAGTGATACCCTGTATATATAAAATTTGCAATAAATTCATTAGGTACATCAGTTTGACTGTCAAACATTAATGTCAAATTGTGATTACTAAATTTTTCATTACGAATCCTTTTAATTGTTTAATTTCTTGTTCATTCGTGTTAATACCATTGAAATCGGGGTCTGATTTAGACCTTGAAATGTTTGGATTTTTTTAAATATACAGACCTTCAAGTTTATGTGGTGTTATTCCCAAAGAACACAGAAAAAAATTCGTGCTTATATTATAACAAAAATCATAATTATAAAGATGCACGTATTAAAGAGAATATTTGGAAAGAGATCTCTCAATAACTCAATAAGATCACAAAGTATATTTATATTATTTATTAAATACTTATGCTATTCGGGAACAAAAAAAAAAAAAATTTGTCTGGAATCACTAAACCTCCGGCATTAGCAAAACCACTAGCCTTCTTCTTCTTGCAATAAAACTGCAACATTTGATTATTTATGCTGTACACCGAAGGAAGTTAGAACTGGGAGAACATAGAACCGTATTCGATTTTATGAGTTAGTGTAAATTATTATTATATAATTGGGTTCGAGTTCATGATACTATAATGTTAACAAAATAAAATTGTCATAATAATTTTGTAAAAAATTTTAATTCTACATTTTTTGTTTAATAATATTTGCAGAAGATTTAGTCATTTTGAATAACACGTTTATTATAGTATAAGTTTTATTATAGTATTAACTAAATTCTATTCCAATATGTGGTGTTGATTACTCTGCTGCACATGTGAGCAGTGAAGTTACGTTACGAACATCTGTGAAAACCAGCCCTTTGATGTATGTTGATCTAGCGCCGGAAATAATTGTAAATTTTGTTTCCTTCGTATTCATTGATATACTCTCTGACAAAGAAGGAGATGTATAAATTTAATATTATTTTGGTCAAACATAGATGCTATAGTAATTAGTAAAATTTGGTAATGTTTGGTGAATGTTTTTTTTTCGTGTAAACTTTTTTTTATCAATTAATAATGTAGTCGTTTTTTGCATTTTTTTTAAATAACAAAGAAAACAGTTTGATGGGATCCATCGATAAATCGATGTTTAGCACTGTTAAAATTCCTAAAGTACGTGTACACCGAGTGAATCGCCAGCTAAGTAAATTTGAAAGAGGTCGAATTATTGGTTTACCGTACGCGGGTTTTTCATTTCCAGAAATCGCTAACTGCTAAACGTGGTTTGATAATACACAAAATCGGAGAAGAGTAGGCACCGGACATCGAAGGGGCACAAATGACATTCGAGTTCGACCGCTAAGACGTACAGCCTTTGGAGGCCATTTTTCGACAAATTTGATTGGTGAGTGGTTAGGAGAATAAGGCCATCTTGTAAGTGTCCGAACGGTTTACCGTCGAATAAGGTCTGCAACTACGCTGTTGCAAAGAACGCCAACACTGGAATGTAGAAGGGTTAGACGAGGTCGAGAAGAAAGAAGTCAAACTAAATTTGATGTTCAGCTACGTGTACACCGAACACTAGGCGTTATGGTATGGGGTGTTATTGCTCATGGAAGTACGTCACCTTTATTTAGTCTTTATTCGAGGCAACATGACAGCATACTTCCTAAAGTAGTGGAGCCATATGTAGGTACTCTATTAATCTTAATCGGCTCATGGATCCCATATTTCAACAACATAATGCTCGGCCTCATGGTGCTCGAGTTTTTGAAGAGAATCATCCGAATCTGTTGCCATCGCGGAACAGATCCCTCGATCTTTCGCCCATACAACGTGTTTGGGATATGATGGGTAGAAGGCTCGGTAATTTACTCCAGCCCCCACCGACTTTAGAGGTTCTAAGACATGAAATACCGGTAGCTTGGAATAGTATTTCTCAAGAAGAAATAGACAACTTTATTGAATCAATGCCAAGACCTGTTGGGGAGTGTTTAGTTAACCGCGGTGGACAAACACATTATTAACAAACTTAATAAAAAATAAACTCATTGGTATTTTTGTTATTGATATTTTAATCATTTTCTCCTTACTACAGCAACTATGTTTTACCAAAACAGTAATAAATTTAAACATCTCCTTCTGGGTTTTGCGATTTCTTTGTCAGTGAGTATAAGTAAGTTAATACGTCATACTTTCACGTTTATAATTAAATATTTTTAACTTTTTCAACGTAAAATAGAATCTATATTAAAAAGTGACTTTCGCTATTAACACATTAGAGCAGTTAGTAGGATCCGAGATTGCTAGAACACGATTTCAATCCCTCAACGGAGCAAAGAACCTGGATGCTGGTGTAAGTAATAACGAATGTTTCGTTTAAATTATGACATAATATTTTAATATTTAATTAACTCATATAATTTAGTTCATCATTTCATTTATTGATCAAAATTGCCTTTATATTAATTATGTAACAGTACTATCGCCCAAATAACTTTTCATTTATCCTTTATAAACAAGCTGGATACATCCTCATATTAAACCATGACCATCTTTACACTCCTGTAATTACCCAAGATATTTTCACAATAATGAATTAAATTTATTTTTACGGACTTCTGTTAAAATAACACCACACTTGAGATTAATTGTATCATTAATAATTTATTTTTAAACAAGGTAACATTAAAAATTTAAATAACCCCCTACACAGAATACCTTAAAAAAGTAAAAAATTCTCATATTCTGGTCTTTTTACATTTGGAATTTCAGTCCTGAGATTAGTACTCATATTTGGTTACTAGCTCCTCTGGAGCAGGTCCAGTATTTAGTCACCTCTACCATGGGTCCACTCAACCACACACAAAAAATTCATCAAAATCGGTCCGGTTGTCTGGATAGTCAAAAAATATATTTTCCCAAAATCCTATCATAGCGCTATCTACCGAACCCAATTATGAATCTAAACCATCCAGAAAGCCCCACAAACATACACAACAAATTTCATTAAAATGGGTACAACCATTTAGAAGTTCAAAATAGTTTTCCTGGAACCCGATTGCTGCCCACCTACCTGTTCCAGATGTGAATTTAATCCATCCAGGGACCCCCTCAAACACAAAAAAAACATCAAAATCGGTCCTGTCGTTCAGGAACAGTTTCAAAAATTCTTGGTAAGACGCTTTTATCTGACAGAAAATGAGCTGATGATCTTCAAACGACTGAACAAATCTTTATAAATTATAGCTAAGAACCATCTCGATCACGGCAGTTTTCAAAAACAAAAAAGCGCATCAAATTCGGTTCAGTCGTTTAGAGCTACGATGCTACAGATAGACACAGATATCGTTTTTTGTACATATTTTCCGTTATAGACAAATATATGGAATCATTTGGGAAGATATCTTAATATAATGCATTTTAAAATATTTACATTGAATCATTTCAGAAAAATCAGTGGAGAACTACAGCCTCTTATTAAATATTTTTTTCGATTTTATAAGAAACAATAATCTAACGTTATAGAAAGTTATTGGTACCCTAAAATTTCTTAACATAATGCGGTTTAAATCATCAAAGTTAATTAAGCTTTTATATAAAAAAGATTTCAACAAATTGATAACAATAGTACATTACATTCTATACACAAAGTTATAAAATATTGTTTCCCCCAAAAACCATAACAGATGTTATTGTTATTACCAAAACCTTTCTATAGTGCATGGCATATTATAAAAATTGTTCTATGTCGTTTGTATTGTAATGTTTTTATTTTCACACTTGGGTTCAGTTTTTGGATTTATTTAAAAACACAGTACAACTCACTCTAATTTATTTCCACTACTTTAACACAACTTCTATTCACAGAAACTACTATTTACATTTTATCTTAACTGTACAATACGACCGTCGAAAACTGAATGCCTCCTATCGCCAGCTGTTTATATATTTCTCTTCGAATTGTCTGGTAAGTCCACGAAGCATCGGGAAACTCTTTCATGTTCTGGAAGCTTTAAGGGAATTCCCAGTAACGGCAGCGATCGGTCTGTTGAGGGAGAAAACATTTCGGCTTCCCAGAAGTCTCGGAATAATGGCCCTTCCACGAATTGGTTGATGGCCGATTGCACCAGCTGTCGGATGAATTCTCGTAACATTGCCCCCTCCTTAAGACCATTTCGTCCCGGAATATCCCAGAATCCTTCCTGGTGTGACGATATTTGCAGGACTCTCCATTTTGCCAACGGGAAGTTTGGTGGAAGTAACAGTCAACGGTCTTCGAATCTGGGCTGCGAGTATTGAGACAGCATACCAGGATGTCGACGCCACTGAATCGAAAGATTGTTTCCATCATACTTCTCACCACCCTCCAATTCAGTTCTTCCAACCCGCAGGCTATCTTTGGGACCGCCAATTTCATCAGGTTCTTCTCCATCATCACATTCCTCAATTCTACCAGAGTCTTCCAAAGATCACTATATGTTGGCTTGTCCTTCGAGAATGCTTTCGTTACCAAATAAAAGATGTCTCTGGTAGCTACTGGTTGTTTATCTTCGAGATGAAGGACCTTCCCTACCGCTAGATCTTGCTCCCGTAGCTTCTGTAACTGGCCGTACTTTTTAGCAAACAACTTGGCTATTCCTCTGGACATCCGGAGATCTCGAGCCACACAATGAGCCAGGGCATATTCTTTGGGCACCTCAAACAGGTCTCGGGGTTCCTCTGTGGTCACGTCGTGCTGCACTTTCTGCCCATTAGAGTACAGTGCCATAAACTGTTCGAAGGTCATAACATCATCGGGTGGTTGGATGCTGCGGACTTGGGCTTGGTCAACTTCGCCGTCATGACTTCCGGCATAAGGGAGTAACCTGTTGAAATGTACCACCTTTGGTTTTCCCCGAGGTAGCTTCTTTATTCTGTAGACAACATCGTTAATTTTCTTCACAATTTGGTAGGGCCCCTACCAAGATCTCTGTAGCTTGGGCGAATATCCACGACGACGTTGCGGGTTATACAACCAAACAAGATCATCAACTTGGAATTCTACGCCCTCGGCTTTGATGTCGTCGGCTTCCTTCATTTGGGCACTGGCATTCTAGATGTTTAACCGGACTCGTTCATGAATGTCGTTCATCTTTTGACGTAGCTGGCTGACATAGTCTTCACCTGCGGTCTCTTCTCCTGGGGGACATCCAAACTTCAAATCGCATGGTAGTCTCAATTCTCGTCCCATGATAATACTGGCCGGGGTCTGACCCGTGGGCTCGTGCACAGACGAACAATATGCCATTAGAAACTCTTTGGTGGTCAGAGACTACCTTTGATAAATGGAGGTTAATGGTTCTATTCATCCGTTCTACCATTCCATCGGATTGCGGGTGTAATGCTGTCGTCCGTGTTTTATTGATCTTCAAGAGCTTCCAGACGTCTTGGAAAAGATTAGACTCGAAATTTCTACCTTGGTCTAAGTGCAACTCCAAGGAGACACCAAAACGACTGATCCATTCCTTGACAAGAACATCAGCAACGGTCAAGGCTTCTTGATTCGGCAGGCATACGCTTCGGCCCATTTACTAAAATAGTCCATCACCACCACAATGTACTTGTTTCCAGAGTCGGATTCAGGAAATGGACCGGCAACATCAATGGCTACTCTTTCGAATGGACTGCCCACGTTATATTGCTTCATGGGAGCTTTTGGACGCTTCTGAGGCCCATTACTTGCTGCACAAACAGTACATTTCCGGCACCAGTCCTTGACATCCACTTGGCAGTTTACCCAATAGAAGCGTTCTCTCAACTTCCCCAGGGTTTTCGTTACTCCCAGATGTCCTCCAGTTGTACCATCATGTAGTTCTCGTAAAACCTCTGGTCTCCTATTTCTGGGAACTACAATCTGTTTTCTGTCGTTTCCCTCCTCTGGAGATTCCAGGATGCGTTTGAGAAGTCCATTTTCCAGGATGAGGGAGTTCCACTGAGCCCAGTACGACTTTATGGTTGGTGAATATCGGGAAATCTCTTGCCACGTAGGTTTGCGGTCTTCTTCCTTCCACCGGATAACTTCTTTTAGTTCTGGAACTAATTTTTGGTCTTTCTGGATCTCACCAGGTTGCCAATGGTCATCGACAGAGAACAGCCCCTTTTTCTTCAGCTCGCTGACAATGTTTGCAGTCATCAGGGCATGGTCTCCTCGATAGGGCATCAGCATTCTTATGGCTTGTTCCCGCGCGATGTTCAGTCTCACCACAGCCAAGAGTTCCCGGCGAGTAACGCAGTAATTCAGTTCAGGCTTGCTCAAGGTCTTGCTAAAATAACCGATGACTTTCTCCTGGCCGTCTTGGATCTGCGAAAGCACCGCACCAATTCCGACATTGTTTGCGTCGGTATCCAAAACGAAGTTCCCATCAGGCAAAGGATAACTTAAAATGGGGGCACTGGTCAATACTCTTTTCAGTGTCTCGAATGATCGCTGACATTCCTCGTTCCACTAGTACTGCACCTTCCCCTCTGTGAGTCTATTAAGTGGCTTGGCGATGTTGGCAAATCCGGCTACGTACCGACGTACGTGCATAACCCCAGGAAACTTCTTAACTGGTGGATATCTTTAGGTGTCGGCAATTCCTGGACGGCTTTGATTTTCTGTTTGTCAACAGCTACTCCCTGTGCGGAAACTACATGTCCAAGATATTGCACCTCTTCTTGGAACAGCTGACACTTCTTCGGGCTTAACTTTAGTCCGGAACTTCGAAGTCGCCGAAATACCTCATCCAGGTTCCTCACGTGGTCTTCAAAAGATTTTCCAACCACGATAATTTCGTCAAGGCCCACTAGGCACGTTTTCCATGAAAGCCCTTTTAACACTGTTTCCATCAATCTTTCAAACGTTGCTGGAGCATTACACAGTCCAAACGGCATCACCGTGATTGATTAAGTCCTGAGCCGATGGTAAAAGCAGTCTTTTCTCAGTCTTCTTTAGCAAGTTCCACCTGCCAATAACCGCTCTTCAAGTCCAGAGTGGAAAACATCTTCGATCCAGCCAACGTATCTAGGGTATCGTCTATTCTTGGAAGGAGATAGCTATCTTTCTTTGTAGCGTGGTTTAATTGCCGATAGTCCACGCAAAATCGAGTCGAACCATCTTTCTTTTTAACCAAGACAACTGGAGAAGCCCAAGAGCTATTGGATGGTTCAATAATACCTTCTTCCTCCATCTCGCGGACTATCCTGTCGGCTTCTTCTCTTTTAGCTAGGAATAATCTTCTCGCCGACTGTCGAATAGGTTGAGCGTCCCCAGTATTAATTTTATGTTTCACTAGATCAGTTCGCCCTCTTTTTCCTTTCCCTACGTCGAAGATATCCTGATAGTTTCTAACGATGTCCCTCAATTTTGCTTTCTGGATTGGTTTTAACTTCCTGGAGGAATGTTATGAGTTTTTCCAGCTCTTCAGTAGTTTACCTGGTGGTATTTCTGCATGCTGTGTGCTTCTACCTACACAGGAAACTGTTGAACAATGTGTTACGTTATATTTTTGCCGTAGTGACTCAGTAGAAATGAACGCGTTTAAGACCGGTCAAAAGATTGCTTTTATTCGTCCGTTACGTTAGCGATCGATAACCTACCGTTTGCGCGCTGATTTTGCCTTATTATTATGTTTGGTTCTGATTTATTTTTGAAGGATGTTTGAATTCTACCTGTTGAGACGAATTGATTTATCGAATATTTTTGGTTGGCATTGTGTGTTTCTTGACAGTTGTCACTGTCGTCGACAAGGCGGGAAGGAGGTGCGTGTAGAAAATTGTGTGAGGTTAACTGGAGAAGTCGTGCAGTTGTTTTTTAAGGGATTTTCCACTAGTATACTGGCTTTTGATAAGCCATCCGAGTTCGGGAGTTATATGGAAACCCCTATATTGTGTTCCAGCATATTGTAGTACTGTTGATTAGTTGCTGGGATACTTCTCTCATTGAGGATTTGAAAACTTCTGTTGTTGCGTAATTCTTCAGAGTGGTCATGGTATTTGGGGCCACCCTCACAATGGAACCTTTGGTATGAGAACCCATTTGGTTGATAGGGTAAGTGATTTTTGTTTGTTCACTAGCCGATTTCTCGTATTGTCAGACTATTGATAGATATTTTCTTTTTTTTTAGGGTTCTTGTCTTTCTTCTTCTTTCTTCTTCCTTCTTCTTTCTCCTTCTACTGTTGTCGTATTTCTTCCATTTGTTTTTGTTTCTACGTGCGGCGTTCCTGTTTTTGTTCTCCATCCATTGAGATTGGGGTTATATTTTGCTGTTCTATTGCGACACTAGAACACAGACCTGGTTTGACATTATGGTATCATGCCGATCATGGACTTAGCATGCAGATGAACTTATTGATGGTGCATACATGAACACTGTATTATAACATGCTGGTATTTCTATCATCAGAGTTCCAGTGGCATATTTTTGGAGCGAGTGCAAGGGACTCTAACTGTTGTATGTTTATTATTTAGTTCAGCTTCAGCTGTGGTTTCAGATAAGTGACAATTTGTGTATCTGGTTACTGTTTCATTATCAGTTATTTTTACAATAATAATATAAACTTTAGTATTTGATTTGAAATTAATAAAATAGAATTTGTTAACCGAAAGTAAAGACCATTAGCCTACTATCAGGTTTATTATTATTATTCTGATCGATTGCACTTACCCTACAGCAAGAACAGCCAACCAACGCGAGCTCGAGTGTAGTATAGATGAGACACCAACGTCGGAATTCTGAATTTTATTTAATGATAAATATCAGGTAATTTATTATCGGTACCCATTAATGTAGTATTTGATATTGACGATTTATTTAAATATTCTATTGATTAGAATTATTGTATTAGAGGAATGTTTAAATATTTGTATCCGGGTTATTCAGGATCTCACATGTTTATATGTACAGTTTGAATCTCTGTCCTTAAGTGTATATTTGTGCACAGGACCCAGCAAAGTTCATTTCATTTTTTCTATTTAGCTTAAACATTCTCAACAACAAAAGACTGTTTTGCATTAATAGATTCCGTTGTCTGTGCCCCATGGCATATTTTTAGCGCCTTGTACTAGCCTGTTCGCGCAAATTAAACTTATATTTTGGAACTGTTGTATGTTTATTATTTAGTAAATCTAGCGCCCCAAATTAGCAAAATTTACTACAGCAGATATTTTAGGACGGGTAGGTGTCCTGATTATATGTATTTAGAAGGTATAGGGGAATCTACCTGGCGCCCTTATTTTCTCTTTATTTATATTTATCCGCCAAGTAAAATCTGGCATACACGTTCAAATAAAACGAACCCCCCGTCTTCACTGAGACTACCGGACATACCTTCTTCTGCCCTTAGCATAACTAGGTAGGGTAGAAATTTGGCGTCACGTAACATTTGGTGTGGCATTTTAGCATCAACGGGTAACGTGGCAAATGGCCCAAAGTTATTCCCTTCTAACAACGATTAACGCCAAATATCAACAGCATATCACAATAATTGTTACAAAGAACGACAAGTTCATTACTCTTACGGGATTACCATACTATAAATATAAACCACTGTTTTAGAAAATCTCCTTGGCACGAAACAGGGTCTTTGCCAGTTAGATCATCACTTTTCCAGCGTTAGCTTTCCCCTCGAGGCAAGCTTCTACAATAATTTCAGCTCTTTCTGGAACATTGACATCAAAAAGCTCTAGGGACAGCCCGGACGGCCAAGACTGCTCGAAGCTCCCACACTACCCTTCTGATTCGTCTTTCCCATGTAGCACCACTTATAATAATATAATAATAATAATAATAATAATAATGGACATGACAGCATGCGGGACGTCGGTGGCAGGGTGCTGAGGAGGCGGGCCCCTGTCGTCCAAAGAGCTACAGCCCAAGAACCACAACAACATTCACCAATACAGTCACGGCAACAACGTGACCATTACCAACGGAGTCAAACGAGAACCAGAACTCCACCCGCAGAAAGTGTTGCGCAGGTTCAACAGCCAGCGCTCACTCAAGCGGGACTGATAAGACAGCGCATAAAATGGACCAGTGCCATGAATACATTTATAATGCGCACGTTTTACAGAGTGACTAACCTTGGCCAGGACAAGACTGGATATCGCAAAATACTGCATCAAGGGTTCTGTCGTGAGTACCCAGAGCTTCAAGTTACCGAACAGAGAGTCGCAGATCAATATCGTGTTATCTTGAGAAATGGCCTTATTTCGCCTGATCAACTGGACGAAATAAAGACCGAAGTTGAGCGCGAATTATTTGGTCGAAATACAACAGATCCAGAGCCTAAAACACCTTTGGCGCAAAGAGCGGACGAGATTCAAGAACTTCAACAAG
This sequence comes from Octodonta nipae, assembly GCA_034190945.1. NCBI lineage: Eukaryota > Metazoa > Arthropoda > Insecta > Coleoptera > Chrysomelidae > Octodonta > Octodonta nipae. The sequence continues at coordinate 85,163,012 of CM067216.1, read as the reverse complement.
AACAGCCAGCCAACGCTGACCTGCTTGAGAAAATCCAAGTAGAAATGGAAAGAGCTCTTATAGAGTATAGTGGAACAGATCCATTGATTAGACCAACTCTTCCCAAACTAAGATCTTCTAAGAAACTGGGTATCGTCTTGCAGGCTATGAACAAATTTATCTTGCCACACTATGTTTTAGGTGTTAATACGTTAGAGTCGCTACACACAATCATCTACTGTGCTGGTATTTCCATCTGCAGAACAATTGGGGACGCAATAACACCAAAGCGAGACCCTCCCCAATTTAGACAAACACCTCGAATACCACCTTGGCAAAGAAGGCTAGAAGGGAAAATTAATTCTCTTCGGAAAGATATTGGAAGACTGACCGAGTACCAACGAGGGGTCAGGAACAACAGAATAGAAAGACTTGTCAAGACTATCATGGACAATAACCGAATACACTCCCAGTGGGATGGAGAAAACATCACATCTCAGCAGTGTCTGGACAGTCTACGACAAAAGCTCTCCGTCTACACAAGTCGATTGAGAAGGTACAAAACCAGTAACCAACGGAAACTAGACAACACACTCTTCCGACAATCAGAAAAAGGGTTTTATAGAAAACTTAACAACAACAATAATAATGAAGCCCCTAGTTACCCCAGTAAAACAGACATCGAGGAATTCTGGAAAACACAGCTTTCCACAACAATCTCCTATAACTCCAGAGCCAGCTGGATTAATGAGGAGGAGGCTGCATCTCAGAACTGTGAGGCCATGCAACACCAACCATTTACAACGGAAGATACATCCAACATAATGAAGAACCTCCATAACTGGAAAGCACCAGGATCAGATGGTGTACAAAATTACTGGATAAAGAAACTGTACGCAACCCACGAAACACTAACAGCCCTTATAAATGACGTAATTGCCCACCAACACAAGATGCCTAGTTTTCTTACGCATGGTGCTACATACCTCTTACCAAAGGACAACCTATGTGCACAGGACCCAGCAAAGTACCGACCAATCACTTGCCTTCCAACCTTATACAAACTCATAACATCGTGCATTAATCATCGCATTTTCAAACATTGTGAACTGAACAACATAATTACTCAACAATAAAAGGGATGCGCGAAAAATTCGATGGGTTGCAAAGAACAACTGATAATTGATCCCGTTGTCTGCAATCAAGCCCACGCCAAACGACGTAATCTCTACATGGCATATGTGGACTACTAAAAAGGCCTTTGATTCAGTTGCACATGATTGGCTCATTAAGGTGCTGAAACTCTATAAAGTGAATAATTGTATTATTAACTTTTTAGAACATGCCATGGCCACCTGGCAAACTAAAATCTCACTGAATGAAGCCAACTGTTCGATACAAACTGACCCTATTCCAATCAGAAGGGGTATATTCCAGGGAGACTCTCTTAGCCCGCTGTGGTTCTGCCTTGCCATGAACCCTCTCTCAAACAAACTGAACTCAACTAATTTTGGGTTCAGTCTCAAACACAACAACGTACAAGCATTAAAGATAAACCATTTGTTATACATGGACGACTTAAAGTTGATGGCAGCTACAAAACAACAGCTGCATGATATGCTTAAAATAGTAGAAGGGTTCTCTAATGACATCCATATGAAATTTGGCCTAGACAAATGCCGAATTATTAATATAGTTAAAGGCAAAATACAGTAGGGGTACTTCGAAATGGGAGATGGCACCTCAATTGAATCTATGGGGGAAGGTCATACTTATAAATACCTTGAATAAAGCAGGCTCAACGTATTGATCACATGACTATGAAAAAGGACCTAACAGCAGAGTTTTATAGAAGGGTAAGACGACTGTTGAAAACCAAACTAAACAGTAAAAATCTGTTTCAGGCTATTAACATCTATGCGTGTTCAGTGCTCAGTTACTCTTTCGGTATAGTTAATTGGTGCAAGACTGACATTGAACAATTACAACGAAAAGTTCGAGTTTTACTAACAAAAGCTGAAAATCACCATCCAAAGAGCTCTGTCGAACGTACAACTTTGCCACGGTATGAAGGAGGAAGAGGATTGACAGATCTAAGTAAACTATTAGATCAACAAATTTCTATTTTGCGTAGTCATTTCCAGAAACTCGCAGAATTTTCTGATCTACATAGAGTCATGTGCCAGGTTGGTGACTCAACACCACTGCGACTGACACAACAACATGCCCAATTACACCACCAGACCACAGATCAGAAACTGCTGAGGTGGAAAGAGAAGCCCCTTCATGGAAGACATATAAATGACATCAACCAAGATTATGTCGACAGTGCAGCGTCGAACTACTGGTTGATCTCTGGTCATATGTTCCCTGAAACGGAAGGCTTTATATTGGCAATCCAAGATCAAGTAATTCCAACTAAGAACTACCTAAAGTACATCGTTAAAGACCCTTCCATTAACAACGATAGATGCAGGTACGGTTGCCAAACATCTGAATCTATACAGCATATCACAGGAGGTTGTCAAGCGTTTGCTGCAACTGAATACAAAGAACGACACGATGCTGTGGCAAAAATACTTCACCAGGAACTAGCACTGAAACATGAATTATCACAGTGTGTAAGATTACCATACTATAAATATAAACCAGAATCTGTTTTAGAAAATAACAACTACAAGCTGTACTGGGACCGCACGATACTGACCGATCGGACAGTTGCTCACAATAGACCAGATATAGTTTTGGTAGATAAAGTCTCTCGGAAAACAACTTTAATTGACATAGCAATTCCCAACAACAATAATATAAATATCAAGCAGGCTGAGCAAATAACCAAATATAGAGATTTGGAATTTCAAATAAAGACTCAGTGGAACATGAACAACACACGAACTGTACCAATTGTTATGTCAACAACAGGGCTAGTCCCAAAACATCTATTAAACAATTTAAAATACCTCGGTCTGGACGAACATCTTTACAAACAAATGCAAAAAGCCGTCTTGTTAGGGACAGCCCGGACGGTCAGGAAGTTCATGGGAAACTGCCGTCACGACTCCAACCACGGGCCTGAAAACCTGGCAAGGGCTCCCACAGAGCTAAACCCTTTTGATATCTAGGATATCTGGGGTTTAGTGAATTTTCCCCTAAAGGCACTCATAGAGTGCCTTAGAGGGAGTGTGATGCCATACATTGTATGGTCAAGTCGGGATAATATTCTCTATTGCCATAAATCAATAACAGACATAGCAACGTCAAATTACAGCAGATATATTATCTAAAGTTACAGTATGTACACAAAAAAGAAAGACAAGTAAACCGTGGGGTTGTCAGTTCCCAGATGAAATGATTTAAACCAGATCATCCCGTGCGGGTTTTGGGGAAGGGAGGAAGGCTAGGTAGTAGGTCAGCGGACAGCTGCCCCTTTAGTCGCCTCATACGACAGGCGGTAGATACCATGGTGCTATTCTAACCCGGACACCACACGGGGGCCATAATATTCTTTATTGCCATAAATCAATAACAGACATAGCAACGTCAAATTACAGCAGATATATTATCTAAAGTTACAGTATGTACACAAAAAAGAAAGACAAATAAAGTAGAAAGAACACAAACGGAACAAAAGAACAAATCCAGTCATTATGACTTAAAGTATAAATTATATTACTCATTCACTTTTATTTCGATTTTTACAATCAACCTTAAAGTACCCATTCTTCAAAATTATAATAACTTTTCTCTTTTAAGTATACAATGACAGAACTTCTGAATTTTTTAATATTATGAATTTTGGATATCTGATTTGGTAGTGACCTAAACGCTTTTATCGCTCTGTAGTGAGTACTCTTTTCAAAAAATGCTGACCTGTGTCCTGGAATTCTGAGTTCCCCTGCTTGACTTGTCTGCATATGCATCTCTCCTGTGTAAACGTCGGCATTAGTAGTAAACAGAAGCGGTTGTTTTTTAACCAATAAAACTAGCTGCAGAAAATACAGTGAGGGTACTGTTAATAATCCCTGTTCTTTAAAATGTAGCCGGCATGAAGTATTATATTTCAACCCCAGCAGGCACCGGATTATTTTTTTTTGCCAGGTAAATATTTTGATTGCAGTGGAACTTGAACCCCAAGCAGAAATACCATATGTAATTATACTCTGTATGTGAGCAAAATAATAAACTTTTAATGAAGTCACAGACATTTGCTGCCTAAGGTATCTCAAAAGACCACAGATAGAAGCTAGTTTCGAGGCTAATTTATTAACATGTTCATTCCAGCACAACCTGGAATCAATTTGTAGACCGAGAAACTTTATTGACGACAATTCAGGTATTGACTTATTGTTCAGTTTTACATAAGGAGATACTTCTTCGTCATTCACTCGCAGAATTCCATCTTTGAAGTTTAACTGGAATCCCTTGGAGCTCATGACATCCATTCCAATGATGACTTCGTCTTCGATGTCTGCCACTAATGCCCGATGTTGGAATGCTGTATTTTCCAAGACCATTTCAACCTCTATTTCACTATGGACTTTAGCTGCTTCTCCTGTCGCTGTTCGCAGTTGCCATTTTGTTGGTTTTATCACCGTCTCTAAAACGATATTGGGCCTTATAACAGTTTTTGTCGCACCTGTATCCAGCAGCATTGCACATTGCTTCTTATTAATAAAGCCATCTACAAAGACACTGTTAACGTGGTTTCGTAGCGAAGCGACATATGCGTTGGTAGTTGGGACTTGTTGGTTACAGGTCGACGATGGTCCCTTTATATTGACTTTCTTTAGTTTCCCCGACGAGTAAGTCTGTACTCCGTTGCTCTCCTTGCAACGACTCTGGACATGTCCTACCTTACGACACTTCCGACATCTAACTAGTCTTTTTTCGGTAAGGACTTCTTCTATTATCTTTCTTACAGAGGCTTCATCGTTTCTGCCATCTTCGGATTCCCCTTCAACGATTCGGACTGTGGCTTGACCTCTGCAGATTTTTTCGCAGCCTCGAATTCTAGAGCTCGAGCCAGTGCATCCACTAATTGAGTCGGTCGAGCTAGGGTCAATGCTTGCCTGGCTTCGTTGTCCCGCAGTCCATCCAAAAACGCTTGCATTGCTAACCTTTCTATCACATTTTCCGGCGTGGCTGGATAGGCAAGGCGAACCAGACGGGCAATATCAGCTTCAAACTATTGTAGAGATTCATTTGATTTCTGGTGGCGATTTTTCAATTGGGAGTGGTAGACGTGCTCCAAATGTGTTTGGCCATACCTCAGTTCTAAATGTTTGACCAGTTGAGCGTAGTCTTCTTGCTCCGAGGTGTTCAGCCTTTGTAAGATATCTGTAGCATCCCCTCTTAAGGCTTAGGCTCTTAATGCTATTGGTTTCATTTTGTGTCTTGCTCCTTCGAGGCCAATTTTTGAATCCGCTACTTCTGGACTGTTTTTGCTTACGGTTTTTGATTGAGTTTCTCCCCTTTGTATAGTGACTACCTATTCTTTTATTTTGCTGATCTCGCCTTCCATTATCTGTTTTAACTCTTCTAGGCGCCTTTCGTTTTTAACTGTCGTCTGACTCAGCTCTTCAACTATTGTTTGCTTTAGTTCTTCCATCCGGGTTTCATATTTGACGGTCGTCTGCTTCAGATCTTCAATTCGGGCTTCATTTTCGACTATTTTCTCTTCTAGCATTTCTGAACTTTCCTGTACAATGCTTTTCAAATTTTCTTCTAAAGATTGCGCATTTTCGTGTAATTTTGTAGCTTATCTTCCAAAGACTTCGAATTTTCTAGTAATTTGTCTTCTAGGGTTTTATAATTTTCTAGCAGTTTGTCTTCTAGAGCTTTAGAATTTTCTAGTAATTTGTCTTCGAGGGCCTTAGAATTTTCTGCTAATTTGTCTTTCTAGCAATTTATCTTCTATAGCCTCTTTCAAATTTTTAGCATTTTCTTCCATTTGGGGGGAATTTAGCAAATTTATTTATGTTTAATGACTTACGGCATGTTTTTCAGGACCAAGGGGGCAGCTGCCCACCCCCGCCCCCCCGGGTACGCAGAGCAGAGGTATATTATGGTAATAGCGACAAACTTGAAGGATGAGACCAATAAATATATCTACTTGAGCAAAAAACTAAATGGTTTTGCCGGGGTATTCGATGATCCAATGTGTTAAGATTGAGCATGATGAAACCCAGCTTGTTAAGGCTGGAGGCGTATTTATTTAGTGCTCAATATTAATTTGTTTGTCGATATGCCATGGTTGTAAATTCTATAGTAACTTTCCACTTTTGTTAGGTATCTTGCCATATCGAGACTTCTTGGTCTTGAACTCCGACAAATTTGAGGTAGAACCAGGTCATAGTCCTTTCGACTGTAAAACTGGTTACTTAAGAGGAAATCTCCCTTAATAAATAACAAAATGTCTTTGTTTTAATGATTGTATTATATCGAATTTTTTATACAATTTCAGAATTTAATTTTTATGTATTTTTTATCTACTTTAATAAAATCATAAATATATATTACAAACAATTAATAAATCATTAATAAGCACATTAAAAATATGTATTAAAATATGGATTTAAGAGTATAAAATATAAGGCAGTGTAAGGCCTATAAGACAGGAAGAACACTAACATTGTTTCTATGTCCGTAAGGATGAGATTTTTCAAAACATTTCAACGAATTCGAGATATTTTCTTTGCTTTATCCACGCAAGGTGGGGGCACTGCAGGTTTGTTTGTGGAATACCTCTTGTATAATCTGAAAAAGTCATATAACCATGGTTCCATAATATGTCAGGTTCTTTCTTAAGACAGCTCTAACAAAATAAATTCAGCTAATTTAATGAACACGCAAACACTAAATGGAGCCAGCTGCCACTGAAGCTGCGAGAGCGAAAAAAAGTCCAATTTTTATGAAAAAATGTACTTAAAATTTGAAAAAAAGAATTATATCCCATCTAGCTAAGGCAAATACATTTAAAAAACGGGAAAGATCAAGCTCAAAGAGATTCTGGAAAGTAAGGACTAGAAAGAGAAGTATAACAATTGAATTTACATTTTATATCTTCATGAATACTTACAACCGATATGTTTCAGATCTCAAATAGTCTTGGAGGTGGCTTATGCCCAATCGTAACTGATCCGCAATTGGGGTCACCCATTCGTTTCCCTCAAATCTAAATACTGATTTATTTGATGCCATATCCAGATTTCCAATTTCAGGTGGTAGAATGGTCAAACGATTACCTTGTATGTGAAGTTCTCTCAGACGAATTAGTTCCCCAATTTCTTTTGGCAATTCGATCAAATCATTTTCACGTAACACAAGCTAAAAAAAGTTACTTATTGTCTATTATTTAAATAAGAATCATATTTACTCACAATTTGTAAATTTTTCAAATTCTTGATTTCTGGTGGCAAATGCTCAAAATCATTATCACCAAGGTACAAGGCCCGTAAAGTTTCTGAAAATAGATTCATTTTATTTTCCTGTTTTTTTTTTGTTTGAGAAAATTTCAGTAGCGTAGTAAGATATTTTAATTTATTTAGAGTAAGTAATCATACATATTATATAGGTAAGGAACAAAATGTTGAGCATTTTAAATATTCCAATAAATTGTATGGCAGTGCCATATTTAGTGAGATGGAAGGCAGCCCCAAACGTATGAAACATGCAAAGCAAAATATCAACCTTCAACTTATATATATTAACAATTATTTATTTAAACGAACTGATTTGAAATGCACAAAAATGGAAAAAAGTTGTGATTTCCTTTTACAAAAATATGTGCATATCGTTTTAGAAATATTACTTGTCAATCATTATTTTCAGATATATACTCACATTCAAATTTAGTTATTTGTGAATAAGTTTATGTGACACCCATTGACGTTTGCAATTTTTTTTGTATTTACTTTTCTGATTATCTGATTAGATAAATATATGGAACCACCTCGCGGTCTACCTTAATAGAATACAATTTAAACTATCCAAATCGATTCCGTTTTTTCAAGAGAAATCAGTGAATATTTACTGAATGACAATCTTAATTCAGTACACGTTTCTTAATTTTCTGAAAAACGGTATGTCTCATATAAGTATATGGGACCATTTAAAGGGATCTGCCTCAATAGAGTACGTACATTATAATTTATCCAAATCGGCCATTTCGAACAATCGGTGAGTAAACATAAAAAAAGATTCCGACAAATTGATAATCTCCTCCTTTTTTAAACGCGGTCAAAAACTCACAATATGTTCTATGTACTTATTAACCGACTTCCAAAAAGGAGGAGGTTATCAATTCGTCTGCAACTTTTCTTTATGTATGACGAGTGATTATTCAAAAACGACATGGGCAATTTTGATATAAAGTGCATTATATTAAGGAACATTACAGAAAAGTCCCTTATAATTGTCTATAACATGAGATTTACGGTTTTCCAGAAAATTAGAAAAAAGTAAATAAGGGACTAGATTTCAGTGAATTTCAATTAATCTTCACTGTTTTCTCTAAAATCGCTCAAGAAATTTGCATATTATAAATTGTATTCTACAAAGATATTGTATTCTACAGCTTGATTCCGTTTATTTTTCTATAACGTAAAATTACCACTTTTCTGAAAATCGGAAAAATATATGCAAAAAAGCATCATGGTAAATGTCAAATTTTCATCATGAATATCTAGTTTAAATGTCAAGATATATGCTATGAAAGTATATCGTACAGGGTGTTTGTAATGGTTTTCATTTTGATTCGTTTGAAGTAATGATTGATTGCACAAAACGGTTTTTATTTTAAGTCAGCTGAAGTGGTATTTTTTTAAATATAAATTATAAGTAATTGTATTTCTCACTAGTACGCCTACCTAATGAGTTCCTTGAAGCTGAAAAATAAAAGATGTGGATATCTAGAACTCAGCTGCTAAAACTCCATTATTTTCGGCACCAAATAATGCCTCGAGTGATGGGGTATTAAACCAAATAATAACCGGCGAGATATGTACCGTCAATGAAGAGAACAATTAACTTTTGAATTGAGGAACTAGAAGTTATAAAGTAACTGCCTACTAGTAGTACTCAAAATAAGAAAGCACAGTAAAACAAAAATTAAGTTCTGTTATGTATGCTGCACATCTATATAATCTAAGATTAGCTGATGACATATATTTTTCAGATTGCTAGTGATCACAAAGAAATACAAGGTTGGTGCATAATATTCAGAAGATATTTTTTACAGGTATTGGTCAATTTGTTTTAAAACCGACTCTGTGCTTCCCAAAAACCTCTAAAAATTCATTGAATACACTTATTTTAAGTGACAATTTAGCAATAAAAAATGGATTATCAAGTTGATAAACAACATTTCTGATATATTTTTTATTGGTGACTGTTTCAGTCTTCACTTGATGAAAATTCATTTTTAAGATTACTTAAAAACAACAACTTGTATTTCCAATTTCTGATGAAGCCAGACTTGGCGAAACATATATCAAAATAAAAATAAATAAAAAAGAGTGAAAATTTAACCAAGCTGTTTTTAAGTAATATTTTTTATTACCCCTTCGACCACCTTGAAAATCTTTAGGAAAACGACGGATTTTTACATTTAGTTTGAATTTGAATTTGAGAGCAATTAAAAATATATATTTTCTCTTGCATTGTTTGGTGTGGCTGCTTGATGTCTCTCATTGACATTTCAAATATCCTTTGTAGTTTTACTATGGTTTATATATATTTAATTGATGATTCACTCTGCAGTAGAAAGAGTAAGCAACCATTGCATAATTCAGATAATTTATATTATCTATTTTTATATTATTTATTAAATTACCCATCATGAAAAAGTTTCCAGGCAGAGAATCTTCTTTCAAATTATTGTAAGAAAGGTCCAAGACTTCTAACACTGGGAAAGCACCGAATCCTCTGGGAAGACTGTATAATTTGTTGATTTGAAGATTTAAAATTCGAAGTTTTGGCATGGAAGACAATGATAACGGTAATTCTTCAATATGATTATTTGCTAAATTCAGTATTTCCAAATTTGCTAAATTAGCCAGGCCAGGAGGTACAACTAAAGAAAAAAATTATCAGGAATGAATTAAACTTCACATTTCGTTATACATACTACATACCTTTTAGTTTGTTATGGCTTAGTGTCAGTCTGGTTATATATGTCATATTCACTGTAATAAATACGTACTATTAATATTAAATTAATTTCTAGTACAATTATTTAAAAACATCTCTAATGTAATAAAAGCAAATGTCTAAATTACTTAAATTAATTTGGGAAAATGCTAATGAATATTGTCAATAGAAAAAATAATATATAATTTGATGACTTCTGGTATTTCAAAATTATCAGATATTTTTTATTAACCGACTTCAAAAAGAAGGAGGTTCTCAATTCGTCTGAATCTATGTTTTTTTAATTTGTTCACTGATTACTCGCAAACGGTTCAAGGAATTTAGGCCGTTTATACTGGACCCTGTTCCGGAGGATCGCAAAGTGGTCCCATATTTTTTGCATTGACATAGCTTGTACCGTTTCTTAGAAAATGAAGAAAAACTTTTTTACCGATTTTCTTATACCTATGCTTTGGTGGAGTCGCCGGAATTAAAAATTATTCGGAACATGGTATCAATTGAAAAGAAATTGGATTAGATCCGGGATATTCCGAAGTGATCCCATATTTTTTACATAAAATAGCTTGTACCGTACGTTTATTAGAAAAACGGAAAAAAATTCTTATTCACTAAAATTTGGTGGAGTTGCTGGTATTAAAATTTAACTGTTAGGAACTTGGGGTAAATTGTAAATAAAGTGAACTAATGAAAATAAATGTCAGTTAATATGTATATACAGTGTGTATAAGTAAATCAAACAATTACTTTTTAATTATTAATAATTTTAATAGAAAAAGTTATTCTTCATAAACAGTTTTGCATGGTCTAAAACGTAAGCATTCCATGTCACTTTTTTAACAGTAAACGAGATTTGTCATCAAAGAGAAACTCTGATTATAAATTAAAGTATCTTCATTTTTGTTAAGATCTAAAATGGTTATCACTAGAAGTAATTAGAATTAAAAACTGCAATTGCAATAAAAATTGTATTTCTGCAAATTTTCCAACTATATACTAGGTTTCAAAAATATATCAATTTTGTTTAAAAGTGAGGCACCTTTATTTTTTTTTATAATATCTCAAATCGTAATCAAACAAAGTTTATTAGAATTGAAAACTGCATCCTATTGTACTGTATAATTAAAAATTGTATTAAATTGAAATTTGATTGGAAATAAATGTCAGTTATTCAACTTCAAAGTGGAGGTTCTCAGTTGGTTTCTATATACAGTGCATCTTCATAAGTTGCATTCAAACGGAAAACGTTCTTATGAATATTATTAAGAGAAAAAATTATTCTTTATAAAAACATTGGCATGGTGGGAAATGTATACTGTAAACATTACATGTCACTTTGTCAACTGTATACGAGGTTTGTCAGCAAATATGAATTTTGCTTAAAAGTAAAATAACTTTTCATAATTTGTAAAATTTTTATCAAACAGGGATAATAAGAATTATAAAAATACATATAATTATGCCACATCACTAAAAATTGTATAACAAATCTTCATGTCACTTTTCCAAATTGTGTACTAGGATTGATAAAGAATATAAATTTTGTTTAAGTTAAGTACCTTTATTTTTCATAATAACTCAAATTGTTATCAGATAAAGTTAATTAGAATTGAAAATTACGTCCTATTATGCTATATCAAATAAAACTGTATAATGATTCGATATGAAATGAATGTCATTATAATTAACAGACCCAAAGAATGATGATACTCAGATCGTTTACAATATAATGGATCCACCTAAGTTAGAATCATATACAAAATTTACTATACTAGAAAACAAGTTATTCTATTCGATAGTAAAAGAGGTTGGTCAAGCTAATAAATGAAAGTAAAATACCTTATTTTAGGGCATATCGAAAAAGTTAATTAGATTTGGAAACTGCATCCAATTAAACCATTGCATCACTAAAAATTGTAAAATAAATACATTTTTAAAAAAGAAAAACCGCCAAAAAATTGGCTAAAAAGCATGAAATAAATTTTTACAACAATTAAATAGTTTTTCTGAAGTCGGTGCCAATTAAACAGCGAAGTTGGGAAGTACAACTTATAAATGTACTTCCCAAAATAGTTTCACTTTAACTTGAAACCGACTTCATAAAAAGTATTTAATTGTTGTAGCAAAAAAATATTTCATGCTTTTTAGTTATTTTTTTGAAGTCGGTTTTTGTTTTTTTTTAAATGTATGTTAGGGGTTATTTTCATTAACTCCTTTTTTAAAAAACTATTTATTTATTAGCTGGAAAAGTCACTGATTTGAATGGAAACACTTAAGAACTAGTTTTACAATTTCAAAGCTTAAGCTGAGAACGATGTTAAGACTGACAAACACAATCTAAATCTCCTAGAAATTAATGAATATCTCCTATTTACAATCTTTGGATATGAGACGCTAAGCAGCACTTAGTTGCAGTTTTGCAGGTGTTCAGCTAGACAGGTAAATAAGGTTAAATGAAGTACAATGTGATAAAATATCTTAATAACTGCGTAGTATCCCTTAACAATGGATTCTTTCATTGGGTCAGCCATAACACTCCTCCCCTTTTTAAGAAAATTTGCTGTCTTCCCAATGACACGAATTTTTAAAAATGATTAAAATTGTAATATTATATTGGTTAGTAAATTCATGGTTATATTGTTAAAATAGTTATAAATGATATTGTTCAAAATATTCGATTAAATGTGTTAGTATATGTGTTAATTAATATTAAGGATATAAAAATATAAAATATAAGAAATAAGACATACATTTTGGAAATCGTCCAAAATTTGAAATTTTAACATTTAAATTGGGGTACTTTCTCTCATTTCCAACATTGGATTTTCTCGAATAGAACTTCGTCTTCTGGGTTGGAATCTTCTGAAAATATTCCTGGATGGTCCTGGTTCTTCTTGTTGTGGATTGGGGTATATTATTGCTGGATATACTCTGCTGCATTTCCTTCTACATTTGTAAATTATAAAAATTAGGATTAACCAATGTGTGTGTTTTTGTATAAAAGGGCGATTTAGTATAGTGTCTATTTGTTCAGAGTACTGATTTAGTTTATATTCGGCTATATTGAGTTCATCTAAATTTTGTTTTTGGATTTTTAACGGTTTCAGTTTTAATACCTGTTTCACTTCACTGTTTTCAGTTTCACAACACTCACTTGGGATTATGGGCATCTCTATGGCACTAGATTGTTCCGATGAATATTCTTTTGTGGACTGGATACGTATAGATCCAACGTATGCTATGCAGTGGGGTTGCAACTTAAGGATTGAGTTTTTCGGAATGTTGAACGTTTTGGTAGATTTTTCTTTGCACTGAATGCTAACTGGAATGCTGCTGCTGGTTACTATTAACCATTCATTTTCTGCGGTTAGTTGTACTTTGTAGTCTTGAATATTGGCAAGTATTGTTTCACAATTTTCTGGGATTTTGCTGGACTTCGTAACTTTAATTTGACAGGGTGCGTTTTTGTCTGTGGGGTAGGCTATTTGGTTATAACAGATCATATCTTCTGAGTTTATTGGTTTACATTTTGCTGTTGATTCAAGTGTGAAGTAAAGATTACCATCTCGACTGATTGCTACATACTTATGGGTATTTAGGATTAAAATAGGAAATTTTTGTTTTTGGGTCGAATATGGGTAAAGAATATACATGAAGTAATTTATACTCTTCTGGTTCAACTAGGGGTATTGGTAAAATAAAACAATTTTTTTGTTCGATTGATATGCTTGTAAATCTATAAGATCAAAGTATTTAGCGATGTTTGCTGTGGTTGGCAATAAGTAAAGTAAGTAAGTAAGTAAGTAAATTACTTGTACTAAGGCTCGTTGAAATGATTCTTAGCTGAAAAATGAAATCTTCCGGTTGTATTACTGATGGATGTATACTTTTTAATCTAGCGAACGTTATTGAGTTTATTAAATCATTAAGCTCTCCTTCAATCAAAATTAATGATTCTAACAATTGCTCAATAAATATTTATTATATGTAGTTTTGATTCATAAAAATTTTGATTATCAGAAATGTTGTATATCGTGTTTTCAATATCGTGAGGGTTATCATTGAATGTTTGTTCATCAATTTGGAGTTTCCTTATAGTGTAATTAAAATTTTTAATAACAGAAGTAGTAACTGATATTTGGTTTTTCATAAGATTTTCTAATGCTCTTTCATCATTTTCTACTTGTTGAATAATTTGATCATAGTATTCACCATCTTTGCTATCTAAATTGCCTGTAATAGCTTTCCAAATGGAACCTAAAAAATTAAATGCTCCTCTTCTTTTTCGAGTATTGTTTAAGGGTAAGGAATGTGGGTTAATGTCATTTTCGATTTCTTGGAATTTTTTTTCGATGTTCGTGATTATTTGGTTTAACATGGTAATATGGGGTTTTACCTCTAAGTGAAATGCTTGCATCCTAGCGTTATCTTGTTCAACAAAAGATTTTAAGTTTTTCAGAGTTTTAATATCATTTTTGTAAGAGTTAGTTAAAATTGTGGTATCTTTGACGATTATTAGTTTCCAATTTTCATTAGAGATTTTCAAATTTGACTCGTGGTAATACTGTATGCCTATAGTATTATTTAGTGTAGTTACTTTATAATCACTAGGGTTACTTACTGCTATGCTAACTGTGAGTAATATTGCGAATGTGACACGAACATAATTATTCTGCATCTGTAAAGAAAAGTTCCTTTTATTTTACAACTGTGCTTATTTGATCCGAATTTATTGTAAATTCTCGATTTGTGTCAATATCTTTTAATTTAATTGCATTGTTGTCAAGAATTCTGATTATTTTAAAAGGTCCATTAGATTTGTTGCTTAAATTATTTTTTATTTGGGATTCTTTAATGAATACAAAGTCATTTAATTCAAAATGTTTTTCTCGCGGTTTAGATTTTTCATCATGTCTTTCCTTTGCTTTAAGTTTCTTTAAAATTGTTCTTTCTCTGGCTATCTGGTAAAAATATGAAATTTTATTGTTTAAATCTCTTACGTATTTTGAAATTAATTCTTCTTGATTATAGAGTTTTTCCGGGGGTCTAGAGTTTGTATGTCCAAATAGTAATTCATATGGTGAAAAACCGTGCGTACTGTTTATTGAGTTATTATAGCAAATTACTGCGTAAGGTATACAAGTTAAAGGATGATCTTCTGGGTTTTCTGTTACCGTTGTCCTAATCATTTCTAGTAATGTGCTCATGAATCTTTCTGTAGAACCGTTGCTTTGAGGATGATTTACTGATGAAAATGTTAGTTTGATACTGTAGAGTGTACATAAATCTTTTAACAATTGATTATCAAATTCTTTGCCTCGATCGCAATGAATTCTTAATGGGGTTCCGAAATGCATAAAGTACAATAGCAAAGTGTTAACTACATTTTTGTCTGTTTTGTGTTCAATAGGATATGCTTGTGTGAACTTCGAGAATTCGTCTCTTATTACTAGTATGTAGTTTTTCTCTGGAATTTCCAAAATATCTAGATTTATGAGTTCAAATGGCGTTTTTGGCGTTTCTGTTATTACTAGAGGGTTACTTAAGTTTTTTCTACAAGCTTTCGTTTTTTACATGTTTCACAGTTATGTATAAAGTTTTCTACATCTTTATTCAAATTTTTCCATTGATATTTTCTTTTTATCCTTGTGATTGTTTCATGAATACCTCGATGCATATTTAATTTTCCGGTATGGTTTTCTGCTATAATTATCTGTCTTTGATCCTCGTCAGGCGTAATTATGTTAGGGTTACAAGTTATAAATTCGATTTCTTGATTAGAAAATATAAATGATAAGATTTCTAAAATTGGTAAGTTATTCGTTTCTTCCATATGATATTTCGTATTTCTTAACAATGTCTCTTTGTTATAATAAATAATTTCAAAAATTGCTTGTGTTGGATTTAATTGCGGAATTGTGATAAGAAAGTATTTTCGTTTAGCATGTGCTTTTGAAGCGACTACATTTATCTTATGCTCTTCGTATAAAGTGTTTGTATCAATTATGTCATCAACTATTTTAAATTGGGATTCTGTCAATTCACCTGGTTTTATAAATGAAAGGATACACTTTTGTGTTTTGTCTAAAAATTTTTCGTTTGAAGATGTACATTTTGAGTAATCAATTAGAGATTTGTTTTCTTGTAAATTTTTGAATATGTTCCATTCATGTTGTATCGTTTCGAATGCTATTTCCGTTTCTGTATCTGATGCTATTTCTTCGTTTTCTTCTTCTTCTTCTTTTATACTACCGTAGAGTATTTTTGGGAAATTTTTGATATGGTTAATCCTTATTCGTGATAAAGCGTCTGCATTTGAATTTTGTTTTCCTGGTTTGTAAATTATCTGATAGTTGTATTCTTCAAGTTTCAGTCTCCATCTGACTAATCTTGAACCTGGGTCTTTAGCGTTAAAAAGTCATGTTAGCGGGCGATGATCGGTCAGTAGTTTGAAGCTTCGTCCGTAGACGTAATGCCTGTATTGTTGAACTCCCCATACTATTGCTAGTAATTCCTTTTCAATAGTAGAGTAATTTTGTTCATGTTGGTTTAGCGTTCTTGATGCGTAAGCGATTGGTAAATCTTTTCCAATTGGTTCTTGTGATAAGACTGCTCCAATTGCGTAGTTACTTGCATCGGTAGTGATGATAAATTCCTTTTCGAAATCAGGGTACTGCAATATCGGATAGTTCGTTAATGTTTCTTTTAGCTTTTCGAATGCTTCTATACAATTGTTATCGAAAAATCTTTGATATAGCGTCTATAATATCCTGCTAATCCTAGAAAGCTTTTAACATCTTTGGGATTCTTTGGGGTTGGAAATTCTTTAACTGCTCTTATTTTTTCTGGATTTGGTTTAACTCCGTTTTCTGTGACAATATGTCCTAAGTAAGATACTTCCTTTTTCAAAAATTCGCATTTATCTGGTTGTAGCTTTAAGTTTGCATCTCGTAGTCTTTGGAATAATTCTGTTAATCTTTGAACATGCTCTTGTAATGATGATGCGAATGATATGATGTCATCCATATAAATTAATGCTCTCTCATTTTGAATACCTGTTAATACGTTATCCATTACGCGTTGGAAAGTTGCAGGTGCGTTCTTTAATCCAAACGGCATTCTTTTGAACTCATAGTGTCCGTTTTCGACAGTAAAGGCTGTTTTTTCAATATCTGCGGGGTTTATTTCTATTTGGTGAAAACCTGATGCTAAGTCTAATGTAGTGAAGTAGTTACA
The DNA here is from genome assembly GCA_034190945.1 of Octodonta nipae. Lineage (NCBI taxonomy): Eukaryota > Metazoa > Arthropoda > Insecta > Coleoptera > Chrysomelidae > Octodonta > Octodonta nipae. The sequence continues at coordinate 85,145,651 of CM067216.1, read as the reverse complement.
TCTGCCTAATTTGTCAAGAAGATCATTAATATTTGGTAGCGGGTATTTGTCATCGATTGTTACTTCGTTCAATTTCCGATAGTCGATTACTAGTCTCCATTTTTGTTTACCGCTAGCATCCATTTTCTTGGGTACCACCCATACTGGTGAAGACCATGGCGATGAAGAAGGTTGTATAATATTCTGTTCTAACATTTTGTCGATTTGCGTTTTTACTTCCTGTTTGTGTATGTATGGATATCTACACGACTTCGTGTAGATTGGCTTTGCTCCTTCTGTGTCGATCTTGTGTTTTACTTTATTTGTGAAAGATAGTTCATCTCCTTCTAAATAAAAGATGTCAGAGAAACGTCTGCATAAAGAGATTATGGCATCCTTTTCTTCTTCGTTTAAATGTTCAGTTCGTAGTGCTGTTTCCACTCGTTGTTGTCTTGTGAAGAGATTTTGTTTTTTAATATTGAACACTGAAATTTGTCTTCGGTTTTTATTATTGTCTTCGATGAAGGGTTCCAGAATTAGATTTTCAAAAATTTTTTTGTTTCTTCCGTTTTGTTTAAGATTGAAGTGTAGAATTCACCTTTCTCATTGGTTTTTATTAAGCAATTCGAGATTACAACACCGTCTTTTTCTTGTGAATTTAAAATTAATTCTTGATTTAGTTGATCGCACTTTAATTTAAAAATTTGCTCAACTCGCGGCTCTATTATGATTTCATTACTAATTTCATTTTCTTTGTATAATGGTACCGTTTTTGTTCTCGTTATTAGTTGACGATTTTTAATATCAATGACACACTCATATTTTTGTAAAAAATCTATTCCTAATATACCATCAAAATTCATTGGTAAATCATAAAGATAAACTTCCATTTCTCCGTTCTCATCATTTGGGAAAAAATACTTTTTACTGATTGAGTTATCTCAAAGTGTTCATTTGTTACACCATGTACGTTGATTGGGTTAATTGATTTAATTTTAACTTGGGGAAATAAATTTGGTTTTAGGATTTATATCCCGGCTCCTGAATCTATAAGATATTTTAATTTTCCGTTTCGCGATTTCGTGTAAAACAAATTGTTTTCGTTTAATGTATTTTGCGATATTTGTACATTTCGTTGTGGTTCTCTTCTCGTTTTTGATATTGTTTTTGACTTTGCGTTTGGCTGGTTGAAGCCTTTAGAGCAGAAGAGCCAGCCTCTGTTTCCGCTCTCGTCTCGTTTAAATGGTAGCTTCTTTGTGATCCGTTTTGAAAATTTCGATTTTGGTTACCCGGAGGGCGATTTGAATTTTCGAATCTCGGACTGTGATAAGCAGTATTATCACGTCTGTGGTAATTATTTTCGTACCTTTGTTGGGAATGATAAGCTGTATTATCATTTCTTTGGAAATTATTGAAGTTACGTTGATAGGATTGATTTTGATTATTAGAAATTCCGGTATTTCTATATCTTTCGTTATTTTGTTTTTGTCGGCATTCGTTTATTAAATGTCCTAACTTTTTGCAATAGTTACAGTATTTTTTATTTTTATTAATGTTGGGGGAATTAACACTCGGTTTTCGTTGTTCAAGGTAGCTCAGCTGATATTCGGATTTAACTATATTTGCTGCCTCGGCAAGGTTTGCGGGACGTGATGCTCGTACAATAGCACCTATCTTCGGGTCAAGCCCTACTAAGAGTCACAGATCATACAATAGACTAAGAGTGTTTGCAACGCTACTTTGTCAACAAGTGCTTGCTGCGCGTCCTTTTGTTCTCGGGTGAGAGTTAACTGCTGGTTTATCGCGGCATATAATTTCGAATGGTGTGCATTTATTCGATGTACATAATTTTGAGGATTTTCGTTTGAGCTTTGTTTAATTTGCTGAAGGTCGTAAATTAAACTTGTTAAATCACGTGAGTCTCCAAAATGTGTTTTAAGAATAGTTTTTATACTGTCCCATGTTTTGAGGTCACGTGAATTTATTAATTGTGATGCTCTCCCTTTAAGCTTATTTTTCAAATGTATTGTCAATAGATACGCTTGCTGGTCGTTTGCAACGTCGAATGCTCATCGCACGAACTTAAGAACGTATTAAGCAATATTGAGTCACCGTCGTATTCAGGGATAATTTGGCATAACTCGCTTAGTCTATACTCTGGTTCATAGATATTTTCTTGGCTCATTTTGTTATAACAGACCAATTATTTTAAAGTTAAAAATGATTTTTATTTTCACTCCAAATCAATTAAAAACCTCCAATTAATTTGTTCAAGTTCTCTAACAATTTGCGTTTGAAGCAGAACTCGCGGATTTAATAATGACGATTTTCGTTCGGCAATATCAATCTCTTTTAGTGAAAATGTACACGGAATGTTTTACACAGAAAAATACAAATTCTCATGTATTGTAAGGATACGAAATATGTGTGTATGTATATAGCAATGCATGCAAAATGAAATCTTTGACTCACCTCGATTATTCCCTGGGGATTAGATTTGTTTGTCGTCTTGGCTCTTTTTGTAGTTAAAGGCTTAGAAGTCACCTAATTTGTTGTTGACTGCTCGAAATCTGGACTGGTCAATTTTCGTCTGATTTCAGGTCTCTGGATTTTCGTTTGCTGGTCAATTTCCAAATTAGTTTTCTACATCCGTGCTGACTGCGCCAGTGTTAGGGGTTATTTTCATTAACTCCTTTTTTAAAAAACTATTTATTTATTAGCTGGAAAAGACACTGATTTGAATGGAAACACTTAAGAACTAGTTTTACAATTTCAAAGCTTAAGCTGAGAACGATGTTAAGACTGACAAACACAATCTAAATCTCCTAGAAATTAATGAATATCTCCTATTTATAATCTTTGGATATGAGACGCTAAGCAGCACTTAGTTGCAGTTTTGCAGGTGTTCAGCTAGACAGGTAAATAAGGTTAAATGAAGTACAATGTGATAAAATATCTTAATAACTGCGTAGTATCCCTTAACAATGGATTCTTTCATTGGGTCAGCCATAACATGTATGTCAAACATCATCACCTAGAAATGGGAATCAATACAAAGAGAACAACAGAACATTACTATTTCCACAATTTGTTTTTCTACAATGTCCTTTATTATTCAATACAAAAAAAAAACTGATACAAGAATTAAATAATAATAAAACAGTCTTCCCAGTTTTCCACTGGTAGTAAGAATTTAATAAAATGTAAAAAATGTAAACGATTTCTTTAAATAAATGCAGTGATTTTGTTGCAAAAAATTTAATACTAGTCTGGACAGAAGTTAAAAATTTACATTCCAAGTAGTAAACGGTGGTAATTAGGCTAATTAATAGTAATTCATATCCGAGATAACATTCTTTTTTAAAATTATAGTTTTTTATAAAGGACTCAGTTAAGTATTACAAATAACGAATGTGACACTTTTGAGTAATGACTTAGGTGAAGTCTGAACGTACTGCACTCATATATCAATATGATGAAAAGACAGAATTTGCAAATAACATTGTGAAAAACGCCTTAAATTTTATCTTGATTACTTAAATGACACACACCATACTAGGGGCGTATCCGAAGGCAATCATTCCCTCTAAAAGCATCAATAACTCAATGACTTCATAACTAACAGCTAGACAAGTTAAGCATAATCTTACATCCAAGAGCTTGGGAGAAAGTAACTTGTAAGGTTTAAACCGTAAATAGACTGTTTTTAACATGAAAGCCCAGAAAGTACAGGGTCTCCAAAACCACTGAGAAGCTCCCTCCCCTACTCAGGTAAATTGGGTATGATATCGCCCCCTTGTACTCGTTTCGGGATCTGTCTATCCAACAAAAATTTCTTTAAAAGCAACAAATCGTTTGTAATACTGTTTTCGTGATTTCATTGCTTTGAACGCAAATAATTGTCAAAGAGTCTTTTTATACTCATACTTTGATACTCATTTCGCTATCTAAGTCTTGTATTTGATAAACTTTTGCTCTGTCTTTATTCACAAAATTATTTTTATAACTTGAAATAAGAGGAAAACTTTTAATATATTATACACATTGTAAAATAGTAGGTAGGTAACAGTAATTTGCAAAAATGACCAATAATATTCAGAACCTATTCTGAAAATAATATTCAACACAATAGTGTAGGTTTTAGCATTGTGCTCTTTTATTAGTGACAAAAAATGTATACATATAATTTACTTATACAATTTTTATTTGAATTAGATGAAGATAAATGCGATAAATTTAATTGTATATATATATATATATATATATATATATATATATATATATATATTCCTTAAATCAGATTCTTAACCATTTTAAACACAACACTAAATTTTCAAATAATGTCTCACATAAGTATGATGTGTGGAAAAATTCAAATTTTGGACTGAAGAAGTGTATTTACGAATCTACTATTTTTTATAATTTAATTCTCAAAATTTGTTATTGTGCTGTTTCTGCTAGTCAATATTTGAGGATATTCATTATATAGAATTTTTGGAATTTTTTGCTAGTCATAATAAATAGGAATTATTATTACATTTATAATTACAATTTATTGTAATTTTATTTTAATAACAGGTTTTCATAAATTTACATTTATTACATTTATAGGCAACCCATAATACAAAATAATGTTAAACTGTTAACAAAGTAAACTTGGATAGGTTAAAGCATATATGAAGTTAATTACATAAAGCAAGACAGATAACTTTTCGTATGTCTTAACTGCCTTCATGTGGCGTATATACAACGTGCTGAATCGCACCGCGCCCCGTCCGTCAAATCAAGATCGTAACACACAACTTACCAAATTTGGTAAAGACCACTTTGTACTAATTTAAAAAACCACTTACATATTCCAGGCATTTCCTCGAAGGTGAATATACCTTTATCAAACAAATCTAACTCGGGATTTTGGATTTCCCGAGTTTCTTCCAGAACCTTTTTAGCTTTCGACATTTTCGCGTTTGTTGGTAGACAGGAAACTGGGGTTTGTTCCATTGCGCGCGCAAAACCGAGATAAATCCACAATTTCAAAAGACGTCTATAACGTGTGCGACGTTGATTTCGAATGAACTGAAACCCACCTTACTATTTTCGTTTTAAAATCATACGTTGAACGTTTGAAAAACATATGGGATGATTTTATTTATAGTAATTACTAATACGTACTTAGTTAAGATGAAATAACTATTCTGTCATTGAAAATCAATAAAAATTCGTACACAACAAATTATATATCTACAGTTTTGCGTTTTCGTTTTGTTTATTTTTTCTAACAGTGATCATTGTTATTTTAATTGAATTTCAATAACCACCTAACTCAAAATTAAATGTATAACATAGATTAATGTTTTATACTTTAATACCTACCAAAGCTTTTTACTTTTTACACTCATCTGTGTCAATTAGGTTCAATTTACGTATATATGTAGTTTTATTATATGTTTGGTTGTAGTCCTTCAGTAGATCGTATTGCTGGTACGTTTCTTATTATACATCCTTTTTGACAATAAAAAATATATTTCAAATTGTATCTTCTCTGAGTATACAAAATGCGAATTTTGCGAAATTAACTCTTTTCTATCCAGAATAAATTTTAAAATTTTAAGATGTAGTCTTAAGATGTAAGGATCGACATCTATACGTCGGTTCCAACAAAACGAATTACCGATACGCAACCGATAAACTTCGTGCGCGGTTTCGAGTTACCGTTTACAATGATGTTACGCGCAATACGATTACCGGTTGCTTATCGGTTTTACTTCTTGTTAGAACAGGCCTTATATATTTAAGAATAGATAAATAATTGTTCGATAGGACATTATCTTGAGGGAAGCGCAACTGCTGAAGGTTCCCGCCCAGAAACAATATATATTAGATATTGTCTTGCGAATAAAAGAATGATATCTCGAATAGAGTATTACAAAAAATGTACAGTAGACGACAACTGTATGTACAGAATTGTTCCAACCTAACGAATAACTGATACACAACTGGTAACAGATGTGGGCATTGACAAGTTTCCATATGTAATGAAGTCATTGCTCACATTGTATATCGGTTATTGGACGGGTTGTTGGAACGAACCTTATATGTCGCAAGTTTCGGAACAAACTCCTTGGGGATTCTGGACGAACCACATATTTGTTGACATTGACAATTGCAAAATTAACCTACAAATTAGTTCTTTGCCGGGCGTTTAATAGATTTTTACATTAATAAAATATTAAAATGAGTGATTCAAGTGGAGATGAAAATGAGGTCAACAGTGTTTTATACCGAGACAGACCTGAATGGAAAGATGTTACTCCTGTAAAACAAGACGACGGAGAGGTGCCAGTAGTTGCAATTGATTACTCTGAAGTCTGTAAGTTTCTTGTGCGTTTTATAATGATTTTATGTTAATGACCTATTAATTAGTCGTTAAAGCTTAAACACATTTATGTTAGAAATCTATGTGATATGACAAGGGATTTTTAAGTTAAATATGAAATAGATTTTTTTCTACTTAAATTATCGACAACGTCCTTTATCCTCTTGGCCATCCCAAGCTGTTGTGAGCTCTGGAGACTTACCTTTGCTTCTCTGAGGAATATATAATCAAACCTTTCATCTGATCACTGGTTTCACCATCTACATCTGGGTTAGTTTGTGTGTGGCCAAGCATGCTTTGGCTGAGATGGTCAGCATAATCATTAACTTCCAAAGGCTATTGTGGGCGACCGAGCGATAGGCCAACAGGAACAGAAAGAATATGCTCATCAGAATCACACTAGTTGTTGCTGACGACCTTGGATAGTTGTTGTTCTTAGGTTCTGTTGAATTGTCCTAAGATTTTATCTGAATATGAATGCAAGAGAGTGGTTCTTTTTTTCTTAATGCATAGCATTGTACAGACCCTTTGGAATACATCAGATTTGAAGTTTGCCCCTTGGGCCGAATGCAACTCCAAAAGTGTACCAAACATGCTTAACAGCTTTTCCACCAACAGCATTGTCACAGTGGTTGCCTCCTGATTGGGAAATGAGCCAGCAACATCAATAACAATTCTATCAAATATGACTCTCACATTGTACTGTTGTCTTCTGCTCTTGGCCCTAGTCTTCAGGCCCTTACTGGCTGTGCTGGTGTCACATATCCTACATCAGGCTCTTATCTAATCTATACCCAGATATTTATATCCAGATAACCTCCGGTAATTCTATTATATATTTCGGTCAGAATGACGAGTATATTTTTCTTTGGGACCACCAGTGGAGACTTGGATACTCTGCTGTCACTGCTTTCCCAAATTCTCTTCAGCATTCCATTTTCTACCTTTTATAAACTCCCCTTGTGCCCATAATGATTTCAGGACGCCCTGGTAGCTGGCTACCTTATCCCATTGTGGCCTGGGTGCCTCTCTCTTCTTTAGTGGAAGGATTGGTTGCTGTATACAGTATTTTGTTGTCCAGTCATTATTAAAAGGTACTGTGCTGAGGGTTGGTGGAGAATTAATCAGCGTTCCTCTCCCCATATACTGACTTCTGATGGGCAACTCTGACTGGTGATCTGTCTAGTAGCATCACTCTGCAGTCACATTGGAAATGCCCCTAACGGAAACTTCTCTATAACAGTGTATGAAGTTTGTTCATTCAAACATGAATCCTTAGGAGGGTTTCACTCAGGATCTTCCTAACTGACGAAATTGCTTGTACCTTTGGTTTAGGCACGTTCAACGGTCTCTGGTTCTGGGTATACTAACTGTGTTAAAAGACTAATGTCTGTAATTTGGAAAATATCCTTTCAATTAAACTCTGTCGTTCACTTTTCTTGCTAAGGGCATCGGTAACTCATTTGAGAATTTTCTTGCTAATTTCGGCCATAGCAGTTTCTATGCTTTTCGTTTTCGCCATATAATGAAGTTAGAATTTACATCCATCAGATCTCGACTTCCGACAATTTGAAAATTGCGTTTGCTAAATCAATTTAATTTATTTATCCTAAAAATAAAACGCCTTTATATATTCACAAATTCACAACGCAAGTTCACTAACCACGTTTCTTAGACTACGTCACTATCTACTCAGCTCCACTCTGCTATACGTCGTCCTTTAAATACTATCTTAGTCTCTATCGAATGTTCCCCTAGTGATCTTTTTTTCTATCATATATAATTTCTTTTTCTCGAACAGGATCTAATTTTCGGTAATACTTTTTATGAACAATCTTGCGTTTAGGAACTAGTTTTTTTGTGGGCGTTTGTTTATTTCGGATGGTTTTTGTTACAGATGATTAATTTCGAGAAAATGTTGAAAATGGGAACTCTATGATACATATTAATGGCAGTTTTGTCAAGAAGATCTCTTATATGGTTAAACAGAATATATATTATATTTTACATGATTTTAGGTCAGACTCACCACATATAAAGAAATTTCAGTGCTCTTGGTGTTCAACTCCCAGGTTCACTGTGTTTGTGCAGAAATGGGTTTTCATTGTTGAATGTGAATCATTTCATTGACTATAATGAAGAAGCATATATTTTTTTTTGAATTGAGAGCTTTCATTCACTGTTAGATCATTATTTACAAAGATGTTTCTATATGTTCCATTTTAGGTTACTTTTCTCGCCTCACTCTAATTTGCCCTATAATCCTTCAATATTGTGAAATCTTTTTCCTTAATATCTCTACCTTTCATTTTTTGAATTCTTTTTGTTTCATCTAATTTTTTTATTTGTCTTCCTAACTCAACAATGGCAATTATTTAATCTTACAATGACAGTACTATAGTTACTCAAGCAATTTTTAAATTGGTATTAATATTCTGTTTAATTTTAGTTTTCAGGAGATATATGCCCTTTATATTAATAGTTATGTAGATTCTACAAAGATTATTTTTGAGCACCAACCACATTCCATTATATTTTTTTAGTTGAAGACTGCTATGATTATTTTCGTGCCATTTTGCAAACCAAAGAAATATCAGAAAGGGCATTAGAACTTACAAAAACTGCTGCTTTACTTAATCCTGCTAATTATACTGTTTGGCAGTACAGGTTGGTACATTTTAGTTACTTGCTTAAGAAAATATTTGTTTATACCATATATTTTATTACAGAAGGGAAATTTTAAAAGGTCTCAATAGGGATCTGTATGAGGAATTGGAATTTATAGAAAAGGTAATTCTTAAATATATAAAAAATTATCAAATATGGCATCACAGGAAGGTATTAGTAGAATGGCTACAAGATGCTTCTAAAGAGAAATGTTTCACAGAAAGAGTATTAGCCCAAGATGCAAAAAATTATCATGCATGGCAACATCGCCAGTGGGTTATCAAGACATTTAAGTAAGTTCAAAGAATATTACATAATTAATAATCATGATTGATTTAATGCTTGTTTATAGGTTGTTTGATGGCGAATTAGAATATGTTGATACATTACTGAATGATGATGTAAGGAATAATTCAGCCTGGAATCAAAGATACTTTGTTATAAATAATACAACAGGATTTACTGAAGAAGTACTTAAAAGAGAAATTGAGTACACTTTATTTAATATAAAGACTGCTACAGAAAATGAGAGTGCATGGAATTATTTAAGAGGGTAAGATTTTAAAAATTTGTTCAGAACATTAAATGTTAAAACTTTTTGTGGGAATATTATAGAAAACCATGGAAGGTAGCCAGATTTGCCTTGGGAGACAAGAAAGAAATACTGATAATCTATTTTGAGAACATTCAAAATATATATTTAATTCATGTAAAACTGAGGTTAGTTGAGGTAAAAGCAACTAAATACCTATATTCAAAAAAGTTAAGTTAAGTTTTATCCCATATGTTCCAAGATATATTTGTTGCTGTGTACCAGCAGAAAAATCTGGGCTTTATATTTCCTAGTTTAATTTAATTGGAATGCCTATATTGTGTTCCACTCCCTCATCCCCAGATTTATGCCAGTTTTAATGTGTCTAGGCCATGACTAATGCTCAGAGAATCTCGAGCAATTAAGGATTGAACATCATATGGAGTGCATAGCTTTTCCATTTTCAGAATAAAGAAATTTATGTTTAAAAAAATTTGTTCAAAATTATTCGAAATCTATGTTTCGCCATTCGTCAAAGAATCTCTGTAAAGTCTTTTTTGTTATTTTAAATATATTTTCTATCACATAGTTGATTAAGCTTAAACATGGAGGCAGTTTAGGACCAAGATTGTGTTATTTGCAAATATAAAATCAGTATATAATTCAGAAAACGACGTACCTATTAGTGGTAAACACTTTTTTCAAAATTACTTTGATACTACGATTAAATATTTAAGTAAATTAACGCTAAAAGTTGGAACAAGTTAATCATGAGTGCTTTCTGTATGTTTCCTAAAAGGGGTCTTATGGTTTGTGTGTGTGGAACTTCTTTATTGATATTTCTTTCACATAATACTAACTTGTTTACCAAATTTTATTAATAAATGTTTTCTTTTGTGGTGGTGTTCAGATTTTATTAATAGAATTACAGTGTGCACTATAATTGAGTATTTAGTATTAAGTTTTGCTATCAAAGTATACATGCTTGGAGAGAAGTCTGGATCCTTTCAAAGACTTCTTCGTCCCCTTCAAGAGCAGAAACAATTTGTTGTGTAAACGTTTATAATATTCTTGGTTTGATAATGTACCGTCTATAAAAATGGTACAATAATGCGGTTTTTAAAAATCACAGCAGCCCACCCATTCATTTTTTGAGGGTAGTGCATAGGTGTTTCTTGGATCCAGTGCGGGTTAATGACTGCCCGATACCACCAATTATATTAACTGTACCGTCTGAACAGAACGATGCCTCATCGGAAATCCTATGTTTGCGAAATTCAGAGTTTTATAAATTCGATTACGACAATCCGATAATTTTTGAGGGCGAACTTTGAAATTTATACAGATAATATTTTTAATTATTTAAGTTTTATTATTCTTAGCGGTTGCCTAGTGGTCAAAATTAGACCAAAATCATTGTTAAAAATTTGAAGACCTATATGAATTTGGCATATTTCCAACTTTTTTTTTTCTACTTACCTTTACTACCTAGTTTAATGGCACTAGTTCAGCCGATGTGGAATAGATGGGGCAATAACTTTTATTAAAGGAAAATTAGGGTTACAATTTCTAAGCAGCAAATGCAAGAAACCAACTCATAAGTAACTATGAAGATACAGTATAAATAACTACAATACATAAGTACTTACATATTAGTACACCTTAAACTGCAATTCATGTATAATCTCAATAATTTCAATTTAACACACAAAGATAGCGATGACTATTTCTGTATAATATCAACCAAATATAAAGAAATACAATGCACCTGCTGTTAATTTAGGTATGTTAAATAATACATTTTATGTTGACAATTTTTGTAAATTGAAATATTTAAAATAATATATTGATAATTGTCACATTGAATTGAAAAGGTACCTTAACCTAATGACTAAAACTGTTACGATATGTCAAACTAAATTCAAAATAATCAAATTCGCTAAGACAAATTGACTGTGATGATGGGAGATGTAGGATTATGATTTATATTGGTTTACTTTTTGTTAATTGGTCATATTTATGATTTTTCTAAACCAAGTAGCGCCAAACTGTAAGTCGTGAAATGATTGATTTCACAACGTTTCAGGATATGCTATCATCGTCAGGTGAATGGGTTTGATTCAGATTGAAATCATCGTCGTATTTATACCCAACCGGTTATGCTCTTGGGTCGCTTAATGCGCTGTCTCGTCCAATCAAAACAGAGTAGACGTATCTGGCGATTGGTACCCTGTCGGTAATGCTAGCAGCAGTGGCTCAAGATAAAGGTCTCGGAGAAACGTACCTAATTTGGACGCTTTGGGCTCACTGATTATATTCTCATTAGAGATTATGTATGCCATCTCAATGAATTTTTTTATGTCAGTGCTACTTCCTTGAATTACCCTTGCCTGACAGTTGATGTTGTGGTGTTCGGTCCATCGTGATTAGACACTGATCCAGACCTTTATCATAGCTCTCCACCTTTGAGTAGCTATGCGGTGCTCCTTAACCCTGGTGTTCAGTGGTTTGTTTAGAATTGCCACATTCACAGGGAATGTTTTATATAAAGTTTTTTGGTACTGCAGTATTATCCGTAACTTTGTTTTTGTCATCATGCTCCTCAGGAAGTGCAAACCATTTTGATTCCATATCCTTGTCCAATTCGTCTAAATTGGGTAAGTCCAATGAACGTTATATATAATTTGGTCCGTTCCAATACGTCTAAATATGCTGTAGTTAATACAGCTGATAGTCGTAGTCATGATATTTTCCCTCCGCCCCTTTTTGAAGATTGGGTTACAATTGCTTCTTTAAATTATCAGGAAACGCCATCGCTGCTTTAGAGCTAGATTAAAGATATATTTTAGAGGAGTAACCAACAGATCGGCACACCCCTTATTTAGATATATGATGGTATATCATCAGGGCCAGTTGTTTGTTTTTGGGCTTCAACTTTTTATGCTGGAAAGAATGTCATTATCAGTTATTTCAGAAAACTAAAACCCCCTCTATAATAAAGATCTTGCTGATCGGAAAGTAATCGTACTTGGTTCAAACACAGAATGAAAATATTGTGCAAAGGCATCTGCAAATGCTTTTGTTCATCGGTCAAGTTAACGTTATTCGAAGTCAGCATTCTCCGTGGCACACACATCATGTGATTTGCCTCGAAAGAATGACCAGAAGGTACTGGGATCTCTATTGATATTATTGTCAATTGTCTTTTTATAATTTTTCAAAATCTGTCCTGGTCTGTTTTTAATATCACACCTCAATAACCTGTACTCATTGACATTTTGATAAGCTTGCCAACCTCTCGTTTTAAGAGCATGTAGGTGGTTTTTCTTTCTGATCATTTGCACTAAATTGAATGTGAACCAGGGAGGATACTTTCTAAACTTTCGACGCGTTTCTCACTATGTACTTAGGAATAGATGCGTCCAAACATCTGTACAAGTTTTGAGTAAAAGCTATTTACACTTTTATTAACATCACACTGCTAGTACGTCTGACCAGTCACAAATCGCTTAAAAGATTGAATAATAAGAGAAAATTGCCTTTAGCGAAATTGTATTTGTACTTTTTCGGGAAGGGACTCATTTTTGCTCTCTCTGCAATGAGAACGAGATATTTATCGTGGATGATAAGCATCCTCTTTGAGAAGAGGACTGTCTGACCGTTTTACTCCAATTCGAGGTTAGAGATAACCAAATCCAAGTTACCCTGTTCATAAAATTTTTAACTGAGTTCAGCTGTTGCAATTCATATAGGCTCAAGAATTGCTGCATCAGAAGACTTTTATCATCTGAACCTAACTGAAAGTTAGGCAGATTAAAATCACCTAATATTAAAGTCTTATGATCTAGAGTGGATAGAAATATTCTCAAATATATCTAAAAATTTTTCTAGGTAATCAGTACTACTATTAGGTCTAATATAAACAATACATACATATATAAAAGATTTTTTTAGTTTGATTTTAATTATATAGCTTCATTATCACAGTTAATGTTTATTACCTCATAAGAGATTGTCATTTTTTAATTGCAAAAAGGACACCACCCCCTCTGGTAAGTTCTGACATTTCCTGATCTCCTTATGAACTGCATACATTTCATCAAATAGCTCGGGATTATAGATACCATCACATAGCCAGGCTTCTGTGAGAGCTATTACATCATACTCTTCAGATAGGACACTACTATACAGACTCTCAGTTTTGGTTCTTAGACCTCGAACATTCTGATAGTACACAGTAAGTTTACGCGCACCAGCAGGACTGGCATATTTACAGTTGGGGTGTATATAGCACATTTGTTTGTAGTCATTATTGAGGACCCAATTCCTGAGTTTGCATCCTCTTCTTGGCAAAAAAATGTTGAAATGACTGCACCACTAGGCCATATCTCTTTTTTCCAGGCAGTAGCTAGATTTTCTTTCCATATATTTACCTTTACTGATGCATAGATATCCGGATGCTTAGACTTGATGTGGCTCACAGGTAACTTCTGGGAAGTTTCGGCTAAGAACTTTTTGCAAATCCTCTGGCTTGGTATTTGTTTTAATCGAGACACATGTAAATTGACAATGATTGAGGCACCCCCTCTACACTTTTTGTTAGTTTCGTGTTTCCCAACCAAGAATTTTCGTGATCTTTGCTTCGATTTTTGGGCTTTAACAAAACCAATCTCTACCGGTTACAGTCCTGCATAGGACTTTCAAGATTTGAATTTCTTTCATGACCTGCAGCTGGGTGGCTTGTAAGACCGGCCGTATTAGTACGCTACTGTTTGTCACGAGAGCCTTGGGTTCCCATTTTTTTGTTTTTTATGATTGGTGGTTGTCGGGGAATTTCTGTTGACGTATTGGCTTTTTTTTGCGTTGATGGCCCAGGATTGGCGGCAGACTGTTGGTTGCTACGTCTTTGCAGTACTGTTTCCCTGTTGTATGGGCACCATCTGCTTACAGCTTTCACTTTTTTGCCCGTGACAATCTTGATATTGTTACAAACGTGCAAGTAGCAATTTTTTCCTCAAAGTTGCTAATAAGCCCTTTTTGCAAATCGCTAGAGTAATTTTTCTCACTAAGAGTTGGTCTTTCAGTAAGATTTCTTTTTTTAAATAATCAATTTCTTTTCGCCAACAAGGTTTCAGCGTTAGGTTTTGGTTTGATGACTTCTTCTACAAACTCCGTGCACTTCAATTTACATCCGTCACAAAACCAGAAGATGTTGGTATTTTCCACTATGAGCTTTGCCATGATTCCTTAATGGCTACACATCCAAAGTGAAACTTAAGTTTGCAAAGCTTACATGCTACAACTTCGTTTTCACTATAAAATTGTCAAGGCTCCGATTCACATGAGTCTGTGTCCACTCGCCATTATAATGATAAAACTTAATTAACTACACCAATAAATTTTCGTATGGCATTTCTTAGTTTGTTCACATTTTAGGCCCAAGCAGACAATTGTTCTCAATACAGTTGTTTCACAGATCTTGTACACTTCGAGCACAAATATACCGTTGTACGTACCCGCAGCCTTTTGGGCCTGTAAGATTATTGCGTTCGTCCCTTCAACCGATTGAATGTTTTAAAAGAGTATGACTTTGTAAGGCATATATAATGAACAGATTGATTTTATTAATAATCATTGATGGATTTCACTAAGGTGATTTTTTTTAAACACTAACACTTAAAATTTATACCTTACTTTATTTAGTATTTAGTTTTTTTTCCGGGACGATTAGAATAAACCGAAAGTTTTAGAGATTTTTTTAGGATTGCTGTAAGAGCGATACCATCTTGCCGACGACCGACCGACTAATTGAGTATTTAGTATTAAGTTTTGCTATCAAAGTATACATGCTTGGAGAGAAGTCTGGATCCTTTCAAAGACTTCTTCGTCCCCTTCAAGAGCAGAAACAATTTGTTGTGTAAACGTTTATAATATTCTTGGTTTGATAATGTACCGTCTATAAAAATGGTACAATAATGCGGTTTTTAAAAATCACAGCAGCCCACCCATTCATTTTTTGAGGGTAGTGCATAGGTGTTTCTTGGATCCAGTGCGGGTTAATGACTGCCCGATACCACCAATTATATTAACTGTACCGTCTGAACAGAACGATGCCTCATCGGAAATCCTATGTTTGCGAAATTCAGAGTTTTATAAAATTCGATTACGACAATCCGATAATTTTTGAAACTTTGAAATTTATACAGATAATATTTTTAATTATTTAAGTTTTATTATTCTTAGCGGTTGCCTAGTGGTCAAAATTAGACCAAAATCATTGTTAAAAATTTGAAGACCTATATGAATTTGGCATATTTCCAACTTTTTTTTTTCTACTTACCTTTACTACCTAGTTTAATGGCGCTAGTTCAGCCGATGTGGAATAGATGGGGCAATAACTTTTATTAAAGGAAAATTAGGGTTACAATTTCTAAGCAGCAAATGCAAGAAACCAACTCATAAGTAACTATGAAGATACAGTATAAATAACTACAATACATAAGTACTTACATATTAGTACACCTTAAACTGCAATTCATGTATAATCTCAATAATTTCAATTTAACACACAAAGATAGCGATGACTATTTCTGTATAATATCAAAAATATGAAGAAATACAATGCACCTGCTGTTAATTTAGGTATGTTAAATAATACATTTTATGTTGACAATTTTTGTAAATTGAAATATTTAAAATAATATATTGATAATTGTCACATTGAATTGAAAAGGTACCTTAACCTAACGACTAAAACTGTTACGATATGTCAAACTAAATTCAAAATAATCAAATTCGCTAAGACAAAGCTGACTGTGATGATGGGGATGTAGGATTATGATTTATATTGGTTTACTTTTTGTTAATTGGTCATATTTATGATTTTTCGACAAGTAAAACTGTAGTCGTGAAATGATTGATTTCACAACGTTTCAGGATATGCTATCATCGTCAGGTGAATGATGGGACATTCAGATTATCCGTCGTATTTATACCCTTAACCGGTTATGCTCTTGGGTCGCTTAATGCGCTGTCTCGTCCAATCAGCGTAGCCGTATCTGGCGATTGGTTGTCGGTAATGCGTAGCAGCAGTGGCTCAAGAAAAGGTCTCGAAACGTTTTTAATTTGGACGCTGGGCTCACTGATTATATTCTCATTAGAGATTATGTATGCCATCTCAATGAATTTTTTTTTATGTCAGTGCTCTTCCTTGTGAATTACCCTTGCCTGGTCCCAGTTGATGTTGTGGTGTTCGGTCCATGCGTGATTAGCTGATCCAGACTTTGTTAGCTCTCCCCTTTGAGTAGCTATGCGGTGCTCCTTAACCCTGGTGTTCAGTGGTCGCTTAGTCTCCCCAATGTAGAGATTGCCACATTCACAGGGAATGTTTTATATAAAGTTTTTTGGTACTGCAGTATTATCCGTCTTTGTTTTTGTCATCATGCTCCTCAAAGTGCAAACCATTTTGATTCCATATCCTTGTCCAATTCGTCTAAATTTGGTCCGTGTCCAATACGTCTAAATTTGGTCCGTGTCCAATACGTCTAAATATGGTAGTTATACAGTTGCTAGTGGTTCCCTGCTCCTACCTAGGTGGTTTATCCAGTTGTTCAAACGCCTTGTTATTGATGGTTTCCGGATATCCATTCGTCAAAAGGTCTTCTCTAAGTTTCATTTGTTTCTCTTTGTGTAGCCTTCCTGTATACTGTTGTTTTGATTCCGGTCAAGGAATGGTAAATCAGATGGATGGTTGTGATCGGTTTAGATGTACCAAGAATGCCTGTAATTCTCTCTCTCTCCATTTTCCCAAATAATAAAGGTGTCGTCGACATACCTTAACCATAGTTTAGGTTGCTTGTCGTACTCCTTCAGTGTACTTCGAACCATTCCATGTAGATTTTGGCGATGGTTGGCGATAACGGAGAGCCCATAGGCAGTCCATCTTCTTGCATGAAGAACCTTCTCCTGAAAGTAGCAGTTCTTGAGACAACATTGTAGTAAATCTATGATTGAATCTATTGGCAGGTCCGTCATCTCCATAAGGGTTTCGTACTCGATAAGTTTCTTTCTCACTATGTCCAGACATTCGTCTAATGGTACGTTCGTGAAGAGGTTTTCAACGTCGAAATTTACTAAGCGATGTTCTGGGCCAAGCTCCATGGATACGATGATTTGGACAAAATGCTTTGAATCCTTGAGGTGCGATGATGTTTTGGGAATTTTGATAATTAAATTAAATACGTCCGGAGACCTCTTCTTGGCCCACTGCCGCTACGCATAACCGACAACCAATCGCCAGGTACAGTTACGCCGATTGGACGAGACAGCGGATTAAGCGATGCAATGAGCATGACTGGTTAAGGGTATAAATACCAGGGATAATCTGAATTTCTCATCATTCACCCGATGACGAAAGCAGATCCAAAGCTATTGAAAGGTTGTGAAATCAATCATTTCAAGATAATGGAAGTCCAAGGAAACTTCGAGGAACGAGTTACATTGTCTACCCGCTTCAGACTAACACTGTATATACTACGAAGTTTCCTTGGACTTCCATCGTCTTGGAGTGGTTGATCTCACAACGTTTCAATAGCTGTGTATCTGCTATCGTCATCAGGTGAATGATCATCATCATCAGCAGATACAGAGCTATTGAAAGTTGTGAGATCAACCACTTCAAGACGATGGAAGTCCAAGGAAATTTGTTAACAGACTTGCACACTGCTTTCATAATTTTAAATTGTTTATGGTTACATTGTACTGTAATAATTTTTTACTTCTAATTCTCAAAATGTAGTGAAAGGGGTCCCAACCCCTAGATCACAAAAATCAAAACAGCCACAAAAAATATGATTGCATAAGTCCAGACTAGGGATGTAACGAATATTCGCGTGTTTTTAATATTCGCATTCGTATTCGCGGTTATTCATGCGAATTTTTTGCGAATATGTTTGACAATGAAAAGCGTACATATTATGATGTTACTCATTAGGAACATTGCACACTGTATCACTTACTTGTTGGTTCAAAAGTTAAGTCTTACAGGTAGGACAGGTAGGTATTAACTTGTACTTGCAATGAGAAATAACAGTTGTATGATGACATAAATGTCAACTACATATATACATTTCTTCTGGAATCCTCACATGTATATGTAACCAGGCAACAATTTAATTGCTAAATAAAATTAAGCAAGTTATGTCAGTTTCATAACATGATGTAGAGTTTTATGGCTAAATAATTTTCGAGATTTTGAAGTTTCAGGGAAAACTAGCTCACAGAGACTCAAAATCAGGAGTCATACTGCAGATAACGCCGTTTCCATTGATTTCTAGGACAAAGAATTCTTAGGTTAACGAAAACTTGTCAAAGAAATTATGATACAATCTTTGGAGTTTCAATCAGTTGAGGGGAGTGCAACTGATAAAGGTTCTCGACAATTGAGTGTGTCAGAGTGCTGATTTCATTTTTTAAATCAGTTTTAAAAACAAAATTGCAGACATATCTAAACTTTGACAAACATTAAAATATGCTGGTACTTTCTTATGTCACACTTCTAGTTTTAAAAATAAGTGCAAAGCTTGAATATTTGCAGATGCAACAGGAGGTCACGTTCAAGAATCTGTCAAAAAATAATTGTTCTATTACACTATAAAGGTTTTAAATCTCCGGATAACAAATTTTGCTTCAGGTAGCGCTGCTAAATCCACAGACATCATTATATAGTTAGTGAACAACCTATCGTATTTGTGGAACGCTCAGACTAGCTGCAGGCCTTTTGTCAGAGCTGTAAACGAGCTCTGTGCGGTTCGGGCCGTCATTTGCATCAAAGTGACAGGCACACTCTGAAACTGAGGGCGAAAACAAACCACTAAGCGATCGGACAATATAAAATCGCTGCAAAAGCCCTAATTTAATTTCCAGTAAGGACACAATGAATTGATGCAAATTTCATCGTCATTAGCTAGTACCATTTTCGCAGTTGTCAATTCAAATTAGTAGCGATAGCCAACGAAGCGAAATTTGTGTTTAGGGCTAGTTAATTTTACAAAATAAGAGAAATTAGCTGCCAGGATGTTAAAATATACCTCGTCATAAGTCAGTTATTTTTTGACCAATTCTCATGCATTCAATCTCATTTTACTCAGAAATATACAAGCTTGCAGAATCCTATACAAGGTTAGACTCGTTCGTCACTTTGTTTTTGAAACTGATTTTAAAAATATGTAAATGAGTCCATAAATAAGATAAGTTATGACATGACAATAAAACTCATTTTTTTTGGCAATCCATATAATTTTAGTTTTTATTTGACTCCATAAATTTAATCATATAATTTTTCTGTTTAATTATAATTTCTTATAACTTCTCTCATAAATCAAAAAAAAATTTTGGTTCACTCCAATATGATGACAGCTTAACTGTTGAAAGAGCGTTGAGTGTAAGGGTTTGGTGTTGGTATACAACATTTTGTGCTTATACATCTTTGAGACAACAAAGATCTCACAGCTATTTCAATTTATATATTAAAAATAGAAGAGTGGCTTTCTATAATGATTACAAAGCACAATTTAGGTTATAATTTTTGATTAAACCAAAATAAGTAAATTTTGATCTGATTCGCATTCGTATTCGCGAATATTGGAAGAGAAAATTCGCATTCGTATTCGAAAATCGGACATTCCTTACATCCCTAGTCCAGACTTTTGCCCAACCCTGTATAACTTTAATATGTTATTCAGTCATAAATTACCCAATTACTTATTTTGTTTGCTTACTAGTTCTTGTTTATTATTTTAGGCTTCTCCTGCACGACAAAGGTGGTTTGAGCAAAAATAAGAGAATAATTGACTTTTGTGAAGAATTTTATAACTTGGGAAACAAGTCACCGTTCCTTTTGGCATTTATTGTGGATATATGTGCCGAACAAGCAAACGATGGAGGCGGAGATTTTCGATACACCGTGGAAAGGGCGAAGTTAATTTGCGATGAGTTAATAAATCAGTATGATACAATTCGAGCAAACTATTGGCGACACATGCTAGAAACTATTGAAAACTCTGTTAAAGGTGATAAACTCGATGCTAGTAAAAGCTCGAATGAGAAGTAATTAAATTTTAAGCGTAACAATTATGAAAAATGGCTTTTGTGTTGAACATTGCATGTGTTTAAAATTGGATATATAGTTAAATAGGGCCATGAAATAAAACTTCATACTGAAAACAATTAAGAACTGGAATTGATATTGTAGAGCACAAAGCTATCTTGTGAGACTGTAGTTAAGTGTGGCACACATTTCAATGTCCCCCATTCATAAGTGAATTGAAACTAATGAAAACGTTGGAATCTGTGTGTTGAACTATTATTAGTATTAGAATTTTTTCCTTTTATTCACATAAAGAAAAATATGAACAGCTTCAAATAAAAATTATTTTATATGTATATGTATTTATGCTTTTATAAATAGATTGCCAGTAATTGAAACCTTGTAAGTGTGAAATCATATTTCACATGGTATTTTATAATAGTTTCGGGTTCTGACCAGTTCCCACCCACTATCAAGAGAAAGTCAACAAAGTTATAACGAAAATAAATATACTAACCATACATGTACATTTACATATAAACATTTGAACAAATTCGATTTGGGCCTTACTTATATATAAAATTGTTGAATGTATTTTCTTGATATTTTGTCGTTCAAAATGATAAACTCATGTTCATTTTACATGTTTTATTGGTGACGTTTCGGCCATGTTTTTGGCCTTTTTCAAATCTATTCTAAAACCATTAAATCTATTTATAATTTAAAAACTGAGGAAATTATAATAAACTTACCTACGGCGTGAGTAATTGTAAATTTAAGTTTGTGCTGCTACTATTTTTACATTTTGAAACACTTGACACTAAACTAAACTAACGACAAACGATGTGGCTATGTTTAAAGAACGATAGAGACTAATTCAAAATGACCTGTTTGTTGTTTTTAATACAGCAGAGGGCTGATTTCTGAAATTTACTAATTGTTTACTTGCAAAAGTCAGTTCAGTTTTAAGTGTAAACGGGGGGAAAGACCCTAAAATCCTTGTTTTTAAGTTTTCGCGGGCACTAAATGTTTTAGGTGGTTTCCGGGAATTCATCCGCGTAGTTGATAACTGATCCCTGCCGAAACCCGAAATTCGGATGAATTCCGATTCCACGAAATATGGGATGAATTCCCGTCACAGTAAACACTTTCTTGTTATATTTTTAATAGTAGCTCCCATTCATCTGTTGCATATAAAGTGGCTAATATCAAGATCATAACAAAATTGAAAATCATTTTACTGTCACTTAAGTAATAGTTCATAGGCAATAATTGACCTGATTTTAACAGCCAATTTGTAGAAGTAAATTATTTGAACAATAAAATTAGCCTTCAGCCAAGTGACTACAATATTAGAATTAATTAACCTCAAGATAGATTATGTCAGAGTCGTAGTTTTCACAGAATTATAAATTAAATAATTTAGTGAGATATTTTTCAAATTATACCGTATTAACTACGACTGTGTGCTAGCTATACACCAAATATATTTTGAAAGTTCATTACATATATTTCAATTTGTATATCTTGTTTTTTGTTTCAATGTTGTAACAATTGTTTAAAATGTTTTGAATATTGCATTTAACAGGGAAATGCGCACCAGAAAGAGAGAAGCAATGGTGATAGGGGTAGTCAAGCTAATGTAGAGGAATTCAATTTTCGAGTGCGAGTTGCTCACTCTAAGCGCGAATGAAATTATTGCATGTAATATAAAATGTTTTAATGCTGCAATTAAAATTATTTAACACTTTTAAATATATTATCCCTAAGACATTGTTACGAAATTTACCAAAGCCGACCCTGTTTCATTTCAGCACGACAACGATCACTGGGATATAAAAAAAAGCTAGAAGGTTCGGACGGGAGAAAAACTTATCTCGATCATAACTCGACAACTGTAAAATTGACACTGGATTATACTAGAGAATTCGACGCTGATTTTAAAAGGAAAACCCATCCTCGCAGCAGTTTAGTTAGAAGGGACGACGAGCGTATTTCGAATTGTTATTGTGAATCAGCTGTTCTGTAAAATTTGATGTAAATAAAGTTTCTAGAAAAGTGAAAGTGAATATTAGTTTTATAATTTTAAAATTGAACCCACGGATTTTACAACAAATTTGGTGATCAGAAGTAAAGGATTAAGTGCAGTTAAAATCCGGACACGGAGCATGGAAAAAATGAACGAAACTGCCAAAAAAATAGTAAAGCAGGTTACGGAGGGACTAGACGAAAAAATAGCCCAGATTCTAGAAAAACGTGACAAGGAGAAACAACATCAAGAAGAAATAAAACAAAGGTTAGTAAAACCTTTTGATGAAAAACCTAAAATAGAATTAGAAAATCTTGTCACTATGATGAAAAACGAACAACAAAATCTTGTTTCCATGATGGAAGAAAAACGACAAAATCTGGTTTCCACGATGAAAAGTGAACAACATAATTTAATTGAAGGATTGTTCTCGAAATTTGAACAAAAACAAGATCAAACTAAATTAAAACGACAAAATGAATTTAAAATAACTGAAGAAAAAAGACAACTGCAATTTGAACAACTAATGCAAATAGTATCACAAGTTAATGAAACAGTTAATGAAAGAATGCAAATAGTAGAATCAGATATAAAAGAGACAATCAATCCTTGAGCCAGGTATACCAAGTCCAACTGAGTGGAAACAGCAAAAATCCGGTGAAAGCCTCCAAGAATTCGAAGCAGAGATTAGACGGTTAGTACACTTGTCCTACCCAGACCTGCCAGAGGAAACGAAAGACCAGTTGGCCACACAGAGTTTCATAAACGGCATCAGGGATGTGGAAGTACAAAGAAATTTAAAACTGAGTGGCGTCAAGAAGAGTAATGAAGCTCTACTTCGGGCTTTGGAAGTAGAAGCCGTCATGAACATGTCCAAGCCGAGGGTCCGAGCAGTTTCCTTTAACCAGGAAGAGTCAGAATCACCATTTCAAGCGCTGCTGGCTGGTCTGAACAAAATATTGGAACGGTCACAAAGAACTGGCACCAGAGGGGCATGTTACCGCTGCGGACGGACAGGACACTTCCAACGTGATTGCCGAGTAAGGCTACCGGAACGATCACCAACCAGGGGTAGCCAACAAACCGACCATACCAACCAAGGAAACACCAACCAGTCAGCAGAAGGTGGCGAATGCTGACTCACCTTCCACCAGCCCCCAGGACAGTATCCATCCGGGGATTTTGCCGAGATAGCGGCAGCCTAGTCATCAGAGGCACCATCAATGGGCGAGCAGTTACCATCACCATCGATACCGGCGCCGCTGTGTCCATTGCCAAGTCCAGGGTTTTGAGAGCATCAGAAATTCGGCCAGTTACCAATAACATCCAGCTCAGAACAGTCACCGGCGAGTCCATGTCAATACAGGGTGAGGCAGATGTCGTGCTACAGATGGGGGACAACATGATCCGGCATAGGGTCCTGGTAGCGAATATTAAGGACGATTTTATACTGGGAATGGACCTAATTAGCCAGCATGGATTTATGTTCGACCCGAGATATGATGTTCTTCGGTTCCTAAATGAGGAATTTGTATTGACACGGCCCGTCAACACAGTTCAGTCACCCATAAAAATTGTGCAAAGGTCTTCAGCTAGAATTCCCGGACGAACGGAAAAGATTATTCATGGGCAGTTAGACAGCAATCCTGAGAGCTGCGTTGGAATGGTGGAGCCCGTACACTCAGCTCATGACTACTTGGTTGGACGGGCTATAGTTAAAACCGGACGAGATATACCAATCAGAGTCCTGAATTTGTCCAACAACGACATCAGAATTACCGGATAGCTTGTTTCGAGCCAGTAGAGACCATCATCAATTGCGAAGAAGAATACCAGACGTTGGTGAAGGAGACAGGGCCCAATAAAGAGTTCTTACAACAGTTTGCTGACCATTTGACACACTTGACACCAGAGAACCAGAAGAAAGCCAAGCAATTTATCACAAAGCACTGCCAAATTTTTACCAGTCAAAATGGAACCACCGGTCGCACCAACATCATCCAGCATCGAATAGATACCGGAAAGGCTCAACCCATCAGAATACCACCTAGACGACTACCATTGGGGCAACAACAGGCAGCGGAGGAAAACATCGAGTCCATGTTACAAAATGGAGTTATTGAGCCATCCATCAGCCCATGGTCTGCTCCCGTCGTGGTAGTTAAAAAGAAGGATGGAACCACCCGATTTTGCGTGGATTACAGAAAGCTGAATGATGTCACGAAGAAAGACAGCTATCCACTACCCCGAATCGTTGACACTTTGACCACACTAGCAGGCTCCCGTTGGTTCTCCACACTAGACCTAAAAAGTGGATATTGGCAGGTTGGTCTACACGAAAACGACAGAGAGAAGACAGCGTTCTCCACCAGTAAAGGGCTCTTTCAGTTCACGGTCATGCCCTTTGGGTTATGTAATGTACCCGCTACATTTGAGAGGCTAATGGAGTATGTACTGAGCGTGTTAACATGGAGGACTTGCTTAGTATACCTCGACGACATTCTAGTCATGGGTCAGACATTCGACGACCATCTGAAGAACCTGGGCGAAGTATTCTCCAGAATTAATAACGCCAACCTGAGACTCAACCCGAAAAAGTGTTCCTTGTTCCAAAAAGAAGTAGAGTTTTTGGGCCACGTCGTTTCCGAGTCAGGAATCCGCACCAACGAGGACAAGATAGAAGCGATCCGTGATTGGCCAGTCCCGAGAGACAAGCATGAACTGCGAAGCTTCTTGGGCCTCTGTTCCTACTACAGGCGATTTGTTGAGGGATTTGCCACCATTGCCGCGCCTCTACATCGGCAGATCACTGAGAAAGAGACCTTCCGTTGGAATCAGGATTACGAAACATCATTCAGACGACTGAAGGCAGCACTATGTTTCAGCCCAATCCTAGCCTTTCCTACACAGTCCGGCAAGTTCATTTTAGCCACCGACGCCAGCAACACAGGTTTGGGGGGCCGTCCTATCCCAGGTGCAAGATGGTGAAGAGAGGGTGATCGAGTATTACAGACGTGGATTCGCGAAACCGGAAAGAAATTATTGCGTCACCAGAAAAGAACTTCTTGCAATAATAAGGGCTGTAGACCATTTCCACAAATACCTCTATGGTCGTCATTTCTTAATCCGAACAGATCATGCCGCACTCAAATGGCTGCTGGACATGAAGACAATAATGACAAGTTTGCACAATAATGCCGATGCCCTATCCAGAAGACCCTGTAGAGCGGAATGCAGTGATGTTTTTGTGTTAATTAACACTGTTTTTAAAAAATATTTATTTCAGTTAAAATTATAAATTCAAAAAATATATCTGATTATAACATGTAAAATATTAAATTATTTATTTAAAGAGTACGGCCCCCCTACAGACAGTCGCAGCTGCCCTATTACAGGGTGGCACAAGTTAACAATAATTGTAACATGAGAACAAGCAAGTACATTTAATTAAATTACAAAAGGAAAAAAAAAGAAAAACGTAAGGTACAAATTCAAAAACTAACAGATAATCAGCAGACTGTTTATAAGTCTTCCATTTTCTATGCGCCTTAGCCTTATTCTTGATAAAAATTTATAGTAGTTTTAGAGAACCAAAGGGGGTATGCAGATTTACTAATTATAATTTTAGGTACATAAGTATTAACAATTTCGTCTAAGACTATATAAAATGATAGGATATTCACATCAACATCAGCCGAGCAAAAAGTTTTGTCCCAATCATGTTCTCTAATTCTTTCATTAATCACATTGTAGTCAGCACCATTAAATTTTAATTTACTATAAGAATTACAGGGAAGTGCTTTTGTACAATTAAGATCAATGGTAATATTAATAGACATATGGTGGTTGTCTTCAGTAACAAATGGATTATTACATTTATTCAGATCAATTTTCAGAGATGTCCATAAGTCCTCCATAACACTATTTACACTGGACCACTTGGGGATTAGGTCGACAGAGAACACAGAAGATAACGCAATTAACACTCCACCCTCCTCACTTTTGCCACTGATGAACGGATCTCTATCCGCCCGAAACACATTGTAATTTGGCGGGAATAATTCTGATGGCTTTCAGGTTTTAACCACGATTCAGTGATTGCGATACAGTCATAATCATTAGCACATACTGACTGATAGAAATCCATTGTTTTAGTTCATAGCCCTCTGGTATTTTGGTAGTAGACTGAGAAATCATTATTCAAAGGAGCTATTTAATCGGATAATGTCCACTAACTAAACACAGAAATAGTAAATTAAATTTGAGAAGAGTATGTTTGAACTTTTGATAAACAACTGTCATTCTGGATATACACCGCACGACTGGACTCCTCTTTTTTGATAAAAATTTTCATCCCTTTCACCCAGCAGTATTTATAATCTGATTTTTTACAAAAATCTCGAGCTTTCTTGAAGAGAAGCTTGTAGTAAGGGGATAAATGTTCGTTCATAAATATCCTCGAGTCTTGTTCAAGACCAAGTATTTTAGTGTTTAAACCTTTTCTATTAGCTTTAAAAGCGTTCATGAGATCAGTTTTTTTCTCAAGTGATGAAAATTTCACCACTATGTTTTTAGGATATTTGCCAGTCTCATTATCAGACGAAAAACGTGCAACTCGATGTATCGTATCAATGTCACCATCTATGACATCGATTCCTACTGCAGAGCCGATTTTTTTGATTATGGAAATGGCATTTTCATTCCACCACACAAACACCACAAATGTTATTTATGCGGTCTTGCTGCTTAAGGAATTCGACTTCAGATTTCAGCATGGTACATTCATTTCTAAGTGCCGCCATATCATGTTGAACCTCGGCTATTGCTTTAGATACTTTACGGAAATTTTCCATCTGTGTATTGAACTCGTCTATTTTATCTCCAAAAATTTAACCGACTCAGCAAGGTTGGATTGTTCGGATTTTATTCCTAATAAATCCGACATAATAGTGTTTACGCTTTTAACTAAATCGAGCAATAGTCTAGAAGGGTCTTCTCTGAGGGGTTTGTCCTTACATTCTTTACATTTCCAAGTAATGCCTGAGTCCGCCGGTAGCTCGCCGAAGACTGATGGTAATTTAGCACATTTCAGATGATAAACCATTCCGCATTCACCTTGACACTGAATGCCGGGATTCGTGCGACTGCAAACTGCCGCGCAGCTGCTACACAGGCCGGGTGGCATTGCGATACGAACAACAACGATAAGATGCCGAGTGATTTGTAATAAAAAAAAACACAATGCAAAATTCGGATGAATGATCGTTACTGTTATTGCACCACGATGCACTTTTTGTAGAGTATTTAAGTCACAGGTAGTACAGCACCTTTCACTGACGACTTAGGTATAAAAATTGTAATTAGAATTTAACTAGAAACTGCGAAATGTCGTACATAAACGTGAGACGAGAGAGAAACGTGTACACGCACTTGCTTGTCACTACTACTACTGAAATTATGAAAATACGTCTAACTACTTCAACTGTTATGCCGATTCTGATTCAAGATCGGTTTGATATTCATCAGGCAGCCAAGTCGCTGAATCTGCGTCCTTGCACGTGCAGTTTTAATCTTGTTGCATTGCAGTTAAGGGTTATATAAATCCTCCATCCCTTAGAAGGAACTCGAGGGTGGAACTATTCGAGTTTCGTCAACTCTTCTTGGAGTGGCATCTTGTCCATTGGGTTGAAGTTTCTTCTTTATTGAAGCTTGAATTTGTTTTCTATTTCTAATAAGAAAATAGCCAATTATTAATAAAATCAAAATTGAAAATGTTCCAATGGACCAACTGTGATAATTTGAATGCAATTGAATTGTTTCTAAAGGTTCATTATTAATTTCTTCAAGTTGAATTTGATGCAATTTATCAAGTGAAACTTTTTCTAATTTAAGTTTTTGAACAGACATAACTGGTAATGAAATTTCTTCAATATCTTGAAGGGCTATTGGATGTCCTTGGGAGATTCCCTTTTCATTTTGGTAGGTGAACTTCGGGGTTGAAATTGAACATTTGGGTGGAACTTCAAAAAGGTAAGGTCCTTTGATGATGGCTACATCGTTTTCTTCACAACTTGTTTGAATTTTCTGTGGCCTTGGAAAAATACCAATAGAATGGGATTCATCGATTTCCTCAATAATGGTATTGATTAACTTGACAGGAACTTGTTGACATTTTTCTAAGTTTGTCTCCATCGATAGGATTGATGTGATGCACTCTAAATTTTCGTGTGTGGGCACCAGGCTGTTTGTTTGGCACAGGTAGTTGGGGTTGATTTCTTGGCATGGATCTTCTTGGTATTGATATTGGTCATTACTCAATATGAGGAAAGGTTGAGGAGGAATAATTATGGTATTATTGATATTCGGAATCGAATATAAGTGATAATGATTAAAAACTTCAGAATGAACTAGTGGAAATTCTAAAGAAAATATTAATTTATCTTCAGTGTAAAGAAATATTTGTCTTAACAAGTTTGTAATATTCAAAATAATTGTTCTTATCAAATAATATTTGTGTATGGCTGTGAATTTCAGAAAGAATGTTTATTAAATGTTTAAGTTGTTCTGGTGAAATAATGCTATGATGCAAAGTGTTTAGATTAGCGAAACTTATAGCAGTTTCGATTTCGGTCAGAAAATTAAGTATTGAGTCTAAATTAAGTTTTACATGATTTAAGATTTCTCGAATTTCAAAATAATGTTCATAACCGAATTTTGTTTCATTTAGAGCAATTCGTAATTCTTCAACCTTATTTGAAATTAATTTTTGATTTGTCGTAACTGACGTAATTGTTTCATTTATACCATTGACCAATTTAGTACTTAGGGATATTTGTTTATTTACCTTTCTAATAATCTGGTTTTGATTATTTTCTAATTGTGAAATGCTATTATAGATTTCTTTAGCGTCTTCTTGATCCATGTTTCCAGTTATAGATTTGATAATGCTACCTAGAGGATTCAATAAGCCTCTTTTGTATCTTTGATTGGGGAAAATTGAAATTAATTTTTTATTTACATTATCAATTTCAAATTTCAGATGTTGGTAACTAGTATAAAGTTCCATTTTATAATTAAGGGTAGTTTGGTTTATTAAATTACCAATGTGTTCATATTCACGAGTTATATTAAAAATTTGGGTTTTGATTGCATTGATGGGAATATAATGAAGGAAAGAGTGAGAACCAATTTTAATTCTTGCGGTTCCTTGTTTGAAAATTAAAATTCCGGGGTTATTGTTCAGGTTCTGAATCTGAACTTTCCGTGACGTTATCAGATTGTTGGTCATCAGGATTATCCTGCAAAAATTGTTTGGTGAATTTTCTTTGAGGTTTAAAAATTTGTTTGTGGTAAGTACCGTGAGGGGTTGTTAATGTCAATTCGTTAGATCTTAAAATATGTTCTCGATTGTAAAGGGGTTTTGTTTTGGATTGTCGTTCCGTTAGTTTTTTATAACTGCTGATTCCTGGTTGGATATCGGGTGGATCGTTTCTTTTTTCGTTAAGTTTATTAATTACCTTTTGTTTTTTGTCAGAGCATTTTTGGTTGATATTTTTATAAAGTTCTAACATGGTTTCTTTATGTTCGTTTATTTGATGATTGATCGGTTGTATCGAATTATCTATTTCGATAGGGTCTTTTAATTCAAGATGTCCAAATAAAAGATCAATTGGTTTTTGATTTGTAGTTGAATGTATTGAGTTGTTGTAGCCTGTTATAGCATAGATTAATTTTTCGAAAGAAGTTAGTTGTGGTTTCAAAAGTGAAAGAGTTCTTAAATGTTCTAAGAGTGTGGAGTGAAATCTTTCAACAATAGAATTACTGTTTGGGTTTAAGGCTAAAGTATAATGCCAATTAATTTTGTAAAGTTTTGAAAATTCTTTTATTAGATGTTGCGTGAATTCTGTTCCGTTATCTGAAATTATATTTTCAGGAATTTTATAAGAAGAAATAAATTGTAACAAGGATTGATAAATATGAATAGCTGATAAACTTGGTAAAATGTAGGCTTGTCCGAATTTGGAAAAACTATCACATATTGTCAATGCAGTGACATTGTCGAATTTAAATGTGTCTACATGTAGGGTTTCGAAAGGTTTTCTCGGTGAAGGTGTTAGTTGCAATTTAATAAGTGGTGGGTGTCTTTCATATTTTACCTGCTGGCAAATATGGCAGTTATTTATGAAGTTTTTTACATCGTCAATTAATTTTGGCCAGTAGTGTTTTAATTTCAGTTCATTGATGGTTTCATGAATTCCTCTATGGTTAGTGATTCCTTCATGTTGTGATTTTATTAATTTTTGTTGTCTAGTTACTTTAGTTATATCGGAAAGTAATTTATTTGATTTTAGTAACTTAAAAGCGGAGTTTTTGAAAATGAGCGGTACAAATCTGCACATGTTTTTATAAAGTTCATTATCGTCATTTTGGAAGTAAAATACGTATTGTCGTTTAGGAACACCATATTCTTTTAGAAATTTGATACAGGCTTGTTGGAAATTTTCTGGAGTGACGTAAATTTGCCATCTTGTTCGTAGTACTGGATTTTCAAAAATTTTCTTTCTGACTGTTCTACAATTTTGATCGGATTTTATTATCATAATCTGATTTAGAATAATTTAGAGGTTTTTCTGTGATGTCAATTGTTAAGATTGGATCTTCGTTGATAGTGTGGACAGTTTGATTTCCGTCTTGTTCTTCTGGATCTACTTCCGGGACAAGTGAGAGTCTTTCTTGATTTTCTTCACTTTCGTCTGAATTTTGGGAAGTTGCTTCGGGATTTTCCATTATATTTCTATTAAATTCGTCCATGTATTCATAAATTGGTAAAACATTTGATGAAGTGTCTGTTGGATAAATTTCTGCTCTTGATAATGCGTCAGCGTTGGTGTTTAACTTGCCTTTTTTATAAATGACTTCATAATCAAACTCTTCTAATTTCAATCGCCATCTTACTAGTCTTGAATTTGGTTGTTTAACATTCATTATCCATTGTAAAGGTTTGTGATCGGTGACTAATTTTATTTTTCTTCCTACTATGTAACATTTGAAGTAAGAAGTTGCGTAAACTATGGCTAGTAGCTCCTTCTCAATTGTTGAGTAACTTTGTTCTGCATCATTTAAAGTCCTGGATGCGTATGCAATGGGTTTATCCTGACCAATGGGTCCTTGCGATAGTATAGCTCCAATTGCTACGTTGCTAGCGTCGGTGGTTAATATAAATTCTTTAGTAAAATCTGGTCGTATAAGTATTGGGTCATTAGTTAGAAGTTTTTTACAATCCTCAAAAGTTTTTATGTAATTAGGGTCATTGATGTCAATTTTTGCTCCTTTCTTTAAACAACTGGTAAATGGTTTAGTTATTTTTGCGAAATTGTTAATAAATTTTCTGTAATAACCTAGGAGTCCGAGGAAACTTTTTATTTCTCTAGTTGTTTTAGGTATTGGATAATTTAGGATTGCTTTTATTTTATCTGGATTTGGTTTGATACCTTCTGGCGTTATTATGTGGCCTAGAAATGCTACTTCTTTTTTGAGAAATTCGGATTTATCTAATTGTACCTTGAGATTATGTTCTCGAAATGTTCTTGAAGAGAAGTTGAAAATATAATTACGTCGTCAATGTAAACTAAGATTTTATTTAGGTATTCTTTTAATACATTGTCCATCACACGCTGAAAAGTCGCGGGGGCGTTTTTCAATCCGAAAGGCATTCTTAAGTATTCATAGTGTCCATTCTCTACGTTAAATGCTGTTTTTTGTATATCATCTGGATGCATTTCTACTTGATGAAAACCACTTGCTAGGTCAAGGGTGGTGAAATATTGACTTCTTCCTAATTTATCTAATATGTCCGATATATTGGGAATAGGGTATCGATCATCGATTGTTTTTTCGTTAATCTTCCTATAGTCAACTACTATTCTCCATTTTTTCTTTCCAGAGGCGTCAGCTTTCTTGGGCACTACCCAAATAGGTGAAGACCATGGTGAATCGCTTGGCCTAATTATTTCTTGATTTAGCATTTCATCTATTTGTTTTTGGACTTCTTCTTTACGAATAAACGGGTATCTATAAGATCTGGTGTAAATTGGAATTTCGTCTTTGGTTTTTATCCTGTGCTTAACTTGGTTTGTAAAAGTAAGTTTAGTGTTGTCTTGGTGAAATATGTCAGAATAGTTTTGACAAAGTTTTTTAAGGTGAAATTTTTCTTCAGGGTTAAGATGGTGCGTTCGAAGTAAATTTGTTACGTTGTTTTGATAGTCAATAAATGAGGGTTCGATTTGAACATGATAAAATTCAAAGTCATTTTCGGTAAAAGAATTTGCATTTATGGGTTTATATAAACAAATTTCTTGGACATGTGGTGTGGAATTTTGAATATCGACAGGGGCGTAACCATTTGTTGAAATTGTTAATCCTTCTCGAATTACACAATTGAATAGTTTGGTTTGGGGAATAAGAATTTGTCCATTTGTTATGTTAACAGGAATTTTTGCTGTTTCAATAGTGAAGGGTTCTATTCTAGCAAAGAATAAAAGTTTTCCTTTTGCTTCATAGTGTGATAAAGGAATTTCTGCTAAAGGTGTTTTTATTTTATAATTTTTAAGATCAAGTTGAACTTTAAGATCTTTCAAAGTGTCGTAGCCTATTAGACCGTCGAAAAAATGGTGGAATTTGAAAAGATAAAACTTAATGGGTTGTTTGGTATTGAATTCTGAGAATACTGGAATCTTTACACAAAGGTTTCGAGTTGTTGTTTGGAAAATAGAAGAAATTGTGAAAGTTTCTTTTTGAATGTAATCAGAAAAATATTTCTCACCAATATCTGGGTTGAGAAAAGATTTCGTTGCTCCAGTGTCAATCAATAATTTTAAGGGAGGATCAGCAATTTTAATATAAGGTAAATCTTTGCGATCGTAAATTGAATGCATTTCTATGAGATTTTCGAATTTTGGCTGGGATCGTGAAAATTTTGGTCATTGGGTTCATTAAGATTTTCAGAATTAGAAGTTTCATTTTGATGTGTTATATTGGAGTCATGAACTGTTGGTGATGAATTTAAGTAAAATTCACTTTCATCATAGTTTTCGTCATAGTTCGGTTCATTATAACAAAATTGATTGTTATAATAAGATTGTTCAGGTATATTTGTTTCATTACTGTTATTATAAAAATATTGGTTAGGATCATTGTAATCAAAATTATGCATTTCTCCAAATTTTTTCGGTTGGTAACGAGGATTTGGGATAACAGTGTTAGCAGTATGATTAGAAAAATTTGATACACCTGACATTGGTACGGGTCGAGGTCTATTTTGAATATTAGTATGATTATTTGAATTATTATTTGGCTTCCAAACATTAATTGGTGGTCTGGGTCTTCCAAAAACTTGAATATTCGTTGGTAGTCTTTGGTAGGGTACAGGACGTGGTTGAATATTTATTGGTCCGCGTGGAAATGGTGGTTGAATAGGGTTACGAACTGAGGTACATTTTGTTGAAATAATGGTACATGATGTTGTAAAGCAAAATTATTTTGAAAAGGTTTAAAATTTTGTGGTTGATTTTGAAAATTTTGTGGTTTTGGTTTTACATTTTCAATCGGTTTTTGCAAATGACGTATGTTAATTTCAGAAATTATAAATTGTCTAGCTTCAGCCAACCCAGTAGGCTTCATAGCTCGAATTGTAGAGCCTAATGGTTCTCTGAGACCAGCTAAAAATATTTTGAGAGCATCTGTGTTGTAAAAAGTTTTCTTTACCTGCTTGTTCGCAGCAATGGGTTCATGAGTGTCTAAATAATTGTGTAATGCACTGAGATTTGACATTACCCTAGTATAAAATTGTAATGCGGATTCATTAGTTTGTCTTAACTGATCTAAATCAAACAAAAGGCCGTTTTCATCTCTTTGATCGCCAAAGTGTGCAATTAATGCGTTTCTGACAGAGTGCCAGTCTTTCGCAATGCATATAGTATAAACTTCGCGTGCTTTGCCTCTTAATTTAGCGTAAATGCCATAAATTATGCTAATGTTTTGAACACAACCGGCATTATTTGGGTTCGGATCCCAATATGTATTGATTATAGTATTTGCAGTTTCTAAAAATGAACTTAACTCTAAGGGATTTCCGTCAAATTGAGGAATTATTTGTAAAAGTTTTGTATCAAAAACTGGTATTTGAGCCATGTTTAAATTATTACTTGAATTATTATCTAAAGTCAAATTATTAAATAGTGAACTTAAATCTAAATCTGAATGAAAACTTATATTTAACTCCCTATCAATATTTTCCTGACGTGGAGATAAGAATTGCGAGGAGATCGGCATATACAGGGAAAAAATTAACAAAAGTTATTTGGAATTGAGTAACTTACAATATTTGTGTCTTCATGCCTGTAAAACTTTCCTTGGTGGAGGTTTTAGCAGATCCCTGGAACTTTCCTGGTCGTGGAGGTTCTTTGGAATATTCTGGTTTCAGACGGGTTAATTTTGATAATTTCCCGTTCCAAAATCCGTGTGTGACTGCGCCAGTGATGTTTTTGTGTTAATTAACACTGTTTTTAAAAAATATTTATTTCACTTAAACTTAAACTTATAAATTCAAAAAATATATCTGATTATAACATGTAAAATATTAAATTATGAAAATACGTCTAACTACTTCAACTGTTATGCCGATTCTGATTCAAGATCGGTTTGATATTCATCAGGCAGCCAAGTCGCTGAATCTGCGTCCTTGCACGTGCGGTTTTAATCTTGTTGCATTTGCAGTTAAGGGTTACGTAAATAAGCGGACATTGTCTGAAGACGGAACAGCGAGAGGGTATCTCCATCAGGCAGATCCGAGTGCAGGCCAATGAAGACTGGACAACGGAACAGTGCATCCAGGACCAAAGGCTGATCCAGACATCGAACCAATCTTGTCACTCAAAACGAGAGGGCACCCAGGCCACGATGGGACGAGCTAGCTAGATACGCCGGCGTGCCGAAATCGTTATGGGCTCAATGGGACTCTCTAAGAGTAGACAATGGAATGCTCAAGCGAGTTTGGGAAAGCGCTGATGGACGAGAAACCAAGTCCCAACTGGTAGTTCCGAAGAAAAAGGTACCAGCCATCCTGACCGAAGTACATGATGGAATTACCGGAGGCCCCCTGGGCATGAATAAAACCCTTGACAAAGTTCGCCAGCGGTACTACTGGGTGAATTACTTCGAAGACGTCAGAGCTTGGTGCCGCAAATGTGCCACCTGTGCAGCTAGTAAGGGCCCGAAGACCCGGACCAAGGGCAGAATGCAGCAGTACAATTTGGGCGTCCCATTTGAGAGAATCGCCATCGATGTCGCCGGTCCGTTTCCCGAGTCTGAGAGGGGGAACAAATACATTCTGGTCGCAATGGATTACTTCAGCAAATAGCCTGAGGCATATGCGATACCCAACCAAGAGGCAACCACGGTAGCGACGGTGCTAGTAGAACAACTATTTAGTAGGTTTGGCGTCCCGATGTAACTACATTCAGACCAGGGGCGTAACTTCGAATCGAATGTATTCCAGAAGGTTTGCACGATGTTGGGGATCAGGAAAACGAGAACAACACCATTGCACCCACAGTCAGACGGAATGGTGGAAAGATTCAACAGGACCTTGGAACAACACCTATCCAAAGTCGTCAGCAATAACCAGCGTGATTGGGATGAGCATATTCCCCTATTCCTGTTGGCATATCGCTCTGCCGTACATAATAGTACAGGCCTGACCTCAGCCAGGGTTTTATTCGGAAAGGAGCTGCGATTACCCTGCGATTTGGCATTTGGCTCCCCCGAGAAACCTTCCCAAGACATCGACGATTATGCCGACCAGCTCCGACATAACATGCTGGCAATACATGAATTAGCCCGAACGCAGATGTTGGCCACCAGTGACCGGATGAAGACGCTATACGACCTCATGGCCAATTCAGTCGCGTTCCAGGAAAGGGACTAAGTCTGGCTGTACAACCCCCAACGGAGCAAGGCTAAGTCCCCAAAGCTTACTCCCGCCTGGGATGGTCCATACGAGGTGGTCAAGAGGCTTAATGACGTCGTCTACCGGATCCGTCGAAACCCCAAGGTTAAGTTGAAGGTGGTCGGTCCATTTAGATCGACTTGCTCCCTACCATGGAGAGGATGTTTCTGATCGGGACGATCAGAATTAAAGGGGGGGGCAGTGTTACGAAATTTACCAAAGCCGTCCTGTTTCATTTCAGCGACAACGATCGCTGGGATATAAAAAAAGCTAGAAGGTTGGACGGGAGAAAAACTTATCTCGATCATAACTCGACAACTGTAAAATTGACACTGGATTATACTAGAGAATTCGACGCTGGTTTTAAAAGGAGAACCCATCCTCGCAGCAGTTTAGTTAGAAAGGACGACGAGCGTATTTCGTATTGTTATTGTGAATCAGCTGTTCTGTAAAATTTGATGTAAATTAAAGTTTCTACAAAAGTAAAAGTGAATATTAGTTTTATAATTTTAAAATTGAACCCACGGACTTTTGTGAATCACAATAACATATTTAAATGAGTATGAAAACTGGATTATTGTGTTTATTGAGCATTTCACTTGTTAAAATTTTTAAAATATCCCTCTTTGAATTTTTATATTGAATGAAAAAGATAATACAGTACAAATACTTAAATAAATACTTTATTTCAATAAATGTACATATATTTACATATTACAATCGCTTTGTACTCCCTTATTTCGATTTGAATAAAACTATATTTTCATAAAAAAAGATCCTATATATTATTTGTTAATAAAAAAGGTACCCATTTTTAAGATTGATTTATATTTAGGGTTAAAATCATAACAACGATATTTAAATTATATAGTCAAATTATAAATAAACTTACCAATTTAAAAATATAAAATGAGATATTCCCATTACTGTATAAAACATGCAAGTCTATTTGGGCAGTTTTAAAATTCTATATCCAAATAATTCTTGGCGCCTACTAGTGACACCAGGCGTGCGTACGTCAATGATAATTTGGTAGCCCATCTGTCACATATGTGTGCGTATGAGGCGGCGACTACTATATACAGGTATGGAAAACGTTTGACTGGGGTCGGAGAATGCTAACGTTAAACAAGGACGGAACTGCTACTATATGCATGAGACGAGGATTGTCGTTTTAAGTACGTCTGTTTCACGAGCATCAATCGTGCATCGATCGTCACAGTCACATTGCGACCGTCCGCTATTACGCCAGAACGAAAACTTAACATTTTTTCTGTTTTAAAAATGAAATAAAATAGATACTCTTAAAAATAAAATAAATTAGTAACTGTTAAAAAAATTGTCAATAAGAAATTAATCATTAACCTTATAATTATTTACAACATATCGTATGTTTTATTTTTAAGCGATTGGAATCGTCGGAATGTGGTGATAAGAAAAAAAGTATTTACCGCCCGTATACGTCCGAACTCGCGTCACACCGACTTCATTCTCCTGGTGCGTATTGCGTTGATTGATTCAAAATCGCATGGGATTCTACCCGACCCCAGAGAACGAATTTCCACACCTGTATATTAGTAGTCATTGTTATAATGCAATATTTACAAACATTTTTAACCACTTTTACAGAATTTTAACGGAAATCTAAGATATCCAAACTGGAATGCATTTTATGAACTTTCAAAATATCTAAGGAACGTTCAAATCGAAAGTGTGTGGTTAATTGGCGCCTTTTACAAGTTGTCCCTCTTAATTATTTAAAATGTAAGTTTGCAGAAACAACGTATTTAATAGTACCCATCGTGAGAATAATTAATCATAACATCAATTGCAATAAGGGTGTTTTGCAAGAGATAGACATAATTTATATTGTTATGCAAATTGTATTGCATACTGTATAGTATATAGCATGTGTGAACATCATAATTATTGCATAAATTCTATTTTTAAAGACATCAATGTACAAGGTGTGTGTTTAATTATATAGCGCATGATATGAAAGCAATAAATACTTATTAGAATTGCGCGCACAAAAAATTCGCCCTAATCATCATCAAAAAAGAAAGATATTACAAATTTCAAGTAAATAATTATCTTATTTTTAGTACAACCGGCCAGACTATGTAGCGTTGAAAACTCGTTTGAAACTTTGACACCGTTCAGAACTATTGTACTAAATAATGTTCACTTTTCTGTCGCTCGAATTGACATGATGTCTAGTTCTATATCTGCAAACTGATTCAGATATTAATGTTTCAATATCGGTAAAGATACATTTTTACGACTAGTTTATATTATAGTGGAGTTAGCACTCAAAAA
The DNA here is from genome assembly GCA_034190945.1 of Octodonta nipae. Classification (NCBI taxonomy): domain Eukaryota; kingdom Metazoa; phylum Arthropoda; class Insecta; order Coleoptera; family Chrysomelidae; genus Octodonta; species Octodonta nipae. The sequence continues at coordinate 85,106,658 of CM067216.1, read as the reverse complement.
TATATTCACAATATTCAATTTCGGGTATATGGCGGGACCTATTTTTATAATATCTAACAAAATTCTCATAAAAATATAATTGTTGGTGTTCTCTATCACTATGGAGTACAATTATTGAGTAACTGCGCTTATTTGCATTTTTGTATTGTATTCGAAGTTTTTCCCGCCGGTTCTGTAAAAACAGGTACGAATGGATCGATATTGACGTTTTTGTTGGTTTTAACCATTTTGTAAAACGGATTCACTGTAGTTTTCCGGGCTGTTTTGCTATAGTCTAGTCTGGTATGTTTCATCTGCAACCGCGGCAGACATCTTCAGCCGCGCGAGCGTTGTTGATACCTCTTGTATGCTCGACTGTCGAGTGGTGGAGCGCTGGTATTTGTGATGTGCCGGATCATTAAAAATGTATATCCGCGGATACGGATATTTGGTCCTAAGATCCGCGGATATGGATACGGATCTTAACTTTTTTAGAGTACGCGGCGGTAAATATTACACATAAACCTTTGGAAAGAGACAATCTGTTATGGACAAAAGTTATTAACCTCTATAAGAGTTAACTCTCATAACCAAAGACATTAAAGTATGATAGTTATAGACTGAACAGGTAGTCACTTGGAGGTCTCAGTCACATGGCTCGCACATATTTATCATCACCGGCGACAAGCGTTCCAAGTGAGCAATTTTTTAATGCAGCAGGAATTGTTTATGAGTCATCACATTGTTGCTCTTTTTGAAATATAATTTACCATTACTTATGACTTTTAACTTTTTTTGTTTCTCTAATTCTTATTGTGTTTTGAACCTAATGTCAACACTATGTGTCACGAAGTATTAATTTACTTAATTAGATTTTGAAATATTACGAAGATTTAAGTTCTGTTTTTTTTTTCATTGTAAAAGTGATCTATAATACCTAAATATTTAATTATTTTATTAAGTTTAACACGAAGATTTAACCCAATTTATTTCATACAGATATTTTGAATAATATTTTATAAAAACTTCCTATAATAAATGTTTAAATATATCATCATTTTAATAAGCTTTAGTACCTTTGAGTTATGTACTATCGGTATGGTACTCCCGTCACTACGATAAATATTTGCAATATAAAGGTGCCAAATACGAACTTAAAAAATAACCGGAATTGAATTTAACAGTTTTTCATTGTTACCTAATCACCTAATTTTAGCTATGAATTAAAAATTAATATGGTAAAAGATCCGCGAAAAACTAACGGATACGGTTACGTATTTTTCTTCTCCCTCGGATATCCGCGGATACGGATATCCGGCACATCACTAGTATTTATACCAACAGATTGGAGCGTTGCCTGACCTGATTGGCCAGATGAACTACGAGCCTACTACTAGTATAGGGTTTCTCATTGCGCGTGCAGCGCGGGATATTTTGATGAGTTTTAAGCCTTCTACATTCCTGTTGAATGGCTTCCCGCTGGAGGTGGGAATGATAGTGGGGGTATTTGACAAACTGCACTGTGTTGTATATGTTATGCTGAGCGTAAAGCATGTTTAGTTTCACGTTTTTCAAGTTGTAACAAACGGTAATTTAATTTGTGCTCGGCAACAGGAGTGTTGACCCCACATCGTATGGTACCGAAATATATGGCGCCACAAGAACACGGTAATCTGTAAACTCCAGATGAGGTTATATTGTCCATAATTTCAATGTTTATAATGTATATACTTATAATGTATTTACTGGAGAATAAGTAATGTAAGACTTTCCGTAATTAAATAAATTTAATTAAATCGAACATTCTGTTTGAAATATTTATTTACATCTAATTAATTAAAAAAGAAAATCATCACTACCAATATTCTCACTTGTCTTCCAAGCCTCTGCAGTTTCATCGGATAAATACAGATCACTGTTTTAGAGTATATAATTAATATAATCCCATTTGTTACTTGATTCACCTAAAATAAAATAAAATATTTTATTTACTGTTAAAGAAATAACGCGATGCTTTATGTGTGGTACCACCAGATTGTACTCATAGTGTAGAAATGAAGAGCTGCACCACAATATTCATTTTATAATAGGATATTTGACATCACTAGAAGCCCTTTCAGTTGATGATGATTTGATTACATGATGCGCTTGATACAATTTTAATTTTGTATTTTTCATTTAATTTTATAATTTGCTCTCCAAAATTAATATAAAGTAGTTCGCTTTATGTGGCATATTGGTGAAAGCCGTGAGGTTGTTTGTATGAGAATACTTGATAACAGAGTGAAAATAACCTTATTATGCATTTACACAGTAAAAAGTTGTTTGAAATTGTACACTGGTAAAGTGAGACATTAAAGAACACATCACAAGAACCACATAAATCATCAAAATTGAAATCATAATGATAATTAAGTTCCTTGATTTTCAAGCGTATAATAGAAATCTGGAGATGGGTATGTACACCCAAGATAAAATAATCTGGCTATAAATATTATCCAAGAGTTAGAAGATTAATTTTGATATCGAGAAACAATCTAAACATAAACGACGATGTCCAAAATTTCATAAAAACTTGGAAGAACTTACTAAGCGCAAAGTAAATCACTAACCACTACCGTCTTGTAGTGAATCAAGTCTTTATCAAGGACCTACTACATGGAATTCAATACGAGACCAAAGACCGGGTACGTAATTGAGCAAGCAACTATTACCGAGCGACTGGAAGCATAAGCATATACAAGGACAATGCATGAAGGGGTAGTTGTGACTCGATTTACCAATGATTCTAAGGAGATCAATTATAAACAACATCTATAAATAACTAGATTTATCAAACTTATCATTCACCTATCTCATGTTTATTATAATTTTACCTATTGATCTCGTTTCTCATCTTCTTCATCATCCTCCCAATCATTCATCAACTTATCGACTTCAGCTTGCCTTTCTTCATCTTTAGCACTATCAGACTCGGATTTTTCCTGATTATCATTATCATTAGGTGTATTTGGCTTTTCGCTTTGTTGAGAATCAGTATCTTCCTCCCAATCTTCTAGGATTTCTTTATTTATGTTTGAATTTGTCTTTGTTTTTGAATTATCTTGTGATTTTTTTGGTTCAGATGACTGTGACGATTCATCTTCTTTTTCAACAAACATATTCTCCTTTTCCTCTTCATCATTCCTTGCTTGTTCAGGTAACTCTTGATCTGCAGATTGAGCTACAAATATTAATATAAAATATAAAATTAATATTGTTGTTACCCTTCTGATTTTCCTCACCTTCGGTAGGATTTGGATTTGCTTGCATTTCTGTACAATCTAAGGTTTCTGTTGTTTCCTGACCTTCAGTGCTTAATTCATTATTTATTTCTACTGCTTTAGCAATGTTTGAACCATCTACTTCCATCTCTTCCTCCTGTGATTCATCCACATAATCCTCACTAGACATTTTTGTGGAGTTTTGTGGCTCTAATCTAGGTAACCCATCACTATTTTCTTTATGTTCCAGTGAAGGGTCTATCTCTGGGTGGTCACCTTTTGGCTCAGGAGGTAGGTCAACATTTTCTGGAGGTAGGTCAACATTTTGTTGAGGAACGTCAACATTTTCTGGAGGAACGTCAACATTTTCTGGAGGAACGTCAACATTTTCTGTAGGTAGGTCAACATTTTCTGGAGGTATGTCAACATTTGTTGGAGGTACATCAACACCATCTACTTCTGCTGTAACATGCTCTTGTCCACATTCAAAAGATTGTTGTTCATCGGTTATACTAATTTCATTACCTTCTTCCATGGGTACCTGTGGAAAATATTTTACTGTAAAATTTAATCCAGATGACTAATACAATTTATTGAATACACATAATCTAGTCAAAATTATGTTGTCAAATATTTCAATTTTAACTATATTTTATATAATTCCATTGATAGCGCCATGTGATGTTGACCTTAAAACGTTTGGATTTTTGAAATTTGCAGACTGTTGTCTAAGTATGATTATTTCCAAAAATAAAAAAGAAACATATAGAAGAAACTTTATTTACTGTTTACTTTTAGACAAAAGTAAACAATAAAAATCTGAGATAAGGCAAGATCTTTCAATAAAATCAATAGATGAAATGTAGAAAGCAGAATTAGAAAATCGATTCACACAATAAGAAAATGACAAATGAAGAGAAAACCTCAAGAACAACAAAATCTCTTAATGTCTAAGTACTTCTTGGGAAATAACACCACAGTTTAAAGAAAATTGCTGTATATTGCAAACGTTTCTGGGTCTAGATCAGACCCCGTTGTCAATGGTTAAGAAACTACGGATTAAAAAGGCACATTGACAACGGGGTCTGATCTAGACCCCGAAACGTTTGGAATATACAGCAATTTTCTTTAAACTGTGGTGTTATTTCCCAAGAAGCACTTAGACATTGAAAAATATGCCACAAGTATCATTCAGAAAACAGCTAAAAATCTCTTAACATATATGGAAGAAAAACAAGAAAATTGAATAAAATATTAGAGAGGAAACCTCAGGATAAACAGGAGGTTTTTGTGGAAATACAATGAAAGTTAATTTAATATAGATGTTGATTTTAAATGTCATTAGGAACAACTCCATGAGATCTCCTAGTTAATAAAACTTAACGAAATCGTTAACAATAAAATGAGTGAACTGAAACAGACGTAGCTGAAAAAATTAAATTAGTAAAACTAATAATATTGAAACTCAAACTAACTATGACACAGTTCTACATATAGCCAATTGATGGAATAAGAATGAAAAGAATGCATGAAGGCTCTGTCTTACAATTACTTAAAGTTTTCCTGTAGAATAGGGAAATTTTAATAAGTTAGGTTCAGTCCTCAGTAGAAGTTACGACAACAAACTTTTCCTAGCCAGTTGGATCCAAAGAAATTAAAAAGTAGTTTGCCTACCAAAGTTTAACCAGTAGAATTAGAAACACTGAAATCTAGAAAAATTTGTAAATCAGTGACACTACTAGGTAATTTTTAGATTTAAGCCGAACCTAGTATGAGAACGTTTTCATAGGCTACGGGGATCCAGGGGGCAATCAACCAGATTGAAGACATGTTCACCAGGTTATTGTTTGATACAGAAAAGGTGGTCGAGCAGATGAAATGGAGAAAATATACCAGGGCAGGCTGTTTTCGCTTTAGACGCGTAGAACATTTTAACAGAGACTGCAGAATTAGGCTGCCACACACAAGGCCTGCCCTTCAGCAATTCAATTTAAGTTAACCCCCTACTAGCCCTCACACCAGTAACTATTCGGAAGATTTTGCAAACATTGCATTTTCCAGAGTAATCACAGTCACATCATGGGCACTGCTGCTCCTTTATCCATTATCAAACCCAGAGTTTCGACGCCATCCAAAATCCAGCCAGGCTATACAACCTCACACCTGTATGGATGTGGTAGTTGATGTTTGGCATAGTAGTATATTCCAGGTTAAGTAGTGATTTGTTTGCAACTTGCACAAAAAATCAAATACTAAACAATAACGTTTAGAAAATTAATGATTCTTAAGGTGTTTAATTTCTTGACTACGACTTTTACAAGTTGTTGTAGTTCATTTCAATGAGAAGCAATTACTCACCTTTCATAGTCACCAAAATTTACAAACAAAAAACATTAAAAGTTTGTCTACCAACGTTGAGAAACGCCAAACAAATCACTCTCTGTGACTCTGTCACATCCTTAACCAATTAATGTGAATGTTTATTTACTGAAGTAATACTCCAAATTTTCGCATAATTCCAAAAGATTTTTGTATCTTATTGTCTTTAGTAATTAACTACTTTATTGAATTTAAATTATATTTTCTTCACAAATAAAAACAGAAACAGTAAAAAACGGCTTTGAAATTTTAAATGGCTTTAGAAACTAGATTTAAAAAAGTGAATAATCTTTAAAATTGAATAAAAGAGAATCATAATGAATACCTCTTCTTCTGACTCCTTTGTGTTATCACCTGCAGTTAAAAGTTTTGCAGACTGATTTTCATCAATTTCCATTGATTCTCCCGCATTGTCAAGTGTCCCGTCTTGCTCATCTTCAGTGCCTTCTTCGAATTTTTGATTAGAAACACCTTGATCCGCTTCTTTTACTGTATTCATTTCAGTATTTGTTGTTATTTGATCTGAATGAGCACCTCTTAGCTGATTTGTATAATCACTTTCCTGATGTTCAATTGATTCCTGAACTGGTACGTCATGAATCTGAGTTGCTCCAGCGTCAGGATGCGGTTCTTCAGGTACACCTTGGGACAAATATATTTCAGGATTTTTTTCAGGTTTCTGATTTTCTTCATGGACCTTATCTTGTATAATTACTTCTTTACTAGTAGCCTGTATAAATTCTGAATGGTGACAATCGGCAAAATCATTAATTATTACCTGACCATCTTCTAATTCTTGCAAAACATGTACATCATTTTGTTTAGAGTGATTCTGAGTCACTTCACCAGCTGACCTTTCTTGTACATAGAATGACTCTGATTTAAGGTCCTGGTGACTCTCAATTTCTCTATAAAATAATAAAGCCTCGATTAATTATGATTTGACAAAAAACTAATGCAATGATTATTCACCTTTGTATCATTTCTATTGACTCTATAGGTGGCTCCACTTGAGAACTATTTACTACTATTTGATTTGAAGCTGTTGTAAGTGTTCCATTTCTAAGTTCTAACATCCCAGTCTGGGAGTTTACTAATAAATTACCCTAAAGAAAATAAATATGTTATCAAAAATTATTGCAAGAGAAAAGACTTTTTACTTGTGATGTAATGAACTGTCCTTGTTGACCGTCTACAGGATGACTGTATAACACGACAATTTTAGAATTATCTACACGTTCTCCTTCTTGCTCTTCTTGATAGTCATGATCAGTTAAAACCATAACAAGTTCGTCTGTTGATGTAATGTCTGTGCCAGTTGTGTGCAGAACTCCTAAAATGTAATTCTGCAGTCATAATAGTTATTATTTTTTTGCTAATATAGCATAGATGTAATTATTAAGTTCACTCTAGGTTTAGTATTTGTGTTCGATTAATTTATTTTTTAAATATATTCTGGTCCACTTTAAAGTATTTATAGGAACAAATTTTAGAAAAACATATAAAAGTGTGCATTGGAACTGTTGAATGTTAAAAAAAAATTCCGTCCATTTTTTCATATTTCCCTGAACATCACATATAATGCTTTTGTCTTTCTCTATGAAAAAGTTAAGGTGATGCTGTTAGGACACATTCTTTTGACGGAATTTTTATCGTACACAATTTGTAACGCCCAAAGTACCTCGGTGGATGTAACATTATCGTCACTGTATGAAAATTGTTGTACATTTCTTTTTTCTCCGATATTGCCTACCCTGATTGGGTTTTAATGACTTGCAGGAGACTTAACAGTATTCGAATCCTAAATTATTCGGGACATAACTTAGCAATTCAGTTTTATCAGAACTGAGTTTGGTATTTAGCAATAATTTTGAAATATAAGTTTTATAGAACTCAATTTAGCACTGTTCTCCCTCCACTATATTAAGTATAACGTTTATTTTACGCTGCCAAAATAAGACTTCAAGAAATTAATCATCTTCAATAAAAACTATTAATGTCTGTAAATAACTTCAGCATTCAAACAAACAATGCCGACAAAAACAGGTATTTCCAGAAAATACGTACGATTGATGGTAAAAACAAGGGCGCTGTAAACGCACAGGGCAATTCCAACGTGACTGCAGAGTGAGGTTACAAGACAGATCACCAGTCAGAGTTGACCAACGCAACTACACCACCACCAGCCCCCAAGACAGTACCCATCCAACAGATTTGTGTGCAGGTGATTGAGTATTGGACAACAAAGCAATGTTTACAGTAACAAATGGCTGATCCAGACATTGAACCAATCCTTTCACTCAAGAAGAGAGGTGCAACCAGTCCACCATGGGACAAGGCAATTGATACTCAGGCGTTCTGAAATCATCGTGGTCCTTGTGGGACTCTCTAAGAGTAGAGAATGGACTGTTGAAGAGAGTTTGGTAAAGCAATGATGGCAAAGAAACCAGGTCCCAACTGGAAGCCTCAAAGAAAAAGGTACTCGCCGTTCTAACGGAAGTACATAAAGGAATTACCGGAGGTATCTGGGCATGAATAAAACATTGGATAAAATTCGCCAACGATATTACTGGGTAAATTACTTCGAAGATGTCAGTCAGAGCTTGATGCCGGAAGTGTCCCGAGTCCGAGAGGGCGAACAAATACTTTCTGGTCGCAATAGATTATTTTATCCAATGGTCTTAAGTATATGCCATAATTAATCTACAGGCAACCACGGTGGCGACGGTGCTGGTAGAACAGCTATTCAGCAGATTTGGTGTATCGTTGGAGTTACATTCGGACCAAGGCCGAATTTTAGATCCAATGTATATTCTAGCTCAGTACGAGGCTCGGCATCAAGAAAACGAGAACCACACCTTTGCATCCACAATTGAACGGAATGGTGAAAACATTCAACAGGACCTTGAACAACATCTATCCAAAGTCATCAACAATAATCAGCTTGATTGGGATGAACATATTCCTCTATTTCTGTTGGTCTATCGCTCAGCCGTACACAACACGACAGGACTGACTCCAGCCAGAGTACTATTTCGAAAGGAACTGAGATTATCATGTGCTTTGACATTTGGCTCACCAGAGGAACCGTCAGTTGAGGTTAACGATTATGCCGATCAACTCCAATAAAGCATGCTGACCACACACAAACTAGCCTAGACGCAACGTTGATAACCAGCGATCGGATGAAAACACGTTACGATCTCAAGGCAAATTCAGTCGGATTCCTTAGCTCACACCAGCCTGAGATGGTCCGTACAAAATAACTAAGAGGATCAATGACGTCTGTTGCATTCGCCGACATCTGGAGCTAAGATGAGGTGGTTCATTTGGATCGATTGACTCCACATCATGGAGCGGATGATTCTGATCGGGACGTTTATTTTACGCTGGCAAAGGAACTCTTAAAGAAATTAATCATCTTCAATAAAAAATAATTTTGCGAGTAAACAAATGTATGACTGATGCTAAAAACCAGTGTAAATAATTTCGAATCCATTCCGGAATTAGAACTAGAAGCGATAATTAGAGAACAACTACGAGAGTATAAGGGCGGTTGACGGATAAGTGGAGACAAGTTGTTGAAGTAAATATTTTGAGTCGAATGTGTTATATGGAAATAATTTAATTATGACCAAAAACGATGTCATAATGTAGGTCATTCCAACCTTGGGAAAATGCTTTAATACTTAAACGTCTGATTAGAACATGAACATTTTACAATCACCGGGCAAGGACTCCATAGAATTCTGATGGACATTGACTTTCAGCGGTTTTTTTTTAAACTCTGATCTTTGATTTGATTTCTGAACATATGGATGAATACTCTCCATGTTCACAGACTCTGAAAGTTCTTGGGTTTTGATAGGAACAACATTGCATTTAACTCACTTTATTGAAACTCATATGTTTCATAGTTCTGAAAGTATTTTTTTACAGTCTCTATTTATTTTTTCAAAGTCTGCAATTAATCAAACGCTGCTATATCATGAAAAATGAATTTTTTTGTTTTTAATCTCTTTCACTGGATTACAGCAATGATGCTGTAAAGGGGAAAATTCAGGGACCTCCAGACTTTGTGCAAATGAAGACTTTTAAACCTTAAGTTGAGAACCATCAAAAACAGATTCAAGTTTATGAGCTGGTACACAGAAAGAATTTGTGTCCATGGAGACGTTTTATCCAGAGATTATCAAATATCAAAGTTGCAAGAAAATTAACTCCAATTCTGTAAGGTTCCTTTGGTATGCAAACTGTAAAATCCGATCGCTTCTCGATTTCACTTTTCCTGACCACCTTGAGCTGAAAATGTAAAATTTAAGCTATCGATTGTGACAATATAGACATCGTTATCCCATACGAGCACATGTATGAAGTGGCGATTTGGAAAATCATTTCTCTAAAACTACATGGTGAATTTTAACATAAGATAGTTATTACACTATATATTCGTTTTAATTAGTTTTTGAAGTTTTCCATCCACCATCCTTAAATTAAAGCATACTCTTTTAGCTTTCATTTTTGTGTTCCTTTTTGTGTAATATAGTTGAATTTTGAAATTGTATTTTATTAACAAGTTCCCAGGCATGTTCACAAATTTTTGACTCTTTGAAGTCTAGTTTAGTTTTTGATATAATTGATTTTAATGCATTTCTTATTGTGAATGTTGTTTTAATATCAAATCTGTTGCCGACTCTTTTTAGTATTTCTGTATGGATGTTATGGTTTTGATGTGATTATCTTGGGTAATCATATTGCTTGGAGTAGTTGGTGTTGACTGTTAGCGATAGTTTTGTATTCATTTTTGTCTAACCCATTATTGCTAAATTTTTATTTTTGAACTTCCAAAAACGTTGAGGTTATCAATTACTCAAAAACGGCTTAAGCAATTTTGAGGATTTAAACTGCATTGTATTAACTAATTTTACGAAAAGGTACCACATCGTTTTTTTATAAAGTAAGATTTATCTTATTCCAGAAAATCAGAAAAAACAGTTATTAAGGGACTGCAGTTCAATAAATCTTCACTGATTTCTCTAAAACGGCTCAATCGATTTGAATATTTTAAATTATATTCTGCAAAGATATATTTCGACTTGATGCTGTTTTTTTTTCTATAACATAAAATATATGAGAAAAGTTGGTTTTTGCTCTAACATATAAATAAAAATCTTGTGTATCATTTGATTTTTTTTTTGAACAAAACCCTTTATGATATTATTCCTATTCTAAAAAATTAATCTAATCTAACTTTTAATTAGTGTATTATTATATATATAATGTTTTTATTTTGATGCAATTAGAAAGTATGACATAAAAAGGAACACAATTGGGTTTCTCTGTAAATAAAGTTTATTATATTATGAACACTATTTTTAATGTTCGTTATTTAAATGACAGTTCGTAATTACAACTACAAATACAATTCAACGATAACAGCAAACACATAAAAATTCACAATTGTGATTATGACTTGTCACTCGAACTGTCTATATATCGATCTGTCTTACCGGCGTTCGGATAGATTATAATATATAATATACCGGCGGTCTCATTAAAATTTAAATTGAAGAAAGTAAAGTTTCTTTACATCCCCACCCCCAGGAGTCAATAAAACAGAGTTCACATTGCTGATGGCGCAGGTATTAATTTTGAGATGTGGAAAAGATTTGATTCTTCCTTTTTGTGATCTGTGTTTACTTTATAAATTGAGTCCCAGAGTTTTTCTATTATCACGAATGGTCCAATTCTTACTTCATCTAATTTTTTTCTATTAATTTTGTTTCCATTTTCCACAAATACTGAATCTCCTACATTAAACTCAAAATTTATCCTGTTTTATCATACAGTTTTTTGTTATAATCATGTATTTGTTTAGCAAATTTTATACTAAACTCTTCTGATAGAAGTATTTTATCTTTCTTTTTTATCTTTTTCTAATATATATTGTTCATATATTTCAATTTACTTTTTTTATTTTGAACAATTTCTCATTTCTTTTCTGATCCTCCAAGATATCATTTATTTTTATTAAATTGACAATTTTCAATTGTTCCTCATTTCTTAATTCTACTTCTATTTCTGAATTATTAATAGTCTTATTAATCTGTTCTTTATTATTTTTGCTTTTATTTGGATTGAACCAACATTCATTTTCTTTGTGGTAACGAGAACCTTTATTTTGTTTTTCACATATACCGCATTTGTCGTTTTTTGCATCATTTTAAGTAGTCTTATTGAATTTACTGTTCTTCCTAACTTATTAAATTTTTGCTGTCTTATTCAGGTGCGATTGAACCCATAAACATATCACTTTTCCTTTGTATTGGATATTGCATATTTTGTTCTGACCAGTGCAAAACACTTTATTGCGTCCATTCTGTGTTTAATCAACATATACCGCTGATTTTTTCTGTCGTCTTCTCGGTTGTCAAATCTACTACATTCTCAATCCATTGTAGCTCATCAAATTTATCAAGAACAAACCTTTTCTACTACTTTTTTTAAATTGAGTTTATCCTTTCTTTCTTGACTTTCAACTAACTTAGATAAAATCATTACCATAAGATTGTTCGGATCGTTTGTTACTGTAGCAGATTGGTTTGAATTAATGATTTCTTCTAAATATTGGTTACCAAAAAATAAATTTCCTTCTTCATCAAAATATGAATTTTTTAATCTTTGAGTTACAGTGATCCAAACACTACTGGTTTGGTGCCTTCTTTTTATTGTATTTTTTACGTTTTCATACACCTTTGTTTTGATCAATTCTGTATGAAATGTTACTGCTTGCAGCTCTTCTGGAAATTTGAAAATTTTTCCCTCTTCAGTAATGATTGAGGTTATGGCTAGATAATTTGATTTGCCATCAGTTGAGGCCTTTACTATAAATACAAATTTCAACTTTTCTATCAGGTGAACCAATAAATATCTTTTTATAATGTTTTTATTTTGATGCAATTAGAAGGTATGACATAAAAAGGAACACAATTGGGTTTCTCTGTAAATAAAGTTTATTATATTATGAACACTATTTGCAACTTACAAAATTCTCACCTGTAAATAAAGAAACGACATTTAATGTTTGTTATTTAAATGTCAGTTCCTAATTACAACTACAAATACAATTCAACAATAACAGCAAACACATAAAAAGTCACAATTGTGATTATGACTTGTCACTCGAACTGTCTATATATCGATCTGTCTTACCGGCGTTCGGATAGATTATAATATATAATATACCGGCAGTCTCATTAAGATTTAAATTGAAGAAAGTAAAGTTTCTTTACATATATTATTAATTAATAAGAGTATAATATTACTTACCTTGTGGGATAACATTACTGTGTTGCGTTGTTATGACCTGTGTTCCAAAATGACTTTGGCCAGTTGCCAGATCAGGTAAAATGAATTCAGCTTGTTCCTGATTCTCCTGTTGTAATATATACTGTTGATTTTCATCCAAAACTACTATGTCAACCAATCCAAGGCTAGTGGCTATACTACTTGTCAGATTATTAAGAGGGTCGTCTCCGTCAGTTGTTTGTACCAATGGCACTAATTCTTGTTGATTATGTGTAGCAACCTGACCTTGAGGAGTCTGTACTTTAACATTGGATATAATATTTACCTGAAAATAAGTGACAAAAAGCTGAACCGGCTCTTATAGTATCATAAAGATTATTATTATTACCTTATCTTTATGGAGTTCACTTTCATTGAACACTTCGGGTACGATGTATTTCTCTTCATTTTCGTCATCATCATCTTCATCGGTTTCGTCCAATTCATCTAAACCGACGATACCATCCCTTTGCGATTCTTTGAAATGAGTGTTTTTAATGTGCGAGAATAAATTGATGGAAGATTGGAGTTTCTTTGTACAATATTGGCAATCAAAAGATGATTTTCCAGTCCTGTTGAGGTGGCCTGTTATTTGAAGATGTGCACTTAACGTGGCTTGATTACTGAATGCTAGTTTACATTCAGTGCACTGCATTTCACTAGCTTGATGCCTTTGTTTGTGTAGAACCAATTTAGTGTCAGAAAGAGCTGGAAAATATTAATATTATAAGTAATAAATGCTTAGGACAACTGAATAAACCAATAAAACTTTCCGAATCTGAATAAATTTTTATTTCATATGTAAATCATTATAAACATTTCCAGTATGATATTATTTTAAATCAAATTTGGATCAAATTGTAAATTATTAAATTTCAAATACTACATTTTATAATAAAATATTCTAGTTAATGGCAATGCATTTCCTTGTTGACATGGAATAAATACATTAGCAGACATTTTTTGTTATAGATGCTACTTATATGCCCGATTCTATTAGAGATATGGTTAACAATGGGCTTGACATTAATTTTAAAATATATAAGACTGAAACGAGCCATTTTTATAAAATTTTCTCACTAGCAGCGCTAGTAGTCCAGTAGGTACAAATAAAATCTAATTTCCTTTTTTTTTAGGGGTAAAATTAAAATTTACAATGTCAATGTTAAATTATATCTTGCTTGTTGTAACTTAAAAATCTCAGGAAAAAAATAATTAATTTACAGGTCAGTAAGCAGGGGCTAGTTATTACATAGCAGTATTACCGAACTCAAATAACAGACCTTCAAAATAAATGAAAATGTAAAATTGATTTTAAAGTAAAATTAGGGCAGTAATTTGGGTAAATATAATTATGACTTATTATGAATTTATCTTTTAATAAACATTATCCTTGATGCATATATAATTTACAACACCTAATCCCTTGAGTACAGTTCACAAAAACACAATATTTTATTGGTAATGTGATAACTTAAAAATATATTATTTATTTGTTTAATAATTTTAATTAATTATTCAGTTATATCGGTTAAGTAATTCTCTTCTTCTCTAAAGGAGAAGGCCATTGTTCGCATCTACCACAAGTACTGGCAATCGTGAGAAATTTGCAAAACTACTCTCACAAGTGGTGGGTATATTAGTATTAACGGATGTCCGTTATTTAAGCAAACTAAATGATCGTTTGCAAAATGTTAACTATAGCGCTCTGACTTTACGAAAAACTAAATTTCATTAAAAGTTTTCTTTTTTTCAGTAACCAAAATGGCGATCAAGCTGAAATTTTATACACATGAATATCAGGTCAAATCGAACTATAAAAGCGTACAAGTTTTGCCGATTAAAATAGAGGGCGCTGACGGCAAATTTTGTCGTACGTTTTTTCCATATTATTTATAATTAACATTTTCGCTACTATGGGTAAATTTTTGCTTTAAAAAATTATACTTGTTTCGTGTCGATAAAATTTACAGTTTTCAAGAAAAACGCACCTAAGCATTACTTACAACTTATTACTAAATATTATATTTTATCAAGTTACCTTTTGTTGCTATATTAATTAATCTAGGTAATAAAACCAAAATTTTATATATTGTTACGAGAATTCATTCAACAGCTGGTGCAATCGACCATCAACCAATTCGTGAAAGGGACATTATTCCGATACTTCTGGGAATCCGAAATGTTTTGTCTCTCAACAGGCTGACCGCTGCCGTTACTGGGAATTCCCTTGAAGCTTCCAGAACATATGAAAGAAGTTTCCCGATAGTTCGTTGACTTGCCAGAATAATTCCGAGAGAAATATATAAATACGGGCAGCGGGTGATGGAATTCATTCAGTTTTCGACGGTTGTATTCTATAGTTGATGTTGTAAAGTCCGTGGGTTCAATTTAAAATTATAAAACTAATATTCACTTTCACTTTTCTAGAACTTTTATTTACATCGAATATACAAATATCACAACAACAATTTTACATATAAGCTCTTCGCTCCACCAACTAACTGCTGCCAGGATGAGTCCTTCTTTTAAAATCAGCGTCGAATTCTCTAGTATAATCCAGTGTCAATTTTACAGTTGTCGAGTTATGATCGAGATAAGTTTTTCTCGCGTCCGAACATTCTAGCTTTTTTTTATATCCCAGTGGTCGTTGTCGTATTGAAATGAAACAGGGTCGGCTTTGGTAAAAATTTCGTAACACTGCCCCCCCTTTAATTCTGATCGTCCCGATCAGAAACATCCTTTCCGTGGTAGGGAGCAAGTCGATCTAAATGGACCACCTTCAACTTAGCGTTGGGGTTTGGACGGATCCGGTAGACGACGTCATTAAAACTCTTGACCACCTCGTATGGACCATCCCAGGCGGGTGAAAGCTTTGGGGATTTACCCTTGCTCCGTTGGGGGTTGTACAACCAGACTTTGTCTCTCTCCTGGAACCCTACTGAATTGGCCTTGAGGTTGTATCGCGTCTTCATCCGGTCACTGGTGGCCAACATCTGCGTTCGGGCTAATTCGTGTATTGCCAGCATGTTATGTCGGAGCTGGTCGGAATAATCCTAGATGTCTTGGGAAAGTTCTTCGGGGGAGCCAAATGCCAAATCGCAGGGTAATCGCAGCTCCTTTCCGAATAGGACCCTGGCTGGGGTCAGGCCTGTACTATTATGTACGGCAGAGCGATATGCCAACAGGAATAGGGGAATATGTTCATCCCAATCACGCTGGTTATTGCTGACGACCTTGGATAGGTGTTGTTCCAAGTTCCTGTTGAATCTTTCCACCATTCCGTCTGACTGTGGGTGCAATTGTGTTGTTCTCGTTTTCCTTATCCCTAACATCGTGCAAACCTTCTGGAATACATTCGATTAGAAGTTACGCCCCTGGTCTGAATGTAGTTCCATCGGGACCTGCTAAATAGTTGTTCTACTAGACCCGTCGCTACCGTGGTTGCCTCTTGGTTGGGTATCGCATATGACTCAGGCCATTTGTTGAAGTAATCCATTGCGACCAGAATGTATTTGTTCCCCCTCTCAGACTCGGGAAACGGACCGGCGACATCGATGACAATTCTCTCAAATGGGACGCCCACATTGTACTGCTTCATTCTGCCCTTGGTCCGGGTCTTCGGGCCCTTACTGGCTGCACAGGTGGCACATTTGCGGCACCAAGCTCTGATGTCTTCGAAGTAATTCACCCAGTAGTACGGCTGGCGAACTTTGTCTAGGGTTTTATTCATGCCCAGGTGGCCTCCGGTAATTCCATCATGTACTTCGATCAGGATGGCTGGTACCTTTTTCTTTGGAACTACCAGTCGGGACTTGGTTTCTCGTCCATCAGCGCTTTCCCAAACTCGCTTGAGCATTCCATTGTCTACTCTTAAAGAGTCCCACTGAGCCCATAACGATTTCAGCACGCCGGAATAGCTACCTCGTCCCATCGTGGCCTGGGTGCCCCTCTCGCTTTGAGTGACAAGATTGGTTCGATGTCTGGATCAGCCATTTGGTCCTGGATGCACTGTTCCGTTGTCCAGTCTTCATTGGATTGTACTCGGATCTGCCTGATGGAGATACCCTCTCGCTGTTCCGTCTTCAGACAATGTCCGCATTCTGCTCTACAGGGTCTTCTGGATAGGGCATCGGCATTATTGTGCAAACGGCCGGCACGGTGTTTCACCTTGAAATCGTATTGCTGTAATTTTTCCATCCACCTGGCCAGTTGTCCTTCCGGTGTCTTTATGTCCAGCAGCCATTTGAGTGCGGCATGATCTGTTCTGATTAAGAAATGACGACAATAGAGGTATTTGTGGAAATGCTCTACAGCCCTTATTATTGCAAGAAGTTCTTTTCTGGTGACACAATAATTTCTTTCCGGTTTCGAGAATCCACGGCTGTAGTACTCGATCACACTCTCTTCACCATCCTGCACCTGGGATAGGACGGCCCCCAAACCTGTGTTGCTGGCGTCGGTGTTCATTTGAACTTGCCGGACTGTGCAGGAAAGGCTAGGATTGGACTGGAACATAGTGCTGCCTTCAGTCGTCTGAATGATGTTTCGCAATCTTGATTCCAACGGAAGGTCTCTTTCTCAGTCGTCTGCCGATGTAGAGGCGCAGCAATGGTGGCAAATCCCTCAACAAATCGCCTGTAGTAGGAACAGAGGCCCAAGAAGCTTCGCAGTTCATGCTTGTCTCTCGGGACTGGCCAATCACGGATCGCTTCTATCTTGTCCTCGTTGGTGCGGATTCCTGACTCGGAAATGACGTGGCCCAAAAACTCTACTTCTTTTTGGAACAAGGAACACTTCTTCGGGTTGAGTCTCAGGTTAGCGTTATTAATTCTGGAGAATACTTCGGCCAGGTTCTTCAGATGGTCGTCGAATGTCTGACCCATGACTAGAATGTCGTCGAGGTATACTAAGCACGTCCTCGGGTGGTTCCATCCTTCTTTTTAACTGGCACGACGGGAGCAGACCATGGGCTGATGGATGGCTCAATAACTCCATTTTGTAACATGGATTCGATGTTTTCCTCGACTGCCTGTTGTTGCCCCAGTGGTAGTCGTCTAGGTGGTATTCTGATGGGTTGAGCCTTTCCGGTATCTATTCGATGCAGGATGATGTTAGTGCGACCGCTGATTCCATCTTGACTGTTAAAAATTTGTCAGTGCTTTGTGATAAATTGCTTGGCTTTCTTCTGGTTCTCTGGTGTCAGGTGTGTCAAATGGTCAGCAAACTGTTGTAGGAACTCTTTACTGGGCCCTGCTTCCTTCACCGACGTCTAGTACTCTTCTTAGCAATTGATGATGGTCTCTACTGGCTCGAAACAAGCTATCTCTTGACCATTGGCAATTCTGATGTCGTTGTTGGACAAATGCAGGACTCTGATCGGTATATCTCGTCCGGTTTTAACTATAGCCCGTCCAACAAAGTAGTCATCAGCTAAGTGTACGGGCTCCACCATTCCAACGCAGCTCCCAGGATTGCTGTCTAGCTGCCCATGAATAATCTGTTCCGTTCGACTGGGAATTCTAGCTGAAGCCTTTGCCACAATTTTTATGGAGGTGACTGAACTGTTGACTGGCTGTGTCAATACAAATTCCTTATTTAGGAATCGAAGAACATCATATCTCGGGTCGAACATAAATCCATGCTGGCTAATTAGGTCTACTCCCAGTATAAAATCGTCCTCAATATTCGCTACCAGGACCCTATGCCAGATGATGTTGTCCCCTATCTGTAGCACGACATCTGCCTCACCCTGTATTGACATGGACTCGCCGGTGACTGTTCTGAGCTGGATGCTATTGGTAACTGGCCGAATTTCTGATGCTCCCAAAACCTTGGACTTGGCAATGGACACCGCGGCGCCGGTATCGATGGTGATGGTAACTGCTCGCCCATTGATGGTGCCTCTGATGACCAGGCTGCTGCTATCTCTGCAAAATCCCCGGATGGATAACGTTTTGGGGGCTGGTGGAGGGTCAGTCAGCATTCGCCCCCTTATGCTGACTGGCTGACGGTCCCTGGACATGTGACTGTTCTGTTGGTTACCCCTAGTCGGTGATCGTTCAAGTAGCCTCACTCGACAATCATGTTGAAAGTGCCCTGTTCGTCCACAGCGGTAACATGCCCCTCTGGTGCCAGTTCTTTGTGACCGTTCTAATATTTTGTTCAGACCAGTAAAAGTGTCATCAGAAAACAGCAGCCAACGTATAAAGGAGGGGTCATTATTTTGTTTGTTTACTTCTTTTACATTAGTCATTCCGGCGAAAGCAAAGCATTAAACGGCTGAGATAAAAAAAGGCAACCCTCCGAACACTCCGCCAACAACGAGATAACCTTCGAAAAAGACGAGAGAAAGCCATGCCAAATATAAAAGGACAGTTGTACATTTTTCAGTTGTTTAGATAAGTTTATATGCCATGTGAAATGTATTAGCAGAAATCAGCTGTTGCAAATAAATAGTGGATTTATTTTTGTAAAAATAAAGTCATCGAATGTGAATCTGAATATCTGTTAAAAAATAATTTTGGACCCCCGAATTTTATAGCACTATGTATCCATTGACAAAAATGTAATCTTCTATTTTAATGGTTAGAGAAGATGGTCTGCCTCCATGAGCCTCGCTTTAAAATTTCCATGTTCTTTTAAGCGTTGGAATAAATTACTTAATGTAATAGTTTTTTCACTAATTGACAGATACATTAAAACTAGGAAGACAAAAGCATAAATAACGCTACAACACAAGAAAAGACAACTTGATAAAATATCATATAAGCAATAAGTATTAAGTAATACTTAGGTGCGTTTTTGTTGACAACGAAACAAGTGTAATACAAACACACAAATACACTTTTTAAAAAAATCACCAATAGTGAAAATGTTAATACCTATTTAAAAAAATATGTGGTAAAATACGTACGAAAAAGATTGACGCCAGCGCCCCCTACATTATTCGCCAAAATTTATACGCTATTTACTGACAAACAAAAACATCTTTAATTCTCGTCTTTAGCGCGCTATAAGTTTTTAAGCAAACACTTTTGTACTAAGGTATGTTTGGAGGTATAACCGCTTCAACTTGCCGTCAGAGCGGTGTGGTTGAGCTATGTTCCATTGGTTTCCGGATACCCTGCATATTTGTAAATACTGAAATACTGTAGACACATCCTCTTGGCTATGAAAGCAAATATTTTATCAAAACTACATACTCCAAATGTGTTATCAATATGCTTTTCGAATTCAAATTCAAACTGGAAACTTTACCAGGAAAGTGAACTCCAATCATCTACTTGTAATAGACGTGAGTTCGCATTGTATCGCTAAACGAAATTGAACTGATCAGGCATTACAACACAAGATCTGGTGCACAAATATATTTTAGTTAGAAAACTAACCATCCCGACCCGTCTGATCACTAAAACTGATTGTATATGAATAATTTATCATAGATAAACAAATATCTAGACAATACAACCATAAAACAGCATTAACGTACATTTGATGATTAAGTGTATATTAAATTCCAAATGTGAAAAAAAATACATAACCCATGACGAATACAATTCACAATTTTAAATTATATATATAAAAAATATATATATATATATATATATATATATATATATATATATATATATATATATATATGTATGTATATTTGTTTTTAAGTTTTCGCGGGCACTAAATGTTTTAGGTGGTTTCCGGGAATTCATCCGCGTAGTTGATAACTGATCCCTGCCGGGATCGATGGTAAAATGACGACACATCTGCCCTCTTCAGGTCTAGTACTTAGTATTCGAGTAACTAGAAGCGAAAGCAGAAGGCTACGAGAATTATGCGAACCGACCTGAAGAGGGCAGATGTGACTCTGCCGAAACGTCGTCATTTTACCATCGATCCCGGCAGGGATCAGTTATCAACTACGCGGATGAATTCCCGGAAACCAACCTAAAACATATATATATATATATATATATATATATATATATATATATATATATGAATTAAGCTAGGTTCCGGGTCAAGAGACAAAAAATGAGAAAGAGTTTCAGACTCTAGATCGAACTCGGGCCCTCAACCAGCCTACTCCCCAAGAGTCACTAGGTAACTGAACTCAAGGTGAATCTGCGCTGCTTCTTTTATTTATAGTTATCAGTCGATTAAGAGGGGATGTGGCGTGATGAAGGGGCTGTGCCGTGATTGGTTGGGTGTTGGTGGGAGTGTCTGGTTTGTTTAATCTGGCAATTAGGGAGGTCCAAGCTGTGAGAAGGCGAGTGCTGTCATCGCGTCTATTTAGACAGAGAGGTTTTTTGTCTATTTCGATGGCTTCGCCAATAGTGGATGCCCTAAGAGAATTGAGAGATATGATAGTCCTACTGTCCTCGAAGTTGATAGAGTGCCCTGTTTGAATATGGTGATGCGCGAGAGCTGAAGTCGGATCTTTTTTACGAACTGACAGAAAGTGTTCATATACTCGATGGTTAATGCGCCTATTGGTACGACCGATGTAGCTTTGTGGGCAATCGCGACATGAAATTTCGTAAACTCCTCGATCCTCGTTAGGTACTCTGTCTTTGGGGTTACCGGTTAAGTTGCCTATAATTTGAGTGGTGTTGAAGACAGTCTTTATTTGATGTCGGTGTAAAATCCGTGCTATTTTGTCAGTGACTCCTCGAATGTACGGAAGGACGGCTTTTCGATGTTGTTGGTCTGTTTCTGACGGGGTTGGTGTGATTGGGGGTTGTTGAGATTGATGAATTATACGCGCAATGTGGTCCGGATGATAACCGTTTTGTCGAAGGATTTGTTGAAGATAATTAAGTTTTGTCTATTGCCAATATCTGTTAAAGGTATAGATCTAATAGTCAAAGATTTCATTACAGAACTCAATTGGGCAGGGTGGTGGTGTGATTGGGCATTTAAGTGTCGATTGGTATGGGTTGGTTTTCTATAGACGGTATGTGAGAATCTGTCATTGTTCGTTTTTGTTATGAGGACAACAAGAAACGGGAGGGAAGAATCGGACTCGATTTCCATTGTAAATTGTTTATTAGAATGTATACCATTGAGATGTTGTAGAAAAAGTCTAATGAATCTCTGCCATGAGGCCAAATGACAAAAGTATCATCTACATATCTAAGCCAACAGGAAGGTTTTAAATTAGACGAGTTTAGTGCCTGGGTTTCGATTTGTTCCATGAAAATGTTAGCAAGTACTGGAGAAAGAGGTGAACCCATGGGGCCCCTTGATAATGGCTCCAAAGCAGGAGTCGAAACGTCGAGTATTTAATAAATTCAGACGCGGTTCTCACCCGGAACCTAGCTTAGTTCATAATAATGACCGCGGAAGCCTTTCAGAACATATATATATAAACATATATATATATATATATATATATATATATATATATATATTTGTTTTTAAGTTTTCGCGGGCACTAAATGTCTTAGGTGGTTTCCGGGAATTCATCCGCGTAGTTGATAACTGATCCCTGCCGGGATCGACGGTAAACTGACGACGTTTCGGCAGAGTCACATCTGCCCTCTTCAGGTCGGTTCGCATAATTCTCGTAGCCTTCTGCTTTCGCTTCTAGTTACTCGAATACAGTATTCTGTATATATATATATAAGTATATTCTGTGCTACCCTGTATATTACAAATAAAATTCTCTTAGTTACGTCAAAAATCAAATAATTGTCAAATATTTAAATTTACATCTTGGAATTGTACCTTTTTAATCTGTAGTTTCTTAGCCATTGACAACGGGGTCTGATCTAGACCCCGAAACGTTTGGAATATACAGCAATTTCCTTTAAAGTGTGGTGTTATTTCCCAATAAACACTTAGACATTGAAAATTATGCCACAAGTATCCTTCAGAAAACAACCAGAAGTGGTGGATTCAAACATTGGCCTTGAAGGACCAAGACAAAAAATTAAACCTCCCCAATTTGATGGAAAATCGTCATGGACTAACTATAGGCGCCAATTCGAGGCTGCAGTAAAGTTAAATGGGTGGTCGGCAGAGGAGAAGGCAATCGCATTAACCCTAGCCTTAAGAGGGGATGCTAAAGATATCTTACAAACATTGAATACCTCGGAGCAAGAAGACTACGAACAACTGGTCAAACATTTAGAACTGCGGTATGGACAAACCCATTTGGAGCATGTTTATCACTCCCAACTGAAAAATCGCCACCAAAAATCGAATGAATCCCTTCAAGAGTTTGAAGCTGATATTGCTCGTCTGGTTCGCCTTGCCTATCAAGCCACACCGGAAAATGTTATAGAAAGGTTAGCAGTCCAGGCGTTTTTGGATGGACTTCGGGACCACGAGGCCAGACAAGCATTGACGCTAGGTCGACCCACTCAATTAGTGGATGCACTGGCTCGAGCTCTAGAATTCGAGGCTGCGAAAAATACTTGCAGAGGTTGACGGAGAATCTAAAGATGGCGGAAACGATGAAGCCTCTGTAAGAAAGATAATAGAAGAAGTCCTTACCGAAAAAAGACTAGTGAGATGTCGGAAGTGTCGTAAGGTAGGACATGTCCAGAGTCGATGCAAGGAGAGCAACAGAGCCCAGACTTCCTCGCCGGGGAAACTAAAGAAGGCCTATGTAAAGGGACCATCGTCAACTACCAACGCATATGTCGCTTCGCTACGCAACCACGTTAACAGTGTCTTCGTAGATGGCTTTATTAATAGGAGGCAATTTGCAATGCTGCTGGATACTGGTGCGACGAAAACAGTAATAAGGCCCAACATTGTTTTAGAAACAATGATAAAACAACAAAATGGCAACTGCGAACAGCGACAGGAGAAGCAGCGAAAGTCCATGGTGAAATAGAGGTTGAAATGACCTTGGGAAACACAGCCTTCCTACATCGGGCATTAGTGGCAGACATCGAAGACGAAGTAATCATTGGAATGGATGTCATGAGCTCCAAGGGATTCCAGTTAAACTTCAAAGATGGAATTCTGCGAGTGAATGACGAAGAAGTGGTGCTTCATGGAAAAGATAACATAATGCTTCGAGCCATCTTAGCAGAGGATATCAATGTTCCGGAAAGAGCTGAAATCATTATAGATGCTTGCTTAGATGGGAAAGCTCAATCTGGAACAGTAATAATGTTTGATCCCCAACTTAACGACGGAAATGTAGGCAGAGGAGTTGCACTGGGGAAGACTCTGTTTCGTGCCAGGGAGATTGTTCCAGTAAGAGTAATGAACCTGAATCATTATTCGGTTGTGTTAAAGAAAGGAACAACTTTGGGCCATTGTTCAACAGTTTCCTCTGTTGTCAGAAGCACACAGCATGCAGAAATACCACCAGCTAAACTATCTGAGGAACTGGAAAGATTCATAACAGATTCGTCGAAGAATTTGAAACCAAACCAGAAAGCAAAATTGAGGGACATTGTTAGAAACTACCAGGATATCTTCGATGTAGGGAATGGCAAAAGAGGACGAACTGATCTGGTGAAACATAAAATTAATACTGGCGACGCTCAACCTATTCGACAGTCGGCGAGAAGGCTACCCCTAGCTAAAAGAGAAGAAGCCGACAGGATAGTCCGCGAGATGGAGGAAGAAGGTGTTATTGAACCATCCAATAGCCCTTGGGCTTCTCCAGTTGTCTTGGTTAAAAAGAAAGATGGTTCGACCCGATTTTGCGTGGACTATCGGCAATTAAACCACGCCACAAAGAAAGACAGCTATCCCCTTCCAAGAATAGACGATACCCTAGATACGTTGGCTGGATCGAAGATGTTTTCCACCCTGGACTTGAAGAGCGGTTATTGGCAGGTGGAACTTGCTAAAGAAGACCCGAGAAAAGACTGATTTTACCATCGGCTCAGGACTTTATCAATTCACGGTGATGCCGTTTGGGTTGTGTAATGCTCCAGCGACGTTTGAAAGATTCATGGAAACAGTGTTAAAAGGGCTTTCATGGAAAACGTGCCTGGTGTATCTTGACGACATTATCGTGGTTGGAAGATCATTTGAAGACCACGTCAAGAACCTGGAGGAGGTGTTTCGGCGACTTCGGAGTTCCGGACTAAAGTTAAGCCCGAAGAAGTGTCAGCTGTTCCAAGAGGAGGTGCAATATCTTGGAGATGTGGTTTCCACAGAGGGTGTAGCTGTTGATAAACAGAAAGTCAAAGCTGTCCAGGAATGGCCGATACCTAAAGATATCCACCAGTTAAGAAGTTTCCTGGGGTTATGCAGGTACTATCGTCGGTACGTCGCCGGATTTGCCAACATCGCCAAGCCACTTACTAGACTCACAGAGGGGAAGGTGCAGTACCAGTGGGACGAGGAATGCCAACGATCATTCGAGACACTGAAAAGAGCATTGACGAGTGCCCCTGTCTTAAGTTATCCTTTGCCAGATGGGAACTTCGTTTTGGATACCGACGCAAGCAATGTCGGAATTGGTGCGGTGCTTTCGCAGATACAAGACGGTCAGGAGAAAGTCTTCGGCTATTTCAGCAAGACCTTGAGCAAGCCGGAACGGAATTACTGCGTTACTCGCAGGGAACTCTTGGCTGTGGTAAAGGAGGTAGAACATTTCTACAAGTACCTCTATGGTAAAAGATTTCTCCTGAGGACTGATCATGCAGCATTGAAGTGGCTCCTGCAGTCTAAAAACCCCGAAGGACAAGTGGCCAGGTGGATTGAGCGATTGCAAGAATTCGACTTCGAGACTGAACATCGAGCTGGAACAAGCCATAAGAATGCTGATGCCTTATCGAGGAGACCATGCCCCAATGATTGCAAACATTGTCAGCGAGCAGAAGAAAAAGGGGCTGTTCTCTGTAGAACTACCGCCATCGAGGACCAGTGGCAATCTGCGGAGATCAAAAAAGACCAGAAATTAGATCCAGATTTGAAAGAGGTTATCCGGTGGAAGGAAGAAGACCGAAAACCTACGTGGCAGGAGTTTTCCCGATACTCGCCAACCATAAAGTCGTACTGGGCTCAGTGGAACTCCCTCATCCTGGAAAATGGACTTCTCAAGCGCGTCCTAGAAACTCCAGAGGAGGGAAACGACAGGAAACAGATTGTAGTTCCCAGAAATAGGAGACCAGAGGTTTTACGAGAACTACATGATGGTACAACTGGAGGACATCTGGGAGTAACGAAAACCCTGGGGAAGTTGAGAGAACGTTTCTATTGGGTAAACTGCCAAGTGAATGTCAAGGACTGGTGCCAGAAATGTACTGTTTGTGCAGCAAGTAATGGGCCTCAGAAGCGTCCAAAAGCTCCCATGAAGCAATATAACGTGGGCAGTCCATTCGAAAGAGTAGCCATTGATGTTGCCGGCCCATTTCCTGAATCCGACTCTGGAAACAAGTACATTGTGGTGGTGATGGACTATTTTAGTAAATGGGCCGAAGCGTATGCCTTGCCGAATCAGGAAGCCTTGACCGTTGCTGATGTCCTTGTCAAGGAATGGATCAGTCGTTTTGGTGTTCCCTTGGAGTTGCACTCAGATCAAGGTAGAAACTTCGAGTCTACTCTTTTCCAAGACGTCTGCAAACTCTTGAAGATCAATAAAACACGGACGACGGCATTACACCCGCAATCCAATGGAATGGTAGAACGGATGAATAGAATGTGAAATTCTCTGACCACCAAAGAGACTGGGACCAGTATCTGCACTTGTTTCTAATGGCATATCGTTCGTCTGTGCACGAGTCCACGGGTCAGATCCCGGCCAGTATTATCATGGGACGAGAATTAAGACTACTATGCGATTTGAAGTTTGGATGTCCCCCAGGAGAAGAGATCGCAGGTGAAGACTTTGTCAGCCAGCTACGTCAGAAGACGAACGACATCCATGAACGAGTCCGGTTAAACATCGAGAATGCCAGTGCCCGAATGAAGGAAGCCTACGACATCAAAGCCGAGAGCGGAGAATTCCAAGTTGATGATCTTGTTTGGTTGTATAACCCGCAACGTCGTCGTGGATATTCGCCCAAGCTACAGAGATCTTGAGAGGGGCTGTACCAAATTGTGAAGAAAATCAACGATGTCGTCTACTGAATAAAGAAGCTACCTCGGGGAAAACTAAAAGTCGTACATTTCAACAGGTTAGTCCCTTATGCCGGAAGTCAGGACGGCGAAGATGACCAAGCCCAAGTCCGCAGCATCCAACCACCCGATGACGAAATGACCTTCGAACAGTTTATGGCACTGTACTCTAATGGGCAGAAAGTACAGCACGACGTGACCACAGAGGAACCCCGAGACCTGTTTGAGGTGCCCATAGAATATGCCCTGGCTCATTGTGTAGCTCGAGATCTCCGGATGTCCAGAGGAATAGCCAAGGTGTTTGCCAAAAAGTATGGCCAGTTCCAGAAGCTAGGGGAGCAAGATCCAGCGGTAGGGAAGGTCCTTCATCTCGAAGGTAAACAACCAGTGGGTACCAGAGACATCTTTTATCTGGTAACGAAAACATTCTCGCAAGACAAGCCAACATATCTTTGGAAGACACTGGTAAAATTAAGGAATGTGATGATGGAGAAGAATCTGACGAAACTGGCGGTCCCAAAGATAGCCTGCGAGTTGGATGGACTGAATTGGAGGGTGGTGAGAAGTATGATGGAAACAATCTTTCGATTCAGTGGCATCAACATCCTGGTATGCTGTCTCAATATTCGCAGCCCAAGTTCGAAGACCGTTGACTGTTACTTCACCAAACTTCCCGTTGGCAAAATGGAGAGTCCTGCAAATATCGTCACACCAGGAAGGATTCTGGGACATTCCGGGACGAAATGGTCTTAAGGAGGGGGCAATGTTACGAGAATTAATCCGACATCCGATAAATTCTGGGAACCCGAATTGTTTGTCTCTCAATTGGCGGACCGCTGCCGTTACTGGGAATTCCCTTAAAGCTTCCAGAACATGATGGAATTTCCCGATGGTTCGTGGACGTACCAGACAATTCCAAGATAAATGTATAAATAAGAAACAGCTGGCGATAGGAGGCATTCAGTTTTCGTCTTTCGTATTGTACAGTTAAGATAAAATGTAAATAGTTGTTTCTATGAATATAAATTTGTGTTAAAGTAGTGGAAATAAATTAGAGTGAGTTGGACTGTGTTTTTAAATAAATCCAAGAACTGAACAGAACCCGAGTGTGAAAATAAAAACATTACAATATTAATCTTACCAATATAAGGGCACTGATCGCATTTTGGGAAAACATATGTTGCTGGGGGCCTCAATCCGTGCTTGGTATATAGGTGATACATCATTAAATTAGGTTTACTGCATTTTTGTCCACAATATTTACACAGACGAATATCAAAAACTTCGTTATGTATGTCGGTCATATGTTTCCGATAGAGATAATACAACACAAATTCTACTGGCATTCCGTCACATTGACCGCATACCCAGGGACCGTCTAAATTTGGTTTTACTTTTTTCTTTCGGGGTTTCGGTGTTGATGCTACTATTTGTTTTACATCAGTACTCGAAGAATCAGACTGGAAAAGTTATAATTATATATAACACAACTGAAAAATATTAAATGACAGCATAACTTAAAATAAATACATTTTATAGTTATTGAAAATGAACAGCAAAGGCCAGAGTGAGCTTCATTTCGCAAATTTTGCAGAGATTATTTTTTCAATGTAATCCTAACTAACGCCACTATTAAAATCACTCATAATTAATTTTTAAGTAAGCAGTAAGTTTGTCATACTTGTTTGTACATACAAATTTTGTTCGCAACCTATACGGTCATACAAATAACATCCAAAACGTTTTCTAAAATATGGATGTGCCAACATTATTTATCCCTACATTATTCCATCAAGTTTGAATATTATGTTTGTACAATCAAGTTTAAGTACGAAAAAGTACCTGCAACATGTATGAATCGCTTTTAAAAAATGAATTTGTTTGCACAAACATATTGTATCACTACATGCTACAACATCTTTATAATATTGTTTGCGCAAATATGTTTGCATATACCGTAAAAGCGTGTAGTTTAACAAAGCGTTCATACCAAAGTTCTGAAATCTGCGGCGTTTGATTTTTTGTGTGTACGATACATTTGTACAAACCAGTAGCAGCGTCTGGGGACTGTCCAATAGCAAAAACTGCCACAGTTACATTGAACTAATTAATCACAATAAAATTAATGTTACCTTGGTCTTTGTAAATAATACTTTTTTATCAAAATGTCTTGTTAATTTTTATATACTTGATTTTGAGTTTCATTGTGAGTCTGAATCTGGTAGATAATGTAACTCATTCCTCGAAGTTTCCTTGGTCTTCCATCATCTTGAAACGGTTGATCCCAGAACTTTTAATAGATTGTATCTGCTATCGTCATCAGGTGTATGATACAAAGCTATTGAAACGTTGTGAGATCAACCATTTCAAGGCGATGGAGGTTCAAGAAAATTCCGAGGTTTGAGTTTCATAGTATATGCAATAAATGAAAACATATTACAGTTAACCTTTCCTCGGTATTAATTACTTCTCTCATTCATTCAAATGTGACTTTGCAGTAATTAGTTTAGTATATTCATATATGTAAACTGACTCTCTACATGTACCAATATTCAGAACCATAATCGTTTTCGTTTAGTGTCACTTTGAGTAAATATTTATAATAGCTGCACATTTCTTTTTCTGTACATACCTACAGACGAATTGCGTGCACGTCTAGGCAACAGACTTTATCTGATATATTTCTTTAAAAACTTCTTTTGCAGTTGTACCACACCTTCATACATACTTGAAGAAACATGTGACGCAACCTTATTGGTAAATCCTTTCATGTAAACTATCTATTTTGACTAGAATGATTAAATCAAACACCTACACATTCAAATAAGTGAGTGCAAACTTATAAATATTTGTATCCAATATTAACAAAATGAACTGTCTAGGGAACACACTTTTACAATTAATTTGTTTGTACAAACAAGTTCCAACAACTTCAAGGCACGTTTACGGGCCACTTTAGATAAAGTTAAAAAATCTTTTTGATGACTGACTCCAAATTTGTTTGACCTAACAAGTTACATAAAACTTCTAAACTTACAGAGGTATACATACCTGTATGTAAGACTGATTAGAATATTTTAAGCTAAAAATGTTAACACTATACTAATTTACAGTAACGAAATATATTGTAATATATTAGAATTTGTTCGTAATTACAAATTTATAGTAACCACTCTCAGTTCTGTTGTGTAACTCTCTTTATATGATGTTTATTATAATACTTGCAGCAGTTTACAAAATTATTTTCTTCATATCACTATATCCTGGGAAAGTGCCATTCAGCACAATTAAAACAGACGGCACAGTTTCTACATTTGTTAGAACTATAACCATAACCAGAATTCTTGCATTAATTTGTATCATCACTATTATTGCATCGATTACATTTACATTTATGAATAACTACTTCATGATTATCAAAATTATTCCTGTCATTTATCAAGTGTGCATCAGATATTTACATATATCATACTCAATTCAGGCACTTCTTATTCTACTTTTTTTAATTCATCAAATTCAACATTTACTTAATTACACCTTATTAACAAAGTTTAGTTTCTGCATATGATTAGCCTGAAATTGGCCATTATGCTGATTATTACTTGATATAAATTTCTTTCCCAAACATGATTTTCAATTAATAGATTGTTTTTTCAGTTCAGTATTCAATCTGTTTATTTACCCCGAGTTCATGCTCTTTATTTTTAAATATAAACTTTATTTTCTTTAATATTTTTTTAAATAGGGGCCAAGGTTAGTTCCTTGGTGGCATCTTCTGTAGATAGTTGTATTGTTTGAGGTCATAGAGATTTTATCAGTTATGCCAACACAATCTTTTTTTTCATTACCAACCGTTCAATGTTGCGACTTAAATTTAAGTATTACCACCTCAGTACACTGCAGATTGATCACCCAGTACTCCTGCCCGCCAATTTTACGTAAAATCAGTTCCGATTAAAGAAAAAATTTTGAAAATATTTAGTGATATAGCAGTTTTCAATTCTAATTATACTAATTTTGATATTACCAAAGGTAAAGCTACTTCACTTTTAAGCAATATTCATAATTTCGGCCAACCTTGTATACTGCTAAAAGAAGTGACATGTAACGATTTCAGATCATGCAGATCTGTTTAAGAAGAATTACTTGTTTTAATGCCAATAAGAGAGTTTTCCATTTGATTCCAACATAAGTGGACATACTGTGTATGCAAACGAATTGAGAACCTTCATTTTGAGTCAGTTAATTAAAATTTAATGTGATTTAATTCCAATTTATTTTCAGTTAATTTCATCACAGATTTCGAACAACGATAATTATTTTAACTGAATACTCTCGACGTCGCCAAATTTTATTGTGTAATAAAGTTTCGCAAAACGGTATATGTTAGTTCTTTGAAAAAATACGGCAACATTTCGAGATCTTTCTTAATAGAATACAGATTACATAATCCAAATCAGTTAAGCAGTTATCGAATAATCGCTACACGTACATACAAAAAGAAGGAACATACGAATTGGCAACCTCCTCTTTTTTTATATAATCGGTTAAAAAGACATGTCTTTTTTGAAATAATTAACAAAAAATGTTACAAAAATGAAATAATACAGAACATCAATTACAAACTAATAAAGATCTGAAATACAGTTGGAAAGTTCTACATATTTTAATGACATTTGTGTTTCAAAATAGTATAAACTAAGAGTATTTTCCCTATAGTTGATATACTAGAAAACGTTTATTGTCTTTAATCAGTTGTATGAGTTTATACTTACTCTAAAGCCCTTCCTTTTTATTTCGCTGAAACCGGGTATTGGTTTTTCAGGTGCTGCTTTTTTCGTTGGAGATGAAGAAACTGGCATGATTTTTAATTTTATGTTCTTATTTTTCTTAACTAGATTTGGGTACTTTTTCAATATTTCTGAAACGATTTTAGTGTGGTCCAGATCAGAACTATTTGTTCTGATGTTTAGATTAGCTTCATTGTTTTCTTTATCACCAGTTTTTGATTTTTTAGAAACCAATTTGGTGTCACTTAAATCAGCCTTCCTTTTCTGACTTATATCAGCGTAGTCTTCACCACCAAATAATATAACTGTAAAATCATTGATCGCATTATACATTTATATACAAATTGATATATTTGATAAGTTATTTTTAGATATTAACTTGAATTCGCAGAACGTACCGTATTAACCAAAATCTTCGATTGGAATACACAAAATATATTTTGAAACCACATAATATGAACTTCTATTTGTACATCCTGAATTTTCCCTACAGTGCCGTAAAATACATTAAAAACGTTTCTGAATATTGGCTTAAACAAGCGACCCTTACGTTTCCTCAGATAACTTGAGGGTGGGGCATCCACCAAGTAGAAAAACGTGTTTTATTTAATGAAATTTAACGGTAGAAAGTTAACCATTAACCTAAAAAAACCTATGGAAAAATAGACCAATAGACAGATAATAAATAGGTAAATAAAAACCTAACAAATTGCGGAGAAAAAAAAAACGTAATAATAAAATTAATCATTAGCCCCCCTTCCTCAAGAAAATCCTAGCTCAGCCAATGTGTGTTAAGAGCTTTTACTTTGTCTGTCGTCGCACAATTCACTACTTTATTCACTATTATTTTAAACCAATTTCTTGACATTACAACGAAAATCCAGACAGACAGACAAATTGAAGTGATATGAACTTTCAAAATATCTTTAGTATATCCCGATCTGACTAGTTAATACGGTGCGCTTTGCAAAATATCTAAGTTATTCAAATTTTAAAGTCTTGAAAAACTACTTATTCCACAGTGACAATAACGATCATTTTGACGAAGGTTACTGTTCGAATTTTAATTATCACAAAGTTATGAATTTTTGAAAAAAATCCACTTTATAGCAGAACTTGTAAACTTGGATTAAGAAGAATTTCAGATTATTACAAACTTTCGATACTCCTCATTACGAGCCCTTCATTACTTTTTATAATATGAACAAAAAATAATGATATCCATATATTTGTGGGTTTTTGTTATTTAAATAATTTAATTTTACGAATTTGCTGTTAAAATCTTATCAATCATTCCCTACAATTTTTGTCTATAGACTTGCGCATTAAGGAATTAACTGAAATCGAGTGGGCTAATGAATTGAAGTGAAGATAATCTCAGGTGAATTGACAGTAGTGTAGTATTTTGTAATTGATGAATTTTCAAATTTTAGTTGTGACTGAAGTGTTAAATAAAGAAATTATATTGAAAATTAATAATTTTGAACGAGCCCACGGAAATATATAAGCTCATGACTTCCAACACAAAAAAACCGTATTGTCCTTACCAAATCGATTATAAGTCTGGATTGTATGGAGATTTAAAGTGAGGTGTCACAGTTTAAAATTTTCATATATTTTTTCTATAATGCAATGTGACTGGAACTTTAATATCATAACACATAAATACTTACTCTCCTCATAGCCAGAAGTTTCACTTCTAGTTTTTACTTTTTGTTCTTTCACATTTTCAGCTATGGCCTTTGTGGTTTTCTTACTGTGGCTTGGTGAACCTTGTCTTGTATCATCTAACAAACTGCTGGTGCTGGCAGCATTTGAAATAACCCTTGTTTCTTCTTCTTGAGTTAGTAATGGTCTACTGGTGTAGGATATCTCCTCAAATGTACTATCCATCAAAGGAAAAGATGGTAGTTCCTCATCTGGCCATTCAAATCTTGTGGGTTTTGGTGCAGAGTCATGTGCCATTGGGGGATCCGAAGACCACTTATCATTATAATCTGATTGTGAAGACATTGGGGCTGTTTTTCTTTTCCAAATTGGCAATTTTCGACCTGGCAAAGCTGTTGGAAACTCCACAGGTGTTGGAGTTTTAGAAACTTGTTTAACTGTAAGTGCTGTTGATATTACGTCGTCGAGTTTTCTTTTTTGAGCTGGTTTATTAAGCTGGAGAGGTTTTCTTTGAGCATCAAGTAACTTTGTGAGAACACTGATATTCATAATTTCAGCAGCTTTATACAATTTCTCGAAACTCGACATGCGGAATTCTAGCATACCTGTAATTTTTTAACCATGAAAATGAAGAATCAATATAAACTTAATAAGTGTATGTAACAATATAAATAACTTCAAATATCACACATTTTAATTTATTACTTTATTAAATTACAATAGTTATTTAAATTATAGTAATCTATTCCGATAATAAAAGTGTAACAAGACCGTGTGTATACATGAAATAATTTTTTAAAATTTTGGTGACAGTATAGATAGCCATCGATTTAGAATACAAAACATTACTTTGTGGAGCTTATGCCTCTCTCTATGAACATGTATCACACAAATGTTACTAGAAGGGTTTTATTTTAGGTACTTATCTTAATAAAGATATGTCACTTTTTTCCGCGAGGAGATATCTCATTTCGAAGGATTTTTTATATTTAAAACGGGACCTTTTAGATGATAATGTAAAGAATATTACAGTATCTAATTTAATATATAAAAGCGAAAGTGTGTCTGTTATGCCTTCACGTTGATCGGATTTTGATGGGATTTGGTAAAGAGCCTGAATTTTAGGAACAGAAATAGGGTTCTCTAAGGGAGTGAAAAGAATATCAAAGTTTCTACAGAAAACATGAAACCGCTGAATAGGTCTTGAGAAAATTTGGTTGGGAGCGCTTGAGTATTTGGAATAAATGTAGTATAAGCATTATTGTTAATTCGACCCCTAAAGAGATGAAAGAGACTGAAAAGGGAAATCAAACTTTGTACAGAAAAACTACATGAAGCGGTAAAATTTGGATGGCAGCCTGGCTTTAGTATTTGGAAGAAGTAGTTTTTTTTAATATGATTCTTATAAAGATGAAAAATGGCTGTAAATATTCATTTTTAGGATTTCATACGAATAACGTAAACTCTTCTAAAATCACTATTGTTTCTGTACTTCTGTCACAGTCTTCGAAACTACTGGACGGAAAACGTTGAAATTTGGTAACCTGATCAGGAGTTAGACAGATGAGTATAAAATGAAGTACATAATATTCTATTTTCAGGGACAACAGGGGGACACGGGGGGGGGGACCAACCGAACCAAGCAAAGAGAAGACGAGAAAAACACACACCCACTAAAAATCGAACACAACGTGCACGCCCACAGAAGTGTAGATTACGCTATATATCAGAGCAAAGAATGAGTCATGAATCACAAACAAGACAGTTGCTGTACTACCAACAAGGTAAAGCAACGCAAACAAACCAAAGCGAAGCTATCCCAACAAGAAGACAGCGATTATGCAGAAGGAAAAACTGCGTTAGCGTGAGGACCTGAGTTAATTCTTAGGGGGTGGATAGCAAGTGAGCTGGAAGTGTCCTCAGTATTTTTCTGAAGGGCATATCCAGATCCTGGGCTCGCGCAAATGGAGTGTGACCAGGAGATCATGGCGTAAATGAATGAAATTTGATTTTGGGCGTACTGCTAGGGAGATATTTTACAAAAATCGACTATCCCCCCGTAATCACCGAAAATCCTAATCATAAAATTAAATGAAAAAAATAGTAAATTGAAAATTTTTGAAGAATATACAAATTCCAGAGTTACTAAACTTAATAAACACATAATATGTTCCATTATTTCATAGTACAAATTAATGGTTGTAACAAACCTATTACTAGGATTTTAAGACTGGCCAATCTTCAATGTAGTAGTTTATAGTTATTTAGAATATCTACAAAAGCTTTTAAAAAATCAATTAAACTTTTGAACCTCTAAGTTTCTAATTTACTTTTTGTTTATACCTATTATTTTGTTTTCTGGGTTTACCCTTCGCTAAAATTCAAGTTATTTTTTTGGTAAGTGGTAAACAAACATAAATAAATAAATAATAATTTGGTCAAGTGCGAGTTGGACTCGCATACTTAGGGTTCCGTACCACCTTCAAGATTCGAATATTCCAGTTTCAGACAAGCAGGGAATGAGTGCATTTTCTTATACTTACCCTTGTATCTTTTAAAGGAAGCGTTTTAAATTTATAAAAAATATACACTTTGATTTTCCACACATAGACTTTTTATTTTATCTGCTTTAGGATTCGCTTGATTTTTATCACAATACATATATGTATTTAATTTTCTAATTTGGCCCCCAAAAAGTAACATTAGAGTTTTATTTTACTAATAAACTTTCAAAAATGCCTTTTACAATCTACTGTCTGAGTTTTGAGGCTCTGTAGATTGGAAGAAAAACCGCAAAATAGGTCAAAGTTTAAATTATAAATTATTAAATCTGTTATTCAAATTATTTAAAAATGTAAATAAAATATATTTTTCAAATTTTAAATAGTGTAGTTTCTAAAGTGGGAATTAAGTCGATGTTTAATATGTTTAATATCTTTTATACAAATGATTTAAAAATATGATATATTTGTAATTCACATAATGAGCCTTTTATCAGATATATTACATGATGCGTTTGAAAATTGAATCTTTATTTTCCATTTAATTGTATAATTTTTCCCTAAAATTACTATGGGGGTTTTCTAGTAATTTATTTTCCGTTTAATTCTATTATTTGGCCTCCAAATAATAGAATTAGGTATTTTTTTTTTCATATTTTTCCTATAAACAAAAAAAATGAGTATATGAAGGCATACTATGCTATAACATATACCATACTTACATTACTCACTAGACGGTAGATGTCACCGACATCTATTAGGTTCAATACACTGACTGTT
The DNA here is from genome assembly GCA_034190945.1 of Octodonta nipae. Taxonomy (NCBI): domain Eukaryota; kingdom Metazoa; phylum Arthropoda; class Insecta; order Coleoptera; family Chrysomelidae; genus Octodonta; species Octodonta nipae. Next base: position 85,069,917 of record CM067216.1, on the reverse strand, counting down.
GTCTTACTGATGTGTATAACATCCAAGTATTTCACTTTAGAACTTGTCATTCAAGGAAGCGTATCTGACGAGAACTCCTGGTTCGAAACGGCTGTCATACGTTGAATGATATAGTTCTAAATATGTGGATATATATCTGTATATATATTTACTTATGTGTTTTTATATAAAACACTCGAACCATCTGTCAAGAGTATGGTATATGTTATAGCATAGTATGCCTTCATATACTTACATTACTCACTAGACGGTAGATGTCACCGACATCTATTAGGTTCAATAAACTGAAATTGCTAGAAAATTCTAAAAACTTGAAAGAGGCGTTAGAAGACAAATTAGTAGAAAATTCGAAAACTCTGGAAGACAAATTACAAGATAAATTACTAGAAAACTGTAAAACCCTAGAGAAAAAATAACAAGAAAATTCTAAAGCCCTAGAAGACAAACTGCTAGAAAATTCTAAAACTCTAGAAGACAAACTACTAGATAATTCGAAGTCTTTGGACGATAAGCTACAAAAATTGCACGATAACTCCCAATGCTTTTTTTGAAAAGTATGATTCAGGAAAATTCAGAAATGCTGGAAGAGAAAATATTCGAGAATGAGACTCGGATGGAAGAGTTAAAGCAAACGATGGTCGAAGAGTCAGTCAAAAATGAAACACGGATAGAAGAGCTAAAGCATATAATGGAGGGTGAGATCAGCAAAATAAAAGAACAGGTAGTCACTATACAAAGGGGAGAAACTCAATCAAAAACCGTAAGCAGAAACAGTACAGAGGTAGTGGATTCAAAAATTGGCCTCGAGGGTACAAGACACAAAATGAAACCTCCCCAATTTGATGGAAAATCATCTTGGACTAATTATCGTCGCCAGTTCGAGGCTGCAGCTAAGCTAAACGGATGTTCGGCAGAGGAGAAGGCAATCGCATTAACCCTAGCCTTAAGAGGGGATGCTACAGATATCTTACAAACATTGAATACCTCGGAGCAAGAAAACTACGAACAACTGGTCAAAGATTTAGAACTGAGGTATGGGCAAACCCCTTTGGAGCACGTTTATCACTCCCAACTGAAAAACCGCCACCAGAAAGCGAATGAATCCCTACAGGAGTTCGAAGTTGATATTGCCCGTCTGGTTCGCCTTGCATATCCAGCACACCGGAAAATGTAATTGAAAGGTTAGCAGTGCAAGTTTTGGATGGACTTCGGGACCACGAAGCCAGACAAGCATTGACTTTATTTAGCTCGACCGATTCAATTAGTGGATGCACTGGCTCGTGCTCTGGAATTCGAGGCTGCGAAAAATACCTGCGGAGGTCAAGCCAGAGTCCAAATCGTTGAGAGATGTCGGAAACGATGAAGCCTCTGTAAGAAAGATAATAGAAGAAGTCCTTACCGAAAAAAGACTAGTGAGATGTCGGAAGTGTCGTAAGGTAGGACATGTCCAGAGTCGTTGCAAGGAGAGCAACGGAGTACAGATTTCCTCGTCGGGAAAACTAAAGAAGGTCAATATAAAGGGACCATCGACCTGTAACCAATAAGTCCCAACAACCAACGCATATGTCGCTTCGCTACGCAACCACGTTAACAGTGTCTTCGTAGATGGCCTTATTAATAGGATGCAATTTGCAATGCTGCTGGATACTGGTGCGACGAAAACAGTAATGAGGCCCAACATTGTTTTAGAGACAATGATAAAACCAACAAAATGGCAACTGCGAACAGCGACAGGAGAAGCAGCGAAAGTCCATGGTGAAATAGAGGTTGAAATGACCTTGGGAAACACAACCTTCCTACATCGGGCATTAGTGGCAGACATCGAAGACGAAGTAATCATTGGAATGGATGTCATGAGCTCCAAGGGATTCCAGTTAAACTTCAAAGATGGAATTCTGCGAGTGAATGAGGAAGAAGTGGTGCTTCATGGAAAAGATGACATAAAGCTTCGAGCCATCTTAGCAGATGTCAATGTTCCGGAAAGAGCTGAAATCATCATAGATGCTTGCTTAGACGGGAAAGCTAAAGCCGGAACAGTAATGATGTTTGATCCCGAACTTAACGACGGAAATGTAGGCAGAGGAGTCGCACTGGGGAAGATTCTGTTTCGGGTCAAGGAGATTGTGCCAGTAACAGTAATGAACCTGAATCATTACTCGGTTGTGCTAAAGAAAGGAACAACTTTGGGCCATTGTTCAACAATTTCCTCTGTAGTCAGAAGAACACAGCATGCAGAAATACCACCAGGTAAAGTATCTGAGGAACTGGAAAGACTCATCACCGATTCATCTAAGAATTTGAAAGCAAACCAGAAAGCAAAATTGAGGGACATCATTAGAAACTACCAGAATATCTTCGATGTAGGGAATGACAAAAGAGGATGAACCGATCTGGTAAAACATAAAACTAATACTTCGAAGTTTCGGACCAAAGTTAAGCCCGAAGAAGTGTCAGCTCTTTCAAGAAGAGGTGCAATATCTTGGACATGTAGTTTCCGCACAGGGAGTAGCCGTGGACAAACAGAAAATCAAAGTCGTCCAGGAATGGCCGATACCAAAATATATCCACCAGTTAAGAAGTTTCCTGGGGTTATGCACGTACTATCGTCGGTACGTAGCCGGGTTTGCCGACATCGCCAAGCCACTTAATAAACTCACAGAGGGGAAGGTGCAGTACCAGTGGAACGAGGAATATCAGCGATCATTCGAGACACTGAAAAGAGCATTGACCAATGTCCCCATTTTAAGTTATCCTTTGCCAGATGGCAACTTTGTCTTGGATACCGACGCGAGCAATGTTGGAATTGGTGCTGTTCTTTCGCAGATCCAAGACGGTCAGGAGAAAGTCATCGGATACTTCAGCAAGACCTTGAGCAAGCCTGAACGAAATTACTTGCCTGTGGTAAAGGGGGTAGAACATTTCTATAAGTACCTCTATGGTAAAAGATTCCTCCTGAGGACTGATCATGCAGCACTGAAGTGGCTATTGCAGTTTAAAAACCCCGAAAGACAAGTGGCCAGGTGGATTGAGCGGTTGCAAGAATTCGACTTCTAGACTGAACATCGCACAGGAACAAGCCGTAAGAATGCTGATGCCTTATCGAGGAGACAATGCCCTGATGATGGTAAACATTGTCAGCGGGCTGAAGAAAAAGGGACTGTTCTCTGTAGAACTACCGCCGTCGATGACCATTGGCAACCTGAGGAGATCCAGAAAGATCAAAAACTCCAGAGGAGGAAAACTACAGAAAACAGATTGTAGTTCTCAGAAATAGGAGACTAGAAGTTCTACGAGAACTACATGATGGTACAACTGGAGGACATCTGGGAGTAACGAAAACCCTGGGGAAGTTGATAGAACGCTTCTATTGGGTAAATTGTCAGGTAGATGTTAAGGAGTGGTGCCGGAAATGTACGGTTTGTGCTGAAAGTAATGGGCCTCAGAAGCGACCAAAAGCTCCCATGAAGCAATATAACGTGGGCAGTACATTCGAAAGAGTAGCCATTGATGTTGCCGGTCCATTTCCTGAATTCGACTCTAGAAATTAATAAATACATTGTGGTGGTGATGGAATATTTTAGTAAATGGGCCGAAGCATATGCCTTGCCGAATCAAGAAGCCTTGACCGTTGCTGATGTCCTTGTCAAGGAATGGATCAGTCGTTTTGGTGTTCCCTTGGAGTTGCACTCAGACCAAGGTAGATATTTTGAATCTACCCTTTCCTAAGATGTCTACAAACTTCTGAAGATCAATAAAATACGGACGACAGCATTACACCCGCAGTCCGAAGGAATGGTAGACCGGATGAATAGAACCATTAACCGCCATTTGTCAAAGGTAGTCTCTGACCACCAAAGAGACTGGGACCAGTATCTTCATTTGTTTCTAATGGCATATCGTTCATCTGTGCACGAGTCCACGGATCAGACCCCGGCAAGCGTTATTACGGGACGAGAGTTACGACTACCATGCGATTTGAAGTTTGGATGTCCCCCAGGAGAAGAGACTGCAGTTGAAGACTATGTCAGCCAGTTACGTCGGAAGATGGACGACATACACCAACGAGTGCGGTTAAATATCGAGAATGCCAGTGCCCGAATGAAGGAAGCCTATGATATCAAAGCCGAGAGCGGGGAATTCCAAGCTGATGATCTTGTTTGGCTGTATAACCCGCAACGTCGTCGTGGATATTCGTCCAAGTTACAAAGATCTTGGGAGGTGCCTTACCAAATTGTAAAGAAGATCAACGATGTTGTCTACAGAATAAAGAAGCTACCTCGAGGAAAACCAAAGGTGGTACATTTCAACGTTGTTAGCACCTTATGCCGGAAGTCATGACAGCGAAGTTGACCAAGCCCAAGTCCGCAGCATTCAACCACCCGATGACGAAATGACCTTCGAGCAGTTTATTGCACTGTACTCTGATGGGCAGAAAGTGCAGTAACGAGAGAGACACCCCGAGACCTGTTTAAGGTGACAATAGAATATGCCCTAGCTCATTATGTGGCTCGAGATCTCCGGATGTCCAGAGGAATAGCCAAGGTGTTTGCCAAAAAATACGGCCAGTTCCAGAAGCTACGGGAGCAAGATCCAGTGGTAGGGAAGGTCCTTCATCTCGTAGATAAACAACCAGTGGGTACCAGAGACATCTTTTATTTGGTAACGAAAACATTCTAGCAGGACAAGCCAACATACAGCGATCTTTGGAAGACTCTGGTAGAATTGAGGAATGAGATGATGGAGAACAATCTGATGAAATTGGCGGTCCCAAAGATAGCCTGCGGATTGGATGGACTGAATTGGAGGGTGGTGAGAAGTATAATGGAAACAATCTTTCGATTCAGTGGCATCGACATCTTGGTATGCTGTCTCAATATTCGCAGCCCATATTCGAAGACCGTTGACTGTTACTTCCACCAAACTTCCCGTTGTCGAAATGGAGAGTCCTGCAAATATTGTCACACCGTGAAAGATTCTGGACATTCCGGGACGAAATCGTCTTAAGGAGGGGGCAATGTTACGAGAATTCACCCGACAGCTGGTCCAATCGGCCATCAACCAATTCATGGAAGGGACATTATTCCGGTGCTTCTGGGAATCCGAAATGTTTCGTCTCTCAACAGGCCGACCGCTGCCGTTACTGGGAATTCCCTTAAAGCTTTCAGAACATGAAAGAGTTTCCCGATGGTTGGTGGGCTTACCAGACAATTCGGAGAGAAATATATAAATATGGACAGCTGGCGATAGGAGGACGAGTCTAGTAGCGAGTTAGGACTGGCACTTCTTAGTGTTTTCAGTAAATTAGACGGATACTCGTATTGTGTATGATTATCTACTGAGATTCCCTCAAACCAAAGCAAGATTGAAAGAAGAAGAGAAACAATAAGGGAAATAGCTCTGTGTAAGGTTAAACTAATTTGTTGTTTTCTTTGTTATTCATAAGTTGAAGTATTTACTTTAAGAAAGATAGGTAGGACTTCAAGATAATTTTAGGGAACTTAGCATGACAGTAGTGTATAGAAAAACAAAACAAAGACCTGGTAAAAGTATTGAGCAATAGTACTCGTGTTCTGCTCTTTCCTTTTTTGGCCTCAATCTTTTTCATATTATTTAGCCAGGTTTACTCCATGAAAGAAAACTCGTTTTGCTCTAGGCAATTGTCTGTTCTTGATTAATAATTTATTATTTATTCTTTCTTAAATTCCAATCAATAATCATTATTTTTTATATATTACTTATGACCTCATAAATCATGTTGAATCCAATTTTATACCAAGGATATATGACTATGTAATTACACTATTCACTCCTTTAGCCTAAAGTTTTTTAGCATCTTTTAGACTGCTTGATCACCTCTTCTAATATTTCATGCAAAGGTATTGTTAGATTCATGGATAAAACCATTTTAGCATAACATTATTAAAACTTATTGAGCTTATATATATATATATATATATATATATATATATATATATGTTATATCCGTCATAAACCACACTTAGAATATTTACAACTTAGCGACAATATACATAAATATCGTATTACATCTCATATTTCACGATATAGCAATTCCCACGGACAACGCTCGGCTTCCTCGCACGTGTAATCTGCTGATGCTTAGCTTGCAAAACCAAGATTATAAATTCACATGCGACGACAGCGAGCGTCATTAAGTGTTTTAATTTTGTAATTCAAATAAAAAGTTTTTTTAAAAAGTTAATTGTGTTAGTAATAATATAAAAATTGGCGCAGTCAGTAGGATTGTTCCAACACGGCAAGAACACGAAGAATTCTCACTCGTCGTGGTGGTTTCTAAACCTTTGTGGAACAACGACCTTCGAGCTGGAGACACAACTGCGAGCAAATCAGCACCAGGAACAAGCCAGGCTAACCAGTGCGGTCCTCACAGAACAGTCCATGCCGAGATTTATACTGTAAGAATCACGTTTAATTTACACTTAATCACTATATTTATTTTTTATTTTTGATCGTACATTTCTATCATCAACGACAATTTATTTTAACATTTACATTTATTTATTGTTGTACTGATTTATTGATTTTTGATTTCCTTTTTAACTAATTTACCATTCCCCTACACTATATATCGATAAAATATTTCGCAATATATTAACAAGGTTTTAAACATTTTTATAACAAATTATTATTATCCCTTTTTGGTAACATTTTATATACTTTAATTTGATAGTAGAATTCTCATTCCGCTATTGCTATTTTTTTGTGTTGTTGAATTTTCTAATATTGTGCAATAACCGTATTCTAAATACAAAATGGCAACGACTAGACAAGGTGCCACAACCCCAACGGTAGAACCTTACAAAATTTCAGAGATATTTGCGATTATTCCTGAATACGACGGGAATCCCATTTTACTTAATACTTTCATTAGCTCTTGCACAACAGCACACAACATGGCTGTTGCTAATCAAATAGCCTTATTAATCCTTCATATAAAAAACAAGTTGAGAGGCCGTGCCGCCGAACTTGTAAATTCCCGGAACCCATCAACTTGGGACGACATCAAAACGCTTCTTGAAACACACTTTGGTGATTCACGCGATTTGTCTGCATTAATTCAAGATCTTCAGAGAATGCGGCAACTTCCCAATGAGTCCCCATTAACTTTCGCAGCCCGCCTTCAAACACACGAAGCCAAAATGCACGCGGCCGTCAATAAACAAAACATAACTACAAAAGAAAAAGACGCACAAATTTCTCTCATTGACTCTATGGCTCTGAACAGCCTTTTAACAGGTCTTGAGCCGAAAATAGGGCAAATTATACGTGCTAGCAACCCTGACGACATTATAACTGCTGTTTCTAGAATAAAACGGGAGATACAACTGTGTCACTTAGAAAATCAAAAGTTTCTAGTGACACGTAACCAACAACATCAAAAACGACCAAACGCTACAACTTTCATAAAGCAATGCTCGTTTTGCAAACGAACAGGGCATTCGTTTAACGAATGCTTAACTAGACAAAGGTAACAACAGCCAAACTCAAATTTTAACAATAATAACTTCCAACAATTTCGACCAAATCAATTTTCTCAACCCACAAACCAAATGAGACCCAACTTTGACCAGAATAGACAACAATCCCAACAAAATCGACCCTCGAGCGGCTGAATTAATTAATTCGCGAAACCCTAGTCAATTAGCTGAAATTCAAACCCTCCTAGAAAATCATTTTGGAGATCCTAGAGATCTCTCGGCTCTCATACAGGACTTGCACCGAATGCGGCAAACTCCTAATGAATCCCGCCTCACTTTCTCTGCTAGACTCCAGACGCACCAAGCGAAAATGCTAGCAGCTATAAACAAACAAAATTTAACCATCAAAGAAAAGCAAGCGCAGATTGACTTAATAGAGTTAATGGCTCTTAATAGCCTCCTCACGGGTTTAGAGCCCAAAATTGGTCAACTCGTTCGCGCTAGCGACCCGTGCAGTATTCTCACTGCCATTTCCAGAACTAAACGAGAACTACAACTCTCACATTTAAAAACCCAGAAATTTTCAGGTAATAGAAGTTTCCAACAACCCCCTCGTAAACCAAATAACGGTCCACCACCAAAACAATGCTCTTTTTGTAAACGCATGGGCCATTTAAGCAACGAATGCTTATTGAGAATGAGACAATTTCAACACAACCCGAATTCTAATCAGAACTATTCGAATTACCGCCCTCATTTTTCCAATCAACCTGCTAATCAATCTACAAATGTTAATCCCAGTCAACAATTTTCACAGCAACAATTTCGTCCATCTACCAGTAGACAACCCCAAATGTCTGGCAATTACAGACCGAACCCGAGTTTCTTTAAACATCAACAACGCCAACAACCAAAGACTCATCACTTGAACAATCTGCAATTCGGACCATATCACAATGACTATAACTACTCTCAAAACGAAAATCATTACACCTCTTTACCCGATGAGTACGGAAACGTACCCTAATGATTTCGAACAAAACAATGAACCAGAATATTTCAATACTGAACAGTTATACGAATTTTATTCTGACGAACCTGATTCTTCTCAAGTAAATTTTCATTTGACCCCCACTCAGTCAGAACCCCCAGACCAAGAAATTTCAGAAATTCAAACCCAAATTCAGACAATGAATCTGGACGACTTCAGCCCCAATGTCAACTTCCCAGAACAGAACTTTCTGTAAGACCCTTCTTTCCGTCAACTCAAAGAATCTTTATTATATTACTGACTCTTCAAACACCTATAAACTTCTTATCGATACGGGTGCAGGACTTTCAATTTTTAAACCTGAAACCTGCCAACGCTTCAAACAACGATTTCCCGAAAACGTAGTCATCCAAGGGATCACCGATCAGAAAATCTTAATTAACGAATCCACCCTTGTACCTTTCAATGTCGCCGACCCACACAAGGTATATATTTGCAACATCGACATTGAATTCGACGGATTACTGGGTTCAGATTTCCTTGAACACTATAACTGCGTTATAGACTTTAACAGCAAACAACTTGTCACTAATTTTAAAACTTTACCTCTCTACAAAGTTACGGGTGATACTGTCATGCGTACTCAGAACCCTTTAACTTTCAACAACTGCATCCCGGTTAATACAATCTGTTTAGAACCCCGAACAGAACAAATATGTAAATTAAAATGTAACCTCACTAATACTGATGCTTTCCTATCATCTGCCGAAATAGAAAAAGTTTATCTTCCCCGTGCCCTTGTTAAAATTAATGAAAAAGGCGAATTCCTTACTTCAGTTTTAAATGCAAATGCTATCCCCAAGACTGTTAATTTCGACAATTTGGAACTCGAACCGATAAACAATTTTTCCGTAAACATTCTTTCTGAAAATTACTCTCAAAACTTGACCCAGCCTGATAGACAAACTACAATTATGGAACAACTTCGGTTAGAACATCTGAACGAGGAGGAAGCCGAACTTATCTCTCAACTTTGCCTCGAATATTCCGACATATTCTATTTAGAAGGTGACCAACTGACCTTTACAAACGAAATCAAACATTCGATAGACACTAATAACGCAAAACCCGCTTTCACAAAGTTATATCGGTACCCCCAAATACACAAACAAGAGGTAAAAAGTCAGATATCAAAGATGCTTGACCAAGGCATTATACGTCCGTCTAATTCGCCATGGTCATCCCCGGTTTGGGTAGTTCCCAAAAAACTAGACGCATCTGGTACCCAAAAATGGCGTGTCGTCGTCGATTATCGTTAATTAAATGAACTTACTGTTGACGACAAATATCCCCTACCGAACATTTCGGATTTACTTGACCAACTTGGCAAATGCCAATACTTCACCACCCTCGACTTAGCTTCCGGGTTTCACCAAATCGAAATCTATACTAAAGACATCCAAAAAACAGCATTCACAGTTGATAATGGCCATTTCGAATTTGTTAGAATGCCCTTCGGTCTTAAAAACGCTCCATCCACCTTCCAAAGGGTAATGGGTAATATTCTTTTAGGTGTTCAAAACGAGAGCTGTTTAGTCTATATGGACGACATTATCGTTAATTCTCCGACTATACATGAGCACATAGCCCGACTTTCTGAAGTTTTCAAACGATTGCGAAAAGCCAATCTAAAAATCCAACCCGACAAATGCGAGTTTCTTCGCAAATGAGTCGCGTATCTCGGCCACCTTATAAATCCCTGAATGTGTAAAGCCTAACCCCTCAAAGGTAGATTGTATCTTAAATTTCCCCCAACCAAAAAACCCAAAAGATATCAAGTCCTTCTTAGGGTTAGCTGGTTATTACAGGCGATTCATCCCCAATTTCGCCAAGATTTCAAAACCTTTGACAAGATTACTTCAAAAAGACACACCTTTCCAGTTTGATTCAGAATGTGTCAAATCTTTTGACGAATTAAAAAGAGCCCTTACTTCTACTCCCATACTCATATACCCTAATTTTGAAGAGCCATTTATTCTTACAACCGACGCCAGTTCATTTGCTATCGGCGCAGTGCTCTCTCAAGGCCCCGTAGGTAAAGATTTACCCGTAGCCTATGCCTCCAGAACTCTCTGCAAGCTGAAACTAAGTATTCAACCATAGAACGAGAACTCCTTGCAATAGTGTGGGCGGTTAAACACTTTCGTCCGATAATTTTTGGCCGTAAGTTTTTACTTCTGACCGATCACCGCCCGTTAATTTGGCTGTTTTCTATAAAGGACCCTGGAAGTAGACTTGCAAGATGGCGCCTTAAGCTCGAGGAGTACGACTATCAAATAATTTACAAACCCGGCAAAGTAAATAAAAACGCCGACGCGCTCTCTCGCATTAAAGTTATCAACTTTAATGAATACATATCATTTCAAGCAAATAATCATCTAACACCATTTACAGTACTCCCAACAAACGAAACTGACGATGACTCACAAGAACCCCAGACGAGAAGTCCCATTAATCTCCAACAAATCTCCGAAGAATTTAAAACTTTTGTCGAGCGATATCAAACCGTCTCTCTCATAGATTACGACAAAATTCAATTTTCTAATTGCCAACTCCTAGACCGAGGAAACAAAAACATCCTAGTATTTCCCCAAGGCTCTCTCATGAAAAATTTTCACCATGACATCATCGAAGACATTTTTGAGGAAAATGCTGATTTCCGTACCCCTAGAGTAAATGTCTTTGCAAGCAAAAGTGTCAGAAAAAGACGCTATTACATCGTCCCTCTCCCTTCTGACCCAGAAATAGTCAACGAGATTCTTTTCGCATCTCTGTATAATAGTAGAGATGTGTTTACTGAAAATGAAGTATTCTGTGTTGAGAATAACATTGAACTGCCCATTTTGGAAATGCTTTCGTTTATCTTTTCCGAAATCGATATCAAATGGAAAGTTTGCCAAAATATCGTCCAAACGGTTAAGAAAGACCAAATACCCATCATTCTCGACCAATTCCATAACGGCAAAAATAATATACACCGTGGTATCAATGAAACTATCCGCAGAATAAAAGAAAAATACAATTGGCAAGGACTGACTAAGGACGTTGACAATTTTATCAAAAACTGTCAATCTTGCCAGAGAGCAAAAGTTTACCGGAAAAAATCTCGACAGCCCACTTGTCATTACTGAAACCCCACGGACACCCTTTGAACGCGTCAACATCGATATTCTAGAAGTCCCGACAAAAAACTACGCATTAACTATCCGGGACGAACTAACAAAATTCTCTCAGGCCTACCCCATAACCGACAAATCCGCAAAAACCGTTGTTAGTACCTTACTACTCTATTTCCAACACTTCGGTACTCCATTACGGATACATTGTGATTATGGCAGGGAATTCGACAACACACTAATGAGAGACTTGTGTAAGCTATTTGACATCAAACTATCTTATTCTAGTGTGGGACATCCCCAGTCAAATGGTTCATTAGAACGATTCCACTCGACCTTATTACAGATGATTAGAATCCATAAACTAGAAAATCCCGACGAACACCCTTTTAACATCCTCCCTTATGCAATCATTGCATATAACAATTCTGTAAACAAAACTCATGGATTCACCCCTTACGAACTTGTTTATGGACATACTTCGAGTAGGACTCCAGAAACTCTCTACAACCAACAAGCCCTGATAACTAAGTACATCAGAGATCTCAATAATCGTATCTCTCACTATTATAAAATTGCTCGCGAAAGAACGGAAATCCAAAAACATAAAGCGAAAGTCAGATTTGATGAACACGTTTCTGAAAATCTCCCTAACTATCAAATAGGCGATAAAGTCTATATTAAAGAATCCCAGATCAAGGACAAACTCCAAAATAAATTCAATGGTCCTTTCGAAATCCTGGAGATTCACAGAAACTCCGCAACAGTACTAAACCCTAAAACTAACCAAAAATCAAAAATAAATTTCGACCGAATGAAACCGTTCTCAGAAAGTTAATTTCTGTTTCAGGTTTTGCCTGCTGTTCGGGTCAGCAGTACCCCAATTTCAAATACAACCAATAAACAATACTTTAGGTATCTACTTCCATAACGAAGCAGAAGTAACTGTATCCAATGATAAATGGACACTTTTAGTACACAGAAACATTTCTACACTAGAACAAGTATTTACAACAAATAACAGAATATTACAAACTCTTGTAAAAACTGTTAACTTCAATTCTTTTGCTATGAACTACTTTCGCGCAGACGTACAAACCCACATTAACCTTCTCAATCAAATTTCTAACTCAATCAAACAGAAATTTACTGACATTCACATGGACACTAAAAGACACAAACGAGGTATACTTGATGGGGCAGGTACCCTTTTTAAGGCAATCACCGGCAATTTTGACGCCGCCGACGGAAAATACTTTACCGAAAGCATAAACCGCTTAAATCAAGGCCAACTTCAAATTGAAAACTTACAAAAAAAAACAAATAAGTGTCACCACATCCGTAATTAAAACGAAACTATCCAAAAACTTAGAATTGACGAGAAACTATTTAACGATAACATGATGAAGCTGGAAAACACTATCGGAAAAATTAATGATAAGGTCGCCTACGTCGAATCGAAATTCGCACTACTTGAAATGTGTGAAAAACTTATGGAGAATTATCTCTACTTAGAAGATAATTTAAATGATGTTTTAAATTCTATCACATTCGCGCGTTTGAAAATAATTCACTCTTCAATTTTAACACCAGAACATCTTATTACCTCATTACAGGAAATATCGCAAAATTTAGTCAAAAGTAACCTTCCATTGGCTGTAAAGTACTCGAGCATCGCACAATATCTGGAAATTATTGAACTAGAGGCATTTCAAACATATACCGATCTTATATTTGTATTAAGAATCCCTTTAGTCGAACAACATCCTTACACAGTCTTTCATTTATATCCTATCCCTATATATGAAAGAACAGGTTTACATCATATGCTATCCTTCACTCAAAAATATCTTGCAAAGAATGATGATTCTTTAATGTTTATTCCGATCAAAGACTTAAGTGCGTGTAAACCGTTATCCACTCGTAAGAAACTGTGTTCTGAACTTTACGCATATCCTATTGACACAAACGCGTTATGTGAAGCTCAACTTCTAAAGAATGTCCAGAAGGTACCTACCAACTGTAAAAGCTCATTAATATTCACTCAAGGATACAACGTTCAAAAACTAGAACCCAATACATGGCTCATAATTACTTCTGAACCCATAAGTGTTACAGTGAATTGCGCTCAAACAAACAAAAAAAAACTCTTACAATCTCCCTCAACTCCATATTGACTCTTCAATCAGAGTGTAGTGCGTTTATAGGAATTACAAAAGTTCAAGCCGAATCTGGTAAACAAACCGATGTTCTAGAAACCTTCCAACCAGTAACAGTGCCGTTCAACTGTTGCGACGCAGTGCCAGAAAAAATTATAATTCCTGAACTTCAGCCCCTGAAGCTGAACACCCTTAACGTAGAAGAATTAGACGTAGCAAATCACAAATTGGAACAATATTCCAGAGACCTCGATGGTCTCATAAACCAGCCGTTTGTAACCAAAAATATCTCTTGGTTTACCTATACAACCATAGCTGCTCTCATGATCATTGCAGCACTCATCACCTTCCAAGCTGTCAAAAAGAGGATGGTAAAACCTCCAAAGGACTGCAATCCTGACCAGACTTCAGTGCCTCAGCCAAGACTCAAATTCTTCCCCAAGCTTAGGCCTGTTTTGAAAACAGAACAAAGCTTAGAGACGCAAGTTTAGGTATACCCTTTATGTTCTCTAAAAACACCATTTTTAATATTGATTTATATCATTAACCTTTTTATTTTTCTACACATTATTTTTATTCACATTTCCTTTTACTTTATATTTCATTTTGATATGTTTAGGTTAAGCATTTAATTATTACTCGTATTATTTTATTGCTCATTTATTTTAACATATTTTGATTTTATTTTACCAATATCAATTTGATTTTTAAATATTACTTTATTTTATTCATATTTTATACACTTATTACTTATTATTCATACCATTCAAACATCATTTTATATTATTTTATGTTTCTGTTCCTAAAAGTTGATGTTATAGCATCAACTTTTGATATGTAAGGGGAGTTGTTATATGCAAAATATATCAGCACTTAGTTCACACAGTCGAGAAGTCAACGGAATTTAAAGCGTAAGTGACTTCTCAGGGATATCAAATTTCATCTTGAATTATATGCAAACAACTTCCCGGAAACCTACACGAGTCCGTTTACCCAGTAAAAACGCTGACTTGCATCAGCACTTTTGTCAATGTTATAAAAGCAACTGGAAACGTTCTCGTGTTGTCATTCAAATAATATCATTTATAGTATTAAGTTATTCAAGTACTTTAATGTTCAATTTTAATTTTGTATGTTTCTAAATAAATATATTTTTTTAAAAAGTGAATTGAATCAAAGTGAATATAAAATATATATAAGCTCAATAAGTTTTAATAATGTTATGCTAAAATGGTTTTATCCATGAGGGAGCGTTCAAGTATTACGTAACGCAATTTGGGGGGGCGGGGGGCTCTCGTAAAACGTTACGATGCGTTACAGGGGCGGGAGGGGGTCCTTCTTACAACACGTTACGTAACAATTCTTTTTTTTATATAAAAAATTAGGGAATTAAAACTCCAAAATTGGCAACCCTTTTCGTTTACGTTTTACGGGGAATCCCTCGATTGTATTAGCCTGGTCGTTATTTTTAATTTGTTCTCGCATGTTGGCAAACCTTTTCGTTTATATTTCACCGGGAATCCCTAGATTGTGTTGTACGTCATTTAATGTTGTTTTTGTTGTCAGTATTCGTTAGTGTTTATGCAGAAGCACATTGCTGTAGTCGGTGTTATTAAAGTGAGTTCATAGTGTTCATACTGTAATGTTCTCAAAAGAAGGAGATTTGTATCATCAGCTGTTCTTGGCCTATAAAGGCTCTCATGCTGACTTGCCAGCTCAACTATGTCAAAAAAATGCCAACGAAATTTGGAAAACTTCTGGGACCGCAGCAAGTATTCGTTCTCTCACAAGACGATAAGGCACGTGTACCAATAGGTTTACCGGCAGTGAAAAGTAAGAGCCCTCTTTTAATGCATATGGAATACAGAATACTTTTACCTGATCATGACTGGGTGGTGGTCGAGCGGCACAAACTTATTCCTTCTGTATACGCCAGCGTCAACGTAGAACCTAACAATTTCGGTAAGGAAGAAGCTGTTGGGTACAGCAGGCCGACACACATATCGATAAGGAGCGGGAAACACTCATCCTCCACAGCGAACACCCACGTTTATGATTTCGAATCACTTTTATCAATACCTTCATTCAAACCCTTAATGATGACAGAATCGAACACTGTGAAGCCAGTAATCATCATCTCTGTAGATGTTGGGCCGGACGCGTTATCGCAAAGTCAAGAACTTTGCGATTGAGCAAATACAACCTGGACGCCCTGTTTATAGCGACTAATGCTCCTAATGCGCATATAACCGCATGGCTTCCCTCAGTGGATGGAGGAGCAGTAATTTCAATCGAATTTTTTTGCATAGACCTACTTAGATACTTGGTTAATAGTTAATTATTTTTTAATTTTGTTAAGAATACGATTTTATTTCGAGTAAAATGTTTAATTTCAGTTGGGTTTCTGTTTATAATTGCATTGCCAAAAGTTGAAATAAATATGTTATTTTATTTGAAGACTTTATTAGTGAAAAAAGTAAAATACTTAGGAGAATGAAGGAGAAAAACAATAGTGTGTAAAACTATACCAAGGATAAAAACTATAACATCTTTTTGGGACTTCAGGGTAAAAATGATCACTTGAGTGTTACGTAACGTTTAGGGAGGGGGGTGGGGGGCTACAGAAAAACGTTACGGAGCGTTACAGTGGGGGGAGGGGGGTCAAAAATCTTCAAAAATTGCGTTACGTAATACTTGAACGCTCCCTGAATCTAACAATACCTTTGCATGAAATATTAGAAGAGGTGATCAAGCAGTCTAAAAGATGCTAAAAAACTTTAAGCTAAAGGAGTGAATAGTGTAATTACATAGTCATATATCCTGGGTATAAAATTGGATTCAACATGATTTATGATGTCATAAGTAATATATAAAAAATAATGATTATTGATTGGAATTTAAGACAGAATAAATAATAAATTATTAATCAAGAACAGACAATTGCCTAGAGCAAAACGAGTTTTCTTTCATGGAGTAAACCTGGCTAAATAATATGAAAAAGATTGAGGCCAAAAAAGGAAAGAGCAGAACAAGAGTACTATTGCTCAATACTTTTACCAGGTCTTTGTTTTGTTTTTCTATACACTACTGTCATGCTAAGTTCCCTAAAATTATCTTGAAGTCCTACCTATCTTTCTTAAAGTAAATACTTCAACTTATGAATAACAAAGAAAACAACAAATTAGTTTAACCTTACACAGAGCTATTTCCCTTATTGTTTCTCTTCTTCTTTCAATCTTGCTTTGGTTTGAGGGAATCTCAGTAGATAATCATTGAAGAAATTAATCCTTTTTATGTTGTTGTCAGGGAAAAGTATTATTAGGTAATTAGCTAAATCTGCTAGTATCCTATGTAATTAAATTCTAATTTACTGTAATGTTTTTATTTTCACACTAAGGTTCAGTTCAGTTCTTGGATTTATTTAAAAACACAGTCCAACTCACTCTAATTTATTTCCACTACTTTAACACAATTTATATTCACAGAAACTACTATTTACAATTTATCTTAACTACACAATACGACCGTCGAAAACTGAATGCCTCCTATCGCCAGCTGTCCATATTTATATATTTCTCTCCGAATTGTCTGGTAAGCCCACGAACCATCGGGAAACTCTTTCATGTTCTGAAAGCTTTAAGGGAATTCCCAGTAACGGCAGCGGTCGGCCTGTTGAGAGACGAAACATTTCGGATTCCCAGAAGCACCGGAATAATAATGAATTGGTTGATGGCCGATTGGACCAGCTGTCGGGTGAATTCTCGTAACATTGCCCCCTCCTTAAGACGATTTCGTCCCGGAATGTCCCAGAATCTTTCACGGTGTGACGATATTTGCAGGACTCTCCATTTCGACAACGGGAAGTTTGGTGGAAGTAACAGTCAACGGTCTTCGAATATGGGCTGCGAATATTGAGACAGCATACCAAGATGTCGATGCCACTGAATCGAAAGATTGTTTCCATTATACTTCTCACCACCCTCCAATTCAGTCCATCCAATCCGCAGGCTATCTTTGGGACTGCCAATTTCATCAGATTGTTCTCCATCATCTCATTCCTCAATTCTACCAGAGTCTTCCAAAGATCGCTGTATGTTGGCTTGTCCTGCTAGAATGTTTTCGTTACCAAATAAAAGATGTCTCTGGTACCCACTGGTTGTTTATCTACGAGATGAAGGACCGTATTTTTTGGCAAACACCTTGGCTATTCCTCTGGACATCCGGAGATCTCGAGCCACATAAAGAGCTAGGGCATATTCTATTGTCACCTTAAACAGGTCTCGGGGTGTGTCACTCGTTACTGCACTTTCTGCCCATCAGAGTACAGTGCCATAAACTGCTCGAAGGTCATTTCGTCATCGGGTGGTTGAATGCTGCGGACTTGGGCTTGGTCAACTTCGCTGTCATGACTTCCGGCATAAGGTGCTAACAACGTTGAAATGTACCACCTTTGGTTTTCCTCGAGGTAGCTTCTTTATTCTGTAGACAACATCGTTGATCTTCTTTACAATTTGGTAAGGCACCTCCCAAGATCTTTGTAACTTGGGCGAATATCCACGACGACGTTGCGGGTTATACAGCCAAACAAGATCATCAGCTTGGAATTCCCCGCTCTCGGCTTTGATATCATAGGCTTCTTTCATTCGGGCACTGGCATTCTCGATATTTAACCGCACTCGTTGGTGTATGTCGTCCATCTTCCGACGTAACTGGCTGACATAGTCTTCAACTCTCGTCCCGTAATAACGCTTGCCGAGGTCTGATCCGTGGACTCGTGCACAGATGAACGATATGCCATTAGAAACAAGTGTAGATACTGGTCCCAGTCTCTTTGGTGGTCAGAGACTACCTTTGACAAATGGCGGTTAATGGTTCTATTCATCCGTTCTACCATTCCTTCGGACTGCGGGTGTAATGCTGTCGTCCGTGTTTTATTGATCTTCAGAAGTTTGCAGACATCTTAGGAAAGGGTAGATTCAAAATATCTACCTTGGTCTGAGTGTAACTCCAAGGGAACACCAAAACGACTGATCCATTCCTTGACAAGGATATCAGCAACGGTCAAGGCTTCTTGATTCGGCAAGGCATATGCTTCGGCCAATTTACTAAAATATTCCATCACCACCACAATGTATTTATTAATTTCTAGAGTCGAATTCAGGAAATGAACCGGCAACATCAATGGCTACTCTTTCGAATGGACTGCCCACGTTATATTGCTTCATGGGAGCTTTTGGTCGCTTCTGAGGCCCATTACTTGCAGCACAAACCGTACATTTCCGGCACCACTCCTTAACATCTACCTGGCAGTTTACCCAATAGAAGCGTTCTCTCAACTTCCCCAGGGTTTTGTTACTCCCAAATGTCCTCCAGTTGTACCATCATGTAGTTCTCGTAGAACCTCTAGTCTCCTATTTCTGAGAACTACAATCTGTTTTCTGTAGTTTTCCTCCTCTGGAGTTTCCAGGACGCGCTTGAGAAGTCCATTTTCCAGGATGAGGGAGTTCCACTGAGCCCAGTAAGACTTTATGGTTCTTTCCACCGGATAACTTCTTTTAGTTCTGGGTCTAATTTTTGATCTTTCTGGATCTCCTCAGGTTGCCAATGGTCATCGACGGCGGTAGTTCTACAGAGAACAGTCCCTTTTTCTTCAGCCCGCTGACAATGTTTACAATCATCAGGGCATTGTCTTCTCGATAAGGCATCAGCATTCTTATGGCTTGTTCCTGCGCGATGTTCAGTCTCGAAGTCGAATTCTTGCAACCGCTCAATCCACCTGGCCACTTGTCTTTCGGGGTTTTTAAACTGCAATAGCCATTTCAGTGCTGCATGATCAGTCCTCAGGAGGAATCTTTTACCATAGAGGTACTTATAGAACTGTTCTACCCCCTTTACCACAGCCAAATAATTTCGTTCAGGCTTGCTCAAGGTCTTGCTGAAGTATCCGATGACTTTCTCCTGACCGTCTTGGTCATATGTGTATTCAGTTTATGCCATGAAGATGGCAACTTAGCTGTTGGAACACACTTGGTGTTAGGATACAAAATTTTATGGTAAGATTTTCTTGCATATACTTAATTTATTTAAAAACTATGATTTCTGTGGATATTAATGTTGAATCTCAGATACTATCATGGATAATTGAGTACTATGAAGATTTAGAATGGACTGCTCTGATGATAATCTGACTGAACAAATTATATCTATGGGAAGAATGAGGAAAGATTCCACAAGAACTTGTAGTAGTTTTTGGACAATTATCTTAGGCTCATGATAATAGGAAATCAAAGGTCCCAAAACCCACAATCTTTTAACAATTTTATTGTATATGACTAGTTTCGGGGCCTATAACCATTATCAAGTAAAAAAAGCTACAAATAATAATAAAAATACGACAAACATACGTTAAACATTACATGATAACTTACATACAGGACTAACAAAGTAACATATTGTCACATATACATTGAAGTCACAATGAATAAAATTATTAAAACTAATACATGTTAATAGTTGAAATTACAATCAGTTCTCGAAAGGTTATGTGCCAAGATGGTATGCCTCCAAATAATTCACAATTATTTTAGCCGGAATAGAAATTTTTTTATTAAAAAAAAAATTAAATTAAAAAACCAAAGAAACTACAAATGGAAAATTTTTGTTAAATTTCAGGTTAATACTGACATCACTATTGTAATCTTAAAAGGTGTATAAACAATAACTGTAGATTTATTTAAACAGTATTTAATAATCATGTACATCGCACAGAGATGGCCTATCACGTTTTAAATTGCAATTGAATATATAGGCGAAAAATCAAGATTGAGTTGTGCATTCAAAATTCCTGTACTATGATTTTTGTATGATCTCAAAATTTCCAGTTGTTCTAAATTATTAAGGTACAATCCCTTATTCGCTCGGTGTAGAATCTTAATATCATTTGTCTCATTAAATTTATGGTTGTTATCTAAGAGATGCTTGGCAAAATGCGAGAAACCCGAAGAGTTATGGTTTAGACATCTAAGATGTTCTTTTAAACGTATTTTACAGCATCTATAGGTTCTGCCGATGTAAAATGATCCACATGTATCGCATGTAAGTTGATAAACACCACTGCGAGTCATAATATCAGTTGGTTCTTTGTTGTTCAATATGAAGTTCCCTAGGGTATTTTTGGCCTTGAAGGAAATGTTTGGTTTTTTAATTTAATTTTTTTTTAATAAAAAAATTGTCTATTCCGGCTAAAATAATTGTTAATTATTTGAAGGCATAACCTTTCGAGAACTGATTGTAATTTCAACTATTAACATGTATTAGTTTTAATAATTTTATTCATTGTGACTTGAATGTATATGTGAGAATATGTTACTTTGTTAGTCCTGTATGTAAGTTATCATATAACGTTTTAACGTATGTTTGTCTTATTTTGATTATTATTTGTAGCTTTTTTTACTTGATAATGGGGTGGAAGTTGTAGACCCCGGAACTAGTCATATACAATAAAATTGTTAAAAGATTGTGGGTTTTGGGACCTTTGATTTCCTATTATCATGATGGTAAGAACCCCACACATACCAATATTTCAGGAGATTATCTTAGGCATATTATTTTCTATAATCAATATATTTACACATTGCAGTTATTTTCTTCACATAACAAAAATAATATTTATATTTCTTCAAATATTATTTTAACAAATAACAGTTTTAGGAAGTGTCTAACAGCAAAATGTTTTAAGTTGTACATAGTTCATTTTATGATTATATAATCAGGATAAGGAATTTCAATTTAGAAATTATCTCAAAAAAATAAATATATTTGTTTTATGTTAGTTATAAATGATAAAAAATGTGAACATACATAGTAATATTTTCAAAACTGTTTTTAAAAATATTATGTTAAATTAGTAATAAATCTATTTACCTGTATACATAAAATTCACAATGGGAACAATCACTTCAGGCTGGAGATCAGGAGGCATCATTATAGTACCCTCTTCCATAGTAGAACAAGTTTGTTCCAAAAATGTAAAATACTCAGTACATGCATTCATTACAAGCCTATGAACTTTCAACTGTACATTTCCTTCAAATTGTAAGGTAAGATCGCAGTAGTCCGTTTTGCTAAAAAATACTTGAAGCCTTTGGAGGAAAAATATCCCCCAGTTATCCACTCTCAACTGTTTAGTAGTCTCAACCATTGTGATAGATAAATCAATTCACCACTGTTATTTCCTAAAAATATCTGCATTATAATTAAGGTTGATTATTTTGATACGGGCAAGTTTAGAAACATAATCTAAAACATATTTTTTATCATATTCAATGAGTAAAAGATAAATAACAGAAAGCAATGCTGTCATTTTATGGCGCTTGGTCGGGTAAGTTAGAAAGGGCGGTCACGCGGTAAGTTTTGGATTATGACCCACAAACTTTAAGTCTAATTCAATTTATATAATAATAAATGTGTTTGCAGCTATTTATTTACCCAGATATTTGAAACTTTACTGACCTTTTAATATTATGGAAGTATTAGCTCCATCTTATACAAAAGCGTACAAACATCAAAATTCTATTGATCGTATTACCACAAAACATGTGCAGGTGGCGCTTCAGTATACTTTAAAAAATTGGTTGTATTTTTGTTAAAAATTATACCTTGGTATAAGTTTACTTAAAAACTCATAGATTTCCACATTTTGTAAACTCATAATTAGTTTAAAATGTGATTTTAATGGTCACAAGTTTTCTGAAATTTTGGCGCCATTTTTCAAAAAGACAGTTACATTAATGATAGAACAAAAAATTTCTTCTAGGTCAATTCGGGCGTCTCAGCGTTTATTATTTAAATCAATAATGAAATGAGTTCATCTACAATAGATGTCGCCGCTAAAATTTATATACGTAGCTGTGGTTAATAATACAGGTCCCTTTACTAACTAATCATAACTGTACCTATATATTTAATAATGCAACATTCCTCTGTTAGTAACAGAAACTGAACAAGAGGTGGTTTGATTGTGAAAGTTTTTTTATTGGGGTACCTAAGTTGTGCATTGATCTGTCCAAATGGAACGCCGACATTAAAGTGTTCTAGGTAGGAGCTGATTTGGTAATTGGAACCTGACTGATTTGGACGGTTCCTTAAGGGCGCACCTACATTGGACCAGTATTTCGGTCGATTCGATAGCTTCATTGGGCCCAATACTTTATGGGAATTATCGGATCGGGAGACCAGCTCCAGTGTAGGCACCTGTTATGTTGTTTTCCAACGGTATTGCTCGACAAGTGATTATCCTAATGATGTAGGTATGCCCAAAATCGGCTGTCGAATGGACCATTCTAGGTCATTTGCGCTATAATCGCGCTAACCTTCAAGATCAGAGATTAGGACGGGTGTAGCCTTAGAGCTTGTACCTTCTGGAGATAGCCTGCAGTGCACAAATGTGGTAAGACTAGAAGGAGAGAGTGCAAGAGGCTGTTTCACTCGGTTGGGAGTTCCTTCCAATGAAATACGTTCAGCATGTTGTTCATTGGCTGCTCCTCCATCCACCAAGTGAAATAGCCTGTTACTGTCTCTATTGCCCTCTCTTTCTGGCCTTGCCACGATTCTGTGAATTGCAGTCTCCAGCAGGTACATATTCTATGATTACATTAGATACTCGAGCATAAATAGGTATACGTCCAGGGGTATATCAATACATAGCTTTGTTTGCTTCCAACAGATAGAAAAGGAACTTATGTCAACAACAGAACAGAAACAATATTTTGTAAACAAAGATATTAACCTACATGACGTTACTTACCAGTGGCGGGTTAGTGAAAAAATTAATCTTCCATATCGTAGTGTACTGTTTTTATTTTCACAGCCCAGGTCACTTTAATTTAGTTACACTACTTTAACACAATTTATATTCACAGAACTATTTAAAATTTATATTTACTATACGGCAGTCGAATACTGAATGAATGGTTCCGTCAGCTCTCTGTATTTATATATTACTTCTCGGAATTCTCCAGAACGCAAAGAGCCGCCGAGAGATCTCTTTCATGGACTAGATTCTTCGAGAACTACATCAAAGCAGGCCGCCGAGCTCGATGCGCCAGCCGAGCAATATTTCGGATTCTCAGAAATATTGGGTGAATATATAATACGATAATAATGTTCCATTCAAATTAAAATTGGATAGGTATGTCTAGAGGTAATTTAAACAATAAAAGGTTAAAAGCTTATAATGAATATTATTAAAACTGAACGCACTAAAGGGTCAGTAACTAACAATAAAGATTATACAGAAAATAAAGCATTATTGTAGAATATCTCTAGAATACTGTAAGTGGAGCCTGTACATTAATCCATTCTAAAATAATTCTCAAACTATTCTTTTCTTTTCAGCTTTTTTTATATGTATAAGTTTAAGTGTATACATTTTTTTGGTGTATATTAGGTGTTTTCCTTTTTCATTGTTAAAATGATATTAACTCTAACCAAATAAAACACCACGGCTGTACAAGTATAAAATTGTTTATCTTCCAGATTGAATAGAACAGAAGAGAATCCGAGTTCATCGCCACACACTTGCCGGTCGCCGCGCTTTCCTGTTTGCCCTCAGTCGTTATTTCTCTTTCTATGATCTGTGGTCGTTATCTAGCGCTTGTGGTAGACACATCTAATATATAATAATTTGTAATTAACGATAACCAACTGATGAAATACACAGTTGTAGGAGAACTGGACAAAATCGCCGGCGCCACGTTGTAACCAGGCTGTGTGTGCCGATATATGGAGCTAGTACGTAATCCAACGCAATGCAACTATATCACTCGGCACATATTGTTAATCTGAAAAATGCTATTAATTTAGCTATTAAAAAATTTGGTCAAGTGCGA
The DNA here is from genome assembly GCA_034190945.1 of Octodonta nipae. Classification (NCBI taxonomy): domain Eukaryota; kingdom Metazoa; phylum Arthropoda; class Insecta; order Coleoptera; family Chrysomelidae; genus Octodonta; species Octodonta nipae. The sequence continues at coordinate 85,045,245 of CM067216.1, read as the reverse complement.
GTTGGACTCGCATACTAATATAAGGTGCATTTTCTTATATTTACCCTAATATCTTTTAAATGAAGCGTTTTAAATTTATAAAAAATATACACTTTTATTTTCGATTTTTTAAAAAATATGTATTTAATTTTCTAATTTGGCCCCAAAAATTAACAATAGTTTTATTTTACTAATAAACTTTCAGGGAAGCCTTTTATAATCTACTGTCTGAATTTTAGGCTCTGTAGATTGGAAGGTAAAGGGGAAAATAGGTAAGGTTTTAAATAATAAATTTTTAAATCTTTTAGTTTGGGGAATAAAGAGCGGACTGGGTAATTTCTAAAAATATTTTTGTTAATATATTTTAAAACATTCATTTTAAAATTACGAAAAAAATATATTTGTATTCGTCACAATGAGCCCCTTGATTTGATATATTACATGATGCGTTAGAAATAATTTTTTCGTCTTATAGTTTCGGAGGTAAGGGGGGGGGGAATGGGTATTTTTTTAATATATCTGTTAATATCTTTTAAATAATTTATTTTAAAAATTTGAAAAAATATGTTTGTATTTGTCATAATAAGCCCTTTGATTTGATATATTACGTGATGCGTTAGAAACAATTTTAATTTTATATTTTTCATTTAATTCTGAAATTTGCCCCCCAAACTTAATATTAGTGGTTTCTCCTTATATCTCTAATTTTTTTGAAAATTGTACGGCTAACAGTTTCGGAGATACGATAGGGGGAATTGGCAATTTTTTTTATATTTTTATTAATACCTTTAAAATAATTTATTTTAAAAATATGAAAAAAATATATTTGTTTTCGCCATAACAAGCCCTTTCATTTGATATTGTAACGTTTTTATTTTCACACTCGGGTTCAGTTCAGTTCTTGGATTTATTTAAAAACACTGTCCAACTCACTCTAATTTATTTCCACTACTTTAACACAATTTGTATTCACAAGAAACTATTTACATTTTATCTTAACTATACAATACGACCTACGAAAACTGAATCCCTTCTATCGCCAGTTGTTCATATTTATATATTTATCTGCGAATTCTCTGGTAAGTCCACGAACCATCGGAAACTCTTTCATGTTCTGGAAGCTTTAAAGGAATTCCCAGTAACGGCAGCGGTCGGCCTGTTGAGAGACAAACATTTCGGATTCCCAGAATTTATCGGACTAATGTCCCTTCCACGAATTGGTTGATGGCCGATTGCACCAGCTGTCGGATGAATTCTCGTAACAATATATTACATGATGTGCTAGAAACAATTTTAATTTTCTATTTAATTCTGTAATTTGCCCCCCAAAATTAATAGTAGAGGTTTCTCCTTAATTTTCCGGTTAAATTCAGGTGAGGCCCTATATCTCTATTTTTTTTCAAAATTTTACTTCTATTAGTTTCGGCGATAAGGGGAGGAACCGTCGATTTTTTAGTTTTCCCCCCAGAAGTACCTCTAAACTCAAAATTTCTTCATTTACGATATGTACTCCTGATCGGGTCACCAAATTAAAGACTAATACCAAATTTCAACCTTTTCCATCCAGAAGTTTAGGAGAAAATAGCTGTGATGTGAAAGAGGGACACATCCGGAGTGATATTATATGGGTATCCGTTTATTGTTTATACGGAACCCCAATAAAACATTTTTATGAAAAATATAACGGACTTTCACCTATAACTAAAAAGATAAATATAATTATAACAAAATACAACTCTAGCAAATAAATAACACATTCAATGTTGTTAGGTACCTAGCCAGGAAGTAAAAAATGTAAAAATTAAAAGGTGCTCATTCTGTACAAATTAATTACCTACCAATCTAGTATATTTTTGAAGTCGGTGCCAAGCAACAATAAAGTTTGGTGAAGTAGTAGATAAGTACGCAATGAAGGATTTTAGATTTGCTTGGCACAGACTACAACAATATACTAGATTGTTAGGTAATTAATTTGTACAGAATGAGCACCTTTTAATGTTTACATTTTTTACTTCCTGGGTAGGTACCTAACAACATTGAATGTGTTATTTATTTGCTAGAGTTGTATTTTGTTATAATTATTTTTAGCTTTTTAGTTATAGGTGGAAGTCGGTTATATTTTTTATAAAAATAGTTAATTTCCAACTTTTTAGTTTTTTTGAACACAGGTAGTTTTCATTCTTTATTTTTTATTTTGTATGTATAACTTTAATAGACAGGACCAGGTAACATCGAAAGCCTCAACATTACACAATGATACATTTTCATTTAAATTGACAGGTAAATGTTTACGAATGAAATGTACTAGTACGCGTTGACTTAATAAGCCCAAAATATATTTATGCCTTATGGACAACGCCATGTAACCTTTTTTCAACTTTTTCTGACAATTCTGTATAACTACCACCCATCCTGTACATACGACTGCCCATTGGCAAGCATAAATTTGTTAGCTGCCTTCTGTAAACTATACGACGGAGTAGAATCCATCCCATATTTACGGAGTCAAATCCGGCCTATATTTCAACCATAGTATATAATACTCTCTTCGAGGTGTCATTCCTTTGTACGCAAGACAATTCTCTCGAAAATCCTAGATGTCGGTCTTACATCTCGCGTCTTCAAATTTAACGAAATGTATCAAATACATAAAGAAGTGTTCGAGAGGACATTCAATTGTGGGAAGCGCAACTGATGAAGGTTCCCTGACCAGAAACAATATGTATAATATATAATATATAATATATAATATATAATATATAATATATAATATATAATATATAATATATAATATATAATATATAATATATAATATATAATATATAATATCAACGAATATAGACTCTTATAGAAGCGCACGTCTTATGGAGAGAATGTCCTCTGTTTACATGTTAGTATGTTACCCACGCGATGGGGGCGCTGGTAGTTCAGTTAATGTGTCAGGTATATACAATATTATTGAAATACCAAACAGTAGAAGCGGTAGCCGAGCGCTTAAAGCGTCCGGTCACAATCTGATGTTCCTGGGTTCAAGACCCAAGAACAGATTTTTCTTTTGGTTTTTAAACATATGTATTTATTAATTAATTTGATGAATCAATTTTATGTACCACTTTCATTATTTGCATTAACATATTCCGTTAATATTGACAAAAAGATCATATGAAGTATTTAATAGTTGCAAGTTGGTAGTCTTTTAATGCGAGCGCAAAAATCGCGCCAAACCATTAGTTTTTTATTGGCAGATAACAAAACTGCATATCATTACAGTTTATATATTGTAAAATCTTAAAATAGAGATTTAATATTTACTTAATTCAAGTGTAGATAGATTTCTTCGACATTCTTCTAATATTTATTTAGATGAACAAACACTTATTCAATATCTATACTTGAATTAAATAAATATTAAATCTCTATTATAAGATTTGACAATATATAAACTGTAATGATATACAGTTTTGTTACCTGCCAATAAAAAACTATTGGCTTGGCGCGATTTTTGCGCTCGCATTAAAAAACTACCAACTTGCAACTATTAAATACTTCATAAGATCTTTTTGTCAATATTAACGGAATATGTTAATGCAAATAATGAAAGTGGTACATAAAATTGATTCATCAAATTAATTAATAAAGACATATGTTTAAAAACCAAAAGAAAAATCTGTTCTTGGGTCTTGAACCCAGGAACATCAGATTAGTGACCGGACGCTTTAAGCGCTCGGCTACCGCTTCTACTGTTTGGCATTTCAATAATATTGTATATACCTGACACATTAACTGAACTACCAGCGCCCCCATCGCGTGGGTAACATACTAACATGTAAACAAGGGACATATTTTACTTAAGGCGTGTCCTTCTATAAGGTTCTATATTCGTTGATAATATATAATATATAATATATAATATATAATATATAATATATAATATATATATATATATATATATAATATATAATATATAATATATAATATATAATATATAATATATAATATATAATATATAATATATAATATATAATATATAATATATAATATATAATATATATTGTCTTGCGTACAACGGAATGACACCTCGAAGAGAGTATTCAATATCTCTGACAGGTGAAGTAACCTGAAAATTTTATCGTGACATTCTGCCCTGGGAGTTAAGGGAGAACAGCAATTACACGGAACGGCTCCAGATTCGGAACCTCTGTGTGCTAATTCTCTCGAAAATCCTAGATGTACATCTCGCGTCTTCGTAGTATATAACTCCTTGTGGTCTACCCCATAAATTATTTCATTTTTCATATTTTATTTTATCGCCCTGTGTAACATTAATTCCTCTCCACACTTTATGCAACTTCATATGTGCTATAAAATAAATAATTTTTCAATCACACTGTAACATGTAACATAATTTAACTCCAGCATATATTTCAACCATCCTGCATATGATTTGTTTCCGTCCATATCATATAACAGTTTTTTAATCACCCTATATAACTTTAATTTCACTTTTTTTCCAACATTTTTATTCCACCAATAGTCCACTCTACCCTATATATGCCATACATCCTGTATATAGGTACAGCTAAACGGCCTAACTTATATTTCAATCATCATATAAATGCAACTCCTTCTATCACCTTACTTTGTGATTTTGTTTGCTATAACTAAACATCCTGTGTATAAACCCACCAAATAGCAGTTTAGATTGACATGTGTTGTCACTGAATTTTCTATTAGGCCGGGAGAATGTGACAACCAAAAGCACTGTCTTCGCAAAATGGAAAAATTTTCATTTAAATAGGTATTTGCCGGGTATACAAACAAAACGAGCTTGGTCCTCATTGATTTAAGGAGTCGAAAATACTATGCTTTACTACCTATATGCTTGAGATGTACATAGAAAATTTTCAATTTTGGCAATTAAAACTTCCAGTGCCTAAAATTCCCGCACTATTACGTTGGAATTAAAATATTTATGAGGAAATGCCCGTTATGTTATTTCGATGAAATTTTTGATAAGAATTTTGGAATTTTAGGAGATTTTCTGCAAAACTGCAAGTTGCACGTCGCAGAAAATTATATGAGATCACCTAGTGATATTGGTCGATTTCCATGTTCATACAAAACGGTTTACCACAGGAGAAGAATTCAGGTAACATACATACAAAAAAAAATACGTGACGAATTGATAACCTCCTCCTTTTTGGAAGTCGGTTAAAAAGATACAGATGATTGCGCTATTGCCAATAGGAGCATTATATAATAGAAGTATACCTTTTACCGCGTAATTTTGAAATTTACAACATTGTCCATGTTTTCACAACATTCTTTATTTATTTACATTTAGTTTGTATACTTCTTTAATTAGCGAATATCTGGTGGTTATTAAACTTACTGTGAATAGAGTTCTGGTTAGTAAAAAAAAATACATTGTGAGAAAAATATATGAAAGTGGCAAAAACGACATAAAAAAGTGATAAAACAATCTCTTCATCCGTGAGTAAAATACCGGGCATTCCTGTGTTAGAGGTCATGGGCGTAGAAGTAAATGGAATATATATAATTTCAAACATGTCTAAATTCTAAACGAACAAATTTTTTGTGGTTTCTAAATTGTTCATTTCACACTTGAATTGCATCCTAAGCTTTTTATTTTTTTTTACAGTTTGTCCATATAATACTGTACAGACCTGAAGACGTCGTCATTTTACCATCGATCCCGGCAGGGATCAGTTATCAACTACGCGGATGAATTCCCGGAAACTATCTAATACATATATATATATATATATATATATATATATATATAGCTTTCGCTTCTATATCGAATACTGATATCAGGAGCGCGCACGGTGGTATATAGTCGCGGCTCGGCGCCTATTGGTTGGCACCCTGAACTCATTACTATGAACAAGGCTAGGTTCAGGCTGAGATATATATACAGTGTGTCCGGTTATGAACTAGCGATAATCTAAATACATGTAAAGCAACTATTTTAATACACAATTATACTATACTAGGGCTCAATACCCCACCCCGCCATATGGCAGCCATTTTGTTTTTTTGATGACCTATTCTCTACGTGTGAACAAAAACGTTCATATCTCTTAAAGTTTTGGTCTTACTGAGATAAAAATAGGCTTATTCGACGGACAATAAAACTGTCTATCAACAACATTTCAAAACAAAGTGTTAACGTTTTCTTAACTTTTGAAAAAAAGATAAAATGCAAAAAAGGGAAAAAAATTATGCAAATCAACAAACTATTGCAAATCAATGCAAAGTAGTCCCGATAACCTTTAATTTTTTTTCACTAAAACGAAAGTTTTTGAGTTAAGCTACAATACAATATTAAATTCACAACTGTATGTTTATTACTTTAGGAGTTATTGTTGTTTGAACATAGCGTATGCGCAAGCACAAAAGACCTTTGTCCGGACTTTAAACAGGTAGGTAAACATTAAAGTCTTATTCACAGATCATACAATAGAGAGTCTTATTACTTGCTAAAACCATAAACGAAGTGTATGTCAGCAATATGTTGCGTTGAATATTGACGATTTGCGATTTTCACATCACAAGATAACCACTAATACAGAACGTAAACAGCACGGACGGTAAGTAAAAGTAGGGATCACAAGGCAGGGCAAGGTACAACTAACGTAACTAGTCTTTATCCTGTAAGTTCTTTGCAGGTAGAGTCAATATGTTGCATTTCGCTTACTCCTGCTAGTCGCGAATAGCATTGCTAGCCTTTTCTCGGACAGCACGCAGCTAATGTCAGATATGTCACTTAATAATGGTCTTTTGTGCTTGCGCATGCGCTATGTTCAAACAACAATAACTCCTAAAGTAATAAACATACAGTTATGAAATTAATGTTGTATTGTAGCTTAACTCAAAAACTTTCGATTTAGTGAAAAAAAAGAGAGGTAATCGGGACTACTTTTGCATTGATTTGCAATAATTTGTTGATTTGCATAATTTTTTGACCTTTTTTTTTGCATTTCATCTTTTTTCCAAAAGTTAAGAAAACGGTAACACTTTGTTTTGAAATGTTGTTGATAGACAGTTTTATTGTTCGTCGAATAAGCCTATTTTTATCTCAGTAAAACCAAAACTTTAAGAGATATAAAGGGTTTTTGTTCACACGTAGAGAATCGGTCATCAAAAAAACAAAATGGCTGCCATATGACGGGGTGGGGTATTGAGCCCTAGTATATAGTGTATTTGTGTATTAAAATAGTTGCTTTACATATATTTAGATTATCGCTAGTCCATAACCGGACACACTGTATATATATATATATATATATATATATATATATATATTAGTTCCTATTATTTTCAAGACAGTGATTTCAACATTGTACAATAAACCAAAAGCTCTATCAAAATGCTTGGAAGAACAAAATACATACATTTTGTAAGTATTTAGTCATTCTCCTTTGAAGATAGCTAGTTCTTTACATTGAAATTATTTATTTGCATTATAGGTTAGATACAGAACACTCAAATAATCAATCTTCTACATGTGAATAATTGTTTATAGAATGTATACTAATTCCATCACCATCTTCTATTGAAGAAATGTTATGATCTGGAATTTTACCATTAAAATATCTCACTGTAACATTTGGAATGTTTTGAAGTCCATCTAGTGCAAAGAAGATGAACATATTTATCAGTACAAAATTGAAACTAGGTACTATTTACTTTAAAGTCAGTTTGAAATTAAATATTGCAGTAATGACATGCAATTTTTTTTGTAGCTTGAACTATGATAAAGTCAATCCCACGAGCAATTTGGAACTCAAATGCTTTTAAATACCAAACATGTTAAAAGTTGTTATTCATTATTATTAAGAGCTCCCAAACCTGGAGGGAAGAACTGTCCTCCGAAACATAAACAGTTTTTTTACTCTGATATTTGGTTTATTGTCTGTTATTCATTCAGTATGATAGTAAATTCTTTGCATGGGTGTCTGAAATTGGAAATTTCATTAAAACATAGAGAATAGTGAATTTTTCACTAACCCGCCACTCGTAAGTAACGTCATGTAGCATAATCTCTTTGTTTACAAAACAGTGTTTCTATCACAGTTGTTTACATAAGTTCCTTTTCTATATGTTGGAAGCAAACAAACCTGTGTATTGACCCTTTGACAGGTATATTTATATTTATGCTCGAAGTATTGAACAACCCTGTATTAAATAGAACAAATAATTAATGGGTGCGTTCAGCAGATACAAACTGTTGTCAACGTTTGCTTACGTTTGATGTTTTGTGCTGCTGAACTCACCCAATGATACTATACAACGTTGCTGTCAATCCTAGAACAAATAATTAATGATGCTATACAACGTTGCTGTCAATCCTATGAACAACCTAGTGGTGCGCCACCTGTCGTATAGTCGAATAACTCCAACACATTGTTATCCGAAAACTGGATAATAATCATAACTATAGTTTAGACATTTTTGATAATTCAGTAATTATCCAAGTATTGTAGGCTTCCACGGCCGATGTGAATGGATAAACTGTGTTTTTTCGGAAAATCCGTTAGATGTACAGTCCCCGCCCACTCCATCTCCACCGACCAACCAGAACCCGCTATACCCTCCCAGCCATCCTTAAATACCAGTGTTCCATCGCCCAAAAGTCCTATTTGTCTCGAGCCGTCAACGAGATATCACGTTCGTTCGCGCCGCTGAAGACATCAGCCTCAGTTGCAGATGTAACGTTCGGAAGTAATTCCAATAGACCACTGCCAAATAGGCCGGGAAAACACAGTTTATCCAATTCAATAATTGTTTATTATATTGATATATAAACAAAGTTTTGGTTTAATTATCTTACTAAAGGAGTTGGGCGGCTTCACATGATGGTTAGTTTGAGAAATACACTTGTGCTCAAAATAGTCTGCTGTGCGTTGGTTGTAACTAATACATGACTATGACAGTGCAATTTAACAGTAAAATAGGTCATTGTCATTCTCCCCTTTCCTTATTAATATCATTTTCCAAAAATGATGGATCATGTATTATTAATTTAAGGAATTAATATCATAATTATCCTGACAGTATTTTTTTTTCTGAAAAACTACCCCCTACAGATATTGATTTTTCCTAAAAACAAGTGCGAGCCCCATTTCCCCCATACAATTTTTGAATTATCGCAAAATTACGATTCACATATTTATTCATTTAAAGGAATTAACCTATCAATTCTCAAGTTTGTGTTGTCTTTGGTTTCAGAGAACTAGACAATTTCTCGAAAAGTAATTCCTCATTTGTCCCCCATTTTAGCAAAATAATTAAACTCAGTTTTATCTATACTCTCTTCGAGGTGTCATTCCTTTGTACGCAAGACAATATATATTATATATAAATATAATATATATTGTTTCTGGTCGGGAACCTTCATCAGTTGCGCTTCCCACAATTGAATGTCCTCTCGAACACTTCTTTATGCATTTCGGTCTTACATCTCGCGTCTTCAGTTTTATCTATTTGGGCAGAGTCACCTCTTCAGGCGTTCTTGTGTGGTATGAACACACTACTCGATCAGTTACACAGAACTGAAGCTAGAGGAGCGTGTTACCGTTGAAGACTTACATTTTGAAAGCAACTCCAGGGTGAGGGTACTTGAACTATGACCAACCAGGGGTAGCCAATAAAACACCCTTACCAACCCGGGAAACTCCGATCGGTCAGCCTAAGAGGGCGAATGTTGAGTAACCCTCCACCAGCTGCCAGGACAGTATCCATTAGAGGATTTTGTCGAGATAGCAGCAGCTTAATCATCAAGGGCACCATCAATAGTCGAGCAATCACCATCACCTTTGACACTGGCGCTGCTGTGTTCATAGTTTTGAGATTATCGGAATTAACAACAACATTCAGTTAAGAATCGTCACCGGCGCGTCTATGTCAAAACAGGGTGAGGCAAATGTAGTGCAACCAATAGGGGAGAATAGAATCCGGCATAGAGTCCCAGTAGCGGATATTGCGGATGATTTTATTCTGGTTATGGACCTAATTAGCTATCATCTACGACCCGAGATATGATGTTCTTTGATTTCTAAATGAGGAGTTTGTATTAACACGGTCCGTCAACAACTAAGCGACTTTCATAAAAATTGTAGCGAAATCCTCGATTAGAATTCCCGGACGAATGGACCAAATTATTCATGGGCTGCTAGAAAGAAGTTCTAGGAGCTGCGTTGGAATGGTAGCTCACACCACTGGATACATACTCGATCTCATGCTTAGTATACTACATTTTGGTCATGGGTCACACATTAGATGACCATCTGAAGAATCTCAGGGAAGTAGTTTCTAGAAGTAAGTAGTGGGGATCGTCCTATTCCAATTGCGCAAAATGATGAAGAGAGGGTGATCGAGTATTGCAGCTGGGGATTCTCGAAACTAGAAAGAAACCATAAAAGAACTTCTCATTTTCTAATTAGAATCGATCATACCACTCTCAAATGGCTGTTGTTTATGCAGACAAAGGAAGGACTACTTGCCACGTGAATGGAGAAATTACAGCAAATATGATTTCAAGATTGAACATCATACCGGCCGTTCTGACGGAAATGTGACGAAGGACAGAATGCAGCAATACAATGTGGGCGTCCCATTTGATAGAATTGCTATAGATGTCGCCTGTCTATTCCTAGAGTCTGAGAGGGGTAACACGTACACCTATGGATTATTTTAGTAAACGGCCTGAGGCATACGCCGCACCCAATCAAGAGGCAAACAACGTGGCAAAAAGCATACAACTCAGGTGATGGTTGGAGGGGGGGTGAGTCCCTTAACCCCCATGTCTCCGCCAATGATCGTTGTAATATTCGGCGGAGTATTAGTCTAATAAAAGTAGTGTAGTAATTATTTTGAATTTTTCTTGTGGAAATAAAGAAAATTATTTTCGGTGTAATATCACAGAAAATTTATAACAGTATTTATTAACTTGACGTCCGTACAATTTCTTGAATAACTGTATTTTTTCTTTTCGGAATTGAGGTATTAAAATCCTTGATCTATTTTTTATGGCAAGTACTTATAGTTTATAATTTCTGGGATTAGTTTATGTTCTCAAAAAAGCTTACACTTAAGTTCCTGAATCAAAATTTTGCGAACGCATAGAAGAAATATGATTTTTTTCACACCCTTAATAAAAATTACATAAAAACAATACTTCCCTATGAAACAATTTCATGTAAGATTCAATGTATTTTTAACAGCAGCAGGGAAGTGCATTAGTACTTGTGTGGACTATTTTAAGGCATTTGATATAATTAACCATATACTTAATATTACTTAAAATCTAGAACCCTTCAAAGGGTTTCTAATCAACTAAGACTCAATGAATTTTAAAAATACAACGGCAGTACTTTTCCTAATATGTGAATGATTTTCCAGTGAAGTTTATCAAGGGGAAGTGCTGCATTAGTATTTGTGTGAACTATTTCAACGCATTTGATACAATGAATCTATCTATTAGATCTAATCAACTTGAAACATGTTTAAAAAAAGACCCCAATATTTGAAAATCAGTAACAACAAAAGTGTTATAAAAACACAGCCAAGATTCAGGATAATTTTTTTGATTGGTGATGGGCTGATTAGGTATTCAAAATGTATATTTTTGTTCATGTATTTCCAGGATGTAAAAAATTGCATAAATATAAAATTTATTCTTATGAAAAACATGATAAATTGGTTAAAATTGAATCCTGAAACCAAAAATTCCAAAATTTCGGTTTCAACCGCTGGCTACGGGCTTGCCCAAGCACACGGCAAAAATCTTGTAGGGTGCAAAAATGAACAGTCACATGCACTATCTGGGCATTTCTCAGTAGCACTATCATAAAGTATTCCACCTATTCTTTCAAACAGATTCAAGACGATGGTTCGAGATTTCGTCTTTGATCTAGTGGGTTCAAGTAGACTCCAAATGTTTCTTCTTTTTTTCATCTTTCTTTGCTAATAAGAATCTTCATATCACTCTTGAGTTCTGATTCGAGTGTGTGGTTGTCGAAATATTGAAAACTTATCTAAATGTTAGATCGAACGCCAAAAAAAAAATGGAATTACACTTTAAAGATGGTGGAATTCCAAAAGAAACTCTGAGCAACATGATACATGATTTTCTAGATTTTAGAAACGGCCCTACGCAAGATATTGTTATATAGGTAGGTATTTAAATTTTGCATATTAACCAAAATAAAAGATATTGAAATTATGATAAATATCAAAAGGACCAAAAAGACCACAAAATGTAAAGCAATTTCAAATTTTCAAAAATGTATAAAATAACAAAAATACCTAGTGTTAATAATGTAAAAAAACATATCAAAGTGTTTGACGCTACCAAAAATAAATATACTCAAAATCTGGGTAGGTATATCTAAGCTCGCTGCTGAATTTTTCAGATCTAGTGCTGCATAAAATTCGTTATTTAGTCTGCGAAATAACATGGCACACTTTTTTCTGACTTGATTTAGAAACATTCAGACTTAATTTTATTATTTATTAAATATATTCTATATTTCTCATGTCTTTGTATTAATCAATGGTTATTCACTATTTTTTGTATTTAAACAACTATAAAACTTTTATGGTCTTTATTATTATAAGTAAATATTTTTTCTCATATACTTATGCAGAATTATATTTTTGAATTATCACCACATTGTTTTTAATATTGATTTGAGCATTTCGAATTGTGGTTCATAATATTATATATGTATTAGTATTAGTCACTTTAAAATAAATACTAGCTAATAAAATTCCATCCTTGATATTTTTATCGAAAAACTTGTTTTATTACTGGTTGGATTTCCACATGGATTACCATATACATCGAAATATATCAGAATTCTAACAGAAGATGAGGAAGATAGCGAATTAGTTTGCATTCTCTCCGTTAATGTCGCACGTTGACGGCAGCACCAGTTCAAAATAAATATAGTCACGTGTGTTTGTGCAAAGTGAAGGACATTGTTAGTTGTGACGAAACCAACTGATGCAAATACGGTTATTTGGATATCATACTAATATAACAAGTGAGAAACAATTCAAAATCGAGACCGTTCCCAAGTAATGTGCCAATATCTTGTTCATGAATGATTATCGCTTTCGAGATTAAGTAGTTCGACCAATCATGGCTATACTCCTCTACAGCTTATTTGGAATTAACTAATTTGCTGAGATATTTTTTAAACCCGCATCGTTTGCTGTAATCAGCTGGAAAGGTAGACAAACAATTGAAAACAACTATTTGGAGTGTCGTCAAAAACAAGTGAGTAGTGAGTGTTTGTGTAATTTGACAGCTTCGAGTCATGGTCGTGCAACAGACAAAGCACTAATTTTTGGAGAATTGTAATCGACCACATTTTATTAGTGATTTTGGTGAAACACGTGTTCAAAGTGTTGGTGTTTACCATAATTTAAGTATTGATCGTATAAGAACTCAGTGAATCCACAATAAGTGACCAATAGAAAACATTCTATATCATTAGTGGGTTGTTTGTTTACGTTTTGTTTGTCCCTGATATTATTGATTAAAGTAATTTCCTTATGTGATGGCAGTTACGATGGATGTCTTTCAACTCGAGTTCAGATGATAAGCAAAAAAGTTATATTCAGCAACAAAAACTGTGGTATTATAACTTTAGGTATGTTAATTATGAAAATGAACATATTTTAAGAACACATGGCGGCATAGGCGGAGCAACTTGATTTTCGGAGGGATTTAATCAGTTGTAAATATTGGTTTGTTTATTTGCAAAGTAACGTATATATATTGAATTTACTTGGCATGTTGATGTAAATATATAATGTATAATTGATTTTCTTAAAAATATTCTTATTAGAAATAGAAATTGTTAAAAAATTTGAAAAATGGAAAAATATTTGTAACACTAGTAAAATTCTGCTTACTGACTATTTTTTAGAAACTTTTAAAATTGATTAATCGCTTTTGAAATTACAATTCATTTTAATGTTTGTTAACTTTTTTTTCAATTTTATAGGTTCATCAAAAGTGTTTTATTGACAAATCTCCTACAAATTTGCCGCATGGGTTTGTTTAGGTATTTTTGTATATTAAAGTTAGAGCAGTATATATTTCTAGAGTTCATGTTCTGGTTGGAGGTTTTTTAATAAAAACTTGTTCCTTTAAAAGATTATTATGTAATTCTTTACTATTCGATATGAGCTAAATTATATGAAATGATCCTTTGATTAGAGATATATAAGACATTGACACTGAATAATGTGTTGTTCTATTTACAAAATGATTAAATACAGGAAATGTCAAAATGTTTATATAATTACTTTTTTTATTTGAATAATGCAACTATTACTTTAAATCATGCTTTTTTATATTTAATCCAAGCCATTACATAACCTGATGACATACAAAACTTCAAAATAAGGATTGAATTTTTTTATTAGACCCTCTTTGACCAGTAGTCAGTTTTCCTTAAACTCATCACAAGGTTTATCCCTGAATCTTCTCAAACTAACGTGATCAATCTAGTATTCCATATGAATTTTTTGTGAACTTCTGTAGAGTAGTGTTCTAATCAGTTTTGTGCCAAATCCCATGTATAAGTAATCACCTGAGTATTGAACTCCTTTCAGTCAATGGTGCCATTATTACCTTAGGTTTAGTATACAACACTATCTGCTTTGATTGCGTTCATCCCAATCAGACAAACCTCCCCCTCTTATGGGCTCAGTTGATCAAGAGTGAAACTCATCTTTGCCATAGTCAGTTTAGTTTGTCCCATCAGTGATTTCTTTAGGTTGTCTTACAACTGAAGTTCCTGCAATTTTAGAGTTAGTACAAATATTGGTTGGCATATCTCTGTCAATGATTGGGAGTACTCCTATTGTCTACAACAACTTAACTGCTTCCAACTATTCTTTATAAATGGAAAGCAAGACCTGCAGTTAAAAGTGGGTGGTTTCACAAGAGAGCATTTGTTGTATGTACTATGAATTTCAGTATTTACCTCATCTATGTTGGTTTCATTTCATTAATTTTATAAATTATATCTAATTGGAATAATTTTTGAAATTGTTCTTATTGGTGTTTGATAAAATTGAATTTGTCTTTATTTCCCTCATTTCTAATCTTTTCATTGAATTTTGTTGCTGTTCCTCCATGGACCTAATGAGATTTCTTGTACTTCATGGAGAGTTTTTGTTTGCCTTGTTGAATTTTTATGTAATTGATTATTTCTGATCTAGTTATGTCATAATAATATTTAGTAATTCAACGTTTGATTTTTGTTCTTTCAATCATTTCATTAACAATCCTAGAATATCCTTTCTTATTTGTATTTCTCTCTATTCGCCTTTGTCCAGAATATTCAAAAATTTCTCATTGAATGTTCCCTAATTTTCATGTCAGATTCAGTATTTACCATTTGCTTTGAATATCCCACTTCAGATACCACAATCTTACATTTTACATTCTTAGGTTTTAATAATGTAATGCTTTCAGGTTCTTTTAACTTGAAAGCAGCTGACAATAGTTATATTATTCTAAAACTCAAACATTTAATTTCATTATTATACTTCCATTGAAAACTAGGTCAGACCTAAACCTCTAAAAATTTGATTTTTTACATATACAGTTCTTCTCAAGTAGGTACATGTTGACTATTGCAATAGCAGATCTTGGTTTCATCTATGTTATGTGTCAATGTTAGAACTCTTATTGGTGTTGTTTAAATCCATTCAAAACACCCTTGCAAATGTAAATACACCTCTGATTAAAAGTGAAAATTCATTGTCACTACCTCACAGCCAACATATTTGGGTCCCAATAATAGCTAATTATGCCTTTGGGTATCTTTACACGTTATTTTTCTTATTTTGGTTCACAAATATCATTTGATAGGTTTCAATGGTGGGAAATGATGGAACAAAGAATTCATAAATAACATACAACTTTATGTGACTTAGTGTAAAAAAACTATTGATAATATGGTTTAAATCTTAAGCCATAGTTGACATGATTATGTAATCATAACAGTATTAGATATAGGATATTCATTGTTCATAGATTTAGATATTTGAATGATTATTATGGTAAAAATATTCCTGTGCATAAATCGATGACCATCTATTACTCTTTCCAAGATAGTTAATTGATAGTATAGTTTAAGTCTTAAGGCTAAGATCGTAAGTTCTGATGTTAAATGGTGCCAGATATTAGGTAGAATATTTACTTTAAGAGAAAAACCTGATTTGGAATATGTTACTTATAGTGGACATGTTTTCTAATGTTGGAATTTATTGAAATATTAGAGATAATTGGTATTTCATTATAAAAAAATTACTCCAAATTGTAAACACTAATAAGAATCCTGTTAAAAATGTTTAGTTTTTTTTTTGAAGTGCATAAATACTAATCTAAACACTGTTTCTTCCTAATTGATTCTTTAGTAATAGTAATAGTTTATAAATGTGAAATATCATAGTAAACTACATATCAGATTTTATTAATTATGCAAAATATCAAGTGTTATTGAAGAAAACACCACTTCAATATTCTTTGAGTTAGTTATCCAATGTATTCTGTAATTTGTTGCACAGTGTTCATCAAGTTTGTGGATTCTTATTTTACAAAATAATTGTTTACATAACTTTGTTTCATTTCTGAGGAGACATATGTATGACAAGACTCAAATGGCAAGTTTGAATGCAATTGATTTATACTTGTTTGATAGAAAATTACTCAACATAGTGGATGTTTTCTGTGACAGCCTATTTGAAACTTCCCAGTTGTTTTGAAATTAGTTTGGATTGGCAATTATTTCAAGAAACATGGTTCAATTCAAGAAACTCATTATGTCCACACAGTTTTGGTTAAATGACTGTCAATAGGCGGAACTGCCAGTATTTGGAGCAATCCACAAGTCGTTGTTGAAACATCTTTACATACAGAAATAGTCACCTTATGGTGCGTTTTATGGGTCAGTGGAATCATTGGTGTATGTTTTCAAAAATGATGGGCAGTATGTTGGAAGACATTAATGTTGCAGACATGTTGGTTTAGGAGGACGGCGCCGCATGCCACATGGCGTTCGATAGAATTAATTTACTGATAATCTGAGCCAACGATTAATTTTACGAAATGGACCTGTTTAGCGGCCACCTCATTCCTGTGATTTGACGCCTTTAGATTAATTTCTGTGGGGATATATAAAGTGGCAAGTTTACTCCACTAAAGTAGAAACAATTGAGCACTTGGAAGGTAACATTTGTTCTGTTATTGCCGAAATACGATTTACTGCGAAAAGTGGGTGAAAATTGAACCTCCAGATTATGCCATGTACTCTCAAGCAAGCCGTGGATGCCACATGCTCAAAATTATATTCAAACAGTGATGCCATAAAATTAATTTTCAAATTTCATTAACATTGTAAACATTTTTTGGTGTTATATTTCGATTTAAGGTTCTCTGCGACAAAAAAAACACCCTGTATTTATGAATATCTACCCCACATACTTATCTGTTCAGATGATTTTTTAATGTTAATCCTAATCATAATATATTGTCTCTGTTTTCAGAATATAAATGGGTGATTACCTTAAGGATTTATTCCTGGATTCGGGAATTACGATTAAGCAAGAACCTCAGATGGGGGATACTTCGACAATGAGTCAGTCAGCTAGTGTACCAATTCCTCCAAAAAGGGACATCAATGATTACAAGAATTACGATTTTGATTATGCCACAAGCCCTATCTACACAGATATTCAACTTAGTGGGCAAATTCAAGGACCTACATTGAATGATAGTAGCAATTCATGGGGCTTTAGCAGTGGCCTTAGTAGATTAATAAGCAACGAAGATATTCTCAAGTCTGAACCATTTATTCATATGGACCAAGATGATATATTTCAAGTTGACGAGTCTGATCTGATACAAGGACCAACATTAGCTGAACTTAATGCTAATGATGACAATTTACTAGGTAAATCTTCCATATTTTATAATTATAAAACTAATGTAAACAGTTATTATTATTATTAGTTAAGCAAATAAGTGATTTTTGTTGTATCAACTAAATTTATTTTATATTCAAGGATTGTAAAAGTTTGTCCATCAGATCTTTCATCAAACTCTTATGAAACATAAGCTTGGTCAACTATTCCAAACCCTTTGGAATGATTGTTAGACAGAGTCTCTTTCTTCTCTGGAGTCAATAGATTACATTCATATCAGTTAGTAGAGATAACTTGTAAGATCAAATTTTAGGATTGTGAAGAACACAAGCCTTTACAATAAGCCAACAATTGTGCTAGTGATCTCGCAAAAAATATGTTTGACTAATATGATCTTTTTTAAGATTGAAATTAACATTTGTTTCTATAATTTTAATTTAGTTTATCTTTGACATTGACTTTAGCTAATAAATTGAAATATCAGTTATGAGAAAAAAAAACACAGAAGTATTACTGTTGCAATGACTCATGATGAAGTATAAGTAAAATTACCATCAGAGTTCTTACAGGATATTACCACATGGTTACATATGTGAGAATTGTGAATTACAAATTATTTAAACAAATAGCTTTAAGATATAGAAGCTGTTTTAGAATCAGTATGACTTCAGCTATGAAAATATTTTTTCATAAGAAATCTCACGTTTGAGAGAAGGCACTAAAATATATAAACAAACGAAGACAGAGAACGTTGTGGTTGAGAGAACAGGGTATATAATTCTAAAATAAGATAATTTATATTTAAAAAAGAACTGACTTAAAATAAATACTGTTTAAAAACCATGTGTAATCAATAACTATTTTCTGACTTATATTCTTTTTTTATTTGATTTAAGGTACAATTCTATTTATTATTTTAGCGTATTCTTATCTCTCCTTCATCCTGTAATTAGTATTTTTTTCTAGATTATCCATATATTTTTTAACTTTTTTATTTTTAAATTATTTGGACCACTTTCTATAAGTGTAAACTCTAATTCACCCTATATTTTCTGTGTATTGGTCATCCAAAATAAATGTTTGTCTTTCATTTTCTGAATCACCCTGTACAACTAAAATTCAACTCTACACGATGTTGCAACCGCCCTGTATAAATATTAATTCTCCATTCTATTGACTATGTATTTTTCTGTTGTTTAAATCACCCTGTATACCCATAATTTAACTTCGCCCTATATCTCAAGTATAAGCACCTACTTATGTCTCACACTATATGACATTTTTTAACCACCCTATATAACTATAATTTCTCTCCATATTGCAATATAGTCCGTGGGTTCAATTTAAAATTATAAAACTAATATTCATTTTCACTTTTCTAGAACTTTATTTACATTAAAACAGCTGATTCAAATATCACAACAATATTCCCATATACGCTAGTCGTCGCGGTATAATTGAACTGCGATCGTGGCGTGCTTCCTTTATAAAACCAGCGTCGAATTTTCCAGTAAAAATCATCATCACTCCTACAGGTGCCGAGTCTTTTCGAGAACCATTTTTCATCTCAAAGCGTTTGTTGTTTGTTGTTTGTTGTCGCCCCGATCAGAAACATCCCCTCCATGGTAGGGAGCGAGTCGATCTAAATGAACCACCTTCAATTTAGCTTTGGGGTTTCTACGGATCCGGTAGACGACGTCATAAAGCCTCTTGACCACCTCGTATGGACCATCCCAAGCGGGTGTAAGCTTTGGGGATTTACCCTTGCTCCGTTG
The DNA here is from genome assembly GCA_034190945.1 of Octodonta nipae. Lineage (NCBI taxonomy): Eukaryota > Metazoa > Arthropoda > Insecta > Coleoptera > Chrysomelidae > Octodonta > Octodonta nipae. Next base: position 85,025,515 of record CM067216.1, on the reverse strand, counting down.
GGGGTTGTACAGCCAGACTTTATCCCTCTCCTGGAACCCGACTGAATTGGCCTTGAGGTCGTATCGCGTCTTCATCCGGTCACTGGTGGCCAACATCTGCGTTCTGGCTAATTCGTGCATTGCCAGCATGTTATGTTGGCGCTGGTCGACATAATCGTCGATGTCTTGGGAAGGTTCTTCGGGGGAGCCAAATGCCAAATCGCAGGGTCCTTTCCGAATAGGACCCTGGCTGGGGTTAGGCCTGTACTATTATGTACGGCAGAGCGATATGCCAACAGGAATAAGGGAATATGCTCATCCCAATCTCGCTGGTTATTGCTGACGACCTTGGATAGGTGTTGTTCCAAGGTCCTGTTGAACCTTTCCACCATTCCGTCTGACTGGGTGTAATGGTGTTGTTCTCCCCAACATCGTGCAAACCTTCTGGAATACATTCGATTCGAAGTTACGCCCCTGGTCTGAATGTAGTTCCATCGGGACGCCAAACCTGCTAAATAGTTGTTCTACTAGCACCGTCGCTAGCGTGGTTGCCTCTTGGTTGGGTATCGCATATACCTCAGGCCATTTGCTGAAGTAATCCATTGCGACCAGAATGTATTTGTTCCCCCTCTCAGACTCGGGAAACGGACCGGCGACATCGATGGCGATTCTCTCAAATGGGACGCCCACATTGTACTGCTGCATTCTGCCCTTGGTCCGAGTTTTCGGGTCCTTACTGGCCGCACAGGTGGCACATTTGCGGCACCAAGCTCTGACGTCTTCGAAGTAATTCACCCAGTAGTACCGCTGGCGAACTTTGTCTAGGGTTTTATTCATGCCCAGGTGGCCTCCGGTAATTCCATCATGTACTTCGGTCAGGATGGCTGGTACCTTTTTCTTCGGAACTACCAGTTGGGACTTGGTTTCTCGTCCATCAGCGCTTTCCCAAACTCGCTTGAGCATTCCATTCCATTCTCTTAGAGAGTCCCACTGAGCCCATAACGATTTCAGCACGCCGGAGTATGTAGCTACCTCGTCCCATCGTGGCCTGGGTGCTCCTCTCGTTTTGAGTGACAAGATTGGTTCGATGTCTGGATCAGCCATTTGGTCCTGGATGCACTGTTCCGTTGTCCAGTCTTCATTGGATTGTACTCGGATCTGCCTGATGGAGATACCCTCTCGCTGTTCCGTCTTCAGACAATGTCCACATTCTGCTCTACAGGGTCTTCTGGATAGGGCATCGGCATTATTGTGCAAACGGCCGGCACGGTGTTCCACCTTGAAATCATATTGCTGTAATTTCTCCATCCACCTGGCCAGTTGTCCTTCCGGTGTCTTCATGTCCAGCAGCCTTTTGAGTGCGCCATGATCTGTTCGGATTAAGAAATGACGACCATAGAGGTATTTGTGGAAATGGTCTACAGCCCTTATTATTGCAAGAAGTTCTTTCCTGGTGACGCAATAATTTCTTACTGGTTTCCAGAATCCACGGCTGTAGTACTCGATCACCCTCTCTTCACCATATTGCACCTGGGATAGGACGGCCCCCAAACCGGTGTTGCTGGCGTCGGTGTCTAAGATAAACTTGCCGGACTGTGTAGGAAAGGCTAGGATTGGGCTGGAACATAGTGCTGCCTTCAGTCGCCTGAAAGATGTTTCGCAATCCTGATTCCAACGGAAGGTCTCTTTCTCAGTGGTCTGCCGATGTAGAGGCGCGGCAATGGTGGCAAATCCCTCAACAAATCGCCTGTAGTAGGAACAGAGGCCCAAGAAGCTTCGCAGTTCATGCTTGTCTCTCGGGACTGGCCAATCACGGATCGCTTCTATCTTTTCCTCGTTGGTGCGGATTCCCGACTCGGAAACGACGTGGCCCAAAAACTCTACTTCTTTTTGGAACAAGGAACACTTCTTCGGGTTGAGTCTCAGGTTGGCGTTATTAATTCTGGAGAATACTTCGCCCAGGTTCTTCAGATGGTCGTCGAATGTCTGGCCCATGACTAGAATGTCGTCGAGGTATACTAAGCACGTCCTCCATGTTAACCCGCTCAGTACATACTCCATTAGCCTCTCAAATGTAGCGGGTGCATTACATAACCTAAAGGGCATGACCTTGAACTGAAACAGCCCTTTACTGGTGGAGAACGCTGTCTTCTCTCTGTCGTTTGCGTGTAGACCAATCTGCCAATATCCACTTTTTAGGTCTAGTGTGGAGAACCAACGGGAGCCTGCTAGTGTGGTCAAAGTGACATCGATTCGGGGTAGTGGATAGCTGTCTTTCTTCGTGACATCTTTCAACTTTCTGTAATCCACACAAAGTCGGGTGGTTCCATCCTTCTTTTTAACTAGCACGACGGGAGCAGACCATGGACTGATGGATGGCTCAATAACTCCACCCTGTAACATGGACTCGATGTTCTCCTCGACTGCCTGTTGTTGTCCCAATGGTAGTCGTCTAGGTGGTATTCTGATGGGTTGAGCTTTTCCGGTATCTATTCGATGCCGTATGATGTTGGTGCGGCCGGTGGTTCCATCTTGACTGTTAAAAATTTGCCAGTGCTTTGTGATAAATTGCTTAGCTTTCTTCTGGTTATCTGGTGTCAGGTGTGTCAAATGGTCAACAAACTGTTGTAGGAACTCTTTACTGGGCCCTGTCTCCTTCACCGTCTGGTACTCTTCTTCGCAATTGATGATGGTCTCTACTGACTCGAAACAAGCTATCTCTTGACCATTGGCAATTCTGATGTCGTTGTTGGACAAATTCAGGACTCTGATTGGTATATCTCGTCCGGTTTTAAGTATAGCCCGTCCAACTAAGTAGTCATGAGTTGAGTGTACGGGCTCCACCATTCCAACGCAGCTCTCAGGATGGCTGTCTAACTGCCCATGAATAATCTGTTCCGTTCGTCCGGGAATTCTAGCTGAAGACTTTGGCACAATTTTTATTTGGGTGACTGATGTGTTGACGGGCCGTGTCCATACAAATTCCTCATTTAGGAACCGAAGAACATCATATCTCGGGTCGAACATAAATCCATGCTGGCTAATTAGGTCCATTCCCAGTATAAAATCGTCCTCAATATTCGCTACCAGGACCCTCTGCCGGATCATGTTGTCCCTTATCTGTAGTACGACATCTGCCTCACCCTGTATTGACATGGACTCGCCGGTGACTGTTCTGAGCTGGATGTTATTGGTAACTGGCCGGATTTCTGATGTTCTCAAAACCCTGGGCTTGGCAATAGACACAGCGGCGCCGGTGTCGATGGTAATGGTATCTGCTCGCCCTTTGATGGTGCCTCTGATGACTAGGCTGCCGCTATCTCGGCAAAATCCCCGGATGGGTAACGTTTTGGGGGCTGGTGGAGGGTCAGTTAGCATTCGCCCCCTTATGCTGACTGGCTGATGGTTCCTGGACATGTGACTGTTCTGTTGGTTACCCCTGGTCGGTGATCGTTCAGGTAGCCTCACTCGACAATCACGTTGGAAGTGTCCTGTCCGTCCGCAGCGGTAACATGCCCCTCTGGTGCCAGTTCTTTGTGACCGTTCTAGTATTTTGTTTAGACCAGCCAGCAGCGCTTCAAATGGTGACTCTGACTCTTCCTGGTTAAAGGAAACTGCTCGGACCCTCGTCTTGGACATGTTCATGACGGCCTCTACTTCCAAAGCCCGAAGTAGAGCTTCATTACTTTTCTTGACGCCACTTAGTCTTAGATTTCGCTGTACTTCCACATCTCTGATGCCGTTTATGAAACTCTGTGTGGCCAACTGGTCTTTCGTTTCCTCTGGCAGGTCTGGGTAGGACAAGTGAACTAACCGTCTAATCTCTGCTTCGAATTCTTGGAGGCTTTCACCGGATTTTTGTGTTTTCCCACTCAGTTGTACTTGGTATACCTGGCTCAAGGATTGATTGTCGTATCGTTTGTCTAGGATGGCGATGATCTTGTCGAAATTGCCTTGTTCCTCGACTGGAATGCTTTGGAGGAGTTCTAGGGCCGGACCTCTTAACGAAATTACGAGTGACGTGGATTTTTCTTGATTATCCCATCCATTAGCTGTAGCCACGGCTTCAAATTCCGTTTATACATGGGCCAAGATGAGCTGCCATCAAATGTGGGTGGTTTGCTAACGGAACCTTTGGTACTCACGGTGTGCTGGTATTTTCCTCGCTGTAAGTCCTGTTGCATTTTTTTGATTTCTGTTTCTACCTTGTTTTGGATGGCACTGATTTTATCTTGGACTTCACTTACTTCACTTTGTACCGTGTTTTTAATGGAACTGATTTCAAATTTCACCTGGCTCTGGATGGAATCGATGTCATCTACTTTGATTTCAAGAGTCTCCACATTACTTTTTAGGATTTTTCTTTACTTCTTTTATGTCCGATTCAACTATTTGCATTCTTTCATTAACTGTTTCATTAACTTGCGATACTATTTGCATTAGTTGTTCAAATTGCAGTTGTCTTTTCTCTTCCGTTTTGCATTGTTTTTCTCCAGATATTTTAAAATTATTTTGTCTCTGTTCATCCAATTTCGAGAATAATCCCTCAATTAAATTTTGTTGTTCATTTTTCATCGTAGTGACAAGATTTTCTAATTCTATTTTACGTTTTTCATCAAAAGATTTTACCAACCTTTGTTGAATTTCTTCTTGATGTTGTTTCTCCTAATTGTCACGTTTTTCTAGAATCTGTGCAATTTTTTCGTCTAGTCCCTCCGTAACCTGCTTGACTATTTTTTTGGTAGTTTCGTCCATGCTACGGGTTTCCATAAATCAAATTACGATTTTAACTGCACTTAATCCTTTACTTCTGAAACCAAATTGCAATATAGTCCGTGGGTTCAATTTAAAATTATAAAACTAATATTCACTTTCACTTTTCTAGAACTATATTTACATTAAAACAGCTGATTCAAATATCACAATAATATTCCCATATACGCTAATCGTCGCGGTATAACTGAACTCCGATCGTGGCGTGCTTCCTTTATAAAACCAGCGTCGAATTCTTCATTAAAAATCATCATCACTCCTACAGGTGCCGAGTCTTTTCGAGAACCATTTTTTATCTTATCTTAACGCGTTTGTTGTCGTTTTGAAATGAAACAGGGTCGGCTTTGGGTAAATTTCGTAACAATATTGTATTTCAATCATCCTGTATATGCACCTGCTTCTAACATTTTTTCTATAACTCGAATATCCTTACTGCATATGCTTATTTAACCATTTTTTGAAAGTTTTTTGATCCACTCTGTATAACTATAGTTTTACTTCATTTTTATTTCAACCACCTTGTATACGCAACTACTTATGTACATGTACCATCCAATATCACATTTATTTATAAGATTTTTTGAACCCACCTGTCTAACTAATTTCTTGCTGTTTGAATTTCGATGCACGCACACACACACACACACACACACCACCACCCACAAACACACACCCCGGGGTGGTTTTGGTCCACTACCGGGCGCCTCCCCAGGTGGCGGATAGGGGAACGCTCTCCAGCAATGGGGTACTGAGGATTTCCTCAGGGCGGACCTTAATCAGATAGGGAAGGGACCCCGAAAATAACCATTTATGGATATGGTTGATAATGAACTTAATACCCCAGGCGGGTACCTCTGCAGAGGATAATCCCGCCACCGGTTCCGATCGAGTGAAAGCCTCGGTGGCCGGTGCACGCTCCACGGATTCTGGGGGAGCGAATTATCACTGGTTCCGTCACATAGTGACAAGAAGAAGAACACTAGTAATGGTACAAACATCGACCATTACAACTAGAGCTGGCAGCAAGACACTATCCAGCCAGTCCTCCAAACGGCGAATAGTGGAGTTGACGTCCAACAAAGGGCCACAAATGAGAGTGGCGCTCCAAACAAATAGGAGCAAGATCGATGAGCTCTTGAAGTTCATTGGGCCTAGGCACAATGTACATCATGAGATCAAGAAACTGGCACACGCCATTAAGTCAGATATGACAAATATCAGACGTCAACGACGCGGCCACCTCCTGTAGCGAAACCTGCTACAACACAGACATCGCCAGTAAAGGTGTCAAACACTCAGACACAAGGTGGACAGCAAAAGGAGGTCCCAAAAAGCGGCTGCCTCAAAAGCAGCTAACTCAAAACCGGCTGCATCAACACGGCGGCCCCAAAGCAGGCGGCTTCAATAAAAGTAGCCTCTGTAGCAAGGACCTCGCCACCGAAGGTCTCGCCTTCAGTAGCCTCATCAAGTAAGGCACCACCACTTAAAACTCTTAAACCGTGCTAGCTAGCAAGCTAAAGCCCGGTAAGGAAGGTCGCCAGAACATCGGGCAAACCACCCAGGGAACAACAAGTAGGGTGGTCAATTCAGAAGCGGAGAGAAAACAATGGATTAAAATCCAAGTTTAAACCGCAGACCAAAAACCACCTGCAAACCAGTCGACTGACTGGCAAGTGGTAAAGAGGAAAAAGGCCCCGAGGACCATAAGCAAAAAACCAGCGCCACATTGTACGCTGCTTATAAAGAAAGGCGAGAAGAGCTCCCCTGCAGATATCTTGCGAGGTATCAAAAATGATCCCACCCTGCAGGATATAGGCAAAAAAGTCAATAAGATCCGAAGAACAGCTAAGGGAGATCTACTTCTGTTATTCGCCAAGGCAGACGCTCAGGAGATGGAGCGCTATTGTAACGCCATCAAGAATAAGCTCCCAAGCGGGGCCACTGTACAATCTCGAATACCGCAAATCGAGATTGAAATTAAAGACTTGGACGAGATCAGTACCAAGGAAGACGTAGTGAACCTGCTCAAAGATAATATCGACGGCCTGGCAGAGATCACTGAGGAGGCAGTGAAATCACTTCGACGGGCATATAGATCAACACAAACGGCAGTTGTTTGTCTCCCAGAGGTCCAGGCCAAGAAAGCCATCGCACTTGGAAAGCTAAAACTTGCGTGGGGCACAGTACGTGTTCGCGAGAGGATCAGCCTTCGACGGTGCTTCAAATGCTGGCACTTTGGGCACAACGCCCAGGCGTGCAGAGGCAAGACTGACCGAAGCAGTTGTTGTCACAGATGCGGAGGCGCTGGTCACAATGCTTCGGCTTGTCAACAACCTGCCAAGTGCTTACTCTGCAAAGAGAAAGATAGTAGGTCAGACTGCCGGCACGTTGCGGGTAGTTGGAAATGTCCGATCTACCAACAGGCGATGAGAGCAGCACAAGCCCGTAAATGAAAGTACTGCAACTCAACCTCAACCATTGCGAATCAGCCCAAGACCTACTGGTACAGCGGGTGCGGGAATTGGATTGCGACGTAGCCATAATCTGCGAGCAGTACAAAAACTTCGACACCCTGTCCTGGGTAAATGACACAACGGACAGAGCAGCGATATGGGCTTGCGGTAAACTTCCGTTCCAACAACTCCAAATACCCCCGAACCATGGCTTGTGAGAGCCAAAGTGGGAGGGGTTCACTTCTATAGCTGCTATGCACCTCCTAGTGCACAGCTCGAGGAGTTCGAGTTATTCTTGGACACCTTGGCGGAGGATGTACGGAAGCGTAAATCGGTCGCCATCGCAGGAGATTTCAACGCCTGGGCAATTGACTGGGGATGCCGGGAAACGAGCGCGAGAGGACGAGCTCTCCTGAGACCATGTCTTCGCTCAACCTGGTACTCCTCAACACAGGAGACGTAAGCACATATCGCAAAGGCACAGCCAGCTCCATTATTGATGTGACTTTCGTTAGCAGCAACCTAATTAAAGGGGGCTGTGAGTGGCGGGTCGATGAGGAGTTTACTAATAGCGACCACCAAGCTATTATTTGGGAAATCAAAACCACTCCCAAACGAAGAAGATTGTGTGCCAGTCGTGCGAGGTCACAGCCAGTCGGTTGGAACAAAAATGCTTTCGATGCTGATTCATTCGCCTTGGTTATGGAGCAGGAACCATTGTCAATAGCAACAAGCGCAGAAGCCATTGCCAAAGAGGTAATGACAAGCGTTGTCAAGGCCTGCGATGCATCCATGCCAAGGAGACGGCAGAACAACAGCCGCCCACCAGTTTACTGGTGGAACGACACGATCTCACAACACCGACGAGAGTGTCTCAAAGCACGAAGGCTGCATCAACGAGCACGGAGACGCGACAGGGTCACAACAGAAGAACTAGGCTCGACTATGAGATCAAAAGACAACAACTACGAAGAGCCATTCTCTCAAGCAAGAGATCCTATTGGAAGGAGTTGTGTGACGAAGTTGATCAAGATCCATGGGAAAAACCGTATAAAATCGTGATGCATAAAATTAAGGCCCCCCCCATGACAACAACGAACTGCCCCGAATCATTGCACCGCATTGTCACTCACTTGTTTCCTGCGAAAACCTGAGCTACCCGCTTATCCTGCGTGGCAGGTGAGGGACGAAGATATACCATCAGTGACTATGAATGAGCTGACGGGCGCGTGCAACCGGCTCCAAAACCGTGAGGCTCCCGGTCCAGATGGCATACCTAACATCGCGCTAAAATGCGCATAGCCAATAGGCCTGACATGTTTCTACGCATGTATGAGACCTGCCTAAAGCAGGGGTTTTTCCGACTAAGTGGAAAGAACAGAGGCTTGTGCTCCTCCCTAAAGGGGAAAGAAACCTCCCGACGAACCGTCATCATATCGTCCCCTCTGTATGTTGGACTCTGCGGGAAAACTCCTTGAAAGGATAATAGCAGATAGGCTGGAGCCCTACGTTGAGCCGAAACTTTCCACCAACCAATTCGGGTTCAGAAGGGGAGATCAACCATCGATGCCGTGACACTCGTTACCAACATCACCAGAGAGGCGATCTCGGAAAGAGATGGAGAAGAGGTGGAAAAAAGTACTGTCTAATAGCCACCCTGGATATCAAGAACGCCTTTAACTCGGCCCGCTGGGACCGCATTTTGGAGGCTCTTGCCAGGATGGAGGTTCCTCAGTACTTGCGCAGAATGGTTTCAGCGTATTTTAAGGACCGCATCTTGTTGTACCAAACTGAAAATGGGCAAGTAGACTATAAGATCACAGGAGGTGTACCTCAGGGCTCTGTTCTGGGCCCCCTCTTATGGAACGTAATGTACAACGACCTGCTCCTGCTCGGTCTGCCTTAGAGCGTCAGGCTAGTGGCATTCGCCGAAGATGTGGCATTGATCATAGTGCGCAAGCACATAGAGGAGATACAAACAACCTTCTCATTCGCTAAAGCCACAATTCAGCATTGGATGCTCTCAGCGGACTTGAGTTTAGCAGAGCAAAAGACCGAAACACTTCTTGTTAGCAGTCGAAAGGCAAGGGAAACCATCACCCTCAAAATAGGCGATACCTACATACAGTCGCAGCCCTTCATCAGCTATTTGGGGTGCTCCTGGATACACGGCTCAACTTCAAAGAGCACATAATCGCGGCCAGCAAGAAAGCAGCTGGGGTACAGGGGCCTTATCTAGAATAATGCCAAATGCGGAGGCCCTAGACAGATAAGAAGACAGCTACTGGCAACAGTAACTACTTCTGTTTTGTTGTACGGGGCACCGGTATGGGAGAAATCGCTCGAGCTACCATCGTACCGCCGGAAAATGAAATCAGTCCAGCGGCTCTCAGCGATTCGAGTGGCATCATCCTACCGCACTGTGTCTTACGAGGCGGTGAGTGTGATTGCCTCTACCCTGCCAATCGACATCCTCGCTGCAGAAGGGGACGGCTTTATCGCAGAAAGTTAGAGAAAGACCAACCGACAGGAAACAGCGATGAAAGAGCCATGAGTCTAGGGCAATGGCAGGGATTGGGACAGCTCTACTAACGGCCGGTGGACATATCGATTGATACCTAACATCAGTCGTTGGGTCAACCGCCAGCATGGGGAGGTTGGTTTCTACATCACTCAACTCCTGACTGGACATGGATGCTTTCGAGCATACCTGCACAGGTTTAGGAGAGCAAACTCCCCAAACTGCCCACACTGTACGGACGTGATAGAGGACGCGGAACACGTGTTCTTCTCTGCCCCCGGTTCCAGGATCAACGTGCTGAAGTGGAGAGGATTCTGGAGACTAATATCGTCCCAGAACAATTAGTAGAAGCCATGCTGAAGGGCCCCCAAGCCTGGAACTTGGTATCAGATTACGCGGAGACCATCCTCAAAGAACTCCGCGATACGTTCGAGGAGTAGGCTTTAGAAGCTTTCAATGGAAGGGCAGTAAACATCTGCAATGAACCACCCTTGCGAAGTAGTATTGAGTAAGAGTGCCGCAGGGGTACCATGGTTGTAGGAGAAAGAGGTTAGGGTTTAGCGGGTATACGGTATACTGGTTTCAATGCAACGATTACTCTTGCTTTGAAGTCATTGTATCGGGAGTCCCGCACGACGGCCAGCACGTGCTAGCTAAGTACGGAATGTATTTCCCCCCTCTTCGGATAAAAAAAAAAAAAAAAAAAAAAAACACACACACACACACACACACCTACCACCGTATACCGTACAGAAAAGAAAATATCGCTCATCTAACAATTTTTATTTTCGATACACTAATGGAATATTTTGTGCCATTTCATTCAATTGCAAGCCTTGTAAAATGAAAACCGTTACAAACACCCTGTAGGTACCATATACTTTCATGGCATATCTTATATTTAAGCTAGATATTTATGATGAAAATTTGACATTTCCATTGATGTTTACCGTTTTTTGCACATATTTTTACGATTTTCAGAAAAAACGTATGTTTTACTTTATAGAAAATTATACGAAATCAGTATTAGACAAAACAGTGTAGATTCATTAAAATTCACTTAAGTGTAGTCTCTTAATTACTGTTTTTTCTGATTTTCTGGAAAACCGCAAATGTCACGTTTTACAAAATTATATGGTACCGTTCTGTAAGATTCTTTAATACAATGCCGTTTAAATCATCAAAATTGTTCAAGCCGTTTTTGAATAATCACTGAGCATACACAAAAAAAGTGCCGACGAATTGATAACCTCCTCCTTTTTGGAAGACGGTTAAAAAATAATGTGTGTTTCAAAGTTGAGGTATCAAGATCAAAGCACTGACTCTGTCTATTTTGTCAACATTTCAGCCAGAACAAACTGAAGAAGCGGCGACCTAAGTATCATAAAGAAAATAAGAACAGAGTGTTCGATTCGCAACAGAACTTCGGAAACAGTACGACATCAGCGGCACTATGCTCATTGGGGGTTGAACTATCCTGAAAAGTGGGAAACTCAAATTTGACATGTGGTATATTCCAATATTTTGATTAAACGAATTTTTAGGTTATGAAATTATTTCAATCGATGGATTCGATTGAAATATTTTCAAAACCGTGTGATTTGATATTGGTGAAAGATTAGGAAATAAAACTACGTAATACTCTACAAAATTTATTCATAAATTAAATTCAGTACATAACCATGCATAATAATTTATGCAAATTTCCATCATACCACTAAAAATTAACAATACTATGTTCTGAGAAAACAGAGTATGAACCCCGAGAAACAATACAAATAAATATCCTAAAAACAGATTTCTAAAGATTATGTACATGCCAATGTATTTAAATAAACAATGAATTGTCAACAGTAAAAACATTTCCTTCAAATATGAGTAATCAAATATACATCAAAGTACTAAATTTAAAGCTAGTCTGTTCTATATTTATAATTTTTTAATGCCTTGAAAGTTTTTACATTATATGTTAAAAAATTGGCAATTACTTACTGCATCAAACATTTATGCATACAATTTGTCTTAAATTATTCATTTTAGATACCTATTCTGATTTTGTAAATATATGGTTTGCTTATCCCATGCATTTGAAATATGTTTGATTGAGATGCTTTTGTAATGTTGATTATCCTGGATAGCAAAACTTTTTAACAAATCTATATCTTAGAAAATCCAAAGCCTAATCACTACATAATCAAAACAATCATTTTAAATTATGTTTTATTCATGACTGCAAATCTGCCCACCAATTGAACTGAGGATTGCCCCCAAATGTATTTTTTTAAACTGGATTATTTTCAATGCAACTGTAGCATAAATATATATCATTTATTTAAAAAAATAACATATCTGTGATCATGGAATTTTGGTATTTCTATAGATTATAGTCTAAATGGTTGCTTTTGTTTTTGTTCTTTAGACACAAAACTTATGTACATTATTGAATTGATCAGTACTTTTTTTACATTTGTTTTTTTACATTAATATGATAATGTACACAATATGCCGGTTCTTTCTTTTTTCTGATTGATTAATAATTACTGACATCAAACTTTACTTACCATTTAAAAAATAGTGCGAAGAAGAGATTATTGAGCATGTAATCTATATTTTAATGCATTAATGAAAACTTTGGTTTGACATGATCTTCCCATATGAATGAATTGTTGTCAAAGTATTTATTTATTTAATTTTATTACATCACATTTTTTTGAATAAAACTGATTGGGAATGCAAATAAACTTTAGTTCTTACAATGTAAATCTGAAGTTTATGTATAATACAACTGAATTTGCGTTCCTGGATCATCTTTTGTTTAATTTCAAAATTCTTTCTGAAATAAAAAAAGTTTTCAGATTATACTATTTCAAATTTAAATTGAGTATGCCTAACAAATATTATCTTAGACGACTAGTTATATGGTCCACTGTTTTAGTTCCACCCCTCATGTTTTTTTTTGTCGTTCCGTATACCTGTTCTGTGCCAAATAAAATACTCTGTTCTTATTTTCTTTATGCCTAAGTATTAATATTTGTTCAAACTGATTATTTTTTAATAAAAATGTTACAACTTTTTACTTTTGAATAAGGCATTCTGTTTGGCATGCAGAAATGTCTACACTATGCAAATTTCGTCTGTTCCTCTTAATTCTGTTTTAGTTAAATCGTTCCAAGTTTAGACCAACCTTTAATTTGTGGCTAGTTCTGAAAATTCTGGAGTATTTTAGTTTCAAAACAAGGCTTTGTTACAGAAGTCATTTATGTCTTCCCATTGAGCGATGTGTTGTTTTCTAAAAAAATCATAATTTATTCCATGTTTTTTAGGTGACTGGAATTTTGATGATCTTGTCTTACCTGAGAATGCGCCATATTCACTTTTGGAAAAGACGTCCCTCGCTCAAACAAGAACTAATCATCTTAATAACAACATATCGTCTTGCCCTCCACAAAACTTGTATCAGCGGGATCTGGATTTGTCATCTAGTGTTCCATCAGGTAAATATGTAACTTGCTTTTTGTTTATTATTTTAAATTTCATTTCCCTTATTGAAGAATTATTTCTGTATAAATATAATTAGTAAAAAATAAATCCGATTTTTGTAATTGTAACTGTAACAACCACAATTCTAAAGAAAATTACAGGTAGAATGCTGCGGCAATAAGTGAATTGTCAAAACTATACTTCTGATAAAGTATAAACATTTATTTCAGCTTTTTTGACATTGATAAATTAGTTTTAAATTAAAACAATGAAAGCAGTAAAATATGACAATTTGAAAAGATAGACAATAAGTTTCTTTTTCGCCTTAATCTCCCTTAATCCAATGTATTCCAATGGCCTCATGGAAGAATTTTTATGGCCTCTGTGAACTACTCATTTACTGCTGACATAACACTGTCACTTGAAATATTTGTTCATATAATTCTCTCAGATTTGGGAACACTCCGTAATTGCTTGGAGCGAAGTCTGGAGAATATAGTGGGTACCACACGAAATGGAAGCCCCCTTAACAATTGCAGCAATTGCAAACAAGAGGTATTACTGGGAGCATAGTCTTGATAGAAAGAAATCAAATCAAATTATACTAAAAAATAACATCACTTTTCTAGTAGATGGTATCTTGATTTTTCGAGATAGACGAGAATACTATGTTTTTACTCTTTATCTTGTACTTTAGTTTCAGGTGCTCTTGTGAACTGTAGAAAATGAGAAGCCTCAACAATTTGTCTTAATATGTACACCTTTTTATCCATAGTTAATATGATTTTTTATCTATATTTGCTATTATATTTATTCCACATTATACAGTTACCAAATGTTGATAAATGGCACAAGACACGTTTTTGCCTGCACATATGTTATTACAGCTCTTTGCTTGACTGATTCCATTCAAAGATATACTAGTTATCGATCACTACCAAACCTAAAATAATCATTTCAAGTGGTACAACACCGTATGTTATTCATTCATTCACAAAGTTTTTTTCTTTGGCTTCGGATAAGCAAGCACATGCGCACTTCACAAGATATTGGTCGGGATTCGAACACACAGGCGATAGGCGACTTAGTCTGTTATAAACTATCAACAATTACTTAATAAATTTTACTGTATATAGTAGGTTAGGACAATAACACAGATCAGCCCTCGAATTATGAATAACCAATGAAGTAGATGATTTGGTTGGCATTTGCATTGTGGAAATATTTTTTGTGAAATTAAAGTTGCTTGTCGCTATATTTTCACTCGATAATTTTCAAGATTTTTTTTATAAGGCGCGTGTGGAAGTAATGTGTTATTAAAATGTTATGGGTTTTCCAAGAACGAAGAATATCGATATTTAGTAGCAGTTTGTAGGTCAGGTACACTCTCTAATTCTATTGGTCGATCCCCTACATAAATATAGGATACTTGACTGCACTTCAGGACATTTTAAAACAACAGTCAACATTAGCATGATATATAAAATAAAAGTGACATGTAGAAGTATGGAAAAAGTAATAATAAGGAGGTAGCATTAAACTACAAAAACCGAATAGATAAGACAGACTAATAAGAAATTAAATGGTGAAGCAAAATGAACGCAAGAACAACCATTTTGGGGGGTTTCGGAGTGGCATAAGGAGATGAGAGGTTAATAAAGGGAATATGAATTAGTTCTTCTGATAAAAATTGTAAAATCTACCAGGGTTGTCTTTTATATTTCGGGAATAGAGAACAAAAGCAGGGAATGAGTGCATTTTCTTGTATTTACCTTAATATCTTTTAAATTAAGCGTTTTACATTTATAAAAAATATACAACTTTATTTCTTACATAGAAACTTTTTATTTTATCTGCTACATGATTCGTTTGATTTTTATAAAAATATTTATAATATATAATTTGGCCCCCAAAATTAACAGTAGGGTTTTATTTTACTAATAAATTTTCGGCTCATTTGATTGGAAGATAAAGGGGTTGTTTTAAATACTAAATTCTTAAATCTTTTAGACAATATATATTATTTTAAAAATACAAAATTTTATATTGTGTAGTTGCTGAGATAAGGGGGAATAAGTCGATGTTTAATATTTTTGTTAGTATCTTTTAAACAAATGATTTTAAAAATACGAAAAAAATATATTTGTATCTCTTATAATGGGCTCTTTTATTTGATATATTACATGATGGATTTGAGAAAAAAATATTATTATTCATTTATTCTATAATTTGCCTCCCAAAATTAATATTGGGGATTTTACTAATTTTTCTTACAAAGTTCAAGTGAGGCCCTGTACCCCTAATTATTTTCAAAATTTTAAGTAGTATGGTTTTGGAAATAATGTGGAAATTTTTTAAAATATTTTTGTTAATATCAATTTCAAAAATATGAAAAATATATTTCTGTTCCTCATAATGAGCCCTTTCATTCGATGTGTTACATGATGTATCAAAAAATGTTATATGTTTTTTAATTTCTGTTTAATTCTTTATTTTGCCCCCTAAAATTAATATTAGGCATATCTCCTTATTTTTCCTGTAAAGTTCAAGTATGACCTTATAAGCCTAATTTTTTGTTAGTGCTTACAGATTGTAAATGGGGGAATGAGAAATTTTTTAAATATTTTTGTTAATATTTTCTAACAATTTATGTTAAAAATATGAAAAATACATTTGTATTCCTCATAATAAACCCTTTCATTTGATGTATTACATGATGTGTTTAATTTTATTTTCCGTTTAATTTTATAATTTACCCCCCAAAATTAATATTAGGGATTTCTTCGTATTTTTCCTGTAAAGTTCAAATGAGGCCATAAATATGCCTAATTTTTTTCAATTTTCATATTTGTATTCGTCATAATGAGCCATTTAAATTTGATATATTACATGATGCGTTTACATTCTATTTTTCTGGTAAATTCAGCTGAGGCACTATATCTCTATTTTTTTCAAATTTTACTGCTTATAGTTTCGGAGTTAATATCTTTTAAATGATTTATTTATATTTTATTAAAAAAATACAAAAAAAATATTTGTTTTTGTCATAATGAGCCCTGTCGTGTGACATATTCATGATATGTTAGAAACAATTTTAATTTTATATTTTCCATTTAATTCCGTAATTTGACCCCCAAAATTAATAGGAGATATTTCTCCTTATTTTTCCAGTAAAATTCAGGTGAGGCCTTATATCTCGTAATATTTTCAAAATTTTACGTTAATATATTTTAAACAAATTATTTTTAAAATACGAAAAAAATATATTTGCGTTACTGAGAACGAGCCCTTTCATTTGATGCGTTTGAAAAATAATTTTTAATTTTTACCTTTTCATTTAATTCTATAATATGCCCCCCAAATTTAAATTAATCGTTTCTCCTTATTTTTCCTGTAAATTTCCTGATAGGGTTACCAAACTATACACTGGTACCAAATTTCAACCTTTTCCGACCAGTAGTTTAGGAGAAAATTGCTCATTTAAAAGAGGGAGAAATCAGGAGTGATATAAGGGTATCCGTATATTGTATATACGGAACCCTAAAAATCAGCCTTTACGTTAGAGACGTCGGTTGACAGATGGCAGCACCTGGATCGCCTTTCCCTACAATATAAAAGGCAACGGTCGTTGAATTGTAATAAGATTCTAGTTGTTATTTGTCCACAATATCTGATATTTTCGTTTTAAGTATTACACAATTTGGACAATTTGTACCAGCAGACTGTTAAAATAATGATTTGCTCTTCAGATATGAGTATTCCGATTTTTTTGTCCGTTTGTTACACATTAATGGTTGCAGGGCATCCTCTGGGCTGTAATAACGTATTACGAAATCATAAGCACTTGTAATTTGTAATTAATGTTATAAAATCTTTACTTTGTTGTCATCTAGACTGTTTATGCATCAAATATGTTGTTGATTTTGATTGATTTTTTAATTTGATTGTAAATGTCATATTTAAGATATTCCCGAAAATTAATATCCCGAACTGGTTGGTTTACTTCAATTTGATGACAACTTAGTTTTTCAAATGTAGTTTAGTGTTAAAAATAATCATTTATTGTAAAACAAATTTTAAGATATTTTTATTTTAATAATTATATTGCCTTTTATAATTGTAGATCCTCCAAACTCAAAAATTGTGGTGATTGCCTGGCTAATCTCAGATAAAGTTACTATTTTAAGTAATTTGTGTTATCTGTTGTATCAATAGTTATGATTTAAGTACAGGGAAACATAGCATTATCATTATATCTATATGTTCTTTCAGGTTCTTTTGATTACTACAAGCCGAAAACGCCAACGTCCGCACTCTCACCTGGTAGCCATAATAGTTCGAATTCATCATTATTTCAGTCTTCATCTCCATTAAATATTACTGGAATTCCACCTAAGCATAGTGCTCTGCAAGAATTGTTAGTAAAAAAAGAAAGTAATGAATCTATTCTGGGACAATCTTTTCCAGAAAAAAACACTGGTTTGCTTATGCATGGTCAACATAGCGTTAAATTTCAGCGGAATACATTTCCAGGGTAAGAAAATTAAATTTATTTAGTTATTCAACATATATATATCATATTCAAGAAGCTTGTGATAGTTAATAATGATGATCAAATAACAAAAGCCAGGATGTTCACATTCCGGAAAGTTAGAGAAATTTTGAAAGTTTGCATCCCCAAATTTGCCATTTATTGTAAAATGATGGAGATATTAATTCATACTCTAGCTTAATCCTTAATCCTCCAGACCATTGAATCATTTTTTCCCAAATTTGGAACTTTCTTTAAAATGAATATAATTGGTAAGGGAAATTTGAAGAAGTGATCAGGGAAAATGAGGATTTTTTTTAAACAAGAGCGGATTCCCTGATAACTAATTCTAATTTGGACTATATTATTTCTGTAATGTTCTGAATTTTCTTTAGTTTACTTGGTACCTATAGCAATATACTACTACATGCCTAGGACTTGTCTAATAACATTTATTTAAAAACGGATTTTTAATGGAATTCAGATGTTGACTTATTTAGGACTATACACTACTAGAATTTCCTAGAAATAACCCATGTGGGCCAAAAAGTGAATTTCAAAGAAAATTCTCAAAAAGAAGAATATTTTATTGTTAACTAGCTACCCACCCCGGCTTCGCACGGGGCAATGTAGATGCTAATGCTGTGTCAGTGTGGAGTGATTAATAATATTATAATTTTGATATGACTGTATTACGGGATATCTTTATATATAATGTTCACAGCTGTTTTTTTTTCATGAAACAATACCAACATGCTTTGTTTAGAGGTTACTCTAAACAACTTATTACACTCCTGTAAAATTAAATAAAAACGTATTGGCACGGCACATACCGTGTTTATGTCGGTACTGAATGTGGCTGATGAGTCATGATTTCTCATATAACGGTCGCCGAGCGAGTATAGCAGCGACGCGCTGATCGAACAATTATTGTAGCAACTCAACAACAAAACGATCTCATCACAGGGTTATTTTCTAAATTAAATAGTGAGCACAAAACCACGCGCAACAGGAACAGATTAAATTGAAAATTCAAGATGAATTAAAAATTCAAAGGGAACAATTTGAACATGCAGTGCAATCAGTAATACAAATGAATAAGGTAGTTACTCAAAAAAATTAAGATAGTTGGATCAAGTTGAGAAACTAAAAAGTTCAATGGATAGTCCAATGTGAACTTAGCAATATCCAAAATCAAGTGGAAACAGTGATAAAAAACATTCAACAAAGCTTGCAAAGATTATACTCCTTTGCAAAACCACCCTCTTTTGATAGTAATTCATTTTGACCTATGTACAAACAACAATTTGAAGCAG
The DNA here is from genome assembly GCA_034190945.1 of Octodonta nipae. NCBI lineage: Eukaryota > Metazoa > Arthropoda > Insecta > Coleoptera > Chrysomelidae > Octodonta > Octodonta nipae. The sequence continues at coordinate 85,006,462 of CM067216.1, read as the reverse complement.
TATCTACAATGAACGGTTGCAATAGCTAAGAAAAGTCTACATTTTTAAGGGGTCCAGCGTTAGAACTTTTCCAGTGCATTCCAGTGGATGAACAGTGTAACTTCGACAAGAGTATGTCAGTATTAGATAAGAGATATGATAATCACTGAGTCAAGTATTCCTGGTGGCAAAACACACAAATCTGGTGAAAGTCTACAAGAATTTGAAGCAGACATTAGCCGTTTAAAGGACCACGCGCACTGAATCGACTCGGACCAGTCGGATCGGCACGGCACAATCGGCATGTTTTGCTATACATGAAATTAAATGGTTACTAATAAATGAATCCTCCAGAAATTAATCATTTAAAACAAAACCCATTTATGAATATATAATTAACAAATGGGTGGTAAAAACCAACACTCTGAACGCACAGATAAGATAAAAAACTACCGAAAACGCTATTCTTTTCATATACGTTAGACAATGTTACTAAGAGAATAATCGAGAGTGACTGGGATAGAGTATAAATGCGGCCGTACAGCAGGAGCAGAGGAATAGTGAATCAACTGATGTGCCACTAACTCAAGGTTCGTCTAAGACAAATAAACTTTTGATGTGGAAATAAAGAAGACTGGAGTAAATTTAGTGATTTGAACACACAGAAAATTCCTAACGATTTGTTTAGCCTTTTGAAAACCATTTAATTTAATAATACAATCTGTATACAATATACTCATGTTATTCTTAGTTCTTATTGTAATAACCATTGAATAACACGATTTATGACTACAAATTTCCAGTTCTTCCCTAAAATTACTCATACACACTGAGCCAGAAAGTCTTGTCAACCCTGATATTCATGAGAAATATTATTTTATTTATTACATCCCAAAAGAAACTCCTATTTTAACAATTTTTCCAACTGCTTACAATTTCAGTGTAGAAATCTGCATTTATTAAATTTAATACTGTAACATCTTTTAACCCTCCATCATTTTTTGGTGGTTTTATTCATATTTCAGAGATCATCTGATTCACAAGTTTTTATTTCAATAAGATGAAGAGTTTTCAGACTTCGCTCTTTTGTGATAAAAAATTAGTTTGAAATGAACTTGAAGATCATTTACAGGATCTTGACCGAATGTTCCATTTCATAACGTTCAACTTGATTACCCAGAATCTTTGGCGAAAGTTGCATACATTTTGAGTTAATATGATTCCTGGATGTACAGAAAACGGCCTAATTTCAGTCCTTATGACATGTTCAATCAAAAACATTGTCCTGAATTATAACGAATACAGACAATTTGACTGGGAACCAAAGTCCCCAGTTTTGCGCGTACGACAATTATTGTAAGAATCTCAGGGAAGCAATTTTCAAGGTTTAGCGGAACTTTGGGGAAATGACAAAGAGGGCGTTGAAAAAATTGTACTCGTGATGCGCATCAAATAGTTTAAGCATGAGTTCTTAAGGTATAATTTTCTCCTGATTACAGGGTATTCTTGTTTTTTCCGTAAACTATTAAAAACTTAAATGTCGCTAAATTAGTTTTATTTTATCTTTAATGTAACTATTGCAAAGTAATGACTTCTAGAATAGAATTTTTACCATTTTATTTTTTAGGTTATCTTCATCAGCACCAACACATTTAGGCCTAGAACAAATATGGCAGAGGCGAGAGCCTAGAAAACATTTGCTATCTACAAGTTCCTTGGTTGAAGCTGGATCGACGTCATCATTATCTACTGGGGGTTTGTTGAGTCCGGAATTGCCAGATTTTTCGCTGGATGAAGAGAGTGACGAAGACAGTGATGCTCACTATGAAGATTTTTCTTCTGATAATGGTATGCATATAAAAATGTATTGATTCTGTCATATGATAAAGACTAAATTTTGCTTAATTTAAGACAGCTTTGTATATGCATTGCAGAACCTACGAGGGTTGCTGCTTTAATTTCGGGAAAGACGCAAACAAAACTATTATATATTATAATCAAAAAGTGGCTAAAACAGTACCCTTGACAATCTATGCACATTTTCACGTGAATAAAACTGTCGTAACATTTATTCCAATCCGAACACATCACAGCATTTTTAAACGCTTCGAATTCTTCAGAGCTTGAAAAACTTTGCCCTTGTATTTATTTTTCAAAAGATTTAAATGTCGTTGGGTGATATGGAGGATTGGTTGTTAAATTCATCTTTTGTGTTGTTAAATAACCAACTGTTAGTTTTCAACACAAAACAAGAAATCAGTGTGTTTCAAAACCTGCCAATTTCGAGTAATTTTTGTGGCTTGACTTCATTTTCAAACATTCAAACAGTAGATTGTTGTTTTGATTCCACTTTATATGAATACATCCAACTATCATCACCACTAACGATGTGTAAAACTTTGGCGTAACTGAGTTGTATTGTTTGAGCGTTTCTTTTCATCATTTGACTCTTGGCCTGTTAAATTATGCAGTATCCATCAGGAAAAAAATTCTCTACACTTAAGCGACATGAAAAATTTGGTTAATCTGTTTCAAATCAATGCCTGAACAAGACTGAGTTTTTTTATGTTTTACCTAAACTAATGTTTTCTTTTTTTTTTGATTGAGACAATTTCACTACTAAGAATACTCTGACCAAATTTAAATTCTTAATACTATCGAAAAACAGTTGTTTTTTTTTTGCCAAACATTTTTTAGATTATTCACTCTCACTTTTTTAATTCGAAAATAAAATAAGATTATTGATGGAAAATACTCTCCAATTTAAATCCACAGTTTTTTTCAGGATTAGTTTTAATCATAAATTGTATAATGTTGCCCAATTCAAAAACTCATCTCATCAGCCCTCTTCTTTTGTCCATTGCTGGACATAAGCTTTCATCATTCTGTGTCATTTGTCGCTCGGATCTACTCCAGCAGATCTTTTAATATCTTCCCTCTATCGCATTGGAGGATGTCTTCCCTAAATAAGGCCCCCAATTTCCACTTTTTGACCCTTCCCTCTTGGCCTGCGTATTTTCATTCCGATTCCGCTATTACTTCGTCGACTTTCTTATGCAGGGATTTTATTTTTAAAGTGTTACTACATCGAACATCGGGCGCTCCATTACTTTCTGGTTACCCTTGGTTTAGTCTAGTTATTGGTTTTTAGTTTGATGTTTTAGGGATCTAATATGCATGACTTGTTTCTGTTAGATTAATTTTTTGGCCAATTTCACGTTACTTTTTTCGGCTTGTTGACATTTCCTCCAATTTTTCAGGGTGTCTGGATTTAAGTTGGAGGGGGCGCTTGGGCACAAAACTGGTGCCGGCCTACGTAAGGGATTCAAAATTGGCAGTCTTTTTTTATTTTATGTTTATTATTTATAACGAAACTTGTCATATAAATGGATTGTTACATATTTGTATAAAATACGTCAAAATAAATAAAGATAAGCAAAATTTATATAACATTTTAAAACAAAATTTTTATTAAAGTGGAAAATTTTTTTTTAAAAATTATGATAATTTTTAAACAAATCGGTTATAAACTCTTTGAGAAAAATGATTTTAAACATTGCTTAGTTTTGCTTGAGTAGCCTATCCCCTTGGCTTAAAAGACTTGGTTTTATCCATAGTTATCTGATAAATGTAATTTCTCATTTTTATATTGCCCACATATTAACTCTAATTTCATTTTTAAATAACAGGGTTGCCCACATTTTTAAGAAATAAATAAATTTAATTTATATATATTGTTATATAGTCCGTGGGTTCAATTTAAAATTATACAACTAATATTCACTTTCACTTTTCTAGAACTATTATTTACATCGAATATATACAACAGCTGATTCAAATATCACAACAACAATGTTATATATAAGCTATTCGCTCCACTAACTGACTTGCGATCGTGGGCTGCTTCCTTTTTAAAACCAGCATCGAAAATTCTCCTAAAATCAGTCATCAATCCTACAGCTGCCGAGCCATTTCGAGAACATTTTTTATCTTAGAAGCGATCGGTGTCGATCTCGTACTGAGATGAAACAGGTTCGGCTTTGGTAACTTTCGTAACAATATGCTTGAGAGTATGAAAACATGCTAAAATTTTTCAAAATCACTATTCATACAAAATAAACATTGTATCTTTGGTTTTTTGATTGTAAGCTTTTTTGGAATTTGGCTTTCATTTACAATTTTTTTATTGGAATATATATAATTTTTTTAAATTTTGGTTGGTGGGTGCCCCTAGGCCAGTGCCCAGAGTGCCTTTATGTAAATCCGACCTGGGACAAGAATGGTATCGCAAATCTGAGATTAGTGAACCTTATTTCATTTACTAGGATGGTTTTATCATCTTGCCAATGTTTGAAAAGCATCCTCCAAAGAATTCATAAGTAATTGTAGCAAAAGAATGTCTCCTGTGTTATACCTCCATTAATACTAATCCATTTGGCATTTTTGTGTTCTATTTTGTTTAAATCGAATTTTACTTTACTGATTTTTTGACAAACATTCCCATTGTCAATAACTGTCTGCTTCTGGTACACCTCCCTCTTAAAAAAATTACTTGTTTGCTTGATATTTTTCCAGTTTTTTAGTCAGGCAAGTTCTTTGTTCTAACTTAAGTCAGGTTTTCTTACAATTGGGATACAAGGCTTACCAGTTATAGTTTTTAGCATTTAGTTTATCATCTTTTTTTGTAATAATATATTTGCTTTATTCCAGGTATTTGAGTTTCCTTCCTCTCTCTGTTGTTGAAACTTCTCCTTCTTCTGGTGCTCTATCTTTCTTGATTTGTCTCAATATACATATCTTTGCTCAGTATTTTGTCTGGGCTTACATTGACTAGTTTTCATAATTGAAGTTTAGTTTTACTTTGTTGCTTATTTTCTATAGTTTTCTCCACGCTTTTTATCACTCGTTCGCTGGTTAATGTAGTGTGTTGCTTCCCATTTCACCTAAGATATTTTATTCCCTTGTTTTTTATTAGTGATTTCACTTAAATTAATTAGTTTCCTTTGCTGTTCCTTAAATAGTTGCCGATTTTGTTCAATTAGATTTAAAGTACTGTCTCGTTTTGCAGTTTTCCACCGTCGCATTGCATTTGTAATTTAATCTTTCATTTTATTTGTCATTTGAATTACACACTCTCCTCAGTTGATTGTTTAGGTTATCCATATTTAGCTTCATCCCCTTTCAGTCTTTTTATGCCAATCTTTTTTATTTGTTTTCTCATAGCTTTATTTTTCTTTGTGGGTACTGCAAATTTTATATTTTGTTTCTGAGTGAAAAATTGGTTAATTTCATATAGTGGGTATATGTTGCTAGATATTCCATAAGCATACACATCTTGTTTCATGTCTTGTTATAGTGAAGTTCCCCATTAATTCCTCATTTTCCTGTTTTATATTTTTAAATTGAAATCTCATAATTTTTTTTCATATGTTTGATATTTTATTATAAAAAGTTTACATTTCTTCATCTGAATGAATCGATTTTAGTGCATACAACTATAATATGTTTACTTTGTATTTTGACAATTAAGTGATAATCATTGTAGAAATGTCTTGCATTTTTTAAAATTAATTTGACCACATGACAGACTTTTGTTCGTGCATCATCTGCGCCAAAAGTCTATGCGAATTTTAGTTCAGACTTGTATATACAGGGTGTTTCTAAAGTAGGGTTCCAAACTTCTGCTGTTTATAGAACTCTTTAAAATAAACCAAAAAGGTCCTATTAACATGTGCTCTAAAACGCACCCTTAAGAAATTATATACACTTAAAATGGCTCAAACAAAACCTTTTTTTTGTTATTGACGAAACGGTCGAAAATAAATAGAAAAACATGTATGGGTCTTACATAACTTTTTACGTTAAATAACCTGTGCTACTCCGTTTTTGGACATGCAAATCATAATCCTATTTAGATTGTTGAAGGGGGTTTTTGGTCCGTATTTTTTTTTTAGAATTTCCTATACAGATTTATAAAATCTTAACAATTTTACGTAAAAAATATTATGTTCGTTCAAATCGATATTTCCAGTGGTTTTCAAGTAAATTGAGTTAACAAATTACTCTGCTCTTTAACTTATTAGGCCAAAAATTACAAAAATCTGTTTACCATGGCAAGTGACAGTTTATCAATAAATTAAATTGTTAAGCGTTGTGGTAACATCAGTCTTTTATTTGCCATGGTAAACAGATTTTTGTAATTTTTCGTCTAATAACTAAAAGAGCAGAGTAATTTTTAAACTCAATTTACTCGAAAACAGTTCGAAATATCGATTTGGAGCAAGATCATATTTTTAACATAAAATTGTTAAGATTTTATAAATCTGCGGAGAAAAAATACGGACCGAAAACCCCCTTCACCAACCTAAATAGGACGCTTATAATTTGCATGTCTAAAAACGGAGTAGCACATGTTATTTAACGTAAAAAGTTATGTAAGACTCATACATTTTTTGAACGTTTTGTCAATAACAGAAAAAAAGTTTGGTTCGAGCCCTTTTCAGGACATATAACTTCCTAAGGGTGCGTTTTAGGGCACATGTTAACACAGAGTTTTTGGCCTATTTTAATGAGTTCTATATACAGCAGAATCCTATTTTAGAAACACCCTGTACATTAACAATATTAGCCAGGGAGGTAGCGTTATGTTTCAAATAATTATCCAAAAGAAACAAATTGTTATAAGAATGAAACGGCTTGAAATTATTTCTTTGTTTGCATAGACTTATTACAATAGAAGTCGGAATGAAGTCTGTGTTGTGTAAACGCGCTATTATGTCTAATTTCTAATAATTTGTAGATGTCTCAATCTATCTAATTGTGTAATAATATTGATTGTCCCTGGCTCGCTTGAGGACCCGTCACAAGACGGTAGCAGTTGTCAAATCTTGTTAGGATACACTTCTGTTGAATATCTTAGAAAACAGTTTCATGAAATAAGTGAAAGCACTATGAAAACTACATACATTACATAAAAAGTAACAACCAATATGAATGACCCAAGTCCTGCGGTCACTGGTTCTACGACTTGGAACCTTGTGCTGTCTATAATGATATAATAAAAATAGGGTCATTTAGGATACTTTAATTTATGTATAATATTTTCTTGTCGACAGATTCCGATGACGACGACGATCGTGCGAGTAAAAATTCGAGTAGGAAAGAACGGTTTTTTTGGCAATATAACGTGCAGGCTAAAGGTCCTAAAGGTCAGAGATTGGTTCTGAAGAGTAAAATGGAAGATCCTCACCGTCTTAATGAAGTAACAGATCCAGTTTTTAGTCCTGATTGTTCTGTAAGGGGCATCAAACATAGTGGGAAGGCTAGGAAAGGTGAGAAATGAACTGTATTAATCATTTTTGCTATCTTAGTAACATACATTCGCTGATGCCAAATTAAAGTTGTGATTACATGATTATTTTGTTGCTTCTTGTTTGATGGAAAGGTGGCACATTGTTGCAAATTAAAAGAATTTTTATTTATCTCTTACCTGATAAAGTAAGTATTAGGAAAGTATTTCAGATAACATTAGGTTTCATTTACCTATATGGCTGTAGTTAAATTGTTGTCAGTAACAGTTTTCTTTTTATTAACAAACACTTTTCCATTAATATTTAATGCATTGCCAATTCATGCCTTATCATCTGTCATTTGGGAGAATCAATTTAATTTTTTACAGAGACATAAATCAAACATTATATTATAGGAGATGGAAATGATTTAACCCCTAATCCTAAGAAACTGTATAATATTGGGAAAGAACTAGACAAATTGAGTCGATATATCAATGACATGACACCTGTTAGTGAGTTACCATTTAATGTTAGATCCACATCGAGAAAAGAGAAAAATAAACTTGCTTCAAGAGCATGTAGATTGAAGAAGAAAGCTCAACATGAAGCAAATAAAATTAAACTTAGCGGGCTGGAAGTCGAACACAGTAAGTACTGAATAGTGAATACCCAGTAGTATTACTTTTCACAGATGAGGACATAATTATTAGTGAACCATAATCTCAGTGAGGCAACAAATTTTAATATCAGGAATAGAGTTGGAAATTGTTGTTGAATTGTCCTGATAATCTTTGTAACGCCTTAAAAAGATATAAGTTGATTTATACACATTTTATTAATATGTATTAAATAAGATACTTTACGCACTTTTGAACGCATGGTTTCAAGGTAGTCATGAGTTGTGCTGGCTCCAAAAGATGGAAATCATGAAAAATTATTTATGGGTTTCAAACATATGATTGATACTATTAGATATTTAAACAGACACTTTCAAATCGGGTGTCGTTTTAAGTGTAGTGCTATAAAAGTAAAGACTTTTGAATACTCATGTATTCGTTACTCTTAGTCTGACTACCAGTTACAAAATATTCGTTACTCGTTACTTTCGTTAGTCGTAATTTGAGTAGTGGTATGTAAATATAGAGTACTAATGAGTGCATACCTATTATAATAATTAAATAGTTATCCGATATAATACGTGGCAATTAAAGGGAAAATAATTATATGTGGAATATGAACAGATTTTATTAAGTTTTCATTCAATTATAAATATAAAATAAATAAAGAGGAAAATAAATATACACTCAAGCAATGTTACTGAACACATATTTTAATTTTTTTATATCAGTAATAAAGTAATAAAAACATAGATACTACTTTCAATAAAGAAATAGATAAATAATTATCTTCTTCTTCTTATATTCATTTGGAACTTCTCCCAAAAACTCATCATACCGCATTTTATTTTTTGCCCAAAATATGTGATTCACATTTAGAAATATTTTTTTTCATCCGTTTGTGTTTTCATGAGGCACGTTTTTCCGACAATATTTATCTGATTTTGACATAATTCGTTCTGCTGGCAACATACATAAGTATTTTTTTTCTTCTAATTTTTACTTCATTATGTATATAACAACGATCGTGCCTGCCAAAATTTAAGTGCATTATCTCTTTTATAGAGTAACTTTTTTTCGATATATTTTCTTTGCATAATGATAGTAGCACTTATTGGCGACATTGTAGCACTCGACTTTGTTATTGCCTACGTCAAACTCGATATGGAATCTGCCTTCAATAAATTCATTCAAAATTATGTCTTACACTATAATTATATTTTTATAGATCTCAATGGTTTATTAAATCTTTAAAGTAAAGAAAGACTAGTGAATAGTGTTCAAAATATAATTTAATTTATAACAACATTAAGGTATAATCATGAATGACGACTTATTTATCTTACTGTCATGACAATTCGGTAGTTCGGCAGGACAGACACCATTTCGGTTATTAATGAGTTTTGGAAAGTTTAATTTGCAATATGTACTCAACAGATCATTTGAAGTTTTTTGTGTCGAGTTATTTCTAAATCACATGCACAAAGCTTTTTATTTTGCTACCATTTCACAAAATAATTTTACTAGTTATAAATGTTTCTTCCACATATTAATTTTTAAGAACCAAAACCAATTACAAAATATTTATTTCATAATATCCCACAACACAATACAATTATTCAATATAAAACACAGTTGTTTATTTTTTCGAGGTCAAAGTTATTTCTTTTATTACTCATTTCTCGTGCGAAGCGACAGCGCCACGTTGCCGAAGTAACAATTATATACGTATTAAGTATATGACAATAAAGACCAAAGTATTATAAGCATTTGTTGTTTGGTTCGGTGTGTACTATGTCCACCTTAAATATATGCACTCATACAATTTACATTATGTATATTTTCAATATGTGATGGGTTTAAGCTTACATCGCACTGTCTCTTATGTGGTTATCAAATTTGACAGTCGCAAAAGGTGTACGATCTCACAAAGATTGATAGATCGATCGTCAATAGTGCGTTCTCGGGTATGATTGCACGATAATATACGTCTCCTCCCCTATAGAAATCAATAGTGATGTTATTCAAATCCTCTCTTTTTGGAACTCACGGAAAAATTATCCAATTTCTTTGATACGATTACTATCCCTAGATACATATTTCATCTTTGCATATAATATTTGAAGTAATTTTTGTTTGATTATAATACTTCCATTTTTGCATTGGGGTGTTTTATCAACTGTGTTGCTAGATCTTATTTATAGACAATCCTATCCCTTCCATTCTGGTTCAACAGTTTAGATTTTAATTCAATTTGTTCTTATTGTATTTAATGTCCATCTTTATTCAAAGATCTTTTTCATCTTCGCTTCTTCCCGTTAAGCGAGGTCGGTTTTCCTAATCTAGAGACGATATTCACTTCGTTGTAGCCATGGAAAGGCACTACTTCACTATGAGATTATCCGATCTTCGAGTAACATGTTAATTATTACAGGCATTGTCCTATGAGTTATGTCGGCGGTGATTGCGACATTTCCTGCAAAGTTAGAGAGAACCTGGGTATTTACAATTACTACTGAGTTTCGTTTTCTAGTTCAAGTTCTGTATTTACCATGCTAGATTTGCCGCGGTTAAAGTTGTTTCTCTTCCGTTGGTCTGAGTCCTTTAAATTAGTAATATTGGTGTTCTGAGTTAAAAGTCGGGGATTTTCCCAGATCAATAAAAATTGGCTGTAGATTTTGTTTGTTTTCGTGAACTTAATTACTAACCTTCTCACATGAAATGCGTTTGTTGTTTCTGTTCTAGCAGTAAAGCTAAGTTCATCTTCTATTAGCTTTAGCAAATTTTGAAGACCAGTCCCCATATTTTGAGGCACGCGATATGAGTTCTATACCTCGAAAGTTTCCACAATCTCAAACATTACTTACCTTTGTACTTGAAGAACGGGACTAATGTAGGCAATAGCCATGCGGGCCACATATCTCCTTTAGAACATAGACATTTTCAGAACTTAAAGAGTATTTCATCTGAACCGACTGCTTCGAGGTTTCCCAATTTAGAGATAGCCTTCCCAACTTCTGCTACTGCAATTACATTTCCAGGGATACTACAGATAATACTACAGATAATTCTCGTTTCTGTTTTGATTATTCATTTGGGCTATCACTCCTACCAAGGTTTCTGAATAATACAAATAAGTTAAGTACTTGAAAATCAAGGTGTAGTACATAATGGCAATTTGTAGAAACTGCCCAAAACACTAGTTGCCTTCGTACAGAAAAATTGTCTTTAGTTTTCCCGTATAATATGTTTCGATGTTTTTTGTATGAACCTTATCTGTGTGATGTGACGTTTCGATTCCTTACGAAAAATATTTAACTAAACAATTTTTTTTCTGAAGCAATTTGTAGAAATTAGTTCGCTTGACTTTATCTTCTTGCATTTGATTAACTGAGGAGTGAAAACCCAAACAAACAATCATAATAGCTATTTTGCTCCTCGTTCATTCAGGATCTACTTAATTTTCTTTTAATTTTTTGTGTAAAGTCTCTTCTTTAATTTTTACTTGTTTTGTATTTTAGATATTTTACTCTTAGAAACATTGTGACTGCATACGGTTACTTTGTATTTATAATTACTAGTGGCGACTTTTAGATACTGATTAAAATCTGTATCAGCCTTTTCCTTTTCAACTGCAACTGTTTTCATTGTACCTGTAGCGTGGTTGTTCCACCATTGTTGTATCCTTTATATTCTGCAAGTTTCCTTTGTTAAGTCTTCCGTTCTACAGTTGCTAAACCGAAAGATTCGCAGTTTGCCCATATAATTCTGGGATTGTTATTTTAGGGGGTTATTGCATATGTAACCTACCACATGGTTTGTCATGGAACTTCGCTCTCCACTGTCTACTGTATACAATTTAATCCTCTCTTTATGTCTCTTGCACACAGCATATGTTTATGCGGCTCAGATCTAGAACTCCTTGATTGTGTTTATTAACGGAGTTTACTCTCCGTCGTTTTTGGTTTGTTGGAGATATTTTAATTCTTTTCTATCGACCAGCCGCTGATGACAAATGTCAAATGTTTACCATCTATGGGCATGCATTCTAGATAATTAATAAAAATGGTGAGTTTTTAAGGAGCTTGTCAGAGAAGGTTTGCGCCATAGAAGAGAAGGATAACCTTAAGCTATTACAATTATCTTCATTTATTTGTTATTTTCAGAGAGACTTCTTAGCGGCATTCATCAAGCAAAACAGATAATGGCAGCAAAATTGAAGGAACAGTCAAGTAAAAGACAGGAAGAATTCACACTGAATTTCGAAAAAATCATGAAAAACGCTACAAGTAAGTATTTTATATTAGTAATTCTATTACATCATATGCCCACATTAGTTGGAATGATAAATATTTTAGCGAAATTAATAAGTTAGTCCTTAATATTCGAACATTTTTCTAATATTTCACTTCTGAGATGTTACAAGATATAACATATTTAATGTCAATATTGATGCGCATTGATGCGTTTTGTTTACAAACTAAACTGGAAATCGAAATAACTTTTGTGCTCGAAGTTTCCTTGGACTTCGAAATGTTGTAAGATCAAACAAATACAAGACTATGACAGTCCAAGGATACAAAAATTTATGCAGCTGAATAATAAAGAACAATCAATATGAGAAAAATATGAGAAACAGAGACGATAGAACAGAAAATGCTTGTGGACGAACAAATTTTCTCCTAGTAAATTTTGAGACTGTAGATAATTACAAGAAATTTTATGGACATATCTGCAATATTTGTGGTTGATTTTGGAATTTCAGTTTTAATCTAGTGAAGTATCTGGTAGCGGTTAAACACTCTCGACAGGGATCAACTTACCTCAGGTTCGCGAGAAAAACAGCTATGAACTCTTCATCCGTTTCAATTTCCTAGTGAGTTGCAAGTCCTGTACTGTAGAAAGATAGGGGAGATAACCTCAATCTAAAAATAATCCCATTGAAATAGGTAGTGTAAGGTCTTAGGGTAAAGTCTAAGAGTCTAGAACGAAGAAATAGAGAGTACCACGAGAGAGAAATAAACTCATGCACAGACATAGAGAAACAGAAAAGAAACAATGCTAATGGTGAGACAAGCACATGACAATCACTAGCATATAGGGTAATGACAAATTTGAAATAAAGATGAAAACGATAAGGAAGACATTAATAACTTTAGAGGAAGAATGGGGATAGCACTAGCAACAACTGTAGCACTTGCAGCTATAAAAAAATAGGGAAGCACTCGGTTTAGATGGCGTAAGCGTAAAACTGTGAAAATACAGAGGAATAATACACATCTGCTTTCTTCTTTTGAACTTTATTATTTTTATTTTTTTCTGAGGTACTATCATAGCTATTAAGTTGCATCAGCTGCTTAGGGCAGAATCATTTCTTGTAGCATTTGACATAGTAGATCATTAACACATAAGATAATTATTAGACCCAGAGACCCACCAGTTTTTACAAATTTGTAGTAATAACTATAAAGGAGACATTAATAGCTTAAGAGGAAGAATTGGGATAGCACTAGCAACAACTGTAGCACTTGCAGCTATAAATAATAGGAATGCCCTCGGTTTAGATGGCATAAGCACAGAACTGTGAAAATATAGAGGATTAATATACATCTCCTTTCTTCTTTTGATCTTTATTGTCTTTATTTTTGCCTGAAGTACTATCAAAGCTATTAAGTTGTATGTACTGCTTAGGATAGAATCATTTCTTGTAGCATTTGACAAAGTAGATCATTAACATATTAGATAATTATTAGAGGACCTAGAGATGTTCACTGTAGTCAATTTTGATTGTATGAGCTCTTGCTTTGTCAATCAATTGTTTAAATAGATATTTAGTAGGTCATTTGCTTTTCCTCTAATTCCCACAGCTTATATACTTCTTGTTATAGCTTGGTTGTATTTACGATGTATTGTAAAGCATATTTTGTCCTTTTTTGTACTCTTTAAGTTCGCTATTATTTCATCTAGTCAGTAAATTGGAGGATAATGATTTTTGGATGTATGGGTGGCATTTTAATTGAGATACCAGTAGGTTCGGTGATTCCAGGGCCTCGTTTGTTCTACGTTTTTAATCTGAAATTTGTTAGCAGTTATATAGTTAATATAATATTTTAATCTTAACCTTATTACAAAACAAAAACTTGATAATGTTCCCCAATTTAGATTTAGATTTTGCTAATACATTCTTCAAAGTTTTTAATATTGTAGTTAAAAATGTATTTTCATATTAAGTGATTTGTTTAATGCAGTGGGTCCACTCTTTCCTATGCTTGCACTTATTTTATATTGAATTTAGTTTTATTGATATGTTTTGATATTACTGAGTTTCCACTTTGTTTAAATAAAATTCTTTAAATAATAAAATAAAACGCAGTTGACTTAATACATTCAACAAGATTATACCTACATATATGCATATGTAATTATGCATATTAAAATTAAACTTTGACAATAGTTGTGGGATTTTAAAAAGAAATTTCTTGTTCAGGAAAAGAAATGAAATAAGATGATTTTGAGGATGAACGTGAAGACGATGTTAGACAAAAATAGAGGATAAACTCTTAAGAAAAATATTATTAAGATTAATAAATACACATAGAAGTGAGCACAACGTATAATGCGAGGAAGAGCAGGTGAAATAATCGAGATCAAACGCAGGCTGACGAAGAAATGGAACACTTCTGAAGAGAAAACCAGCCAATGCCTGTAACAGTGTTAAAAATTAAAGAACACTATGATTGATCTTTATCTCTAAATTTGAGCATTACGTTATTGTTTTGATTTTTATTATTATTTTTAACTGAGACTTCAGTAAACTAGTTTTATTCCGTTTGCTAATGATAAGAACTCGATTAGGGATAGCGAACCTTTTTATACGCGCATCACATATATTACTGTTATTTCTTTGTCCAATTTTTGGCCTGACGAGAAATTCTTACTAGGAAATAAACAGTAAAAGTTTGTATTAAATTAAATTTAGTTGTTCATTTTCTTATATTAATGATTTTTTTGTTGTAATTTGATTGCCCTATGTTGCAAATGACTCGCATAAATCTTTAATTTAATCAATGCACTTCGTATCTTATTTCGGTAACTACCTTTTAAGAAATTAATGACTGTCCACAAGTAAAAGTAAAATGGAGGAAAAAAAATAGTACTTCGGTTCCTAGTTTTTTTAAAACTTAAAGGTTTTTGGAATAGTGTTCCAAGTATGTCTTAAATTCTGCGTTCTTGTTAATTGCAGCCAATAACCGATCATTTGCAATTTCATCCGAGTCCTTTCTTAAAAAGAATTTTTTTTGTTTTCATATGAAACTAGACAAAACTCAATAAAACGTATTTCTAAATTTTCGAAGCAAAGCAGTCATAAATCTCTATATTGAGTTTATATACTCCGACGGTAATTTCGAAATGATGTTGAGCAGATTCTTGGTTATTCTATCTACTCAATAAAGTTTTCTTTTTTCTGGAACAGATAAGTATTTGAAATTTGTAGTCGAAATATAGTGTGGCAGGGGCAATATCACCATCAAATTTGTCCAACAAATACGAGAAATTGTGAATTTCAGCATATAATTACGCATACATACAGTGATCGAAAACGAGTCAAGACTTGGAGTAGAAACGTCTCCAGAACAGATATGTATACTCAATATAACAATATACATTCATATTTGTACACAGGAACACTGATTGATCATATTGTAGCGATTTCTTTCTCTCAGAATATCTGTGAGGAAGACTCTGTAAGAGACAACCAGTAATAATTTTAATTTAATCTTACTACATTTTGTTTTCATTACTAAGTTCAAATACCTATCTGTTATTGAAAATAAATGAGGAGAGAAAACCCTACTGACCAGACAAATACTTAGATGGTATGAGGATATAAAATAAACTTTGATATTTCAGAAATCCTGAATCCTTGAAGGCTTATTGCCTGAATTATTTCAGACAAGGCTGTGATAATGATGATAATGTATCAATAAAAATTGGAGTAATTTGTCAAATTACGTATAAAATATCAATTAAAATAAAACTGCCGATCAACGTAATTTTTCATAGTATTTGTTCTCTTTAAATATAAAATTCTGACCTAGTCATTATTACATCGGTACTATTTATAGATTTTGGTTCACCCATTTGTCCAAATTTAGTATTCTATGGCAAGCTAATTCCTAAAGTCTTGAAATTTGGCATTATCAGAGTATAGTTTGAAAATCGGTAACGTGCCAGAAAAATATTCAAACATGCCACCTGTGGCACGCCTGCCATTATTTCGTCATCACTGCTATAATTTATAGTAAAAGAAATACATGTTTTTCAAATAAAGTATTAAATCTGATTTTCTTTTCAGAAATAAAAATAGCAGGGCACACCACAGAATACGTTAACAAGATTTTAGATCGATTCAAAGCTGGTATTAACGCCCCACTAACCAGCGGAACGTATTCGGAAGACATGTGAGTTTCCCGAACAAACAATGGCGGAATCTCAGTTTGCATTTTGGTGGGGAAAGATTTTAATGTGAATTTTGTATATAATGTTTGTAAATAAGAAGAGTCTATTGATGTTAAAATTCGGATAATGTATAATGATATTTTGATATTGTATAAATTTACCGTATACATTTGTTGGACAATTTTTAATTTTTACCACTCGTACCTATATTTATAGCTTTAATTGTTAATTGTAAGTGATAAGATATTTTATGTTGTCTTTTAAAAAGTTTTGTTATTGTGAGAATTTTACATTTCAAGGTACATACAAACTAAAACCAGTTTTTTTATGCATTTTATTTCTTTACCCTTACATCAATACAAACGTCTATGACTGGATTCAAATGTTTTCAATTAGATTCTTATAAATTTAAATGTATGAATGTTTTGATGGGTGTCGATTATGACTGAGATTTATAGTTTAGTGTTTAATGCGAAATGAATATCGACTAGCTCACAGAAACGCCTGAACGGGAGTCGTCATTGCCATACCGAGTCAGGGCCAGCTGCCCCCCCCCCCGGACCTGAAAAACCTGCCATCATAAAATTGCTGATTTGTCCCCCCTGGACCAAAAAAATTCTGATTTGACTCTCTCTCTAGGATAACTTTTTTTCCGACTTTCCCCCCTTTAGGACAATTTTTTTTCAAATTTTCCCCCTTCCTAAACCAAAAGCTGGGTACGCCCTTGGAAGTCGTACTGTGTCTAATACCGTTTTCCGTGGGTCATTGGATAGATATCACACGAAAGAATTCATAGGTTGACTAAAACTTATATGTTGTCCATGACAAGCCCTTCATTCGAAGAGTTTCCTTAAGCCATATTTAATTAAATAGAGTATGGAGTGTCGGTTGCTGATACCAAATATATTAGATTTAAAAAAATCAAAGATGGCGAACAAAATTAAGAAGTAAAAATTAACCCCTTTCGAACCTTTCAAACCCTAGTTCAACCGTTGGAGATAAACATTTTAGAAACTCGCAATCGGCTTAGCTATTCAAAAATCCCATGTACCAAATTGGTACAAGAAAATTAAACATCATCTCCAATCCCCCAACACAGAATATCCGGTTTTCTTTCGAGATAGTTTTCCTTAGTGACGGGCATAATCGATTATTACAACACGCATGATTTTAATAATCAAATGATCACTCAAGGTACGTTTATCATTATAACGATTCTCGCTTGTTTTATTCTCAAACCTGAACCTTTGCTACATGTCTGTGGCTACCCTATGTGTGAACATTTAAATGTAGCTAAAATTATACTAGTAAATTCTCAATATTGATTTAATTTAAAATTTATTTGTGAAGGACTTAACCCCGACTTGACCATATATATATATATATATATATATATATATATATATATATATATATATATATATATATGGCAGCACACTCCCTCTAAGGCACGCATAGCGTCCATTTAGGGGAAAATTCACTAAACCCCAGATCTACTACATATCAAAAGGGTTTAGCTCTGTGGGAGCCCTTGCCAGGTTATCAGGCTCACAGATCAAACACAGGAATCAGGCTCGTGGTTGGCGTCGTAGCTGCAGTGCATGGAATTCATTTAATGACGTAATTACTCGTGACAGAGATATCGTACGGCAGCATTCAGAAGCACATTTTTAAGGGAAGAACAGTACTACTTAGATGATGGGTTGAGTAGAAAAAAATCATAAAATTCTTTGGACGCCTGTATCTAATTAAGCTAAAATAGTCAATTTAGTTGTACATAACCTCAAAATCCTGACTGGTAGGCCCATTATGAGCACGTGTTCGAAGTATACGGTAAAAATTACTTCAGTAATTATCCTCAAAACCTGTTGTAAAGAAAGGGCTCAAAATTTCTACGGCGTTAAAAGAAGCATGTTGCAGGTTTTGTGTTAATTTGGCCGCATACGATGCTTAGAGAGCAAGAAACTTCATTGTCAATTGTGAAAAATGAAAGAAAATCATCTTCGTCTCGGATAAACAAGGTGTAATCGCGACAGTTCGAGATCCGAAGGGGTGCTAGTGTCACTGCAACCTACACAAAATCTTTCTTCAGATTTTCTTGCACTCAAAAATCTGTATACCGCGTCCAGGAATGTTACAAGTGGTGTGTTCATTTTGCACGGTAATACGAGCCAGCCCGCATACAACAAACTTCGAACTTCGCTGTAAGCAGCCAGCCTCGTGGAACTGAAGCCCGCCATATGGAGTCAGTTCAAAAAATATTTTCACTGGATTGGTGAGAACTGTAGGATCCCAGTAATCTATAGGAATTCAGTGAAGGAACGTCAAGCGAAGACTCCATGGCTTTAGCTTCATTGCCTGCTAATGAAGTCCTCGTTTGGATGAAGCATGAACGAAAAATGGGTTAAAAAAAAAACAGAAACGAATTGATTTGGAGACAAAATTCGTTAAAAAAAAAACAGAGAAAAGTTCCACTTCTCAGAAGATGGGCTGACATAAGTATGTATTATCACGTTTGAAGAATTTTTTAAACAAGATCATAATCAATTTTTCACTGAATTCCCTATGCTCAGGGGCGTACTCAGCTTTTGGTTTAGAGAGGCGCAAATCAGAAAAAAGTTAAGGTGTGGGGCAGTTGCCCCCCTTTAGGTACCACCCATTCAGTAAGCCCATGTCTATGCTTGATGATTGTTACAGCGCTGGCTTAATGTTCTCTATGTATTCATGGAGAAACTTGATAAGTAACTGTAGCTCCTTTTCAATAAATAATAAAGAAATTTAAATTCCTGTTTTTATGTCAAGAACGACAGCAAGAAATTCCGAATTTGTAAAACTATTTAAACAGCACTTTTGGGATCAGTGAGAGTGCAGTCGCATTGTAATCGACGGACTATTCTCAGTAAACGGATTTGCACCTGCAGATAATCGAGAAAGCCGTAATAATCATCAGATGATTCATGAAGAAATGTTAAATACCACCAATACATACTCACTGCCTGGAGAGAGAAACTTCGAGGGAAGATATAGAAGGTGGATTAACGATTGCTCACATCTGATATTCACACTATTCACAGATTACTAGTAAGAAGAACTTTCTATGGTTAATAAGTCTGCTGTGAAACATGATGCATTCTTTAGAATATTTAACACTGAAGTTGGATGGTTTTGTATCAAAAAAGTATCAGTGTGAGACCTATTAGAAGGCGGTGGATAGACCTAGATCTTGAATAAAATTACAAACACTGAGAAGAAAAAAGAACCTAGAAGTGAAACGATACAAAAAGTGAAGTACATATTCCAATTTATGATTTAAAAGCAATACTGCACTTGGTGATAGGGTATTAAACTATATTTTTTACAAGTTACAGCAACTCACTGAATTATGACCTCAAAAACTAAGCACCTATTATTTAGTCATAAGGGATTGGGTAACAAAGTGGTGAATGAAATTGTCACTAGTGTATAATTATTGTTTATTAACCAATAAAAGTCATCATATTTTATTTTAACAAATATGGGGGTAAAAAAAACAGAGTGAAAAACAAAACAACTAGATGTCCACACTCATAATGAGGGTGGCAGAATGCATAGCATCATTGAAAGATGTTTATAAATGAATAAAAATGAGGAACTAGTTACATACGTTCTGGTGGAGGTCCTAACAAGTCAAAGAAATGAAATAGGATTTTTATTTGGATTTTTAGTTATTACATGACAAAATGGGCCTTTTATTGAGGATCTGTTTAAAATGTCTGAAATAAAACTAATTATATTTAAATCATTAGGAATAATTCATTTACAGATAATAAAATAAGAGACTTAAATAGCATTATAAATATGGCTTTTTATAAACAGATTTACGATAATCTGGGCTTATTTAAATAATTTACAATATTTTATAAATCTAGTGAGTTTTGCAAATTACTTATCATGTGTGTCTATTTATTTTGATAATACATACCTATTATAATATTTTTACTGCTTATAGTGTTTTTTACATTTTTATTTCTTTTTCTCCTTTTCTTAAGGTTATTTATCCTAGTTTATTTCTATGTTTTTAGGGCAAATAATACCACACTTGAGATCAAATGTAAATATGTAAATCCAAATGTTTCAAGATTATAATAATATACAAAACTAAAATTGACGATTACATTACAATGACGGAAATATATACTTACATTGTACTGGGTATTGACATGATGCTGGTATTAATTTATGGGTATAGTGCCTTAAAAATTACAAAAGTAACTAATATTGCTATGAAGTGCTTTCGTAACTCATTTTAATACATAAAGTGTAATTATTTTCTTTTTTCATGTTCTGTAAAATTAAAATTTTTGCGTTTGGCAAAATCACGATCTAGCTGTGCTGGTTTACAGTGTTTGGTAGGACGTATCCATCGTTTATCGCAGAAAGGAAATTATGAGGAACACGTCGGCGCCAGTGCACTGGTATATTTAGTAGCCGTTATGGAATATTTGACTGCTGAAGCAGTGTTGCCAACTTAACGGATTTCCCGTCAGATGTAATAGATTTTTGTGACGAGGTGCGGGATAAAAACAGTTTTAACGGGGACGGATTTTTTAACGGGAAAACAAACAAATTAAATTTCCTTACAATTAAATTAATGAGCCGTTTTCCTGAGAGTAGTTTTACCATATTTCACGAGAGGTAGGTAAAAACATTATGCCTTCGATTTGGTAGTCTTATTTAATTAATATAAACGTATTGTTTAATATTATAAAATAATTGAAACAATATTGTTAAATTACTATATTGTCAACAAAATTTTAAGATTTTAACACAATTTTCTGTGGGCGTCTACCGTTCGAATTACAACAATAAATGCTTTTGAAAATGGTCTCTTAAGGCCATTTTCAAAAGCTTACATTCTTAAGAATATGTGATATACCTAAATGGAATCAAGCATTAAAGAGAATGTTTGTCACCCATCATACGATTTACCTGACAAAGGTATTAATATGGCAGTTGCCCCCCTTGGAGACTTCTCTTGTCGATCATAGGCGCTTTCTTATATATATGAAATAAAATCTAAAAAACTGCCGCTCCCCTTTCTCCCAAAAGCCTAAACATTTCTGGCGACACTCTTGGAACTATGCAAACCTATACACCTTCTGTCTCAACCTCATCTGCTACAACTCGACTTTTTGATGAAAGTAATGATAGTGATAACTTGCACTTAGAAGTTTGAAATTAGTTTTTGTTTTTTTATGTACCTACTGTCAATTTTATTTGTTTGTATTTTGTTGACGGAAATAAAAATAATTTAAGGGTTTGTTGACTGAGACCGACAGTAAGTTTAACGATCAAAAAGTACCTATTAGTCATTTACAATTTGTGCGTCAGTGTGATAAGTTTAATAAAGTGAAGTTCCAAAGTGTGTTTGTGCGAAAAAGACTAACTAAATGGAGTCGCCGCAAGGTAAGTAACATTTGTTTCGTTTTTCTCATCCTTGAAAAATATATATAAATAGATTAATTTGAGACAAAATGACGCCGTCCAAATTCGGGAAAAGCAGAATCAACCATAACTTAACTTGTAACAGGAGCAGTGTCCTAATTTTTGCTAAAATATATATATATATATATATATATATATATATAATTTAAACTTATTACATGCTCACGTAGATAGAGGTTAGAAATCACTAAAATACACCCTCTAAGCAAATTATTGAATGACACAAACCAGTACAAACCTGATTGATGATTGAGTACCTACCACAGATCGTTCTGATGAGTTCGTTTCTACCGGTCACTGTCCTCATTAACATTATATTTTATCTCACTTAGCGACATTTGATTGTATGAATCAATCTCTGAAATGAGCCCATCTATATGCAACTTTAGAGACACAGTCATATGTAGTTGTTAAATAGGGGATACTAGTGGTTAACATGTATCTGCATGTAATAACGTTGTATCTACCCATACCGAAAATAACATTTTAGTCATTTATATGTTGCCCCTATTCGTTTCATATTAAGGAATGACCAACAGTATCCTTGCTTTTGCTTTGATATTGTCAGCGGTGTGTCTGTCGTGATCTGTCTGCAATATTTCAATATAAGTAATATACAACATATAGTTTGTTAATGTTTTAGATTACTGCGTACAAATTTTTAATTTTGCAAAAAGAACATTTTTCAGTCACTGGCACTGAAGCCCCCAAAATAGTCGGTATGCTTTTTTGAGTGTTATGCTTTTTTAGCGTTTATTGTGCTAATATCAACCTTCAGTGACGTCAAGCCCCCCCAAACTAGATCAAGCACCCCAAACTAGATCAAGCCCCCCAAACGAGATCAAGTCCCTCCCCAATGACAATCCTGGCTATGCCCCTGTTTTCAGTGTTACCGTTTGTCTATAAATATTATTTTCTTCAAAGAAACGATGGAAAAACGTCCAAGGCACAATTCTAAAAGGAAGTAATTTAAAATTTTAGAATTGTGTTTTTTTTCATAGTTTCTTTGCCTTTGACAACGGGGACTGACCTAGACCCCGAAACATTTGGAAATATACACTAATTACGTGTATTGTGGTGTTATTTCCCATAAAGTGCTTAAACATTTCTTGTAAAATGTGTTGAGATAGAAGATCTGACGATTGCAGAAATGTATTTCCTGTACTATTTCTTATGCTCGATCAAAAAATCTCCGATCTCAATTCTGTAGGAACATTTCTCTTGTTGTGCTAGTGTTATGCCTTCATAGAGTTTTTCTGTTTCTTCACCAGTGGCATAGCGCTTGTATTATTTGCAATAAATTGTCAGTGTGAGATTCCTAGCTTTCTGCTCGATCCACATGGAGACTTACTACAGGAATGGATATATTGGCTTATCAGTTGCGGGTTGGTGAATTTGGAACGGGATAGTGCAGAATAAGTATTGGGTTGGAAAAGAAATCTAGATGGAACAATAGTCTTGGGAGATATACCAAGGCTCGAGTGGGCAGGGGCGTATCCTTGAAATAGATCTGTCACCTATCGAGACTATAGATGAGTTTCTATCCACTACCTTACCCCTGATGTCAGAACCCAAATATTAATTGTCAAATTTCAAATCAAAATTTTCAAAACCCCTTCAAATTATAATTTTTATAGTAGCTCCCGTACATCAGTACATAAAAAAATATATAAATCGCTCCAAAAATTTGATGCACCTTACAGTAATTGCAAAGATTTTCACTTTATTTGTTTATAATTGACGCGTGTAGATGCAAGAGGGACATTATCCACTTAAAAAAAAAACACAGAAATAAAGAAAAACTTAGAAATTACTTGTAGCCGTACACTGCAGCGTGGATAATGTCCTTTATTAAGAAAAACGCAGTATTCAATGTGCAACTTAACCAGTATAATGTAAATTTTGACCTAAAATGCTACTGCTAGAAGATGCATATTTACTTCCACAATATGGCTGTACCAATAACTTAATTTCAAAAAAGTGGATAATGTCCCTTTTGTATCTACACTTCTCAATTGTTATCATTAAGTTAAGTGGTGTAAGGTACTCATGTATTTTTTTGGATAAGAGATTTTGTTATTTGTAAAACAGATTTTAGTACCAGTTTTAAGTCGGCGAGTGAGTTATTGTAAAGAATTTGGACGTTTCATAATTTTTGAGAATTACTCGGCGAAATTCTCGAAAACTGACTAGTGAGAAATGTTTTGAACTAATGGTATTCTTTGAAGAAGGTCCGACTTATTGCAGTAGTAAAGGAAGGTGTATCGTGTGCCATTGTTGGTATGTCGAATGATACAAAGGTATAAGGAAACCGACAATTCCACAACCCCCATACAACATCGATGTTACGGACTGATATATATTTAGGTATTTCGTATTAAATATTACGTTCAGTTTTCTTTCGGCGTAATAGGAACATTCTGCAATATGATCGTAATGTTTATTGTGCAATAGTAGGCCTACCACAGCAACAGCTTCTTTCTGAACGCCGCTATATATAAGGAAACAATCTCCATAGCGTTTTTGACCGTTCCTCTTCTTCGTTTAGTTTCCTTTTCTATTAAGTTTAAATCTTGGGAAATAACACTACAATTGCAACAAAAATCTGTACATTCAAGGAAAAACCAAACGTTTCCAGGTCTGTTCTGACCTCGTTTTAAATGGCTTTAAACTTGTATTGAACGTACAAAATGCAAAATGAAAGTTTGATATATGTCATATATCAAACTTTCATTTTGAATTTTGGTTTTCCCTTGAATATACAGATTTTTGTTTCGATTGTGGTGTTATTTCTCAAGAACGCATAAAAATAATGAAGATTATGCCACAAATAACATTTAGAAGACAAAAATAGGCCTGTTGAGAAATTTTCGTTAAAATTGTTTATATAGCAAATAATGAGTTAGCCTTACCTTACGGACGCACTGTATATAGAAGACACACCTAAATTAATTAATGTGAAAGTGAAACCAGCAACTGAAATTCCTGTGTTTATTTTACAAACACATCTTCCAATACAAATAAAAAGTCAAAAATTATTTATTATGAGAAAATATTTCCATAATACGAAATACAATAAATATATGAGTCAATAAATTTCGTGAACATCGATGTGTAATATAAGTTGGTCGACAGCAACCTAGCATTAATAAGTTTTCAAAAAATACGTACATCATGATGAATGTAGACAAAAGCCATAATAGTTTCTAGAGGCGACGAATATTAATGCACTTCCATAAGTGTTGTTAAATGTTACAAAGGCGCCGCTGTGCCAAAAATCTCCGGTAAATAATAAAAATCCATAAGGTATTCCGTTCGAGACGTGAGGGCTTCCATAATTTACATTTTCGGCACCGCAGGTCGCCTTCACAACGCAACAACCTCTTTGGCGAGCCCGAAGCAGTCCTCTTTCTGTTTGTTTTATTTTTTATTTTTTTCTTCGAAGTCTACTGTCGAAACATATACCTCTACAAATTGTTTCTATCTTTTGTGATGTCAGTACGGTTTTAATGTGGTATCTAAATTATTGAATTTTCTCGGACCTCTTGGGGGTTGAGCTCGATCCATAATGGTTTGTTTATAGGCATTATTTTTTTTACAGTTAGCTTAATTATCTACTGTGCGGGATGGTATGGTTTTTAAATAAGGAGTGTGAGTTTAATAACGCCGAGTCATTAAAAAACAACCGATTTACAATATTGAATTTAATTGGGTGCTATGATAAATGAAGATTACTGAAATTCTTTGAACACCTCTATAATAGTTCTTATTGAATAGAGAATTTAGGATAATGGGTTAAAATCTTGGTCAATTTGTTATTATAAAAAGTGTCTTTAGACAAATATAGCTGTTGTTCTAGATAATTAATTTAAATATGTACTATTCATAACTTTCTACACTTTTGATAGTACAGGTTTTTCTTAATCCCAAGTATGCATGAAATGAATGCCTCTAGACTAAAATTCAATAACTACTTATGTTGATAGGTGCTTATATTACATAAAAGAGCTATAAGAAATAATTGCACGCTCAGAATTGTTAGGTAGTCAATAAAGAAATAAATACAAACAGACATCCTCATTTGAGATCCACGTGAAGTAAACTTCCTGCATTGTTCTACTAATTCATCAAAACTTCAGATTTTAAAACAGGTTATTACATCACTAGGTACATCATAAGCACGTACTACTTATTATCTGAACAATAATATAGCAGGTTAAAAAAAGCTTTGATTGACATCGAGGAATAAAATGAGTGTTAAGCTACCAGAGCCATTTCATAACCCCCAAATGGGACCTACTCTAGAATTTATTGCCAATTTATTGCTAATTTATTACGCAAAAATTAAATTTATATCTCCCACCCCTCCCGAGAAACAGTGGCAATGCTAACTTTAGACTAAAGTTAACATAGCCATATTTTGTATCTCGGGAACGAACAGCACTACCGGGGTGATCTTGGTGGCGTATTTTATTTCTAATTAATTGCTATCTAATGGCACTAGAGCAAATAACCAAAAAATACCCCTTCATCCCCTACTGAATTTCTCACCCCCCGACAATTACGAAAAAAATTTATTTCAATATTTTGTGTTGTATAAAATCAGTAGACTTTTAATTGCTAATTAATTGCTGAAGTTTTACCCTCATTACGATTTCATTCTTCCAACGCCTTTCAAGAAACTGTGGACACGCCAACTTTAGACTAAAGTTAGCATAGCCACATCTATATCTCCGGAACGAACAGTGCTACCGGGGTGATCTTGGGGGCGTATTTTATTGCTAGTTAATTGCTATCGAATAGTACCAGGGCGAATAGCCAAAACCTACCTCTTCAACCCCTACTGAATTTCGCAACCCCTGACAAAGAACAAAAATATTTATTTCAATGTTTTTTGTTGTTAAAATCAGTAGAGTTTTAATTGCTTATTAATTGCTGACGTTCGACCCTCGTTACGATTTCATACGTTCAGCCCTCTCCCTGAAACTGGGGCTATGCCAACTTTAGACTAAAGTTAGCATAGCCATATCTATATCTCCGGAACGAACGTCTTTATCGGTATGATCTTGGGGGCGTATTTTATTGCTAATTAATTGCTATCGAATGGCCCCAGACTATAAACCTAAAAACTACCCCTTCATCCCCTACTCAATTTCTCACCCCCTGACAAGTAAGAAAAATATTTATTTCAATGTTTTTCTTTGTTAAAATCAGTAGAGTTTTAATTGCTAATTAATTGCTAAAGTTACGATTTCATTCGTTCAAATCCTTCCGTGAAACTGGCTATGCCAACTTTAGACTAAAGTTAGCATAGCCATATCTATCGGGGTGATCTTGGAGGCGTATTTTATTGCTAACTAATTGCTATTGAATGGCACCAGAGCAGTAACTCAGTAACTCTACCTCTTCAACCCCTACTCAATTTCTCACCCCTTTACAATTAACAAAAATCCTTATTTCAATGTTTTCTTTGTGAAAATGTGTAGACTTTTAATTGCTAACGAATTGCTGAAGGTCTACCTTTGTTACGATTCTATTGCTTCAGTTAAGCGCGCCATTCTAAACAAAGTTTCTTATATGAACATAACAACAGGTCTTAATACAGTTTAGACCTTAATTATTAATATATTGATGAGGAAAACATAAACTAATTAAAGGACCCTTCATTCAATCTTACTCATGAATTTATTACTGCATTAAACGGTATGCAAACGAATACTCGGAATAATGTTTAACGAAAACTTTTAAAGAAATATTCACATACAAGTTATTATTTGAGGACATTTATGTATCCAAAGTATCATTTGAGGACTGTTACTATCTCATCTCAAATCAATATGAATACTAAGCATACCATCATTACCTCGCGTTTAAATGAGTTCTGCTAGGTAGGACTATATGGTATGAGATTTTATACTTAAAAGGTTGATAAATATACTCTAATAATTGTCGGTGAATAAGTAGTAAAACATCCTTAGTAGAAGTAAAGTATATTTTCAATAATGAAAAAACATCCGACATACTATTAGGAAAGAATGAAAATAATTAAACTTGAGCTCAAAGCACATAAATTATTCACTGTTATATCAAACAAAGAAGTACAGATTAATTAAAAAATGTATCATTCATTTAAAATTGTTAATACTGGAACCCATGAGAGAAACTGACTGGAATTAATGTTAATTATAAAATAGCGTCTCAAGTGGTTTAATACACTTTTCAAGGAGAAAATTACGAATATTTATTGTTTATGAACAATCTTTTGTTATTGTGAATTAATTACCTTTATCCTGTTTTAATAGTGTGCAAGTTCAATTCGGCAACGCTGTTCGTTCGGGGAAACCGAAGAATGGCTTGAAACGTTCTTTTCTTGTTATTGTTTTGAAGCGAGTGGATAGTTTTTTGAAAGAAATTGAAATTGAACACTTGTGAACAATTTGGTAAATATATGTTTTGATTATCAAATTTTGTTTTCTTCAGCTAGAATCTGTGAATGTCATTTATAAAGAACTAATATCCATGTAACTATGATTACTTTTATTTTATCTTTTTGGGCAATAACACCACAATCGAAATAAAACGACGTATATTGAAGGAAAACCAAACGTTTCAAAGAATAGACTTTAGAAGACAATGTAACTATGATTACTAACATATGAAGGGTTTTCCTATTAAGGATTTGTTTACGTGTTATCAAAGAAAAACAGCTAATATATTTTTAAACATTGCCTAGATACTCTTTAGTTCTGCAACAAACTTTTCGACAATCTGAGACATCGAATTGGAACTATATTTGTAGTATCAATTATGTAACGGTGTTGTTTAGGATTGATTCATATGTTCAAAATTGATCAATACAACTATTTACATCGAACTATCAGGGAATTATGAAGTCGAAATATTATGTTCAAATGATAACATAACCAAAATATTCACTGCAAGGTCAAATTACACATCAGTTATTTTCATTGTTATATACAATATAAGATTTTTAACCACTTTGGTAAATTACACCCCCATACTTGAAATTACTATATTTTTCCAAACATTTCGGGGTCTCGGCCAGACCCTTTTGTCAATGGCACAGAAACTATGAAAAAAGGCACAATTATAAAATTTAAAATTATAATATATGAAAATATTATGTGACGTATGACCTAACTAAGAGAATTTAATTTGATAAAATACAGGGTAGCATAGAAACTTATAAAGATCATGTAATAATAACCTTCATTTCACTTTGTTAGAATTTGAAAGGGTGATCTTCAGAATTTTATGTGGCGCCCCTGCGACTTTGTTATAAGATTCGCCAAAAAAGCGATCAAAGAATTCTGTTAACTCAGTGATCCCATTAAAATCGTAGATCAAAACCAAGGAAAAACCGTATGAACTATACCGATACTGAGTTGTTCACAATGACAGGACCATTAATTTTTCTCATAGTTTCTTTACCATTGAAAACGGGGTCCGACACAGGAAAGATACAGTTATTTTAAGTATTGCGGTGTTATTTTCCAAAGAATGCTTAAACATTAACTACATAACTCACAACTATCCTTCAGGAAATAAATATTATCAGAAATGCATAAATAATTTATTTTTCGGTTTCAAACCGAATCCTTGATAGTTCTCGCCATACTACAGGGTACATATATAGTTTGTCACTAACCGTTCGTATACAAACAAAGAATAATATAATATCTACTTAACATTCATCCAAGGTTAGTTTTTTTCTTTGGGTTCACACTCCTCGCAATGGTTTATGAAAAATATAGATAAATTAAGTATTTGAAATTGAAGATGTAGTCTCTAATAGCAATTGAAGTTGAAACAGATAATTAAATCAAATTCCTTCAATTAACTGTAAGATTTTTTCTATACCATACTATATTACTCTATTTGTTGAAATCAATTATTAATTTAAAGAAACACTTAAAAATATGACATTGCTTTTTACGTGTATGACAGATTATCAATTAAAGTAGAATAGTTATCGAGAATTGAAAACTAACTTCGTCTTATATTGAGACACACTGTATCCCATTTCAGTAGAGCTTAGATTTTGCCTTAAATGCGTGTTTTATATATTTCGGGCTTCAGCAATACAACAAAATTATAAGAAATGAGCAAATCAATTAAAACCTTTAACTTCAATTACTTAATTTTAGTTTGGTAAAATCATTACTTATATTATTCAGTATATGTATATTTAACATAATATTTCTTCTATTACAATACAGATCAATCACGATTAATATTATGTTCGATTGTTTTTGTAAACTTTTAATAATACTATAAATAATTTAACATAATATGCACGCATGCATTTGTTGACGTACTGCTGAACTTAATATTTTTAAGGATAAAATACTACCACTATTCATGTTTCTATGAATATTTTTTATGCACCATCGGCCGACGGAAGAACTGCCTCAAATAATCCTTCTAAGAAATGCTGGTAAATAAATAATCAAATTACAGCATTATCATGAATAGTCTTTCTTATATAATTTCATTTTTAAAATACTTTCAGTAAATTAATACTCGTAATCATTAAGCAGTTTGCTAGACACACAATCTGACGGGGAATAAAAAACTGTAAAAGTTCATTTCCTTAACCAAATTTTCGGAACGTTTTCAAACTCAGACTATACATGAAGATTTTATTTTTAATTCTTAATAAATTGGAAAGTGTTTTACATATTTTCAGATCAGAAAAAAGACTGTCCCAAATACTTTACATAAAACAATTTATTGAAAGTTAACTACAATTGTCGGAAAATACAACATGCATAATAAGATGAATAATGATAATAAGGTGAATAATCGCGTATATCGATAATTTTGACCTATTATTCCGAGAGACACTTAATATTTTTTCGGAGTAATGTAAATTCCCAATATTAGATGGAGTCTTTTACAAGGTTGTCAAACGTTCTGATTTGTACCGGTATGTTAACGATAAGTGATTTTTTTAAACTTTTTTAAACTTTTTTAAAATAGCGTTAAATAAATGATGTTTTGGTGTGTCTTAGCACTGCCGAAATTATAGTAAATTTTTATTTCTTATAGGTATGTTCCTACATTGCGTATTGTGTGGTATATTATGTTACTTACATCGAGTAAACAATAGCACCATCCATTCGTACACTTTGTGCAGTTCATTTGAAATAGCATTTTGTTAGATGTATGTAGGGCATTTGTATAGGGAATTTAAAAGCCAGGCTTGGGAGTATCTAAATGAATTTTTTTGAAATAAACTGACTAAAAATAAATAAGAATGGCACAAATTCTAAATTCAATCTTGAATATAGATTATAACAACAAAGTTCCAATTGCAGTAAGGCTCGAGAAAAAATTACCATAAACGGGATTCAGAGAAAAATAGTTGGGTAATGTATAATTTGAGAACATTCATGGATACATAGTATTATTCGACAACCATCCTATAATTATATCTATAATTGATAAGTATAGTCTTATTTTCCTAATCATATACAGTCTACTGATTTTAATAAGGAAGAACATTGAAATAAATATTTTTGTTACTTGTCAGGGGGTGAGAAATTGAATAGGGGATGACGTGGTAGATTTTGGGTTTATGGTCTGGTGCCATTTGATAGCAATTAATTAGCAATAAAAAAACGCCCCAAGATCATACTGATAAGAAATTATGTAACTAAAATATAAAGACTATGAATGATTACCTCTTCTTGTTTAGAAATCAGTTAAAAAATAATATGTTGTACTTTGAATTTGGTCGGCTTCATATTTACATTTCTTCATTAAAATTCCATTGACAACGAGGTAAGACTTTCATATTTGTGGTATTAGTTTCCAAAAAATCTCTGAAAACGAGTAAGAAGATAAAATCGTGCCAATAATACGATGTTGAATGGGTTTTCATAAAATTCTTTTAAAATTCAAATAAGTTTATTTGGCCAGTTAAAGCAGAAAATTGTCTGCAGAAAAACTCACAATTCTCATAATTCATTAAGATTTGATACAATATAGGTTAATTAAAGTATATATTTTTCTAATATTCCAATTTCAGACAAGCAGGGAATGAGTGCATTTTCTTATATATAAAGGAATCATTTTAAATTTGTTAAAAATATACACTTTTTATTTTATGTGCTACATGATTCGCTTGATTTTTATAAAAATATGTCTAATTTGGACCGCAAAATTAATATTAGTAGATTGGAAGATAAAGGGGAAAATAGGTCAAGTTTGAAATAATAAATTATTAAATCTTTCAGACAAATATTTTAAAAATACAAATAAAATATATTTTTCAAAATTTTAGATAGTATTTTTATTATATCTTTTAAACAAATGATTTAACAATATGAAAAAAAATATATTTGTAATTCTCATAATGATCCTTTTATTTGATAAATTACATGATGCGTTTGAAATTTTATTTTTATTTTCCATTTAATTCTATAATTTGTCCCCAAAAATTAATATTGGGGTTTTCTACTAATTTTACTTATAAATTTCAAGTGAGCCCCATTACCCCTAATTATTTTCAAAATTTTGGTAATATGGTTTCGGAAATAAAGCGGGTAATGAGAATTTTTTATATATTTTTGTTAATATCTTGCAATCAATTAATTTTAAAAATATGAAAAATATATATTGCTATTCCTCAAGCCGTTAGCCAGCAGCGAGGCGGGGGTCTGGGGGTTCAAACCCCCGCCGAAATTTTGGAATTTTGGGTTTCAAGATTCAATTTTAACCAATTTTTCATAAGAATAAATTTTATATTTATACATTTTTATATATCCTGGAACTATATGAACGCAAATACAGATTTTGCAATACTAATCAGCCTACCACCAATCAAAAAAATTTTCCGCCCCCTCCGAAAATATTTTCCAACCCACCCCGAAAATATTGTCCAACCCACTCCGAAAAAAATTTCTGGCTACGGCCTTGGTATTCCTCGTAATGACCACTTTCTTTTGATGTATTGCATGATGCGTTGGAAAGGGTTTTTTTATTTTCTGTTTAGTTCTATAATTTCCCCCTCAAAATTAATATTAGGGGTATCTCCTTATTTTTCCTGTAAAGTTCAAGTAAGGCCATATAAGCCTATTTTTTTTCTTATGGATCAGAAATAAAACGGGGGAATGAGTAATTTCCTTTAAAAAATATGAAAAAAATACATTTGTATTCCTTATAATAACCTCTTTCATTTGATGTATTGCATGATGCCTTTAAAAAATGTTATTATTTCTTTATTTTCCGTTTAAGTCTATAATTTGCTCCCCAAAATGAATATTAGGGATTTCTTCATATTTTTCCTGTAAACAGGTCTTATAGTTTGGGCAATAAAAGGGGGAATGGGTAATTTGTTTTATATTTTTGTTAATATATTTTAAAATATTCATACTAAAAACATGAAAAAAAAATTGTATTCTTCATAATGAGCCCTTTGATATATGTTATATTGCATGATGCGTTAGAAATATTTTTAATTTTATATTTTCCATTTAATACTGTAATTTGCCCCTTAAATTTATTATTAGGGTTGTCTCCTTATTTTTTCCACTAAAGTTCAAGTGAGGTCCTATATTCCTATTTTTTTTCAAATTTTTACGTCTTATCGTTTCGGAGATAAGGTGATATTTTAAAAAGGTGAAAAAATATGATTCTTTTCGTTATAATGAGCTCTTTCATTTGATATATTACATGATGCGTTAGAAACAATTTTAATTTTACATTTTTTATTTAATTCAGTAATTTGCCTCCAAAATTAATAGTAGAGGTTTCTCCTTATTTTTCGGGTAAAATTCAGGTGAGGCCCTATATCTCTATTTTTTTAAATTTTACGTCTTATAATTTTGGAGATAAGGGGGGGGACGGTCGATTTTTTTAGTTTTTCCTCCCAGAAGAGTAGATGAACAAAGCGGTTTCTGGACCGGAAGTGGGCATAAAGGTAACCAGTCATCGAGTTCTTGCCGGGAGCTGCTGCCGAGCTGTTGGTAGTTGTTGTTTGGATAAGAAGAAGAAGACATTGGGAAGAAGAAGACATTGGGGGTGGTCGTAGGGGTGCGCGAAAGACATTTGGGTGAGTCGCAGAGGTGCGCGCCATCTGTTGTTAATAAATGAAAGCCATTGTATTGTGGGTTGCGTGTGTTGCAGAGGTGCGCGCCATCTGTTGTCAATAATTGAAAGCCATTGTATTGTGGGTTGCACGGTGCACGCCATCTGTTGTTGGTTGTGGTGGTTAGAGAAAAAAAGCTTGGCCGGGTATCGAACGCGGCTTGCCTGATTACAAGTCAGGTACCCAGCGAGCTGCGCTAATGCGGTTAATCGAGAAATGTTTATTTGAAAAGGTATAGTACATGCCAGTTGCGCGGGCGCGTGTTTTTGGGCGTTGTTCGGTTAGATATTTGGGGGCTGGATGGGGGGATATAGTAGGCTGTAAAAAGGCGCAAGTCCGTGGCGCGGCAATTTTCGTCGGACGTCGAGCTTTGAGACTTAGAATTTTTTTAATGTTTCAAGCGTCTGAAAGATATGGTGTGTTGTTGTCTGTAAAAAAATTTAAAATCTTTTGCTTAAGCCTGCATGCGCGAGAACGTCCACTCCTTCGAGTGTATAGTTATCGTAAGCGACCGCCTACCTGCGCAAGAACGGCAACTCCTTCGACTTGCAATTTCCATGGTGAACCGTTGAAAAGCTATAACGAAACTGATTTTCTAAACAGCTGAGTGATCTAATATAAGCTTCGGACAATTTCGCTGAGTGGGAGAAATTCCATTAGGCAATCGTGGATAATTATGCAGAAGGCTCGGGTCTTATCGGGAAATCCCGTCTGGCTTTCAATATCCAGGCGAATATCTACAGTCGAGGATTTCATGGTGTCCTCACGTCGGGAGCAATCGATGACGAATAGGGTGTGCGTCTTGAATGCAACATAATCCAGTAGAGGGTGTTTGCCGCCGCCAAAGCTGGGATAAAAGTCCGTATACCTTTTGAACGCCTCACCGTATTCACTCTTTGAAAAATCTAAATCAAATCTCTCCATAGGCCAAAATTCGCTGTTTAAATTTAGACGAATATTGGCAATGTGAATATTATCAAATTCCATGGGATCTTCTTTGATGTTGCTGTGGCGATCCGTTTGAAAGGCTAAGATAACGTAACGAGGGCTTTCCAGTGCGGCACACGTCTTCACAGACCAAATTTCACGAGTAGCACCTGTTTTGAGAGCAGGCATCTCATTTAGCTCCCATTTACGAAACGGTAAAATTATACTGGAATCCGCTTTGACGGCTTGCAGTAAATCCAATTTAACGTCATCGTTTGGAAAAATGTGACGGACTTTGAGTTCGATGTTGTTTATTGTCACTTTACCCTTGGTAGCAGCATCCGTGATTATAAGGCAATCATCATCGCTACGACTTCGCACCAGACGAATTGTTTGTTTACCACACATCACCTGCTTATAGTCGTTGAAGATAGAAAACAAATGTCTCAATGGAATGTACATGTGAAAAGTTTTATCGGCGGCATTCATATACGCTTTATGTGGAAAATTCCACCCGGCTATGAATAGGTCCTTTGAACTGTTGGGGTCGTAGCACAAGTATCCACGAATTGTACTCAAGCGACCAGGGTCTCTCACGGTTTCAATTTCCTTGCCGCACAACTCGTATGTAACGCTGTCGAAGAAGAAAGCTCCAGCATTTGGTGATAGAGAAACATCTCCATTGCCTGCTGTCTTCACCACTTGTCCCTGGATTGAGATGCAGGAATCAGCCATGGAAAACCAACAATCTGTTTGATTGACTGTGATTTCAACGATATCATTGTTGCCGAATGACTTGACGTATGGATAGTAGGTTCGCAACTCCTCGCGTCTTACACTATCATCAAAATTTGGTTTGCGGAAGATATCGAACATTTGAGGAGTTGACATGGTAGCCGAGCGTTTGTAGAAACAATCTGTTTGAGAGCGTGAGTGATCTCTTGAGAGGTTTCATAGAAACTGATGGTGGACGAGGAGCGGTTAACCTCTTATATGGTTCTTCATCAAATACAAGTCGACCCATTATTATTGTAGTTGTTTCAGCTCAAGTCGAATGATGATTTCTTCACCACGAAAATTCACAAGTTCAGAGTCTTGATTCAAAATTTGTAATGTGAGGTTATGTATTTCGCTTCTGTTAATCGGCAAATAGATTAAATGCTGAGGTGTTTCGTCGATGGCAAAACCAGGATCAACTGCAACGGCAAACTCGTAAATGGTGTGTGAAGGAGTGTTGTTGTAGAAGGCTCCCGATGTGATGTTGCTATCGAGATGAATCGTTCTAACTTTTATAATGTTCACTGGTAAATCGGAACTGTGAACTTGATTGCGTGGTAGCAGCTGTTTAGAGAAGCCCAGAATATCACCGATGCTGTCTTACGGTTGACAGTCCACAGCGTACTTGCTGCTGAAAAGCTCACACTTGAGAGTATTGTTGTTGGGTTTCAGTGAGAAAATATTCTCAACGTCCTTTGCGAAATGAATGCCAAGTGCCTTTCTAATATAAGCTTCGATGTCACCAATTTCGTATGAACCTTCGGGCAAGTCGATGAATGTTTGCGTATTTTGATCGTCAAACAGGTAGATCTTGTCACCTCTCTCAATGTTTGGGATGCTGTTGTACGAGTGAAAACTCAATAAAGCTAGTCCGTAGTTGTAGTTGGGATCCAACTGAATAGGTGGTTGAAAATCAATCGACAGTATTGGGCTGCGACCTTTCAATGTGATGATCACAGACATGACTGATAATTATCCGCTTGTTAGCTGCTAATATAGGTAAAGGTAAAACAACAATAATGCAAAATATTTATTTTTTATTATAGAGGAATTTCAAGCATAAATGGCCATAATTTGATTGATTGTACGTCTGATAAGAGTCATTGTTGTAGAGGATTTTCACTCCATTGCCAAAGTAGTTGGCTAATTCTCGGGGTGGTTTCAAACATCCAAAGCTATCAAAGTACTGAACGGTGTTTCCATTTCGCACATAAGCTACCCAATGCGTACCGTGATGACTGCTGGTATCCAAATTAACGATGGCAGACTCCTTTGTTTGTGAATGTTTAGGTAAGGCGTCTCGCATAAATACTCCCCTAAAGTAGGGGATCTTCAAATGTTTGGCATATTGCTCAAGCTCGTGATTGTAAAGTGCTCGATTGGGTAGCTTTATTGGGAGTTTTTTTGCTTCTTTAAGTAAAGCCCGAAGCCGTTGCGGGACTTTTTAAGAAAAATACCGCTTCCTTTCTTTGCAAGCTCTTCCATGGCTTGATTATGGCGCTGGTCCTCCTCCAACTTCTTGCGGGCGTTCTTTGCATCTATCACGGCTTTGGCTACTCCACTGGCTCCCCCGGCAAGAGCTCCTAGTGCTGACAACCCAGCAAATAGGGGTATTAGTAGGAGAAAACCACCAATTTTCGACTCAAAAGGAATGACTCGAGGTACACGGATTTTCTTGCGACCACCTGCCTTCTTAATGACTGCTCGGGCTGCTCTCAACGCCAATAACGATGTCTTACGGACATCACTTCCAGATCCGGCAATAGCTTTCTTGATTGGTAGAACCACATTCTGTCGAAAAGATTTTTTTCCACATCGTTTTTTGATTCCAAGCCCCATCTTGCGTTTAGCCTTCATGCCTGTAGTTATAAGCCAAGAAGCTGCTTTTTCGCCAAGTGAAGCGTCCTTTGACTTGAATCTATCCCAGGCTCGATTTTCCAACTCGTAATCAGCTTTATGACGATCCGCCAAAGACTTGTATTTACTGTAGGCGATATCGTGCGCTCGACAAGCAGCGTCTGTCTTATTGATTCCCTGCTGACCCTTGGAGAGACGGTCTAGAAGTTTTGTACCGGGTCCACAAAACTGATAACCAGGTAGATGTAGTTCAAATGGTAATTTATTGATTGCACTATTCAGTAGACTACCTCCTTTGAGAGTTAGCATGATACTGATTGAAACTGAGATAGACTGCTGTATTTAATTAGTATCCGCAATAAGGATGATGTCAGTATATCGTAAGATGTATATGAAACAACAAGATGTCCAACTGCCTATCGAAAATTTGGACTTTGTCGAAGAATCACCATCATCAGCAAGTCGTCACGGACAATTGTTACCAAATTCCCTACGAGCAGCATTCTGCGGACCTAGTGGTTGCGGAAAGACCAACGCATCGTTATCACTACTATTCAATGAAAACGGCCTACGATTCGAGAACGTCTACATCTATTCCAAGTCACTCTACCAACCAAAGTACCAGCTCTTACAAGACGTTCTCAAGCTGGTTAAAGGTGTATCGTATTTTCCCTTTAAAGACAACGAAGAAGTAATTGATCTGAGTGAGGCACGCGAATGTTCAGTATTCATTTTCGATGATGTGAATGGTGATAAACAAAACAAGATTCAAAATTTTTTTTCGATGGGAAGGCACAGGAATATCGATTCAATATATTTATGCCAAACGTATAGCAAAATACCTAAATAACTGATTCGAGACAATTGCAACGTAATTGTCATATTCAGACAAGATGAGGTAAATTTGAAGCACGTCTTTGATGAGCACGTGTCTCCCGACATGGACTATGATAAATTTAAGACAATGTGTTCGGAATGCTGGCAAAATCGTTTTGGCTTTATTACAATAGCTAAGGACTTCAACTTGAATGATGGCCGCTACCGTAAAGGATTCGATAAATATATAAAGGTTCAATAAAGATGATTGCTGTTAGTTGATAAAAATGTCTTCATTGAGTAGCAACATTGCTGCCACTGCTCGAAAGAAAAAGATCAAGCAATTGGCACGTTCTATTCGCAAGAAATATCTTAGTCTGAAGCTGGGAAAGTCGGAACATGATGAAACATTAAATAAACTTTTTAGACCGGTAATGACACCGCTACAAGATATTGCCTCAACTACGGTAAAAGTTCTCACTAAGATGCCAATACAGAACATTAAACGTGAAGTAATTAAACAAGAAGTGCAGCAGCTGCCACCAGTCAAAAAACATGAGTTGGAAGAGACACAATACCTCGATGAAGAACCAATCGCTGAAACTAGTATACATACCAATGAAGATGATGATGAGGTGGAGAACGAAACCTTTTACGAGGATCCCGGTAATCTCTCTAAAGAACCAATTGAGGACTACATGGATCAGTATCCTCCAGTTGCACACAAATATCTTGAAGACTATATCACTAAAAGCGATGATATGACAACATATATGGACCTATATATGACGCTGCAAGTTCCAAATGGTTTCTTGGGCAAAAGGAAATCAATTTCAGTCGTAGTACAGGTCACATTATCGTTGATGGGTTACAGTTTCGAGGTACTCCAGGGTTATATCAACTAATATTTTACAAGTCACCTGATTATGCTCCCGATGATTTAGAAGCATACCGTAAAGTGTTGGTAATGACATCAGCACACAAGAATGCAGCAGGTCGTTTGAAAGCTTCAAGTCTATATAAATATACTGAAATTATAAAGCCAATGTTTCCTCCTTTGACAAAGAAGCAACGTTTTGCTGGAACTGGTATGAAGTTAACTTACAATAACAAGCCAATGGAATACGTCTACTGGGATGAACCCAACGAATTGGTTGAACGGTTGAAACTACTGATTGCATCCAAGGAAGCAGGCAACACCTCTCACGACAACGAAATAATTGCCATTTTAAATGAACTTAAGGAAGCTAATATTATACGAGATAAATAAATTTCGAAATTGAAAGTGTATATTATTCCTTATCCTATGGCAAACATGTCAGTTTCACGATGACTTTAAACAAGTTTGGGCGTAGTGCCCATCAGCAACTAATGTCATCAACATCACATAACCTAGCTTTTATGAAGGTACCTTTTTCTTTTACCGCGGAGGGAAATATCGATGCTGAGAAGCTGAAAATTACCAATGTCGAAGTACCGACGAAGGCCATGGATGCCGCCAACAAGCAGTACGTTGATAGGAAAATAGCAAACGGACTTCAGCAACTACATAGTGATTTTCAAATAGCTTTCAGCAACTACACTGGTGAAGTTCAGCAAACCTTATCTGTGTTTAAGCAAAACGAAAAGGTTAGCGAGGAACGTGGAGCTCAAAACTTTGCTGCAATGAATACTCGCATATTGAAAACCGAACAAGCTATGGAAACCCAACTACAAAATATATCGCTTCTCATTTCAAAATTCAATACATTGGAAGCTCAGTTGAAATCTGCCCGGAAAGAATATAAGGAAACCATCACAAAATTTGAAGTCTCGTTTAATGACAACCGTATAACACAGGAAAAACGTATAAATGATCTGGAACTTTCTATGAAACAAGCTCCTAAAGGTGTTGATGCAGCAGAAGTATTAAATATTGTTCGAAAGGATAAGGCTAAAGATCTTTCTGATCTAACTGAACTTAGAGACAAAATGACAAAAGTATACTATACCGAGACATGCAAAAACTACATGATGATATTGCAAATCAAATGTTGGATCAAAATCAAAAACTTGAAGCAATCGCAGACAGTATTGCTGCAATTAAAAAGCATCATTAGGGTCAATAAAAACATGCCTTTGTCTATTTTTAAGCAGTATACAAGATGGCTCCTATAGCGAAACATTCCAAAGAAAAAGTTCAAGTCGTTAAGGAACTGCATAGACCTGTGAGACGAAAATTTAATCGCCGACGTGTAATAATCAAAGGTTTCGATGACTCCTGGCAGTCGGACCTTGCACAAATGGACCTCTATGCAAAATCCAATCGTAATTTCAAGTTCTTCCTCGTGGTGATTGATTGCTTTTCAAAGTACGTGTGGACGAGACCGCTGAAAACGAAATCCGGTGAAGACGTAACTCGTGCCTTTGAGAGTATTCTCAAGGAAGGACGACACCCGAAAAATCTCCAAACCGACCAGGGTAAGGAATACTACAATAGTTGCAATAGTTGCTTTCAGAAACTAATGAAGTCATACGGATCATTATAGTACATTTAGTGGACTGAAAGCCGTAATAGCTGAACGAGTAATTAGAACGCTGAAAGAACGGCTCTACAAGTACTGTAGTTTGAACGGCACCTACAAATGGATAGATATTCTACAGGAAATCGTTAAGGACTACAACCATCAAAAACATTCCAAGACAAAGATGAAGCCTGCGGACATTAATAGGAAAAACGCTCGAGATATTAAAGTATACAATAACCTGAAAATTGCTGGGCCAAGAAAACTGAAAGTTGGAGATGTTGTGCTAATAAGTAAAACCAAGCACGTTTTTGATAAAGGTTACCTTCCCAGCTGGAGTACGGAATTGTTTAAAATTACGCAGGTTAAAATAACTAATCCAATTACGTATATTTTGGAAGATATGTCTGGTACACCGATTCAAGGGAGCTTTTACGAAGAAGAGTTGCAAAAGGCTGTCTATCCTGATGTGTATCTCGTTGAGAAAATTTTGCAACGAAAAGGCAACAAGGTTAAAGTTCAGTGGCTTGGGTTTGATTCGAGCCACGACAGTTGGATTGGCACTGAAAACAGACTATAGCACCAAGGTCAATCATACATTGATAATAAATTATCATAAATATAGACATGTGCTTGCATTGCAAAATGAAGACTCAGGGTGAAAACATCACTGTAAAGTATTCGAAAAGTTTAAGTCAACATATCACCAAAGTTAAACGATTACAGAAAGATATCAAATTTTATTGTGAAAAACAACAAGTGATGCAACATTTAAAAGCCTTACATATATGATGATGGTGATGGGGAACAGAGGAGCTCTTAGCAACAAGAGATCTACTTTTCATCTTGGCGTAGGAACACATAATTGAAATCAACTGCAATCATGTAGTGGAAGGGGTACAACTATAAAACTGTTTACCTCTCGAGTGATTTGTGAAAATGAGTAGTATCAGCAGTTTTGAAACCATGGATAGTGGTTATAGTAGTGATTCCACTATCAATTACAGTGCGGACTTGGATAGAGTGTTACAAATGTATGATGAAGCTGCGAAAAAGGAAGACTATTACTTGCTGCATTCGAGATTTCCATTACTGAATTCAGAGTATGATGGTCAATGTGCACTCAGTCCTGCAAGATCCTATTCTCCAGTGGTTATCTTGCAAAAAACACCTGTAGCCGCTGGAACACCAACGAAAATTGTAATGACTATGTACGAGTGGGAGGATGTCATCATTGAGCTCAAGCTCCTGAAAACAAACTTTTTTGAAAATGCCACACCTTCAGAGTTTGCTGCCCCAGTGACCTGCGGAGATTGTCTCCATCTATCCCAGATCCAGTATGAAGACGTCAAACAAGTGTTGGTGATGAAAAACATTTGCGCACTATATTTGGATTATAGTGATGTGGTTGAACTCTTAGCTATTAACCCTATTATCTCAAGTAAAATAATTTATTTGGAGCGCTTAAATTACTGTACTTTTTATTATAAAATAATAGATGAAATATGTTTATGGTCAAATTTACTAAATCGTTTACCGATTGAAAAATTGTTAAAACCATTTTGTTTAGATGACAGGTCTCCATTATGTATTGCATTAAAAGAACATATTTATTATTATAAAAACATTATTTTAAGAGATATTGACATTAGAAAAATTGAATAAATGCTTATAAATTAAAAACATTGTTGTTTATTTCATCAGTTCTACACCATGGAGTGTCGAGAATACTTCCAAATATACGAAAATCGATTACGTACCTTTGAAAACTGGCCTTCCGACTTCCCTGCTGAAAATTTAGCAAGAGCAGGGTTTATCTACCGACAAGATGCAATAGAATCCGATGGCAGCTTAAATGATGCTGTTGAATGCCCATTTTGTGATACACGTGGTTTCAACTGGGAAGATGGTGATGACCCTGTTGCCGATCATCTGGACTGGAATCCATATTGTCGCTTTTTTGATTTTGATGACACTTACCACATCACCAGACCTATCAGACATAAAAGCAAAGTGACATTTGAGAGCAGACTTGAGACGTTCAAAGACTGGCCTATTGCCTTGAAGCAGACACCCATCGAGCTTGTCAACGCCGGCTTCTTTTACACGGGCTACGGCGACAGGATCACTTGTCATTGTTGTGGCTTAGAGCTCAAGAATCTCTTACCTTGGGATGATATTACAGAGCTTCACAAAAAGGATCAGCTAAATGTTTATTGCTTAGAGACTGCCCACCAAATCCCCACACTGACTCTAATCATAATAAAATTTGCTTAACTAATGAAATGACAATTGTTTTTATGCCATGCAGACACTTTGCTAGTTGCTTTGATTGTTCACTGAAAATAGATCATTGTTGCATATGTAGACGGATAATTGCAGGTTATTTAAAAATATATGTATGCTAAAAATAAAAATGCTAATTTGAACATATTTTGTTTTATTTAAACATATAATATTTACAATATAATTGGGAAACAAATAACACTATTATACAAAATA
Source organism: Octodonta nipae (assembly GCA_034190945.1). Taxonomy (NCBI): domain Eukaryota; kingdom Metazoa; phylum Arthropoda; class Insecta; order Coleoptera; family Chrysomelidae; genus Octodonta; species Octodonta nipae. The sequence goes on along the minus strand of CM067216.1, from coordinate 84,963,132 downwards.
CTTTATTCTGGGGTTGGTAATTTGTTGAGCATCGCTGGAAATCTCCATGGCAACGTTTTCATTCATGATAGATTCTATATTATCAACCAGGTCAGAATCATACAATGGCTCAAGAGAATGGTGCTGATTTCGCATTGTGTTGCCCCTAGCAAACACTTTTAAGTTCCCAAGTCGGAACTTGAGAGCGTTACCTATATCTATGGGATGTGAGACATCAAACCATTCTTTAACAAGTTGAGCATTTGGATGTTTCTTCAGCACTGTCTTTATAGCTGCTTGGAAAGACCGCCGCTGTCTACGTATGAGGTACCATTCACTCTTACTAACAGCTAACAGAGCCATACATCTCTGTTTTTCGTGGTTGATTGACTTGGGAGCTACACGATGGACTACTTCGTTCCTTAAACGTTTCACTACCTGAGACTGTATTTTGTTAGAAACCACATTCAGAACCTCACAATGACGTTCCGATGCCTTGACAGATTCCTCTTCTAGTCTAACTCGATGCAGTTCGGCTTTGGCTCGTGCTTCCTCAGCTTGAATACGTTCTTTTTCAGCCTTAACTCGTTCCTCTTCAGCTCGCATACGATCTCGATCTGCTTTGTTTCTCTCTTCTTCCGCATGTAATCGTTCTTTTTGCATTTGAATCTCAGCCTCAGCGGTATTCTTTACTTGTAGCATTAGACTTTTAACTTCGTTTATCTCACTCATCAAATGCTCGTTTTGTGTAGAAATTAGGTCGTTATGTGCAGAAAGTTGCTTGAGACGTAATTCTTCTAGATACTTCTCGTACCTGATATATTTCATAGATATGCGTTTAATTAAAGTATAGAGGATGCGAATTTCTGTGACCTTGTTGCTCCGCATCTGCATAAGCAGCATTTCAAAGTCGATGGCGCTCATGCAAATATATTTCTTTTTAACATTGTTTTCATCCTGAATTTCGTTGTATTGCATAGGAGGTTGTTGCTTTTTGAGCAATTTCAAAAAGTGTTCTTTCATAGTTCTGTATTCGCCGGTATAGCCGCACCACTGTAGGACGGCATCATTAATGAGTACTTTGTCTGTCCACGTCAGCTTCCAGAAGAAGGCGTTACATCTATCATTTTCAATGTCGAGGCCATATTTGAGACACACTTCGGCATACGTTAATTTTTTCATTGGTGTAACCCATTGTTTTACTTCTTGATCACTCTCAAAACAATTTAGTTTAGATTGAATTGGTAGCATCTTGTAATTGTAACAAACTTGAAAAGCTGTTTATGGCTGCGTTTATGAACTTATGCAATTGAACTGAAACTTATTTGACGTGAAATATATCCTGTTACGTGATGTATGCAATGGAAAGTGGTGGGAGGTATAGCTCAACCCACCAATGAGAGCACGGCTTATGACGTCACAGAAAAAGGGTGGGAGGCACTCCGTAGAGTGCGTTGAAGCTAGAGAGATAACGAAGTTCACTGTACCATTCGTTCTAATCGGAAGTAAATTTTGAGTAATTATCTATGGTCTGTTATGATAGTAAAACAATGTCTTTTATTTAAAATTTTATTTCAAACATAATATAATATTTTTATGTTTTTTTGCAATTTTTTTTTCATTTTGCAATCACATCAATAAATATAAAGCCAGTGACAACGAAGTCCGAATAGACTTTGAAACGTTTGGTATTCCTGCAATATACGTAGTTTTATTTCTATTGTGGTGTTATTCCCCAAAAAAACATAAAAATAATCAAGAATATGCCACAAACAACGTTTAGAAGACAATAATATATTATGATATACCATTACCAAATTCAAAGGCATTTATGTTTATTTCCAAAGAAATAATATGTTTTAAGACCCAGCCACTACCTTCTGTTGAAAATTCTTCGAGGGAATTCATAATTGGATCCTTTACGTGATTGTCAAACCATTCATCCAAGTCTGTTCCCCGATCAATAATTTCATTTTTAGTATTAAAATATTTGTGATTCGCAATTTCCTCCATATCTGACTTTATAAATTCTCCACAAAAACAAGTATTCACTTTAAGCGTAAATAGTTTTTTCAAAATATTACTAATTCTGGACTTGAACATAATTGAAGCATCATCCAGAAACATCAAGATATCTTTATGTGATTTGTTAATTATTATCCCAGTTCTAACACGGTTTTGAAAACATGAAGCAATGTCATCCCATTGAACTCTACTAGAACGTTTATTATTTAAACCCATTCCAATTTTTGACTGCTTCAGCAAAGTCCGAAAGCGTTTTAAATAACCAACGTTATTTTGTAATTTTTTCAAAGTTCCCACACATAAATTTCCATGGCGAATAGCACAATTAAAAAGTCTCATATGTTTTCTAATATCCCTAAGCCACAATGGTATTTCAGCAGAGGAAATAGAATGATCCAACTCAACTTGTTTACATTTTTTGATATAGTTATCACTGTCTGCACCAATTTGATTAAACATTTTGATGAATCTCCACCACAGTAGTTATTTGCTGATTTTATTGCGTCTGATTTCTAGCAATTCTAAACATAAAATGACGTTAATTTAAAAAAATATTATTCTTATACATATTGCAATTATTTACTAGAACATTCAGCTAGCTCATCTGGTATTTCAATAGGTACAAAGTTCAATTTTTAATATTTCTAAAATATCAATGTTACAATGAAATAAAAATTCGCAATTATTTTATTTATCAGTATCGAACTACGTCATTTGCGTATAACGAAATTTCCGTTAGTTCTAGAAAAACAACTAATTAATGCTTATCATATGGGAACTTCCTGCAAAAGTTTGTTGCTGCAAACAACATGATAACCTTATCAAACCACAGCTTCCTGTAAATTTATTTAGCTCGGTTTCAATTAGCGTAAACAAGATATCACAGTTTCCTTTCACTGCGGTCATCATTTCCGGTTTGTGGTTTTGATATCTAAAATACCAGATATAATGTGAATTTATTATCAGAAATTTTAAAATACATTTATGATTTTATTGGCATGAATTTTTAAATAAATACAGATTTTTATTCATCTCTCAAGACGTAAAAAATTCCTGGTTCCACCAGGAGTAAACTAATCGTATCTGGGAACCTCCTATTGCTGGGCGCTGAGTTCTAGGTCCTCCACGGGCGAACTGAGCCTCTATGAAATCAGTACGACCGCCCATACCTGCACGTTTCATTTGGGGTGGCCCTATATCTATTTCAACCCCATTTGGTAATCGATGGCTAAACAAGCAAGTGTTTCCAAACGGACATTTGGGTTTGCTTTTTCGGAAATACCTACATCGTATTTTCTTCATTTTTTCGTTTTTCTCGGCTATATAACGATCTTTTTCCGCTTTCTGGTAATAAACCTCAGATTGATAGACATAAGGAGACACAATACGTCATTCTGGACAGCCTCTGCGAATATTCAATTCAAAGTCTTTATTTTGATGCCATCTTTTTACGCATGGGAAGCAGAAACAATGGTTACAATTTGGCAATAGCCCAAAATTATTAGTGATCTCTTCCAAACATATTCCACACCTTTTATTCATAGTGAATTGAATAAGACTGCACCTATAGCCACAAAAATCTTTGTAGTGTTTGCTGTCGTCACACACTTACGACAATAAGTTAAAAGAATTTATTTCTTTTATTCAGTCTTGAGTTGAAGCTGTAACAATCCAGTCATGAATTTGGAAAGTTTACTTGATGACCAAGAAAGATTTAATATGAGTGCAGTGCCAACGAGAACTATACAACCGAAAGATTTAACTGGAAAGCTAAATCCCAAAAATGGATGTTACGTGGTATCAGACGTTTTAACAACTGTGATTACCTACAACGGACGCACTTGCATATATGCGGCAGTACCAGAAATTTTAACAATTAATATTACCGATACCGAGACCACTCTCAAAATTGGTGAAACAGTTATACATTTAACGGTGGAGAGTTACACGGTGCTTAAAAAATACTTGGAATTTGCATATGGTTTCCATAACGATCCGTCACATGGAAAGGATGAACCTGACACTGTATGGGATGATTGCCAGCTTTGTTCTGATGGTATTTCTTTGGATCTGTGTATGTGGTTGGATGATGGCGGCCTTACTATATATTGTACAAAGACAAAACAAAATATAGCTTTAATTATTAAGGATGCTCTGAAAATTCATAATATACTATATGCTAATAAACATATTTAAACAGTTGTCTAGTTTTAATATATCCATTATTTTCACCTTAATTAAATTTCAGACGCTTGAAATAAATTTTTCCAAGTCTCAAAATTATTACGCTCGGCCTTGAATCATCCGACAAAATCAGAGACTCGAAGAAGTTGCCGTTCTTGCGCAGGTAGGCGGTCGCTTACGATAACTATACACTCGAAGGAGTGGACGTTCTCGCGCATGCAGGCTTAAGCAAAAGATTTTAAATTTTTTTACAGACAACAAAATACCAAGATTTTAAATTTTTTTACAGCCAACTATATCCCCCCATCCAGCCCCCAAATATTTAACTGAACAACGCCCAAAAACACGCGCCCGCGCAACCGGCATGTACTATACCTTTTCAAATAAACATTTCTCGATTAACCGCATTAGCGCAGCTCGCTGGGTACCTGACTTGTAATCAGGCAAGCCGCGTTCGATACCCGGCCAAGCTTTTTTTTCTCTAACCACCACAACCAACAACAGATGGCGTGCACCGTGCAACCCACAATACAATGGCTTTCAATTATTGACAACAGATGGCGCGCACCTCTGCAACACACGCAACCCACAATACAATGGCTTTCATTTATTAACAACAGATGGCGCGCACCTCTGCGACACACCCAAATGTCTTTCGCGCACCCCTACGACCACCCCCAATGTCTTCTTCTTCTTATCCAAACAACAACTACCAACAGCTCGGCAGCAGCTCCCGGCAAGAACTCGATGACTGGTTACCTTTATGCCCACTTCCCGTCCAGAAACCGCTTTGTTCATCTACTCAGAAGTACCCCTAAAATCAAAATTTCTTCATTTACGATATGTATTCCTGATCGACTCACCAAACTGTACACCGCTACCAGATTTCTACTGTTTCGGTTAAGTAGTTTAGGAGAAAATTGCTGTGATGTGAAAGAGGGAGAAATCCGGAGTTATATTATAAGGGTATCCGTATATTGTATGTACGGAACTCTACAAATGGCAAGTCCAAACACTTACAATCTTATACAAACAAGCTGGTTTACTGACTAATTAGTTTCGAAGTAAATGACAACAGAGTCATCAAGTTACAAAACATTTGTGACATGTAATACACGACTTATGTGTTCAAAATGTTACTTACATATACAACATTTTTTAACTACAGCTGAGTCATTACAATGCAGATATGGAAAATGTTTTAACTATATTGAGAATATATAAACTATTTGACAATATTTCAGTTTCAATTTTTTTAAAAAATATATAGAAAAACATAAGATATATGTGACATTATTGACAAATTACTACCTCATGTAACTATGAAGCATATACACATTATACGTCACATACATTAGAAGGTTTTTTCATATATAGTGAATGAAAAAGAACAGAAAAATATTTGTAGTTTACTGTCAAAATGACATTTAAAGTTTATATATTATGACCTTGTGTAAACAACTAATAGTTGCGATGAAATAATTTAATCAACCAAAAACTCATAGTGTTTCTAAAATAGGGTTCCACACTTCTGCTGTGTACAGAACTCATTAAAATAAGCCAAAACGCAGCCTTAGAAAGTTATAGGCCCTTAAAAGGAGTTCAAATAAAACTTTTTGTTTCTGTTATTGACAAAATGGTCATTGTATATATAGATATTGTGCTTACATTTGTTCCTGGAAATAACCATTGTTTCATCCTAAGGCCAAGTGCATGTTTCTCTTTTATAACTGAAATACTAAACTAACCAACAAAACTCAGAACTCAAAAACTGGATATGAAAGATTCCTTGCGAATGCAATAAATTTTATGTTGGAGAAACATCGAGACCATCAAATGTACGAATTAATGAACACAAGAATTACATAAAGAAACGACAATTTGAAAAATCGAAAATTTGGAACCTAGGCCATAAAATACATTTTGACAATTCAATAATATTTAACACAGAACAACATAACACAAAACGAAAAATAAAATGTCTGCTTTAATTCTTTTGAATGAAGACGATTTTATCGCTTCTACTTCTGTAGAATTCAATCGTATCTGGTGACCGACAATTAGGGAAGAAATTAGTAATGGCCATCTCCTTTTGAAGAATCCAGTATCGGGATGGTTTATAAGGTTTTTCCTAGGTTTTCCCTTATGACGTTAATGGGATTAGTGAAATAAAAGAATTCTTTTTTCGCATATTTGGCGAATGTGCTATCTTATATCAAAGTCGTATCTAGGAACGCCACTTCTAAATTCTAAAGACAACTCTTTCAAGTTCTTCCAACTTGAAAGCTGTTTAACTGTAATACATGATCTTTAGAATTTTTTGTGCTACCTGTATATCTAGAAACAACAAATTTTTCTTATGTCAACTTAAATGTCATATATCAAACATTCATTTTGCATTTTATATTTTCAATACATGTTTAAAGCCATTGAAAACGAGGTTAGAATAGATCTGGAAACGTTTGGTTTTTCCTTGAATATACAGATTTTTGTTTCGATTGTGGAGTTTAAGGTTTTATAGCTCTTGCTGGCTATTAGCTGATATAATAGTATCGTCGGCATATGGCATAGTAGGTATTTATTATAGAGCTTATATAAAATTTTTAGAGAGCAAAAAAATAAAGTCATGGGAAGTTCATTTGTCTAAGAAGAATCTATAAATTATCTCCCAAGTTTGCCAAAAAAGATAGTCTTTATCGAGAACTTGTAGTGTTAACTGCGTTCTTATGAAAATTCACATACATCAGAAGTGATATTACACATTAGAAATTGGAACTAAAGACAGAAGAAACAGAACACATGGTAGTTAATATAAGAGAAATGTTAATTTGGCTTATTATATTATAAGCATAATTATTGTAACATCAAGCATAATAATTTAAATCTTCACAAAACTGAAACTTTAATTGGAACGCTAAATGATGCATTAATATTTGTTGAAAATTATAAAATGTTGTCAGATTGTTTCTATTGTGTCTCAAGCTATATAGCCAAAAATTCAGTTGGAAGTTGCTGACATTCATCAATTTATCGCCGCATATATATTGTTCGTCATAATGAATTCCGAAGGTAGACCACACTTCTTGGCATGCTGGCAATTGTCATCCATCAACGGCTGCATGTCAATTCACTTCGGGAGGGTGATGAGTTCTGTTACTGATGGCGTAGGTTGGTTTGTCAGATATGATTTTTCGGATAACTTTTCAATATATAACTACACGTCAAATGTCGAGACAGAGCTATATACGAATTGTTTGGAAGCAAAATGGGATATACGATAACAATTTAACGAATATAAAGGGTTGGCCAATAAGATCAACAGAACTTTAATATGGGACACAATAAAAAGTAAGAATAATATTTCATTATTTCTAATTTTATTTTGAAGACCAATTAAAGTCATTAAGTTTTGAAATGTAAACATTGACATTATGCTTTCAATATATTATTTAAATCGCCTACCCTGTTTTGTTTACATAAACGGATTCTGAGGGGCCAAGTTCTGGTAACATGTTCAAATATAGCAGTAGTTTGTGGCTGTGTCGGTGATGTACTGCAAGATAGGCAAGAGCTTGGAGACAAGTTGTTTACTATTCTATTTTAAGAAACTGGAAAATTTTCTTGCAACAATTCGATGGGTTCGTGAGATGTGTGAGAAGTTGCACTGTCGTGTAGGAAGTAAATATTGTAATGGTAGTTAAATAACAGTTGCTTACGTTTTACAAAATATCGTATGGCTTATTCTGATAGCGCTCGCTATTAACACTAACTTGATATCCAGAAAAATGGGGGCTAATTCTACCATGAGCTTAACAACCGCACCAAACAGAGTCATCTTCAGGGTGGAGAGCCAATACCCGGGTTACTTTTTGATACAAACTCTGATGTTAAGAGAGAAATGTGCTACATCCAATAATACGATTGGGATCGACTTCCAAACCTCATGATCCAAATTTCTCCACGTTGTACAAAGTCATTGCGATCTTCTCTAACCATCTGTGTTACAATATGGATGTTGCGCACTTAATGGATATTTCGACGGAGACTCGTTTAATACAGACCATTTTTGCGCAAATATGACGATAAATCGAGTGTTCATTTTACTGGCTGGATTGCCCATAATTTTTTATATAATGTCTCGCAAGAATGAGTTCACAGACAATACTGCCACACGCAGTTCTTATCTGGGATCGAAACATTTAGGATTATTGCAGACTTTGCATGTGAGCGTTCTGTCACTTTTATTAGTAAAACTGTTATACTCGTATATTATAAATATTTTCTGTTCACGCATCCGTCAGTTGTTTGATAGCGACTCCCAAAAATCTCATTTGAAAGAAAAAATAGAAACAATTTAATTTGATTTCTGTTTATAAGTTTTTGAGCATGTTTAATTCGGTTGTGGGCTCCTAACATTTCTTCCCAACTAATATCGAATATGTTACACCAGGAAACGTGTAGGTATGCCACTACATAAGCCTATCTTGATGAACCCTCTAACTGCAATTTTTGTAACAGTTTTTACTTAGCATCTGCAGCAAACATAAACATCTATAGGCGGTAGTAAACAATTCTTATCGATTGTTTAGATAATTGCAAACAGCTTCATGTTCATTTAAGAATAAATAATTTATAATACTGGCGCATTCGCCAATATCAGTGTGCATATACTAGGTGTCTAGTAGGGAATGCAATACCGTTAAAAATTTTCGCTTTTAGAACCGGTAATACCGTTCATATACGGGTATAATACTAAAATTTACTTACTATTAATTATGTTATTTTTTAAGGGTAGTACAAATATATGTCAAACACAATTAAACAAAAAACATTTATTTTTAAGAATAATTAAAAAAATTAAATCCAACTTTTTTAATATATATTACATTAATTGGTACAAGTGATTATTATTTTTGATGCAAATTGAAATATGATTTCAAAAAACATATATGATCCAACGTACTGTTCGTCTAACCTCGATCTTATTTTAGTGGTTATATGTTGAGCAGCCGAAAACTGACGCCACACTTGTTGGTGGTATTGTTAACAAGTATTCATAAGCTAGTTTTAGATGCACCCCCTAATTTCATGCTCTTCAAAAAATTGTAATTCTTTTTTAAGTTTATGTTCTATTTCTAATCTTTTGTTTTGTTTTTTTGGGTTTGGGACATTCGTCATTGCTTTGTTAATCACATTCTCTAATTTGTTTTTTAATGAAACAGTTGCAGTATTAATGGCGGAGACAGATGTTACTGGTGTATCTTCATCTTCAAGATCAAAATCTTCACTGTTTGTCTTATCTTCTTGCTATATTCAGTGATCATAGATTTTATTGTTGCAGCTGATTTTGGTAAATTATTATATCCTCTTGCATGTAGGCCATTCTAAATGGTAGTCCATAACGCGCAACCATACGAGCCAGGAATTCACATAACGGTTTCTTCTTTTGATTTTGAAAATAATGATTTATTGTTTTTGGTAGCTTTTGACTAGAATAAGATGCATCATTTTCATTATCTGCTGCTACGTCGCTTTTAGTTTTTAAATTTATGTTATGTCGAGTTTTCAAGTGGGTGTGAAGGCCACTTGTGGATCCTACCTGACATTTGATTTATTTTGTGCATTTCTTACATTTTGCTACTTGCCCTTGATAAGCAACTAAATAATAATGCCAAACCGAATTAACGTCGCTCCCTTTTTGTGTTCTTGAAATATATTCGATTTTAATTAATTTATAATTTAAAAAAAGTAAATCTAAGTTATTAAGGAACCATAAAATAAGTTTTATTAAAAGGAGATTTATTTACTAGTGCTGACGTTTATATATATAATATTTAATGGATATGGTTCATAAATTTACAATCAAAATTAACACTAATATCGTTCACCAGTGCATGTAGATATTTTTGAGAACAAATCGTAATTGCAAAATGTTGCAAATGGAGCAACATATTAGTTGCTCAATTTACAAGACAAATATTTATTTAATGTTATCTAGGATACACATATTTCATGGTTCTTAAACTCTAGGACTACCAAATTTACTTACCTCTATTAATTATTGCACAAGCACAAAACTAACAACTTCCCTCTCAATTTGTGTCTAAGCATTGAAAAAACACTCATCAGTGAACTAACAGCGTTTAGCTACAATGGACGGGATCTCATTTGATTCTAAGTAAACGGGAGATTCCCCGAATCAAGCTCCGTGTAACGTGTATCAACTAGCGCTAATATTCCAAAACCGAAAAAACTGATATTTTTAAGGTGAAAACCGGTATTAATACCGGCGGAAATTTAGGCGGTCCCGGTTTTCAGTATACTGGTATACCGGTATTGCATTCCCTAGTGTTTAGAAACTCTCCAGTTAATTGGAAATGACACTTAATAGACTTGTTATTACGTCGATTTAATTTGTATTACCTTAGAATGACAAATGGTCCAATGTAAATACGATTTCTTTACTTTACAAACCTTTAATCGAACTGAAACTTTTAGAGATATAGATACGCAGTTGCTTAATTTAGAATTTGGATAATTTTTTGATTGGTGGTGGACTGATTGGTACTGCAAAATCTGTATTTTTATTCATATATATCCAGGATATATAAAAATGTATAAATATAAAATTTATTATCATGAAAAAGATGATTATTTGGATAAAATTGAATCTTGAAACCCAATATTCCAAAATTTCGGGGGGGGTTTGAACCCCCAGACCCCCCCCCCCCCGGTGACTACGGCCTTGGGATAATCTCATCATTTCATCAATATATAGATCTCCAACTATTAAACAAGAAGACTTTGTAAGTGACCTATATGAATATCTAAAATTAACAAACAGAAATGAAAATTGTGTTAATCATATAATAGTAGGGGGCAGGGGTTATTAAGAGTAATATCAAGGCAGAAACAGACTTAGTATACGAATATTTATAATAAAGAACTATAAAATAATTATCCACAAAAATGAACCAAATGCAATAAACCTCTGAAAATTTCTCAACAAAATTAACAAGAAGGAACATAATAGTGAAATTTATGAAATACAAACAGAGAATACATATAAATATTGAAAGTGAATTTAATAGAGTTTATAGACATAGGGGAAAAACTGGCCGAAAATTTATCAAAAACAGCAGTTCCTTTATATGATAGACACAAGTTAAAAAATGCATTCTTTTAACGGATGTACTGGAGGTTATTAAAACATTAAAGAATAACTCCAAAAGTTTCTTTTTTTCCACTCACCCCAGGTGTTGACGAAATACAAACTGAACCAATCACAACACCGAGTAATGAAGTTGCTCCAGTAATTACCAACTTGGTAAACAATATCTTCCATACACGGAATTCAAAAGGACAATAGTAGTCCAACTGAACAAAAATGGCAGCAAAAAACTCATAACAAATTACAGAAAAACACCTAAAAATCAGACTAAATTCATTTTTGAAAAAATTTAATATAATCAGCAAAAAACAGTTCGGATTCAAGGAAGGTCTTTCAACTACAGATGCCGTCGTTTCATTAATAAATGAGATTTACGAAACTGTTGATGAAAATAAACCCTGTATATGCGTATTCTTAGATTTTACTAAGGCCTTTGACACAGTTGAACATAAACAACTGCTAAAGGTTCTGGAAGATGAAGGAATAACATGTAAGGCTCACAAACTACTTCAAAATTACTTAAGTAACAGAGAACAAGCAGTAAGATTACAAACTAGCCCAAGCGGATAGAGAAAAATGAAAATGGGAATACTCCAAGGTACAAAACTAGGTCCCCTTCTATTCTCGTTGTACAGAAATAATCTGTTCAGTATAAATACGTCAGGAAAGTTTTGCTGATGATATAGCCATTGTATACACGGATGACTCATGGCTATCGCTAAAAAACATGGCAGAATATGATTTAAAAAAATTTACTGACTGGTTTCAATACAAACGCCTCACAATAAACTTCAAGAAAACACATTATGTACCGTTCACTAGATACAAAAGAATCTTCTAGTTTTCCAAACTGCTTATAAACGATGGAGTATCTGAAAACGAAATATGCAAACAAAATAGTATAAAATATTTAGTAGAGTAACGATCGATTCTCACCTACGTTGGGAAGAACGTAATATTATAAGGGATGAGAGTTTTTTTTAAGCTCTAAAAGTAAATAATATATGTACATATACTAGCTGTCGCCCAGTGGTCGAAACTCGACTAATTGTGTCAATATCTCTGGCAGGTTAAGTAAAATGAAAATTTTATCATGACATTCTATCCTAGGACTTTAGGGAGAACAGCAATTACACAGAACGGATCCAGATTCGGAACCTCTGTGTGATAGTTTCCTCGAAAATCCTAGATGTCGGCCTTACATCTCGGTTCTACAAATAAGTAACGAAATTCAAGTTTTTTTTCAGATATAATTCATATAACTTTATTTGTGTTCAAACTCGTAATTCTTAATTTAATATGACAACAATTCAACCGCTAATGGGCTACCCTACATATTTATTTTTTCTAACCCCCCTGTATAGCTATAATTGCACTCAATTCTCTAACATTTATTAAAATCCTCATTATAATAATTCAATCTCATTGTATATTTCCACCACCCTGTATATGCAACTGCTCATGGACCACGCATAATATTTTTCAACATTTTTGAACCACCGGGTAAACCATTGCCTATGACTCACCATATTGAATCTTTTTGTTTATGACATTTTTAATTATCTTCTGTAACTATAATTCTACTCCGACCTATATTCCAATCATTATATATATGGAACTCTTCGTGGTCTACTCTATAAATCATTTCCTTTTCTAAAATTTTTTATCACCATCCTGTATATCTATAATTCCTCTCACCCTATATTTCATCTTAACTATATATATGTTATATCCAATCTCAACTACGTCTTATAATAAATAAGGTCACACGTGCAAACAATAAACAATAGATCCCTTTGTACGATCTTTGCAATAGATGCTATGTTGTTTCCTGGGAACATCGCCCACTGTAGACGCTGTGAAACCTCAGCAACGCTAGTTGGTGGTGGTTAGCTTATAAATATGTGTGAAATGATAATTAGACTGCCTTTTACATTAGAATAGTTATACTGCTTTTGTTACTTGTATGTAAAGCCCGCGATATTAAAATCGTGTAATTTCAAAGTGAAATAAATATTTTTTAAAAAGATAAATTTTGTTCGACCCACGCAACAAAATTGGCGCAGAATCAGTAGGATAGGAAAAACTTTGGGAAACAGCGACGACCCAACGAGCTGGTGTAGAATTTTGGTTGAACACGGCAACAGCCTCACTGCGATAAAAAGTAGAACACGGCGACGTCCCAACTGCCCAGATCCCACCAGACGAACCAGGCGACAGACTGAAGTACCAAGGGTGGACCCTAGTCCTTAAAGCCTACAGAACCTCGCAGAGGAAGAAGAAAATGTCTATGTAAGTGACAAAGAATCATTTATTTTAAAAGATATATTTTTGAATAATTTAAAACAATTGAATAATTTTAAGAACTGATTTACAACTCAAATAAACAATCCAGAACGTTTTCTGAAAATTTTCCCAAAATAATTTAATTTTCATAAAAATGTCGATCCAAGGTGATGAACCCAATGACATAGTCGAACCCTACAAATTAGGTGAAATATTCTCCCTAATTCCCGAATACGATGGCAACCCCATTTTCCTTTCAACTTTCAAAAATTCATGCAACACCGCAATGCAAATTGCAGTTCAAGATCAAAAAGTATTTCTAACATTACATATAAAAAATAAATTAAAAGGAAGAGCCGCGGAATTAATTAATTCAAGAAATCCTAACTCATGGGAAACGATCAAAACTTTATTAGATACCCATTTCGGCGATTCTCGCGATTTAACTTCTCTCATTCAAGATTTACAGAGATTGAAACAATTAAATTCAGAATCAGCACTCACTTTTGTGTCAAGGTTACAGACACACGAAGCAAAATTGTATGCCGCTATCAATAAGCAAAATCTAACCGGAGAACAAAAAGCTGCACAAACAAAATTGATAGAAACGATGTGTTTAAATACGCTATTAACCGGTCTTGAACCGAAGCTAGGTCAGATAATTCGAGCTTGCAATCCTCACGATATGCTCACCGCGATAAGTAGAATCAGACGCGAATTACAATTAAATTACTTCGAATTGCAGAAATTTCCAAAACAAAATTTTCCAAGCAACCCTCAGCGGAAAATACAAAAAATATGTTCAGTATGCAAACGCATGGGACATACGCAAAATGAATGTCGTTTCAGAAATAATTTTCCAAGTTCTTCAAATTACAATCAATATAGCCAAAGACAACCTTCAACGTCAAATTCTCAACAACAGAATTTTCAAAGACCATTCACACAACAACAACAACAACAACAAAGACCGAATCCTTCTCAAACCCCTCAATTTCAAAGAACCCCAGTAATTCAACAAAACCCAAATTTCCAAAGACATTCAACAATCCCCAGAAAAACTCATCATTTTAATGCTGAAAACCATCACGAAAATAATTATCAAGAAAATTACCAAAACCCTGAATATCAATGTGAAAATGATTTTTCTTCATATGATTACCAAGATGATAATTATGAACAAACTGATTATGAAGTAATTCAAGAAAATGACCATTTAATCCAAAACGAATTAACCGAAAATTTTCAAACCCTTGCCTTAGAAGACAAACCCCCGGAAATGCAAATTCACTTAATCAATACGGACAATTTCAACCCCAATCTAAATTTCCAAGAAACATTTATGTAAGATCTCATACTGTAAGTTCCAAAAACCTGTATTATATTAAAGACCCCCTTAACCGATTTAAAATGTTAATTGACTCAGGAGCTGGAATTTCGATATTCAAACCCCATATGTTTAGTAGAACTCCTGTAACCAACCAGGAATACCTAACTGTTCAAGGTATTACTAATGAAAAAGTTCTCTTAACGAAATCCACAATGATACCCTTTAAACCAGGTGACCCACATAAAGTTTACATTTCGAACATCGATATTGACTTTGACGGACTACTAGGCGCAGATTTCTTAGAACATTATGACGGTATAGTAGACATAAAAAACAAAAATCTAATTTTAAACTTCAAGTCAATCCCTTTACATAAAGTCACTGACCAAACTCAAAATACAAATCCGACCACATCAACACCACGTCCAATTGAAAACATCATAAACATAGAACCTCGTGTAGAAAAAGTTTACAAACTTAACTGTAACTTAACAAACACCGAAGCTATACTCTCTGCACAAGCAATTGACAAAGTTAGAATACCAAATGCAATTGTAAAAATAAATGATAAAGGCGAATTTTTTACAACAGTTATTAACCCTCACGCAATTCCAAAACAAGTAAATTTCAATGACATAAAACTTGAACCAATCGAAACTAATTCCCTAAACACTTTTAATGACGAAACCGAATTCGATCAACCTATTCTTGACAGAAACGAAATAATCCGAAATTCTCTAAGACTCGATCACTTAAACGATGAAGATAAACAATTAGTTATTGACCTTTGTTTAAAATTCTCTGACATATTCTATATTGACGGAGATAAACTAACATTCACTAATGACATAAAACACACAATTGATACTAAAGATGCTAGACCGATTTTTACTAAATCATACAGATACCCCCAAATACATAAAGACGAAGTTAAAAAACAAGTTTCAAAAATGTTAAACCAAGGCATCATCAAACATTCTTACTCCCCATGGTCATCTCCTGTATGGGTTGTACCAAAAAAACTTGACGCATCTCAAAAACAAAAATGGCGTGTAGTAATCGATTATAGGAAACTCAACGAAGTTACCGTTGGAGATAAATACCCCTTACCTAGTATTGCAGAAATTCTCGAACAATTAGGCAAATGCGAATATTTTACTACCTTAGACCTCGCAAATGGATTTCATCAAATCGAAATTGATCCAAAGGATACTCAAAAAACTGCCTTTAGTGTTGATAATGGACACTACGAATTTCTTCGAATGCCATTTGGACTCAAAAATGCCCCTTCAACTTTCTAAAGAGTAATGGATAACATTCTATTAGGCCTCCAAAATGAAAAATGTTGTGTATACATGGATGATATTATTTGTTATTCCCCTACCATCCACGACCATATATCACGTCTAACAGAAATTTTCAAAAGATTAAGGAAAGCCAACCTAAAAATTCAGCCGGATAAATGTGAATTTTTCCGACCAGAAGTTGCTTATTTAGGTCATTTAATAACGAAAGACGGAGTCAAACCCGATCCAAAGAAAGTCGATGCAATAAAAAATTACCCCCAACCAATAAACCCAAAGGATGTTAAAGCATTCCTAGGACTATCAGGATATTATCGTAGATTCATACCTAATTTCGCAAAAATCTCAAAGCCATTAACGAAACTTTTACAAAAAGATGTCCCCTTTAATTTTGATTCAGATTGCACTTCTTCATTTAATAAACTCAAAGAAGCAATAACTTCATGTCCAATTTTAATTTATCCAAATTTTGAGGAACCCTTTATTCTAACAACAGACGCGAGTTCATATGCAATAGGCGCTGTATTATCACAAGGTCCCGTTGGAAAAGATCTTCCAATAGCTTTCGCTTCTCGAACTCTTTGTCCCGCCGAGACGAGATACTCTACTATAGAAAGAGAACTCTTAGCTATAGTATGGGCTGTAAAGCACTTCAGAAATCTAATTTTTGGCCGAACCCTTAAACTTTATACCGATCATCGCCCTTTAACATGGTTATTCTCAATTAAGGATCCAGGTAGCAGACTAGCACGTTGGAGACTTAAGTTGGAAGAGTATGATTACGAAGTAATTTATAAACCCGTACGCATAAATAAAAACGCAGATGCACTGTCACGCATAAAAATTAATTACTTTCAAAAATGTGCACAAATGCATGCAAAAATTCTAGCCAACAATGAAACTGACGAACAAGAAACTGACGAACAAGAAACTATTGAACAACCACAATCCCCTGAAATTGATCTTCAAACAATAACTGATGAATTTAATAGATTTGTCGAACTTTTCAAAACCACTTGTTTAATTGATTATTCCAAAACTGAATATCTTAATAAACAATTACTTGACAAGACTAATAAAGACATAATAGTTTTCTTTCGCGAAAATAAATTAGAACAATATCATAATGACATTTTAAAGGACATATTCGAAGAAGAATTAAACTTAGACTATAACAAAATCCATACATACTCAAGTCACACAGTAAGAGATAGGAAATACTACATTATAGTTTTACCATTTGACCCAGAAAGTGTTGTAGAACACATGTTCTTTACATTATATAAAGACCAACATTTACTTGACCCTTCAAAAATATTTTACATCGAAAACAATGTCGAATTACCAATCGTAGAACTTCTTTGTTTTATTTTCTCTGATAAAGAAATGAAATTTAAAATATGTCAAAACTTAACCCAAACTCCAGACAAAGAACAGATCCCAATAATATTAGATCAATATCATGCAGGTAAATCCAACCTACATAGAGGAATAAATGAAACCATAAGACGCATAAAAGAAAAATATAATTGGCACGGAATGAATAAAGACATAGAGAATTATATCAAAAAATGTGAGATTTGTCAAAAAGTAAAAAT
Source organism: Octodonta nipae (assembly GCA_034190945.1). Taxonomy (NCBI): domain Eukaryota; kingdom Metazoa; phylum Arthropoda; class Insecta; order Coleoptera; family Chrysomelidae; genus Octodonta; species Octodonta nipae. The sequence goes on along the minus strand of CM067216.1, from coordinate 84,945,255 downwards.
TTGTAGAAAAAATTTAAATACACCACTTGTTATCACAGAGACACCCAAAACTCCCTTCGAGAGAATAAATATAGATATTTTAGAAATTCCCAACAAAAATTTAGTACTCACAATAAGAGATGAACTCACAAAATTCACACAAGCGTATCCAATCGAAGATAAAACCGCCAAATCAGTAGTTAACACATTAATTTTGTTCTTTCAACATTACGGTACTCCTTTAAGAATCCACTGTGATTCAGGAAAAGAATTTAATAACAACTTGCTAAAAGATTTATGTACCCTATATGATATTAAATTAACATTTTCAAGTGTCAATCATCCTCAATCAAATGGTTCACTTGAACGGTTTCATGCTACTCTCATGGAAATGATCAGAGCCCACAAATCAGAAAATCCAGAAGAACATCCGTTAACAATCTTGCCGTACGCAACAATTTGCTATAACAACACAAAAAATAAAACACATGGATTTACACCATACGAATTAATTTTCGGACATACTTCAGGTAGACCCCCAGAACAATTATACAATGAAAAAGAATTGATCACAAAATACATACGAGACTTGAATTCCCGATTGAAACATTATTACCAAGTAGCTCGTGAACGAACGCAGACGAATAAGGAAAAATCTAAGATTAGATTCGATAAAAATATCTCCCCACACCCTTATCAATATAAAATTGGAGACTATGTATTTGTAAAGGAATCACAAATATCAGATAAATTAAAAGATAAATTTCATGGACCCTTTGAAATATTAGAAATATTTCAAAATTCAGCAATTCTAGTGAACTGGAAAACCCGTCAAAAGACAAAAGTTAATTTTGATAGATTAAAACCTTGTCACGAAAAACCCCTAGAACAAGAAGAAAACCCCCTTGAAATATAATTTTCTTTTCAGATACTTGATCCTTCTCCTTTTACAATGCTGCAATGCTCAGATGACATTAGACCCGGTGAAAAACACAGTAGGAATCTATTACCATGAAGAATCATATCTTAAGGTATCAAATAATAAATGGACTATTTTAGTATATAAAGACTTAGACTCAATAAAAACGGCAATCGATCACAACGAGAAAATCTTAGATGAACTAGACTCGATGTTTGAAACGGAAAATCCCCGTTTAAATTCTTTTAAACCCCAAATAAGAACTCATTACAGTTTATTATCCCAAATAGCTCAATCAGTAAATATGAAATATTCGGAAGCTTTTGAAGACACCACACAGTCACGCTTTCGTAGAGGATTAATAAATGGCATTGGCTCAATATTTAAAGCAATCACAGGAAACCTAGACTCTAGTGACGGAGACTACTATAATGAATGCATAAACAAAATTTCCCTTGATGAAAAAGAACTTGAAAATCTCATGAAAAATCAAATTTCAGTCACAACCTCCGTAATTAAAAATTTTAACAATACGATCCAAAAATTACAAATTGATGAAGAAACGTTTAATAAAGATTTGGTAGAAATAGAACAAACTATTTATGATATTTCTAATGATTTAGGTTTTTATGAAGCTCAATTACAAATTTTAGAAGTTTGTGAAACCTTAACCGAAAGTTACACATTTTTACAAAATGAATTAAATGGCATCTTGAATGCAATTACATTCGCAAGACTAAAAATAATTCACCCTTCTATAATAACGCCCAAAGACTTGATAACAACCCTTCAAGCACTATCACAAACCCTTGTAAAAGATAAATTACCCTTGCCAATATCGTTTTCAAATATAGCCCCGTATTTTGACATAATGGAACTATCAGCTTTTCAGAAAGACTCCAGAATCATCTTTGTTTTAAAAATCCATCTAATTGAACCAGAAGATTATATCTTATTTAGACTTATCCCCATTCCAATTGCGGATAAACGAACTGGATTGCATCATATAATTTTAGCAAATCAAAAATATATTGCAAAAGATGATGATTCGATGTTATATGTGACATTTCAAAATTTAGATAAATGCAAAGATTTAACTTTCAACATCAAACTTTGCAAAGAACTTCTACCATTACCAATTGACAGCAACGCTATATGTGAAGCACAGCTGTTACGCCAAAGCCTCGAACTCCCAAAATCCTGTCAAACCACTGTTGTATTAGCCACAGGATACAACATCCAAGAATTAAAATTAAATACCTGGCTGATCATGGTTACAGATCAAGTTCCAATAACAGTGAAATGTAAAGATAAACAGACAATTACCGAAATTATAAGTGTGAGTACCATAATGAAGTTACAACCAGACTGTAACGCATTCATTGGAAGTACCAGAGTCCGATCCAAACCAATGATGGAAGTCTACAAAAATGTAACGTACAACAATCATGCAGTTACTGTTCCTTTCAAATGTTGTGATGAATTTCCACCAAAAGCCTATTTACCAAAACTTCAACCCTTGAAGCTGAGTAAAATTGATACCGAAGAATTGAATATTGCCCAACACAAACTAGACCAGTATTCTGAAGAATTGGACAAGATGATTAACGAACCCTTTGTGAATAAACACATTTCTTGGTTTGTTTATTTCGCTATTACAATAATCGTCCTCCTGGTTATCCTGTACATCTTCTGCAAATGCAAAAGAAGAAGACGCAACCAAATTAGCATTATGGCTGGCCCCAGCTATCCACCTTCGCCACCTCCAGATGCAAAACGAATTCCATTGTTTAGAAGATTCCTACCCCGAAAAAGACCAAATATCCGTGAAACCGAAGATGAAGATGAACTGTAAGGAAATTCAATTTTCTTTCATGAACAATTTGTGCTATTCCTAATCATTATTGTACTATTTTTTATTTATTTGATATTTAACCCATATATGATTTATTATGCTTATATACACTTATTTACACATATTTACAGAAATTTAAAAATGTTATTATCTTGAATTATTTATATTATTTGAATTTCGAATTTGAATTTATTTTGAATTTATTGTTGAAAAAAAAGTTACTGCATAGCATCAACTTTTTAAATAGGGATGGAGTTGTTATATCCAATCTCAACTACGTCTTATAATAAATAAGGTCACACGTGCAAACAATAAACAATAGATCCCTTTGTACGATCTTTGCAATAGATGCTATGTTGTTTCCTGGGAACATCGCCCACTGTAGACGCTGTGAAACCTCAGCAACGCTAGTTGGTGGTGGTTAGCTTATAAATATGTGTGAAATGATAATTAGACTGCCTTTTACATTAGAATAGTTATACTGCTTTTGTTACTTGTATGTAAAGCCCGCGATATTAAAATCGTGTAATTTCAAAGTGAAATAAATATTTTTTAAAAAGATAAATTTTGTTCGACCCACGCAACATATACAACTGCTTATGGGTTACGAAATGTTGCATTTCCATTTCTGCCACCCTGTATATGCATCTATGTATAACATTTTTTGCACCACCCTGTATAAATGTAATTGTACTGCACCTTCTATTCCAAGAACCCTGTAAATTCAACCGCTAATGGGCTTCCCTATATCATTATTTTATTAGTTATAATTGCACTCTACTCTATATTTTACACACCCTATATATGCAACTGCTTATGTGCCACCCACGAAAAAATGATTTCTAACATATCTGGAATCGCCCTGTATAATTATAATATACAACGATTACTTTACCACTAAACAATAACAACGCTTGCATGCCACTTCCAGAAGTACATGCTCTAAGCATATAACAGTATTGGTCTGTCTATATATAATTATTCAATGTTTTGAGTCTGGCGGCGGCGGCACATTCAGTTGTTTGGCATTGACATTATTGACGTAAATAATGAATTTTTATTATATTTTATTTAATGAATGAACAAATATTATAAATTAAGATTAGCATTCTGCACTGAAGGTCGTTAGTAGCTACTAAACAAAACAAAAATGAAGAAAATCGGTTGAGAAACAGAGGAGAAAATGGTACCTAATCGTTTTGTCTTTGCCTATTTATATATAGATATCACAAAAATATACACGTATGGGTTGATTATTTTTTAGAACTTTGTCTGGAAATTTATTTAATTATTTATTTTCTTAACAAAAAAACTCTCATCCCTTATAATATTACCTCCGACATTTCTATGGTATCCCATTTATATTTGTCATAATTTTTTTTATAAAACTGAATGTTACGTTGTTTAACTCTCTAGACATGCTAATTTTATTTTGTGAACCTCAACTTTAGTAAGTTACCATTTAATTTCATTTATAGTACTTATAGTAACAACAATATTTGTAACTTTTTCAGTATTTGACTGACGAAGGAATAAAAGAATTCCGAAAGCTCTCATATAAAAAAGAGTACATTGATTTAGTCTTTGGCTGCTACCCGTAATTCCTTTGCATACTAATTTTAACAGTCGTTACCATTATAATTGGGAAGCAGCCAGTTCATTAGAGGGTGTTAAAAAGAAATACTCTTTATTACTTTGAAAAGCTTTCAGAATACGTTTATTCCTTCGTCAGTTCAACTAAAATTACATAAAAAATGACAGTAATTGTTAAAAATTTTTTTGAATATAAACTTACGAAATGCGAGGTTCTTATTCAGACTAACAATTACTAGAGGTAAAAAGGCCATACTAATATAAAACTCGTCTTGTTCGTTAAATTGCACCATTGATGTTATAATAATATCTTGTTAGATACTTCATGATTGACTGATATTAGTCTGTTTTGAAGTTATTTGAAAGGGATATGATTCGAGAAAAATCTAACTGAAAGCAAAATCGTAATAATAATCTTAATTTGATTTCAATCAATGCCAGACCTTACAGAAATATTCTAAAAAGAGAGAATTAAGCTATTATAAAAGTATTGGTCATGAGTGATCATTTGATATATTTGGTGTGACCTTTTTTGAAATTTTAACTTCAATATCCAACAAGTTACTATAGATAACATTAAGATTTTGTAAATCCGTTCTTTTATTTATGTTATTGACTTGATTATTAAAGCACACCATCTCTAGGGAGTTCCGTTTGAAAAGATTTTTTTCTTGTTCTAATACTGTTGCATTTTTAAAATCGGCAGTGTGATTGTTGTTGATGCAGTGTATTGCAAGAGCACAGCTTTCTTTGCCAAGCCTAACATCACTCTTATGTGAAATTATTCTGCTATTGAGGCTTCTAGATGTTTGCCCAACATAGGTAGCTTGACAGTCTTTGCAATTAATAGAGTACACTACATTTGATTTCTTTTCATTCGGTGTTTTGTCCTTTATTTTAGTAAATATGTTAGCAACAGTTTTAACTGATTTATAAGACACTAGCATATTGTTGTTGGAGTTAATAATTTTTGCAATTTTTGGTGAAATTAGTTGAATAAATGGAATTGATAGATGTATTAATGCAGTATTATTGGGGTTGAGAAGAGTATTATTACTGGAAGCCGCCTGCTGTCGTGTACCCATATTTACATCCCGTGGAGAATTATAGATTAACCTTTTTAGAAAACCAGAAGGGTAGGAATTTTCTATGAATAGTTGATACAAGATATGTAAGTTCTTTTCCTTTAGAGAAGGATGGCTGTTTTGACATCCCAGTAATCAAATTGATTTTTATCTTCATGGGATGATTTGAGTGGTAGTTTAGATATCTCCCGGAAATAAATGGTTTTCGGTACCAGTCGATTTTCAGGTAATTATCAGAGCCCCTTATTATTTTTGTATCTAAAAATGGAATACTGCAATTAATATCTTCTTCTTCTAAAGTGAACTGTAGATGACAGTTACAATTATTGAATTTATTTTAGATTTTCTTGGGAATAATACCACATCAGAGTTCAAACTTGTGTATATTTTAAAACCAAACGTTTCAAAATCAAAATAGACTGGTACCGAAAACCATTAAGTTCCGGGATATCTAAACTACCACTCAAATCATCCCATGAAGATGAAAGTCAATTTGATTACTGGGATGAAAAGTAGGATATGTCAAATCAGCCAACCTTCTCTAAGGTAAAAAAACTTACATATCTTGTATCAACTATTCATAGAAAATTCATACCCTTCTGGTTTTCTAAAAAGGTTAATCAATAATTCTCCACGGGATGTAAATATGGGTACACGACAGCAGGCGACTTCCAGTAATAATACTCTTATCAACCCCAATAATACTGCATTAATGCATGTATCAATTCCATATATTCAACTAATTTCACCAAAAATTGCAAAAATTATTAACACCAACAACAATATGCTAGTGTCTTATAAATCAGTTAAAACTGTTGCTAACATATTTACTAAAATAAAGGACAAAACACCGAATGAAAAGAAATCAAATGTAGTGTACTCTATTAATTGCAAAGACTGTCAAGCTACCTATGTTGGGCAAACATCTAGAAGCCTTAACAGCAGAATAATTTCACATAAGAGTGATATTAGGCTTGGCAAAGAAAGCTGTGCTCTTGCACTGCATGAACAACAATCACACTGCCGATTTTAAAAATGCAACAGTATTAGAACAAGAAAAAAATCTTTTCAAACGGAACTTCCTAGAGATGGTGTGCATTAATAATCAAGTCAATAACATAAATAAAAGAACGGATTTGCAAAATCTTAATGTTATCTATTGTAACTTGTTGGATATTGAAGTTAAAATTTCAAAAAAGGTCACACCAAATATATCAAATGATCACTCATGACCAATACTTTTATAATAGCTTAATTCTCTCTTTTTAGAATATTTCTGTAAGGTCTGGCATTGGTTGAAATCAAATTAAAATTATTATTACGATTTTGCTTTCAGTTAGATTTTTCTCGAATCATATCCCTTTCAAATAACTTCAAAACAGACTAATATCAGTCAATCATGAAGTATCTAACAAGAATTTTATTATAACATCAAATTTTTAACAATTACTGTCATTTTTTATGTAATTTTAGTTGAACTGACGAAGGAATAAACGTATTCTGAAAGCTTTTCAAAGTAATAAAGAGTATTTATTTTTAACACTAGTGAAGCTTCCCAATTAATTGATTTTTATATTAATTCAGCCGTTATCATCTATTTCTTAATGTATATATATATATATATATATATATATATATATATATATCTTAATAAAACTAGATAAGATTAGCTATAAAACCCATTTATATTGACGTTGCCGTGTTGTTTTAAATCTGTGGCGTGTAAAACAATCAACTTAAGAAATGGCTCAGTGCTGCGTTCGCACTACAAACTACATTTTAACAAAATAATAAAACAAATACAGAAGTTAAGTGACATCTGATTGAAAATGTTTACTTCTGGTTTCCTGAACAAAAAAAAAAAAAAACAAAATTGTAATATCTGCCTAAAGAAAATTCAGTTTACACGACTTGCTTTATTTTCCATCTTTTCGGATAATAGCAGCAATAACTTTAAAAAATATATTGCTCAGTCATTAAATTATTTAATGGCTTATAAACTGGTAACTTGATTAAAACAAAATAATGATCTACATTCATTCAGGTCATATAGAAGTACAATTAATCCAGTGATGAACAAAATCCAAAATTTAAGCTTATTTTCGATGTTCACTTCCCCTGAAATCCCGCCCTTTGTGATTGAACTAACTTTCTTCGCAACTTTTTATGCTGGAATTAAATCTGTCTTTAATATGGCAAAAAAATGAGTGTAGTATTAATCACTCTAAAAGAGACGTAATGAATTTCTGAACGCCATGAATAATAGAAGGAATGAAATCATTTCCTAAATTAAAAAAAGTATTGTTACGTCAGAACTGAATTGGTGTCATTCTTCATGACACCCTTGGTGTCCATCAGGGTGAAGGCTTTCAGTCTACCTCATTAATTTTTTTCTCTATCTGAAAGTACCTACCATTTAACTTTTACATTTTAGGAACTTAAATCACCACTTCAGAGATAAATATTTATCGTTTCAACACTTAACGCTAAACCGACAAAAGTAACAAATCAGTCATTGTAACATAGGTCTAATGACGAATTGGTGATGTTTTTGTTCTTTATATTTATTTAACGTTTTCAAGCTTGATAGAATAATAGAGTTTCACTTCACATAGTCATTTAAATCATAAGAAACTATGGAAATAATCTGAATATATGTAAATAATTTATAAGTATTAATTATGTATGCAATGTAATATTTGTTTGGAGTTCATAACTGCAAATATTCAATTAATTGTTAACTTTTAACCGACTGCAAAAACCGAAGGTTCAATGTTTCACCAGTTGTTTATATGTTTATATGTGAGCAATTATTTGAAAAGACAAAACCGATTTTTTGGAGATGGTTTTGGATAGTTGTCGATCGTATTGATATTAAAAATGTGACAATTTGGGTGGATGTTTTGTTATGTCTTGACGCAAAAACGACAAAACTGGATTTCTTTGAAATTCGGCACATTGTTTCTAACCTAAATTAAAATATAGGATACTTTTTACTTATAATATTGTTAATACATCATTACAAAATATAAAATAAAATACTCATTGTTCATGGCATAATATTCTTATTATTAACCTATATAGTATCCCCGAAGGAACACTTTCTACAATAGTGTGTGATTTAGATGTTGCAGTTTTAGTAACAATCCAATATGTAATCAACGTAGGGCCTTTATTGGAATAATCGGTATGAACAATGTAACGTTCGCAATTAACAGTCCACATTACATTAATCTTATGTCGAAGCTCAAAATGTGGTGTGCCCTTGGTTCTCCTGTTTCCTGAGACTAGTCTCGTTGTAGCAGCAGTTGTAGTGCTTCCTAATTTCCTTAGACTAAAATCTGGACACACAAAAATGACGACGAACTACGTTCTTCGATTAAACAAACCAAAAAAGCGCTTTCGTAAACATGAAAGTAACAATTATAGCGCTTCCGCTGGAGAATAAAAACTGCGGTGAATTGTTACGAAGTTAAGTATTTCGCAAAATCGTAACACAATAATAACCAATAAATGCGTCATATGGAACGGCGATCAAAAACCAAGTCCTTAGGTTTACTCTTATTTAGACGCAAAAACGTTCGAAATGTAAGTTAGCATTGGCGTGACGGAAAGTTTCCAAAAAAGCTAGAAAAGTTTAAAAATCAATTAACTACTTCAATCAAATTTAAACACTAACAATATACAATATTGCGGGGAAGAATCAACTTGTCATAACAAAAATATGAGGTTGATTCTGATGAAACTCAAACGCAGCTCATATATACATATACAGTCCTACAGCTTCTGCGTGGAGCAAAGGGCCTCAGTAAAAGCTCGAGATCTGGTTCGATTCCGCGCAGTTGTTATGCGTCATTCTCTCGAGATCCGATATTGTGGAGTATTGATCGTCGCCAAGTTTATGTTGAGCAGCTAGATCTTCTTTTTTCCTTGGGGATTCCATCCGAGTGCAGTTCTCGAGATATCTCAATTGGCTTCCTCATAGTGTGAATTATCCATCCCCATGTTCTTTTACCAATTTCCGTATCCACCTCTGTTTAGTTTGTGATGTGGAAGCAGGTCTGTGTTACGTATCTTATCTACGAGAACATCTTTAAAATCCTGCTCAGGCACCAATTGAAGAATGTCTGGAGACGTTTGTGAGATGTTTTTATTACTCTCCAGGTTTCGCCATTATATAGTAACACGGGTTTAATGTTTGAATTAAAGAGTCTTAATTTAGTTTGCGTGGAGAGTTGGCACGTATTCCATATTGACTTTAACTGATCGAATGCCGTCTGGGCTGTCTTGATCTTGTTGACGATATCTGTGTCTGCGCCGCTATTGACGTTCATGATGCTTCCTATTAGCTTCCTAAGTATGTCAATTCGTTTTCGTTCCCAATATCGACGTTCTCTGTGGTATTATTTGTGGAATTAATGGATACTGGATTTGGTCTTTAGATGTCAATTTTTAAACCTGCGTCTCTGGCTGAAAGCATTAAGTAAGTCTTAGATGTCAGTAGGCGATTGCGGTATAAGGCAGGTATCATCGGCATAGTCGAGGTCAGTCAAATGTAATGTCAAGGTCCACCTGATCCCGGGGATATTTGCAGTAGCATTGGGCAGTTCCATGTCCAAGTACTATATTGAAGAAGATAGGAAAAACTACAGCCATATTTAACTTTTGCTGTTAGTTTAAATGTTTTGCTGGCCCGACCGTAGTATAATACGGTTACAAATAAATTTCTGAAAAGTTATTCAATCATCCTTCTAGGTTTGATATAAAGAGCTATTTCTTTCAGAGCTTTTCATACGATGGAAATGAGAATGAATGCCATCAAACGCTCTTTCAATTTTGACAAATATAAGATACAATGGTGTTCGATTTATCGATTTATCGATTGCTCTATGATGATTCTTACAGTGTTAATGTGATCTAAACATGAAAGGTTTGATGGCAATGCATGTAAGGGAACAAAGGACGCCACTATTTTAAACTATATAGACTTATTATTAATTATAAACTTTTCGAAGTTGTCAAGTAAACGTGTAAACTGTAGTATATTTCAATGTACAAATATAATGAAATTTAGATTATCAAACAACAATTTTTTAAGATAATTTTCAATACTATTTCTTAAGAAAGCTTGTAGTTTCACTAGAAATTGGATAGGATAATAATCGATGGCACAAACATTTGGTTGAATCTTGTGTAAACCATATCAACTTGGTGGTACGGCGTCTGATATCCTGACTTTTATCAATATGTATGAAAAACATGAAAATTAATACAATTATTTTTAAGAATCCTCGACGTTGAATCTTTCTGTAATTCACGGTACGTGGCTGGATCAAGTAAATCACGAATCTTCTTATTGTAGTCTTCGGTGTTTCTAGGGCATGAGTCCATATAAACTTCGACATCCACTGTAATCCTTTTAAGGATTAAATTTTGAAAAAATACTCTTCATGTTTTTTCATCTATCCTTAGAGATTAGAGAGTTGTAGCTATCTTATGTGTCAATTTCGTTTCCGTAGTAAGCGTATTTTGGAAACTTTTCCAGAGAATTCTTGCTTAGATATAGAATACTTTATATATACCTAATGTTTATTATGACTTGATCTCGATCCATAATATATTAATAATCTTATTGAATTTGTTATAAAATGTCTCTTAGTTCGATTCTTTTATTATTCTACCCAGTTTCTAGACGAACAACGCAGAATATTCAATTTAATCTTTACCATCCTGTTTATTACTTCTGGTATTTTTATGTGCAAAGTTAACACATTACTACTTCGGAAGCAAGCCCGACTAAAAACAATTATCAACCTTACGAATTCCATTAGGTATTATGACCGCTGGTTGGTATATAACATTCGCCTTTTTAATTTATTGTTTTCCATTTAATCCGAAGCCTTCTCATTTATTTAACAAATAAGCAGCTCATAAATTTCTAGAAAATAAATGTTACACGAAAAAGTTGCACCTTATGCGCCAAAGGATCATTTTATCTTAAATTGAATTCAGTTGTAGGACGGTCCAGCTATTAATATCAAGATTGAGATATGTAAGTTATAACCGTCGATCGTGCAACCCAATTTTGAACTTTGTATTTAATTAATGGAGGGTATGCTGATATTACATACAATGTTCTGTTTAGGGTTCCGTATATACAATATACGGATAGATAGCCTTATAATATCACTCCGGATTTCTGCATCTGTCACATTACAGCAATTTTCTCCTAAACTACTGGACGGAAGAGGTTGAAATTTGGTATCAATATATAGTTTGGTGACCCGATCAGGAGTACATATCGTAAATGAAGAAATTTTGATTTTAGGGGTACTTCTGGGGGGAAAAACTAAAAAAATCGTTCGTTCCCCCCTGATCTCCGACACTACTGAGCCTAAAATGTTGAAAAAAATTAATATTAATTTTGGGGGGGGCAAATTATAGAATTAAATGAAAATTTAAAAAATTAAAAATTTTTCAAACGCATAATGTAATATATCAAATGAAAGGTCCCATTCTGACGAACACAAATATATTTTTTTCATATTATATAAGCTCTAAAATTTTGAAAAAATAGAGGTATATCCCTAATGTTCATTTTGGGGGGCATATTATAGAATTACATGGAAAATAAAATATTACAATTGTTTCTAACAGATCAAGTAATATATCAAATCAAAGGGCTCATTATGACGAATACTATATATATATATATATATATATTTTTTAAATAAATATTTTAAAATATAAAAAATTAGCCATTCCCCCCTTTATTCCCCAAACTATAAGAACTAAATTTTTTTGTTTACAGGAAAAATACAAAGAAATCCGTAATATTAACATTGGGGGCCAAATTATAGAAGTAAACGGAAAATAAAAAAATATTTTTTAACGCATCATGTAATACATCAAATGAAAGGGTTTATTATGAGGAATACAAATATATACTTTTCATATTTTTAAAATTAATTGTTTACAAGATATTAAGATAAAGATATAAAAAATTCTCATTTCTTGCTTTATTCCCGAAACCAAAAAACATAAAATTTTGAAAATAATTAGGGGTACTGGTGCTCACTTCAAATTTATAAGAAAAATTATTAGAAAACCCCCATATTAATTTTAGGGACAAATTATACAATTAAGTGGAAAATAAAAATTCAATTTTCAAATGCATCATATCAGATAAAAGGCTCATTATGTGAATTACAAATATATCATATTTTTAAATCATTTGTTTAAAAGATATTAACAAAAATATTAAATATCGACTTAATTCCCACTTTAGAAAATACACTATTTTGAAAATTATATTTTATTTGTATTTTTAAATAATTTGAATAACAGATTTAATAATTTATAATTTAAAACTTGACCTATTTTGCCCTATATCTTCCAATCTACAGAGCCTCAAAATTCAGGCAGTAGATTATAAAAGGTTTCCCTGAAAGTTTATTAGTAAAATAAAACTCTAATGTTAATTTTTGGGGCCAAATTAGAAAATTAAATACATATGTATTCTGATAAAAATCAAGCGAATCCTGAAGCAGATAAAATAATAAGTTTATGTGTGGAAAATGAAAGTGTATAGTTTTTATAAATTTAAAACGCTTCCTTTAAAATATATTAGGGTAAATATAAGAAAATGCACTAATTCCCTGCTTGTCTGAGAATCTTGAAGGTGGTACGGAATAGTATGCGAGTCCAATCTTGATTTTGAGGTTTTCTGATAACTTTATTTCTTAGTTTTTTTTAGCAAGCCCCAATTGTGAGTAGTTGAAAAACCAAAGTGGTTTAATTATACAGTCTAAAATTTCATAAATAATTTAAAAAAATTACTCAATAAATTTTTTTTCAATTATTTTTTTTCATGTGTTAGGAGTACATATCCGGAAAATATTTGTGAACAATAAGCTGTGTTTGTAAATGAAGCAATTTTGTCAAGAGTTTTTTGGTTTTTATGTCATCACTAATTTTAATAAATTACTCAATAAATCACTAATATTATGAGTTGTAAAAAGTTTTTCAAGTGACAGGAGTAAGTAAAAGGAAAATATCTTTTTACAAATGTTACGTTTGCAAATGTGCTGTTTTGTCAATATGTTTTATATTTTTTTAAAATAGCTTTAATAAATTATTCACTAAAAACATTTTTTTAAATGTTTTCCAAAGTGATAACAGGAAAATATTATTGTTTCATAAAGAGGTATATATTCTATTCACCAATAGGTATATGTTTTGTAAACTAAATTTCACATTGCGTTTAAAAACTAATTTGTTTTTTATATCTGCTAGCTAATTGTAAATTATAAAACTAATATTCACTTTCACTTTTCTAGAACTTTATTTACATTAAAACAGCTGATTCAAGTACAATAACAATCCCATATACGCTAGTCGTCGCGGTATAACTGAACTGCGATCGTGGCGTGCTTCCTTTATAGAACCAGCGTCGAATTCTCCAGTAAAAATCATCATCACTCCTACAGGTGCCGACTCTTTTCGAGAACCATTTTTTTATCTGAAAGCGTTTGTTGTCGTATTGAAATGAAACAGGGTCGGCTTTGAGTAAATTTCGTAACACTGCCCCCCCTTTAATTCTGATCGTCCCGATCAGAGACATCCCCTCCATGGTAGGGAGCCAGTCGATCTAAATGAACCACCTTCAATTTAGCCTTGGGGTTTCGACGGATCCGGTAGACGACGTCATTAAGCCTCTTGACTACCTCGTATGGACCATCCCAGGCGGGTGTAAGCTTTGGGGATTTACCCTTGCTCCGTTGGGGGTTGTACAGCCAGATTTTGTCCCTCTCCTGGAACCCGACTGAATTGGCCTTGAGGTCGTATGGCGTCTTCATCCGGTCACTGGTGGCCAACATCTGCGTTCGGGCTAATTCGTGTATTGCCAGCATGTTATGTCGGAGCTGGTCGGCATAATCGTCGATGTCTTGGGAACGTTCTTCGGGGGAGCCAAATGCCAACAGGAATAGGGGAATATGCTCATCCCAATCGCGCTGGTTATTGCTGACGACCTTGGATAGGTGTTGTTCCAAGGTCCTGTTGAATCGTTCCACCATTCCGTCTGACTGTGGGTGTAATGGTGTTGTTCTCGTTTTTCTGATCCCCAACATCGTGCAGACCTTCTGGAATACATTCGATTCGAAGTTACGTCCCTGGTCTGAATGTAATTCCATCGGGACGCCAAACCTGCTGAATAGTTGTTCTACTAGCACCGTCGCTACCGTGGTTGCCTCTTGGTTGGGTATCGCATATGCCTCAGGCCATTTGCTGAAGTAATCCATTGCGACCAGAATGTATTTGTTCCCCCTCTCAGACTCAGGAAACGAACCGGCGACATCGATGGCGATTCTCTCAAATGGGACGCCCACATTGTACTGCTGCATTCTGCCCTTGGTCCGAGTTTTCGGGCCCTTACTGGCCGCACAAGTGGCACATTTGCGGCACCAAGCTCTGACGTCTTCGAAGTAATTCACCCAGTAGTACCGCTGGCGAACTTTGTCTAGGGTTTTATTCATGCCCAGGTGGCCTCCGGTAATTCCATCATGTACTTCGGTCAGGATGGCTGGTACCTTTTTCTTCGCAACTACCAGTTGGGACTTGGTTTCTCGTCCATCAACGCTTTCCCAAACTCGCTTGAGCATTCCATTCTCTATTCTTAGAGAGTCCCACTGAGCCCATAACGATTTCAGCACGCCGGAGTATCTAGCTACCTCGTCCCATCGTGGCCTGGGTGCTCCTCTCGTTTTGAGTGACAAGATTGGTTCGATGTCTGGATCAGCCATTTGGTCCTGGATGCACTGTTCCGTTGTCCAGTCTTCATTGGCCTGCACTCGGATCTGCCTGATGGGGATACCCTCTCGCTGTTCCGTCTTCAGAGAATGTCCGCATTCCGCTCTACAGGGTCTTCTGGATAGGGCATCGGCATTATTGTGCAAACGGCCGGCCGGTGTTCCACCTTGAAGTCGTATTGCTGTAATTTCTCCATCCATCTGGCCAGTTGTCCTTCCGGTGTCTTCATGTCCAGCAGTCATTTGAGTGCGGCATGATCTGTTAGGATTAAGAAATGACGACCATAGAGGTATTTGTGGAAATGGTCTACAGCCCTTATTATTGCAAGAAGTTCTTTTCTGGTGACGCAATAATTTCTTTCCGGTTTCGAGAATCCACGGCTGTAATACTCGATCACCTCTCTTCACCATCTTGCACCTGGGATAGGACGGCCCCCAAACCTGTGTTGCTGGCGTCGGTGTCTAAAATGAACTTGCCGGGCTGTGTAGGAAAGGCTAGGATTGGGCTGGAACATAGTGCTGCCTTCAGTCGTCTGAATGATGTCTCGCAATCCTGATTCCAACGGAAGGTCTCTTTCTCAGTGGCCTGCCGATGTAGAGGGGCGGCGATGGTGGCAAATCCCTCAACAAAACGTCGGTAGTATGAACAGAGGCCCAAGAAGCTTCGGAGATCACGCTTGTCTCTTGGGACTGGCCAATCACGGATGGCTGCTATCTTGTCTTCGTTGGTACGGATTCCTGACTCGGACACGACGTGGCCCAAAAAATCTACTTCTTTTTGGAACAAGGAGCACTTCTTCGGGTTGAGTCTCAGGTTGGCATTATTAATTCTGGAGAATACTTCGCCCAGGTTTTTCAGATGGTTGTCTAATGTCTGACCCATGACTAGAATGTCGTCGAGGTATACTAAGCACGTCCTCCATGTTAACCCGCTCAGTACATACTCCATTGGCCTCTCAAATGTAGCGGGTGCATTACATAACCCAAAGGGCATGACCGTGAACTGAAACAGCCCTTTACTGGTGGAGAACGCTGTTTTCACTCTGTCGTTTGCGTGTAGACCAACCGGCCAATATCCACTTTTTAGGTCTAGTGTGGAGAACCAACGGGAGCCTGCTAGTGTGGTCAAAGTGTCATCGATTCGGGGTAGTGGATAGCTGTCTTTCTTCGTGACGTCATTCAGCTTTCTGTAATCCACACAAAATCGGGTGGTTCCATCCTTCTTTTTAACTAGCACGACTGGAGCATACTATGGGCTGAGGGATGGCTCAATAACTCCATTTTGTAACATGGACTCGATGTTTTCCTCGACTGCCTGTTGTTGGCCCAATGGTAGTCGTCTAGGTGGTATTCTGATGGGTTGAGCCTTTCCGGTATCTATTTGATGCTGGATGATGTTGGTGCGACCGGTGTTTCTATCTTGACTGTTAAAAATTGGCCAGTGCTTTGTGATAAATTGCTTGGCTTTCTTCTGGTTCTCTGGTGTCAGGTGTGTCAAATGGTCAGCAAACTGTTGTAGGAACTCTTTACTGGGTCCTGTCTCCTTCACCGACGTCTGGTACTCTTCTTCGCAATTGATGATGGTCTCTACTGGCTCGAAACAAGCTATCTCTTGACCATTGGCAATTCTGATGTCGTTGTTGGCCAAATTCAGGGCTCTGATTGGTATATCTCGTCCGGTTTTAACTATAGCCCGTCTAACTAAGTAGTCATGAGCTGAGTGTACGGGCTCCACCATTCCAACGCAGCTCCCAGGATTTTTGTCTAGCTGCCCATGAATAATCTGTTCCGTTCGACCGGGAATTCTAGCTGAAGACTTTGCCACATTTTTTATGGGGGTGACAGATGTGTTGACGGGCCGTGTCAATACAAATTCCTCATTTAGGAACCGAAGAACATCATATCTCGGGTCGAACATAAATCCATGCTGGCTAATTAGGTCCATTCCCAGTATAAAATCGTCCTCAATATTCGCTACCAGGACCCTATGCCGGATCATGTTGTCCCTTATCTGTAGCACGGCATCTGCCTCACCCTGAATTGACATGAACTCGCCGGTAAGACCCTGGACTTGGTAATGGACACAGCGGCGACGGTATCGATGGTGATGGTACCTGCTCGCCCATTGATGGTGCCTCTGATGACTAGTCTCCCGCTATCTCGTCAAAATCCCCGGATGGATACTGTCCTGGGGGCTGGTGGAGGGTGAGTCAGCATTCGCCCCCTTATGCTGACTGGTTGGAGTTTCCCTGGTTGGTAAGGTCGGTTTGTTGGCTACCCCTGGTTGGTGATCGTTTCGGTAGCCTTACTCGACAGTCACGTTGGAAATGCCCTGTCTGTCCGCAGCGGTAACATGCCCCTCTGGTGCCAGTTCTTTGTGACCGTTCTAATATTTTGTTCAGGCCAGCCAGCAGGGCTTGAAATGGTGACTCTGACTCTTCCTGGTTGAAGGAAACTGCTCGGACCCTCGGCTTGGACATGTTCATGACGGCCTCTACTTCCAAAGCCCAAAGTAGAGCTTCATTACTTTTCTTGTCGCCACTTAGTCTTAGATTTCGCTGTACTTCCACATCTCTGATGATGAAACTCTGTGTGGCCAATTGGTCTTTCGTTTCCTCTGGCAGGTCTGGGTAGGACAAGTGAACTAACCGTGTAATTTCTGCTTCGAATTCTTGGAGGCTTTCACCGGATTTTTGCGTTTTTCCACTCAGTTGGACTTGGTATACGTGGCTCAAGGATTGATTGTCGTAACGTTTGTCCAGGATGGCGATGATCTTGTGGAAATTGCCTTGTTCCTCGACTGGAATGCTTTGGAGGAGTTCTAGGGCCGGACCTCTTAACGAAATTACCAGAGAAGTAGATTTTTCTTGATTATCCCATCCATTAGCTGTAGCCACGGCCTCAAATTGCCCTTTAGACATGGGCCAAGATGAACTGCCGTCGAATGAGGGTGGTTTACTAAAGGAACCTTTGGTACTCACGGTGTTCTGGTATTTTCCGCGCTGTAAGTCCTGTTGCATTTTTTAAATTTCTGTGTCTAGTTTATTTTGGATGGCACTGATTTTATCTTGTACTTCACTGTGTACTGTTTGCTTGATGGAAGTGATTTGATCTTGAACTGTGCCTTGAATTGAACTGATTTCAAATTTTACCTGGCTTTGGATGGAATCGAGATCATCTACTTTTGTTTCAAGAGTATCCACGGTATATTTTATGGTCTTAATGTCATCATTTATCTTTTTATATCTGACTCAACTATTTGCATTCTTTCATTAACTGTTTCATTAACTTGTCCTATTATTTGCATTAATTGTTCGAACTGCATTTGTCTTTTTTCTTCAGTTATTTTAAATTCATTTTGTCGCTTAAATTCAACTTGTTCTTGTTTTTCTTCAAATAATTTAAATTCATTTTGTCGTTTTAGTTCAAGTTGATCTTGTTTTTCTTCAAATTTCGAGAATAATCCTTCAATTAAATTATGTTGTTCACTTTTCATCGTGGAAACTAGATTTTGTTGTTTTTCTTCCATCGTGGAAACAAGATTTTGCTGTTCGCTTTTCATCGTAGTGACAAGATTTTCTAATTCTATTTTACGTTTTTCATCAAAAGATTTTACCAACCTTTGTTGAATTTCGTCTTGATGTTGTTTTTCCTTCTTGTCACGTTTTTCTAGAATCTGTGCAATTTTTTCGTCCAGTCCCTCTGTAACCTGCTTGACTATTTTTTTGGTAGTTTCGTCCATACTACGGGTTTCCATAAATCAAATTAGGATTTTAACTGCACTTAATCCTTTACGTCTGATCACCAAATTGCAATATAGTCCGTGGGTTCAATTTTAAAATTATAAAACTAATATTCACTTTCACTTTTCTAGAACTTTATTTACATTAAAACAGCTGATTCAAATACAATAACAATCCCATATACGCTAGTCGTCGCGGTATAACTGAACTGCGATCGTGGCATGCTTCCTTTATAGAACCAGCGTCGAATTCTACAGTAAAAATCATCATCACTCCTACAGGTGCCGAGTCTTTTCTAGAACCATTTTTTTATCTGAAAGCGTTTGTTGTCGTATTGAAATGAAACAGGGTCGGCTTTGGGTAAATTTCGTAACAATATTTTACGGTTTTCTCGGTTGTTTGTTTCGTTACGAATACTGCATCTGTGCCATGATCTTCAGCTTCCTTGTTGTTCCACTTCCTGTGACATTCTTTAGTTAGCTTTGGTAAGATATTTAGTCGTCATTTTTAGAGTGCGTTCACGAGCTTGATTACCCTATAGTTTTCTGTTTTCTTCTGTTACCTTTTCTGGACAGCGGGATTAGTATGCCTGTTTTCCCAACTACGGGTACTTTGTTGGGTTGTAAAATTTGTGTTAATTGTTTTATCATCATTGCCCCACAGTATTTTAGTAATTCGTTTACTATTCCTTCCTTGTCTGTAGTCTTTTCTTTTTTTCGATTTTCCTCGTGCTTGCTCTACTTCAACCTAGGCTTATTTTGGTCTCTTCCTCACTTGTAATTTCTGGTGTATAGAGTTTTATTGGTGGAAGGTGGTCCTCTGAATCTAATATTTTTAAGTAATCTTCTTTGTCATGTATTTCAGATACTTTTTTTTCTTCTCTTTAGAGAATTTTTTTTCTTTTAATATTTCGTATACTTGCAAAAATACGGACATCGATTCGAAACTAGTAATATAATTACTATTAACTCGAACCACTCGAGGACTTCTTATATTGACGATTGTTTGTACTAACTTTTAGTTCTGTACTGAAAAATTACTTCTTGATCTGTATGGTTCTTCGAACATTGTGTTCCCCTATATTTTCTAATTCATCTGTTTTGTGGTGCTTGGATATGCGTTATTACAATTTGTCTCCTGTATCAATAATACTGTTTTTATGAATATTTTTTATCAATAACCATAATAATTTCTTTTATTTAATTAGAGTTGAGATACACTTTATTTTTAATAAATAATACAAATAGTGTAAAAAAGCCCATGACATTGTTTTGATGGTATAATATTCTACATAGAAGATTCAAAAGGGGGAAAACTTTTTTAGGCGCGATTTAAAAAATACAAATACTGTGTGAAAAATGCCTCGTTAATGACCTTTTCACCAAAATCGGTATAAGGGGTTTTTGAGGCCGCTAATTACGAATCTGAGCTCAGATTTACAAAATTCAAAATGGCGGATCCAAGATGGCCGATGCAAATTTGAAAAATCAATAGAGGTTGTGATTGGGGTTAAGTGGACTGTAGTTTTGAGTTTGGCTCTATTTGGCTAAAAAACTCAATTGCCCTTCACCGGAAAACTCTTACCTTGTCTACGAGTTAGATCTAGTAAAAGGCCGGAAAATCTGCCATCCATGTATTTGTCTGCCTTCTAGCGCGGGTAGCCGGCCTTAACCCTGGGTTTTTAGGCAAAACTAGAGTTTCTATAATGTGACGTTGTGATGTGGCGTAATGCTCACTCATGAGGGGGTTTACAATAAATGAGTAATAGTTGCACACGCACGTTGGGCTTGCACTAGCGAGCACATAGGATAAAGTTTTCTCTTGGGAGTTTAGTGAGATCGGTCCTCGTCGAAAACTGGACAGTGAGTCTCGATGTAAACTGTACAAGAGTCGAACAGAGATTGCCGAAGGCACCGAGTTTTTTCCAAGCAATTGAGTTTATATATATAAAGGCTGTCTCTTTTAAACATAAAGACAGCGTGTTCTGAACAATAGATTTTTACCAAAATCATGGGGTTTCCGAGGTCCCTGATTACGAATCTGAGGTCAGATTTACAAAATTTAAAATGGCGAATCCAAGATGGTGGACGCAAATTTGAAAAATCAATAGTTTGCACGACAATATAAATATATTGGCATTTATTATTGTGTGTTTAAATAGTATTCCAGACATAAGCTTTTAGATTAGTGTATCCGATTTTTTTTGATATAATTCTCATTTACAGATGTCAGTTGTAAACGCACCTTCAAAAGTAATTTATACTAATATTTATCAGCCAGAGATTGTGTCTATAAATTTTAATATGGCTATTTCAATAAGTTATTCATATTTATTTTAGTCAAATTATAACATTTTTTTCCACGCGAACATTCTACGAGATAACACCTATGCCCGAGCCTCTGAATATGTCGAATGAAATTCCAATAGAAGAGTCCGACAAACTGTAGTTCATTCATTGGCACTAGAAGAAATCGCACTTATCTTAGTCCGACAAACCGTAGTTCATTCATTGGCACTAGAAGAAATCGCACTTATCTTAGCCATGCTACTAGAAGAAGGCTTGGTGTTTTGTGTATATAAGTTTTTTCCCCACGCCAGAATTCTAGGAGGTTTCACCTACCCTCGTGCGGCTGGAGATGTCTATCGCAGTTGCAGATGACAAAATCGAATGAAATTCTAATGTTGCCGGTACACACGTCCCTCGTCCGTAAGATGCCAGGTATAATTCGGGGATAATATACAACCTTCCACTTACATAAAAAATGTATCGCGATCGCGAGCACCATCTTTAACACACTCAAACAGGTCTCTATACGTCCGTCGTCCGAAAAGACGATTAGGATTCAATCTACCAGTGACAAGAGAAAATTTAAGGGCGTTTCAATATACAAATTTTAACAGTTGTTAAGTGTTATATCACTTAAAAACCTCCAGTAACTGAACTATGTCGTAAGCTTTCTTTCTTTCGGCATTTGCAGATTTACATTTTATTACTTTTTATTGCACTCTGAATATTTTGGCCTGGCAGTTATTGAAATTTCCTACTAGGAGACGACCCGAAACCATCGATCTCTTGCATCGAGCCCCACATTTGTAGTTACCGACCTTTGGCGGATAGGACTGACGGATCGAAAAACACCTGCATGAATAAAATTAATACGGAAGGCAAGCAAAAAAGGGTACAAATTGGTCGAAATATCTTTCATCTTCGCAAAATGTTTGGGTAGTTCAGGGAGTAGAATGACTATATCCATTCATAAAAAACGCATTTTAAAGAAGGGTACGAACCCAACGTGGGTGGTCATATCTTGCGGACGAGGGACGTGTGTATCGGCACCTTAATAATTTGGTCAAGTGCGAGTTGGACTCGCATACTTAGGGTTCCGTACCACCTTCAAGATTCGAATATTCCAGTTTCAGACAAGCAGGGAATGAGTGCATTTTCTTATACTTACCCTTATATCTTTTAAAGGAAGCGTTTTAAATTTATAAAAAATATACACTTTGATTTTCCACACATTGACTTTTTATTTTATCTGCTTTAGGATTCGCTTGATTTTTATCACAATACATATGCATTTAATATTCTAATTTGGCCCCCAAAAAGTAACATTAGAGTTTTATTTTACTAATAAACTTTCAGAAATGCCTTTTATAATCTACTGTCTGAGTTTTGAGGCACTGTAGATTGGAAGAAAAACGGCAAAATAGGTCAAAGTTTAAATTATAAATTATTAAATCTGTTATTCAAATTATTTAAAAATGTAAATAAAATATATTTTTCAAATTTTAAATAGTGTAGTTTCTAAAGTGGGAATTAAGTCGATGTTTAATATTTTTAATATCTTTTATACAAATGATTTAAAAATATGATATATTTGTAATTCACATAATGAGCCTTTTATCTGATATATTACATGATGCGTTTGAAAATTGAATGTTTATTTTCCATTTAATTGTATAATTTGTCCCTAAAATTACTATGGGGGTTTTCTAGTAATTTATTTTCCGTTTAATTCTATTATTTGGAGGTCAAATAATAGAATTAGGTATTTTTTTTCATATTTTTCCTATAAACAAAAAAAAATTAGGTCTTAGAGTTTGGGGAATAACGGGGAGAATGGGTAATTTTTTTAAAATATTTTTTTAATATATTTTAAAATAAATACTTCCAGTTTTTCAAAATTTTTCAGCTTATGGTTTCGGAGATAAGGGGGGGAATGGGACAATCATTTATATTTTTGTTAATATCTTTTAATTAATTTATTTTATAAATATGGAAAAAAATATATTTGTTTTCTTCATCATGAGCCCTTTTATTTGATATATAACATGCTGGGTTAGAAACAATTTTAATTTTATATTTTCCATTTAATTCTATAATTTGCCCCCCCCCAAAAAAATATTAGGGGTTTTTCCTTATTTTTCCAGTAAAGTTCAGGTGAGGGGCTATGCCTCCATTGTTTTTTCAAAATTTTCCAGCTTATGGTTTCGGAGATAGGGGGGGATGGGTAAAATTTTTTATATTTTTGTTAATATCTTTTAATTAATTTATTTTAAAAATATGAAAAAAATATATTTGTTTTCGTCATAATGAGCCCTTTCATTTGATATATAACATGATGGGTTAGAAACAATTTTAATTTTAATTTTCCATTTAATTCTATAATTTGCCGCCCCAAAATAAATATTAGGAGTTTCTCCTTAATTTCCCAGTAAAGTTCAGGTGAGGGGCTATACCTCCATTTTTTTCAAAATTTTCCAGCTTATGGTTTCGGAGATAAGGGGGGGGGAATGGGTAAATTTTTTTATATTTTTGTTAATACCTTTTAATTAATTTATTTTAAAAATATGAAAAATATATATTTGTTTTCGTCATAATGAGCCCTTTCATTTGATATATAACAATAACATGATGGGTTAGAAACAATTTTAATTTTAATTTTCCATTTAATTCTATATATATATATATATATATATATATATATATATATATATATATATATAAACAAAAATTAAATGACGGAACTAAGCATCCACCAACTGAAGATGTGGAGGAAATGTGGGAAGCTATAAAAACTGCAGTCAATAAGGCAAATGAGGAAATGTTAATCGATGGAACTACAGAACAAAAGGGGAAGGACTGGTATGATAATGAATGCAAAGAACTTATGGAAGCGTTAAGAAAAGCCAGGCAGATACAACTAACCGCAAAAAACGAAGTCAATTTAGAAAATTACAAAAAAATAAGAAGAGAGATGAAGAAAACTTGCAGAAAAAAGCAAAGGGAATTTAATGAAAAAAGAATTAGGGAGATAGAAGAAAAGTTCAAGAACAAAGAAATTAGAGCTTTCTACCAGGAAGTTAAAAAGTTGGGACAGGATACCAAAACCAATGTAAACTCATAAAGGATGAGAAAGGAGAACTGATAAGTGATCCGGGAAGAATAATGGAAAGGTGGAAGAACTATTTTAATAAATTGTTAATGTGTGTTAAGCTAGCAGAGCCATTTCATAACGCCCAAATGGGACCAACTCCAGAATTTATTGCTAATTTATTGCTAATTTATTACGCAAAAATTAAATTTATTGCTCCCACCCATCCCGAGAAACAGGGGCTATGCTAACTTTAGACTAAAGTTAGCATAGCCATATTCTATATCTCGGGAACGAATAGTGCTACCGGGGTGATCTTGGTGGCATATTTTATTGCTAATTAATTGCTATCGAATGGCACTAGAGCAAATAACCAAAAAATACTCCTACATCCCCTACTGAATTTCTCACCCCCCCGACAATTACGAAAAAAATTTATTTCAATATTTTGTGTTGTATAAAATCAGTAGACTTTTAATTGCTAATTAATTGCTGAAGTTTTACCCTCATTACGATTTCATTCCTCCAACGCCTTTCAAGAAACTGTGGACACGCCAACTTTAGACTAACGTTAGCATAGCCATATCTATATCTCCGGAACCAACAGCGCTACCGGGGTGATCTTGGGGGCGTATTTTATTGCTAATTAATTGCTATCGAATAGTACCAGGGCGAATACCCAAAACCTACCCTTTCATCCCCTACTGAATTTCGCACCCCTGACAAGTAACAAAAATATTTATTTCAATGTTTTTTGTTGTTAAAATCAGTAGAGTTTTAATTGATAATTAATTGCTGAAGTTCGACCCTCGTAAAGATTTCATACGTTCAGCCCTCTCCGTGAAACTGTGGCTATGCCAACTTTAGACTAAAGTTAGCATAGCCATATCTATATCTCCGGAACGAACGTCGTTATCGGTATGATCTTGGGGGCGTATTTTATTGCTAATTAATTGCTATCGAATGGCCCCAGACTATAAACCCAAAAACTTCACCCTCTACTCAATTTCTCACTCCCTGACAAGTAAGAAAAATATTGATTTCAATGTTTTTCGTTATTCAAATCAGTAGACTTTTAATTGTTAATTAATTCCTTTAGGTATACCTTCGTTATGATTTTATTGATCCAACCCCTTGCGACAAACTGTGGCTATGCTAACTTTATAATAAAGTTAGCATAGCCATATCAATATGTCCGGAACAAATATCGTTATCGGTATGGTCTTGGGGCGTATTTTATTGCTAATTAATTAATTGCTATCGAATGGCACCAGACTATAAACCCAAAAACTACCCCTTCATCCCCTACTCAATTTCCCCCTGACACTTCCTTGTTAAAATGAGTAGAATTTGAATCGCTAACTAATTGCTGAAGGTCTACCTTCGTTACGATTTTATTGTTTCAACCCCTTGCGAGAAACTGTGGCTATGCTATCTTTAGACTAAAGTTAGTATAACCCTATCTATATCTTCGGAACGAAGGGCGCTACTCGTATGGTATTGGGTGCGTATTTTATTGCTAATTAATTGCTATCGAATGGCACCAGATCAAATACTCAGTAACTACCCCTTCATCCCTTACTCAATTTCTCACCCCCTGACAATTAACAAAAATATGTATTTCAATGTTTTTGGTTGTTAAAATGTGTAGACTTTTAATTGCTAACTACTTGCTGAAGGTCGACTTTTGTTACGATTTTATTGCTTCAGTTAAGGGCGCCATACTTGTATTTTTCGAGGACATTTGTATCATTTGAGACCTGGTCTCAAAAATATTATATGTCCAACGTATTATTCAAGGACATTTGTATGTTTTGGGGACAGGACTCAAAAAAACATTATACATGTACAGATTCAAATAGCTTTGATTCTAGACTGGAAAGAGCACTTGATCCGTTGCAGTTTAAAGCCATTTAAGTATTAATACATTTTAGACCTTGATTATTAAGAAATTGATGAGGAGAACATAAACTAATTAAAGGACCCTTCATTCAACCTTACTCATGAAGTTATTACTGCATTAAACGGTATGCAAACGAAAACTAGGAATAATGTTTAACGAAAACTTTTAACGAAATATTTACATACAAGTTATTATTTGAGGATATTTATGTATCCAAAATCATATCATATCATTTGAGGACTGTTACTATCTCATCTCAAATCAACATAAATACTCAGCATACCATCATTAGTTCAGGTTTAAATGAGTTTTGCCGGTTGGACTATACGGAATGAGATTTTATACTTCAAAGGTTGAAAAATATACGCTAATATTTGTCGGTAAATAAGTAGTAAAACATCATTAGTAGAAGTATTGAGATGCAAGATATAGTAAAGAAGTGAAAAAGAACAATTAATTTAAACATGTTAAGTATATTTTCAATAATGATAAAACATCCGACATACTATTAGGAAAGAATGAAAATAATTAAACTTGAGCTCAAACCAATATGTTTTACAGATCTTCAACAGAAGCAACTATCGACACTGTATGATATATTTTTCAAGCACATAAATTATTAACTATTATATCAAACAAACAAGTACAGATTAATTAAGAAATGTATCATTCATTTAAAATTGTTAATATTGGAACCCATGAGAGAAATTGAATCGAATTAATGTTAATTATAAAATAGCGTCTCAAGTAGTTTAATACACTTTTTAACGAGAAAATTACGAATATTTATTGTTTATGAACAATCTTTTGTTATTGTGAATTAATTATCTTTATCCTATCTTAATAGTATGCAAGTTCAATTCGGCAACGCTGTTCGTTCGGGGAAACCGAAGAATGGCTTGAAATGTTCTTGTTATTGTTTTGCAGGGAGTAGATAGTTTTGTGGGTGCAAGCCGTGCAAGGCCCACTAAATTCAGCGAATCGGACTCGGATGTTTCGTTTTAAATACTTAAGAAACAATTTAGTAAATACGTATTTTGATTATCGAATTTTGTTTTCTTCAGCATAGAGACTGTGAATGTCATTTATAAAGAACTAATATCAATGTAACTATGATTAATAACATATAAAGGGTTTCCCTATTAAGGATTTGTTTACGTGTTATGAAAGAAAAACAGCTAATACATTTTTAAACATTGCCTAGATAATTTATAGTTCTGTAACAAACTTTTTGATAATCTGAGAATCGGAACTATATTTGTAGTATCAATTATGTAACGGTGTTGTTTAGGATTGATTCATATGTTCAAAATTGATCAATACAAATATTTACATCCAAGTATTAGGGAATTATGAAGTCCAAATATTGTGTTTAAATTATAACATATCCAAAATATTCACTGTAAGATACTAGGTGTTAAAGGTTATATGCAATATCAGATTTTTACACTTTGGTAAATACCACCACCATCCACCATACTTAAAATTACTGTATTTTTCCAAACATTTCGGGGTCTCGGCCAGACCCTTTTGTCAATGGCACAGAAACTATGAAAAAATCACAATTCTAAAATTTAAAATTAAAATGTATGACAATATTAAGTGACGTATGACGTAACTAAGAGAAATTAATTTGATAAAATACAAGGTAGCAGAGAAACATCTAAAAATCATGTAATAATAACTTTCATTTCACATTGCAGAAATTTGAAAGGATGATCTTCAGAATTTTATGTGGCGCTCCTAGGTGCGACTTTGTTATAAGATTCGCCAAAAAAGCGATCAAAGAATTCGGTTAACTCAGTGATCCCATTAAAATCATAGACCAAAACCCAGGAAAAACCTTATGAACTATACCGATACTGAGTTGTTCACAACGACAGAACCATTAATTTTTCTTATAGTTTCTTTACCATTGACAACGGGGTCCGACATAGACCCCGAATCGTTTGGAAAGATACAGTTATTTTAAGTATTGCGGTGTTATTTCCCAAAGAATGCTTAAACCTTAACTACATAACTCACAACTATCCTTCAGGAAACAAATATTATCAGAAATGCATAAATAGTTTATTTTTCGGTTTCAAACCGAATCCTTGATAGTTCTCCCCTTACTACAAAGTACATATATGGTTTGTCACTAACCGTTCGTATACAAACAAAGAATAATATAATACCTACTTAACATTCAACCAACGTTAGTTTTTTAATATTTGCGCTCACACTCCTCACAATGGTTTCTGAAAAATATAGATAAATTAAGTATTTGAAATTGAAGATTTAGTATTTAATAGCAATTGAAGTTGAAACAGATAATTAAATCAAATTCCTTCAATAAAAAAAACTAATTAACTGTAAGATTTTTTCTATACTATACTATATTACTCTATTTGTTGAAATCAATTATTAATTAAAAAAAAACAGTTAAAAATATGACATTGTTTTTTACGTGTATGATAGATTATCAATTAAAGTAGAATACTTATCGAGAATTGAAAACTAACTTAGATTTTGCCTAAAATGCATGTTTTTTTTTCGGGCTTCAGGAATACAACAAAATTATAAGAAATGAGCAAATCAATTAAAATCTTTAACTTCAATTACTTAATTTTAGTTTGGTAAAATCATTGCTTATATTATTCAGTATATGTATATTTAACATAATATTTCTTCTATGACAATACAGATCAATCACGATTAATATTATGTTCGATTGTTTTTGTAAACTTTTAATAATACTGTAAATAATTTAACATAATATGCAGGCATTTGTTGACGTACTGCTGAACTTTATATTTTTAAGCATAAAATCCTACCATTATTCATGTTTCTATGAATATTTTTTATGCACCATCGGCCGACGGAAGAACTGCCTCAAATAATCCTTCTAAGAAATGTTGGTAAATAAATACTCAAATTACAGCATTATCATCAATAGTCTTTCCTATATATTTTCGTTTTTAAAACACTTTCAGTAAATTAATAATCATTAAACAGTTTGCTACACACACAATCTGACGGGGAATAAAAAACTGTAAAAGTTCATTTCCTTAACCAAATTTTCAGAACGTTTTCAAACTCAGACTATACATGATGAAGATTTTATTTTTAATTCTTCATAAATTGGAGAGTGTTTTACATATTTTCAGATCAGAAAAAAGACTGTCCCAAATACTTTACATGAAACAATTTATTGAAAGTTAACTACAGTTGTCGGAAAATACAACATGCATAATAAGGTGAATAATGATAATAAGGTGAATAATGACTCAGTTAGTTAACTTTTAAGTTGAATCCACCTGTATATCGATAATTTTGACCTATTATTCGGAGAGACACTTAATATTTTTTCGCAGTAATCTAAATTCCCAATATTAGATGGAGTCTTTTACAAGGTCGTCAAACGTTCTGATTTGTACTGGTATATTAACGATAAGTGATTTAAATGTTTTAAACTTTATCTTAATAGTATATTTTTAAATAGCGTTAAATAAATGATGTTTTGGTGTGTCTTAGCACTGCCGAAATTATAATAAAGTTTTTATTTCTTATAGGTATCTTCCTACATTGCGTATTGTTTGGTACCTATATTATGTTACTTACATCGAGTAATCAATAGCGCCATTCGTACACTTTGTGCAGTTCATTTGAAATAGCATTTTGTTAGATGTATGTAGGCCATTTGTACAGGAAATTTAAAAGCTAGGCTTGGGAGTATCTAAATGAAATTTTTTGAAATAAACTGACTAAAAATAAATAAGAATGGCACAAATTTTAAATTCAATCTTGAATATCGATTATAACAATAAAATTCCAATTGCAGTAAGGCTCGAGAAAAAATTACCATAAACGGATTCAGAAAAAATAAGTAGGGTAATGTATAATTTGAGAACATTCATGGATACATAGTATTATTCGACAACCATCCTATAATTATATCTACAATTAACGAAGAACATTGAAATAAATATTTTTGTTACTTGTCAGGGGGTGAGAAATTGGGTAGGTGATGAAGGGATAGTTTTTGGGTTTTTGGTCTGGTGCCATTCAATAGCAATTAATTAGCAATAAAATAGGCCCCCAAGACCATACCGATAACGACGTTTGTTCCGGAGATATAGATATGGCTATGCTAAATTTAGTCTAAACTTGGGATAACCACAGTATCTCAGAAGGGGTTGACGCAATAAATTCGTAACGAAAGTAGAGCTTCAGCAATTAATTAGCAAATAAAAGTCTACTGAAGTTAACAACGAAAAATATTGAAATAAATTTTTTTGTTTTTTGTCAGGGGGTGAGAAATTCAGTAGGAGATGAAGGGGTAGTTTTTGGATATTCGCACTGATGTCATTCGATAGCAATTGATTAGCAATAAAATACACCCCCAAGATCACCCCGGTAGCACTGTTCGTTCCGGAGATATAGTGGCTATGCTAACTTTAGTCTAAAGTTGGCGTGTCCACACTTTCTCGGAAGGGGTTGGAGGAATGAAATCGTAATGAGGGTAAAATTTCAGCAATTAAAAGTCTACTGATTTTATACAACACAAAATATTGAAATTAAGTTTTTTCTTTATTGTCGGGGGGTGAGAAATTCAGTAGGGGATGAAGGGGTATTTTTTGGTTATTTGCTCTAGTGCCATTCGATAGCAATTAATTAGCAATAAAATACGCCACCAAGATCACCTCGGTAGCGCTGTTCGTTCCGGAGATATAGAATATGGCTATGCTAATTTTAGTCTAAAGTTGGCTCTCAAGGGGTTGGAGCAATAAAATCGTAACGAAGGTAGACCTTCAGGAATTACTTAACAATTAAAAGTCTACTGATTTGAATAACGAAAAAAATTGAAATAAATATTTTTCTTACTTGTCAGGGGGTGAGAAATTGAGTAGGGGATGAAGGGATAGTTTTTTGGGTTTATAGTCTGGGGCCATTCGATAGCAATTAATTAGCAATAAAATACGCCCCCAAGATCATACCGATAACGACGTTCGTTCCGGAGATATAGATATGGCTATGCTAACTTAGTCTAAAGTTGGCATAGCCACAGTTTCACGGAGAGGGCTGAACGTATGAAATCGTAAACGAGGGTCGAACTTCAGCAATTAATTGGCAATTAAAACGCTACTGATTTTAATAACAAGAAACATTGAAATAAATATTTTTGTTATTTGTCAGGGGGTGCGAAATTCAGTAGGTGATGAAGGGGTAGGTTTTGGGTATTCGCCCTGGTACTATTCGATAGCAATTAATTAGCAATAAAATACGCCCCCAAGATCACCCCGGTAGCGCCGTTCGTTCCGGAGATATAGATGTGGCTATGCTAACTTTAGTCTAAAGTTGGGGTGTCCACAGTTTCTTGAAAGGCGTTGGAGGAATGAAATCGTAATGAGGGCAAAACTTCAGCAATTAATTAGCAATTAAAAGTCTACTGATTTTATACAACACAAAATATGGAAATAAATTTTTTTCGTAATTGTCGGGGGGTGAGAAATTCAGTAGGGGATGAAGGGGTATTTTTTGGTTATTTGCTCTAGTGTCATTCGATAGCAATTAATTAGCAATAAAATACGCCCCCAAGATCATACCGATAACGACGTTCGTTCCGGAGATATAGATATGGCTATGCTAACTTTAGTCTAAAGTTGGCATAGCCACAGTTTCACGGAGAGGGCTGAACGTATGAAATCGTAACGAGGGTCGAACTTCAGCAATTAATTAGCAATTAAAAGTCTATTGATTTTATACAACACAAAATATGGAAATACAATTTTTTCGTAATTGTCGGGGGGTGAGAAATTCAGTAGGGGATGAAGGGGGTATTTTTTGGTTATTTGATCTAGTGCCATTCGATAGCAATTAATTAGCAATAAAATACGCCACCAAGATCACCTCGATAGCGCTGTTCGTTCCCGAGATATAGAATATGGCTATGCTAACTTTAGTCTAAAGTTAGCATAGCCACTGTTTCTCGGGATGGGTAGGAGCAATAAATTTAATTTTTGCGTAATAAATTAGCAATAAATTAGCAATAAATTCTGGAGTAGGTCCCATTTGGGCGTTATGAAATGGCTCTGCCAGCTTAACAAACATAAATTGTTAAACAGTGAAGGAGACAGTCAAAAGATGCCAGTACAACAACGGGAGGAGAGTGGACAAGAGACGGATCACCCCACGAAAGAAGAAATAGAACAAAATATTCGAAAGCTAAAAAACAACAAAAGCCCGGGGGGAACAGGAATAACAGCAGAAATGTTAAAGGTGGGGTATGAGCAATTAAGCGAATGGGTACATGGGCTTATTAAGAGAATATGGGAAACAGAAAAGATGCCTAAGGATTGGACAAAAGCAATCATATGTCCTATTCATAAGAAAGGAGACAAACTGGAATGTGTTAATTATAGAGGCATAGCACTATTGGAGACATGCTACAAGGTACTGGCGCAATGCATTACAAGCAAACTGGGAGAGTACGCAGAAGGAGAAATAGGCGAGTATCAGGCCGGCTTCAGACATAATAGATCTGTAACTGACCATATTTTCACACTAAAAGAAATTCAAAACAGCTGCTATGATTACAAAATCCCGCTGTACGTCCTATTTGTGGATTTTAGACAGGCTTACGACCGAATCAGCAGAAAACAGATATATAGCGCGATGAGAGAGCTGCGAATACCAAGCAAGATTATCAACCTAACATTAATGACACTAGAACAGACTATAAACGAAGTTTCATGGAAGGGCCAAAAGTCAGATACTTTCGAAGTGGAGCAGGGACTCAGACAAGGGGACCCCATATCATCAACCCTATTCAACTTGATACTTGAAATAATTATAAGAAGAAGTGGGGTTAAAACAGAAGAAACAATATTCAAGAACGAGCATCAATGCGTAGCCTTTGCGGATGACGTAACAATAATTGCAAAAAATAAGAACGAATTAATAAGGGTGATAGGAAGAATAGGAACGGAGGCGAAGAAGTTTGGGTTAGAAATAAATCAAGAGAAAACAGCATACATGGTAATGGGAGCGATGGAGAGTACTGCTGAGACAGAATTAAGGGCAGAAATAGGAGAGGGACAAACGTATAGATTTAAGAGGGTGAGACATTGTACATGTTTGGGGAGCAAAGTCGAAGAAAATGGAAGAGAAGATGCAGAGATTAAGGTAAGGATAGCAAAAGGAAGCAGGAAGTATGGAATGCTGAGAGTTTTGATGAAATCTAAGTTTGTCTCTAGAAAAACCAAAGAAAGAGTATATAGAACTGTAATTCGAGCGACAGTTACATATGGAAGTGAAGCATGGGTACTTAACAAAACAGACGAAGAAAGGATCGAACGATGTGAAAGGAATATGTTAAGGAACATTTACGGAGGCATAAGAACGGAAAGTGGGTGGAGGGGAAGAAAAAATGAAGAACTTGAGAACTAATATGGTGGACCCAAAATATCTACTTTTGTAAGAGCCCAAAGACTCAGATGGCTGGGACACGTAGAGCGAATGGCGAGAGGCAGGATGCCAAAAATAATCATAAACCGAAAACCCATAGGAGTGAAAAGAAAAGGACGACCTCGGAAAAAATGGCAGGACAATGTAACAGAAGATCTACGGAAAATGGGTATAGAGCAATTCCATTGCCCTATACCCATGACATGGTTGCCAATAGAGACGAATGGCGGCGTGTAATTAAGGAATCACTGTATATATTGTAATTGTATATTGTAATTACCACATAAAATGTAATTCACGCCCTAGATCTTCAGGGCCTGTTGTGCGTTATAAATAATAATAATAAAAATAAATAATAATTTAATTCTATAATTTGCCCCCCAAAATAAATATTAGGGGTTTCTCCTTAATTTTCCAGTAAAGTTCAGGTGAGGGGCTATACCTCCATTTTTTTTCAAAATTTTCCAGCTTATGGTTTCGGAGATAAGGGGGGGAATGGGTAAATTTTTTTATATTTTTGTTAATATCTTTTAATTAATTTATTTTAAAAATATGAAAAAAAATATATTTGTTTTCGTCATAATGAGCCCTTTCATTTGATATATAACATGATGGGTTAGAAACAATTTTAATTTTAATTTTCCATTTAATTCTATAATTTGCCGCCCCAAAATAAATATTAGGGGTTTCTCCTTAATTTTCCAGTAAAACTCAGGTGAGGGGCTATACCTCCATTTTTTTCAAAATTTTCCAGCTTATGGTTTCGGAGATAAGGGGGGGGAATGGGTAAATTTTTTTATATTTTTGTTAATACCTTTTAATTAATTTATTTTAAAAATATGAAAAAAATATATTTGTTTTCGTCATAATGAGCCCTTTCATTTGATATATAACATGATGGGTTAGGAACAATTTTAATTTTATATTTTCCATTTAATTCTGTAATTGGCCCCTCAAAATTAAAAGTAGAGGTTTCTCCTTATTTTTCCAGTAAAATTCAGGTCAGAACCTAAAAATCTATTTTTTTTTCAAAACTACGTTTTATAGTTTCGGAGATAAGGGGGGGATGGGTACATTTTGGTATATTTTCGTTAATATCTTTTTAAATATATTTTTTTAAATATGAAAAAAATATATTTGTGTTCCTCAGAATGAGACGTTTCATTTGATATATTACATGATGCGTTTGAAATTTTTTTTATTTTTAAATTTTTATTTAATTCTATAATTTGCCCTCCAAAATTAACAATAATGGTTTCTCCTTAATTTTCCTGTAAAGTTCGGGCAACGCTCTATATTTTCCTATTTTTTTCAAAATTTTAGGCTCAGTAGTTTCGGAGATCAGGGGGGGAACGGTCGATTTTTTTAGTTTTTCCCCCCAGAAGTACCCCTAAAATCAAATTTTTTTCTTTTACGATATGTACTCCTGATCGGGTTACCAAACTATACATTGATACCAAATTTCAACCTCTTCCGTCCAGTAGTTTAGGAGAAAATTGCTGTGATGTGACAGAGGCAGAAATCCTGAGTGATATTATAAGGGTATCCGTATATTGTATATACGGAACCCTAATAAAAGAGTCCGAAAAAACATAGTTTACCCATCGTGAACGCTTTGAAGAACGTAATGCCTGCCAACGTAATAAAATATTTCATTATTTCAATAGGATTTATTAAAAAACTATATCTACATGTAGAAGCGAGTTAAAAAACCATGGCGTGATAGGTTAAAACGGAGTTTATGTTTGGATTGAGCATGTCAAAATGTATGTTTCATGTAAGATTATTCAGAAATTTTCTCATCGCATGCAATTACCATTAGTGTTAATTTAGTTGTAAAATTTTATCATTATGGTTTTTTACAATTGTTTTGCTTTATTTGTTGAATTAGGTATATTGTCACTCATTTATTTTGTGTATTGAACTCAACTACGTTTTATTATTTTGTCACGAGGTATACAAACATCCATTTATCTACTAGAAACTTAAATGCATCTTGGACGAAAAACAACACGACCAATGTGATCATACGAGAAATATAATATACATGTATTATAATTCGACAACGTTGCATTTCAAGATCGAAACTCTGAGAAACATTAAACTTGATAGGGCTTTTAGATAATTAAATAGTAGAAAGATAAGTAAGTGTCCAGTCCAAGCCCGCCTACGTGAAATTCTTTGTAGGCCCGAATCGCCTTGTACGAAATGTATTTAATATTCGAAAAATTTTCTACGAACAGTTACGGAACATTTCATTTCGATGGGAATGACGCTCGATGGGGACATACGTATAACACACATTTACAGTAGTAAAGACGTAGTAGTTATTAGTTTTAAAATAACTTTTTATTGAAAAACCATACGGGCATTCGAACCATTATCGAATGCGGCGCCAATGATCATATTTTTTAAATGTAATTACATCGCGCTTTATGATTATTTCTTCCTTGATGTTAAAGCGCTTTTATAATCGCCGTTTTCGGCGATGTTTGCTTTGTGAAAGGTTAAACTGTGACATCGATGGCAAAATAAAAAGTCCAACGCACATTTATTACCAAACACGCATTTTGTACAGTAGTTAAACGTTCACGCTGAAAATCCCAATGACTATCCCACGAAACGTTTATTTATTGAACACTGGTCAACAAAAATTAACTTTTTGTGGGTGAAATTTTTAATTAATTATCTACAAGAACAACGTTTACTGTAATAAAATTTCAAACAAGAATAGTTATATTGATGTATAATTTTTAAATATAGTCACTGACAAAGAAATCAACACCGAGAAAGAGAAGCTCTTTTGGACTGCAGCATTATCCACCCCATCTTGTGCTGCCTTTGACTGCTGAGCATGAACGGCAACGACTACATTGGGGCAGATAATGACATTGGAATGTGGACTGGCATCAGGTCGTCATCTCTGATGAATCTCGATTCTGCTTGATTGTACATGATAGAGATGGGTAGGTCCGGATGGACACGCATGTCCGGACCTGCATCCCTAGTGGTAATGCAATTCTAACACAGATCCGCGGACCTGTGGCAAGAAACGCATGCAATGAGCGAATGAGCGGTACTGAATATAGTTTTAGAGATGTGTAGGTTCGGAAGGACACGTATCCTCGGACCTGTGTGAATGAAGGATGTACATCGTTACCGATCGGCGGAACCAATTGATATTATACGCGGGAGCGGCATCGAAACATGTCATGAGCGGTACTGATTCAATGATAGCGGACTGGGAACTGCGGATCGGAGTGAGGGGAACGGTATTACGTATAGTTTGATCCTATAGAAGTATTGTTGGTTCATGGTTATATATTTTTATCGTTTTAGTTGTCAAATATGGCTATTTTTATTTGTAATAATTATTTTTGAAAAATAATTATCATTTTCTCGTAATTTTAACATATAAAGGGCAAAAAACAACAATTCAGCGCCATAATGTCTTGCTAGCAGTATTACAATCCAACACTCCGCTTGCAGTCCGACTCCGGTAATTACAGTTAGACAACCGGACCCATATGGGTTCGACGGACACGGGTCTTGGATGTACATCTTTGGAACTGGATGCATATCCGATCCAACTCCGAATTTTGACCGGACCTACCCATCTCTAGTACATGATAGGCGAAGAATGGTTAGTCGCGGAGAAAGACGTCAACCTAAATTTGATGTTGAGTAACATGTAGACCGAACAATAAGCGTTATGATATAGGGTGCACATGGAAGTAGGTCACCTTTAGTCTTGTAACATGACAGCGCAACGATACCTTCAGGTTGAGCATCATGTACACCGAACAATAAGCGTTATGATATGGGGTGCACATGGAAGTAGGTCACCTTTAGTCTTGTAACATGACAGCGCAACGATACCTTCAGGAAGTAGTAATCGGCTCATGAATGCCATATTTCAACAGGATAATGCTCAGCTTCATGTTGCTTTAGTTTTTGTAGAATTCCATGTGAAACTGTTGCCATGGCCACCCAGATCCCTCGATATGATGGGTAGAAGGTTCGGAAATGTACCCCAGCCCCGACGGACTTTGGAGGTTCTAAGACATGAAATTCAGGTAGCTTGGGATAGTATTTCTCAAAAAGGTAAAGACCACCTTATTGAATCAATGCCAAGATGTGTTGGGGAGTGTATAGATAACTGCGGGGGATAAACACATTATTAACAAACTTAATTAAAAAAAAACTCCTTAGCAGTATTCTTTATTAAAATTGTAATCATTTACTCCTTACTATAGCATCTATGTTTTACCAAATTAATATTAAATTTAAACATTTCCTTCTGGGGGTTGCGATTTCTTTGTCAGCGAGTATATTTACCAAAGATACCGTTTTTATGATAAAACACGTGGTCATATATTTATAGCGTATCCAAGATAAAAATGTCATCTTGGAAACTTGGAGTTTTAAGTTTGATTAAAGTATGAAAAAACTGCACAATTTAAGTACATTTTTCATGGTATTTGCATGTATTATTTTAAAATAGTTTGTGGCATTTCTATTTTATAATTCTGAATTTTTGGCAATAACGCCGCACCTGCGGAAAAATATGATAATTTCAAATCTTCCAAACGATTCCGGGTCTAAAATCAGATCCCTTTTTCAGTGACAATAAATAAAATCAAATTAGAATAATTAAAATGTTCCAAATGGCAATTATCGAAAATGTATAATTTAAAACTAAAATATTTGTCAATATCAACTACCTAAGAGAATTTAATGCTATTTTATATATAAAGGGTAGCACAAAAAAATCTAAAGATCATATAAAAATAATAAACTTTCTTTGAAGTTGAAAACATTAGATAGTCTTATTTTATGTGGCGCTGTGTCTTTGCTATAAGATGCATTCGCCAAAAATATGATCAAAGAAATTCTGACGTTTCAGGATTCTAGTAAACTAGTAAGGGAAGACCTTTTAAACTAATCCCTTGTAGAGTTGTTCAAAAAGACATCACCAAGACTAATTTCATCCTTGATTATTGGAAACGACTGATTTTTACGGAAGTAAACCAATTGCATTCTTTTTAGCTTTCGTTTTGTGTTGTGTTCTCCTGTGTGTAAAATGATTTTTTGAAATTATATTTTGTGGCCAAGGCATGTCCTCAAACTGTTGACCTTCCGTATTGTTGTTTCTTTATGTAATGTTTATGTTGATTTGTTAGTATATTTATTACATTCGCAAGGAATTTTATAATTGCAATGGTTTGAGTTTTGATTTATGTTATTTAGTTTTGTTGTTGATATAATTGATTTTAGTGTATTTCTTGTTTGGAATTAAATCTGTTGCCTACTGTTTTTAGAAAGACTCTGAATATATGGTATGGTGGTTATTCTAATGTTCATGTTGGTCTATATTTTAGGATAAAAATCATTAATAAAGAGTTATTAAAAATTTAGGGTTTTGAGAAAGACTAAAGAGAGTACGCAACAGATTTAATATTTAAACTACAGTTAAAACCGATGCATTAAAATCAATTATATGAGAAACAAAACCAAATAGCACAACTTAAAAATGAAAAAAAATCATTTATTCCTTACCAATATAATAAATTTTATATTGGTACCATTAGGGCTCTCAATATATGAATAAATGAACCCAGAAATTACATAAAGAAATGACAATTGGAAAAGTTAAAAACATACCTGGAATCTTGGTCTTGGTTCAAAATTCAATCAGTCTACACCAAGAGGAAAAAATATATCAAAAGCCAAAAGAGCCCGCTTTAATTTTTTTATGAAAGCGATTGCACTGTTACTACTTCTATCGAATTCAGTTGTTTTTGGTTACTGATAATCAAGAATGAAGTTAGTTATGGTCGTGTCCTTTTGAACGCTATCTATATCGGGTTAGTTCGTACAGTTTTCCCTTGAATTGGAAACATCAGAATTTCTTTGACCTCATTGAGGGCGAATGCATCTTATAACAAAGGCGTACCTAGAAGCTTGACATAACATTTAGGAGATAACTCTTTCAATTTGTATTTTCATGATTTCGTGTGAATAACACCACAATTGCTGGAAAGTCTGTATATTTCAAATACTCCAAACGTTTCATGGTCTACATCAGTTCCCGTTTTCCATGAGAATAAAAAATTAACACAACTGTTAGTCCCAAGAAATCATAAAAATAAGAACTAGAGATGGACAGAAAATAACTTCAAAGACGCTTTATTAGTTTTATACAATCTTTAGAATTTTTTGTATGCTACTCTGTATATATCCAATAGCATTATAGTCTCTTAGTGACATCAGTTCATATTGTCAAACAGTTAAATAACAAATTAGGTTAGTTAGGTAAATTTTATTGGCATTGAGAATGGGGTCTCATTTAGACGTTTGGAAGTTGAAGTTTTGAAATATGCAGACTTTTGTGCAAGTCTGGTGTTATTCCCAAAAAATCCGTATATACAAATTATTTAACAGAAATAAAAATAATACTAAATACTTTCAAAAAAGGCCTTTCAAAAAGTGTTCAAACAAATGAACATTATCTTCTGAGCATAGGTTACATCTTCTAAATGTGGAACCCATAACAATGTTAAATACATCTGATGTAAATGATTAAACTGCTTCAAAATCCATTTGAAGCTAATCGCACTCCCTTTGAAAAAAATACATTGATACACTTACTTAGTTTAAAATATTCAAATGAGTTTTGTTTGTTTAATTATATATAATCTTATATTTAAAACTGGAGGTTGACAATTTCTTAATATTCTTTTGTTTCTTTAGATATTCCCGCTTGGTTATTGTTTGTGTCAGTTTGGTTGCCTTAACCATACTCCCACTAAACAACAAGTTGTAATAATTATAATTAAATAATAGGTAATCTCATTGATTAAATTTTGCTTTTTTCTAAATTTAATTTTAATGCGCCAGTGCTTTTATACGCTTACTGTTACCTTTTTGTCAATCAATTCTTGAACAAAATTCATTAAGTTCTTTGTTGTAAAAATAACAAATATTTTCAACATCATTTGTATGCATATCTCAAATTAAATCTCATATTAATTCACATTATTATAAATTTAATTTAATTAATCCAAATTTGTATGCGCATAACCGTATTCGTATTTTGATTGATATCTTTTTGGTGTTGTAATGTCCAATTTTACGTTTGTTTCCAGTGTCCCTCGTTGTTATTTAAATACATGACACTCAATAATATTCAAAAAATCGAATAATATTGAGAATGAATCTAATATATAAATAACGTTAAAACTCTTAATGTTAGCAGGCCTCATCGAAATTTGTTTTTTTTTCTATTGAATTTTATATTGTATACACAAAAGACTACTGAGTTTAGTTTATGTCCATTCACTCAAAGTTTCTTTTACGACCTAATACCTTATTGTAGTTATGTTTATATGTACAGTGATGGGCAAATGTGTGGAACCAAGTAAATATCTCTGGAATTATTAGAGATATCAAAATGAAATTTGGAAGGTGGATACTGCAGTAGATTGCCTATTTGTTTCCAATTTTTTTATAATTTTCAACTTCTGTTTTACCGGAAGTAATGTCGATTTTAAAATTTGCAATGAAACACCCTGTATAGTATTTTAGTTTCTGATGAAACATTTTATTGCGAATACAAAAATATCGGGTTTGATATTGTTCACTTCAATACCTCCCGAGGTATTAACAGAAAAGTAACTAAGGAAAGGAAAAATTCGATGGTAGCTAAACTCGCCCGATATAAACAACCGCTCGGTAATGATTTGTATTTCCATTGGCCAATAGGTGGCATTTTACCGTCACAGCCAACAGCAATGCTTGTTACATAGTCGTGCGTTTGTTTAAATCAGGCGCAAATTAAATCTGAATCAAGTTTAGTAGTCCACGAAATTCATTACAGAAGTGACAGTAGTTGTCAAAATAAGTTATTAGTTTTTTTTAAACGTAAAAAGATTGTATTGTTTTAATTTGATCGTAAAATGGCCGAATTAAGTGAAAGAGAAAGAATAGAAATATTAATGATGATTGGGTATGGGGAGAGGAAAAGGACGCATCAAGAAGTTTGTGACCTTTTTAACATTGTTCATCCGAATACACAAATATTCCGTTCAGTAGTGACCAAAACTTTGCGAAGGTACGACACAAGTGGAACAGATAGCAATTTACCAAAAAGTGGACGGTTAAAAAGTGCAAGTAATGAAGGTGTAGCTCAAAATGTTGCTATATCTTTTTAAGAAAATCCTCACTTATCCACTACCGACCTCGCCAATATGCATGGAATTAGCCGTCGTTCAGTAGGAAGGATATTAAGGCGAGAAAAATATCATCCATACAAAATTCGCCTCGTTCAAGAACTCTCCGAAGACGATTTCGACAGACGTTTGCAATTTTGTGAAACGATGATGGATATTTGTAACCGTGATAATAATTTTATAAGAAACGTGGTGTTTTCAGACGAGGCTACATTTTGTTTAAATGGTACGGTTAATCGACATAACTGCCGCTACTGGTCGCAAAGTAATCCTAATTGGGTACAAGAGGCTCATACACAACATCCCCAAAAATTGAACGTTTGGGCCGGCATTTATAACAACAGAATCGTGGGACCCTTCTTCCTACAAGAAACTTTAAATGGAGATAGGTATTTACAGCTCTTGGTGACACAAGTTATTCCGGCATTGGAGGTAAATGGACAATTACCAAATAATATCTGGTTTCAGCAGGATGGAGCACCACCCCATTACGCTCGCATTGTTCGAGATCATTTAGATAAGACATTTCATCACAGATGGATTGGAAGAAGGGGTACTTATGAATGGCCTGCACGAAGTCCCGACCGTAATCCACTAAACTATTTTCTGTGGGGTTACTTAAAGTCTAAGGTTTATGTTGATAGACCAAATAATTTGCAAGAATTAGCTGCAAGGATAACTCAAGACATCCAGAGAATTACACCAGAAGTAATAGCTAATGTTACTAGAGAATTTAAAAACCGACTTGCTTATTGGCAAGAAGTAAACGGTGCTCAGTTTGAACTTCTAATACATTAAGTTTAATTAAGTTAAGTTTCAGTGTTTTGAAAATCACTTAGATTTAGTTAATAATTATGATTATGTATTTCTTTAATGGATATTAGATTTTTCCTTTCCTTAATTTTTTTTCTGTTAATATCTCGGTAGGTATTGAAGTAAACAATATCAAACCCGATATTTTTGTATTCGCAATAAAATGTTTCATCAGAAACTAAAATACTATACAGGGTGTTTCATTGCACATTTTAAAATCGACATTACTTCCAGTAAAACAGGAAGTTCAAAATTGTAAAAAAAATTGGAAACAAATAGGCAATCTACTGCAGTATCCACCTTCCAAATTTCATTTTGATGTCTCTAATAATTCCAGAGATATTTGCTTGGTTCCACACATTTGCCCATCACTGTATAATCATTTAAGAGCAAAGCTTAATGTTTTTGAGGTTTTCCTCAGAAGTCGTGTTACATGAACAAAAGTAATATTAGCACAACTCATTCAGTAGCATTTCTTGTTTTCTGTTCATTATAGTCAATTGTGTTTTCGGTTCACCCATAATGATTATACGAAAATTAAATTACTTTAAAACTTTAGCGTTATATCTTCAAAAGATTTATCTTCTTTTTATAACTGGCGTAACCCAGAAAAAGTAATGACCGCCCTTATGACACTTTTCATTTGAGGGAAGCCCAAATGAAAACAATATATTATCTTGCGTTTAATGGATTGTATGATCTAGAAAAGATAGTATCTTAATTGCATTGATAGGTTTTACTTAACCGACTAATTTTTTCGTGTGATTTCTATCCTATGAATCATAGAAAAACGGCATTACATACAGTATGGCTAGCGATATGGAGTCTTTGTGAGCTGGGTTTCCTGAAATTGCTCAATGTCAGTATTCATTTCGCCATAAAATATTATATTTCACTTGTATATAAAAGGTTTTAACTCCCGATGGTAATTGTTTTCTGAATGATAATTGTGGCATCTCTGGTTTTTTGGAAATAACACCACATAAACTTGAAAGTCTGTACATTTCAAAAGTCCAAACGTCTCAAGGTCTAAATCAGATCCCGTTTTCAATGGTATTACACAAAATGAACAATTACACAAAATTAAAAAATTAGAAGGATTCGCAGTGACAAATATCGTAATCACAATTTGACATTAATGTTTGGCAATAAAACTGATGTAACTAAGGGAATTACTGCAAATTTGATGTATACAGGGTAGCACAACAATTTTAAAGATCATGTGAAATAACAAAGCTTTCAAATTCTTCCAATTTGAAAGAGTT
Source organism: Octodonta nipae (assembly GCA_034190945.1). NCBI lineage: Eukaryota > Metazoa > Arthropoda > Insecta > Coleoptera > Chrysomelidae > Octodonta > Octodonta nipae. Next base: position 84,901,235 of record CM067216.1, on the reverse strand, counting down.
ATCTTTAGAATTTAATGTGGCGTTCCTATGTATGACTTTGTTATAAGAGAGTGCATTCGTAAAAAAATAAGACCAAAGAAATTCTGATGTTCCAGAGATCTCATTAAAGTCATAAGGGAAAACCTGGGAAAAACCTTAAAGTGTCCACAAAAGGTTCGTCGATTATAGTGAATAGGGAGGTGCACTTTACGATTCATAGAACCAAATTATATGACTATTTCATTTTATATTTTGTATACATGGGATACGTGCCCGCTCAAAAAACTATGTCCTATTTGATAAAATAAAATAATAGTGTCGGCAGTGGTCGTTTATAATCTCATCTCTTATGGTATTGTGCTTTATACTTTTAAGAAATGGTAAAACATTGTAAATGTAAAATAACTAGATACGAATAGGCAGGAGAGGCAATAGTAAAGGTCATTTGAGAACTGTTTATGGCAAGAAGAAGGTTATAAGTTGCTAGCAAGTTTTAAGGTGTTTCTCAAACTGTTCTAGAATACAAAGTGAAGTTAATCAGGCAGGATAACAACCAAATTTGCAGTCATAATTTCTTCAGACCCCTCATTATAAACTATTAATATAAACTATTATCAATCAGACGGAAGAGGAAGAACGTCGTGGCCTTTGAATCAGAGCAGTTTGTTTTATTTAACAACGTCGAAAATAGAGATATTGGGATATCAGTTAGCTGTCCACCACCATTGCAAATTTAGTGATGAAAATAGTAGAAAGGTAGGATAAGACACTTTCCGAATCATTACCTTGGTTTGAGTCTCAGAAAACTGATTTGAACTTGTTACGGAAAACGCTGGACCATAAATTTACCCACACCATAAATAAGTCTACATAGAGTTTTTCATTGTACCCAAAAAAAATACTGATTGCTTCTGTAGGAAAAAACGAAATGACATCTGCTGAGGAGGCACAACTGTGAACGTTTAAATTTGCTTTAATATGGCAGGTACTTACTCACAGGTTTCGATGTAACTTATTGTATTTCTGTAACAAAGAAGTCCTCTGTCTATGATCAAAATCATTTTGTGACAGTTATCTGTATATCTCACAGGCACTTCTTTATATGTACTGTGATAATATCTTAGAGCTTGTACCTTCTGGAGATTGCCTGCAGTGCACAAATTTCGTGGTAAGACTAAAGAGAGAGCGCAATAGAGAGAGCCAGAGGCTTTTTCATTCGATTGGGGGCTGCTTCCAATGAAATACAATTACTCTAAGGAAGTTAGTATTTTTTATTGCAAAAAAATACAAAGGAGTTTGATTGTCCTTTCTTGAAGAATGTATATAGCATAACACATAAAAACTGTTGTTAACAAATTTTTATTCCTTTATTAATTATACGGAGTGTCTAAAGTTGCAAAATAGCAATTTTCGCTGTTTTTGTAATGTTTCAGCAACTGAATGAAAAGGTCTAGTGTCGAAAGTAACTTTGTTTTGTACGTAATTATTCATATAGTCGATTGGATAATTAATTATTGAGTTATTTGGAAAAAACTGTAAAAATACGCAATTTTCAATCGTCGATAGTTATTGTATAAAATACGTTGACATTTTGAAACTCGGCAGAATCTTTCATTTCTACGAGGTAAATAACTGGTGAGAATCTCAAATTTACAGCTCAGAAGGTTTTCTTGGAAATTAGATTTTTTTCCAGGGCTCTTGATTTTACGTGAAATAGTATTAGAATCAGCTGTTGGAGAAATATTTTATGTTAACGTGTAAATAAAAGTTTCTAGAAAAGTGAAGTGAATATTAGCTCTTCTAATTAAATTGACTTTGAACCACGGTGTTTATAACAAATTTGGTGTCAGAAATGGGATTAAGTGTAGTTAAAATCGTCATTTGATTTATGGAAATCGGAAGCATGGAAAAAACGGACGAAACTACCAAAAAAGTAGTCAAACCGGTTACGGAGGGACTAGATGAAAAAATAAGGAGAAACAACATCAAGAAGAAATCCAGCAAAGGTTAGTGAAATCTTTTGATGAAAAACAGCAAAGTTTATTGGAAGGATTATTCTCGAAATTTGAAGAGAAATGACAAAATGATTTTAAAATATTTGAATAAAAAACAAGGCCAAACTGAAGAAAAAAGATAACTGCAATTTGAGCAATTAATGCAAATAGTATCGCAAGTTAATGAAACAGTTAATGAAAGAATGCAAGTAGTTGAGTCAGACATAAAAGAGCTAAATGATGACATTAAGACCATAAAAAATACCGTGGATCCAAAGTAATCTAAGACTTAGTGGCATCAAGAAGAGTAATGAAGGTCTATTTCGGGCTTTGGAAGTAGCAGTTTCCTTCAACCAGGAAGAGCCAGGGTGACCATTCCAAGCACTGTTGGCTGGTATGAACAAACTACTGGAACAGTTACAGAGAACTGAGACCAGAAGAGCATATTACCGTTGTGTGCAGACAGGACACTTCCAACGGGACTGCAGAGTGAGGCTTTCGGAACGATCACCGGGGTAACCAACAAAATAGCCACATGTCCAGGAACCGTCAGCCAGTCAGCATAAGGGGGCGAATGCTGACTAACCCTCCACCAGCCCTAAAAACGTTATCCATCGGGGAATTTTGCCGAGATAGCAGCAGCCTAGTCCTCAGGGGCACCCTCAATGGCAGGGCAATTACCATCACCATCGACACCGGCGCCGCTGTGTCCATTGCCAAGTCCAGGGTTTTGAGGTCATCAGAAATCCGGCCAGTTAACAGTAACATCTAGCTCAGAACAGTAACCGGCGAGTCCATGTCAATACAGGGTGAGGCAGATGTCGTGCTACAGATAGGGGACAACATGATCCGGCATAGGGTCCTGGTAGCGAATATTCCCAGAATTCCTGGTCGAACGGAACAGATTATTCATGGGCAGCTAGAAAGCAATCCTGGGGGCTGGGTTGGAATGGTGGAGCCCGCACAGTCAGCTCGTGAGTATTTAGTTGGACGGGCTATAGTTAAAACCGGAGGGGATATACCAATTAGGGTCATGAATTTGTCCAACAACGACATCAGAATTGCCAATGGTCCAGAGATACCTTGTTTCGAGCCAGTAGGGACCATCGTCAATTGCGCAGTACAGTACCAGACGTCAGTGAAGGAGACAGGGCCCAGTAAAGAGTTCCTACAACAGTTTGCTGACCATTTGACACACCTTACACCAGAGGAACAGAAGAACAGAAGAAAGCCAAGCAATTTATCACAAAGCACTGGCAAATTTTTAACAGTCAAGATGGAACCGCCGGTCGCACGAACATCATTCAGCACCGAATAGATACTGGAAAGGCTCAACCCATCAGAATACTACCTTGGGGCAACAACAGGCCGTCGAGGAAAATATCGAGCACATGTTAAAAATCAGCCCATGCTCTGCTCCCGTCGTGCTAGTTAAGAAGCAAGATGGAACCACGGGATTTTGCGTGGATTAGAGAATGCTGAATGACGTCACAAAGAACAATTTGAGCAGTTAGTTAGTCTTAGTGCGTTGAGCGTATTTCGTTGTTAAGATTTCGATGTAAATAGTATTAGAATCAGCTGTTTGAAATATTTTATGATTACGTGTAAATAAAAGTTTCTAGAAAAGTGCAGTGAATATTAGTTCTTTTAATTAAATTGACTTTGAACCCACGGAGTTTATAACAATACAAATACCATGCCAGCTGTCAAACTGTCTGCTGATAGCCCAGGGACCAGAAATTTTTTTTGGGCATAGCGTGCATTTGTCAGAGGACGCAAATTTATTTTTTATTTATCATATGGAAAATCAATGAAAATGTGAGAAAAAAAAATCTATTTGTCGATATAACTTTTTTTCGAATCATTTTACAAAAAATGACATCAGACCATTTTTATAAATGGTGTTTTAAGGAATAACTTTCATTATAAACTGTTTAAATGTATTCATTAGTTAACTAACATCATAGCTTCATAACTATATATTAATATTAATGATTTGTCATAATTATATTGTAATGTTTATATTTTCACACACGGGTTCGGTTCAGTTCTTGGATTTATTTAAAAACACAGTCCAACTCATTCCAATTGATTTTCACTACTTTAACACAATCTATATTCACAGAAAGTATTTACATTTTATCTTAACTAAACAATACGACCGTCGAAACCTGAATTGTCTGGTAAGTCCACGAACCATCGCAGTAACGGCAGCTGTCGGCCTGTTGAGAGACGAAACATTTCGGATTCCCAGAAGTATCGGAATAATGTCCCTTCCACGAATTGGTTGATGGCCGATTGCATCAGCTGTCGGATGAATTCTCGTAACATTGCCCCCTCCTTAAGACCATTTTGTCCCGGAATGTCCCAGAATCCTTTCCGGTGTGACGATATTTGCAGGACTCTCCATTTCGACAACGGAAGTTTGGTGGAAGTAACAGTCAACGGTCTTCGAATCTGGGCTGCGAATATTGAGACGGCATACCAAGATGTCCATGCCACTGAATCGAAATATTGATTCCATTATACTTCTAACCACCCTCCAATTCAGTCCATCCAACGCGCAGGCTATCTTTGGGACCGCCAATTTCATCATTCTTCTCCATCATCACATTCCTCAATTCTACCAGAGTTTTCCAAAGATCGCTGTATGTTGGCTTGTCCTGCGAGAATGTTTTCTTTACCAAATAAAAGATGTCTCTGGTACCCACTGGTTGTTTATCTTCGAGATGAAGCACCTTCCCTACTACTGGATCTTGCTCCCGTAGCTTCTGGAACTGGCCGTACTTTTTGGCAAACACCTTGACTATTCCTCTGGACATCCGGAGATCTCGAGCCACACAATGAGCCAGGGCATATTCTATTGTCACCACAAACAGGTCTCGGGGTTCCTCTCTCGTTACGTCGTGCTGCACTTTCTGCCTATCAGAGTACAGTGCCATAAACTGCTCGAAGGTCATCTCGTCATCGAGTGGTTGAATGCTGCGGACTTGGGCTTGGTCAACTCCTCTGTCATGACTTCCGGCATAAGGTGCTAACCTGTTAAAATGTACCACCTTTGGTTTTCCTCGAGGTAGCTTCTTTATTCTGTAGACAACATCGTTGATCTTCTTTACAATTTGGTAAGGCCCCTCCCAAGATTTTTGTAGCTTGGTGAATATACACGACGACGTTGGGTGTTATACAACCAAACATGATCATAAGCTTGGAATTCCCCGCCCTCGGCTCTGATGTCATAGGATTCCTTCATTCGGGCACTGGCATTCTCGATATTTAACCGGACTCGTTGGTGTATGTCGTCCATCTTTCGACGTAATTGGCTGACATAGTCTTCACCTGCAGTCTCTTCTCCTGGGGGACATCCAAACTTCAAATCGCATGGTAGTCGTAACTCTCGTCCCATAATAACAAAATGCCATTAGAAACAAGTGAAGATACTGGCCCCAGTCCCTACCTTGGTCTGAGTGCAACTCCAAGGGAACACCAAAAAGACTGATCCATTCCTTGACAAGGACATCAGCAACGGTCAAGGCTTCTTAATTCGGCAAGGCATATGCTTCGGCCCATTTACTAAAATAGTCCATCACCACCACAATGTATTTATTTCCAGAGTCGGATTCAGGAAATGGACCGGCAACATCAATGGCTACTCTTTCGAATGGACTGCCCACGTTATATTGCTTCATTGGAGCTTTTGGTCGCTTCTGAGGCCCATTACTTGCTGCACAAACCGTACATTTCCGGCACTACTCCTTAACATCTACCTGGCAGTTTACCCAATAGAAGCGTTATCTCAACTTCCCCAAGGTTTTCGTTACTCCCAGATGTCCTCCAGTTGTACCATCATGTAGTTCTCGTAGAACCTCTGGTCTCCTATTTCTGGGAACTACAATCTGTTTTCTGTCGTTTCCCTCCTCTCGAGTTTCCAGGACGCGCTTGAGAAGTCCATTTTCCAGGATGAGGGAGTTCCACTGAGCCCAGTACGACTTTATGGTTGGAGAGTATCGGGAAATCTCCTGCCAGGTAGGTTTACGGTCTTCTTCCTTCCACCGGATAACTTCTTGTAACTCCAGATCCAATTTCTGGTCTTTCTGGATCTCCTCAGATTGCTAATAGCCATCGATGGCGGTAGTTCTACAGAGAACAGCCCCTTTTTCTTCTGCTCGCTGACAATGTTTGCAATCAGGACATGGTCTCCTCGATAGTGCATCAGCATTCTTATGGCTTGTTCCAGCTCGATGTTTAGTCTCGAAGTCGAATTCTTGCAACCGCTCAATCCACTTGGTCTACCCCCTTCACCACAGCCAAGAGTTCCCTGCGGGTAACGCCGTAATTCCGTTCAGGCTTGCTCAGGGTCTTCCTAAAATATCCGGTGACTTTCACCTGACCGTCTTGGATCTGCGGAAGCACCGCACTAATTCCGACATTGCATGCGTCGGTATCCAAAATGAAGTTTCCATCTGGCAAAGGATAACTTAAGATGGGGGCACTCGTCAATGCTCTTTTTAGTGTCTCGAATGATCGCTGGCACTCCTCGTCCCACTGGTATTGTACCTTCTCCTCTGTGAGTATAGTAAGTGGCTTGGCGATGTTGGCAAATCCGGCTACGTACCGAAGATAGTTCGCGCATAACCCCAGGAAACTTCTTAACTGGTGAATATCTTTAGGTATCGGCCATTCCTGGACAGCTTTAATTTTCTGTTTATCAACAGCTACTCCCTCTGCGCAAACCACATGTCCAAGATATTGCACCTCTTCTTGGAACAGCTGACACTTCTTCGGGCTTAACTTTAGTCCGGAACTTCGAAGTCGCCGAAATACCTCCTCCAGGTTTTTGACGTGGTCTTCAACTGATCTTACAACCACTATAATGTCATGTTTTCCATGAAAGCCCTTTTAACACTGTTTCCATCAATCTTTCAAACGTCGCTGGAGCATTACACAACCCAAACGGCATCACCGTGAATTGGTAAAGCCCTGAGCCGATGGAAAAGCAGTCTTTTCCCGGTCTTCTTTCGCAAGTTCCACCTGCCAATAACCGCTTTTCAAGTCCAGGGTGGAAAACATCTTCGATCCAGCCAAGGTATCTAGGGTATCGTCTATTCTTGGAAGGGGATAGCTGTCTTTCTTTGTAGCGTGGTTTAATTACCGATAGTCTAAGGGCTATTGGATGATTCAATAACACATTCTTCCTCCATTTCGCGGACTATACTGTCCTCTTATTCTCTTTTAGCTAGGGGTAGTCTTCTCGCCGACTGTCGAATAGGTTGAGCGCCCCCAGTATTAATTTCATGTTTCTCCAGATCAGTTCGTCCTTTTTTGCCATTCCCTACATCGAAGATATCCTGGTAGTTTCTAAAGATGTCCCTCAATTTTGCTTTCTGGTTTGGTTTTAAATTCTTAGATGGATCGGTGATGAGTCTTTCCAGTTCCTCAGATAGTTTACCTGGTGGCATTTCTGCATGCTCTGTGCTTCTGACTACATAGGAAACTGTTGAACAATGTCCCAAAGTTGTTCGTTTTTTTAGCACAACCGAGTAATCATTCAGGTTCATTACTCTTACTGGAACAATCTCCCTGGGACGAAACGGAGTCTTCCCCAGTGCGACTGCTCCGCCTACATTTCCGTCGTTAAGTTCGAGATCAAACATCATTACTGTTCCAGCTTGAGCTTTCCCATCTAAGCAAACATCTATAATGATTTCAGCTCTTTCCGGAACATTGATTTCCTCTGCTAATATGGCTCGAAGCATTATGTCATCTTTTCCATGAAGCACCACTTCTCCGTCATTCACTCGGAGAATTCCATCTTTGAAGTTTAACTGGAATCCCTTGGAGCGCATGACATCCATTCCAATGATTGCTTTGTCTTCGATGTCTGCCACTAATGCCCGATGTAGGAAGGTTATGTTTCCCAAGGTCATTTCAACCTCTAGTTCACCATGGACTTTCGCTGCTTCTCCTGTCGCTGTTAGCAGTTGCCATTTTGTTGGTTTTATCATTGTCTCTCAAAACAATGTTGGACCTTATTACTGTTTTCGTCGCAACAATATCTAGCAGCATTGTAAATTGCTTCCTATTAATAAGGCCATCTACAAAGACACTGTTAACGTGATTGCGTAGCGAAGCGACATATGCGTTGGCAGTTGGGACTTGTTGGTTACAGGTCGACGATGGTCCCTTTATATTGACCTTCTTTAGTTTCCCCGACGAGGAAGTCTGTACTCCGTTGCTCTCCTTGCAGCGACTCTGGACATGTCCTACCTTACGACACTTCCGACATCTAACTAGTCTTTCATCATGTCCGCCATCTTCGGATTCTCTGTCAAAGAATCGGACTCTGGCTTGACCTCTGCAAGTATTTTTCGCAGCCTCGAATTCTAAAGCTCGAGCCAGTGCATCTACTAATTGAGTCGGTCGAGATAGGGTCAATGCTTGTCTGGCTTCGTGGTCCCGAAGTCCATCCAAAAACGCTTGTACTGCTAACCTTTCTATTACATTTTCCGGTGTGGCTGGATAGGTAAGGCGAACCAGACGGGCAATATCCGCTTCAAATTCTTGTAGGGATTCATTAGATTTCTGGTGGCGATTTTTCAGTTGGGAGTGATAAACGTGCTCCAAATGGGTTTGCCCATATCTCAGTTCTAAATGTTTGACCAGTTGTTCGTAGTCTTCTTGCTCCGAGGTATTCAACGTTTGTAAGATGTCTGTAGCATCCCCTCTTAAGGCTAGGATTAATGCTATTGCCTTCTCCTCTGCCGACCTCCGTTTACCTTTCCTGCAGCCTCGAATTGGGGCCTATAATTAGTCCATGACGATTTCGAGGCCAATTTTTGAATCCACTACTTCTAACTGTTTCTGCTTAGGATTTTTGATTGAGTTTCTCCCATTTGTATAGTGACTACCTGTTCTTTTATTTTGCTAATCTCAGCCTCCATTATATGCTTTAGCTCTTCTATCTGTGTTTCATTTTTGTCTGACTCTTCGAACATTGTCTGCTTTAGCTCTTCTATCCGCGTTTCAATTTTGACTGACTCTTCGACCACTGTTTGCTTTAGCTCTTCCATCCGAGCCTCATTCTCGAATATTTTCTCTTCTAGCATTTCTGAATTTTTCTGTACCATGTTTTTCAAATTTTCTTCTAGGGATTTAGAATTTTCCAGTAATTTGTCTTCCAGACTTTTAGAATTTTCTCTTAATTTGTCCTTAATTTATTTATTAATTAACCAATCCTATCGATAAAGATCTCATTTAGTAGGTTCTGAAAATGTGCATGCAACACACTTCCTTTGATATTTTAAATTTTTATTTGGTTGCTGAGAAGCCACAAAAAATGCCAAAATTAGGCTTTTTGCACACCTAGTATAATTAACTAAGAAGTAAAAATGTATTAACAAAGCTTTTTTGTGTAATGCGGTGTACCTTCTTCAAGAAAAACCATTCAAAAACCTGTGGAATTTTTTTCCAAAAATGGTATTAAAATAATGCTAAGTTCCCTGCACTAAATCAGCATGTTCATTGGCTGCTTCCACCTACCAAGTGAAATAGCCTGTTACTGTCTCTGTTGCCCTCTCTTTCTAGCATTGCCACGAGTTTGTGCATTGCCGGCTACCTCCATAGGGTACATGCTCTAAGGATAATATTCGTGTCAAACGAAATCGCAATGTCCTCTGGAAGATGTGATGTATAAAGATCTGGCAAAAAATATTGAGAACTTAGATCATGTACCTCCTAGATATAGCCTGTCATGAACAAAATCGTGGCAATGCTAGAAAGAGAGGGCAATAGAGACAGTAACATTCATTGGGAGCAGCTTCCAACCGAGTGAAATAGCCTCCTGTCTTCACTATTGCCCTGTCGCTCTTTAGTCTTACCACGACATTTGTGCATGATAGGCTATATCTAGAAGGTACATGATCTAAGATTCAGAACGACAGGCGTTTCTTGACATCTTAACATGCAGGGTTGGAATATCTCAATAATTATTACAGTAAAATTGTGAAAGGTCATTATTAATTAGATATTTAGGTTATTATGGGTTACGGCATGTGTTTTATTCTTGTATATTTGTTGGAGATGCGCTAAACTTAGTTATTATGTTTATTTGTAACCGACTTTGATAAAACAAAGAGTTTTTTAATTTGTCGCTATATTGTTATGTAGATATGTTCAGCGATTACTCGAAAGTGCCTTTCTTAATTTTGATAATTTAAACTGTATTTATTCTATTAGGGAACATACCTAAGTGATTTCAAATATATTTTAATTACGTGCGTCATTTTTTTTTTCAGAAATTTGTATGAGAAAATTTGTTACTGGCGCATCCACCAAATTTTATAAACACATAAAAATTCTTGCATCCCCTCTGAAGAAATGTTTTCTTAAAGAAATAAACTATATTTATAGAAGTACTAGCTATCCCGGGATACACAAATCGGTGTATTTGTACATTTTTAGATATCATTGTGAAAACATTTTAACATCATTATTCATGAGCTAGTCATAATTGACGTTGTTTTCTGAAAGACTGTTTTGGCATCACTGTTTTGTATTTTTCTGATTTTTTGAGTATAACACCACAATTGCTAGAAAGTCTGTATATTTCAAATAATCCATCCGTTTCAGGGTCTAAATCAGACCTCGTTTCAATGGTAATAAAACTTACACAACTGAACAAGAAAATTAAAAATTAATTTTTACAAAATCAAAATCTTAGTGAAATATTAGAATCAGTGGCGGCTGGTGGGTTATGAAACTGGTGGTACACTTTACTGGTCAAATATTGGGATTCAAAGATGCAACAAAACATTCCATAGCTTTGCTAATACTGCATTTATTTTTTAATAATTAAAATATTCGTCGACTTTTTTCGAAAGTGATATGTTCAGTGACCTTTTTATTAAAGTCTGGCATTGATTGAATATATTTTTTTCAATACTAAGCACAGAGAGAGCACTTAGCCAGTCCTGAGACATCGTATTTCTAAGAAAATTTTTAATCCTTCACTCCAGTTTCCGTCCAAATTGATTCCCCGCCATAAATAATGCAAGGAAAACAAAATACTGTATTGATGCGATAACATCCACACAACCATTTCCTTTTATTATAAATATCACTTTTAAAACTTCGTGTAAATACTTTATTTTTCATTCTTCACTCTTGTTTTCAGTTAAGATACAGCCTAGGTGGACCAGCCAATTTTATATTTAAGTTTGTTTTGAAACGATTTATTATTGTTCTTAATATAGTCAATGTTAAAGTTGATACTCACTTTCACAGTTATGTAAACACACACACACTCTGTATATTAAATATTCTTTCATAGACTACGAGGAGAAAAGAAAAGCAACCACTAATTAAATCACAAAAACAAAAATTTGAATTATTGAAACATTCGGATACTTCCGGTCAATATCAGCACCGCACGGTGTCTCCGTGCGGCGTACGAAAATCAGCCTATTACTCCATATAGTTTGCATTAGCTATCTTCTATCTCACGCTTTAAACGTGTTATATCGTATCTCATAGAAGCTATATAAGTTTCACCGTGTGCTAGCCGAAGTGCACGGTGAAATATTCTTTCAAGCGAATATGTCTTAATACAAGTTTGGATTAGAACTTAAATTGTTTAACCTTATTAAAAGCTTATTATATTTGGTGGGTCAGCGCATGAGTGCACTTAAGGGACAGCCGCCCCTGATTAAAATACCTAAACATAAATCTCTATTCTGGGCCATCGGCATAAGTAAAAAATCTATCAGCTATTCATTTGAGACAAGTCATATTTTAATGTTAATTTTTAAAATTAGCTGGAGAAAAAATTTTATTGGTGCTTTCTTTAACGTCTGAAATCAGGGTCTTTAAGTTGACGTATAAGCTATACTATCATAATTGCAAATGTGATCATTATTTAAATGTCTAAGAAGGCATGGGCTCTCTAATATGTATTGAATTATTGGTATATTCTGAGTGTAAGGATTTATTCGATAAAGATTAAACACTTTAAAAAATGTAAAATTAATGACTAAAGAGTAAATTGTTGTTGGACACCCTGTAGATGCCTGTTTTAACTCTGAAAAGTTACACCGGCGTCACATTCAAATCTGCAGATGCAACGTCATCGCCTTAGTTCTTTAATCACACTAGATGTACATTAAAAGTTAGAACATATATGTATTATGCATACCTCATTAGACACAATAAATGGTAGGTATATCACCAGTAGATAGATGGCTGATCGTCTTTTTAGTGATGTCAACTTGTAGTAAATAAACTGATTTTTGTATGGTTTTTATTGAATCGATATATGTTTATCCTTGGCCTGTCGAGTTCTATCATACATACATAATAACCTTTACTCATATATCTGTTATTAATATTTCATACAGAAAATATTTTATATAATGCATTATGCATAAGTTTGGTACAGCACACCTGTACGTATATTCAGAAAAGGATTTGTGTTACCTGATTAATTGTGGTGGTATCCGAAACCAAGTAAAAATGCTATATAGATATGAATTTTATGAGAACATAAAGATAATGTAAAGTGATCTCAACGGTAATCAGTAAAGGAGTAGCATTTTCAATTCCTATTTGGGATCGACCGCAGGCCGTTTTCTTAAAAAGCTAACTGTACACCTATCAGTATTTAGAGCACCATTTGAATGACATTATACTTAGTTATTTAAATATATGGAATAAAATTCATTTCAACAAAAAACCTTGGGACTGGTCGATTTTAAGTTTACTCCGTTATTATTAACTCTCTTTCTTTTCAGTCTGATTGTTCGATGCATATTTTGCAATTTTTGAAAGTAACTTCTCAAAGAGTTAGAGATTTGAAACTCCAAGCATACCTCGTAAATGGATGACAATGCCATTTAGTGAAAAGAAAAAGAAACTATTAAATTCTCTATCGATAAGTGCGGTTATCTTAAACATTTTTTTGTAATTCTAACTTAGGAATTACAACATAACAGCAATAATAGCTTATTATTTTATTTTGTTCTAAAAAAAATCGTGTTCAGTAGTTTGGCTTGTGCTTAAAATTTCTCTTATCAATCTATAGGTCGGGTATATTAAAATATATGGAAAATGTAAAGAGAGGAGAGTTTAATAAAAAATAAATATATAAAATATGGAGTACAAAAAAATATTAAATAAATGAGACATTTTTTATAGTGGATAAATTTGAAAAACCTACTGTCTATAACGTGAAGAATTAATGTATTTACAAAAAATTCAAAGTGAAAATTAGTATATTTACAAAAAAATTACAAAGTGAAAATGGAAAAAAAATTACTCAATTATGATCATATAATCAAAATGATTTTCTCAAAAAAAGATACCGGTATAAACTGTTAACAGAATAGACCTACCCTGCTCAAAGGTTTTCTAGCATCCTATATACATTGAAATGATTATTTGTACTGTAGATCTAGTCCTGAAAACTCAAAGCTAAATATTTCACAATTTGTCCGCCATCACGGAATCGGAACATCATCCACCAACAGCACAGCAATTGAATGCCATTAAATAACCACTTGATGCATGGCTAACTTGCCAAAAGTTAGTTACAACATACACTCCACTACAATCACCAATCAACGGTATAAGATAACAGTGCCGAAAAAATGAATAACTCCATCAAAAACGTAAATCCACCGTAGAAAATATTCCATCTAAACGGTTACACGGTTAGACATCTCCAAATAGTAGTTAAATTGGTTCAACTTAAAAAATAACTCCAAAAATAGCTCCAACGTCAAACATAGCTCGTAGGTACGTTAAAAATCCAAACTTAGAAGCAGGAACTTAATAACAGGTTCCTAACGCGAAAACAGGATCCCAACGTAAAACCCTAAAATATAATATCGCACATGTCGATTTTACTTTAACCAAAAATGGCCGCTTACCTTTTCAACAAAGGGTTGACCTAATCTATAAATTCTTTAACCATCGGCATATCTTTCTAATTGAATTACTCGTCATGGAATACACGACTCGGCCATCGTCTCCTTAAATTTTAGCTAGTTCCCTGCCCCAATCTTGGTGTTCTTCAATGTAACTCCGAATAACAGTACAAGGAAGCAACTAATGTTGTAGTTGAGTTGTATTGGTTTATTTTACACTACTTTGGTCTAGAATTCAAACTCATATTTACCCCTACCACAGTAAACAATATTTTTTATAGATCCATGTTTGATTTCAGATAATGTGTAGGTGAGATGCAAGACAAACAATGCAAATGAAAACATATTTTTTCTATATATATTTGCTTTGCGGCATTTCCTAACATTTAATATGTTTTGTACATTACAAGATATTTTCTCTGATTCTGAACCGACTTTTATCATTATTGTCGTTGAGTCCTAGTTAATTTTGAAGAAAAAATTCATTCTTAGGAGTGGAAATAGGGATTGAAATTTCATATTGCACTTTATACTTTATAGGATGTTTTTTGGCTGAAATTAAATCTGTAGGCAAAATATTGCACCCTTAAGGGTGAAATTAAGAAATACAAATTTATATTGGACTCTATATAATTACCACCTTATCGAGATTTTTCAATCCATTGAAAGCAAGAGTATATATTGTTTTTTGTCGAAAATCTTAATAAGTTGCGCTCCCTCAATAGATTGAAATCTCGTGTAATTATTTATGTATTTAATATATAAAACTGAATTTAAAATTTTATCGAAATTCATTTCGCTATAAAATCTATAAGGGTGTGACAGCTATCAGAGACCAACCAAGAATCAGTGTTTTCTTGAAGTCGATTAACAATTTTAATTATAAATATTTTCAGTTATTTAATAGGTATATATTTTTTTATAAATATCATTTTTAACACAAATGGGAAACTGACTAAAATAATTGATACAATAACATGTGAGCAGTGTTTATTCAAACAAGTGATTAAGATGACCACTGTTTGACGCAATATCCAAGTCTGTTTCTACTATATGTAGTAGAACAATTATATACTGTGAGCGAAAAAGTAACATCCCCCCAATTATTTTGAAATTTTGCAAATATGCTATTACACTTCATTTGTAGCATGCTCTAAAACATTTTGTACTTTATTTAATTTCTCCACTAGGTATGGCTATTTCAGTATTAATTATAATTAACAATACCTAGTTTTATTTGTAAGATTAGTGGTATAAGAATTAATTGGTCAATGTGACAACATTACATATAGTATAAACAAAGCTCTTGTATCAATTACTTTATAAATGTTTCTGAATATTTTCGGTGGAAAATTTTGGAGCTCTACTTTGTCCTAATTCGTATCACCTAATTCTTCTCAATTGTGGGGCTTGGTGTCAAAACCTTTCGATTTCAAGTATCTCCACAAGAAAAAAGGTTCAAGCTAGGTAAACGAAAAGGTCACTAAATTGGATTTCTGTGACCTATCCACTTTTATTTGGTCGAAAATAGTGGGGTGGTGCTCCATATTGTTGAAATATACCTGCCTTTATGAAACTCCTCCGTATTATACCCCACGACTTTTGTGTATGTTTGTGCATTTTATTTTGCAACCATTGCAAACACGGAGAAAAAATGTTCCTTCTATGTAGCAAACAAAACTCAGAAATAACGGTTTAGCAGTTGCCCAATTCATTTTGCGAATTCAGTCGCGAACTAATTTTAATATAAAAAGTCAATTTAATTTTACTAAGGATGGATGTATCTTTTAAATGAAGACGAAAGATAAATTTTATGGAATGAACACTTTCTGGATAATTACAGTGTAGAAAATTTAGAGTATTATATTATCAATATCACGCTATAAATATGAGTTGCTATAGTTTAATTCCCCCAAATTGATCCTGTAAGTAGAAATTGTAAACTATAATTTTGTTGAAATATGATAAAAATGCCTCTGAACAAAACATCATACAGATGAAGTTGCGTTCAACATTTCCAATCATGATCCTGCGAATTCGCGAGCATTGTACTATATTCGGAAGCATTTTTGCCGTATTGAAAAAAATAGGCAGATTGGTATTTCATAATTTTTACTTTCAGAATCCGTTTGGGCAATCAAATTAGGAAACTTAGCTTAATAGGGTGATACTGACATAATAATGCCTGTCGTTTACAGCTGACTATTAGCTACTCAAAAATGTTCGCTAGCCTAATCCAGGAAATTGTCATAATTTAAAAACACATCGAGTCTCTTAAGGAATCGTCTTGTAAGTTTTTTATTATCTATAAATGGTCAACTGCAATGCAATCCATGCAACACTTCCCAAAAAAGCAAGAATTATCTTTTTTTATTTTTATTATTTAAAAAAATCCCAATGCTCAGTTGGAGTTTTTGTAACCATCTATGGATTACCCGTTAAGCCCTAGTACAATGTTGTTGAATTGTTTGAACTTATTTCTTCGTCAAACTCATTGTCTAGCTGATTTAAATGTCTAATGCATAAGTACTATTAGATCTTAAAGCTTTACTACTACTATTTACTGAATACTTTCGATGTATAATAGCCCCAAGTTTTCAAATATGTGTCTTGCACATTACGCTGAACATAGAGAGGTTTGAATGAAGAATGCATATTTGGTTTTAGAACAAATTTATTTTGTAGTTTTTAGTTCTTTGTTCAACTTCTTTAAAAAATATTCCTTATCTCTAATACTAATAGGGTTTTGAGGCTTAGTCGTAGAAGCATTTAATAAGAATTATTTATTCAAATAATAGAAAATTTGACTACGGATTGAGTTATAATGTCTGACAAATTTCTAATGTTAAATAAATGATTATAATAAATCATAGGTTTAATAAGGGGCAAGCAACTACATTTTTCTTCATTCCATAAAATACTAATATATAAGTATCAAATAATATTGGAATAACAGATGTTTGATATATTGTTTGCCTTTCTGCCCACATACCCTTCAATACATGGATCCCATTCCAATATAAAGGTGTTAGTGTGTGTTTGATTATCATAGTATTTGGTTTCCGTATAAATGTTTCCTGTATTGAAGTATCCTCTGACTTATTTGGAAATTATTAATGACTTATGGAATTCTTATCCAGGTACGTGTGTCAACAACTTTTACTTTTTTATATGGTATTAAGAGCTGTTTCATTCAGTTATTTCTGTTAGAGAGAAAACTATCGTTCAGTGAATATGGGGTACTTCCTTGAAACAGAAAAAAAATTGAAGAAAGTTAATGTTACTGTCATAGTCGTAAAACTGTATAAAATAATCAGTGAAATAGTTTAGGTTAGGTACAAAATGTATTAATTTATTATTTTATTTGTATTGTACAAATGATTTTGGTGGATTAAGATTTAGATCTTAAATAATCTTAGTTGGTTTTTATTGGCTGTTTAAGTATCTGTTACGGGAATTAAAAAATATAAAGGAATTTACATCTTTGATGTCATTTTCGTCACACCGTAATTCCTAGGTAAGAATTACCGCTAAGTGTTCCAATTACAGCTCTGGCTAGCTCAAATGGGCACAAAGAAATAATTGTACCTTCGGATGTTTTATGTAAGTTTACCAAGTTAACATAAAATTTTGTAACACATGAAGTATGTTTCAATTAACTTCCGAAAATTGCGGCACTGTGAGGTACAAAGTCATTTTGTGCTCTGGTAATTGGAAAACTACTAATATTTACCTCACCTCTAACAACACTAGGTTTACTAAATGACTCATACTGACAATAATGTTTTCAAACATCTTTAGAGTCTACCGTAACAGCTTCTCCTGTCTTCCTATGGCATAACATGCAACACTTTAACGTATCAGACTTCTCAAAAGAGATGCCCAACTATTGTTAAAAGAATTGAAAGACCCGGTACCTAATTGGATTTTGTAACATGACTAAAGTAAAGTGTTAATAAAAACAATTGTTTAAAGATCATTTTGTGTCTTGCATGATTTTATGATAGTATGATTTTATTTTTTACATTTTGAATATTAATTATTAAATTTTATTGACAATTTTTTGTTCTATGTTTTCAAGATTTTACAATCCTCCTTGAACTGCAATCTAGAATAATTATTTATGGATTTCGTACGTACAAGTAAATTTAATGGAATCACCAGGAAGAGCGGCTTACACACAGTACAACTCCAGGTTTGGGAACCCTGTGGGTTAGTCTTCCCAGAAATTTTTGTTCTTTTATGAGTTATTGAAAGGATAAATGTTTCTTCAGTTTTTACTGGGAAACTATGGAAGTAAATGAAAACTAAATTCCTCGACTTACTGACTAAACAGGCAAAGATAATGCACATTTGATTAAATATTTGAGGATTATTGCCAATAAAAAGGTCAATTAATCTGTACATACGATTACGGTCAATTTTTTGTATGATTGTTCAGCGATTACTGGAAAATGATTCGGTTAATTTGGAGAGTTTACACTGTATTCTATTAAGGAAGATCCCGCGATGGTTCAATATATATATTTTTATGACATGGTGTGTACCGTTTATCAGAAAATGGTAAAGCTTGTTATTTTCCAAAAGGCGAAAACAATAGTATTAAATGAAAGTCGTTATCGGTGTTCGAAATTTAGGATAAAATTAATTGAAAATAGATTGGGATTAAATCAAAATAAATGTTAATTAACTGACTTTAAGATTAAGTGAGTCAACTTAAGTTAGAATCCAATGGAAAACTTCCTGAATAATAATATTTTGAAAAAAACTGACTGTCATACAAAGATTTCCATGGTCTGAAACCTAAACTGAAAAGGTCTCTTTTTCAACTGTATACCACATTTGTCAATAATATGAATTTTAACTTAAAAGTAGCTTTATTTTTGGTAATATCAAAAATTGTTATAAAATAAATTTAATTAGTGTATAAATTATGGTTCTAGTTCGTTTTGCCGTGGTTTATTGGAATTTCTTCCACACGTTTCATTGGCAACGGTCGTGAAACACTTTGTTAAAAGGCAGGGGAGAGACTTATAAATGAATATTATTGCAATTAAAATTATGGTAATTAATATATTTAAAAAAGATGAAGATTCTCAATTCGTCTGCGTATACAATGTGTCTACTTAAGTTGGAATCATATTGTTACGAGAATTCATCCGACAGTTGGTGCAATCGGCCATCAACCAATTCGTGGAAGGGACATTATTCCGATAAATTCTGGGAATCCGAAATGTTTGTGTCTCAACAGGCGAACCGCTGCCGTTACCGGGAATTCCTTTAAAGCTTCCAGAACATGATAGAATTTCCCGATGGTTCGTGGACGTACCAGACAATTCCAAGATAAATGTATAAATAAGAAACAGCTGGCTATAGGAGGCATTCAGTTTTCGTCGGACGTATTGTACAGTTAAGATAAAATGTAAATAGTAGTTTCTGTGAATATAAATTTGTGTAAAAGTAGTGGAAATAAATTAGAGTGAGTTGGACTATGTTTTTAAATAAATCCAAGAACTGAACTGAACCCGAGTGTGAAAATAAAAACATTACAGTGGTAACAGGTGTGCCGTGTATTTGTGGAACTTTAGAAGTGAAAAATAAATAGACGGACAATGTTTAAAACAGTGAATTTGGACCAATTGAAAGTGACTGACTTAAAAAAAGAACTTGAAGAAAGCGATTTAGAAATTAGTGGGAAGAAAAGTGAATTAATACAACAGCTGCGAGATGCCCTAATAAATGAAGGTAACGATCCCGATACTTATTTGTTTGAAGTTTCTGGTAATGGAGACATGAGTATGCTATTGAAACAAATGGAAAATTTAAAAGACACCTTACAAGATAAATTGCTAGAAAATTCTAAGGCTTTGGAGGATAAGCTACAAACAATACAAGAAAATTCTAAGTCCTTAGAAGATAAATTCGTAGAAAATTCTAAGACACTAGAGGATAAATTGGTAGAAAATTCGAAAACTCTAGAAGATAAATTGCTGGAAAATTCTGTAAACTTGAAAGAGTTGTTAGAAGATAAATTAATAGAGAATTCTAAAACCCTAGAAGATAAATTAGTAGACAAAGTACAAGAAAATTCTAAAGCCCTAGAAGACAAACTGCTAGAAAATTCTAAAACCCTAGAAGACAAATTACTAGAAAATTCGAAGTCTTTGTAAGATAAGCTACAGAAATTACACGAAAATGCTCAATCATTAGAAGAAAATTTGAAAAGCATGGTTCAGGAAAAATCAGAAATGCTGGAAGAGAAAATAGTCGAGAATGAGGCTCGCATAGAAGAGCTAAAACAAATAATGGAGGGTGAGATCAGCAAAATAAAAGAACAGGTAGTCACAATCCAAAGGGGAGAAACTCCACCAAAGACGGAAAATTGGCCTCGAAGGAGCAAGACACAAAATGAAACCTCCACAATTTGATGGGAAATCATCCTGGACTAACTATAGGCGCCAATTCGAGGCTGCAGCAAAGTTAAACGGATGGTCGGCAGAGGAGAAGGCAATAGCACTAAAAATCGCCTTAAGAGGGGATGCTACAGATATTTTGCAAACCTTGAATGCCTCTGAGCAAGAAGACTACGAACAACTTTGGGCCATTGTTCAACAATTTCATCTGTAATCAGAAGCACACAGCATGCAGAAATACCACAAGGTAAACTATCTGAGGAACTGGAACGACTCATCACCGATTCATCTAAAAATTTGAAACCAAACCAGAGAGCAAAATTGAGGGACATCGTTAGAAACTACCAGGATATCTTCGATGTAGGGAATGGCAAAAGAGGACGAACTGATCTGGTGAAACATAAAATTAATACTGGGGACGCTCAACCTATTCGACAGTGGGCGAGAAGACTACCCCTAGCTAAAAGAGAAGAAGCCGACAGGATAGTGCGCGAGATGGAGGAAGAAGGTGTTATTGAACCATCCAATAGCCCTTGGACTTCTCCAGTTGTCTTGGTTAAAAAGAAAGATTGTTCGACCCGATTTTGCGTGGACTATCGGCAATTAAACCACGCTACAAAGAAAGACAGCTATCCTCTTCCAAGAATAGACGATACACTAGATACGTTGGCTAGATCGAATATGTTTTCCCGAAGAAGTGTCAGCTGTTCCAAGAAGAGGTGCAATATCTTGGACATGTGGTTTCCGCAGAAGGAGTAGCTGTTGATAAACAGAAAGTCAAAGCTGTCCAGGAATGGCCGATACCTAAAGATATCCACCAGTTAAGAAGTTTCCTGGGGTTATGCACGTACTATCGTCGGTACGTAGCCGGATTTGCCAACATCGCCAAGCCACTTACTAGACTCACAGAAGGGAAGGTGCAGTACCAGTGGGGCGAGGAATGCCAACGATCATTCGAGACACTGAAAAGAGCATTGACGAGTGCCCCCATCTTAAGTTATCCTTTGCCAGATGGGAACTTCGTTTTGGATACCGACGCAAGCAATGTCGGAATTGGTGGGGTGCTTTCGCAGATCCAAGAGGGTCAGGAGAAAGTCATCGGCTATTTCAGCAAGACCTTGTGCAAGCCTGAACGGAATTACTGCGTTACTCGCAGGGAACTCTTGGCTGTGGTAAAGGGGGTAGAACATTTCTACAAGTACCTCTATGGTAAAAGATTTCTCCTGAGGACTGATCATGCAGCACTGAAGTGGCTATTGCAGTTTAAAAACCCCGAAGGACAAGTGGCCAGCTGGATTGAGCGATTGCAAGAATTCGACATCGAGACTGAACATGGAGCTGGAACAAGCCCTAAGAATGCTGATGCCCTATCGAGGAGACCATGCCCTGATGATTGCAAACATTGTCAGCGAGCAGAAGAAACAGGGGCTGTTCTCTGTAGAACTACCGCCATCGATGACCATTGGCAATCTGCGGAGATCCAAAAAGACCAGAAATTAGATCCAGATTTGAAAGAGGTTATCCGGTGGAAGGAAGAAGACCGCAAACCTACGTGGCAGGAGATTTCCCGATACTCACCAACCCTAAAGTCGTACTGTGCTCAGTGGAACTCTCTCATCCTGAAGAATGGACTTCTGAAGCGCGTCCTAGAAACCCCAGAGGAAGGAAACGACAGAAAACAGATTGTAGTTCCCAGAAATAGGAGACAAGAGGTTTTGCGAGAGCTACATGATGGTACAACTGGAGGACACCTGGGAGTGACGAAAACCCTGGGGAAGTTAAGAGAACGGTTCTATTGGGTGAACTGCCAAGCAGATGTTAAGGATTGGTGCCGGAAATGTACAGTTTGTGCAGCCAGTAATGGGCCTCAGAAGCGACCAAAAGCTCCGATGAAGCAATATAACGTGGGCAGTCCATTCGAAAGAATAGCCATTGATGTTGCCGGTCCATTTCCTGAATCCAACTGTGGAAATAAATACATTGTGGTCATTATGGACTATTTTAGTAAATGGGCCGAAGCGTATGCCATGCCGAATCAAGAAGCCTTGATCGTTGCTGATGTCCTTGTCAAGGAATGGATCAGTCGTTTTGGTGTTCCCTTGGAGTTGCACTCAGACCAAGGTAGAAATTTCGAGTTTACTCTTTTCCAAGATGTCTGCAAACTCTTGAAGATCAATAAAACACGGACGACGGCATTACACCCGCAATCCGATGGAATGGTAGAACGGATGAATAGAACCATTAACCGCCATTTGTCAACGGTAGTCTCTGACCACCAAAGAGACTGGTACCAGTTTCTGTACTTGTTTCTAATGGCATATCGTTTGTCTGTTGACGAGTCTACGGGTCAGACCCCGGCCAGTATTATCATGGGACGAGAATTAAGACTACCATGCGATTTGAAGTTTGGATGTCCCCCAGGAGAAGAGATCGCAGGTGAAGACTTTGTCAGCCAGCTACGTCAAAAGATGAACGACATCCATGAACGAGTCCGGTTAAACATCGAGAATGCCAGTGCCCGAATGAAGGAAGTCTACGACATCAAAGCCGAGAGTGGAGAATTCCAAGTTGATGATCTTGTTTGGTTGTATAACCCGCAACGTCGTCGTGGATATTCGCCCAAGCCACATAGATCTTGGGAGGGGCCGTACCAAATTGTGAAGAAAATCAACGATGTCGTCTACAGAATAAAGAAGCAACATCGGGGAAAACCAAAGGTCGTACATTTCAACAGGTTAGCCCCTTATGCCGGAAGTCATGACGGCGAAGGTGACCAAGCCCAAGTCCGCAGCATCCAACCACCCGATGAAGAAATGACCTTCGAACACTTTATGGCACTGTACTCTAATGGGCAGAAAGTGCAGCACGACGTGACCACAGAGGAACACCGAGACATGTTTGAGGTGCCCATAGAATATGCCCTGGCTCATTGTGTAGCTCGTGATGTCCGGATGTCCAGAGGAATAGCCAAGGTGTTTGCCAAAAAGTACGGCCAGTTCCAGAAGCTACGGGAGCAAGATCCAGCGGTAGGGAAGGTCCTTCATCTCGAAGATAAACAACCAGTGGGTACCAGAGACATCTTTTATTTGGTAACGAAAACATTGTCGCAAGATAGGCCAACATATAGCGATCTTTGGAAGACTTTGGTAGAATTGAGGAATGTGATGATGGAGAAGAATCTGACGAAATTGGCGGTCCCAAAAATAGCCTGCGGGTTGGATGGACTGAATTGGAGGGTGGTGAGAAGTATGATGGAAACAATCTTTCGGTTCAGTGGCATCAACATCCTGGTATGCTGTCTCAATATTCGCAGCCCAGGTTCGAAGACAGTTGACTGTTACTTCCACCAAACTTCCCGTTGTCGAAATGGAGAGTCCTGCAAATATCGTCATACCAGGAAGGATTCTGGGTCCTTCCGGGACGAAATGGTCTTAAGGAGGGGCAATGTTACGAGAATTCATCCGACAGCTGGTGCAATCGGCCATCAACCAATTCATGGAAGGGACATTATTCCGATAAATTCTGGGAATTTGAAGACGCGAGATGTAAGACCGACATCTAGGATTTTCAAGAGAATCAGTACACAGAGGTTCCGAATCTAGAGCCGTTCCGTGTAATTGCTGTTCTCTCTCCACTCCTAGGACAGAATGTCACGATAAAATTTTCAGGTTACTTCACCTGTCAGAGATATTGAATACTCTCTTCGAGGTGTCATTCCTTTGTACGCAAGACAATATAGATTATATATAAATATAATCTATATTGTTTCTGGTTAGGGAACCTTCATCAGTTGCGCTTCCCACAATTGAATGTCCTCTCGAACACTTCTTTATGCATTTGATGCATTTCGTTAAATTTGAAGACGCGAGATGTAAGACCGACATCTAGGATTTTCAAGAGAATCAGTACACAGAGGTTCCGAATCTAGAGCCGTTCCGTGTAATTGCTGTTCTTGCGTACAAAGGAATGACACCTCGAAGAGAGTATTCAATATCTCTGACAGGTGAAGTAACCTGAAAATTTTATCGTGACATTCTGTCCTAGGAGTGGAGAGAGAACAGCAATTACACGGAACGGCTCTAGATTCGGAACCTCTGTGTACTGATTCTCTTGAAAATCCTAGATGTCGGTCTTACATCTCGCGTCTTCAAATTTAACGAAATGCATCAAATGCATAAAGAAGTGTTCGAGAGGACATTCAATTGTGGGAAGCGCAACTGATGAAGGTTCCCTAACCAGAAACAATATAGATTATATTTATATATAATCTATATTGTCTTGCGTACAAAGGAATGACACCTCGAAGAGAGTATTAAATTCTGGGAATCCGAAATGTTTGTCTCTCAACAGGCGGACCGCTGCCGTTACCGGGAATTCCTTTAAAGCTTCCAGAACATGATGGAATTTCCCGATGGTTCGTGGACGTACCAGACAATTCCAAGATAAATGTATAAATAAGAAACAGCTGGCGATAGGAGGCATTCAGTTTTCGTTGGACGTATTGTACAGTTAAGATAAAATGTAAATAGTAGTTTCTGTGAATATAAATTTGTGTAAAAGTAGTGGAAATAAATTAGAGTGATTTGGACTGTGTTTTTAAATAAATCCAAGAACTGAACTGAACCCGAGTGTGAAAATAAAAACATTACAATATGTAAAATTTTCTTTATACCTAAATTAATTATTTTTGCCAATTTTGAAAAAGTTTATTATAATTGAAAACTGCATCCATTATGCCGTTATATCACTGCAAATTGTAAAATTAATAATTTTTTGACTAACAAAAAGTAATTTAACTCTAAAGCAACAATTAAATACGTATTTTCTGTATCTTGTTTTGAAGTCGGTTCCCAGTGAATCATAAATTAAATGATATTTAAATAATTATGTAGGATAATTTTTATAAACTCTACTATTTTAGTTAAGATACTTTTGTATTTTTTTGACGAGGTATGGACAGTTGACAAGAAATGTGAAATGAACTATATTTAAAAAATGTATAAAAGCAATGCAATGTGTTTCATTATTTATAGTACCTACATCCTGTAAATGTATATCTAAGAAACAAATAAATAAAATGATATTTAAATATTTTCTAGAGCAATATATTCAAATAGCAGTTTGGTAATATTTATCGCTTTTCAAACACATGGGAAAACCACTGGAATGTTTTGATCAAAATTAACCAACGGATAATATTTCATAGGTTTTGAAATGATACAAGCAACAAAACGCGTACTGAAAAAAATATGTCCGCCTTCAGGCAAAAAGTCTTACAATGGAACATTAAATTTTTCTAGACGTGCCACTATAAACACTATTTCTCCGAAAGCAAATGACGTAAACATACCTTTAACGGAGTCCAAATTTATTTTTAATAGGTTTACGTCCCAACCTATATAGATGGTAATATTTCTGGTCAGGTATTTATAGCTATTTAGCGTAGCCTTAGCTTCCCGTCAAGATATTGTGTCGTAAATTAAAATAAATTGCGAAATCGCTATACAACGTGCGGTTTCTTGTTTTCGCCAGCTTCTCACGCATATTACCATCGTCTCCACGTCACTCTGTATCGAAACATTGCTTAAATGTATGTACGAACATTATACGCTGCTAATTATGCGTATGCCTTATTGCTATGACTGCAGCTTTCAGAGATGCCGTGTCGTATTCATCACGACAATAAATCTTCATTCGAATTATACTGGATATACTTAGATGTGTTAATAAATTTACGCTTGGGATTTAAGCTCACTTTGATTTCTGTAAGATTTGGTTGAAAATTTATGTGCTGTTTATGAGTATTCTGTAAATGTTATACAAAGTAATATAATTATTTAGAAATGTGATTTTTTTCAATATTAGTATTTTGAAGCGAATGCTTCTTAAAGGAGGCCCACACTTACACATATGAAAATAGATCAGTATGACAATGAAATGCAAAAACTTAAATTGCATTTGTTTCGACATATCCTACCTTGGTCTTTAAATACAACTACGACTTAGTTTTTTCTGTGTAAGAAACATGAACCTGGTGATATAGTAAGTCTCTTCGTATATAGAAAATTAATGGCTTCTAGTAAAAATATAAACATCCGATTAGTATGCAATACCTGCACACAATCTGATTTTCGTTCTAACAATCATTCATCAATTCTTATTATTATGTATTTGCCATATTTTAAATTAGAGACTTGATATACGTGAGAACAGCACAAAAAGGGCAACTTTATAGATGTTAGCGACACGACAAAGATGACAAAGTTCAAGAAGTGACCAGAATAGCACTGGTGTAGAAAGAGGATATGATGTGAATTGCTAAATATAAAATAATATTAATGTTCAGTCACCGGTTTTGTCTTTTTTTCAACCAAGGTATGCGATATTCTAAATACTTTTGAAGTTCTATTTAAAGTTCACCCTATTGCAACATCAGCGCCATCCTAACTTAATGAATTTTGACGGAGACTATTTTTTAACATCTATTATTGCATTAAACAATATTACAACACCTATTTTGAAGAATAGTCTAGAGATGCTGTGATATTTAAAAAAATATTGTTACGGAAATGTATAACGCCGGCCGATGGAGGACCCTGCATATACCAATCAAGTTTAACTGTCAGTTCCTGAAAGATCTACAGAATTCGACATTAGCGCCATAGACTAATCTCGAAGATTCTTAAATGTTAAATTGTATATAAAAAATAGGGATTTTGTGAGAGTCAGTTTAGTCTTGTCATAAGTTCAATGAGTATTATAAGTAGTAAAGTATATGCTCTAAGTAAACGTCAGTGTAAATTGTGTTTTGTGTTGTATGTTTGTAGGATTTATATTGAACGTTAGGGTTTTGTTTTCATCGTTAATAAAGCAGTATTAATTGGACAACAGGTGTCTAATTGAACCCACGGGATCCATAGCAATTGGTGTTAGAAAAGGGATAATAAACTGTTAAGATCCCAAGAAAAAATGGATAAGCAATCTGAATTATTTTCCTGTAACATGTATGTTATAGTACAGATTAACATGTATGATTATGACAAATGAATTTCTCATATTTGCATAAATTAAGAAAAATACTGTATTTTTGACATGATATTAATAATAAGATCTAGATGTTTCAATGAAAAAAAAACTGCTCACATTTATGTTCCTTATTGAAGATATTTGTAAATTTAGTAGGGTATATTTTTGCCTTATTCTCTTGTATAATTTCTCAAAAAGTAAAAATATAAAATAATAATCGATAAAAGATTTTTAATAGCTTTTAACGGAGACTCTTGGGAAGTTGAAGCTTTGATATTCTTGTGCGAAATTCCCTGCTGGGTGGAAGGTGAATTCATGAGACTCTTTATCTAAACAGTTTAAATTGTCTCTCTTCATTGTCATTTAGTTAGAAAAAGTTCAGTGAACATACATAAGAAACATGCGGGTCGATTGTAGATGATGCTATTTCAAAAGTCGGTTGAAAATAAAGACAATTGCATAAAACCAATAAATTCCATATGCTCAAACAAATAAAAAAAAATATAAAAAACCTACGGTAATGGACAAAAAGACCACAGATGAAAAAAATAAACAGATAAATCTTAACCGAATAGAGCTGATGTAACTGGTGAGAAGTTAGGCGCACAATACAATTTAGGAATTGATTTGTATTCTTAAATGCCGATAAAAATCAAGTTAGCTTAAATTGTTTAAGGGAGTTTACGGAACCCGAGCTTAAATGTTTAACGGAGAAAATGGCCCATACGTATTTTAAATTTGTAATCTGTCATCTGTCACACGTGATAAATACCCAGAATAACTTCGTTAGGCAAGTCAATAAAATTCTCCCGAATATCTCTATCACATAAAACCAAAATTTAGCTCATATACCTGTGTAATAAAATTAAAGCAAGCTCTGCTCTGCTTTGCTCCCATAATACGATTTCATCTTCCTATCTCGTTCTACAAAACTGCCTTTAGCGTTAAAATACCATTGCTACTAGTAATTTATTGTTATCGGAGGAAGCATCTGAGAAGTTGGCTTTAAAATAAAGTGAAGCAATTTAGTTAACAAGCTGGCAAAATCTACCTTTGTGTGTTCGTGTCGCCGCACGATTTGGATTCTTTAATTTGGGAAGGGTGCTCATTCGATGTAATTAATAGCCACTTAGGTTTCGGTCTTTGTTATGGGCGCCTCCAATCCGTTTTACCCAACACGTCGAAATATCTGATTTGCTGTCGTCTATGCTGATTTTACTTCTACAGTTATGTTTGCCTGCCGAAATACTCTCATTCTTAATTAGGAGTCAAGTTTATGAGAATAAGAGTGAAACAAGTAACTTAATTGTTTACACGCCTAACCATAACTGTTTACATTATTATAGTGCAAGAAAATTAATCGGCTTCCGTTTCCTTTTTCAAAATATATCATTTATTTTTAAAAAATAAACGACTTCAACTGGTTTAAAATAAAATCCGTTTAGAAACCATGTGCAATCACTATTTTCTGATATATAATCTTTATTTATCTGATTTAACGTACAACTTTATTGACTTTTTTTTAGCGTATTCTTATCTCTGTCTCTCTCTCTCTCTCTTTCTCTTTCTCCCCCAATCTAATATGTATTTTTTGTATATTTTCCAGATATTATTTAACTCTGTAATTCATTTTATTATTTGAACCACGTGTAACTCTAATTCACCCTATATTGCAACCATCCTGTATATGTTTGTGTGTATTGGTAATATACATTATTAGTCTATAATTTTCTGAACCACCCTGTGCAACTATAATTCAACTCAACAGGATGTTGCAACCGCCCTGTATAAGTATTAATCCTCTCGACCCAATTGACTGCTTCTATTTTTGTATTGTTTTAGTCACACTATATACCTACAATTTTACTTCGCCTCATATGTCACGTAGAGGTAACTACTTATATTCCACACTATATAACATTATTTTAACCACCCTGTATAACTATAATTCCACTCCATCTTATATTTAAAACGTACTGTATATGCAACTGCTTCTAAAAGTTGTTGAACCCTCCGCCCTATAACTCAAATATCCTTACTGCATATGCTTATTTAACCATTTTTTAACGTTTTTTGATCCACTCTGTATAACTGTAGTTTTACTTCACTCTTATTTCAACCACCTAGTATAAGCAATTACTTATGTGTTATACAACATTTTTTGATTCACCTTGTATAACTTTAATTCTATTCCACCTTAAGTTTCAACCAACCCACATGTATAACTGTAATTTTACTTCGCCCTATATTTCAGCTGCGCACCTTGCCTGCTGCTTAAATTTCACACACACACACACACACACACCTACCACCGTATACCGTAAAGAAAAGATCGCTCACATAACAATTTTCACTCGATTTTAAGCCCCGTTGAATGAAAACCGTTACAAACACCCTGTACGATATACTTTCATGGCACATCTTGACATTTAAGCTAGATATTTATGATGAAAATTTGACATTTACATTGATTATTATCGTTTTTTGCACATATTTTTTCGATGTACAGAAAAATGGTATATTTTACGTTATAGAAAAATATACGGAATCAACCTGGAACATCTCTTTGTAGAATACAATTTAAAATATTCAAATTGAGAAAACTTTGTAAATTCATTGAAATTTACTGAAGTGTAGTCCCTTAATTACTGTTTTTTTCTGATTTTCTGGAAAACCGTAAATCTCACGTTATAGAAAATTATATAGTACCTTTCTATAATTCCTTTATGCAATGCCGTTTAAATCATCAAAATTGCCCAGGCAGGTTTTGAATAATTACTGAGCATACACAAAAAAAGTGCCGACAATTTGATAACCTACTTTTCGGAAGTCGGTTAAAAATAGTCCTTATTTGTCTCAGTAACCAATCCTAAAAATTTTCATAATAATAGAAATATTAAGTCGTATATTTAAAATAACTCTCTAACAAATTAAAAAATCGGCATATTTTCCGTTCTTCATCTATGACTATGTAGTTTTTGAATTTTGTAAATAAGTAAGTGTAAAAGCTACTCCGAAATGCTTTAGAAAAAAGTGATTTCTCCTTAGAATAAAGTTTTTTTTTCATTTTATAAATTTTAGTTTGTTAGTTCTTTTAAATAATATTTTTGCATCAAATTTTTTACTCGATTCGATCGAATTGGTTTAATCACACACCGTTTCGATAACTTTGAATCTACTTTCATCATAAGGGGAAGGATGAAAAGGCTAAAAATTCATTTGTTAGAAACCTTATTATGTAATAAATTTATTTTGAACTTTATGAATTTGTTGAAAAAAACTGAAACAAATCGATTTCTATTGTCTTGCCCGATAATGTTTAAAAAGTATTTTTCCATTTATTTTTCAATTAAATTAAACGTTCAATATGACCACTATAAACTTTTTGTGAACAAGCAAGATGATCTGGATATTCTTGTACAACATTTTGTAGGACCACATGTTATCCTAATTTTAAAATCTACAATATTGTTTGTTCAATTGATATATTTTTTTTTGTTTTTAAGTAACCCCATATGAAGTAGTTAGTTTTTTTCTTATCTGTAATGTCAATCTAGTAGCTGCTGTTGTTATGATATTTATGAGTTGCTAGCACACATTAGTCTTAGTGTATTGAAAAATATTAGCTTGTGCGAAATTTAGAAACAAATGCGATTTTTGCATTATATTACTGATCTATTTTCGAATGTGTGTGCCTCCGCAATAATAATTATAACTCGTATTTTAACTGGTGTAACAATTACTTCTAATCTTTACCTGGTATATTTTTGTTCAATCTTGTTACAGTGCAGCCTATAGGGTATAAATAGTTTTTGACTTGGTTCCGTATATCCAGAATAGAAAAATCTTCATTCTCCACTCAAACAGGCATATATTATAAAAAGTTCCTCATTTTCAGAGAACGTGATACCGTCCATCTCGTTTTTTAATACGCAAGCCACAATTTATTTCTGAGTTATCCATATGGTATTTTGAACCCAATATAATCATGTCTTCATAATTTGAATATCTTTGTGTAACCCAATTTCCTTTTTATATTATCGTGGCATGTTTGACTGAAAAGTTAAAGTCGCTGCAGAAGCCTTTTCAGTTTGTTGTTTTGGAAAACTGGGACCCGGGTACATGAGAAACGGCTTAAAATTCTTGAGATTTTGGAAAATGATACCCATGTTCGATTTATTTATTTATGCCATAAAGTCACTAGAAAAAGAGATACTTGCTAGTATCTGTTTTGTGGACAGATACTTCACATCAACTTCCAAAACGGAGGAGGTTATCAATTCGGCGTATTTTTTTATGTATGTAACCTGTTTACTTCTCCATAAATTGAATTTGAATAATTATTATTTTTTGTTTAATGGATTGTAGGTATCTATATGCGGATGGGTGAAATTTAAAATTTGAGAAAAGAGTTCTTCTATTTATAAAAGGATGACATTGAACACATACGTGGCATGGTTTTAGGTGTATTGGTTGATTTCTCCAAAACCCCTATTCGTAAAGTTTTTTAGATTGCGTCTATGACTTGTAACAGTAACATGTTGTTTTTCAGAAAATCACTGGAAAAACAAATATATCAAAAATATCATCGAAGTGTCTTAACGGATATTGCTTCATAAATAATGTAATAGTACAACTTGTAGATACTGAAAGTTTTAATTGCGAATTTGAATTTTTGTGTGTACATCGCAAGCATTCTGCCATAACGAGGCTTTTGGTATTACCTGCTCCCGATCTATTAAGGTTATAAAAACAAAATGAAATAAACAATAAATACTACCCGAGTTCACAATAAAATTTGAAAATATAAATTCTTTTAATAAAATATTAACCGACTTTAAAGTTGAAGTAAAATGATGAAAATAATTAACAAAACATAATACTATAAAATAAATAGCACATGCACTGTTTTTGGGTATCTACACACAAAGTCAAAATGTAAACAATAAAAGGTGCTTATTCGGTACTAGTTAATTACCTATCTACCTAGTATGTTTTTGAAAACCAGTGAAGTAAAAAACGTTGGCGTATTAGAAGTAACAACGAAACTTCTCGATCAGGTGAGGATATATAGAGGCGATTGTTTGAAGTGAAAAGGAGAAGTTTAGTGGATGGCAACGCAGAGAATATATATACGGTATTAGTCATCATTGTTGTTTTAAATAAGTATTGTGAATTATTTTGGTCAAATAAAGACGTTTATGTGAGGGTAAATATATTGTAATTAATGCCCATGGACTTTGTAACAATATATTGTTACGGAAAATTATAACTGGGCCCGAGGGAGGACCTTGTAAATACATACTACTTGTCACTGTCATGCTGACAGCAAAGGGTAACTGACAGTTTGGAAAAATCTACTGGTTTCTAGGTTAATGACATGGAGCACTCTGGAAAACTTAAGAACGTCAAATCATATATAAAGAAGTGTTCCGAGACAGAAGAGTTACTTCAGTTTAGTACTTAGAGCTCGTATCTTCTGGATATAGCCTGCAGTTCACAAATGTATTGATAATACCAAAGAGTGAGATGGCACTAGAAAGGGCAAGAGGCTATTTCATGGGCTGGAAGCTGCTTCCAATGAAACACGATCAGCTTGTTGTTCATTGACTACTTCCACCCACCAAGTGAAATAGCCTGTTACTGTCTCTATTGCCCTCTCTTTCTAGCCTTGCCACGATATTTGAGCACTGCAGGCTATCTCCAGACATAGAGCATAAACCATCTGGAGGTAGCTTGCAATGCACAAATGTCGTGGTAAGGTTAGAAAGAGAGGACAATAGAAAGAGCGTTAGTGCAGTTAATGAGCTCTTTGGATTGAGTTCCCAATAGAGTGAAATAGCCTCTTGCCCTCTCTATTGCCCTCCTTTTCTAGCCTAGGCACGATATTTGTGCACTGAAGGTTATCTCTAGGAAGTAGATGCTCTAAGTCTCCAGAAGATACATACTCTAAGGTTTAGTATCGCGTTCAGATCAGTTTTAGTAGTCTCATTAAATGTCAGACTGTCATTTGAATTTATAAGTTCTGTTGTATTGTAAATTTAAAATATGTTATCATCGCTGAATAAAGACCACACATTTGTAATTCGAACCTGGAGTAAATCTGTGATATTGTTTCTTGGCATGACTCATAAACAGTTGTGCTATCCTTAAGAATTAAACCTCGTAAGTTTATTTATTAATTTGAAATGATTCAGGGTGGTTCGTTTTCCTGAAATTCGCGTTTAAATATTCAATTAAAAGTTTTAAACCCATAAATATCTACATGTAACATATAAATATATTACTGCGAAATTCAACGTATGGGGTCTATGGAAACCACAATTATTGTTGGATTTTAATTCAAACATATTTAAGCATGAAAAAGTTAAATGCGATTTTATTTCAGTCCATTTGCAGTTTCTGTATTTGACGAATAGATTGATTGGTTTTGCGTGTAGTAAAACAAACAGTTCCTGATTAAAATTCGATTCTATGGTTTATTACGATGAAATCTTATACTGTCCACATGTGGTGGTAAATATAATTATTGTTAGAAGTACGTGACATTTCATAATGAAGCGGAAAAGCTTTCTTTGAAATTCCTCATGTTCTTTGTTCGACAATATTCTACGGACTTGTTCGTTGTTGCACAAAGACCAATTGTCAGAATTACTTTCTGTGAATTTTTAATCATCAAAATGCCTTTTGTTGAAATTGGTAGGAGTGTTTTCCTTTTGGGCAAATTTTTGGCAAGGGAGATATTGGACATGGGGATTGGAATGGAGTATCTCATTTAAGGCTATTCTTATGAATGCTGGGTAATACAATTGTCTTTATCCCTTTGGATTTTATATATACAGAGTAAAAACAGAAATGTATGATTCTTCTGATTAATATTGTTTCTGTATTGCACATTTTAGTTAAATATTGATGTTTTTTTTTTGTTCTAAATTTTACAAAATTTATTGAAATATGTATACCAAAATAGAGTGACTCTGCATATAAGGGTACCATATAAATGAAAAATAATCTTGAGATTAACCTTACATACTATACGCATATATAGGCGACAATTATTTATGACAAAAAGGGAAAATAAAGTAATAAAGTAACTTGATGGTTTTTGATGTTTAATGTTTATAATATATTAGGGAGGTTCTTTCAAAACTGCAAAGTGAACGTAGCCTTGTTGTACAAATTTTAATTAATTTTTCGAGTTTAACTAATGTTTTGTGAGAAAAATGTGAATCGGTTAAGAAACTGTTAATAAACATGTAAAGCAACTATTTTAATACACAAATACACTATATACTAGGGCTCAATACCCCACCCCGTCATATGGCAGCCATTTTGTTTTTTTGATGACCCATTCTCTACGTGTGAACAAAAACCTTTATATCTCTTAAAGTTTTGGTCTTACTGAGATAAAAATAGGCTTATTCGACGGACAATAAAACTGTCTTACAACAAAATTTCAAAACAAAGTGTTAACGTTTTCTTAACTTTTGAAAAAAGATGAAATGCAAAAAAAAGGGTCCAAAAATTATGCAAATCAACAAATTATTGCAAATCAGTGTAAAAGTAGTCCCGATTTTTTTCACTAAATCGAAAATTTTTGAGTTAAGATACAATACAACATTAATTTCATAACTGTATGTTTATTACTTTAGGAGTTATTGTTGTTTGAACATAGCCTATGCGCAAGCACAAAAGACCTTTATTAAGTGACATCTGACATTAGCTGCGTGCTGTCCGAGAAAAGGCTAGCAATGCTATTCGCGACTAGCAGGAGTAAGCGAAATGGAACATATTGACTCTACCTGCAAAGAACTTACAGGATAAAGACTAGTTACGTTAGTTGTACCTTGCCCTGCCTTGTGATCCCTACTTTTACTTACCGTCCGTGCTGTTTACGTTCTGTATTAGTGGTTATCTTGTGATATGTGTTTGGCAAATCGTCAATATTCAATGCTACATATTGCTGACATACACTTCATTTATGGTTTCAGCAAGTAATAAGACTTTAATGTGGTTTTAATGTTTACCTACCTGTTTAAAGTCCCGACAAAGGTCTTTTGTGCTTGCCTATATGCTATGTTGAAACAACAATAACTCCTAAAATAATAAACATACAGTTGTGAATTTAATGTTGTATTGTAGCTTAACTCAAAAACTTTCGATTTAGTGAAAAAAAGGTTATCGGGACTACTTTTGCATTGATTTGCAATAGTTTGTTGATTTGCATAATTTTTTTACCCTTTTTTTGCATTTTATCTTGTTTTCAAAAGTTAAGAAAACGTTAACACTTTGTTTTGAAATTTTGTTGATAGACAGTTTTGTTGTCCGTCGAATAAGCCTATTTTTATCTCAGTAAGACCAAAACTTTAAGAGATATGAACCTTGGTTTTTCTTATGACTGGCAGATTAAATTTTTTTTCTGTTTTTAATAGAACCAGTTTATTATCTTACAGTTATGTGTCACTATAATATGATAAAATATGAAGATATTAAAAAATATTTTCATCCTAATAGTCTTTGATTTTGAAGCTTCTAGCATCGCACTTACAGTTAAGTTTATCACACTTAATGATATTCTGTCATTTATCTAGTTATTCCATTTTTTGCGCTAAATGGCTTTCACGAGTGATAAAAAGGGCTAGGATAAAAAAAGTCATTACAATACTTTAGAAATGGTGTTAGAACATTGCAAACATATTTAAAGTTGTATGTTCAAGTTGTTAGATGAAAATTTCGTTGAGTTTCGTTCATTTAGGTGCAAGGTCGATGAAAAAATACGGAGATCGATTGGACGTAGAAACTAAAAAAAAATGTTAACTCAGGTAGAACTGAATTTTAGACATGTATCATAAAAATAGGTAATTTGTAATATAAATATGAACTTGAGAAAATCGACAAGTGAATTTTTTTTAGCTGTAGATGTTTGTCATACAAGTGGGGACTACACATAAAAGCGGTTTCAAATATTACAGAATACACATATCGCAAAAATCGCATCCAGGTGACCCCGAAAGGCTATTAGAACTTTGTAATTTCCTAACAAGAAGACTTGACTTTCTAGTTTTAAAAAAATGTAAATTGGACGGGTGAAAATCGAAAAAAAACGAACACATTTGCAGAACCAACAATCACAGGCAGTTCGGGGAAATTCGACTGCAAGTGCGATTCAGTATAAACGTGTAGGAAGGAATTTAAGAAGATAGAATTTTGGATTTTCTCTTTTTCACAGAACTGTGAATAGCATAACTTATCACTAGTTTTTAATTTCGATTTTCAAAAACCATTTGAATAGTCTACCTTTGCCCAACTATAACAAATATGATTTCAACATGATTGTGCTCGACCTGACAACTGGATATGAAATAAAGGACAGGTGAGCTGACTAACAATGTCTCCAAATCTCAATGTTTAAGACGCATTCTTATGGGGTATAAGATAAAAGAATTTTGATGATATAGGCCGAATGAGAAAAATCCGACAGCAAATCAGATGATGCCATTATGTAGCAGGGAAAATGTGGCAGTGTAAAAGTGTAATTTATTCTAAATTCCGTGACAAATTAAATACAAATAAAACAATTATGCAAAATTCCGGGCATTCTTGGAATTTCGAAACTTGCTCAGCATGCGGCCCGCGGCCTGAATTGACACGGACCGCAAAATCGTTTTTTTATCTTTTTTTGTAAATAGCAAAATTTAGTTTTTTGTAGAGAGGATATTATTTTTATATCTTTTTATCCTAAATAAATTGATTTTTTCTTTTTCTCTTCTGACAACAAGTTTTTTATCTTTGTTTGATGATATTATACCTGTATTTTGTTTTTACCAATATTTTGCGGTCCCCCAAGGTACTTAGTCATATTTATTGGTCCTTAGTCTTTTTAACTGACTTTCAAAAAGGAGGAGGTTATCAATTCGTCGGCACGTTTTTTTGATGTATACTCAGTGATTATTCAAAAATGGCTTGGGCAATTATGATAACTAAGATCGCCTGTGGTAGAAATTCGATCAATTGTGTCAATGAGTAATGAAATTCAACTTCTTGTTCATATATAATTAATAGGACTTTATTTGTGTTGAAATTCGTAATTCTGAATTTAATACGACAAAGAGACAGTAAGTGGCAATTAAAGACACGAAATTTCTAATAATTAAATAATTCAGCTTTTAACTGGTAGAATAATATAGAAAATTGAATAACGGTAAATGTCAATTCCATTTGAAAGTCTTGAATGGTTATGAAGTAGAAATTGTATATCTAGAAATTGTAAAATAATCTGTTTTAATTTATTACAAATACTTATTCAATTTTCATCTGTATATTTAAAAAAATAGTACATGGGTGACCTAACTTAACTCATAAATTCAAAGATTCATCAAAACTGCTGGTACATATATCCATATAATCGGACTTTTGCTACATAAACTATTTTTTCTCAAGATGAAATGTTTCAGTTTAATTTCAATTCTCTATCATTTAAAGTATCAATTATAATAATTCCAGTTCATAATATATTTCCACCACCCTTTATATTTAACTGCTAATGGACGACCCAGTATAAAAATGTTTGTTAACATTTTTCTAACCACCCTATGTAACTATAATAATTCTAGTCTGGACTATATTTTAACTACCCTGTATATACAACTGCTATGGGCCACCCATCATATTTTCTTAACATTTTTTGAGCCACCCGATAAAACTATAATTCCACTCCAACCATTCAATATATGCGACGGCCCTTTTTGTTTCTAAATTTTTTAAGGAATCTTCTATAACTATATTTCAATCATCATGTATATGTAACTATTGGTGGGCTACCCAATATACCATTTCCTTTTCTAACATTTTTTGTAATCACCCTGTATAACTATAATTCCTCTGACACTATATTGCATCTATCCTATATATCAACTGCTTGTAGGCTACGAAATTTTGAATTTTTATTCTAATATTTTTAATTCTATTGCGCTCTTTATTTCATGAACCCTGTAAATTCAATCGCTAATGGACTATATTTACTCTTCTAGTTTCTAAAACTGTTTAACCACCTTCTGTAACTATAATTCCAGTGCGCTCCATATTTAAATCATTCTATAAATGCAACTCATGGTGGCTACGCTATAAATCTTTTTTTTCTAATATTTTTTATAATCACCCTGTATAACTATAATTCCTGTCATCCTATATTGCATCTATTCTATATATGTCCTATGCAATGTTGCATTTTTGTTATAACATTTTTTAAACCACACTGTATTACTATAATTCTTCTCCAGCACATATATCCACCATACCTGTATATGCACCCTATATAATATTTTTTGCACCACCCTGTTTAACTAGCATTCTATGCGTCCTCTATTCCAAGTATCCTGTAAATACAACCGCTAATAGGCTAGCTACTCTATATAATTCTTTTTTCTAATCACCCTGTATAACTATAATTGTAATCCATCCATTATTCTAAACAGTATGTACATGCATCTGGGCCACCCAATAAAACATTTGGTTTCTAATATATCTGGAAACATCCTGTATAATTGTAGTCTACAGCGCCTTATATCTCAGTCTATTTATATATGCATATGTAACGACCCTCAAGAAAACTTTATTGTGTGCCTCAAATTAATATGAACACACATAACTTTTACCCACCCAAAAGTGGCCGAACCAGCACTTTTTACTTTAAAATCTTGAAGGGTTCAGCTATAAAAATGTAATGCTAGAAAAACAGTAATGAAATTTTTATAAGATCCTACACATCAATCTGCATTGAAAGAAATTTTCAAGAGCAGTTTTATTTTCAAGTAGGTCACCAAATCCCCATGTATTGAACAAATCAGCTGTCATAATTGTAAGTCTCGTTCTTTCTCGGTTGGTCCGAATTTTCCCAAGCAATAGATTTGTAGACGCTAAAACCCCAAAATAGAATTCTTAGATGACAACTTAAAATTAATTTAAAAGATTGCCTGATATCCAATAAAACGGCAAAATAATTCGTTTTATTTTATTACAAATAATATAAATATCCAAATATTAGTAAATTGTTATTAGATTTGTGATAAATTCATAACTACAGAAATGTATATACTCAACTTGCGAGGATCGGAAATAAAATGTCTCAATTAGCTTCAGTTATTGTACTTACGTAAAACTTTTCCGGTGAATTCTTCTGTAAATGCCCAAACTTGTTATAGGTAAACACATTCAATTTGGTCACTTTATAAGTTGCTGTCGTCACCGTTTTTGTAAAAAATGCCGCGACCAATGACTGGAAAAGAAGGTTTTAGAGCATACATCTTGGTAGGTAATACTCGATTACTTAAATAATTTAGGATTTACTTTAGACTGCTGTCAAAGACCTGAATGTTAAATTCTGAATTCCGAACATTAGAAGATTAAGGCTTAAGCTACTTGTTCATAGGTGGTGAGTTCTCAAATAATTTATCGTCAATTTACTTATTTTAAAAGAATTAAATAAAGATTCTTTATATATTCTGCACATCTACGGCATATTACCTTTCGAATGGTATATGTTTCATTACCCTCCTTTCAAAATATAGGCCGAAAAAGAGGTAGTGCGTTTTCCTCTTCGCCTATTAATAATAATATGATTTAAACGTCATTGTATTACGGAATAAAACAGAAAGGTACCATATAATTTTCTATAACGTGAGATTTACGGTTTTCCAGAAAATCAGAACAAACAGTAATTAAGGGACTACACTTCAGTGAATTTCAATGAATCTACACTGTTTTCTCTAAAACGGCTCAACCAAATTGAATATTTTAAATTGTATTCTACAAAGAGATGTTCCAGCTTGATTCCGTATAATTTTCTATAAAGTAAAATATATCGTTTTTCTGAAAATCGTAAAAATATGTACAAAAAACTGTATATTTCCATGTAAATGTTAACTTTTCATCATAAATATCTAGCTTAAATGTCAAGATATCTCATGAAAGTGTACAGGGTTTTCATTTTACGGGTCTAGCACCCGTGTGAAATGGCACAAAATATTCCATTAGTATATCGAAAAGGACATTGTTTTGTGAGCGATCTTTTCTACAAGGTATCCGGTGGTAGGTGTGTGTGTGCGTGAGTTGAAATTCAAGTAGCAAGCAAAAAATCTTACAAATAAATGTGATATTGTTCCTTAGG
Organism: Octodonta nipae; assembly: GCA_034190945.1. Classification (NCBI taxonomy): domain Eukaryota; kingdom Metazoa; phylum Arthropoda; class Insecta; order Coleoptera; family Chrysomelidae; genus Octodonta; species Octodonta nipae. Next base: position 84,860,743 of record CM067216.1, on the reverse strand, counting down.
TATATAGGATGGTTGAAATATAAGGTGGAATAGAATTACACTTATACAGGGTGGTTCAAAAAATGTTATATAAGGTGGCACATAAGTAGTTGCGAATACAAGGTGGTTGAAATAAGTGCAGTAAAACAATAGATATACAGACTCGATCAAAAGACGTAAAACGTTAGAAACAGGTGCATATACAGGATGGTTGGAATATAAGGTGGAGTGGAATTATAGGTACACAGGGTGATTTAAACAATAGAAAAATAGAAACGGTCAATAGGGTGGAGCAGATTAATACTTATACAGAACGGTTGCAACATCGTGGAGTCCAATTATAGTTGTACAGGTTGGTTCAGAAAATGATAGACAAATAATTTATATTGGGTGACCAATACACAGAAACATATACAGGGTGGTTGCAATATGGGGTGAGTAGAGTTACACTTATAGAAAGTGGCCCAAAAAAGTTAAAAAATGGTGGAATATACAGAAAAAAAAACTAATTAGAGAGAGAGAGAGAGACGGACAAAAAGAGAGAGGGGAAGAGACAGAATACGCTAAAACAATCAATAGAATTGTATCTTAAATCAGATAAAAAAAGAATATATATCAGAAAATAGTGATTGCCACGGTTTCTAAATGGTTTTTATTTTGGGCCAATTGAAGTGTTTTTTTTTTAATATAAATTATGTGAAATAGTAATAGTTGGCGCTATGAAGCATAATGATTTTGTTAACGTTTGATTTTATTGCCTATCAAATTGTCGTACTACTGACTTTCAATGAAAGTTGACTTGTACGGAATAAAATCCAAAACGGGAATACGAATATTATTTATTAAATTGCAGCTTCTACACTTGAGTCGGGCGGTACTCCCGTCCAAATTTGATAACTAAATCTATTGTCCTTTCAGTTTTTTTTAATTAAAAAGCAGTAGGTTATTTTTCATTGTTCGTGACATTACTAGTGAGGACCATTCAATGAACGAATTGCTGTTGTCCCATTTTCCTTTAAACCTGCCCTTATTTCAAGGGAACTCATTTGTTCTTACATGGCATAAGCATGATATTAATTTTCTTCTTGTAGTGTTGTAGTATTCTTTCAAGCTTTGGGATTCTGTAACTTGTTATGGTCGAAACGGAACGAATAATTTGGCTCGTAGAAAGCAGTTGCCAATAATTCAGAGAAGTTTTTAAACTGTTGGAATTAAGGAGGTGGTCTTTACCCAATCGTATGTCATTACAACGCCAAGTGAGATTCGGAGCCACAAAACATTTAATAATTTTGCGTTTTATCGTAACGTTGTAATGATATCGACTGAAAACAGGCAGACAGAATATCGCTGCAGGGCCCTAATTCTTGATTAAATCCCCGCAAAGGTCTATACTAGCTTCGAAGATACTAATTCAGCTTCGAGGTTCACATTGTTGATAAGCGTATTTTTCGCATATTTTTTATAAGGGTTATATAGTTGCCTATTTTTTGCAAGGAGTTTCTCGTTTATTCGATTTGATTCAGCCCGTTTTCCATAAATTCGCTGACGCCAAAAAGGATTTATTAGCATTTATCACTTTTTTAGATTGTGTGATGTAATTTTCATTCTAATATGTTATGAAATAAAGATTATTCTCTAGATTTTTATGGTTACTTGAAAATAAATGTTGTATTAATTCAGTTTCAAATGCTACGTTTTTAGGGCTGGCCAAATATCCACCTTCTTTCAAACATTTTCATATTATATCTATATTTCCTACGAGATCATCTAAAGTATACTGATAGTTATTTGGTAACTTGTTAGTTAACCACTTATTTATGCGTTTAGTATTGACGAGAAAAGTGGAAAGTAAGTTGAACACGGGTAACGAAAGGTGTGATCTTAGTGGGAACACAATGCCCTCTCGCGCACGTGGGCCCGCACTCGAACCAGACGCGCCCTTGACTTTTGTGGGCAACCCCGACCTCAAAGAGCCCTTCCCCTTTTCCCCCAATGTACACAAACATTTTCATATATGTCTGTCTGGGTGAATATTAATAACAATACCCATTGTTAGATATTAAGATCTTTATCTCAATAATGAGAGGGTCTTCATTGGCCGAATGGGAAAATCTGCGCCTTAAATGTGTAATTTGTATTTAAATACTATTCGTTTTTATGTTGCTGTATGTTTCTCATAACGCCACACTTCTTTGTTGCTGGTGCTGGAACGAATCTGGTAATGTATTTATTTTCGCCAAAATTTTAAATAGAGGGAGTGATTAAACATATATGATTGCGGTGTGTTTTAGTCCAGAAAGTTTGAGTAATTAATCTTTATTAAAATATGTGTTATCTCTATATATAAATAGGCAAAGAAAAAACGGTTCGTTACCATTTTCTCCTCTGTCCCTCAACCGATTTACTTTGTTTTTGATTTGTTTAGTAGCTACTGACGACCTTCAGAGCAGAATGCTAAAATTTATTTATATTAGTTCATTAATAAAATAAAATAAAAATTCATAATTTACGTCCACACTGTCAATGCCAAACAGTGCTGCGAGATTGCTTGGAAAGAAAATCGTAAGATGGATTGACTCCAAAAACAAAGTAAATTAAACAAAAAACTAACAAATTTTGATTGGTGTCAGGAGTTATTCCATATTATCAGGCTATTGAGATATCACACATAAAAATTTATAGGATACAGTGTGGAATAGCCAAATGGAATAAATTCGATAATAAATAAAGAAGCGCTTGTAGGGAAAAACGCTTGGATAAATCGATTTGTATCTTTAAATACCAATACCAACTTTTTATTTTAAATGCAAGCCTCTGTATATTATTTATTTTATGGATTCTCCAGAAAATTCTAGACATAATTCATGTACATTTTCCTACATCTATCTTCAACTGTTTCGGAAGTGTTTTTAGATTTATTACAAAAATTAACATTAAAAAAAGAAAATTATTTTATTTCACAAATTTGCTACATTTCATTAAAAACCTAATAAGTAATACTGATTATTTCTTAATAATATAAAACAAAAAACCATTCAATGTAGGAAACATTCAAAATGCCGCCGTCTTCTAAAGTTACTTAACAACTTTTATGTCATTTAAGTTTAGGGGTTTAGTTTTGTATACAGTACTTTTGTGACATATCACCACAAAAAGTAGTCCAATGCCGTCAAATCAGGATATCGTACTGATCATACTATCAATCCGCTCCTCCCAGTCCACGGCCTTGGGAAAATTTGGTTCAGGTACTGCCGGACATTGCGATCTCGTAATGGGGCGGTGCTCCATCTTGCTGAAACAATAGCGGTAATTTTGACGTTTAACATGACCGTGAAGTGTAAATATGCTCTCATCAGAAAACAAAACATCTTCTAATTGGATCACATTGTTATCTAACCTTACGATCATTTGTTCACAGAAATACGTTTTGCTATCGAGATCGTCTTCCATGAGCACCTGAGTCGGCATCATTCTATAGGGATGTATTTTACTTTCGTTTAATACTCGAAAAATTGAACGTTGAACGCACTGCTTTTCGACCAGAATTATGTGGATTTTCTTGAAACACAAAAGCATAATATCCAATTCCGTATTATCACTTAGAGCATTGGCAGCTACTTTTTTTTTATGTCTTACATAATTTGATTGATATAACATAACATTCTTAGCCGTTAGGTTCATGTATCATGTGAAAATCATCAATGTATTTCAATACACTTACAACCATTGTCAACATAAAAAGTATTATTTAACACAAATTAACAGCAGGTGCATTTCTTTATATTTTTGATAAACACAGAAATAGTCGTCGCTAACTTTGTGTGTTAAATTGAAATTATTGAGTTTTTACATACATTGCAGTTTAAGGTGTACTAATATGTAAGTACTTATGTATTGTATTTATTTATACTGTAATCTTCATAGGTACTTGGTTTCTTGCATTTTCTTCTTAGAAAGCATTTTGAAAAAAATAAAGTTTAAAAATATTATATTTAATATTAATTTATTATTTGATATACTATTCCTGCAAAATCCTGCCTCTTAATACAGGGTAAATGACTTTTGCATAAAATGAATATTTTGACATTTGAGGCGTGTAGATGCAAAAGGGACATTATACACTTTCTAAAAAATCAAAGAAACCAAGAAAAACTTATAAATTACTTGTACCTTTAGCAGTACATTGCAGCATGGATAATGTCTTTATAAAGAAAAACGCAGTATTTAATGTGCAACTTAACCAGTATAATGTAAATTTTGACTTAAAATGTTACTGCTAGAAGATGCATATTTACTTCCACAATATGGCTTTCCCAGTAATCCAATTAAAAAAAAGCTTTTGCATCTACACGCCTCATTATAAATATGTGGAATTTATTAAAAATCTATATATAAATACACAATTGCCAATTGACGGCATTTAGTGTTGTGATTAAAAAAAAAGGATAAAACGGCCAACATATTTCGTTAATAACAGTTATTGGCTCATCTATTCCATAATAGCTGAACTAGCGTTTCACCGCTAGAGGACAAAATTATATCATTTCAGTACGACAACAATCGCTTTGAGATAAAATAATTTGGTCAAGTGCGAGTTGGACTCGCCTTCTGCTTTCGCTTCTAGTTACTCGAATAACTAGAAGCGAAAGCAGAAGGCTAGGAGAATTATGCGAACCGACCTGAAGAGGGCAGATGTGACTCTGCCGAAACGTAGTCATTTTACCATCGATCCCGGCAGGGATCTGTTATCAACTACGCCGATGAAATCCCGGAAACCACCTAAAACATATGTATATATATATATATATATATATATATATATATATATATATATTTATTTATTTATTTTACTTCGATTGCATGGGCAAAAGTCTATAACACATCTTTCGGTATCTTGCGCAAAACAAACTTCTCAAACACATGTCCCTTGAATTGATGACCGGTCAAATATTGAACATTAATAATGTTTTTCTATTGTCGAAAAGTGGTTTATGTACTATGAAAGTGTCAAGCTTGACCACTGGAACCATTTAAACTACTGGCGGTTTCACGAACCTGTTTAACTTCACCTTATATTTTACGTCACATAGTTTAAAGGGTGTTTCTCGCAACATACTGACAATTCACTAAATTTTATTCACTTGCTGAACAGAGGTACAGGTACAGTGTTATTAATTTGACATTTGCTATTCTGCTTGTCCAGCCAAGGCGCCGTTTAATTTCGAAAAGTGCTTTATTAAAGCATGAAATGCCATTTATTCGTAATATACAGTAACATAATTCCTTCGCTGAACAAATAAGAAATCAGTTTAAGTTACTTTGTATAAATATACGTCTTCTCAAGGATAATGATACCTTCATAAATTTTATTAAATGTAAGAAGGATTTAATTTGTGTGTAAGCGCATATGCAAATTTGAAGGTATTTAGCGTATCAGATAGAATGCTTGTTGCAAAATTTATGTTCTCCACACAAAGCAGCTCTCAACACCAAATATCAACAGTAATTTACGAGGTTTTTTGTTAACCATTTAATACTCCACACTTTTTGCTAGTGATTTATGACTATAGCTTGCGAGTAGTCAAAACATAAGGTTACTTATTAAAAGAAATAAAAAATTAGACAATGTTTGTGAGAGTAATTTTGTGACCTACAAAATTCTGCAAGGTCCCTAGTTATATGTTTTGTGAGCTAAATTTAAAAAAATCTAAAAATTTGGTGTGTCGCAATAAAATTACTAGGGGACTATTGCATTGTCAACCATTAGTAACGATACAAAGTTTTAATTTTAGGTTATCGAAAACCTTAAAGCTTCACTTATTTATTAATATTAATTGTGTTAAATAAATAGTAAAATTTTAGAGAATATGGACAACCGTTCCTTCATTTTATTAACCTACTTAAAAAGGGACGTTCTCATTTCGATTGTTTACGTATATGTTTTTTTGTGTCTCTAAGCTTATTTCGATAGTTTAAAATGTATTCTATTAAGGAGAATCCTTGAGTGGTTCCATTTTTTGTTCAACGAAGTGAGGCATAAATTTTTCAGAAAACTGGATAAAATCTGTTATTTTGCGATAAAATTTGCTGCTGGCGCCATCGCCAGGGGTTATTATGATAATGAAATTGTCATTATTCTAGGATAAAAAGTAAATGTGAAAATATTAAAATAAATATTAATTAACCAAAAAATGGAGGTCGTCAATTTTTCTCTAATCAAAGTGTGCCTACTTAATTTGAGATCATACGGAATTATATTTTTGTATTAATATTAAAAAAAAACGTATTCTTCATAAATAAATTGCTTGATCTGAAATCATCACACGTCACTTTTTTACATTGTATATGAGTTTCGTCATAATAATACATAAATTTTGACTACACTAAAGTACCTATTTTTGGCATTATCAAAAATTGCCATGAAGGAAAAGTTAATTACTTTAACTTTTGTAATTTTGACCCCACCATATCCTTACCATACTTTCTATATCATGTTGTTTTTGGTGTTGAAAATACTCCTTTTCATGCTCACCAAGGCCTAAGTTACACCTTATCTTTCAAAAAATATGGGCGCTCAAGCGCATTGGTACGTATTGGCTCTTGGACTCAGAAGATACATAACGAAACTCTTCAAATTCATGGGATAATCGTTCACGAATTTAGCACGGTGTTCATCAGACTCATTCATAAATTATCGCACTTCAAAGGAAAACGGACCTTCCTGATTGTAGGTTCATATTTCTGTGGTAGCGCAAGATGGGGTCGATAATGTTGGTAAGTCCAAAGACTTTATACTTTATACGTTCGGACCCTTACAAGATGGCCTTTTTCTCCTAACCACTCATCAGCCAAATTTCGAGTTGTGGAAAATCGGTTTGTCAAGGCCATAAGTCTTAGACGTCGATATTGAACTTGATTTGTGCCTCTTCAACGTCCGGTGCCTAATCTTCTCCGATTTTGGGTATTATCAGACCACGCTTGACAACATCTCACAACAGTAGTTGGATTTCGGTTAACGATTTCTCGAAATGAAAAACCCGCCACCCGTAAACCAGTAATTCGACTTTTTTCAAATTCACTTATCTGGCGATACACTCGGAGTACACGTACCCTAGGCATTTTAACATTACTAAACATCGATTTTAGATCCCATAAAATAGTTTGTTTTTGGGAAATTTAAAAAATGCAAAAAATGACTACAATATTAACTGATAAAAAAAACTTTACACATTCACCAAACTTTACCAAATTTTAATCACTTACTCCTTACTATTACATTTATGTTTTGCCAAAACATTATTAAATGCAAACATCTCCTTCGGGGTGTTGGAATTTCTTTGTCAGTTAGTATATACCTAATATGTTTTTACTTCTAGTAATATTTATAAAAAAAATAAACTTTTTTAGCTTACGTTTTACATTTATTTCTAGTAGGTGTGCATTATCAGATACGTGTAAATTCAGTTCAAAACGCGTAGTATTAATCTATATCTTTATCCCACTCAATTTATAAACAATAAAATATCTTATGAAAGTTACGAGAAATCCTCAAAGATATAACAGTTCTGATATCGCATCCGAAACATGCTTCAATCATTTTCCCGAAAGAAGACTACCTTGTAAATTTATATTTGTGAAAATTAAATAATACCTTATATATTGTAGAATATTTAACAAGCCAACACCAAAAGATTACAATGAAACGATGGTGAAGAAGACTTAATCATTGTAATTGGAATGATAACTGCAGATCCCTTAATAATAGAGTTTTTCCCTATTTTTCCTGTAAAGTTCTGGTGAGGCCCTATATTTTCATTTTTGTTTTAAATATAGATAATACCTTGTAAATAGTAGAATATTTAACAAGCCAAGACCAAAAGATTACAATGAGATGATGGTGAACAAGACGTAATCATTGTAATTGGAATGATAACTGCAGATCCCTTAATAATACGGTTTTTCCCTATTTTTCCTGTAAAGTTCTGAAGAGGCCCTATATTTTCATTTTTTTTTTCAAAATATAGATAATACCTTATAAATTGTAGAATATTTAACAAACCAAGACCAAAAACTTACAATATGACGATGGTGAAGAAGACGTAATCATTGTAATTGGAGTGATAACTGCAGATCCCTTAATGATAGGGTTTTTCCCTATTTTTCTTGTAAAGTTCTAGTGAGGCCCTATATATTTTTTCAAAATATAGAGTTACAGTTTCTGAGATAAAGGGAGGAAATTTCGGAGATAACGGGAGGGGAATAGATAAATGTTTGAATATTTTTGTTAATATCCCTCTTTCTTTCTCATAATGGTGGAGATGGAATGGCCCATTTTGTACGAAACTTGAGCCCAAAATCAGAATTTCTTCATTTACGATGTTCTTCTGATCGGATAACCAAATTATGCACTAATAACAAATTTCCACCTTATTGTTGCAGCTTGTAGACTTTTCAAAGAGCAAGATAAAATGAATAAATGATCATTAAAAAGAAGAAATATAATATGGTACTATTTTAAATCCGCACTCATTTTATCCAAAAATATATTAGAAATTATCTAGGTGGTAATAACCAATACCGACATAACTTTGAATAACGTATATACTTTTATTTTCATGTTATAGATGATCTATAAATATCTTTATCATACAAAAGTAATATCTATGTTTACTTACATAATAGTTGATCCTTTAAGTATTATATGATTAGTATGTCACAAAAAATTTTAAACTCATAAATCTATTTTTAAAGTTTAAGTTATAGTTATTAAATTACTCTAGTTTCTTAACTCTGAAAGATTTAGAATGAAATGATTTTAAAAATAGAAAAACCAACTTCAACCACAAGAGTAATGTTATTTCAGCAATAGTTAAATATTTATTTTGAAGTCAGTACAAAGTAAAACATGAAAAACTATACCTAATTATGAACTCATTTATTATTTCTTACATTTTGTGAAGTGACTTGTGTTTGTTTTATTTGAAGTAGTTTTTTAATATATTTATTTTACAATTTTTATTGGTAGATAAAAAAAGGAAAGTTAAAAAAAAACCTATAGTATTGGAAAAATTATATAGTAGTTAAACAAAGCGGTTTCTGGAGCGGAAGTGGACATAAAGGTAACCAGTCATCGAGTTCTCGCCGGGAGCTGCTGCCGAGCTGTTGGTAGTTGTTGTTTGGATAAGAAGAAGAAGCCATTGGGAAGAAGAAGACATGGGGGGTGGTCGTAGGGGTGCGCGAAAGACATTTGGGTGTGTCGCAGAGGTGCGCGCCATCTGTTGTTAATAAATGAAAGCCATTGTATTGTGGGTTGCGTGTGTTGCAGAGGTGCGCGCCATCTGTTATTAATAAGTGAAAGCCATTGTATTGTGGGTTGCAGGGTGCACGCCATCTGTTGTTGGTTGTGGTGGTTAGAGAAAAAAAAGCTTGGCCGGGTATCGAACGCGGCTTGCCTGATTACAAAGTCAGGTACCCAGCGAGCTGCGCTAATGCGGTTAATCGAGAAATGTTTATTAGAAAAGATATAGTACATGCCCGTTGTGCGGGCGCGTGTTTTTGGGCGTTGTTCGGTTAGATATTTGGGGGCTGGATGGGGGGATATAGTTGGCTGTAAAAAAAATTAAAATCTTGGTATTTTGTTGCCTGTAAAAAATTTAAAATCTTTTGCTTAAGCCTGCATGCGCGAGAACGTCCACTCCTTCGAGTCTATAGTTTTCGTAAGCGACTGCCTACCTGCGCAAGAACGGCAACTCCTTCAAGTCTCTGATTTTGTCGGATGATTCAAGGCATTGAACGCCTGCATGCGCGAGAACGTCCACTCCTTCGAGTCTATAGTTTTCGTAAGCGAACCTTATTGGAGTACCATTAGCTGAATGTTGTAGTAAATAATTGCAATATGTATAAGAATAATATTTTTTTAAATTAACGTCATTTTATGTTTAGAGTTGCTAGAAATCAGACGCAATAAAATCGGCAATTAACTACTGTGGTGGAGATTCACCAAAATGTTTAATCAAATTGGTGCAGACAGTGATAACTATATCAAAAAACGTAAACAAGTTGAGTTGGATCATTCTAATTCCTCTGCTGAAATACCATTGTGGCTTAGGGATATTAGAAAACATATGAGACTTTTTAATTGTGCTATTCGCCATGGAAATTTATGTGTGGGAACTTTGAAAAAATTACAAAACAACGTTGGTTATTTAAAACGCTTTCGGACTTTGCTGAAGCAGTCAAAAATTGAAATTGGTTTAAATAATAAACGTTCTAGTAGAGTTCAATGGGATGACATTGCTTCATGTTTTCAAAACCGTGTTAGAACTGGGATAATAATTAACAAATCACATAAAGATATCTTGATGTTTCTGGATGATGCTTCAATTATGTTCAAGTCCAGAATTAGTAACATTTTGAAAAAACTATTTACGCTTAAAGTGAATACTTTTTTTTGTGGAGAATTTATAAAGTCAGATATGGATGAAACTACGAATCACAAATATTTTAATACTAAAAATGAAATTATTGATCGGGGAACAGACTTGGATGAATGGTTTGACAATCACGTAAAGGATCCAATAATGAATTCCCTCGAAGAATTTTCAACAGAAGGTAGTGGCTGGGTCTTAAAACGTATTATTTCTTTGGAAATAAACATAAATGCCTTTGAATTTGGTAATGGTATATCATAATATATTATGTAGCTTTGAAATAAAATTTTAAATACAAGACATTGTTTTACTGTCATAACAGACCATAGATAAGTACTTGAAATTTACTTCCGATTAGAAAGCTAGTGCGAACATTGTTATTTCTCCATAAAACTTGTGTGTGTTTTCAGAGATTTAGAGAAATCTGGCAATGTTGCTCTATCACTTTAATCATATGACTAAAATGACGCATTTTCCGAGATCTAGGGAAATATGGAAATCTGGCAATCATGGCCCCTCTTAGCGGGCCCCCCCTCCCTTTTTCTGTGACGTCACACGATACATCCTTTAGTTATGTTAACGAAGACATAAGTTTCAGTTAGTTTGCAACAATTGATTAACGTATTCAGTGCAATTCCAAGATGGTATCTATTCAACCTAACCAAAATAAACTTGAAAGTGATCAAGATGTTAGACGGTGGGTTACACCGATGGGTAAATTAACCTATACAGAAGTATGTCTCAAATTTGGCCTCGACATTGAAAATGATAGATGTAACGCCTTCTTCTGGAAGCTGACGTGGACAGACAAAGTACTCATCGATGATAATGTCATGGAGTGGTGTGGTTACGTTGGTGAGTACAGACATAAAAAATATCATTTTATGGATTTGCTCAAGACTCAGCAACCAACTAAGGAATACGAAGAAATTCAAGATTCAAACATAACTCAAAAGAAATACATTTGCATGAGCGCCATCGACTTTGAAATGCTGCTTATGCAGATGCGTAGCAAGAAAGCTACAGAAATTCGCATCCTTTATACTTTAGTTAAACGCATCTCTATGAAATATATCAAATACGAGAAGTATCACGAGGAAATGCGCCTCAAACAACTTTCTGCACACAACGATCTAATTTCTGTACAAAACCAGCATTTGATGACTGAGTTGGATGAACTTAAGCAAATTATGATACAAGTAAAGAATACCGCTGAGGCTGAGATGATTCAAATGCAAAAAGAACGATTACATGCGGAAGAAGAGAGAAACAAAGCAGATCGAGATCGTATGCGAGCTGAAGAGGAACGAGTTAAGGCTGAAAAAGAACGTATTCAAGCTGAGGAAGCTAGGGCCAAAGCCGAACTGCATCGAGTTAGACTAGAAGAGGCATCTGTCAAGGCATCGGAACGTCATTGTGAGGTTCTGAATGTGGTTTCTAACAAAATACAGTATCAGGTAGTGAAACGTTTAAGGAACGAAGTAGTCCATCGTGTAGCTCCCAAGTCAATCAACCACGAAAAACAGAGATGTATGGCTCTGTTAGCTCTTAGTAAGAGTGAATGGTACCTCATACGTAGACAGCTGCGGTCTTTCCAAGCAGCTATAAAGGCAGTGCTGAAGAAACATCCAAATGCTAAACTTGTTAAAGAATGGTTTGCTGTCTCACATCCCATAGATATAGGTAACGCTCTCAAGTTCCGACTTGGGAACTTAAAAGTGTTTGCTAGGGGCAACACACTGCGAAATCAGCACCATTCTCTTGAGCCATTGTATGATTCTGACCGGGTTGATAATATAGAATCTATCATGAATGAAAACTTTGCCATGGAGATTTCCAGCGATGCTCAACAAATTACCAACCCAGAATAAAGTATTTGTATAATAGTGTTATTTGTTTTCCAATTATATTGTAAATATTATATGTTTAAATAAAACAAAATATGTTCAAATTAGCATTTTTATTTTTAGCATACATATATTTTTAAATAACCTACAATTTTCCGTCTACATATGCAACAATGATCTATTTTCAGAGAACAATCAAAGCAACTAGCAAAGTGTCTGCATGGCATAAAAACAATTGTCATTTCATTAGTTAAGCAAATTTTACAAGTATTATGATTAGAGTCAGTGTGGGGATTTGGTGGGCAGTCTCTAAGCAATAAACATTTAGCTGATCCCTTTTTGTGAAGCTCTGTAATATCATCACAAGGTAAGAGATTCTTGAGCTCTAAGCCACAGCAATGACAAGTGATCCTGTCACCGTAGCCCGTGTAAAAGAAGCCGGCGTTGACAAGCTCGGTGGGTGTCTGCTTCAAGGCAATAGGCCAGTCTTTGAACGTCTCAAGTCTGCTCTCAAATGTCATTTTGCTTTTATGTCTGATAGGTCTGGTGATGTGGTAAGTGTCATGAAAATCAAAAAAGCGACAATATGGATTCCAGTCCAGATGATCGGCAACAGGGTCATCACCATCATCCCAGTTGAAACCACGTGTATCACAAAATGGGCATTCAACAGCATCAATATCTTGTCGGTAGATAAACCCTGCTCTTGCTAACTTTTCAGCAGGGAAGTCGGAAGGCCAGTTTTCAAAGGTACGGAATCGATTTTCGTATATTTGGAAGTATTCTCGACACTCCATGGTGTAGAACTGATGAAATAAACAACAATGTTTTTAATTTATAAGTATTTATTCAATTTTTCTAATGTCAATATCTCTTAAAATAATGTTTTTATAATAATAAATATGTTCTTTTAATGCAATACATAATGGTTTTAACAATTTTTCAATCGATAAACGATTTAGTAAATTTGACCATAAACATATTTCATCTATTATTTTATAATAAAAAGTACAGAAATTTAAGCGCTCCAAATAAATTATTTTACTTGATATAATAGGGTTAATAGCTAAGAGTTCAACCACATCAATATAATCCAAATAGAGCGCGCAAATGTTTTTCATCACCAACACTTGTTTGACGTCTTCATACTGGATCTGGGATAGATGGAGACAATCTCCGCAGGTCACTGGGGCAGCAAACTCTGGAGGTGTGGCATTTTCAAAAAAGTTTGTTTTCAGGAGCTTGAGCTCAATGATGACATCCTCCCACTCGTACATAGTCATTACAATTTTCGTTGGTGTTCCAGCGGCTACAGGTGTTTTTTGCAAGATAACCACTGGAGAATAGGATCTTGCAGGACTGAGTGCACATTGAACATCATACTCTGAATTCAGTAATGGAAATCTCGAATGCAGCAAGTAATAGTCTTCCTTTTTGGCAGCTTCATCATACATTTGTAACACTCTATCCAAGTCCGCACTGTAATTGATAGTGGAATCACTACTATAACCACTATCCATGGTTTCAAAACTGCTGATACTACTCATTTTCACAAATCACTCGAGAGGTAAACTGGGACTGGGAATATATGTAGGGAGTTTTCACAATTTTATAGTTGTACCCCTTCCACTACCTGATTGCGGTTGATTTCAATTATGTGTTCCTACGCCAAGATGGAAAAGTAGATCTCTTGTTGCTAAGAGCTCCTCTGTTCCCCATCATCATCATCATATATGTAAGGCTTTTAAATGTTGCATCACTTGTTGTTTTTCACAATAAAATTTGATATCTTTCTGTAATCGTTTAAGTTTGATGATATGTTGACTTAAACTTTTCGAATACTTTACAGTGATGTTTTCACCCTGAGTCTTCACTTTGCAATGCAAGCACATGTCTATATTTATGATAATTTATTATCAATTTATGATTGACCTTAGTGTTATAGTCTGTTTTCAGTGCCAATCCAACTGTCGTGGCTCGAATCAAACCCAAGCCACCGAACTTTAACCTTGGTGCCTTTTCGTTGCAAAATTTTCTCAACGAGATACACATCAGGATAGACAGCCTTTTGCAATTCTTCTTCGTAAAAGCTCCCTTGAATCGGTGTACCAGACATATCTTCCAAAATATACGTAACTGGATTAGTTATTTTAACCTGCGTAACTTTAAACAATTCCGTACTCCAGCTGGGAAGGTAACCTTTATCAAAAACGTGCTTGGTTTTACTTATTCGCACAACATCTCCGACTTTCAGTTTTCTTGGTCCAGCAATTTTCAGGTTATTGTATACTTTAATATCTCGAGCGTTTTTCCTATTAATGTCCGCAGGCCTCATCTTTGTCTTGGAATGTTTTTGATGGTTGTAGTCCTTAACGATTTCCTGTAGAATATCTATCCATTTGTAGGTGCCGTTCAAACTAAAGTACTTGTAGAGCCGTTCTTTCAGCGTTCTAATTACTCGTTCAGCTATTACGGCTTTCAGTCCACTAAATGTACTATAATGATTGATTCCGTATGACTTCATTAGTTTCTGAAAGCAACTATTGTAGTATTCCTTACTCTGGTCGGTTTGTAGATTTTTCGGGTGCCGTCCTTCCTTGAGAATACTCTCAAAGGCACGAGTTACCTCTTCACCGGATTTCGTTTTCAGCGGTCTCGTCCACAAGTACTTTGAAAAACAATCAATCACCACGAGGAAGAACTTGAAATTACGATTGGATTTTGCATAGAGATCCATTTGTGCGAGGTCCGACTGCCAGGAGTCATCGAAACCTTTGATTATTACACGTCGGCGAGGAAACTTTCGTCTCACAGGTCTATGCAGTTCCTTAACGACTTGAACTTTTTCTTTGGAATGTTTCGCTATAGGAGCCATCTTGTATACTGCTTAAAAATAGACAAGGACATGTTTTTATTGGCCCTAATGATGCTTTTTAATTGCAGCAATACTGTCTGCGATTGCTTCAAGTTTTTGATTTTGGTCCAACATTTGATTTGCAATATCATCATGCAGTTTTTGCATGTCTCGGTATAGCTCAGGCACTACTTTTGTCATCTTGTCTCTAAGTTCAGTTAGATCAAAAAGATCTTTAGCCTTATCCTTTCGAACAATATTTAATACTTCTGCTGCATCAACACCTTTAGGAGCTTGTTTCAGAGAAAGTTCCAGATCATTTATACGTTTTTCCTGTGATATACGGTTGTCATTAAACGAGGCTTCAAATTTTGTGATGGTTTCCTTATATTCTTTCCGGGCAGATTCCAACTGAGCTTCTAATGTATTGAATTTTGAAATGAGAAGCGATATATTTTGTAGTTGGGTTTCCATAGCTTGTTCGGTTTTCAACATGCGAGTATTCATTGCAGCAAAGTTTTGAGCTCCAGGTTCCTCGCTAACCTTTTCGTTTTGCTTAAACACAGATAAGGTTTGCTGAACTTCACCAGTGTAGTTGCTGAAAGCTATTTGAAAATCACTATGTAGTTGCTGAAGTCCGTTTGCTATTTTCCTATCAACGTACTGCTTGTTGGCGGCATCCATGGCCTTGGTAATTTTCAGCTTCTCAGCATCGATATTTCCCTCCGCGGTAAAAGAAAAAGGTACTTTCATAAAAGCTAGGTTATGTGATGTTGATGACATTAGTTGCTGATGGGCACTACGCCCAAACTTGTTTAAAGTCATCGTGAAACTGACATGTTTGCCATAGGATAAGGAATAATATACACTTTCAATTTCGAAATTTATTTATCTCGTATAATATTAGCTTCCTTAAGTTCATTTAAAATGGCAATTATTTCGTTGTCGTGAGAGGTGTTGCCTGCTTCCTTGGATGCAATCAGTAGTTTCAGCCGTTCAACCAATTCGTTGGGATCATCCCAGTAGACGTATTCCATTGGCTTGTTATTGTAAGTTAATTCCATACCAGTTCCAGCAAAACGTTACTTTTGAAAAAATATATGGGGCCTCACTAGAACTTTACAAGAAAAATAGGGAAAAACCCTATCATTAAGGGATCTGCAGTTATCACTCCAATTACAATGATTACGTCTTCTTCACCATCGTCATATTGTAAGTTTTTGGTCTTGGTTTGTTAAATATTCTACAATTTATAAGGTATTATCTATATTTTGAAAAAAAAAATGAAAATATAGGGCCTCTTCAGAACTTTACAGGAAAAATAGGGAAAAACCGTATTATTAAGGGATCTGCAGTTATCATTCCAATTACAATGATTACGTCTTGTTCACCATCATCTCATTGTAATCTTTTGGTCTTGGCTTGTTAAATATTCTACTATTTACAAGGTATTATCTATATTTAAAACAAAAATGAAAATATAGGGCCTCACCAGAACTTTACAGGAAAAATAGGGAAAAACTCTATTATTAAGGGATCTGCAGTTATCATTCCAATTACAATGATTAAGTCTTCTTCACCATCGTTTCATTGTAATCTTTTGGTGTTGGCTTGTTAAATATTCTACAATATATAAGGTATTATTTAATTTTCACAAATATAAATTTACAAGGTAGTCTTCTTTCGGGAAAATGATTGAAGCATGTTTCGGATGCGATATCAGAACTGTTATATCTTTGAGGATTTCTCGTAACTTTCATAAGATATTTTATTGTTTATAAATTGAGTGGGATAAAGACATAGATTAATACCACGCGTTTTGAACTGAATTTACACGTATCTGATAATGCACACCTACTAGAAATAAATGTAAAACGTAAGCTAAAAAAGTTTTTTTTTTTTTTTTATAAATATTACTAGGAGTAAAAACATATTAGGTATATACTAACTGACAAAGAAATTCCAACACCCCGAAGGAGATGTTTGCATTTAATAATGTTTTGGCAAAACATAAATGTAATAGTAAGGAGTAAGTGATTAAAATTTGGTAAAGTTTGGTGAATGTGTAAAGTTTTTTTTATCAGTTAATATTGTAGTCATTTTTTGCATTTTTTAAATTTGCCAAAAACAAACTATTTTATGGGATCTAAAATCGATGTTTAGTAATGTTAAAATGCCTAGGGTACGTGTACTCCGAGTGTATCGCCAGATAAGTGAATTTGAAAAAAGTCGAATTACTGGTTTACGGGTGGCGGGTTTTTCATTTCGAGAAATCGTTAACCGAAATCCAACTACTGTTGTGAGATGTTGTCAAGCGTGGTTTGATAATACCCAAAATCGGAGAAGATTAGGCACCGGACGTCGAAGAGGCACAAATCAAGTTCAAGATCGATGTCTTATGGCCTTGACAAACCGATTTTCCACAACTCGAAATTTGGCTGATGAGTGGTTAGGAGAAAAAGGCCATCTTGTAAGGGTCAGAACGTATAAAGTATAAAGTCTTTGGACTTACCAACATTATCGACCCCATCTTGCGCTACCTCTGGCCGCTGAGCAGCGACTACAGTGGTGCATAGAACGACAACATTGTATGTTGTGTAATGGCATCAGGTCGTTTTCTCTGATGAATCTCAATTTTGCTTCGGTGGACATGATGACCTAGAAAGGGTTAGATGACGTCGATGAGAAAGATGTCAGCCTCAATTTGATGTTGAGCGACATGTATACTGAATACTAGGTTTTATGGTATGAAGTGCTATTGCACATGGAAGTCACCTTTAGTCTTTGTTCGAGGCAACATGTCAGCGCAACGTTATCTTCAGGAAGTAGTGGAGCCGTATGTATTCTCTTAGCTTAATTGGCTCATGGATCACATATTTCAACCAGATAATGATCGACTTCATGTTGCTCGAGTTAGTGTAAACTTTTTTAAAGAGACCCGAGACATGTAGTCAAAACTCGACAATTTGAACAAAAACAAAAGGCGGTAGTAAGTTTTGCTTGCATTATTAGAAGTATCTCAAAAAATTATTTTGTATCTTTGACAGTTACTGAGTTGTCAACATCGAAATTTACCCACCCTGTACAAAAAAGACTCGTGTGCGCTACATGTCTGGATGCCGTAATTTGTGTGTGGGCGTTTATTATTATTGTGTTTGATACTATAAAAAAAAAACAAGTTGGGTATGATTTTTTTGGAACTTCCCTATTCGTTGGAATATGAAATTTGTCTTTACTCGAAAGACGATATTTTCTAACCTTTTATTTGCTAATTAATACGTACAATATGTTTGCCATATGCAAATTTTCTTTATTGCTGTAACTGTATTGCGAAATTCTTAACGCTAAATATTTTGTAAAATGAATTTGCGGGGTATTTGTAACGTAAATTACGATCTTATTGCTCAAGCCGTTTCCAAGAAACGGTGGCTATATTAGCCATATGGGTATTTATGAAATGAAAATAGCTATCAAAATGAAACAAACTCGAGATTTTGTTGCTGATTTGTTGTTCAAAGATGGCATAAAGTAATATTCCCAAAACCAGCCCCTACGGATCAAAACCGCCCCCAAGTACCCCTAAATGGCGAAAATGTTAACACTAAATATTTTTGAAGGCGCGAGATGTAAAGACCGACATCTAGGATTTTCGGGGAAACTAGCACATAGAGGTTCCGAATCTGGAGCCGTTCCATGTAATTGCTGTTACCCGTATTTCCTAGGTTAGAATGTCACAATGAAATTTTCAGGTTAACTTCACCTGTCAGATATTGAATACTCTCTTCGAGGTGTCATCCTTTTGTACACAAGACAATATATATAATGTTTCTGGTTAGGGAACCTTCATCAGTTGCGCTTCCCACTATTGAATGTGATAAAGATGTTACGTTATATTTTTGCCGTAGTTACTCAGTATAGATAAACGCGTTTAAAACCGGTCAAAATATTGCTTTTATTCGTCCGTTCCGTTAGCGATCGATAACCTACCGTTTGCGCGCTGATTTTGCCGTATTTTTGTGTTTCGTTCTGATTTATTTTTGAAGGATGTTTGAATTTGACCTGTGGAGACGAAGTGATTTATAGAATATTTAATATTTTGTGGTTGGCATTTGTGTCTTTCTTGACAGTTGTCGTCGACAAGGCGGGAAGTATGTGCGTGGAGAAAATTGTGTGAGGTTAACTGGAGAAGTCGTGCAGTTGTTTTTAAGGGATTTTCCACTAGTATACTGGCTTTTGATAAGCCATCCGAGTTCGGGAGTTATATGGAAATCCCTCCATTGTGTTCCAGCATATTGTAGTACTGTTGATTAGTTGCTGGGATACTTCTCTCATTGAGGATTTGAAAACTTCTGTTGTTGCATAATTCTTCGGAGTGGTCATGGTATTTGGGGCCACCCTCACAATGAAACCTTTGGTATAAGAACCCCTTCGGGTGATAGGGTAAGTATTGATAGATATTTTCTTCTTTTTTTTAGGGTTCTTTCCTTCTCCTTCTACTTCTGTCGTGTTTCTTCCTTTCGTTTTTGTTTCTATGTGCTGCGTTCCTGTTTTGTTCTCCATCCAGTGAGATTGTGGATATATTTTACTGTTCTATTACGACCCTAGAGCACGGATCTGGTTAGGCATTATGGTATCATGCCGATCATGGACTTAGCATGCAGATGAACTAATTGATGGTGCATACATGAACACTGTATTATAACATGCTGGTATTTCTATCATCAGAGTTCCAGTGGTGGAGCGAGTGCAAGGGACTCTAACTTCAGCTTCAGCTGTGGTTTCAGATAAGTGACAATTTGTGTATCTGGTTACTGTTTCATTATCAGTTATTTTTACAATAATAATATAAACTTTAGTATTTGATTTGAAATTAATAAAATAGAATTTGTTAACCGAAAGTAACCATTAGCCTACTCGGGTTTATTATTATTATTCTGATCGATTGCACTTACCCTCGAGCTCGAGTGTAGTATAGATGAGACACCAACGTCGGAATTCTGAATTTTATTGAATGATAAATATCAGGTAATTATTATCGGTTCCCATTAATGTAGTATTTGATATTGACGATTTATTTAAATATTCTATTGATTAGAATTATTGTATTAGAGGAATGTTTAAATATTTGTATCCGGGTTATTCAGGATCTCACATGTTTATATGTACAGTTTGAATCTCTGTCCATAAGTGTATATTTCATTTTTTTCTTAGGTATATTTAACTTTAAAATTCTAAGATTGCTTGCATTAATAGAGTACCCTATGGCATATTTTTAGCGCCTTGTACTAGATTGTTCGCGCAAATTAAACTTATATTTTGGAACTGGTGTATGTTTATTATTCCTTTTTTAAAACATTTATTTATTCATATTTAGAAATTTAGCGCCCCAAATTAGCAAAAATTACTACAGCAGATATTTTAGGACGGGTAGGTATCCTGATTATGTGTATTTAGAAGGTATAGGGGAATCTACCTGGCGCCCTTATTTTCTCTCTTTATTTATATCCGCCAAGCAAAATGTGGCATATACGTTCAAATAAAACGAACCCCCCCGTCTTCACTGAGACTACCAGACATACCTTCTTGCTGCTCTTAGCACAACTAGGGATAGGGTAGAAATTTGGCGACGCGTAGCAATTGTATATTTAGAGAACGTGCCGTAGCAATTGACCCGTAGCAAAGAGATATTGAATAAATAAAGAAGTGTTTGAGAGGAGTTTACTTTAAAAGACACCCACTGAAGTGCTTGACAGTGTCAGTAACTAGTTTCCGACTATATAAAACTGATATGTTTATAGTTTTAGGACTTTTGGACTTTAGTCTTAAACAGGAGAACATGGAGCTGCCCCAGTACTACTTAATTACATACTTCTCTTAAAACGATTGAGAGAAGATACATTAATTTACTTAACGTAAAGACACAGTCAACCAAGCATTATAACAATTTAACTTCAAAGTGATATTATTATGGTTTAATGTTAACGTGCTTTGGATATATTTTTCAATTTGTCTTCCTCGATGACATTCATTAATCTATTCTATCATTTGGGGAAAAATATTTGAATCTTAATGTTCTTACACTTTATATTTCTCTACTTTATATTCTAATCTAATTTATAAATGAACATCCTGCAAAAACAACAACAAGGGGGGCACGATTGTTAAACGAAAGAAAAAAAATTAGCTGAATCTTTAGCGCCTTTGCTAGGGCGTTGTTTATTATTATTGTTTCGGAAATTATTTTGTTCCATCTTTGCAGAGCAACAAATTACCACCAAATCTTGTGTTTTCTTCATTTTGATAGTTATTTTCAGTTCATAAATACTCACATGGCCAATATAGCTTAATACTTAAGCTACATTAGCCACCGTTTCTGGGAAACGGCTTGAGCAACAAAATAGTAATTGACGTCACAAATTAGCAACAAATTAGCAACAAAACATTCCGCAAATACTTCGTCTGATACTGATACTGATTTTCGTCATTAAGGGTTGATCTTTAATGGCAGCTTTTGGGAATATTATTTTGTTCCATCTTTGAGCAACAAATTAGCAACCAAATTACGCATTTGTTTCATTTTGATAGCTATTTTCATTTCTTAAATAACCACATGGCTAATGTAGCTCAAAACTTAAGCTACATTAGCCACCATTTCTCGGAAACGGCTTGAACAACAAAATCATTTTTGGCGGCACAAATTAGCAAACAAAATATGAACTTAGTAGGAATGCGGCGTTATAAAATGACTAATGCAACTTAATATACATAAAAATGTCAGCTGTAGTTGTCAAAACTACATATATAAGTTTAGCGAATAAGTTAAATAAGTAATGACATAAATGTTACCAAATGCTATTAAAAACCCGTTTGGTAAAAGTTTTACGACATTAATTTATTTTCTAATAATCGAGTTAATTATGTTTTTATTGGTCATTTTGTGTTCAAATTTTCATTTTATATGTTGGGATCACACATATCTGTACGGTAACATTGAGAAAAACCGTATCGTTTAGTGATCGAAATGAAACGTTTCGTTTATGTTTTATGGCACTACAACCGAATTACATTATTCGATTACGAAAGTGCCCGAAAACGTATTCTTTTAAATTTGTGAGATTGTATCACAAGGAATTCCAACTAAATATAATACCTATTCAATTTAGATTTTACTACTCATTTGATTTTAAATGTATTAGAACTATTTAAGTACCACAGTCCTTATGATCTTAAAATAAATACAAATCGGAATATTCGGTTTGATTTGTGATGAATTTTTACAGGTTAGGTAGTGTGCCTCTGCATTTCGATATTTGTTAGTTGTAATTTATGGTGCTCGGTTTTTTAACGAACATTCAGATTCACCTTTAATACTCGTAAAAGAATTAAAATTTTCTCATGATCATCCACTCCCAATTTATTAATTATTACAATTGTAGTGAGATAATTACTTTAAAATTTATTGACTAATAAAACAAACTTTTGAATCAAATTTAACAATATTTTCTGCCTTAATAATAATTTAATTTGTAGACGCGAGATGTAAAGACCAACATCTATGTCTATGTCTATGTCTGTGCCATGTAATTGCTGTTGTCCCGTAAGTCCTAGGTTAGAATGTCACGATAAAAAATTTCAGGTTAACTTCACCTGTCCCTGTCAGAGATATTGAATACACTCTCTTTGAGGTGTCATTCTTTTGTACGTAAGACAATATATATTGTTTCTGGTCAGAGAAGCTTCATTAGTTGCGCTTTCCGCAAGAGAATGTCCTCCCGAACACTTATTTATGTATTTAATACATAATATCGCCAAATTTGTAGACGCGAGATGTAAGGACCGACATCTAGTATTTTCGGGAAGCGTAACTGATGAAGGTTTATGACCAGAAATAATATATATTGTCTTGCGTACAAAAGAATGATACCTCGAAGAGAATCTATTAAATAATTTAATAGTCCACTTTCATAAAAAAAGCCATTTTCAGTGTTACCTTTGATACTGGAGAAAACATAATCAAAAACTAAAATGTTATAAAATGACTGTATACACCAATATGTTTAAACAGCTTTTCCCAAAAAATGCTAATTTGTTTAAGCAATCGCATTTACTTTAATGAACTTAGTTGAAAGTCTTTAAATAACAGTTTTAAGTTAGACAATTTTATTGCAACTTAGGGCCTCCTTCGATGGTCTAAACAAGGACCGCTGCTGTTTGGATTTTGTTAATAATAAACTATAATATAACTATAAAAAAATGCGTAGATGAAAGTCTTGGATTTAGTAATGAGAACCGTGGAAATGTTACAAAACTCAGAAGCCATAAACCCTTTCTCATTCTTATCAGCTTGAGCATCTAATCCTTGGAGCTGTGAATAATTAATAATACCATAAGTTTTCTTGCATAATTTGTCACAAAATAGTAATAATGTAACAACTTTGTGGGAGAGAATTCATATTTTCGTGCTAAATTATAGTTCTTGCAAAGATATATTCTAGTTAAATCAATTCTTGACTAATTTTTTGTTGATTTTAATTTTTCATAAGATATGTCGGAATCTTTGATCAACTCCAGCTCTGATATTCATTACAATAGTGTGCCTTATAAACTTTAGATTATGCGTTCCTGATTAAAAGATTTGTTTTTGTTTTTACTGATGTTACAATTTTATATATCCTGGAAATACATGAACAAAAATATACATTTTGCAGTCCTAATGAGCCCGTCACCAATCAAAAAAATTATCCCCCCCCCCGAAAACCCACCCCTAAAAAAATTCTTGGCTACGGCCTTTCATACCTATTTGTATCAACAACTACATAACATATGTGTTAATTAAAATAATAATTCTTATAAGTATCTATCTGACTTACCCAACTGATTTAGACGTATGAAACGGATTTAGCTCATCGTTGTTGTAGTTCGAGTTGCCCATGAACTTCTTGATTCTGGATTGTCTTGGAACCAGATCTAGGGAGAAGGGCCGTGGGGGCGATCACCTCCACTAAGGCTTCTAAGTTAGTAGACTTGAACCTAAGCTTAGATGAAATTAGCTTTATGGTTTTAAACCGCAGCGCAGTAATTCCTGAAATCATGTGATGCAGTAAAAATCCTCGCATACTAATCTCCAATTGTACACGAAGTAATTCTATTTACGATCAAATTGGTATTTTCTTGCAGACATTCTTCGAGCCTCAACTTCATTTTATGTCAGTTCGCACGTCTTCGGGGATCGGATCCCAGATCAAAGAATTTTAATTAACATAATATCCAAGAAAATACAAAGCATAGAGAAGTCTCCTCTAGTCAGGTAAATTTAGTGATCGCCCCCCTCAATGCTCTTTTTTAGATTCACCCCTGCATTGTCACTGTATCTGTAATTCTAGAACACTGTATTATACCATTTGTGCTGACTGTTTGCTAATTACATTATTGTTGTTAGAGGTTGTTTTTTTGGAGGTGCAGGTTTGTATTCAAAGTAACAAGTAAGTACAGATTGTAATATTTTTAACTTGTTTGTTGTTGTATCATGCTGTTCTTTGCATTCCATAATATTCAGTATTCATTGTATTCCTGTAATTTATTAAGTTCATTGTGATGTTTCGTAACCATATTGGCATAGTTTTTAGTTGGGATTACTTGATCGTATATTTCCGGAGAAACGCCTTCGATTCCAGGAAAGATCTGGTTATAGTTATCCAGTGTTTCTAAGACTAAATGTTTTTGGTTGACTTTGTTTATAAGTCTCCCATGAACAGTCTTTGTTCACTTGAGCAGTTTTGGACCAGTTGACTGGTGATATAATTGGACTTGTTCTTCTGCCAATCGCAGTTTTGTTGTCATTAACTTGATATTATTCAAATTGTTTTACCAACTGGCCCAGTTGCACCTACTATACACAAATAACATAGTTTCTATTGAAAATATGTATAATAACATAATCGTTCTCATTTGATAGAGTTAATAGACCAACGTATAAGGGTCATACAGTTTTTAATTTTAGATGAGCCACCCTGTATATGGAGAATATATAATACAGTTGTGCACTTTGTAATCTAAAATAGTAATTGGATGGTTTTAAAACATTGTTGATAATTTCAACTAAAACGATCAGAAACTTTTTCTGCAAAATAAAAAGTCAATAAAAATAATTCAGTGAAATATTTTAATATTTGACCATTTTAGAGATATCATTATAGTTAGTGGGTTAATAGAGACAAGAAGCATTTCTCAATTGAATTGAACCTCTTTAATCATAGGGTCTTTTAACACACTCGACTCGATCAATCTTTGATTACGGTCCAATGACATTTTTATTCCATTTTGTTTCCATAGCCTACCTCGACGCGGAGTCATTCGGTCACCCGATATCATCGAACATTCTTCATTTCTTCAACATGAACCAATTAAAATTCAATTAAAATCATGGCATGCACCAGTATCTTTAATGATCCAATTAAATTTTTCGAAATAGGAAGAAATTGACATCGGTGAGCACGCATCCAAAGAGATAAATTACAAACAAAAGTAGAAGCGTATCTCTATGTTATACACTTATAAATTACTCGATTTCTTCGACGTCTAGTCGCGGTTTGTTTGGTCACAAAGCAATAGCAATATGCGGCTTGTCCATTTTATCAACCAGTGCAGCCATATTATTAACATATCTAATCAAACGTCAGTATTGACTTTTGTTGCACCACAACGCCTTACTTGCGATAGTTCGAGAAACTACTGGCACAAATATTTTATGAACTACTTATGAATAAATGGTATTCAACTATTCAAAGTTCAGCTTCATGTTACTTCTTGTATCTTTTCTTTATTTAATATTGTATACGAAAAGTTTCAAATAAATCTAGTCGCTGCATGTCTTTAAAATTGTCACTTTTAATTAGTGAAAAGAAAGTTTTTGTTAAAAAAATTTCGAATAAAACCAGCCACCTGGTGACGTATCACCGTTTGTTGGGTCCCCTCTCGAGTTGTTCTGCTGCTTTGTCTGTTGACAGTTGAAGAGTTTTTCTGGTTTTGTTTCATCTGTTTAATGCGATATTGGTGACAACTTAATTAGAAAAGGTAATGGTGCAAATAATAGCAGCCACTTTGTGACGTATGCTTTCGGAAAAAAACACATCTATCGAGCAATCCTTTATGCACAATCCTTGGGTGGTCCACATAATAAATCAAAAGAACATTTGTTTCAGCTTTCACTTATTCGGAGAAAAAAGTAGTAAGTAGGAGCAAGACAGGGTGGATATTGTACACGAGATAGGACTATGTTATATATTAATATAGTAGCAACATCGTGGTGGAACATCAAAAGCACAAATAGTGTTGTTTTTCATAAAATCAAGTTCAAGCTGAGTCAGGAAATTAGTGAGCATTTGAATTCCTGGAAACACGCTCATCGGAAAAGATGTCACTTGCTTTGATCGATTAATGAGAAAATTTCAAACGATTTGCTTTCATAAAAATGTAATTAGCAGGTTATTATCATTAGTTATGGTAATAGATTTGGTATAGGTGGGCTATTGTATATATATATATATATATATATATATATATATATATATATATATATACAGGGTGCAACATAATGCAGTGCAGATATTTTGGTAGTTGATAGAATTGATCAGTATAAAGAAAAAAGTCTTATGTAACCAGGGTCAAAAAGTTTACGATTTACGACCAAAAATGTTTAAATATCTTGGGGACGTAATAATAAGGTTGAGAAAGGAGAAATTTCCGGCTTGGAATGCTTCACCAATAGTCAGAATTTGGTTTAATATGTTATTGTTTCATGATCTTTAAATGGAATGTTCCTTAAAGGGATCGGAATCTTTAAAAAATCGGCATAAAAAAATTTCTACTCCGTAAAAACGTGTTGTACAAAGATTCAATAAATAAGGAAATTAGTTGGATCCGGGAGATAGGAGAATGCTTGTCAATTCTGTGACATGCTCAACAATAAAACATGTTGAAATTTGGCGATCTCTAGAGTCTCGGCAACTTGAACGGTTTTTGAAAAACTTATGCCTATTTTCATATTGCAACGTCTAACACACAACAGGCTAAAATATCAGATCTGTTCTTTCTCAGCAATTCCAACACTGAAATTATTTACTTTAAGGGATTTTTGGAGAAAGACTGACCTTGAAACGTTTGTATTTCTAAACATTCTGTTCTTATTTTTAAGTTTGGTGTTATTTCCACAAAATCTTAAATTAAATTCGAAGATTCTATAAATAATCTTCAGAAAAGAGCAACATAAATTTCGTTTTTACTACTTACACAGAATTTGGTTACGTTTGGGTAGCTTTCCAGTTCCAATTTTTTTCTCAGTAATTCTGCTTTTGCAGATGTCGTGATAAACAATGATTGCAGTTATTACAGTGAAAATTAATAAAGAACTAACAAAATGATAAGTTGCCAAAGGTATAGAGTAGGTGTCGAAGGTAAGTAAATAGGCATACCATATATATATATATATATATATATATATATATATATATATATATAATCACATTTAAATGTTACCCGCAGTAGCCTATATAATTCTAAAGCAACAAGAAATGTTCAGCCGATAGATCTGTCGTAAGATTATTATTGAGAGATCCGACATAACAAGAAATTCAATATGATACCCCAAATGAATATCTGATAAACACATTCAAGTTCTCATTATTCATTGTCAGCGATACAAATATCAGAGACGAAGACTAATATGTTGTAATAAAGACCCTTGTTTAGCTGCATTCATGGCTAGACAGATTGCGAAAATTTCAAATGACAATGAACTAGCCGGTCAAGGTAATAAATAAGACATTTTATACCAAGTAGAATTTGATTACTTTATATAATTACTAAAACTATTGATTTACTTTAAATGTTGATCCTTGACTAAAACTGGTGAGTCTGTTTGTAGTAAATTATCTATTATAGTTTAATGATGCAAAGTCTAAACACAGACTAATCAAACCCAGAAGCGAAACTGCCCGTTACCACTAGATACAAATTTCTTTGCGCAGGTGCGACAAAGCCATTATTTTGGCAGTAAATTTTACATATCTCAGACAAAGAATAGTCAAACAAAACATCAAAGCTTCCAACAAGAGTTTCATTTCTGGGTTTGATTATTGTGTTTTTTTAAATTAGTAGTTCAGTTATACGGTATAGATCAAGGCAATCTTGCATTGGGCAGGTTAAGGGGATGGTTTGAGCCTAACCACCTCAAAGTTGCCTCGAGCAAGTCTAAGTCTCTGTGCTTAGGGGGCCGCTTTCCAGAAGTAGGGGCATATCTTGCTCTTGGAGAGCAAACATGTCAAATATTTGGGAGTGGTCTTCGACGATAAATTGATTCGTACGAACACGTTGATGCCGAAATTGAGGGACCTCAGCAGAGCAGGTGAGCGGTACTCTGTAGTGTTGCTAGGTTGGTGATTTTGTATGGCGCACAGATGTGGTCTAGAGTGATGAAAGTATGCAGGTTTTAGAGCAAGTATAGGGGCTCTACAGGCAGATGTTACTGCGGGTGTCGTGCGCCTACCGAACACTATCGTACGTGGGGCTGTGCGTCCTTACGAAGCATCTTCCTCTAGAGCTGGAGGTGGATAAGAAGAGAAGAGTATTCGAGAGGGTGGAAAGGGGTGAGGATAGAAAGGCGGTGATCAAGGAAGAGAGAGAGAGATAGAAGTCATGGAATATCTGGGCAATTAAGTGGGGGCGAACACGACGATGGGGCAGTGGACTGGTTGGACAGTGCAATTACTATATAACCCAACTGATCTCGAGGCCTGGTTGTTTCCGACATTACTTGCACACGTTTCGGTTGGGGAGTGATGAGGTGTTTATCTACTGTTGTCAGGTGGATACTCCTGACCACACGTTCGTTAAATGCGAGAGGTGGCTGGTATAAAGAGAGATTGCGGAGAGTGAGTAGGGGTGCGGCATGAGGTTTATAAATGTCGTGGGTATAATGATAGAAAGCGAGAGAGTAGGTGGGACTTCTTCGCAGCGGTGGTCAAGGTGAAAAGACCGTGAGGTGAGAGCGATTGTGGAAGTAAGAGACGTAGTGGACATTTAGGGAGGCTACAAAAAGTCACTGAATCCAAAGAAAGTACCAAGGATGGTCGTCCTCACGATCTCGGGTGCTTTCAGAGGTCTATAGAGGTGTTTTAGTGGGTCGAACCTCACATGACAGTACATAACAGGAAACTCGTGTGGCTTTTAGCGAAGTTCACCTCCCAAAAAAAGTACACGAAATTGTTATTAACATGGAAGCCAATTGTATGTTACCATCGAAATTTGGAAAATATTCCGAAACAATGCATGTATGTAACTATTATTAACAAAGTAAAAGTGAAGCTCATATCTTGGGTTGTCTTTTTTGTCAAAATTCCGATCTCTAAGTCTTCTATCTGGTTTGCTTTGTACTTCTAATGTATTTGTTTTAACGTTATCGCAATTTTCATGATAAGGTTTTCTAAATAAAACGTCGAAATTTTTATGCAGTTAACGATCCTGCATCTTGAAGTGATACTATTGCAATTTTGTTAAGTTGATAGTTTGAAACAATTTTGAAAAAGTGATCGCTGTGACAAAATTCTACAAGTGTTTTCAAATTATTCGGTTCGTCCACATAGGAAAAATCTTAGAGAGAAACTCGGTAAGCATGCCTTTCATCTGAGTGATGTTTTCTTGGTCTTCTTGTTCGGTGCGATGAAGAGCTCAGTTGTACTTATTGATACCACTGAGTCGCACGCTTTTCTGAGTTTTACTATTTGTAATGATTTCAATGAAGTTTTGGGCTTAGGTGCACCAAACGTCTTGTCTCTTCAGATTCTTGTATTAGTGATTTATTTTAGTAAACCTGACTGAGACTTTGGTTGCCATTTCGTTTCCAAGCACTCATAGTTTGTTGTAAAAATCTACTAGTTAACCTTCTTTGTGCTTCGGAGTAGTTCTAGTGCAGAACCTCTAAAGGAAATTGCAAGTGCTGTGGCCTGATCATAATTACCCCCAAGCACTGACTGTTGACACTGCCTCACAATGCCTTTTATACATAGGTCAGGAAGAACATCCACCAAAGATGAAGGGCTTCACAAGAGTCGTTAGTAGACACTGTACCTTCTTTTTCTTTTTTTCCTGTGGTCATCTAATAATGTATTGATTTTTCCAGTTTTAGATTTATTTCGGCTCTTTTTATTTAATAATTTTTTAATTTCACCATAAGGTTATTCCACATCATCCCATTTTCTATTAATCATTAGTACAAATTAACAATTCACAATGTAAAAAACTAAATTATAAGCTCTAATTTCAGTTTCTCTGATCGGACTTATAGTATAATTAACTCTGCTGTGACATAGCACTTTCTTATATTTGGTTGTCTGTTTGGATTTATTCAGTAAATTCTGGTAGATTGTATGGCATATTTTAGAATTCTTACATTTTACTCTCGATCACAGTTACAGTTGTTCAAAGATGACAGGCAGACATATGTAAGGAGCAACAATAGCATTTCATGACATTTCTAACAAATTTTTACTTATGAAGTTCTTGGGAATAATACCACACCTACGGAATAGACTGTTCATTTGAAAGCTTCCAAACGTTTACAGTCACCGTTTTCAGTGGTAATTATACGAAAATATGAACTCATAAAGTTATACATTTTTCTTGTAATTGCCATTGCTAATACATTATTTTTTTGCCCTAAGGACAGTGTGGGATATCAATTCAAAAATTGTACAATAATAAATAACTGATTCTAGGGTGCAACTATTTAAAAAAAGTTACAAAGCAGAAAGTTTGTAGGACGATGAGCCGTTCACTTCCAGGAGACAATTACGTGTAGCCATGGTTTGCCTGTAAACCTCTTCTCTTCAAGGTGGAAACAATTTCCCCCAATGAAACGCGAGAACTTGAAGAAAGTACAGCACACAGGGAAAGCTCGAGTAGTAATTAACTGTAAGTACCAATTCATTAGTTACGGATTTTAATAGTAGTTATTGGAATTAATTTTACACACGCTAACTTCTTGGTACTGGTACACCTGAACAACAAATGAGTAATCTTTGCTTAATCATAAACAACACAAAATATTCATTATTGCTTTTATTATTATATTTCTGTTTCAATAGTGACATATCAGAATTAAATATATCCAGTTTGAAATAAGATGCTACCTTAATCTTACCTGAAAAATTCCATAAATCCTTTATGAATGTGTGTTGATGGTCCGGTAGGGCTCCGAGTAACTGACTGTAAAGGACTTATACTACTATGAGCTGAAATCCTCTCCAGTGGCCAGGAATAATTTCACCAGTTCATCATGTTGTCAAAACTCCTAGGAGGTGAATAATATCTTGCTGAATCTGATTGTGTCCGGAAAAAATTATGACGTTACTACTATATAATCTTTAGTACTTTCCAATTTAATTTCCCATCCCATTTAGTCCCATTTTTAATTTCCTTAATATCATCTTTGCTGCCAGAATCGTCCACTTTAACTGCTTTTTTAACAGTTTCGCTATTCTCCTTTGATAAACTAACCTATTTAAAGAAATCTGTATTTGTAATCAACTTAAAAACTGCAACATCTGGGGAAGCCCTATTGCATTACCCAAAACTTTATCAACTTCAACGCAACTTTTGTTAGCTTCGACTTCTTTAAAGAGGCCACTGGTTCGAAGCAACACATTGTGCAGCAAATTCGTCAATTCTCTGCAAAATTTTTGCCCTCGTTGTGCAGGAGGACATTTCTGTGTTATGTCTACTAAATAATTCCAAACGTTAAAGTTGTTCTGTTTGCGTGCTATAGGTAAAGGACCGTGATCGGGATATCTCTTAATGTGCTGTGTCAACTTCGTTTTACCTAAGTAGACTGCTTGACATTTCGGACATCGGTACTGAGCAGCTATTGATCGTTTCGTGTGTTTAAAAAGCATCTATAGATTCGGAACCTCTGTGTACTGATTCTCTTGAAAATCCTAGACGTCGGTCTTACATCTCGGGTCTTCACATCTATATACAGCTGCTAACAATCCAAACGTAATTCAACCACTCGTCATGCCTTTAAAAGTCTATAATTAAATATCCTTTTTGATAAGCCTTTATATACTTCGGAGGTAAAAGGTTTCAAAAGGTGTGGCCCCAAAGCAAAAGCATCCTTATTGGTGAACCTTTATACAGTTCGGCGGTTAAAGGTTCCAGAAGATGTGGTCCCGAAAAAAGCATCACCATATATATGGTATTATTAATTCACGGCCCGGTAAAGCTTCATGTTACGGTAAATTTAAACTTTTGTTTAATATTTTTTGATGACATGTTTCTAAATACGCCACCCTCTGCGATTCGCCCTTGACCCTCTACATTCATCCATATAAAGCGTCAATCAGCTTAAGCAATTGAGAGCAAAACTATGCAATTTATAGTATTCTGACACGGTGTCTTCAGTTTCGTGTAATTAAGCTTACCATCAAGAGACTCTACACCACCTTATATTATTCTTCAGTTGTGAGTAATTAACAAAAGAATCGACAAATTACCAAACGTGCCACAAAAATTAATTGAGACTAAACTAACATTGCTTTACGTCTATTTCTTGTTTTGGGAGTCTCTGTAATTCCAGCAATTTTTCGAAATTACCAATAGTTCATTTTGTTTCCATTACAAAATTCTAATACTTGTTTGTCAGTTATGGAAAAGAAGTGAGGAACAGACAATCTAATTTGAGACAATCTTTACAATTTCGAAAATGGTTTCATGAACTGGAACTGTACAATCAGCATTGTCATGAATCCTATATCTGTTTGAAGTGAAGGCCTGTGGATTGTTATTTTTAAATGATGCAGATAGGTTAAATGTCGTAATGAGGAAATTTATTTGTTTTTGAGTTTAGGCATCTTATTACAGTTAGATAAAAATAGCAAAACGATCCTGATTAGAAACCTTGTTAGAAATCATGGGTACGGTAAACTTGTTAAGTTAAATTTGTCACGTATGTGACAGATCTGTGAAATTTATCCTTCATTGTTTTTGAGCTAATATCACATACTAAAGATATAATCATTTACACCCTGTAGCGACGCGAATCAGGAATTGAACTGTCAGCGAGTTTGGTGGGAGGTGAAAGTTGTGGTCTGTGATTTCGGTAACTGAACTGGGCTGTTAGGTTAGGTAACTGAACTGGGCTGTTAGGAATTCTGCGGTACACTTAAGGTAAGATATTTACAGGACCCTATAATAATAATAGGTAGCAGGTCAATTTACAGTAGAAATTGTTAGAACAACCTAAAGATAAATCGTTAGAAAAGTTGAAAATTGAGAAATTATTTGCACAATTTCAATTCTCTTATATCGTGCCGGTTTCTTTTCATGTGTTTCTATGGTACTGAAAGTCAATTTTGCGATATCCAAAGACAACTTAGGGTGAAGTTTCATAATGTGGGTAGTCAAAACACGACTTTCTACCCGTATTCTTGTGACTGGACTAGTGTTCACTAGCGTTATCAGGTTTAATAAACTCTGTTTTCTATCTATAATTATCTATTGTCATAAGTTTCAGATGTAAACTGTAATTGTAATTTTTACACAATTTATAAAATATATAAATGTGTTGACAAAACGAATTAATATACCTATAATGTACAATATGCGAAGTTATGTTCTAAAGTTAGTACTAAAGTCTCTTATCATTAGAAAATGGTAAGTCATTCAACCCAATAGGTAATAAATTTTATGACAGCTTGGTATCGCCATATCGTTCGTAATTTTAGTTCGATGCTGGAAATATAACGTGAAAATACAAATATTTTGATAAATCTTGTTTGCGAATGTTAACTTTGTCTCTCGTCTGTCATGTCGAACTACTCGCCGCTCACTCTAATAGATAGGATCGCGTTGAGGGTAAACAAATGGGATGGGAATCAATATCTTGATTGAAAAACTCCGTGTTATCGAACTGAAATTTAACACAGTTTGAAGGTTTAATAAATTTGTCTCGAACAATACATTTGTAAAAGAGAGCAGTTGTAGTGGCTGGTAAATATTCCCAAGAGTTACTAGTCGTTTGTTATTTCTCTGTGTGATTAATTTTAGTCATATTAATTTTTCATAAAAAGACGTTTACGATAAAAATACTGTCTTAAAGAGAATCTCTCAAGGATTTTAATATAATTAAACAAACAACAATTTGATGGTAGATATTTTTAATGTATACTAATGTTGAACAAATAAAACTAATTTATGTGTTTCCTATCAATAACATTTAATAAAATATATTAAAAGTGAAACAAAATTAAAAAAAAACAGCTTATATTAAAAAAAGTGAACTAAAAAGTAAATAATTTGCTCAAGTGCTAGTTGGACTCGCATACTTAGGGTTCCGTACCACCTTCAAGATCCGAATATTCCAGTTTCAGACAAGCAGGGAATGAGTGCAGTTTCTTATATTTACCCTTATATCTTTTAAAGGAAGCGTTTTAAATTTATAAAAAATATACACTTTGATTTTCCACACATAGACTTTTTAGGATTCGCTTGATTTTTATCACAATACATATGTATTTAATTTTCTAATTTAGCCCCCAAAAAGTAACATTAGAGTTTTATTTTACTAATAAACTTTCAGAGATGCCTTTTATAATCTACTGTCTGAGTTTTGAGGCTCTGTAGATTGGAAGAAAAACGGCAAAATAGGTCAAAGTTTAAATTATACATTATTAAATCTGTTATTCAAATTATTTAAAAATATAAATAAAATATATTTTTCAAATTTTAAATAGTGTAGTTTCTAAAGTGGGAATTAAGTCGATGTTTAATATTTTTGTTAATATCCTTTATACAAATGATTTAAAAATATGATATATTTGTAATTCACATAATGAGCCTTTCATCTGATATATTACATGATGCGTTTGAAAATGGAATCTTTATTTTCCATTTAATTGTATAATTTGTCCCTAAAATTACTATGGGGGTTTTCTAATAATTTATTTTCCGTTTAATTCTATTATTTGGAGGCCAAATAATAGAATCAGGGATTTTTTTCATATTTTTCCTATAAACAAAAAAAAATGAGGTCTTAGAGTTTGGGGAATAACGGGGAGAATGGGTATTTTTTTTTAAATATTTTTTTAATATATTTTAAAATATTCAATTTAAAAAATATATTTGTATTCGTCATAATGAGCCCTGGGATTTGATATATTACATGACCCGTTAGAAACAATTATAATTTTTTTTTCCATTTAATTCTATAATTTGCCCCCCAAAATGAATATTAGGGGTTTCTTCTTATTTTTTCCAGTAAAGTTCAGGTGAGGGGCTATACTTCCAGTTTTTCAAAATTTTTCAGCTTATGGTTTCGGAGATAAGGCGGGGAATGGGTAAAAATTTTTTATATTTTTGTTATTATCTTTTAATTAATTTATTTTATAAATATGGAAAAAATATATTTGTTTTCTTCATCATGAGCCCTTTTATTTGATATATAACATGCTGGGTTAGAAACAATTTTAATTTTATATTTTCAATTTAATTCTATAATTTGCCCCCCAAAAAAATATTAGGGGTTTTTCCTTATTTTCCCAGTAAAGTTCAGGTGAGGGGCTATACCTCCATTGTTTTTTCAAAATTTTCCAGCTTATGGTTTCGGAGATAGGTGGAGGGATGGGTAACATTTTTTATATTTTTGTTAATATCTTTTAATTAATTTATTTTAAAAATATGAAAAAAATATACTTGTTTTCGTCATAATGAGCCCTTTCATTTGATATATAACATGATGGGTTAGAAACAATTTTAATTTTAATTTTCCCTTTAATTCTATATTTTGCCCCCCTAAATAAATATTAGGGGTTTCTCCTTATTTTTCCAGTAAAGTTCAGGTGAGGGGCTATACCTCCATTTTTTTTTCAAAATTTTCCAGCTCATGGTTTTGGAGACAAGGGGGGGAATGGGTATTTTTTTTATATTTTTGTAAAAAAAAATATATTTGTGTTCCTCAGAATGAGACCTTTCATTTGATATATTACATGATGCGTTTGAAATTTTTTTTATTTTTAAATTTTTATTTAATTCTATAATTTGCCCCCCAAAATTAATATTAATGGTTTCTCCTTAATTTTCCTGTAAAGTTCGGGCAACGCTCTATATTTCCTATTATTTTTCAAAATTTTAGGCTCAATAGTTTCGGAGATCGGGGGGGGGGACGGTCGATTTTTTTAGTTTTTTCCCCCAGAAGTACCCCTAAAATCAAAATTTTTTCTTTTACGATATGTACTCCTGATCGGGTCACCAAACTATAGATTGATACCAAATTTCATGCTCTTCCGTCCAGTAGTTTAGGAGAAAATGACTGTGATGTGACAGAGGCAGAAATCCTGAGTGATATTATAAGGGTATCCGTATATTGTATATACGGAACCCTAAAAATAATAAGATAAACAATCACCAATTAATTGGAGTCACAGTTCAGTTACAGATAATAAAAATCATCACAAAAGATTTGGAAAAGACAAAAGAAAAGAGGCGAGTCAAAGCCAAAAGCCTATCCAGATTATGTGAAACTTCGAGATACCTATGACATTTGTAATAACCTTTGGACTTTGTAATTTTGATCGTGTTACATTCTCTCTCTTTCAAGAGTCCCTTCTTGGACTACTAATTAATAATTAATTTGATGTTTCATCAAATTAATGATATAACCACTAGTTATTAGGCTTCTTCGCCTAAATGATGAGACCCGAAGAGCTCGAGAGCTTCCATAATGGACCTTAAACATCGTTGGGTTAAGGTGAAACCCGAATCCCAGTTTGGGATTTTGCAATTCTCTACGAATTTCGGGGCACGTTTGACCCTTTGTTCAATGCAAAAGTTTGGAATTCAAAGAAGTATAAGTATACTTTGGTTCGAAAACCTGTTGAGTTTGGAGCTTATTTCGAGAAGACGAACCAAAGTCGAAACTAAGTATTCCCTATATCTAACTCTACTATTTATAGAGATATCTTTTATAAAAAGTACCAAAAATGTACAGGCCTTGGAAATATTATCGAAAGTATAGCTGCAACAAAAAAAATATAGCATAGTTATTCACCAGTTAATGTTGCTATTTTCTGAAAAATATTTTTTTTAATATATAATGCTTTATTTTCTAAACTGTATTTTGTATAAGCAAAATATTCATTATAAATACATTTGACATTCAATGAACGACTTGTATAAAAGAATTTCTGTACAGTACTGATAGATATGGCTTTTAATTTTGAAGAAATTGAACTAGAAGATTTTACTACATATTTTACAAAAATTACTGGATTGGTTTCAACGAAATGGAATTTTAAATTGTGAAAAGCCGGTACTAACACTGTATTTAATGATGACCTTAAAATTGTCTTTCTTCTAAGTTTAACAGAAAACTCTTATGTAAGTGTTCGACAACTATCAAGTTATTTGGATATTAGTCGTACGAATGTCTACAGAATACTGAAAAAAAAGAAAGAAAATATATCCACTTTTTTATAGTTAAATAGAGAAATTAATGACACAGATTATGAAAAACGTCTGAATTTTAGCGGCAGTCTCATGGGAGGATATTTAAACAGCCTGATTGTTTGATTACATCCTATTTAGGGACGAGATTACTTTCCAAATTTGTGCTAGTTTTAATTATTATGCAAATGAAAAACGCCATATGACTAGATTGCACCATGAGATAAGGTGGTATAGATATGGCGAGAGATCATTGGTAATCATATTGTCGGGACTACACTTCGTGGAAGATCGAGTAAATGTACAAATAAATTTTTGAGAGATTGACAATCTTTACTGATACATGTTCTCACTAACGTTAGGCATAGAATGTGGTATTTGCATCATGTAGCACTGTACATTATATAGCTGCAACATTAGATCATTTACATAAGGTGTTTGCACAACAGTGGGTAGACGATGTCCTTTCATATGGCCCTATTTGACAAAAATTTCTTTTTTTCGATCGGGTTATGTACGAGATCTAGTATACAGCACATCCCAACAACAAAAGATAACATCTAAGATTGAATCAGAAATGTATATACTGAATTTTTTCCAGTGAGTCATAAGCGAATCTCTTCATTTTCTGCAACTACCAAAGTCTTCATAGATGGCAACAACTTTTAAAAATAAA
Source organism: Octodonta nipae (assembly GCA_034190945.1). Classification (NCBI taxonomy): domain Eukaryota; kingdom Metazoa; phylum Arthropoda; class Insecta; order Coleoptera; family Chrysomelidae; genus Octodonta; species Octodonta nipae. The sequence continues at coordinate 84,822,466 of CM067216.1, read as the reverse complement.
ATCATATTTGAAACTTGTCTAAAAAATTAAATTTTTTTCCATAAAAACTAAAGATTTTTAGCTTGTGTTGAATAAATGCACCAAAGTGACGATACTTTGGGAGTACTTTTGCTCTATGCATGATAATATGTCAATTGGCTGGATTTAACAGGTATAAATTTAATTTGGATTCAGCAGCTAATTTTTAATTTTTCTGATAACGTTTCAATTACCTTGTAGTATAATTGCCTGGATTTAACACATATAAATTTAATTAGGCTTCAGCAGCTACTTTTTCATTTTCCTTTGACATTTGTAATGTGCACAACGACGTTTAATAATTTAATGAAATGCACAGCACACCATGGTTATGATGAAATGTCAAATAATATGAACCTACCCACTTGATAAAATGCATTAAAATAATTGATTTTATTGTTGTAAAATAAAATTATTTTTTTTCATTTATTGTAATTATTATTGGGCATTTATAGTAAAAAATATTGTATGACAACGTTAAATTGGTTGTTCTGGTTTAAAGGTTTGATTATGTATTAGTTTCATAAAATGCTCTCTTTTCTATAAAACTTAACTTGTTCTGGAATACTGTTTCATTCTTCTTCAACCGCTACAATCAGCATCTGGGAAATATGGATGTCTGTTCCGAAGATAATACATAATACTTCCGCAAAACATCTAGACCCTCCCTGAAAAGGCACTACTTCTCTAGTAAATGTTAGTCGCTTTGACGTACACTTTGTCGAAGTGTTGCTGCTGGCAATTTAAGATGTAGAAGACTTTTAAGAGTCCTCGACTAGACGAGACACAGATGGAACCATAACGTGAAAAAAAGCACTTTTCTCCACTGAGGTAGGCCTATTTAGGTGTTGTCTAGCCCGCACTTACTTGGAGGCTATATGTATCGTCGAAGCCTCTTAAATATCTTATACATCGTAAATTGCCAGCAGCAACTCTTTGTCGAAGTGTACGTTCCATAAGTTCTTACGGCTGGGATAAGTTGCGGTTAAGTAGTACAAAATTAACTATGTAGCGATACACTCTTGCATTTGTGACTCTTGGACGTCCACCACCTGGTCCAACTTTTAACATTATAAAAAACATCCATTCCTCAGTGATTATTTCTATAAAAAATTGATATTGATAAGTAGATTTTGTACTTATTTTTAAGAAGGGCTCGATGAGTTTCGCCGGTGTGTGTTTAAGTGTTACATGATCTGTTATTCCTTTAATAAGCTGTATATCCAGTGTTATTTTTTGTAAATAATGAATCCTATACCGAAGTTATGTGTCTCAAAAGTGGTGTATATAGGTTTTTAAAGACTTCTTTTGGGAATTTTTGTTCGTTATTCATGTTGGATCAATTTGACGTTAATAAATACGCAAAGTCAATATTGGCGAATCTTCAAATGTCTGAGATGTTATATACTGTAGTCATTTTTGCTCGAATTAATTTACTTTAATTTAGTTATTCTTCTTCTTTCAGTTTAGTCTCCTATCGGAGGTTCGAAATCATCATTGCAATTTTTATTATGTTAACTGCAGGTCTAAACAATTTCTTCATACTGCAGCCATACCTCTCTTCCAGATAACACAGCTAAAATTATTTTATGTCCTACACTTTTGTTCTGTTGGTATACCTTGCAAAATAAGCCTCAGTAACTATATTTTTCACCTCTCATCACATGGCAGAGATATTCCAACTTTCTTGTTTTTATAGTTTCGATTACTGTCTTTTTTTCCATTTACAAAAGTACATATTATTATAATTAGCTAGCCCAGCGTCCAATTTAAAAATATTTGGTGAGCTCTACTTGGGCCTCTGCCGCTACGCATCACCGGCAACGACGCTGATTGGACCGGATAAGACCATGACCGGCGACGCATGATCGGCTTACACCTGATGACGATAGCAGATATACAGCTATTGAAACGTTGTGAGATCAACACTTCAAGATGATGGAAGTCCAAGGAAAGTTCGAGGAACGAGTTACATTGTATACCACCTTCAGACTTACATTTTTATTAGTTACTCTTTGCCTCCATGAAATCTTCCACATTCTCTTGAAACACCACGTCTGGAAAGCTTCAATGTTTTTAATGTTTGTCTTTTATAAAGTTCATGCGTCTATCTCCCACAACAATGAGGAGAAAACATAATATCGTAGAATGCGCACTCTAAGACCCAAAGCAGTATCTCGGCAGATTAGAAATCTTTTTACCTTAACAAACACTTGTCGTGCTATTTCTATTCCTTTATCTCTCTGGTTTGTTCAATTCTTTCGGTGATGCATGCTCCCAGATATATGTGCGACTTGACTTTTTCAAATCTAAGTATCAGATATTGTTATATCAGCAGGCACGTTCTGTTTCTTTGTGATTACCTTTCATTTGGTCTCTTTAAAATTTCATGCCCTAAACTGTAGGTGTTTACATTTTATAGAATATGTTGCAACCCAATCACACCGCATGCTATTAGAAGGGTGTCCTCAGCATAACATCTGTTGTTAATAACTTCACCGTTAATTATGATTTCAGACCTTTGCTCCATCCTTGACATATGGATTCGTTCTACACATTGAATAAGATCGTAGAAAGAACACAACCTTTGCCAACGCCTAGGCACATCTTCTTTTGTTAGTTTTTCCTCAATTTTCACTTTTGCTGTTTGATTCCAGTACAAATTGCTTATTATGTTATTATCACGACTGTCAATGTTTTTATTTTTGAGAATTTTATAGAATTTCTCACTTTGAACCCTATTAAAAGCTTTCTCAAAATCGATAAAACATAGATCCTGATTTTCGTCTAGGTATGTCTTTATCAACACAGTCATTCCGAACAAAGCATCTTTTGTTCCTAGCTCACACCTAAATCCTAATTGTGAGGCACTTATTTCTACCTGAAGTTTATTAAGAAACCTCGTAGAATACATCTTCAAAGTTTGACTCATTAATGCTACCCTCTTATATTCTAAGCATTCTTAAGCATTATTCTTCTTTGGGAGTGTCACAAATGTTTATTGAAACCACTCTTTTGGATGACGGCTTCTCGGTAAAGTGTATTAAAAATATATACTACATCAATTGTGGCACCATCTATAAGTTTTAACAATTCCACTGGCATCTCGTCTGGTCCTAGAGCTTTTCCTTTCTTTGTTTTTTGAATTTGCAAACTCTCCTTAATTGTTTAGAATTTTCGAATTTTCGCTCGTGCCTGTCCGTTTGCAATTTTGATATCAGAATTTTCAAATTTAAACAATTTTTCTGTATATTCCGTCCATCTTCTTAACTTGTCATTTATGTCAGTAATTATTGTCAGTAATTAATTATTCTACCATTCTTATCTTTTAGTACTAAACTTTTTTTTGCCTGTTTGATACCTGTTATTTTCTTACTTTTTTGTACATATTAAAACCTTTAAATTTTTCTTCTTCTTGACAGTTTTCTATTCTACATTTTGCTAGCTCCCTTAACAGTTATTATAATCTTTTGATGTATTTCTATACAGGGTGAGTTTGATGATCAGTATGGGGATCTCGGTAACTAGCGGAGATAGAGCAATGGTTAAATTGGGAAAGATTTGCAGTTTTACTGGCCCAATCTAATGACTTTTTCGGATTTTTGTAAAAAGTCATAGCTTATTAGATATTTTGTCGATTTACTCAAATCCCTCTAGCTTCTTTGTTTTTGATTTTATAAAAAAAGTGTAAATATCAAAATTGAAGGGAATTGTATCCCGAATATGATAGGCATGTCCTCCTTTACGTGACAGCTCTCGTTTTCGAGATATGACATAAATTTGTCTTTTTTTGAATGGAAACCATAGTTGGTTTTGACCACAAAATATCGGACATTTTTAGAGCTTTTCAACGATATAATACTCGATAGAGTTATTCATAACAATAACGGAGTTATGGATGCTTTTCTCTCTTATTTTTACTTTTAATGTAGGTAGCCCTGAAAAAGATTGATTTATTAATAACTATTCCAAAAAACATTGAACGACTTTTTTATTAGGTATATCAAATATAATGAAAAAACTAAATAAGTAGGTACTTACTAGAAACTTAAGAAATTAAAGTTTTCACTTTGACGTTTCCTCATTTGAGAGTAATTCCATTAGTAGTGCTGAACTGACAGTCGATATTGACAAGTTTTCGTGATAAAATGGACTATTTTAACGAAGAAAAACTGTATATGGTGGAATGTTATATCATATGCCATAAAAATTCAGTTCGTGCAGCTGAGGAATACTTGCATAGATATTTTAATCGTCGTCAACGTGCTCTATGTACATTTAAGAGGCTTTACGATAGTTTACGCAGATATGGATCTTTTCTAAACCACCAAAGGAACGTAATGAAATTAACGAAGCAGCACAAATAAATGTTTTGGCAATGGTAAATCAAAATCCATCTACATCAACTCGTGAGATTGCGGCAGAAGCTGGCACATCTCAACGAACTGTAGTTAAGGTACTTAAAGCGGACAAGTTCCACCCGTACAAACTTTCTGTTTCTCAAACTTTGCATGCTAGTGACGAACATCGACGTATTTTGTTTTGTACATGGTTTGGAGACATGTGTCTTGACAATCCACAGTTTCCATTAAAGGTGTTACGGTCAGATGAAACTAGATTTACTAACTGCGGTATGTTCAATAGACACAATGAGCATATCTGGGCTAAAGAAAACCTTTTCCATGTAGAACAAAGACGACCCCAGATAAAATTGGGTTTTAATGTTTGGTGTGGTATCATAGGGTCTACTATTCTGGGGCCTTTTTTCTATGACGAATTACTTGCACATTTCTTGCAATACACTTTTCAAGACATGTTGCATAATTTGAATTTGAGAACTCGTTTAGAAAGTGAGTGGTTCCAACATGATGGAGCACCTGCTCATAATTCGTAATTAGTAAGACAACACTTAGATAATATCTATCCAAACTCTTGGATAGGAAGAAATGACCCACGCTAATGGCCACCCCGATCTCTCGATTTGGCATTTATAGACTTCTATTTATGGGTTGCGCTAAAAAACAAAGTATACAAAAGAAAGTATGAGATAGTTGGTGACCTAAGGGAGGCGGTATTACAAGCAATTCAAGAAATTGATAGGCGGTCTGTGAGGAAAGCGGTAATGTCAATCTTAAAAAGATGCAATTTTTGTCTAAATAACAATGGTGGACTTTTCGAACAAAAATTGTAACCATTATTATGTACTTTAATTTCTTAAGTTTTTAGTAAGTACCTACTTATTTAGTTTTTTCGTTATATCTGATATACCTAATAAAAAAATCGTTCAATGTTTTTTCGAATAGATATTAATAAATCAATCTATTTCATGGCTAACAACGTTAAAAGTGAAAATAAGGGAGAAAAGCATCCATAACTCCGTTATTTTTATGAATAAGTATATCGAGTATTATATCGTTGAAAAGCTCTAAAACCGTCCGATTTTTTTAGGTCATAACCTATGGTTTCCATTTAAAAAAAGATAAGTTTGTGTCATATCTCGAAAACGACAACTGTCACGCAAACGAGGACATGACAATCATATTCGGGATACAGTTCCCTTCAATTTTTCAATTTTGATATTTACACTTTTTTTTATAAAATCAAGGAGCTAGAGGGATTTGACTAAATCGACAGAATTTCGTTTTTTCAAAATATCTAGTAAGCCATGACTTTTTACAAAAATCCGAAAGTGTCATTAAATTGGGGTAGTAAAACTGCAAATCTTTCCCAATTTAACCATTGGTCTATCTCGGCTAGTTTCCGAGATCCCCATACTGATCATCAATAAAAACTCACACTGTATATTTTGCTTTATTTTACCTTTATTACCTTTCGTCCATCAGATTGATTATGTCATTTGTCATCCATTTTTTTTCTCTTTGTTGTTATTGAGGGTAAGATGTCATTTCCAGCTCTCAGTAATGCTGTTTCTATGTTCCTCTATTTTTCACTGACATCTGCAATGGACTCAACTTTCCCTTTAATGCTCCCAGCCTGTTAATGACTCGTTCCTGTGCTGAGTTATAGATTTTTGTTTCATTGAGTTGTTTTACATCCATCACTCTTAGGTTTTAACTTTTTTAGTTTTTTGTTTACCACTGCTACTAAGGGATTATGATCCGATCATATGTCTGCATCAGCAGGATATGTTTTTAACCACCGACGCAAATAGGGAGGTGTGCTAAGTTTATGTATAGCAAAGTATCTCCTAACCGAATAAACCGATTTGAATGCGTTTTTTTGTGTTTGAGAGCTGATGTGATCGAGATGGTTCCTAGCTATAATTTATGAAGATTTCTTCACCCGTTTGAAGATCGTTACCTCATATTCTACTTGACAAAATGGTCTTACTAAAAGATTTTTTTTAAACTGTTTCTAAACGATCGGACCGCTTTTGATGAAATTTTTTGTGTGTTTAAAGGGTCCCTGGATGGTTTAGATTCACAATTGGACCAGCTAGGTGGCGTATCAATCGGGTTTTATGAAAACTTTTTGGAACTCCTAAATGGCTAGACCTATTTTAATGATACTGAGTACGTCTCTGGGTAGTTTAGATTCACAATTGGGTTCGGTAGATGGTTTTTTAGTCGGATTCTAAAAATATTTAGATAATTTGTGAACATTTACACATCTGGACCGATTATGATGAAATTTTTCTGTGGGTTTAAGAGTACCCGCCTTAGAAGTTGCACCTAAATACTGGACCTGCTCTAGTGAAGCTGGTATGCAACTGTGAGTACTAGTATCAGGTATGAAATTCCAAACGCCCTGAATAAGAGTATTTCTAACTTTTTAGGGTTTTTTGTGTTGGGGGTTATTTAAATTTTTAATCTTATTACTCATGTAATAGAATTTTTAAACTTATGTTATATATATTTTGCCCGGAACACTAGTTGCAGTCTCATAGATGTATTTTGTGTTATACTTATCTATTTTGATGTGACGTTTCGATTCCTTATCAAGAATCATTGTCGAACAATGTTTTTTGAAATATTCCTAGCTTGACTTTTTGGTAATGTCAATTGATTTATTAATTGACTTTGAAATTTCATTTTTAATGTTCATTTGCCAGGAGCTGTTGCCATGATACCCGTATCTCTACAGAGGGTGTCCCAATTTCTGCATTATTTAACATGCAGACACTTGATTTTATTTTCTTTTTGATGTGCTTTTTTATAAGTAATATTTTTGTCTTATCTCAGTCAATTTTGTTTATACCTTTATCCGTAAATATATGGTTTGCCAATCTTGATCTGTCTATATGTCTTCTTGGAACGTTGTATTGGTGCTCTTTTGTTCTAATTTGGAGAGGTCTTGATGTTTTACAGGTACACTGTACACACAGTTTTTGGAACTTTGAGTTACGTTTTCCGGTTTTGTTTTTATCAAATTTGATCTTAATGTATTATTTGTTTTAAAATTTATCGCCAATACGTTTAATATTTTCGGATAGACCGGAAACATATGGAATAACATTTAAATTGGAAGTACGTGTGTTGTTTGCGTAGTTTGTTGGTTTCTTTGATTTTTCTCGATTTGGTATATTGTTTTGTTTATGACATTTCTTGGGTATTCATTTTGTTCTAAAAATTCCTTTATCAAATGGAACTCTTTCTATATGACGGCAACTAGTGTTCCGGGTATTCTCCACAAACTGATATTAGATACTATGCCTTGATTTTCAATTACTTAACTTATTTGTATTTTTCGGGAACCAGTTTGAGCACTGAAAATCCCAAATGAACATTGAAAATAACTAATTGCCCCCTCAGTCCTTTAGAAACTACTTATGTCTTATAAAATCTATTTTGTTTTTGTCGAAGTTAAATTTTTTACCCATTGGTGATTTCCATGTAGATAATCTACGATTTGGCAATTTGAACATTATAGTCATTATTACAAAGTCCTTATTTTGACAAAACTTTATTAACTGTCCTCCTCGTTTTAGTTTTAGTTATGAATTGACGGTAAATAAAATTAGCCATAGGCTAAATAAGTCCTGCCGTAAATCCATAATGCTACCTGTGCGAAGTCAGGGAGGGGGGTATAATGACAGTTGAAACTTTTTTAGCCACTTGGTTGTTAAATATAAAAATTATGGGTATTTTTACCTTGAGGAATGAATTTCGAACATTTGCCAAGATCAACAGATATGCTGTTGCCTAGTAGCAAAACTATAAAACTCCAAATGAAATTCCAGTGAAGCGTGAATACGAATTTGCTTGAGCAGTTTGAGAACGACGTAAAATAGAATGAAAGATACTCCAAAATGTAGTGGAGAATCTGTTACTCCGTTGAAATATGGCATCGAAGTTCTTGTGGGACAACGCGATTCAGGTTGCAAATAAAGTGTTATTCACCTCTGTGAATTTTTCTGGAACGATAACAAAGTAGTCCGCCCGGTCGTCAGACGATGTTTTTATCTAGATAATTCGAGCACAATAGATATATTTTCCGCAAGTTAAGACGAACGTCCGCCATAAATACGGAAATGTAATGTCTGGACAGTTCAAAAGTTTAAAGTTTTCAGCGATGTGAAATGTGGGCGAATGGTATATAGGAAGGGGGTTGAGGTTTGAATAATTGAAGGCATCGAGACGGCGACGCTGATATCTGTATCGGGTCAGTCAGTGTGCCGACCCTTATCGACCCATTGTGGGTTATTAGCGGTCGGAGAAGGTTCGACCATGCGGATTATGGACAGATATGAGGTCTTCGCAAGGTAAAGAAGAATGTCATTCACATATGCTTGTCAACATTCTTTATCGGAAATTCGGTCCCTCGATCGTCGTTATTGGATGATAGAGAGAGAGAGAGAGAAGACATTTCCCTTTTTCAAGTGGAAGACCAATACTCATCTAATAAGTTACTATTTATAGGATTCAAATGGCAAGTGTTTATAAATTCGAGCACATCAAGAATGTTTTAATATTTTCGTGGTGGAAAATTTCTATTCGTTTTAAATCTAATGTTTGAGCACTTTTTGGGAAATAACCACAATACTCGAAATTACTGTATATTTCCAATCGTTTCGGAGTATACCCCGTTTTCAATTGCAAAGAAACTACGAAGAAAGGACCAATTCGAATATTTAATCTGGTAATCTACTGGGTAGCACAGAAACTTTTAAAGATCATATAATAATAAAGTTCCGTTCAAGAATTTGGAAGTGTGATCTTTAGAATTTTATATGGAGCGACTTTACTACAAGAAAGTGCATTCACCAAAGAAACGATCAAAGAATTTTGTTGAATCAATGATCCCATTAAAATCATAAGGGAAAATCAAAGTCAGTAAAAAGGGTATCATTAAATCTCTATATTCCGACATCAATTAATTTAAAGAAGAAAACACTTTTATAAAAAAATGTTCTTTCTGACAATAATTACACAGAAAAAAATATTAATAAAGAGGTTAAACAAAATCTAATATCAAACAATCTCCAACAATCACCAAGCAACACTGACTGCCAAGAGAATTAAATTACTACAATAACTATACCATACATACAGGGTCTCTCAGAAAGACTAAAAAGAGTGGGTAACAGATATGGTATTAAAACCTCATTTAAAACAAGAAATCCACTAAAATCAACAACAAAACCAAAAAACACAACTAAAAATACAAAAAATTGCATTTATAAAATTCCTTGTGAATGTAATAAATTCTATATTGGAGAAACCTCTAGACTGCTAAATGTTCGAATAAATAGACATAAAAACTACATTAGAAATTGACAGTTTCAAAAATCGAAAATACTATTAATTTCAAAATTCAGTTATATTACACAAGGAGGAACACAAAACGAAACGAAAACTAAAAGTATCGCTACTTCCTCCGTAGAATTCAATCGTTCTTGGTTGCCAATGATTAAGGAAGAAATTACTAATGGTCATGTCCTTGTGAACAACCTAGTATCGGGATAGTTCATAAGATTTTTTTCTAGGTTATGAATCAACAGAATTCTTGATCGCAATTGTTATAACAAAGTCGCACTGAGGACCGCCACATAAAATTCTGAACTTCACCCTTTCAAATTCTTCCAATTTGAAAGGAAGTTTATTAATATGAGATCTTTACGAGTTTCTGTGCTACCCTGTATATTATCATAATAAATTCTCTTAGTTACTTTATACATGAAATAATATTGTCACACATATTAATTTTAAATCTTAGAATTGTGCCTTCATTACATAGTTTGTTTGTCATTGACAACAGCGTCTGACCTAGACCCCGAAACATTTGGAAGTATACAGGAGTATTGTAATTCGGTTATAATTGTGAAATGTGTTTAAATATATAAAACTCCCGATGTTTGAACTTCAACAGATTATTTAGAAAGTCACCCGATAATCATTATTCAGTGGTACGGATTAAGAGAATTTATTATCATGCTCACTTAATGGGGTTCAGTTTTAAAACATTGTAGAGGCGGCTTATTCTCAAAAGTTTATATTTTAATTGTTGCAGGAATTATAGGTAAGTAAGTTCGAAAATCCCCTTATTAAAATAACTTTTATTTTTACAACTTAAGAGTTTCATGACATTGTACATTCGAGAATCTATCATAACTAAATTTCAAAAAAATGATAATATGTGTTTCATAATGAGAAAAGAACCTGATGTTTGGTAGAGTTTTAAATACATACGACAACAAACGATATTCATATCGAAACGATATAAATATAACGAGTTAGTGAATATGGCTCCTGGAAAAGAGATAATAACGTCAATAATAAATGAAAAGTATAACTGCTGTAGGAATAAATATTAAGTCTCACTCAAAATAAACCACTTACAAGTTCAGATAATATGTAAATCTCTAAAAACGGAAAACCATCTGGGTGAGGGTAAGTACCAGCTGAACTGATGCGGGAATGGAAAGACTTTATAAACATCTGTGAAAGCTGTTTCATCAGAATATAAGGTCAACAATTGACAAACAAGTGTGAAAATTCTAGAGGTAGTTCTAATATAATCTGTGGAAAAATATTAACAAGGAGGTGATAAATGCAGTAAAAAATTGTATAATAATATAACAAAAATTAAAGTTGGACAAAATGTCTCAGAATGATTTACAGTCTTTGCATGATGTACCTGGCATAAACCTCAAAATTATGGAAAAACAGTGTCACACTTAATTTGACCCAACTTGGGAAACCTCACCAGGCCGGACATCGGAAGGATTGACAGATTGAAAGGTCTTTCTTGATTCGTTGGGTGGTAGTGCATGGTTGTTCTTAGTTGATGGAGCGATTTGTCTGGTTAATTCTGACAACAAATGAGACTCTAGCTTTCTAACTAAGCGTGTCTTAAAGGCCCGCTCTGCCGTGCGCGGTTTCTACTGTCAGCTTCTAACCGCATGAATTTGAGCAATAACAGGTCTGTGATTCCCTTAGATGTTCTGGGCTGCACGAGCGCTACACTGAAGAAGTCAGCGTGTCCTCCCTGACCGTTCCGCCTGGTCGCGTTGTTTATGTTCTGCCCTTTGTACACACCATCCGTAGCTAATAGCGATTGAATGATTTAGTGAGGTCTTCGGACTGGTACTGGATGGAGCTTCGGCATCGCCAAGGTTACGGGAAAGATGACCAAATTTGATCATTTAGATGAAATATAAATTGTAACAATGCATAATACAATTTTGTTCACATTAAGCTTTGTAGACGATCAAATTGTGATAGTGCAATATAAAGAAGATTTAAACTACATGTCCAGAAACCTGATAATAGAATATAACAAATGGCTTATGTGAAGGAGGGGAAACACCATAGAATATCACCCTGGTCAATGAAGAAATGGTCAAACATCGTGAGGAATATAGGTACGAGATTCAGAACGACATTAGATGGAAATCTTGACAGAGCAATAAACTCTATGTCTTTAGCGCCTTAATAGTTGGATTGTCCCTTCCTTGTTTTCTGTGCTATTGTATCTATGTATGCGTATGACCTCTATATTTCTCTGTCCTGGTCCTGTTGTTCCCAACTGGTGCAGAGTAGTCTTTTCATATAGTCGGTCGGTGTCCGAAATTTTGGATGTTGTGTTTCAAAATTCAATTTTAACCAATTAATCATCTTTTTCATAAGAATAAGTTTTATATTTATACAACTTTAAATATCCTAGCAAAACATGAACCAAAATATAAATTTTGCAGCAATAATCAGCCCATCACCAATCAAAAATATTACCCAACCCACCCCGACAAAATTTTCTGGCTACGGCCTTGGCGAAGTCATATAGTAAAGTATATTAAAACTCAATCTTAATAATATAATTTTTAGAAAAATATATGAGATCGGGATCTGCCTAATAGTTTACAGTTTAAAGTATCTAAGTCACTTAAGAATTATCTGAGGAATCAGTGAACCCACATAAAATGATTAATTGTTCCATTTTCTGAAGGGTTGTTGCTTGTTATAATATATGTAAGGGGCTATCTTCGGATCCATCTTAACAGAATGTAATCTAAAGTCAGTTAATAAAATTTAGGATGGTTAATCTTTAAAACTAATTGCCGCACACTTGTCGCTATAAATAAAATGAATTAATTCAACGGCTGCTGTAAATTTGACAAGAAGCCTTTTCGAAATTTGTTAACATTTTATGGACACGATAGAGATTTATTACGTCTTCCTGACCTTGAAAGAGCTCTATTACCAAAGATACTCGATGAAAACGTTTTTCTGCATTAATGGTACGTCAGAACTCGTTAAGATCCCACGAACACCTATAAGTTTTTCACGACATCGCAACGTCGACTTTCATTTGATTTATAAATAAACATCAGTCAGTTCAGTCGAACGCATAATTGAACAACAATAATTTACTATTAGTGGCGACGGACATAATGACATATAAAAGCTGCCAATCTGCATGCGTATTGTGTTGGGGGCAATATGTTTTAATTAATTGTTAGCGATTGGTCGTAGCGACTGGGCGGCAGGAAAACACAGCACCGCTCACGCCTCACAAACGGATCGCACTGAAATACTGCGGATAGCAGTCAATCGAGAATCTTATCGGGAATTGCAGATTGCACCTGTCGGAATAAATGCGCTCCTTAATTCACTGACGCGGTTGGCATTTCGGACGATAGTATATTTTACGCAATTGGTAAACTGACCTCTTATTTAATACGCTTTTATTAATTTCACGTGTATCTGGCTATGTAATGGAATCTTGGAAGTTAGTTTTAACCTATTTCTAATTGTCGCATCGAAATGAAACTTACGTATATGTAGTTTAGATGAAAATACAATAATTTGATTGCATGGAGCTCATTAGATCTACTGGGCTAATGTAAATAAATAAAAATATATATAATCTCAAGGAAAATTATGTCTGTACCTGTGGGAAGATCCTGTATATAGGATTATCAGAGGTAAGCTCGTCTATGGTCCGTAGTAACCGAGCTTAATATTAAAATCGTGGGGGTTGTCAGGAAATCACCCTGGTCCGTGTGAGAGGTTCCCCTATTTATGTTTTTGGACACTTATTTTCTCAATTTGCGCGAATGAAACATCTGTATCAATGTAAATATAATAATTAATTTGGTTAAACCTTTGTTAATTAGTGTAGTATAAACTACTTTGTTTGAATTTTCGTTTGCCGTGTTATAATGGAGCTAAATAAGTGTTCAAAATTGGTATTCCTACTGTAGAAAAATTGAATTCATCAGAAGAATTGAAATAGGACAGACAATTAAAGTTGTTCTTATTATGCAGTAGGTGAGATTATAGTTGGAGTTTGGACAATAAATCGCACAAAAATAGAAGAGTGGTGTATGAGTCAGGCCTACGAAGAGAAGACTACGAAAAGGTTAATGAAGCTTTATTGATGTGGTTTAACCAGCAAAGAAAATTTTGACACAGAAAGCACTAATGATTAGTGCGCAATTTCCCGAGTTAGATCACATTACCGCCAGTTCTGGATGGCTTCACCGCTGGAAAAAACGGTGCGGACTTTAAACAGCAAATCTAAGATTGTGGTACAAACGGAATCAAATTTAGACGAGACTAGTCTGAATTATAAAATAGTTCAGTCAAGAACATTGGCTTTCGGAATCAACTCCTGGACACAAGCGAAATAAGGAAGAATTACCTTTACCTATAATGACATGTGTGAACTCGGAATCTCGAGAATGGTGATTGGCAAATTTCCACATCTAAGAGTTTTAAAAAACATCTCACTCAAAGCACTACCAGTGGATTACAAATGTCAGAATAGAGCATGGATGGATGCGACCTTGCTTACTGACTGGTTTAAAGAAGAGTTCATACTACCTGGGACTTTTTTGAATAGAAACCGTCTTCCTATTAAAGCAATTTTGTAAGTAGACTTCACCTGGGCGAAATTGTAGTAAATTTTTTCCTCCAAATGTAACTTGCATAATGCAGCAATGGAATAAGGCGTCGTGGAAAACACTAATAAATTTTGTTAATGAATAAAAAGAAATCCAGATTAACCGACTTTTCAGTTTACGGCGCGGGGTGTCCCCCACGATACCGCGGATAACCGGCGTTCTACTATATAGAGTGGTGCACCCAACACGAAATGGTTTCTGAGGACAAGAACGCTTACATATCTTTTATACCCTTTGTACTCATATTTCTAAATTATTTTTTATTATACAGGTTGTTTAAAAAAGTTGCATTATTAAAGTTAAATTTCTTAAATGGAATATGTACCGGATAGTTGTGATTGAATTAGGGTTGTAGAATTAAAATAAAGGTAAGTTGCAGCTTCATGTCTTATATCTATTTCGAATAGTTTTTGAAATTTATAAAGATTTATTAAAATGCAAAATATTTTTCTAAAAATTATGATATAAATGGATTATATGTGACGTATTAAATCTCGAGTTTTAGAAGAAGCCATATAGGGTAGTAATATTTGCATAGAATTAACAGTCAAATTGAAAGTTGTTTGACTGTCTTATTTTACTACATAGTTATTAAGCATCTGAGAACAAAACATAATCAAAGAAATTTTCGACATCCCCAGCCTTATCTAACATCCATAAACAAAAATCTAAATTTCGAGCAAAATTTATTTCCAAAAGCTCGGTATATGAAATGGGTGAATCTATGTTTCTTTAAAATACACTGAACTCTGATTTTACCTCTTAAATGAATCTGGGTTCGCTTATATGTAGATTTTCAGTAACTGATCCAATTATTATTAATTGATTTTCTTCGTTGTTAGTAACATGTCCTCCTTACCCTTCATAAGCTACGGAGCCATTTCTTCGAAAAACTTGTACTAGTCTTTGAAAAACATATTTGTTGGGATGGTGGCGTGTCGGATATATTTGTTTGTACAAGCTAGAGCAGTGGAGGCGAACCTCTGACACGCGTGTCAGTGATGACGCTCATATTTGGTGACAAGCATATTTAAAGATAAAAAAATATATAATTTAAATATTATTACTTACGTTAATAATAATTAATGATTTAATTCTGAAACCCAAATGTACATGCACAAATAATAATGAACTTACAAAAGTTATAAATATTTCTAGTTTTTAGTCTTTACTTTTGTGATTTTGATACGCTGAACTCACTAGTTTTGCGATTACTGCGCTGGAGAAATCTGATCATATTTATGGAGTACAAATATCATGCGAATTCTATCTTCTTTACCATCACTTTTCATTTTACCAACTCAATACTTTATAAGAGGATTTTAAAATACTTTGACAGCTTACAGGTAGTTAGGAATCAAACAAATGTAATAGTTATGACACTGGCACTTCAGAAGAGCCGACTTCAGTAAAATAAAATTGGGCGAAACGGTAAATGTACCAAGTTTTCGTATGATTCAAAATAAACTCTTATAATAAATAAACTATTAGAAATTGGTATAAGACGACAAAAATCAAATAATACACATTGTCACATATTTTAATTTACATCTTAGAATTGTACCTTTTTAATCCGTAGTTTCTTAACCATTGACAACGGGGTCTGATCTAGACCCCGAAACGTTTGGAATATACAGCAATTTTCTTTAAACTGTGGTGTTATTTCCCAAGAAGCACTTAGACATTGATGTTATAGTATTTAGAATCTAATTTCTGACAGTCATCAAGTGCCACATTGCCCCATTCTTAATAAATGAGAGGTCTTATGCTGGTTTCTGACAATTCCTGATAGATAGTAACTAAACGACCTGCAAAAATGACCTATACGACCAAAATAAACTTAAAAACTCCTTTTTTGCTTTATTTTCAATATATCCTTTACGTCAATGAATGTAAGATTTTACAGAACTTTAGTCGTTTCGAAGTCGGTTTACCACTCCAGTTAAACAACCGAGATCAGAGCCAATAGCTTCGAAGTTGGGTCTTTCTGTCGCGAGAAAAGTTTTGGGTCCTAGAGTAGATTGGAAATTAAATTACATGATTTTTTTATTTTTCTTCGAGATTTATTTCTCCTTAATCTTGGCACAATAGAGGTTGTTCAAATGCATAAAATTTTCAATTAATTTCACCTCTAGTGTCTTAAGGACGGGGTAGTTAACTTAGGAACTTGGTGACTACGAGAACTGCATTTTCAAAAATCAAAAAGAACTTTATACTAGAGTATAAGCGAATTTAGTCAAAAATTTTCTTTCATAGGGAAATATTGTCAACTTTTTTAGAAAATATCACAACCTGATTTTTCTAGTAAATGGATATATTCTTATTTTAGACAAACCTCAAATACAGTTGAAAGTGGTATGTGTGATGATTTCATTTTAGATCTCAGATCTTTCTAGAAAGGAATAACCTTTTGTCTTATATTATTAATAAAAAAATCCATGTAGTTGTACCTTAAGTAGACACACTGTTTACAGGGTGTTTTGTAGAATTTTCGCAAAATATGGACAACGGATATGTGGGCTCATGTGCTATATTATGTAGCCCATATAATTGAATCTGAATAGCTTACGTTTTTTTTAATTTAATTTTTTTTATATCAACTTTTGTAACTTATTTATTTTTCACTGTAACTTCACCAAATAATCTTAAATGTAATCTATGATGTTGGTTTGCTTTTCTGAAATCGATATTTGACACAAATAATTGGGTGCAAAAATTCGATGAGTCCACAAACGGCGAGTTTCCATAAAAAATCATTAAGTTAAACACTATATCACATTACAAAACAAAATAAATAAATATGAGAACATCGAAGGCTTACAAAAACACATGTATTGTAAATTAGGATCATAATAGAATTTGACATTGTAACTGACACGGCTAGAACTACAAGTTGCAATAATTTGTTATGAATTTTGTTCAAACTGGTTTCCACTGCTACTGATGCAAGCTTTTTTTTTTGACTGCTACTGCTTAGTCTCTAGTCGCATCTCACCTCGCATTGTTTCAAACGCAAAATGTATTATTTCTCTTATCTGCTCCTTAGTTTCTGCTTCTATCTCGTAAATGACTCGAATTTTTTACGAATGATTTACCGATGTTATTAGATGAACCATATTGGGAGACAAACCAATAATATTAGAAAAGGTTGGCGGTCTAGCACATTTTAGGCGAACTGTCCTGGATATTTTATTCCCAAACGCTTGGATTGGGAATAAACTCTGGCCTCCAAGGTCTTTATTCCTGATTCCTGACTCGTTTACGTCATAGAAAAAGGAACCAAGGAGCAGTTAAGAGAAAGAGTAAATGTTGCTTTTGAAACAATGTGGGATGAGATGCGATTAACAGTGTTACAATCTCAAATTTTATTATGATACTAATTACTTTCTAATACATGTGGTATATCGCTGGCAAGGGTCTGAAGTATAGAAGCTTTTGTAAGCATTCGAAGTTTTCTTATGGAACCTCGCCATTTGTGGAGTCATATCATGTTTTCACACATCATTATAGATTAGATTTAAGTTTATTTGGTGAAGTTACAGTGAAAAATAAATAAGTTACAAAAGCTGATGTGAAAAAATCTGGGAAGTAAGAACAAAAAAATTAAAACAAAAACCGTAAGCCATTCAGATGTTATATGGGCTACAAAATATAGCGCATGGGCCCATCTATCCACACTCCATGTTTGGTGAACCTTCTACAAAACACCCTTTATAGAGACGTTTTGCTATTATCCTTTTTCGAAGCCGGTTAATTCAATTAATTTCATCCTAGAGTTCGAATAATAATAATTTCTTCTATTACACTGGTCAACACTAAATTCTTTCCTGAATTTAACTGTATCATTTATACACCAAAATAAAATCATTTGTTTATTATTCCTCCAAGCATATTCATGGTGTACAATATGTTCAGAATTAAAGTAAACAAACAACATGAATTTAAAGTTGCACGGGCACGTGTTTTTTTATTTTTTGGTCGTATGAAAGTTTATGTATTTCTTTGTTGTTTCTGACTTTTCCATTTGAAATTTTTTTTCAGATAGTGGTTTCCAACATTGATCCTTCCATTATATGTTGCATTACTTGAATTTTCTTGATGATTTTAGTTCTTGCGTCTCTGTGTCTTGTGTTGGCACGGGAGAAGACGTTAGTTAAATACCCTTGTCTTTAAGATTATTGAAAGTCTTGATTGAAAACTGAAGCATTTATTTTAAGTTTACGAAAGTTTACAGGTCTATCTATCCCTTTCTACTTTGATTTCATGTACTTGATTGTCTCATCCAATTTAGATCTCATTTACATGTTCACACTTCCTAGTTGTCTGTGTTTGTAGTTTACTTTGATAAAATGGTTTGATATCAGATATACTGAGCGATATCTAAATGTCAGGAAGTGACCTTTTTCAATACTTCATGATGATCAATTGAATTTTGAGCTTTTATGATGTTTTTATTCTTATTCCATCTTTCTTATTCTTCAAAGCTAGCACGTTCGTTTATATTTTACGGTGTAGGTGTTGAGTACAAGTGACTATAGAAATCCCTAACAGTTGTTATTATTTCTGTTTTATTTGTGTATCTATTGTTTCTTTCTTGAAGGTTTCAGGCTTTTATTTCCCACTATTGTAGTTTTTGACATTTTATGAATTCACTCACTGATTTCTCTAAAACGATTTGACCAAATTGGATATTTTAAATTAAATTCTGTTAATGAAATACCCTGATATCTTGAGATAGCCCCACGTATTTTTCTGAAAATGGAAACCACTATTTGAGAAAAAATGTCAAATGGAAAAGTCACACTCAACAAAGGAATATATAAACTTTCATCCTAATAAAAAATACAGTTAAATTCAGGAAACAATTTAGTGTTTAGCTTACAAAAGCTTCTATATTTCAGATCCTTGCCAACGATATAACACATATATTGGAAAGTCTGAGGAAAGCCTTATTATTCTTTATAACTGTTTCGTTAGAAGTACACTAGAATATGCTTCCTTGGTCTGGAATCCTCAATACGTAAAATAACGTGGAAAGGATAGACAGAATACACATTAAATTCATTAATAATTTAAATTATCCATGTCACATAGAATATTGTTATAACACAAATGAATGTAATTTGGCAAAATACAAATTGTATAAAATTTCTACTCTTCGTGATATATTTTATGTAATATTTCTATATCAATTAGTTCAAAATAAAATATACTGTATTGATAATTATATCAATACAGTATATTTAAATTTAAGTTATTAATCACAACATTTTTAACTGTGGCATGAGCTATGCCTTAAAAACTAAGTATTTATAAATTAAAGTCTTAAGTGTGATACTCATTGCTCGTACAACTCTTGTTTGTACAGGATGTTGAGAACATACAACTTACATTCCTTGCACATTGACATTTTCAGTATTTCTTTATATGCACGAAAAATAGCAGTATATTTGATTTTCAAAATTTAGGCATACATGTATGTAAGTATGTAAGTAGCTTATTAGTAGTAGTTTTTCATATCTTTATTGTTCTCTTTCATTAATATTGTAACTAGTGGTCGCCCAGTGGTCGAAAGTCGACCCTATTTCATGAAATTGTAAAAAGTATATTTTTATAAGAAACACAGTTGTGGAGAAATCGGAGAAGTAGATGTGATAATTAAAAATGTTCACTCATAATAATATATTAATCAAATAATGAAATTCACATTAAAAACAGAATATTTAATATGGACGAAAAAACGTCCGAAAAACCATTACTGATCTACTACATTTACCAATAAATAATAACAACGCTTGCATGCCACTTCCAGCAGTACATGCTCTAAGAATATCGCCCATTCCATATATAATTACTCAATGTTTTGACCGTCTGGCGGTGGCAGTACTATCAGTTGTTTGGCGTTGACAGTATGAACGTAAATAATGAATTTTTATTATATTTTATTTAATGAATGAACCAATATTAGAAATAATTATTAGCATTCTACACTGAAGACCGTCAGTAGTTACTAAAGAAAACAAAAATGAAGAAAATCGGTTGAGAGACAGAGGAGAAGATGATACCTAATCGTTTTGTCTTTGTCTATTTATATATAGATTGCCTTAAATTCGAAACCCACATCGTAAATAAATAAATAAATATACATGGTATATGTAACCTGTAAAAAATAAGGACAAAGTTATCAAATCAATTTATTGTCATCGGTCTTTAATACGCGTGCAAAATTTCAAATTAATCAGCGGTTCTGAAGTGAAGTTGAAAAATTCCATATATATATTCCAGGATTCCATAACAATTTCAGGTTCAATAATTTTGGAATGAACTTAAATACATTAGGGGAAATTAATAATTATGGCAATAGGGAAAAATAATGTTATATAAAAATGGAACAAGTATCTAGAAGTAGAAATTAATCACAAGGAAATGAAATATGTTAAGAATAATAAGTATTTAGAAAGTAATTGAAAACATTCAATCTAAACAAAAAAATTGAGGAATAAAGAAGTAATGGGAAAGAAACCAAATGGTGGAACAAGTTAAAATGTAAAGGAAGAAGAAGTAGTTGTAGGCAGAGTAAAAGATGGGTACCGTAATAGGCATTTGGCTAATACGTGATGTGAATAAGAGAAAAATTTATAAGACCATTTTTAGATATGAGATTGAGTGACAATAAGAAAGTGCAGCTGTATTTTAGTATTTTTTGAAATGAATAAAAAACCAGCGAAATGGAACAAATAAATGAATACTTTATAAATCCTAGTTAGTGAAATTATTAAATATCCTGTTATATCCGCATTTGCATTCATTCTTTATTTTATTGTCAAAAAGGTTTAACTCATTCATATCAATTTCAATTTAATAACAATAATCAAATTCTATGAGCATTCGCCACGACATTAAATTCTCAATATTGACTGCTGTTCGCCGTTGGTCGGCTAAACAATTTGCATTCCAACAGTGTGGATTATGCTAAACAAAACCTGTTGGTCGATAGGGCCGCTAGAAGCTGCTACCTACCGCACCTCTTATCGATATTTGAGACAATTTATGACCATTTAGATAGCATAAAAATGAGTTTAGGTAGTTTTTAAAATTAAATTTTGCGTTTGCTTATAGGCTTTAATTATTAATTATAATAGAATGCAAATAACAGTATTTACATTTCATTACCTGTGTAGTTTTTCTAGTGCATATATGGAAGACAACTTATGACCAGATCTCGCAGACCAGGACAAGAGATATCTTTATTTGAATTAGTTACTGAGATATTCTGGATTCCTCGGACGCTTTAGCTTCATGGAGAAAGTTTGGGAAATTTGTGATATTTGTTTTGGAACGACATGGTTATTCAAATAAGCACGGTGTTTATTATTATTATTATCGTATTACAATTGTCTTCCGACTAATGAAATATGTTACATGTGAGGACTACAAACCAGTAATTCACAATACAATTTATAAACTCCAGTTTCAGTGTTCCGAT
Organism: Octodonta nipae; assembly: GCA_034190945.1. Taxonomy (NCBI): domain Eukaryota; kingdom Metazoa; phylum Arthropoda; class Insecta; order Coleoptera; family Chrysomelidae; genus Octodonta; species Octodonta nipae. Next base: position 84,800,597 of record CM067216.1, on the reverse strand, counting down.
TTGGCTTTCAAACTAAACTTATCTGGAATTTTCGTGTAGTAACTAGTCTGTGTCAAATATTACATCAGTCAATTGTTACATCGAGTTTTCGTCAAGATGAAAGCGTCAATTCGTGAAACCGATAAGGTGCCTTTGAACTTATGTGTGCCCTACACAATTCATTGATCACTTAATAGGGTTCACCCTATGACGGCAACATAACATTTGTCTTTAGTCTTAGTGTCTACCGGAACAAAATAATTACTCCTGTTAATCGGGTGCTATTATGTATTACCCATCTGGTTGCGGCCAGGATCAGAGGTATGTGCTTATTCCAGTCTCGTGGTTTACAGTGGTTGCCTTTGGTTATAAAACACTTCCTCAACAAGTACATACTCATTAATCTTCTAGCTCGCTGGGATTGTTAAGGATATGTCAATGGCATTTCTGGAATGACATTATATTGCTTAGTTATTCCAATTGATCAATTTTTGGCGCGGTTAATCGCTGCACTCATTTTGCATTTACGGCACCGTTCTTTTATATCCTCGTAATTGTACATTCAATAAAATTGTTGTCGTACCTTAACTCATGTTTTATTTATGCCAATATGACTCCAGAAACTCCATTTTACATCTCCTTCAAGATGGCAGGTATCATTTTGTTTAGCTCAACTATTTGGGTTTCTTTTCATTTGCAATTTCTCGGATTCTTTCTAAACATCCATTATCACCTCTAAGAGAACAACCTTGAACCCAAGCGTATACAAAATACCTTCACTTTGCTTCTTAATTTTTTCTTCCAGTCTTATCTTCACACCATTCATTGAAATACGTTTAATTATCCCACATTTCTAATTCCAAATATTACTCATATTGAGTTTGAACTAAACTGATCGTCCAACTCAAGTAAACTTTTATTTATATACAGATATATATCCACATATTTAGAACTATATCATTCAACGTATGACAGCCGTTTCGAACCAGGAGTTCTCGTCAGATACGCTTCCTTGAATGACAAGTTCTAAAGTGAAATACTTGGATGTTATACACATCACTAAGACAACAGTCAGTGTATTGAACCTAATAGATGATATAGCTCTAAATATGTGGATATATATCTGTATATATATTTACTTATGTGTTTTTATATAAAACACTCGAACCATCTGTCAAGAGTATGGTATATGTTATAGCATAGTATGCCTTCATATAGTTAAATTACTCAATAGACGGTAGATGTCACCGACATCTATTAGGTTCAATACACTGACTGTAAACTTTTATTAGCGACGATTCTCGTTCTGATTGGACTATCAAACTAAACTGTTTATATGGGGTGTTGATGTTCCGGAATTGTGGCGTAAATCTCGAACTGTCAATAACAGTTTTCGGTCTAGGTGACTGCGTCAATTAGTTCCTATAAAGATGACAGGAAGTATGAACCGTTTTTCATTGGCAGTAATCATAATAATTCGTAACAACGTATACAATCAAACTTATCAGAGTACCAAGTTGGAAAATCGCACTTAACCTGCAAAATCGTAAAATGTCATATGATTTTGTGGTATACCTAAAATTTTGTACGAATATTAAACAAGAATATACTTTCTAACTATTCAGGACAAAGTGAAAAAATCGCATTTAGTAGTTTTGGATAATACTTAGCCAAATGTTATATTTAAATATCATATCGAGTTACATTATATTGGATACGACTGTCAAAATTTAAAAATAAGAGGGACTAGTTTAGTAAAAATACGAGTTACGACTTTTACTTTAAGTAGGTATTCAATAAAAAGCATGGTATATTTTAATTAATTAATTAAAAATATCTTTTGAATGTGGCTGGAAAAGTCGTTATTGTTTTCATTATGATTAATGTGGTTTCGTATTTGACTTGGATGAATGTTACGTCTGAAACTGAAATCAGTAAATATACATGTACATATTAATTTGCAGAAGGTGCTTTCAACAGATGACTTAGTAGAAGTTCCTTTTAAGCCTAATGTTTGTATTCAGATAAAGTACCCTTTCGTTATACTCCTGAAATAAAAAAAAAGAATGAAATGAAAACGGACAATATTTCTCCAATAATAATAGATAAGGAAATTCTAAATCTATAATATTTTATTAACAGCAGTGGCAGAACTAGTATACATTTTTTTTCATAAATTAAGGAAAAAGTCTGCTGCTTTTATAAGTACTGTACTAATTATAGAAAAAAAAACATAACATATGTACCCAAAAATATAGAGAAAGAGATATAAAATCATACAAGTTTAGAAACTTCTAGTATTCCAGAAATTGTTCGGAAGATATTATTAAATATAGATAACAATTTGAATAATAGAAACATTCAGAGAGTCAACAAGGACACTTAATAATTAGTGTTCCTAAAAACTCAAAAAAGGGAAATGTTCTGTGGGTGAAATTGCACTATAAAATATTATATTAAGGTTCTGCAAAGGTCCAATAGTGAAAATAATAAATGTGAATGACTTTGGCCCTTCAAGAAATTTAATCCAGATTCAAACTGAAAAATACAGTACCAAAATTTTTGTTTAGCCAGTTTTGTTAGATGATTGAAGAAAAAAAATTCATCGAACGATAGTAACATAATTATATCAGAATTGAAAACTAGAGGTATCAGTAACATTCGTAAACACAATTTTATTAAGAGAATTGAGTGCCAAAAAGGCTATAATTTTGAAAATAATAAGCAAAAATTACACAAGAAGCTGATCTTTACTAAGAGGTTTTTTACCACTTGTTTAATTGTCTACAATATAGAAATGCACGTCGCTTTGATATGTCAATAACGCTTATTTTCACTTATATTATAAATTACGAGTTAATGCATCACAAATCTGGAGCTATGTCCATCTATTACACAAAATATCCATTAATCTACAATGGTTTTGACATGAAAATAATATCTAAGTAGGGCAACCAGAAACCGTATCTATTAAAGTTAATTATTTCCCATCGTTATTAATTGTTTAATTATTCATATAAAATCCATTTGTAGCATTTTTGATGATTTCCCCAAAATATTCATTTAAATGTGATTAAGAGTGATGCCTTAATTAAAATCTAGTAAAGGAAATATTGTAATTTCTTTGACAGGTATTTTATAAAAATATATGTGTATTTGTTACATACAAATACTGTTTTATTAAAGCTATTTTACACACATAAATTTATTAAACAATTTTTTTACCTTTTATTATGGATATTTAAAAATGGCTAAGAAATTGAGCAATTTTGGATGCTCAATAAATTAATGGATTTAGAACGTCGACTTTAACCCTATATTGTGAATTCTTATAAACTCAAAATTTTATATAGTTGTGTTGTGTACCCTGTTGTTGATTGTAATTTGAATAAGTTTTTAACCGACTAAAGTATCTAAATATAAAATTGGTATGAGCATAATACAGAAACGCCACAATTTCTTAGCAGATATATTGACCCATTGATTGCTGGATAAACTGTTGTAGGTATGTAAAACACTGATAAGGTTTGCGAAATACCCACATTTCTGGGGATATCTATTTGGTATTTTTTCCAATAAATTTAATGCATATTTTGCAAGGTTTACTACATTAAAAGAGTCAATTTTGTATTTGAGAGAATAATGTTGTTAATATTATTGAGGAATTGTTTGTTACGCATTTTTATACATTAGTCGGGACTTGCTTGAAATTATCAATTAATGAATTGAAAACCATACAGAAAATAGAGATGTTTTAAGGATAAAACGAAAATAACAATTAAATTTACAGGCCTTTTTATAAATACAATATACGGATACCCTTATAACATCAGTTCGGATTTGTGCCTCTGTCACATCACAGCAATTTTCTCCTAAACTACTGGACGGAAGAGGTTGAAATTTGGTATCAATGTATAGTTTGGTGACTCGATCAGGAGTACATATCGTAAAAGAAAAAAAATTGATTTTAAGGGTACTTCTGGGGGGAAAAACTAAAAAAATCGACCCTGATCTCCGAAACTACTGAGCCTAAAATTTTGAAAAAAAATAGGAAATATAGAACGTTGCCCGAACTTTACAGGAAAAATAAGGAGAAACCATTAATATTAGTTTTTGGGGGCAAATTATAGAATTAAATAAAAATTTAAAAATAAAAAAAATTTCAAACGCATCATGTAATATATCAATTGAAAGGTCTCATTCTGAGGAACCCACTTATATTTTTTTCATATTAAAAAAACATATATTTAAAAAGATATTAACGAAAATATACCAAAATTTACCCATTCCCCCCCCTTATCTCCGAAACTATAAAACGTAAAGTTTTGAAAAAAATTAGAGGTATAGGTTCTGACCTGAAGTTTGGTAAAATAAGGAGAAACCCCTAATATTTATTTTCGGGGGCAAATTATAGAATTAAATGGAAAATATAAAATTAAAATTGTTTCTAACCGTTGATGTTATATATGAAATGAAAGGGCTGATTATGACGAAAACAAATATATTTTTTTCACATTTTTAAAATAAATTAATTAAAAGATATTAACAAAAATATAAAAAAAATTACCCATCCCCCCTATCTCCGAAACCATAAGCTGGAAAATTTTGAAAAAACAATGGAGGTATAGCCCCTCACCTAAACTTTACTGGAAAAATAAGAAAAAACCCCTAATATTGATTTTGGGGGGCAAAGTATAGAATTAAATGGAAAATATAAAATTAAAATTGTTTCTAACCCATGATGTTATATATCAAATGAAAGGGCTCATTATAACGAAAACAAATATATTTTTTTCATATTTTTAAAATAAAAATTAATTAAAAGATATTAACAAAAATATAAAAAATTTTGAAAAAAATGGAAGTATAGCCCCTCACCCGAACTTTACTGGAAAAATAAGGAGAAACCCCTAATATTCATTTTGGGGGGCAAATTATAGAATTAAATGGAAAACAAACAATTATAATTGTTTCTAATGGGTCATGTAATATATCAAATCACCGGGCTCATTATCACGAATACAAATATATTTTTTTAATTTTTTTAAAATAAATATTTTAAACTATATTTAAAAAATATTTTAAAAAAATTACCCATTCTCCCCGTTATTCCGCAAACTATAAGACCTCAATTTTTTTGTTTATAGGAAAAATATGAAAAAAATCCCTAATTCTATTATTTGGCCCCCATAGAATTGAACGGAAAATAAATTATTAGAAAACCCCCATAGTAATTTTAGGGACAAATTATACAATTAAATGGAAAATAAAGATTCAATTTTCAAACGCATCATGTAATATATCAGATAAAAGGCTCATTATGTGAATTACAAATATATCATATTTTAAAATCATTTGTTTAAAAGATATTAACAAAAATATTAAACATCGACATAATTCCTACTTTAGAAACTATTTAAATTTTGTAAAATATATTTTATTTGTATTTTTTAATAATTTGAATAACAGATTTAATAATTTATAAATTATATATATATATATATATATATATATATATATATATATATATATATATATATAAAATTTAAAACTTGACCTATTTTGCCCTTTATCTTCCAATCTACAGAGCCTCAAAACCTCACACAGTAGATTATAAAAGACTTCTCTGAAAGTTTATTAATAAAATAAAACTCTAATGTTAATTTTTGGGGGCCAAATTAAAAAATTAAATACATATGTATTCTGATAAAAATCAAGCGAATCCTGAAGCAGATATAATAAAAAGTCTATGTGTGGAAAATCAAAGTGTATATTTTTTATAAAATTTATAAGGGTAAATATAAGAAAATGCACTCATTTGCTCATGCTTGTCTGAAACTGGAATGTTAGAATCTTGAAGGTGGTACGGAACCCTAAGTATGCGAGTCCAACTCGCACTTGACCAAATTATTTACAAAATAGGAATTCTGAAAATTTGGTAGCAAACTTTATTTTCATTTCTTTAAGCAGTTTTATTATAACGATGGATCGCATGTTTCATAATTCAAATTTATAGAGTATTGACTGGCTACATGTGATGAACAAACAAATATTTATTTGTTATTGTCAACAAGTAACAGATAAGTTTAGTCAACCATATTGAATGAAAGAACCGTTCTGTCCGAGTGGACTCGAGCTGTCCCTGATTCGTTTAGGAAATAAAAGGTAATGTCTGAATGAAATTCTAATGAGTAGTAGTTCTTCACGCACTAAAGTAACATTATGATGGCGTATGTGCGGCTGTAGCGCAACCGTGTATCACATGCACCTATCTAATGTAAATATTTAATTAACTGTTTTAGTCTTTTATTGTTTAGATTTATAACGACTTGTTAAAAGTTAAACACGTTTGCTGGGTGGGTGACTTGCTTAAGAATGTCAGTTTCCACTTGGAACAAATGAAAAAGAACAGAAGTTTCGTATAAGAATTGAAACAGGCAGGTTATTGAATGAAATATTAATATGTAAAAATGTTCGATTATTTGTGGAATTTCGGATTTATGAGACGGATATTTTTTTCTGTTCTATTGAGGTTTATTTCTTAAGTACACGTAAATGTTATAAGCAAAGAAATACGAAAAAGAATGAGACAATAAATCCTACAGTTATATAAATAAAGTAGGTATATTGTTAATCTTAATCGATTTCAATAAAAAAAGACAGTTTTCTATTACATCCTGACTTATGTTTGTATGATCGCGATTTTTTCGAAAAAGATTTTTATAGCTGCCGGAGATCATCACTTTAATTACTTAAGGGGAAATTTTCTAAACGTCAACGAATTGTAGCATAACTTCTCTGCATAATTTATATGAATATACATTTGTGATCAGTATACGTTTAATGAATTTTTCCAATAAATTAACTGCAAGGATATCACCCAAATAACCAAAAATTAATGTCGAATTTAAACTTTTAATAAGGTCAACCCTTGCCATCTAATTTTTGAGAATAGAAAAACAATATTTTCATTCTTTTTCTCTGAGACACTCGAATTCGTTAAAACTGTATTCCAATATATTGATTGATTTCTTCAGAAACTACACAACTGATTTACACCTTTCTTTCATTCATGCAATGTGAGCTACTGGGTAACATTCTATTAAAAAGTGTTTTTTAAACAATTTTTTTACACCGAACATAAAATATCTTTATTCCACCAAAATAAATCACAATACATTTGAGTAATTTATATTAACAACGATTAGTATTACTGAACTTTCTCCTATCTAAAGTCTTATAAAATTTTATTTAAATTTAAAGTAATAGGAATTCCTGAAACCAAAGAGGTTTCGCATTTATATATCTTCACAGTGGATCGAGATTAGTGTTGCCAGCTTTTTTTGAAGGAAATATAGTATATTTATTTTTAAGTTACAAAAATATAGTACTTTTGTGAGTATTAGGGAAAAAATAGTACACATTTATTTCTCATAATTTTTTTCATATTACAAAACCTCGGAAAACTTAAGCACAAACAAATAACGACGGGCAGTTGACGTTAAAATGCTATGACCAATTGACAACTGGCAAACCACAAAGCATAGTGAATTCCGTGAGTAAACACATCTACTCAATGAAGAATTATTTGTGTGGCAATCGTAAAACGTAACAGATTATTGTCCTTAATTTCGTTCTAAAATCCTCCACGCCGCATAGTGGATGAGTTCTAACTTACAATTATCATAAAAAAAGCAAGACATTTAAATTACCAATGAAAATATAGTACATTTCGTCTATATTTTTTTCTATGTAATATAGTACAATTGGCTAAAATATAGTAAGATACTATATATTATAGTACGGGTGGCAACCCTAATTGAGATGTACCTCTGTCTCTTCTGGTGTGGTAACGTATATGTTTTCTAATTCCGGATTCGAAAGCCTTTTTGACAGCAATCGTATTTTTGGTAGTGTAAAATGAAATGTTATAACAATATTTTTAATGTAACTACGAAGTTGGTCAAATTAGGAAATTGTTTTTTTTTCACTTGGTCAAAACTAATTGACAAAGTAAAAAGCGATACAAATGCACACCCTGAATACAGTATTCGTAATCAATAGAGAACAAAATTATGAAAAGTTGTCATATGGGCATTTCTGCCATACCATAATAATTAAGGAAATTTTTAGTGTTTTTTTTTTAATTTAATCAAGGAGCCTATGACTCACAAGTTTCTAAATGTCATATTAAAAGTTCAAAACTGTATTGCTATTAACTGCACTGTTCAAAGCTTTTTAGTTTATGGTATCGGTTTTTTATAGAATAAAAAATGCCATTTAAAGGTTTAGAGCAAATACGCGTTACCAATTTTGGAATGTATTATAACCATGCTCCCTAGAGGTTTTGTCTATAGTTTGAAGGGACAAACAGCAAAAGATTTTTTCGAGAATACTGTTAATTGTTTTTACCCTTCCACAATATTATTCAATTATATTCTACAAGCATTTACGTTGAAATGAGTTTGCTTGGCTATCCAGAAGTGCTGATCTCATTCTTTTGGATGTTAAAATTTAATTGCAAATGGAAAACTGGAGTATCTTCGAATGCTATAATAAATAATGCGCAAAGACTATTTTATATTCAGAGACAGTGGGCTATAAAATGTATTGAGCGAATGTCATAATTATAAATAATTATAAAATAGTAAAAGAGTGTGTGATGTACATTATGGTTTAACACCCTGTATCTTGAGAATGCAACTTTTGTGGACACACTGTAATAACATTTATTTTTTAATGACGCATCTCCAGAAAAGCTTTGCTACATATTTTTTAAAAAAACCTGTATACCTATACATCTTAATAAACAATTATCGTAGAGCTGCTTAAAATACAAATCACAGACGTATTTGATTATTTATTTCTATGTCTGGGGTTCAAATAAAAGATCGATGTTACTTACCGGCCATATGGTTATACAACTTTCTACTACTTATCGATTGGAAGTTACTACTGCACCGATTCATCATCTGATCGGTAATACTAGTACATTCTCGTCCCTTTTGTTAATGATCTGAAACAAAAAAATCTAAAAAAATGTCCAGTGACCTACATTCAACTTGTTTACTTATCAGGTTTTTTTATGATATATCACTGACTGTTGACGTCTGAATTTACATTTAATAAACTGAGCTTTACTTGATCTGCTGCAGGACTTTACTTTCCATATTTCTGTCTTATTTTCTTAGTTTTTGGTCTTATTTGTGCTGCGTATGTAAAGTTTATCTCTATATTGTTTTGCATGTTTTGCATATAACTTAACTTTCTGCAGTCATACATTTATTCTTCCATCGGTTTCTTAGACAGAAATTTGTTTGTATTATTTTATCAGTTCTCCTATTTTTAGCTTGTATCTAAATTGTTGACTAATTGCTATACATTTTGATTTCTTTGATTTTCATGATAAACTATATTAACATTGTCTCTGCTGGTCTTCCGCATTACCGGCTAGGTATAGGTTCAAGTTGCAGTTCACTGTGTGGCCGTGGGTTCAATTCACAAATGTGCACACTCACTTTTAATGCCTTTATTTTAATCAAGACCAACAAATAATTCAGTGTTTAACTGACTATGACTAATACTACAGCTGATTTCTTCTATCAATTGAATCACACCAATATAAAGTCAACCAACTAACTAACTCCCCAACTAGTAAGACGGTCGCCTTTTATAATAAGCGGGAATATACCCGAATTTCGATAGTTATTTCTTTGTTGTCGGAGTGTTTTTCAGGAACCATGTCGATATTTCGAGCTTTTTATATTATTTCAGCCGGCTTTATGTTTACGTAGTTTTTCATCGAAACGATTAATTTAGAAGGTGTCTTAATTTTTCTCTTTAGCTGGGTAGAATGAATTGTATATCAATATTATTTAACTTATAATCATGTTGAAGAATACTTAGCTTAGCGATTCCCCGAGCCGTAGGTATTCATCCTTTATATCAATCTTAATTAAGTTAATATGGAATGCAGTTGACAACACTGGCGGATCTAGGGATGATTTGAGCGGGAGGGGGTAGCAAGATTAATCCTTCAGCTTTTTAAGTTATAGCTTTACTGTCCAGCTTCTTTTTAAGATCATTTAACTTAACTCTTTCGGCTTATCTGTAACTTATGTTAACTTTGATTTATAATTTTTTTCAATTTTTACTAGCCTGCAGGGGTGTGGGATGGGCACCACCTGCCTCGAATTGCCACTGGCTGATAGGTCTATATAATTATTATATATACCGTTCTTTCGTTTGCTTAGTTACTATTTCTATTACTATTTCTTTCCTTTTCTTATTATTTTGTATATAACCTAAATATTGCGCGAGTTCACGCTATTTTACCTTTATTGTTTTCTTTGTTTGCCTTTGCAACAATTAAATCGCAATTATTTCGTTAGTCATAAAAAGAATTTTGTTAACATTTTGTGATGTTTTATGATAATTTTTAATATGAAAACAACGGATTCAATAATGTAAGACTGACAAAGTTTATTGGAACGGCTGGTAAGAATATGACATTTGTTGGAGATTCAAAAGGCTGATCAATTTGTTATATTAATAGAGGTTATCTCTACACTAAAAGTAAATGAATATTGTTTTATTGGCAAAAAATCCCGGTTTCTCAAAAAAGACTGGCTTCAGATCAAGGCATCCGTTCGTTATAATAGTTCTGTCACAAGTTGAGAGCGTTGAGATTCGATATAGGTACCCACCTGTTTCCCCTGGCTCACTTTAACGAATCTCTTTCTTAAATACGGAAACTATTTGTGACTCTATAGTTCGCTGAAGTGTACCAAACGAATTTATTTGAGTAGAGTGTATATGAGACTTTCCTTAATTTTTTTATTTCAGACTTTAAATATCAAGAACCTTAACACAATATTTAACTAAAAACAGAGAGAAACAGAGAAAGAAAGAGAGATGCTGTCAAAATATTTACATCAACATGTTTCACACTCCAAAAGATGATCGCTACAATGCTATCTACTGCAACCCTCTCCAGAACGTCAGTGAGCATTTATATACCTTCACTGTTTTTCGGGATATTTTTCGTCTAAGTTAGGTATACTAACGGGTATACTTTCTATTCTGGAGTGGATTCAAAACTGTTGACATTGTTTTTACCATCAATGGCACTTTCCGAAAATACTTCTTTTTGTCGGAATTGTTAACCGACTTTTTTAGTATGCCCAGTGATTATTCAAGAACGACTTGGGCAATTTGGATGATTTAAAAGGCAATGTATTAAGGAATATATATTACAGAAAGGTACCATATAACTTTCTACTTTAGGGTTTTTAAAAAAAAAAAACAGTAATTAAGTGATTACACTTCAGTGAATTTCAATGAATCTTCACTGTTTTCTTTAAAACGGCTGAATTAATTTGAATATTTTAAATGGTATTTTTCATAGATACGTTCCAGTTTGGTTCCGTATATTTTTCTATAAGGAAAAACATACCGTTTTTCCGAAAATCTGGAAAATATGTTCAAAAAATGATAAAAATTAATATAAATGTCAAATTTTCCTTATAAATATTTAGCTTAAATGTCAAGATATGTCATAAAAGTATATCGTATAGGGTGTTTGTAACGGTTTTTCATATTGAAATACATAAAATATTCCATCAGTGTATCGAAAAAAAAAAAATGTTATGAATACGGTATAAAGTTTTTTTTTTTTTTTTTTTTATCCGAAGAGGGGGGAAATACATTCCGTACTTAGCTAGCACGTGCTGGCCGTCGTGCGGGACTCCCACTGTAATGACTTCAAAGCAAGAGTAAATCGTTGCATTGAAACCAGTATACCGTATACCCGCTAAAACCCTAACCTCTTTCTCCTACAACCATGGTCCCCTGCGGCACTCTTAGTCAATACTACTTCGCAAGGGTGGTTCATTGCAGATGTTTACTGCTCTTACATTGAAAGCCTCTAAAGCCTACTCCTCGAACGTATTGCGGAGTTCTTTGAGGATAGTCTCCGCGTAATCTGATACCAAGTTCCAGGCTTGGGGGCCCTTCATCATGGCTTCTACTAATTGTTCTGGAACGATATTAGTCTCCAGAATCCTCTCCACTTCAGCACGTTGATCCTGAAACCGGGGGCAGGAGAAGAACACGTGTTCCGCGTCCTCTATCACGTCCGTACAGTGTGGGCAGTTTGGGGAGTTTGCCCTCCTGAACCTGTGCAGGTATGCTCGAAAGCATCCATGTCCAGTCAGGAGTTGAGTGATGTAGAACCCAACCTCCCCATGCTGGCGGTTGACCCAACGACTGATGTTAGGTATCAATCGATATGTCCACCTTCCTTTAGTAGAGCTGTCCCACCTCTCCTGCCATTGCCTTAGACTCATGGCTCTTTCATCGCTGTTTCCTGTCGGTTGGTCTTTCTCTAACTTTCTGCGATAAAGCCGTCCCCTTTCTGCAGCCAGGATGTCGATTGGTAGGGTAGAGGCAATCACACTCACCGCCTCGTAAGACACAGTGCGGTAGGATGATGCCACTCGAATCGCTGAGAGCCGCTGGACTGATTTCATTTTCCGGCGGTACGATGGTAGCTCGAGCGATTTCTCCCATACCGGTGCCCCGTACAACAAAACAGAAGTAGTTACTGTTGCCAGTAGCTGTCTTCTTATCTGTCTAGGGCCTCCGACATTCGGCATTATTCTAGATAATGCCCCCTGTACCCCAGCTGCTTTCTTGCTGGCCGCGATTATGTGCTCTTTGAAGTTGAGCCGTGTGTCCAGGAGCACCCCCAAATAGCTGATGAAGGGCTGCGACTGTATGTAGGAGTCGCCTATTTTGAGGGTGATGGTTTCCCTTGCCTTTCGACTGCTAACAAGAAGTGTTTCGGTCTTTTGTTCTGCTAAACTCAAGTCCGCTGCGAGCATCCAATGCTGAATTGTGGCTATAGCGAATGAGAAGGTTGTTTGTATCTCCTCTATGTGCTTGCGCACTATGATCAATGCCACATCATCGGCGAATGCCACTAGCCTGACGCCCTCAGGCAGACCGAGCAGGAGCAGGTCGTTGTACATTACGTTCCATAAGAGGGGGCCAAGAACAGAGCCCTGAGGTACACCTCCTGTGATCTTATAGTCTACTTGCCCATTTTCAGTTTGGTACAACAAGATGCGGTCCTTGAAATAGGCTGAAACCATTCTGCGCAAGTACTGCGGAACTTCCATCCTGACAAGAGCCTCCAAAATGCGGTCCCAGCGGGCCGAGTTAAAGGCGTTCTTGATATCCAGGGTGGCTATTAGACAGTACTTTTTTCCACCTCTTCTCCATCTCTTTCCAGAGATAGCCTCTCTGGCGATGTTGGTAACGAGTGTCACGGCATCGATGGTTGATCTCCCCTTTCTGAACCCGAATTGGTTGGTGGAAAGTTTCGGCTCAACGTAGGGCTCCAGCCTATCTGCTATTATCCTTTCAAGGAGTTTTCCCGCAGAGTCCAACATACAGAGGGGACGATATGATGACGGTTCGTCGGGAGGTTTCTTTCCCCCTTTAGGGAGGAGCACAAGCCTCTGCTTTTTCCACTTAGTCGGGAAAACCCCCTGCTTTAGGCAGGTCTCATACATGTGTAGAAACATGTCAGGCCTATTGGCTATGGCGCATTTTAGCGCGATGTTAGGTATGCCATCTGGACCGGGAGCCTTACCGTTTTGGAGCCGGTTGCACGCGCCCATCAGCTCACTCATAGTCACTGATGGTATATCTTCGTCCCTCACCTGCCACGAAGGATTAGCGGGTAGCTCAGGCTTTGCAGGAAACAAGTGAGTGACAATGCGGTGCAATGATTCGGGGCAGTTCGTTGATGTCATGGGAGGGGCCTTAATTTTATGCATCACGATTTTATACGGTTTTCCCCATGGATCTTGATTAACTTCGTCACACAACTCCTTCCAGTAGGATCTCTTGCTTGAGAGAATGGCTCTTCGTAGTTGTTGTCTTTTGATCTCATAGTCGAGCCTTAGTTCTTCTGTTGTGACCCTGTCGCGTCTCCGTGCTCGTTGATGCAGCCTTCGTGCTTTGAGACACTCTCGTCGGTGTTGTGAGATCGTGTCGTTCCACCAGTAAACTGGTGGGCGGCTGTTGTTCTGCCGTCTCCTTGGCATGGAAGCATCGCAGGACTTGACAACGCTTGTCATTACCTCTTTGGCAGTGGCTTCTGCGCTTGTTGCTATTGACAATGGTTCCTGCTCCATAACCAAGGCGAATGAATCAGCATCGAAAGCATTTTTGTTCCAGCCGACTGGCTGTGACCTCGCATGACTGACACACAATCTTCGTTTGGGAGTGGTGTTGATTTCCCAAATAATAGCTTGGTGGTCGCTATTAGTAAACTCCTCATCGACCCGCCACTCACAGCCCCCTTTAATTAGGTTGCTGCTAACGAATGTTACGTCGATAATGGAGCTGGCTGTGCCTTTGCGATATGTGTTGAGGAGTACCAGGTTGAGCGAAGACATGGTCTCAAGGAGAGCTCGTCCTCTCGCGCTCGTTTCCCGACATCCCCAGTCAATTGCCCAGGCGTTGAAATCTCCTGCGATGGCGACCGATTCACGCTTCCGTACATCCTCCGCCAAGGTGTCCAAGAATAACTCGAACTCCTCGAGCTGTGCACTAGGAGGTGCATAGCAGCTATAGAAGTGGACCCCTCCCACTTTGGCTCTCACAAGCCATGGTTCGGGGGTATTTGGGAGTTGTTGGAACGGAAGTTTACCGCAAGCCCATATCGCTGCTCTGTCCGTTGTGTCATTTACCCAGGACAGGGTGTCGAAGTTTTTGTACTGCTCGCAGATTATGGCTACGTCGCAATCCAATTCCCGCACCCGCTGTACCAGTAGGTCTTGGGCTGCTTCGCAATGGTTGAGGTTGAGTTGCAGTACTTTCATTTACGGGCTTGTGCTGCTCTCATCGCCTGTTGGTAGATCGGACATTTCCAACTACCCGCAACGTGCCGGCAGTCTGACCTACTATCTTTCTCTTTGCAGAGTAAGCACTTGGCAGGTTGTTGACAAGCCGAGGCATTGTGACCAGCGCCTCCGCATCTGTGACAACAACTGCTTCTGTCAGTCTTGCCTCTGCACGCCTGGGCGTTGTGCCCAAAGTGCCAGCATTTGAAGCACCGTCGAAGGCTGATCCTCTCGCGAACACGTACTGTGCCCCACGCAAGTTTCAGCTTTCCAAGTGCGATGGCTTTCTTGGCCTGGACCTCTGGGAGACAAACAACTGCCGTTTGTGTTGATCTATATGCCCGTCGAAGTGATTTCACTGCCTCCTCAGTGATCTCTGCCAGGCCGTCGATATTATCTTTGAGCAGGTTTACTACCTCTTCCTTGGTACTGATCTCGTCCAGGTCTTTAATTTCAATCTCGATTTGGGGTATTCGAGATTGTACAGTGGCCCCGCTTGGGAGCTTATTCTTGATGGTGTTACAATAGCGCTCCATCTCCTGAGCGTCTGCCTTGGCGAATAACAAAAGTAGATCTCCCTTAGCTGTTCGTCGGATCTTATTGACTTTTTTGCCTATATCCTGCAAGGTGGGATCATTCTTGATACCTCGCAAGATATCTGCATGGGAGCTCTTCTCGCCTTTCTTTATAAGCAGCGTACAATGTTGGGCTGGTTTTTGCTTATTGGTCCTCGGGGCCTTTTTCCTCTTTACCACTTGCCAGTCAGTCGACTGGTTTGAAGGTTGTTTTTTGGTCTGCGGTTTAAACTTGGGTTTTAATACATTGTTTCTCTCCGCTTCTGAATTGACCACCCTACTTGTTGTTGCCTGGGTGGTTTGCCCGATGTTCTGGCAACCTTCTTTACCGGGCTTTAGCTTGCTAGGTAGCACCGGTTTAAGAGTTTTAACTAGTGGTGCCTTACTTGATGGGGCTACTGAATGCGAGGCCTTCGGTGGCGAGGTCCTTGCTACTGAGGCTACTTTTATTGAAGCCGCCTGCTTTGGGGCCGCCGGTGTTGATGCAGTCGGTTTTGAGTTGGCTGCTTTTGAGGCAGCCGCTTTTGGGACCTCCTCTTGCTTTTCACCTTGTGTCTGAGTGTTTGACACCTTTACTGGCGATGTCTGTGTTGTAGCAGGTTTCGCTACAGGAGGTGGCCGCGTCGTTGACGTCTGATATTTGTCATATTCTGACTTAATGGCGTGTGCCAGTTTCTTGATCTCATGATGTACATTGTGCCTAGGCCCAATGAACTTCAAGAGCTCATCGATCTTTGCTCCTAATTTGTTTGGAGCGCCACTCTCAGTTGTGGCCCTTTGGGAGGCGTCAACTGCACTATCCGCCTTTTGGAGGACCTGGCTGAATAGTGTCTTGCTGCCAGCTCTAGTTTTAATGGTCGATGTTGTACCATTAGCAGTGTTCTTATTCTTCTTGTCACCATGTGACGGAACCAGTGATAATTCGCTCCCCCCAGAATCCGTGGAGCGTGCACCGGCCACCGAGGCTTTCACTCGATCGGAACCGGTGGTGGGATTATCCTCTGCAGAGGTACCCACCTGGGGTATTAAGTTGACCTTATCACCCATATCCATGAATGGTTTATTTTCGGGGTTCCTTCCCCTATCTGATTTTGGTCCGCCCTGAGGAAGTCCTCAGTACTCCCCATTGCTGGAGAGCCTCCCCTATCCGCCACCTGGGGAGGCGCCCGGTGGTGGACCAGCAACCACCCCGGGACGGTATAAAGTTGTAGGTGTGTGTGTGTGTGTTTTTTTTTTTTTTTTTTTTTTTTTTTTTTTTTTTTTTTTTTATCCGAAGAGGGGGGAAATACATTCCGTACTTAGCTAGCACGTGCTGGCCGTCGTGCGGGACTCCCGGTGCAATGACTTCAAAACAAGAGTAAATCGTTGCATTGAAACCAGTATACCGTATACCCGCTAAAACCCTAACCTCTTTCTCCTACAACCATGGTCCCCTGCGGCACTCTTAGTCAATACTACTTCGCAAGGGTGGTTCATTGCAGATGTTTACTGCTCTTACAT
Source organism: Octodonta nipae (assembly GCA_034190945.1). Classification (NCBI taxonomy): domain Eukaryota; kingdom Metazoa; phylum Arthropoda; class Insecta; order Coleoptera; family Chrysomelidae; genus Octodonta; species Octodonta nipae. The sequence continues at coordinate 84,783,628 of CM067216.1, read as the reverse complement.
TGGAAGCCTCTAAAGCCTACTCCTCGAACGTATTGCGGAGTTCTTTGAGGATAGTCTCCGCGTAATCTGATACCAAGTTCCAGGCTTGGGGGCCCTTCAGCATGGCTTCTACTATTTGTTCTGGAACGATATTAGTCTCCAGAATCCTCTCCACTTCAGCACGTTGATCCTGAAACCGGGGGCAGGAGAAGAACACGTGTTCCGCGTCCTCTACCACATCCGTACAGTGTGGGCAGTTTGGGGAGTTTGCCCTCCTGAACCTGTGCAAGTATGCTCGAAAGCATCCATGTCCAGTCAGGAGTTGAGTGATGTAGAACCCAACCTCCCCATGCTGGCGGTTGACCCAACGACTGATGTTAGGTATCAATCGATATGTCCACCTTCCTTTAGTAGAGCTGTCCCACCTCTCCTGCCATTGCCCTAGACTCATGGCTCTTTCATCGCTGTTTCCTGTCGGTTGGTCTTTCTCTAACTTTCTGCGATAAAGCCGTCCCCTTTCTGCAGCCAGGATGTCGATTGGTAGGGTAGAGGCAATCACACTCACCGCCTCGTAAGACACAGTGCGGTAGGATGATGCCACTCGAATCGCTGAGAGCCGCTGGACTGATTTCATTTTCCGGCGGTACGATGGTAGCTCGAGCGATTTCTCCCATACCGGTGCCCCGTACAACAAAACAGAAGTAGTTACTGTTGCCAGTAGCTGTCTTCTTATCTGTCTAGGGCCTCCGACATTCGGCATTATTCTAGATAATGCCCCCTGTACCCCAGCTGCTTTCTTGCTGGCCGCGATTATGTGCTCTTTGAAGTTGAGCCGTGTGTCCAGGAGCACCCCCAAATAGCTGATGAAGGGCTGCGACTGTATGTAGGAGTCGCCTATTTTGAGGGTGATGGTTTCCCTTGCCTTTCGACTGCTAACAAGAAGTGTTTCGGTCTTTTGTTCTGCTAAACTCAAGTCCGCTGCGAGCATCCAATGCTGAATTGTGGCTATAGCGAATGAGAAGGTTGTTTGTATCTCCTCTATGTGCTTGCGCACTATGATCAATGCCACATCATCGGCGAATGCCACTAGCCTGACGCCCTCAGGCAGACCGAGCAGGAGCAGGTCGTTGTACATTACGTTCCATAAGAGGGGGCCAAGAACAGAGCCCTGAGGTACACCTCCTGTGATCTTATAGTCTACTTGCCCATTTTCAGTTTGGTACAACAAGATGCGGTCCTTGAAATAGGCTGAAACCATTCTGCGCAAGTACTGCGGAACTTCCATCCTGGCAAGACCCTCCAAATGCGGTCCCAGCGGGCCGAGTTAAAGGCGTTCTTGATATCCAGGGTGGCTATTAGACAGTACTTTTTTCCACCTCTTCTCCATCTCTTTCCCGAGATAGCCTCTCTGGCGATGTTGGTAACGAGTGTCACGGCATCGATGGTTGATCTCCCCTTTCTGAACCCGAATTGGTTGGTGGAAAGTTTCGGCTCAACGTAGGGCTCCAGCCTATCTGCTATTATCCTTTCAAGGAGTTTTCCCGCAGAGTCCAACATACAGAGGGGACGATATGAAGACGGTTCGTCGGGAGGTTTCTTTCCCCCTTTAGGGAGGAGCACAAGCCTCTGCTTTTTCCACTTAGTCGGGAAAACCCCCTGCTTTAGGCAGGTCTCATACATGTGTAGAAACATGTCAGGCCTATTGGCTATGGCGCATTTTAGCGCGATGTTAGGTATGCCATCTGGACCGGGAGCCTTACCGTTTTGGAGCCGGTTGCACGCGCCCATCAGCTCATTCATAGTCACTGATGGTATATCTTCGTCCCTCACCTGCCACGAAGGATTAGCGGGTAGCTCAGGCTTCGCGGGAAACAAGTGAGTGACAATGCGGTGCAATGATTCGGGGCAGTTCGTTGATGTCATGGGAGGGGCCTTAATTTTATGCATCACGATTTTATACGGTTTTCCCCATGGATCTTGATTAACTTCGTCACACAACTCCTTCCAGTAGGATCTCTTGCTTGAGAGAATGGCTCTTCGTAGTTGTTGTCTTTTGATCTCATAGTCGAGCCTTAGTTCTTCTGTTGCGACCCTGTCGCGTCTCCGTGCTCGTTGATGCAGCCTTCGTGCTTTGAGACACTCTCGTCGGTGTTGTGAGATCGTGTCGTTCCACCAGTAAACTGGTGGGCGGCTGTTGTTCTGCCGTCTCCTTGGCATGGAAGCATCGCAGGACTTGACAACGCTTGTCATTACCTCTTTGGCAGTGGCTTCTGCGCTTGTTGCTATTGACAATGGTTCCTGCTCCATAACCAAGGCGAATGAATCAGCATCGAAAGCATTTTTGTTCCAACCGACTGGCTGTGACCTCGCACGACTGACACACAATCTTCGTTTGGGAGTGGTGTTGATTTCCCATATAATAGCTTGGTGGTCGCTATTAGTAAACTCCTCATCGACCCGCCACTCACAGCCCCCTTTAATTAGGTTGCTGCTAACGAATGTCACATCGATAATGGAGCTGGCTGTGCCTTTGCGATATGTGCTTACGGCTCCTGTGTTGAGGAGTACCAGGTTGAGCGAAGACATGGTCTCAAGGAGAGCTCGTCCTCTCGCGCTCGTTTCCCGACATCCCCAGTCAATTGCCCAGGCGTTGAAATCTCCTGCGATGGCGACCGATTCACGCTTCCGTACATCCTCCGCCAAGGTGTCCAAGAATAACTCGAACTCCTCGAGCTGTGCACTAGGAGGTGCATAGCAGCTATAGAAGTGAACCCCTCCCACTTTGGCTCTCACAAGCCATGGTTCGGGGGTATTTGGGAGTTGTTGGAACGGAAGTTTACCGCAAGCCCATATCGCTGCTCTGTCCGTTGTGTCATTTACCCAGGACAGGGTGTCGAAGTTTTTGTACTGCTCGCAGATTATGGCTAGGTCGCAATCCAATTCCCGCACCCGCTGTACCAGTAGGTCTTGGGCAGCTTCGCAATGGTTGAGGTTGAGTTGCAGTACTTTCATTTACGGGCTTGTGCTGCTCTCATCGCCTGTTGGTAGATCGGACATTTCCAACTACCCGCAACGTGTCGGCAGTCTGACCTACTATCTTTCTCTTTGCAGAGTAAGCACTTGGCAGGTTGTTGACAAGCCGAGGCATTGTGACCAGCGCCTCCGCATCTGTGACAACAACTGCTTCGGTCAGTCTTGCCTCTGCACGCCTGGGCGTTGTGCCCAAAGTGCCAGCATTTGAAGCACCGTCGAAGGCTGATCCTCTCGCGAACACGTACTGTGCCCCACGCAAGTTTCAGCTTTCCGAGTGCGATGGATTTCTTTGCCTGGACCTCTGGGAGACAAACAACTGCCGTTTGTGTTGATCTATATGCCCGTCGAAGTGATTTCACTGCCTCCTCAGTGATCTCTGCCAGGCCGTCGATATTATCTTTGAGCAGCTTTACCACGTCTTCCTTTGTACTGATCTCATCCAGGTCTTTAACTTCAATCTCGATTTGCGGTATTCGAGATTGTACAGTGGCCCCGCTTGGGAGCTTATTCTTGATGGCGTTACAGTAGCGCTCCATCTCCTGAGCGTCTGCCTTCGCGAATAAAAACAGGAGATCTCCCTTAGCTGTTCGTCGGATCTTATTGACTTTTTTGCCTATATCCTGCAAGGTGGGATCATTTTTGATATCTCGCAAGATATCTGCATGGGAGCTCTTCTCGCCTTTCTTTATAAGCAGCGTACAATGTGGCGCTGGTTTTTGCTTATTGGTCCTCGGGGCCTTTTTCCTCTTTACCAGTTGCCAGTCAGTCAACTGGTTTGAAGGTTTGTTTCTGGTCTGCGGTTTAGACTTGGATTTTAATTCATTGTTTCTCTTCGCTTCTGAATTGACCACCCTACTTGTTGTTGCCTGGGTGGTTTGCCCGATGTTCTGGCAACCTTCTTTACCGGGCTTTAGCTTGCTAGCTAGCACCGGTTTAAGAGTTTTTGGTAGTGGTGCCTTACTTGATGAGGCTACTGAAGGCGAGGCCTTCGGTGGCGAGGTCCTTGCTACCGAGTCTCCCGGCAGTGAGGCTACTTTTATTGAAGCCGCCTGCTTTGGGGCCGCCGGTGTTGATGCAGCCGGTTTTGAGTTAGCTGCTTTTGAGGCAGCCGCTTTTGGGACCTCCTTTTGCTTTTCACCTTGTGTCTGAGTGTTTGACACCTTTACTGGCGATGTCTGTGTTGTAGCAGGTTTCGCTACAGGAGATGGCTGCGTCGTTGACGTCAGATATTTGTCATATTCTGACTTAATGGCGTGTGCCAGTTTCTTGATCTCATGATGTACATTGTGCCTAGGCCCAATGAACGTCAAGAGCTCATCGATCTTTGCTCCTAATTTGTTTGGAGCGCCACTCTCATCTGTTGCCCTTTGGGGGACGTCAACTCCACTATTCGCCTTTTGGAGGACTTGGCTGAATAGTGTATTGCTGCCAGCTCTAGTTTTAATGGTCGATGTTGTACCATTAACGGTGTTCTTCTTCTTCTTGTCACTATGTGACGGAACCAGTGATAATTCGCTCCCCCCAGAATCCGTGGAGCGTGCACCGGCCACCGAGGCTTTCACTCGATCGGAACCGGTGGTGGGATTATCCTCTGCAGAGGTACCCACCTGGGGTATTAAGTTCACCTTATCACCCATATCCATAAATGGTTTATTTTCGGGGTTCCTTCCCCTATCTGATTTTGGTCCGCCCTGAGGAAATCCTCAGTACTCCCCATTGCTGGAGAGCGTTCCCCTATCCGCCACCTGGGGAGGCGCCCGGTAGTGGACCAACAACCACCCCGGGTGTGTGTGTGTGTGTGTGTGTGTGTGTGTGTGTGTGTGTGCATCTAAATTCAAACTGCAAGCAATATGCGCAGTTGAAATATGGGGCGACGTAAAATTACAGTTACACAGGTGGGTTCAAAAAATCTTAAATGTAGGATGATTAAAGTAATAAAGTGGAATAGAATTATAGATATACAGGGTGGTTCAAAAATGTTGTATTGGGTGACACATAAGTAGTTGCGTATACAAGGTGGCTAAAATAAGAGTGGAGTAGAACTAAAGTTATACAGAGTGGATCAAATAACGTTAAAAAATTGTTACATAAGCATATTCAGTAAGGATATTTGAGTTATAGTGGGGTGTATAATTACATTTATACAGAAGGCTTCAAAAAATATTAACAGTTGCATATACAGGATGGTTGACATATAAGATGATGTAGAATTATCGTTATACAGGATAGTTGAATAAATATTATGTAGTGTGGAACATAAGTAGTTGCTTATACCAGGTAGTTGAAATAAGGATGGAGTACAATTATAGTTACTCAGGGTGTATCAATAATTTGATGTATAATCATAGGATATTTGAATTATAGGGCGGGGTGTAATTACAGTTATAGAGATGGTTTCAAAAGATTTTTGAAACAGTTGCATATATCGGGTTGTTGAATTAAAGGGTAGCGTAAAATTATAATTAAACACTGGTTGAAAAATGTGATAATTTTTGTTATATAGGGTAGAGTATGAGTAGTTGCATATATAGACTACTTGAAATATGGGGCGAAATAAAATAATAGGTATACAGGGTTGTTCAAACAATAAAAAAATAGAAACAGTTAATAGAATGACGAGGGTTTTAAAAATATCAGGGTATTAGGGTGGTTACAACATAGTGTGGAGTTGTACTATAGTTGTACAGGTGATATTGGGTGACCAACAAACATAAACATATACAGGGTGGTTGCGTATATAAGGTGAATTAGAATTAGAATAGAGGGAGAGAAAGATAAAAAAGAAGATATATCAGAAAATAGTAAATACCTACACACGGTTTTTAAACTGTTTTTATCTTAAGTGTGTTGAGGTCGGTTCTTTTTTAAATATAAATTATTTATTTGATGGTTTTTACAGTTTATTTATTTGCAGTATTAGGTTTTATTGAATACGATTAATTTCTTGAAGCGATCCTATTTTGACTTAACTTAAAATAAAAGTTATGACACTGTAATACTAAATGTAACAAACAGAGAATAATTTTATTATTTGCAATAATTCATACATCTATAAACGATTTTTTTTTATTATTTATTAAATGTAATAGTCTCCTGTTTTCTAAATTCTGTCATTACTGGATGTAAGGTCATGGTACTACTTACTTTTCCCTTTTTACACCAGCTAGTCATTTATTTCATTGATTTATTTACCATAAGGTAGCTGAAATTTATAATATTTGCAAATGCTTTTTCTGTGTGAATTTTTACAGTTCACTTCACAGCAACTCTGGCGATCCATTTTGGTTTTTGTAAATTAAAATGGAATTAGAATTTTTACGGGTATTTATTTGTTCTGTCTAAACCAGTCTCCTATATTGTTGGAAATATCAGTTTGTACGCTGGCGTTGATTCAACTCTTCCTAACTTGACTTCAGACACAGGGAATTAGCATAATACAATACCTTTAGGAACTCGTATGCAAACTCTACAATTTTCGCTTTATTTCTGGAATATGCTTACGTATCCAGAGCATATCAATTGGAACAACAAAGCGAAAAATGATTTTCATCTGCCATTTGCTAATACTTCCAAAGATAACGAATCTTAAGGAAACAGAAAATCTGATCTATGAAAAAGCCTTAAGAAGTGAATTAGCGGACGAAATTCTTTTTTAAATCAATTAGGTGTTCTAATATTTAAACGATTTTTTTATTATATTTGTCAATTCGTATATATCCATGTAGTGTTTGTTGTCTAGATAGTGCTTTCAGGATAAAAGTAATGACATGGAACGGCTTCAGGCCATAAAAGACAATTTGACAATTCCACAATACTATACAACCAAGAAAAATACGAAAATTAAGAGTATTCTTTAATTATGTTAAATGACGACATTATAATCGCTTCTACGTCTGCTGAATTCAATTGTATCTGGTTGCCGATAATTAAGGAGGAAATTAATAAGGGTCATCTTCTTATAAACAACTGCATCTCGGGATATTTCATAAGGTTTTTTTAAGGTTTATGACGATAATAGGATCACCGAATCTACACAATCTTTGATCGCATTTTGGCGATTGCATATAAATTCTGAAGACAACCCTTTCAAAGTTTTTGCGCTACGTTGTGAATCTAGAAAACATCAAATTTTAATTATATTAAAACGAAGTCCGAATAAAACTGAAACATTTGGATTTCTTTGAACATACAGCTTGTTTCGCCAATCTGGTGTAATTTACTAAGACAATAAAAAAAAAGAGTAAAAGATGCCACAAATAAGCTTCAGAAAACAACCTCAATGAGCTGATATTACTTGGATGTCGCGTACTATACTCCGATCGCGTTATCGAGTTTACTCGGGTGGGTAACACCGTGAACCTTTTGCTTATTCCTAAAGCTAGAGAAACAGGTGAATAGTACGTTATCTCCAAGAAGTATAAGCTCGATTTACATCGAGCTTATAGGAGGTATAGGAATTATTTCTATACCTTAAAAGGATGGTTGACAGAATATCAATAATGTTTTAATAACTTTTGTAATACACTTGATAACAAATGGTAACAAACTGCTTTTATGAAAGTAAAATATTTAGAACAGTATAGATCGAAGCCGAAGATCTTACAATTAATTACTGAAGCCGCGAACATTAACTTTAGACAACTATAGACTTTGAATGGGACACTCTGTATGAGGCATGTGTGAGTTCTTCTCTGATTTGACAAATCTACTTGCTGATGGGTACAGCCTTGTCACCAGAACCTTGCCGTGGACGCAGAGTTTTATGGAAAATCACATTGATTTATTAGTATTTAATCCAGGATATATCCTGGCATTTACAATTGATTATGATTTATTGCCTACTATATGAAATAAACACCATTATGTGCGTATTTTGTTGTAATACCTTCCCGTAAATATAGAGATTATCCCAGTTAAAGAGTTATAACTTCGCTAGTTCAGGTTCTGAGAAAATGTATAAATATACTGGTGAAACAACATGTGATTCACAGAAGGGGGAACTTAAAACACCATGATAGTGAACCAACTGCACCTTAATATATAATTGGATGAGTAATCCATAAATTTACGTCAAATCATGTACATTCAGCTAGCTAGTTTTGAAATTAGTACATTATGTCTAAATCGAATATTATCTAACACTGATAAATTGCTATGACGGTGAACTTAAAAAAGTACGAGTTTCCTAATTTTGGAGTCTACTCGTTAAAAGAGCACTAATTGCTACCATGGATTCCGATTGGAAATATTCTCTTGATCGAGCTTTTTCATTAACTCGTTGGTAGATTACGCCTATACCATTTAGCTTGATTGATATTGTATTAATATGCGATATAATTTCATATAAACTGCTTAACTTATCATTATATGATGTTCGAAATACTTTAATTATAGCTCAGTGAAATGGGCCGGTCATGAGAGAAATCATTTTCTGATGAATATAAAGAGGAAATGCCGACATGAGGACGGACGTCAATACCGAATACAACGGCGTGTGTCGGGGAACTTGCATTTCAAGTATATTTGAAGTTTTCGATAGTCGCATATAAACAGGTTGAAAATTATTTCGGGAACTGCTCTGTCTTACAATTAATTCCTTTTCTGACGGGCATTAAATTAGTGGAAATGGAATGTTAATTGTTAAAATAACTTTACTGTAGTTATTCGATACTTTATATGAAGTAATTGACACGATTTTCCGCTAGGAAATACGACAACTATTTCGTAAATTTTGCTAAAATATCCCCTAGCTTGTACAATCAATACTATTTAATTACTAAACCCTTTACTATCTCTACTCAAATTTCTCATTTACACAATCTGTTTTCACTGTTCTATTAAAATTAGCATTAAATATCTTCTCTTGATCGACTACAGTCATGCATATACCGCAACAGAGATTATTTAGACAATATCCTTTTCCGTTCATATATGATCAAAAAATTTTAAGTATTATATTGTTACAATGTTCCTTTATTTTATGCATCTAAAAAGAAAAAAAGGAAGCAATTTCCAGAATCAACTTGATAAGGTTCCGAATAGAGACTGACTGCTTCTAGAACATTCGAGAAACAGAATTTAAAAGCAAATCGACCCCAGCAGTTAGCGTTCATAAATTATTTTGAACCGACGGAAATGCTCAGTAATATTTCTGGCAGTGCTGTGTAGGTAATTAATTTATACAGCATGACCACCTTTTATTGTTTACATTCTTTACTTTGAGTGCAGGTACTTAACAATAGTGCGTGTGCTATTTATTCAATAGTTATGTTTTGTTAATTAATTTCCACTTATTAGTTCTATTTTGAAGTCGGTTAATATTAAAGAAAGTTTTATTTTCAGGTCCGTAGTTCTATTTTGAACTCACCTGGTTTATTTTTATGTATAAATTTAATAGACCCGGAGCCCTGTCATCACAGAATGATAAATTTTCGTTTAAATTGACAGGTAACAGTATAAGAACAAAATGAACTTGGCAGAATTTGATAAGTGTTGTCACTCAATTTTCTACTAAGTCGAGAGTCGATGACTTGAAAAGTCCTGTCATCACAAAATTAACAAAATTAAATACTTTTCACATAAATCGATAGTTAACAGGTTTAAAAACAAAATGAGAGTGTACATTAAACAAAACAAAAATTATTTAATACTGTCCACAACCGGAGAAGAAATCATATAACTTATATACAAAAAAAAACAGGCCGCATTAATAACCACCTCTTTTTTGCATAATTCGACCAATATATTAGGTATATTGGTCGATTTCCATGTGTTTAATACCAAATTCCACTCATTTATGAATAGAATTCTTTTCTCACATTTGAAATTTCCCCAATAGGGATGTAGAGCGTACATTAAACAAAATAAAAATTATTTAAATCCGCCTGCAACCGGAGAAGAAATCACAAAACATATATGCAAAATAATTTGGTCAAGTGCGAGTTGGACTCGCATACTTAGGGTTCCGTACCACCTCCAAGATTCGCGGTATTTAGTTTTCTGATTTGGCCCCCAAAAATTAACATTAGAGTTTTATTTTACTAATAAACTTTTATAATCTACTCTCTGAATTTTGAGGGTCTGTAGTTTGGAAGATAAAGGGCAAAATAGGTCAAGTTTTAAATTATAAATTATTAAATCTGGTATTCAAATTATTTAAAAACACAAATAAAATATATTTTTCAAAATTTAAATAGTGTAGTTTCTAAAATGGGAATTAAGTCGATGTTTAATATCTTTGCTAATATCTTTTAAACAAATGATTTAAAAATATGATATATTTGTAATTCACATAATGAGTCTTTTATTTGATATATTACATGATGCGTTTGAAAATTGAATTTTTATTTTCCGTTTAATCGTATAATTTGTCCCTAAAATTACTGTGGAGGTTTTCTAATAATTATTCTTATAAATTTCAAGTGAGCCCCAGTACCCCTAATTATTTTCAAAATTTTAGGTAGTATGGTTTCGGAAATAAAGCGAGAAATGAGAAATTTTTATATCTTTACGTTAATATCTTGTAAGCAATAAATTTTAAAAATATAAGAAATATATATTTGTATTCCTCATAATGAGCCCCTCCATTTGATATATTGTATGACACGTTAAAAAAATATTTTTTATTTTCCGTTTATTTCTATAATTTGGCCCCCAATATTAATATTAAAGATTTCTTCGTATTTTTCCTGTAAATAAAAAAAATAGGTCTTATAGTTTGGGGAATAAAGGGGAGAATGGGTATTTTTTTAAATATTTTTTTTATATATTTTAAAATATTTATTTAAAAAAAAATTAAAAAAATATATTTGTATTAGTCATAATGGGCCCTGTGATTTGATTTATTATATGATACGTTAGAAACAAGTTTAATTTTTTATTTTCCATTTAATTCTATAATTTGCCCCCCAAAATGAATATTAGGGGTTCTCCTTATTTATCCAGTAAAGTTCAGGCGCTATACCTCTTTTTTTCCAAAATTTTACAGCTTATGGTTTCGGAGATAAGTGGGGGGGGGGGGGAATCGGGTCACCAAACTATACCTTCATACCAAATTTCAACCTCTTCCGTCCAGTAGTTTAGGAGAAAATTGTTGTGATGTGACAGAGGCAGAAATCCTTAGTGATATTATAAAGGTATCCGTATATTTTATATACGGAACCCTAAAAACACGCCCAATTAATGACTAGCTCATGTTGGAAGTCTATAAATGCTGTAAAAATTGGATGTTTCGTCTTTTCATAATACTGTGTTTGAAACGTGCGATTTTTACCATGTTGGTCTATTTTGAGCGTTTTACGACTTTCGATGGTGTTTTTTAGACAAAAAAGTTACAGAACATTAACAACTGAACTGTTGACAAAAATAAGTGATGTTAAAAAAGTGTTCGGAAATATTTGAACTTTTGAACACGTCAGCTTTGTGGTACTTGACCAACTGCAAAAAATCATTAATTTAACTAACCAAATTTTGGTGAATTTTTAAAGAAAAATTCCTAAAGTAAAAATGTATTATTACTAATCCTACCAGATTGATGATGATGGATATTGACCACCAGGCTAATCCGTCACTATTGCCCCTCTTAACTCATTGGCTACTTTATTTCCGTAATAAAAATTAACAGTGGGTTAGGTAAATAAATATCCAAAGACTTTTCAACTCAGAATGTCATTCATTACCTAGCTTTTCTCATGTGTTTCCCTTGTTTTGTTTGTAGTACATTTTTGTACTACGCTTAGTGAGTGACAACATCAATCCCGAAGATGAGTGAGATCTCATCGAAACGTCGAAAAAGTTTGTTTTCTAAGACAAGAGAAACACACGAGAATCCCGAGGACATTCATATATATATATATAAATTAACCAAAATCAATTTTGAAATGTATTGCTCCGGGAACTCGGATAACATTTATAATACATGTATAATTCACCTTGAAGCACGGTACTTTGACTTACCTTGAAAGCCGAAAAATATTTCAAAGCTGAATTATATATCCGTACTTTTTTAATTATGTTACAAACTTATTTGATTGTTTATTTGTTCAATAATTTCAATTATCATATATTAATTCATAAGATTAAAATGTAAATACCTTTTCATTTTTTATAGTCCGATTTATTAATTTATTATCTGAAGGTATTGATTGATCACTATTGAGTAACTGTGTGAATGGTGCTTAGAGAATTTTCACAATTTTTCGTCGTTTTTGCTGGTATTTAGAATTTCTTGTGCAAGCCTGTTTCATTCAATATAAAGGGAGTATTCCATATTGCTTAAAAATGATATATATTAAAAATAATGATGTTTTAAGTACTTTCTGAATGATTGAAGAGGCAAATTGTTATTTTGGATGTTCGTTTTGGTTTTCACCCCTTGTCTCTGAAAAATACAAATAAGTTAAGTAATTGAAAATCAAGGTGTAGTACCTAAGAGCAGTTTGTGGAAACTGCCAGGAACACTAGTTGTCTTCTTATAGAAAAAACCTTACTAGGATTCGTTGTCCAGCAATGTTTGTTGTAGCAATTTGTACAATATTCGTAGGCTTGACTTTTCTAGCAGTGTCAATTAATTAATGGCCTTTGAAGTTTCCTTTTTGATTGTCATTTGCCAGGAGCTATTACCATAACACTGGTATTACTATAGAGGATATCCCAATTTCTCCGTTATTTGACTTTCTTTGATTTTTCCCTTTTTTGGTGTGCTCTGTTTTAGGTAATATCTTTGACTTAATCCAGTCCATTTTGTGTATACCGTATACCATTATACGTGAGTACATGCTTTGCCAAAATCTGTATTGTAAATGTGTATTGGTGTTCTGTTTTTTCTAATTTGGACAGGTCTTAATGTTTCACGGGTATATGTTTTTCCGCAGGGACAATGTACACTCAATTTTTGGAACTGTGAGTAGCTTTTTCTGGTTTTGTTTTTGTCAATTTTGATCTTAGTTTATTATTTGCTTTATAACTGGTTTTTACTTATTACTATATCTCTAATATATTTAATTTATTCGTGTAGACCGGAAACATAACTTTATAATTGCAGAGTTAATATCAGTTTGTGCATTCTTATTTAAATAAGAAGTATTTTGTGTTGTTTGTGTAGCTTGTTGTGTTCTTTGTTTTGTTTATTAAATTTCTTGGCTACTCGTTTTGTTCTAAAACTTCCTTTATCAAACGTAACTCTTTCTCAAAAACTTCCTCTGTTGAGGAAACTGGTTTTGTTTTGGTATTTAATGACTCCTTTTTTACGGTTAAGGAGTGATTTGAGTAGATATTCATGTAGCTATTAGTATCTGTTGCTTTTCTAGAAATGGCGGTAGTTAATTGTTGTTTGATCGCTCAACCAACACGTCCAAAAATGGAAGCTTATTTCCATTTTCCATATCATCAACGTAGTGCCTTCATACTTTAGGGTTTTTTTTGTAGAATTAAAGATAAATGTTTCCTCAAAGTTTTCCATAGATATGATGCGTACTATGGATAGCAAAGAAGAACCCATAGTCATTCAAGAATCTTGTCTTTAGGAACGTTCTTCATATTGAAAATCTGTTGTTTTTATCAAAGTTCCATAAGCTTTATCATTGTTAACAGATAATTTTGTTCATGTTTGAATACAAATTAAAAAACATAAATTAGGACTTGATAATTTATGTTTTTTAATTTGTATGGATTTGTCTCCTGATACATTGCTGAATAAACTGATAATATCAAACCAAAATTTCATATTTATTTTTATGTGTATTTTTATTCAAAGTATGTAATGATAAGATAAGAGTTAATTTGTCAAAATGAGACCATATAGTTCGTCGTGTATTGAGAATTTGTCATTCTACAATTCTCAAGTTATATCATCTGCCATACAAAAAACACCACCTAGAAACATGCTAATTAGTGGATTAAAGGCACATGTTATAGTTTTTTATTACAGCAAATCCATTTTTTTGAGTTTCGTAATTAGAGCAATATACTGAAACTGTATGCTTGACAGTCAAACATTAAATTTGAAATTTACTTTTTCAGTACCCCACGAATTAAAGTATGGCATTCATTTCGAAATGAACATCTAACGACTTTTTGAGTGGTAGTACGATGAAAACTGTAGTTATAAAAAGGTAGATTCACACTTTTTTTGTCTTTTTATGATTTTTATCATGAAATTGCGCTCTTAGAATTTAGTTACAAAATACGTTGATATTTCAAGTATTATTTCAACACTTACTAATAAGAGTAATAGCGAGATTACCTTTCAAATTCACTATTAGGAACCTAATGAGTTGAATTAAAATTAATTTTTGATAAATGCTAAGGTCTATTTGATAGATTTCAAATGCACCCTCAGTTGGGGTGAATATTAATTAAAAAAATAGTATTAACCACTGAAAAACAACTTAATGTCTCTGTTCGAAGAAATCAACCTGATACGTCTAGAGAGATAACGAATGCTTGAGAAATATTTGCGAGAGAGCAATAGAGCATATAAGCAAGTTTACGACAGGAATTAGTTTAGAAGTGAGGTAAAGTAAAATAGTATACTCTTGTTAATTGTGAAATCCAAGTAATAAAGAAAATTTATTTTTGGAGGTAGTTATTTCTTTAGAACCTACGTTTGAATATTTTCCTATTAAATGGGGGTTGTACCCTAAATATTCATCATTTCAATAAAATACGTTTTTTCCTATTGCATGCTGCTGAATGTTTCCTTCAATTGACTTTTGTAATGTTTTATTTAATGTGACTAAATTCTTTGGAATTATAATATCATTTAGATAGTGTCCTTTTATCAATTTATACTTGACACTACCCACCAACATTCGAAATAACTTCTCAATGTAACCTCCAGCACTGATGTGAACGAAAACTCAACTTTGTAGATTTATAGAATTTTTCTTTTTCTGGAGTTTCTTGTTAGTCAAACAAAATTTACACTACCTTATAGAGATGGGTAGGTCCGTCGACATTTTCTAGTTGGATCTGGATATGCAGACAGCTCCAAAGATGTACATCCAGGTACCGTGTTCCTTCGGACCCATATGGGTTATGAGAAACTAATATTCATTTATTAATAGCTATACCTATGTCATGACGCAAACTTATATTAACAGGTATTAAGAACTAATAACAAACAAACATATTCTTATTTGGTCAGAAAATTAGCTTGATATTCGTAAAAACAAAATCACTAATAAAAATTTCCCCGACATACCCAGTTCCCTGTCGCTGTTTGGGTACCAGTTATTTAGTCCAAACAAAATTGCAAAATAGGGAATATTCCTGTTTTTGTAATAATATGTTCTAAGCAATATGTACAATAATTATTTTTATGTGTATCATTTCAGAAAAAAATATATAAACATAAAAGTTGAAAAACGGAGTTTTTGCATTTTATTTTATATTTCCGTTGCTATATATTGTAGAAAAAAAACTTTCTTAATAAAAGTTTGAGGAATAATGGAAAAATATAGATAATATGTGGACACTTTAAAATCTAATTTGATGAAGAAGATCTACTCCAATTTTAACGAAACTCCGGAATATGGCAGATTCCTTATAGTAGTTACTTACGAGAGCAACAGTTAATATATTGTTACGAAATTTACCCAAAGCCGACCCTGTTTCATTTCAGTACGACAACAAGAGATAAAAAATGGTTTTCGAAAAGACTCGGCACCTGTAGGAGTGATGACTGATTTTACTGGAGAATTCGACGCTGGTGTTATAAAGGAAGCAGGCTACGATCGCGGGTTTAGTTGGCTGTACGAAGAGCTTATATGCAAAATTGTTATTGTGATATTTGAATCAGCTGTTGTATATTCGATGCAAATAAAAGTTTCTAGAAAAGTGGAAGTGAATATTAGTTTTATAATTTTAAATTGAACCTACGGACTTTACAACAAATTTGGTGATCAGAAGTAAAGGATTAAGTGCAGTTAAAATCCTAATTTGATTTATGGAAACACGGAGCATGGAAAAGATGGACGAAACTGCCAAAAAAATAGTCAAGCAAGTTACCGAGGGACTAGACGAAAAAATAGTCCAGATTCTAGAAAAACGTGACAAGAAGGAAAAATAACATCAAGAAGAAATTCAACAAAGGTTAGTAAAATATTTTGATGAAAAACGTAAAATAGAATTAGAAAATCTAGACACTACGATGAAAAGCGAACAACAAAATCTAGTTTCCACGATGAAAAGTGAACAACATAATTTAATTGAAGGATTGTTCTCGAAATTTGAAGAAAAACAAGATCAACTTGAATTAAAACGACAAAATGAATTGAAATTATTAGATGAACACAGACAAAATGAATTTAAGTTATTTGAAGAAAACCAAGGCAAAACGGAAGAGAAAAGACAATTGCAATTTGAACAATTCATGCAAATAGTATCGCAAGTTAATGAAACAGTTAATGAAAGAATGCAAATAGTAAAATCAGACATAAAAGAAATAAACGACTACATAAAGATCCTAAAAAGTAATGTGGAGACTCTTGAAATAAAAGTAGATGACATCGATTCCATCCAGAGCCAGGTGAAATTTGAAATCAGTTCAATTAAAAACACCGTACAAAGTGAAGTAAGTGAAGTACAAGATAAAATCAGTGACATCCAAAACAAGGTAGAAACAGAAATAAAAAAAAATGCAACAGGACTTACAGCGAGGAAAATACCAGCACACCGTGAGTACCAAAGGTTCCTTTAATAAGCCACCCACATTCGACGGCAGTTGGCCCATGTATAAACGGCAATTTGAGGCCGTGGCTACAGCTAATGGATGGGATAATCAAGAAAAATCTACTTCTCTGGTAATTTCGTTAAGAGGTCCGGCCCTAGAACTCCTCCAAAGCATTCCAGTCGATGAACAAGGCAATTTCGACAAGATCATCGCCATCCTGGATAACCGATACGACAATAAATCCTTGAGCCAGGTATACCAAGTCCAACTGATTGGAAAAACGCAAAAATCCGGTGAAAGCCTCCAAGAATTCGAGATTAGACGGTTAGTTCACTTGTCTTACCCAGACCTGCCTGAGGAAACGAAAGAAAAGTTGGGCACACAGAGTTTCATAAACGGCATCAGAGATGTGGAAGTACAACGAAATCTAAGACTAAGTGGCGTCAAGAAAAGTAATGAAGCTCTACTCTGAGCAGTTTCCTTTAACCAAGAAGAGTTAGAGTCACCATTTCAAGCGCTGCTGGCTGGTATGAACAAAATATTAGAACGGTCACAAAGAACTGGCGCCATAGGGGCATGTTACCGCTGTGGACGGACAGGGCCTTTTCAACGTGATTGTCGAGTGAGGCTACCTGAACGATCACCGACCAGGGGTAACCAATAGAAGAGCCACATGTCTAGGGACCGTCAGCCAGTCAGCATAAGGGGGCGAATGCTGACTGACCCTCCACCAGCCCCCAGAACGTTATCCATCGGGGGATTCTGCAGAGATAGCAGCAGCCTATTCAATGGGCGAGCAGTTACCATCACCATCGATACCGGCGCCGCTGTGTCCATTGCCAAGTCCAGGGTTTTGAGAGCATCAGAAATTCGGCCAGTTACCAATAACATCCAGCTCAGAACAGTCACCGGCGAGTCCATGTCAATACAGGGTGAGGCAGATGTCGTGCTACAGATAGGGGACAACATGATCCTGCATAGGGTCCTGGTAGCGAATATTGAGGACGATTTTATACTGGGAATGAACCTAATTAGCCAGCATGGATTTATGTTCGACCCGAGATATGATGTTCTTCGGTTCCTAAATGAGGAATTTGTATTGACACGGCCCGTCAACAGTTCAGTCACCTCCATAAAAATTGTGGCAAAGTTTTCAGCTAGAATTCCCGGTCGAACGGAACAGATTATTCATGGGCAGCTAGACAGCAATCCTGGGAGCTGCGTTGGAATGGTGGAGCCCGTACACTCAGCTCATGACTACTTAGTTGGACGGGCTATAATTAAAACCGGACGAGATATACCAATCAGAGTCCTGAATTTGTCCAACAACGACATCAGAATTGCCAATGGTCAAGAGATAGCTTGTTTCGAGCCAGTAGAGACCATCATCAATTGCGAAGAAGAGTACCAGACGTCGGTGAAGGAGACAGGGCCCAGTAAAGAGTTCTAACAACAGTTTGCTGAGCATTTGACACACTTGACACCAGAAAACCAGAAGAAAGCCAAGCAATTTATCACAAAGTACTGGCAAATTTTTAACAGTCAAGATGGAACCACCGGTCGTACCAACATCACCCAGCATCGAATAGATACCGGAAAGGCTCAACCCATCAGAATACCACCTAGACGACTACCATTGGGGCAACAACAGGCAGTCGAGGAAAACATCGAGTCCATGTTACAAAATGGAGTTATTGAGCCATCCATCAGCCCATGGTCTGCTCCCGTAGTGCTAGTTAAAAAGAAGGATGGAACCACCCGATTTTGCGTGGATTACAGAAAGCTGAATGATGTCACGAAGAAAGACAGCTATCCACTACCCCGAATCGATGACACTTTGACCACACTAGCAGGCTCCCGTTGGTTCTCCACGCTAGACCTAAAAAGTGGATATTGGCAGGTTGGTCTACAGGCAAACGACAGAGAGAAGACAGCGTTCTCCACCAGTAAAGGGCTGTTTCAGTTCACGGTCATGCCCTTTGGGTTATGTAATTCAGCCGCTACATTTGAGAGGCTAATGGAGTACGTACTGAGCGGGTTGACATGGAGGACGTGCTTAGTATACCCCGACGACATTCTAGTCATGGGTCAGACATTCGACGACCATCTGAAGAACCTGGGCGAAGTATCCTCCAGAATTAATAACGCCAACCTGAGACTCAACCCGAAGAAGTCTTCTTTGTTCCAAAAAGAAGTGGAGTTTTTGGGCCACGTCGTTTCCGAGTCAGGAATCCGCACCAACGAGGACAATATAGAAGCGATCCGTGATTGGCCAGTCCCGAGGGACAAGCTTGAACTCCGAAGCTTCTTGGGTCTCTGTTAATACTACCGGCGTTTTGTTGAGGGATTTGCCACCATTGCCGCCCCTCTACATCGGCAGACCACAGAGAAGGAGACCTTCCGTTGGAATCAGGATTGCGAAACATCTTTCAGACGACTGAAGGCAGCACTATGTTCCAGCCCAATCCTAGCCTTTCCTACACAGTCTGGCAAGTTCATCTTAGACACCGACGCCAGCAACACCGGTTTGGGGGCCGTCCTATCCCAGGTGCAAGATGGTGAAGAGAGGGTGATCGAGTACTACAGCCGTGGATTCTCGAAACCAGAAAGAAATTATTGCCTTACCAGAAACGAACTTCTTGCAATAATAAGGGCTGTAGACCATTTCCACAAATACCTCTATAGTCGTCATTTCTTAATCCGAACAGATCATGCCGCACTCAAATGGCTGCTGGACATGAAGACACCGGAAGGACAACTGGCCAGATGGATGGAGAAATTACAGTAATACGACTTTAAGGTGGAACACCGTGCCGGCCGTTTGCACAGTAATGCCGATGCCCTATCCAGAAGACCCTGTAGAGCGGAATGCGGACATTGTCTGAAGACGGAACAGCGAGAGGGTATCTCCATCAGGCAGATCCGAGTGTAGGCCAATGAAGACTGGACAACGGAACAGTGCATCCAGGATCAAATGGCTAATCCAGACTTCGAACCAATCTTGTCACTCAAAACGAGAGGGGCACCCAGGCCACGATGGGACGAGGTAGCTAGATACTTCTGTCGTGCTGAAATCGTTATGGGCTTAATGGGGCTCTCTAAGAGTAGACAATGGAATGCTCAAGCAGGTTTGGGAAAGCGCTGATGGACGAGAAACCAAATCCCAACTGGGTTCCGAAGAAAAAGGTACCAGCCATCCTGTCCGAAGTACATGATGGAATTACCGTAGGCCACCTGGGCATGAATAAAACCCTTGACAAAGTTTGCCAGCGGTACTATTGGGTGAATTACTTCGAAGACGTCAGAGCTTGGTGCCGCAAATGTGCCACCTGTGCAGCCAGTAAGGGCCCGAAGACCCGGATCAAGGGCAGAATGCAGCAGTACCTAACCCAACGGAGCAAGGGTAAATCCCCAAAGCTTACACCCGCCTGGGATGGTCCATACGAGGTGGTCCAAAGGGTTAATGACGTCGTCTACCGGATCCGTCGACACCCCAAGGCTAAGTTGAAGGTGGTTCATTTAGATCGACTTGCTCCCTACCATGGAGGGGATGTTTCTGATCGGGACGATCAGAATTAAAGGGGGGGCAGTGTTACGAAATTTTCCCAAAGCCGACCCTGTTTCATTTCAGTACGACAACAAGAGATAAAAAATGGTTCTCGAAAAGACTCGGCACCTGAAGGAGTGATGACTGATTTTACTGGAGAATTCGACGCTGGTGTTATAAAGGAAGCAGGCCACGATCGCGGGTTCAGTTCAGTTCAGTTTTATAATTTTAAATTGAACCTACGGACTTTAAAACAATATAAACGCTTTAAAGAAGTAAAAAAATATTAAAAATTCATTTTCACAATTGTACAGTATAAAGGTATCCTAACCTTATATCCACAACAAATTCAAACATGTTGATTCATTATTTTGGATTTGGGAGCTGCTGCAATTTTCATTTTTTTAAAGCAAACAACTAATTACTGCTCTAGTAGTTCATTGATATAGACCCATTTTCGGAAGTCTTAACTAATTTAATGAATATGGACAAAATTGATATAAATTTTCTGTACCAAATATTAAATTTAAAACAATCACATTTCTTGGGAAAAAAATTAAAAAAACTGTTAATTTTCAAAAATTTAGTGGCGTCAATTGTCTGCAAAGTTATATATATTCTAACTTATGAAATTATGATTTCAAACCCCAAATTGTTTATAAACAATTTTCCGCAACTGTTTGGTATGCTTTTATAGATACATTTAGTAGGTATAGATTTTGTTTACAACCCATTCCTACAAAAACAAATCTATTTCCTGTTTTGAAAAAAAAAATCGTGTAATATGATCTAATCCGTTAATTATGTTTCTTTGCCCCTCGGTAGAATGGTATTCATCAAAGTTGTGGGACCGCCATTGTTGGTTAGTTTTGAGTTGTAAACACGTCTTGGAGAAATGGTGTACTGATGGTGTTTTTCCCTTGCTAGTAAAGTAGGCAAAATTTTATCGATATATGAATGTCCATAAACAAGTACCATTTGCACAGAAAAAAAAATGAATTTTGGGTGAAGTCACATAGGTTACATGCGTGGTATATTGGTTGTTATAAAAATCGCCAATAATCCAATTTATTTCATAGGATTTTTTACCATGGAATATATATTATTGTTAATTTATTAGGTGTTTCTGTTTGGTTGGTAGTTAAATTTTGCTATTAATAGCTTTTATATGCATTTTATTATAGATTATTTATTAGGTATTCTTTGAAAACATTTAACGTGATAAAAATAAAATGTTTGACTAAATGATTCTCAAAGATAAGTGAGGCCCTTAAAATTCGTAAACTCCCTAATAATCAGGACACACAGTTATAAGTTGGAATGACGCCACAAGGATAATAGAATCGTTTTTATGAATATTTCAAAGGATTTACGAAAACTTTCCATGAAGCCTGATGAAACCTGGAAACAAAGTCTGGAACAGTAAAACAGAACGACGAGTATAAGATGAGCACTCTCTATTTAACAAAAAAGTGTTCGTAATAAAGAAATATTCAGGATGAAATCTGGTGTTAATACACCGGATAAGTATAAAAAATCCACATATTTGTACATAGTAAAACTGCTTAAAGATTTTGTAACTAATTAGTAGCAGGACGTCTCTAGGTTACAAATCTAAATAGTTATCTGTTATAGAAAAAGAATGTGGAGGGAAAATCATAATATGTGTAGAGAATGTTAAACATGATCCAAAACAATACTTGGCAACACAATTTGTCAAAAATTCTGTGTATTTTAAGATAACTAATTATTCTGGTCTAATGCCCATAAATACTTGATGGATATCAAAACATTTGGACTTTTCCCATTACATTTATATTTAGAAGTTTAAAAATAAAACGAGGTAAAGGCTAATCATTTACAAATACTCAATAAATATATAATCCCAGAACGTTATACTGTGAAAATAATTGTTCATCGATATATTAGATATTTCCGAAACAACTGATTGTGGGCGATCATTTTGGCGATAACTTAATCCATCGTAACAATATATATTCTTGAGTGTTATAAGTGGTTGTCATAAAACACTTTTATGTATAAATATTGTTTCATATGACAGTGATAAACTGGTTTTCTTGTCTCGTTTCGAAAAGTTGGCACTTCATTTATTCTTAAATTAATCTGTTTTTAGGTATTCACATATTAATTCTTTTCAGTCTCGTGCCTAGTGGCATTCCCACTTATCAAAAAGAGTTTTAAGAGCGAAGAGGAAACAGTTAGGGATACAGTTGTATTGTAATGGTTATTTATAAATATTGTACATAAGCTGGCTAGAATAAAAAAAAAGTTTCTCGAAATGAGACGCATTATACAATTTTAACGCTGACCTATACAATTATTGTCCTGAAGGCTTTAAAATACTTTTTTATGAATTTGGTATGTCGGTATTGAACAGACACCCAACAGTTGCGAAGTCGGTTCGAAAAACTGAAGATGTAACCGAAACATACTCCGTCAGACAGGTAATCGATGAACCCGGCATTCAAAATGCGAATGAATTTCCCCATTTGACCTTTGGGGTTTCTCAGGCTTACCCTCGAACGGTTTCAAGTTCCCTTGAACTCTTGCTTCATTTTGAAGTTTTCCTCATGGTACTTGTTCGCTATCCGTCTGTGGTAATCTTTAGCCTTAGATGGAGTTGACCACCCACTTAGGGCAGAACTCTCAGACAACTCGACTCTTAGGAGAGATCCTTACGCGGTGGGCAGTAGTCACTACGGGCCTGCACCCTTTGTGGGCTCGCACACGAACCCGGAAGAAACGAATCCTCCTTAATCGTAAAGGTAAACTTAACGATATCTATAAGTCAGGAATATACAAAATTGAATGTACTGAGTGTGATTTAAAATATTGCAATAGATTCTGTGGGACCAAAAATTCACAAATATTCACTGTCACTTTCAACGTCTTTAATTTTTATCAAAATCAACAAATAAACTCTCTTAAAAACACAATGACTCATACTATCAGCTGGTATCGTACACGCTGCCTCAAAACCAAACTACCTCGCAGAAAGTAGGCGCTTTTATATATAAAATTCAAACATCCCAAGAATGTTCCAGTCTTTTTGTCTGTCAGTCTAGTTGGCATTCGCAATCGGAATCACTTCAACTTCAGCGTTTTTACAGACATCGAATTTTCGGGTACTACCGTTGTTGATGGTTTTTATACATAGCTGTTTTTATTTCTGTTTTTTGAAATGTTCTTATAGGAACGATTAATTCAGAAGATTTCGACATTTTTTTTGGCTGCCTTAAATGAATTTTGTAACAATGGCCATTCAAAAAGCAGCTGCACATATAAAATAAGGAAGATTTGATTAATCTAGTGTCGTGCATCATATTTTGAACATAGTCATACAGAAAAACCAGGTTTCTCTGGACCTAGATCCTCCTACCATTGAAATTATTTTCGCGCATTTGTTATTTCATGCTTTATTTTCCTCCTTTTTTATTTCTTTCTGCCTAACCTAACCTGTATTTGATATATTGTTTTCGATCCTGTTCATTTTTGGTTGCTAACCACTTGAGATACTACTTCTTTTTTTCTTCTATTCTCTTTTCTCTTTTATTCCCAGTGTTTGTAAGATGTATCAGGTAATTTTTGTTTTAGAGTTTCATACATTTAGTGTGCTGTCTGTTCCTGTTACTCTTTCGTCAAGGTTTAAAGTCGAACGCAGCTATGTAGGAAGCTAGCGGATTCTTCTATTAGACCATCATCTATGTTGTACTCTTTTAGGGTTTTATATCGATAACGGATTTGAACAGATGGTCTGATCCGTATACTGCTCCTCACCAAACTTTAACGTCAAATGGACTTATTGTTGATGTTTTCCCTATAGCAATGTAGTCTATGATCTTCACTTATTCGTTTTTTAAATCCAAGTACATTTTTTGATATCTTTATGTTGAAAGAAATCATCATCAGAAAATTTTCAGTGAATGTCCTTCTCAAAGCTCTATCCATTTTGTTCCATTGTTATGTTACCCACATCTTCATCGTGTTGTCCAAAAATTTGTTCTGTTTAGGGTAATGCCGACCCTTGCATGCCTAGATTCCAACGATTTTTACTTTACTTTTTTAATATCTATATTGACTTATTATTCTTTCGTAAATCGTGATATGTTTGTTTCTAGTTTCTTCTTAATTAAGATGATCACGCCAGATTTTACTCTTTTTATTATCTCTACTCTGCTCCATGTAGGTATCTACATTGCCCTTTCTATATCGGCTCGGTAAGTACACCAACGTTCACATTGTCTGAATGAAGTTCTTTAAAGGCTTAAGTTTCTTTTGGATTGGCATTTAGTCATATTTTATCCATACTAATAGATATATGAATATGAGAAAAAACGTAGTTTTTCTGGGATCTATTCGTCAATTTTTGATAGCTTTTTGAGGTTAGGGAGTCAAAATGAAGTGTTTGTTTAATTCAGACATGGGATTCGTGATTAGAAGGGAAAGAAACTATGGGATACATATCCACAGTCATATATGTTACCGTTACATGCAACTTTTAGTGACAAGATGATTGACATTATTCGAGTTATCTCTCTCGACTATAGTCGAATAATTACATAAAGGATATTCCCACCAGAAAGAGAAGTAACTGAAAGAAAGCAAAGATAAAACGAATGACCCGTTCTATGGATATATAGCCTTTCTCTGTGGCTGTATTATCGGTGGCATGGGTTTCAAAATTTTCGTATTAAATTTTACAAGTATTGCCACAGTTATTAGGGTTCCGTATATACAATATACGGATATAATATCACTCCGGATTTCTCCCTCTGTTACATCACATCAATTTTCTCCTAAACTACTGGACGGAAGAGGTTGAAATTTGGTATCAATCATCATCAGGAGTACATATCGTAAAAGAAAAAAAATTGATTTTAGGGGTACTTCTGGGGGGAAAACTAAAAAAATCGACCTTCCCCCCCCCTGATCTCCGAAACTACTGAGCCTAAAATTTTGAAAAAAATAGGAAATATAGAACGTTGCTCGAAATTTACAGGAAAAATAAGCAGAAACCATTAATATTAATTTTGGGGGGCAAATTATAAAAATTTAAAAATAAAAAATGTCAAACGCATCATGTAATATATCAAATGAAAGGTCTCATTCTGAGGATCACAAATATATTTTTTCATATTTAAAAAAAATTATTTATAAAGATATTAACGAAAATATACCAAAATTTACCCATTATCACCGAAACTATAAAACGTAAAGTTTTGAAAAAAATAAAGGTATAGGTTCTAACCTGAAGTTTGCTGGAAAAATAAGGAGAAACCTCTACTTTTAATTTTGGGGGGCAAATTACAGAATTAAATGGAAAATATAAAATTAAAATTGTTTCTAACCCATCATGTTATTTATCAAATGAAAAGGCTCATTACGACGAAAACAAATATATTTTTTTCATATTTTTAAACTAAATAAATTAAAAGATATTAACAAAAATATAAAAAAAGTACCCTTCTCCCCCCCCCTATCTCCGAAACCATAAGCTGGAAAATTTGAAAAAAAATGGAGGTATAGCCCCTCACCTGAACTTTACTGGAAAATACGGAGAAACCCTTAATATTTATTTTGGGGGGCAAATTATAGAATTAAATGGAAAATATAAAATTAAAATTGTTTCTAACCCATCATGTTATATATCAAATGAAAGGGCTCATTATGACGAAAACAACTGTATTTTTTTCATATTTTTAAAATAAATTAATTAAAAGATATTAACAAAAATATAAAAAAATTTACCCATCCCTCCCCCTATCTCCGAAACCATAAGCTGGAAAATTTTGAAAAAAGAATGGAGGTATAGCCCCTCACCTGAACTTTACTGGAAAAATAAGGAAAAACCCCTAATATTCATTTTGGGGGGCAAATTATAGAATTAAATGGAAAATATAAAATTAAAATTGTTTCTAAACCATCATGTTATATATCAAATGAAAGAGCTCATGATGAAGAAAACAAATATATTTGTTTATATTTATAAAATTAATTAATTAAAAGATATTAACGAAAATATAAAAAAATACCCTTTCCCCCTCTTAACTCCGAAATCATAAGCTGAAAAATTTTGAAAAATGGAAGTATAGCCCCTCACCTGAACTTTACTGGAAAAATAAGGAGAAACCCCTAATATTCATGTTGGGGGGCAAATTATAGAATTAAATGGAAAATAAAAAATTATAATTGTTTCTAACGGGTCATGTAATATATCAAATCACAGGGCTCATTATGAAGAATACAAATATATATATATTTTAATTTTTTTAAAATGAATATTTTAAAATATATTAAAAAATATTTTAAAAAAGTTACCCATTCTCCCCGTTATTCCCCAAACTATAAGACCTCAATGTTTTTGTTTATAGGAAAAATATGAAAAAAATAAAATAGAATTAGGGATTAATAGAATTAAACGGGAAATAAATTATTAGCAAACCCCCATAGTAATTTTATGGACAAATTATACAATTAAATGGAAAATAAAGATTCAATTTTCAAATATGTAATATATCAGATAAAATACTCATTATGTGAATAACAAATATATCATATTTTTAAATCATTTGTTTAAAATATATTAACAAAAATATTAAACATCGACTTAATTCCCACTTTAGAATCTACACTATTTCAACTTTGAAAAATATACTTTATTTGTATTTTTTAATAATTTTAATAACAGATTTAATAATTTATAATTTAAAACTTGACCTATTTTGCCCTTTATATTCCAATCTACGGAGCCTCAAAACTCAGACAGTAGATTATAAAAGCCTTCTCTGAAAGTTTATTAGTAAAATAAAACTCTAATGTTAATTTTTGGGGGCCAAATTAGAAAATTAAATACATATGTATTCTGTTAAAAATCAAGCGAATCCTGAAGCAGATAAAATAAAGAGTCTATGTGTGGAAAATCAAAGTGTATATTTTTTATAAATTTAAAACGCTTCCTTTAAAAGATATAAGGGTAAATATAAGAAAATGCACTCATTCCCTGCTTGTCTGAAACTGGAATATTAGACTCTTGAAGGTGGTACGGAACCCTTAGTCTGCGAGTCCAACTCGCACTTGACCAAATTATTTTAATTTATGACACCCCTGATTGATTAAAATACCCCTTTCCAGTATTTAGTGAAATTTCAGTGCACATCTGAGAGATGTTGTGTATAACTGCTTCCAAGAATCCTCATTCCCTATCGTGAAACAGAATCAACAACGTTCTAATTGTTCAGCTACTTCCCAGTAAATTAGCTGTCGCTCCGCAACATTGATGTTCGAATGTCACTAGCCCTTCAGGATACAATATCGGAAATGAAGTGCTACAGCTCAAATACAATCATCATATCGTGGCATCGTCTCGTCACAAGTTCGAATATTCCATGAGCGACTCTCGACTAATCAATCGATACTTTGTGTTAATTATTAACAACTGTCATCGACTTTCGGATGAACATACGTTTATTTATGCATTGCTTATGCAGACGTTGTATACACATTGTCGTTAGCCACGATAAATACAACAATATCGGTAGTGAAATATCGCTAATGGTATCTTAGTAGACATCAACACTTACTAGAAAAATTCCAAAGTATTATTTGTGCCCCGCCTAGGTATATCACAAAGAATGCATTTTATGCAAGCATACTGTCTGTCTGTTCTTAGTAACCAAATAATAATTAAATTGGGAATTATTACTTGACATTATGGATTGAATAGGGTGTTAGAAAATTTAGAACGGAGCGACACTTGTTTTATAACTGATTCTGTTTATTTCGTTTGATTTTCGTATAATGGATGGTTTTGTAATTATTCAGTAATTTTCAAGTTTTCTGAAATTCATATATCCTTGTAAAAAAAATTATAACTTGTTAATCAAAAAAAACCATGGTAAATATACAAAAGCAAACTCCCCTACACATAGAGAACGGTATAGCTAAAAAAGAAAAATGCCAAAGAACCAATTATAATAGATATTACGGAATTTTGGACTACAATAAAAATATCAAAAGTTAATAAAAAGGGAAAAAATGTTCTTTGCTGTTACAACCAGGCATATGACTTTACTAATTACTTTAACATTCATAAACTACTTTTTTTGATAACTAAAAATAATTCGGAATTACACGGCAAACTGACTTAAAAGATATTGCAAATTAATATTATTTATTAGGTAAGTACTTAAAATTGTCAACCCAAATGATTTGAATTTAACTAATGTGTTTCTGAATAATGAAGCGGTTAAAAAATATATAAATTGTATGTTATATTGTATCGAGTTATTTCTAAATAATATGTATATAGTTTTTATCCTGGTTTTTACATAATTTCGCAAAATTGTCTTTCAAATATTAATCTGGGGACAAATATAATTGTCGACGAATCAATTCTAAATACTAAATTAAAATTCTGGTGATCATTTTTGCGTAGCCGGCGTTATTTTTGTAAATACACATATAGTATAAGAGTTCACGGACGCGATGTTGACGCATTGACAAGAATTTCACCACATGATGGTATTAAGATTTGTTGCTTGATTTGGTTTATACTATCTTCATCTAAAATATATGTAATAAAATTATCTACACCCTGTATATTACAAATAACACAATTGGAATAAAAACTAAGGAGAGAATTGAGGGAATCGAAAATGGAAGGTAATCATTGAAGTAATCAAAGTAGAAAAAGCTGATGGTAAAGATTAAAGGTCACGATAAATAATCTAAATTTTAGGACAGACAGGTAAATAATGGTTATGCATGGAAGCATGGAACGGGCAAAAGATACCAAAATATTAGGAAAGCTGATATACAAAAAAAAAAAACCCTGAAGTGTCAATTACTTAGCAATATGATTAGGCCCATTTTCTTTCAAATTCTATATTATAACACCAGGGGAAAGACTGAGGTGTTATGTAGAACAAAAACCAAAAGAACAATCAGCATTAGGGAAAAGTAGAAAAACTAGATATAATATACACTTATTATTGAGGGCCATAAATCAGAAGGATTCAATATAACTAAAGAGACAAAACAAGGACTCGGCCCAATCCCCGTTCTATTCGTAACAGGGTAGTAAAGGATGTCAAGGAATATCTAGAACAACTAAATGCAAGTGGATACAGAAACCTAATACTAATCAAACTTTGTAATTTAATCTATGATATGCTATGAATAATGCAGTACCAATATCAAGAAAGAAGAATAAAAGGCAGAGGAAAACTTAAAAATTAAAATAAATGGCGAAATAAACTAAGGTAATAATTATGATGATGATTTTATCGTGAAATGAATAGCGACATCTAGGAGTTTCAGGAAAAAATTATCTAAAAGGGACTCCAAATCGGAAGCTATACTGGGTGCGTGCCGGTTTCCTGTGATTCCTTGAGTAGAAATCACACGAAAAAATTCGTAGTTTAGTTTAACTAAAATCATTGAAAGCAAGGCAATATATTATTTCAATGTAGAACCTGGAAAAGTTACTATCATAATTTATTTCATAATTTTAGTCCACTTACGATTTTTTCGTGTTATTTATATCTTAGGATGCACAGGGAAACGGCACTACAGACAGCACGACTTTCGATTTGGAAACTTTGTGAGCTATTGTTTACTGAAACTCCTAGATGTCGCAATTCATTTCGCGAGATAATATTAAATTCAGTTATATGTACTAAATACATAAATAATTAATCGAGATTTCAGTGAGTTGAGGGGAGCGCAACTGGTTAAGGTTCTCGAGTAGAATGGATTGAAAAATTTCGAAAAGATTATAGTAATGTCATGATAATAAATGAGAAGCACTATGGTGAACACAACAATAAACAATTGAAATGTAAAGGAGAAACTATAGAAACAGTTCTAACATTTGATTGTTTAGGGAATATTCTAACAAATAGAATTTAGCAAATAGATAAATATTATGACCTTAGTAAAACAGTACTAAGCAGCAGTATTAATGTAAGAGCACCATTCTGAAATAAATTCTATAGAGATGAAGCACTTAAAAAAGAAGAACTTGAATGATAAACAAGAATATCAGAATAAATGAACCTAAATAGAATACCATTAATAGATATAAATCAAGGAAAAATGCTTAGAATAAATAAAAGTAATGCCTAAAAAGAGATAGGAGACTGTAGATGACATGAAAACTATAGCCAGAGCTAGAAGAACCTGGAAAGCATTGATTAATGGAAACAGGGAATTCGAATCAGAATCCGATGACATTCTGAAAAAATTAAGTAGAAGCTACCACACGCTTTATATGATATCTATATATAAATAAGTTGAAGACTATATGTTTTATAATTATAAAAGAATATATTTATTTCCCCAAAATTAACATCAACATTTTTGTTTAGCTTTTGTTACAAACATTAGGTGAGACCTTGTATTTTGAATTTTTTTTTTCAGAAATAGGTTCATTTATTAAATAAAATATAATAAAAATTCATTATTTAGGTCCATACTATCAACGCCAAATAACTGACAGTGCCGCCGCCGCCAAACGGTCAAAACTCAAAACATAGTAATTATATATGGAGCGATAGTTAGATGCTGTTATATTCTAAGAGCATGTACTTCTGGAAGTGGCATGCAAGCGTTGTTATTGTTTAGTGGTAAAATAGTCAATGTAGTAGATGAGTATTAGTTTTTCGGATGCGTTGCAGTAACTCTCTTATTAAATATTCTGTTTTTTATGTGAATTTAATTATTTGATTAATATATTATTATCACAACCTTCCCGAAGGTGTTTTGTAAAAAAATGTCAGACAGCGGACAATAGAGAATGTATTAAATATTTAAGTTCTCCTAGGGTTTTTGGTCCTCTCTTTTCTTTAATATTCCTGTACTTAATTGAAACCGCAAATGACGAAAACTTTTAGGTTACAAAGAACAATCTTTCAATTATTATTTCGAATATTTTGCCAGGAGCGGTTTCAGCAAAAATTATTATATCGAATATTTTGCCAGGAGCGGTTTCATCTAAAATTTGGGGGGTCATTCATTTGTCAAAAATATTTCGAATACCGATATTTGATTACATTTTTATTTTCTTTTTATTTCAATAGATTTGTCAATGTGAGTGAACAATTTTGGCCATTACATCTACTTCTCCGATTTCTCCACAACTCTGTTTCTTATAAAAATATACTTTTTACAATTTCATGAAATAGAGTTGAATTTCGACCACTGGGCGACCACTAGTTCTTATAAAAATGCTATCGTACATGAGCGCCTCACAAAAAAAAAAAACAGAAATGAAAACGATTTTAATCGAACAAAAACAAATAGTAGAGCAATTATTTCTAGTTTAGTTAAAAAAAAATATCTGCCTCCTTGCAAACTTCAAAATTTCAAATTGTTTTAGATGGTGTAAATGTTAACAACAGTGTCTTTGAAGTTACGTACTTCTAGTACGAAAGAATAGAAGTACAAATATTTAAATTTTTAGCAAACAATTTCCAAACTATTTTGAGGTTGCAATTTTATTTGTTTATTTAAAGTGGATTTAATATAACTAACACTGAGAAAAAAATATTTCCAAGGATCAATTCAAGGTAAATCCAAATAGTCTACAATTTTTCAGAGTCGTTCACGAGACACGATTCACAAATTAAAATTTTGAGTGGCAGAATTTAATTACTTATGCATTTTGAAAAGCTGAAAGTGAGTGAAGGATTGTTTGCGAGATATACCATTTATCACGTAACTAATCGTCTCGTGAGAGTGCTAAAAGTTTAATCGATCATAGGCGCATCAAGATTATTTAATGTGATAAGTATCAGTTATATTTCTGAAGTAAATTTAATATATTCTAAAAGACTATTCTGATTTATAATTTATGAGTAGGTAGAAAGCCAATTATTATTATTTAATCCAATATATATCCTACCTACGTTTTATAAATAATATTGTACTATAAGAATATTAATTAATTTTCGGTTATCCAGATAATTTAAAAAACATCTTTGAATATGTGTGTGTATGTGTGGTAAGGACGATTTGGGCAGATCCCTTAAAGATATAGCGGAACAATTATTTTAATATTCTCTGCCACTTTCCAAATAAAATATGCTTACTTTTTCAATTCTCTAGAATGAATTTATTCCTGTTAGGCATCTGTCCCTATAATTTCTATATTGTTTAAGAACATAGAACCACTTTTCTTAACTGTTTTTTATTTGGTGTTAACGGTTAACAGATTTGCTCATTTTGGTGTATCTGTTGATGTCTAGTTGCTAGACTGTTCTGCTTTTTCCTCACTCAAACAAACCGTGATGTTTTATTTGATAGATACGTATACGTATTGCGGTGAGGATGACACCCCAAGATATACTATCTTAGACTGTGAGTGAGGAAATTGTAATCGAATACATAATGGAGGGTAAAGGGTAAGGGATGTTGGTTTAGTTTTAGATGTTAAGGATAGAGATACAAGGAGTGTGTTAGAAACGTAGTAGCTCATCGGTAGGCCACTGTCTACGCCGGGTTACCTGATCTTATATCTTGAGGATAATGAAGATCTTTTTCTCAGTATGCATCCTTCTACGAACTTTATACATAGTACGCATTGTTGATATCAAGTGCGTGACCAGTCCATAAAGGATTCTACCTGAAAACAAGACTTGATGTTTTTCAATTATTCCTTAATTGATTGAAAAATATTTTTTTTTTAGACTATGGTAGGTTTTGCTTTGTAAGGGCAAGTACTAGGAGAGCATATCTAGAAAATCCTGGCTCTTCGAAATTACGGTTTTCTTGGTTCTACCAACTTCAAATTTTTTCTTCGTCATAAGCTCGGTGTCGCTCCTAAAATCATTTACTTTAAGACAGTTCGATTTTCATTTGCCAACTAGTAATTCTTCAGTTAGACTTACTCAGTGGAATTGTTCAATGTTGTATTTTTGTATCTGTAATTCTGTTAGTTTTTAATTTGTTGACAATAGGGTCTATTTTGGGTCTTAGTTGGTCTATTATCTTTCTTCTTCGTGTTTAATTTATACGGGAGCTCAGATACTTTTGCAGAACATGTGTGTGTAGGTCGACATCAAATTAACTGTTGTCTCCAGCTTGTTCCAATTTTTACAAAAAAAAAAATGTGAGGAAATAAATCTGATAGCCTATACCACTGAGATTGAAATGGGACAGATACAAGGTGCATGTTTCTTTCTTCTAATGTAACATCTCAAAAACGTTTTTTTTTAATAAGGAAATAATAACCGAAACAGTTTTGCGCAATGTTTAGCTCATAAAGCTAAAGCAACTCTGAAAATTTAGAGGTGAGAATATTATAATAATTATATTTACTGCTTAAGTTGTCCATTTGCTGATCAACTTAAAGTCACAATATAATTAGCGAATATCTAACTAATCATAAACAGACATATACTGACATTTATTTTTGTCCCAGCAATTAACATACAAAAGCTTAAAGGGGGATTTATATTTATCCGACGTATTGGTGACGCCTCAGAACGGTATGGGTTTCATGCAGTTCGTATTATCCTGTTTATATTAGTAATAAGCGATTTGTCGTGAGGGCTTTTTTAGTGTCGCATCAGAAGCGATCCCTATCTCCGTCAGAGCGATGGGGCCTTAGAACATAATACATTCAAAGGATGGGGCGAGGCATATGACAATTATGATAAATTTTCATGTGCCAGTATTCTGAGCATAGAGATAATACCTAAAGGTGGAGTGGACCTGTACAAGCGGGATTAAAGCTGGATGATGAAAAAAACCCAGTGGATGTATCTGTCTCTGTCTAGAGATGCAAAAAATAGATAAACGTCACTTGACTGACGCAAAGAAACACTTAGTTGTGAGTTTCTCTCACGTGAGTTACGTTCTTCTCGGAAACTGACGTATTCTATATTTAGGTATTAACTCTATGGTTATGAGCTTTTCAGAGTTGAGTGATTGTCTTTAGGCCACAACACGGCACGTAATATAAATCCGCCGTAAGTTGAGATAATACCAACCACAGGTACGCCAATGGTTAGTGCGTTTATCGGCAAGAATAAAGCCGTTTTGATCTTTCCGCAAACTTGACGCCGACATCGGTGCGAACCCTGTATATTTTCTTTGCAGTTGAACAGATTTATACATTTATTGGATGTATATGGGAATAAAATTTTACAGTATGGTAAGTGCAATCAAAAGACCAACGAACGTGTTCTATAAAATTTCATTCATAATTATAAAAGAAGGATCATGTACTTCGATATATTTAAACTTTAAATGTTATAAAAACGTTGTATATTTGATCGATCTTCTTTGGATTCTGTTTTTTTTCTTTACTCTAAATTATAATATACTGTAATGGAATTTTTACTACGTGGTGATGATTGAACTTTTATTTATTTTATTTTCAAAATTGTCCACTCGGTAAAAACTCCACATAATTTTCTTTTCTTTGAACAGACTGCTCCAGCTCTTGAGACTCCTTTTTTTTCTGTAAATGTTTATATGCGCCAATTGACCCTTTGTCAATAATTTTTATTATATATTATTAAACTTTTTTCGATAGTTTCAAATAAAAAAAAATAAATAAAAAACATTAAACAAAATCATACACAAAGAATAAAACAAATCAACAAATAACTTTCAAAATATAAAAACCAAAACACCTTATAATTAAATTTTTGATTAATCTACAAAGATTTTCGTTCCGAAATGATTAAGTTATTTACAATAATTAAATTTCAAGGGCAATGATCACTCAAATGCAATTTCTTATTTAAAATATCCAAAATTTATACCGTTACTAAAATGATTATTTCCCAAATTTATGTTTAAAAATATGTAATTGTTAATATAAATGAAAATCAAAATAATAAATGGTTTAAAGAACTTCAAATGTAAATATCTGATTCACTTTCAAACTTCCATTAAAGTGTATTCACTTACAACTTATGTTACAATGCATTATTTGCTATCTGTTAATATACTATCTCATTCCTCTAAATATAATTATTGATTTGATTTTTTTATTTTTTGGTATATGTTTATTTTCATTTCAATATAAATATGTAAAAAGAGATATAAGAAGAAAATTACGATTGACTTAAATATTTATCTTTCACTATACGGTAAATAGGAAATCACTTATTTAAACTTTATATTTAGTCGGAAGGTACAACTCCATCCAACAAAGGTCATTTTCCTTACAAGTGTATCTTCAAAATGTTGTACTAAATACGAGATATTTTTTTGAAATTAAGGTGTTATTATCAGATTTATCCTTTATATATGAGTGCTATTTATATAACCAACACTCTCAAGGCCGCAATCACTATCATACTTAACATTATTACCGGGCCTGCTGTTTTTCTGCTATAATATCTCCATCATATATCTTGGCGCCTCCTTGGTCTTTTAAGACCTTTTTGGGTATATATTACCTGGGTCTTATTACTTATCCACTCTATTTTATTTTTGGTCTTTCCTTATTATTCCGAACATACATATCTCCACAGACCTTTGTGCCAATTGTATTTTTCGGGTATTATCTGTTTGCATAATCCATATTTCACTACCATAAATTACTAGAATAAATGTAGAACACATTGTTCGCATTTTGTCTTCTTGAGTTGAATTGAATTGTATAGGATTGATTATACAAGTGAGTTTTTTCTGAATGTTACCATGCAAGTTTTATTCATATTCTGTTACTTTGGATGTTTTCCCGAGTATGAATTGTAATTGAAGGTTTCAGGAGTCTCGTGTGTATGATTTATTCGTCTTAAAAAAGATAGTTTGAAGTTTCGACGAGATCTCACTCACTTTCTTTAGAATAATCAATGGTATCACTCACTAAGCGTAGTGAGAACTGTTTTTACTAAGCTTAGCTATAGCTATGAAACCCTGAAATACGAGGTATTTTTCAAGTTTTCGCCGATTCTGCAGGACTATATTAGAAATATAATCCCTCTGGGACCCGAAGATTGTTAGTGGGTGTCCCCATTTTAAGATTTACCTACTTCGTACACTGTAGTGTTCTTGAAAGAAGAAAGAGAGGTATAAAACTTGGGAAATTTCGGGAACTAATAAATAATTATCATATAATTGCTAAGCAAAAATTTCTTTAGACAATAGCTACGAACGATGATGATGATATTTTATTAAAGTTTTCACAAATAACTATTATGTATGACACCAACTTTGACACCAGCATTTTCTATTCTGTTGCTGAAAGTTCATTGAAACTGTCAAAAATACGATTTTAACAACTTCAAAGTCTAAATTCAGAATAATATTTTTTAGGATTACACGACGTAGTTTCTTCAAGAAAAAACAGTTAAACACGTGTGCATTTATTTTGTAAAAATACACTAAATAGTACCAAGTACCATAGGCTATACCTATATTTTGGAACTATAAGCTCCTACAGGTCTATTAGAATGAGATTCCCTAGTGTAACGGTCGGGAATATGGTTGAAATTCTAGTTCCTACTATGACCCTAATGTTGTCAGTGGGTGTCCCCATTTTTTAGATTTATCTATTTCGTACGCATCGGTGGTCGGGAAAGAAGAAATTGAATTTTTGTATCATTGATAAATAAATAATTACCATACTATGATACTTACTACCCGTAATTTTTTATTTCACCTCAAGTTGATAATGTAAAATATCTATACGAACTTGGTATTAACACTATAAAAACATGCATATATTTACATTATGTAACATGAAATCGAATATTCTAGATTTACATAAACATTTTTTAAATTTGTTTGGGAAACACTCCTCTAATTCAATAACGCAGTTTGTAGATTCATGTTCAAAGTTCAGATAACAATGTCATTCAAGATTTGCATTAAGTATGTATAAAAAGAACTGGTATTTTTATCGTCTAATAAGTACGATTTTTATCGTCTAATAAGTATAAATGAATTTGTATTTCAAATAAACTTTTTCTGAGAATACGCCCGCAGCGGTGAGCTCCTAATATGAATGCTTAGACAAACACTTTTAGCGGTTTAGAAGTCAGTCTAGTGGTCAACCGGCGTTGTGTACTTAACCACCATTACTGTTTATCTTCGACATTCCACAATCTCCTGGCACCACTCACTCACTACCGATTATATTATATTATTTGTATTAGTAGTTGCCATCGTACAGCTAACCGAACACGAACTTTATGAATTTGTTACTTATATTTAACAACTATGAAGCAAAGTTTTAATTAGAAATAACATTTGCATACAACTTCGTTTTCCAAAAAATGTTTTTCTTATGAATTCCCTTAAATTCATACTATTTTCTTTTGAAAAATTACTATCACAACTTTTGTTGGGTTCATTCATGTCCACACCACTTTATGTTTTTGGTTTATTGCTCTTTGTTTCCACATTTTTGCTGATATTCTAATTATTTTTTCCCATTTCGTTTTTCCTGCTGTTTTTTGTAAGGTGATTTTTCATGTGCATATAGTCCTTTCATTTGATATGTTTTATCGTGTGTTTGACAACAGTTAATTTTTTTTTTGTTTTCCATTCATATCTACAATTTGCCTCCAAAAATTAATATTAGAGTTTTCGTCTTATTTGTGCAGTATGTTTCAAGTGAGGTCCATCTCTAATTTTTTTCGAAATTTTAGGTTCCAGTTTCGCAAATGGAGGTGTGATGGGTAAAATTCTTAATATTTTTGTTAAGATCTTTTAAATAATTTATTTTTAAAATATGACCTTATATTTTTCAAAATGTTAGGTCTTATAGTTTCGTGATGGATAATTTTTAATATATTTGGTTAATTGACCATTTTAATTTAATATCTTACATGATGCGTTTGAAAACATATTAATTTTTTAATTAATTCCATAATGTGCACACTCCCAATATTCGGGGGTTCTCCTTATTTTTCCTGTAAATCTTTGGGGAACGTCCTATTTTTTTTAAATTACACTCAGTAGTGTTTAGGGATTTAGAATTTCTGCATGTACGACATGTACACCTAATCGGGTCAACAAACTCTACACTGATACCACATTTCAACCTTATCCGTCTAGCAGTTTCGGAGTTTCTGACTGTGATGTGAAAGACGGACAGATTGGGAGTGATTTTAAAAATTAGGAAATTCTCGAAAAAGGGAGTCGTGGGCCATATTGGGAAGTCGACGTCAACCAAAATCAGTCTCATATATAAACTGCGAAAAGCTAACGTGAAACTTAAGTACTGTAGAACGATTCTTCATAGGTCACTTAGGTCTGTCGGAATCAGAAAAATTATGTATCTTCTTGAATATCAAAATATACTCAGTAAGGACTTCTTTTAACTTTTGAAAGGAACGAAAAAAATATGACTCTCGGACAAAAACACAATATTGACATTATTTCATTTAATATTTACTTAAGTCATATAATTTGCTTTTTGAATTAATTTATTCATTGCTTAAAGTGCTGTCATGGATTTTATTGGAAATCGATCGATCGTTTTTCATTCAAAAATTAATAGGGATAAGTGGATATCGATAAAAAATGGCGAAGCTATTATTTTTCCAAAGTTGTACAGAAGTTTTGTCTTGTCTCAGCTAAGGATATGAGCTCTACTCGAAATTATCTGATAATAGATTTGATTACAAGCTTCGGGAGTAATATTCATATATTGCAATGACTTAATTACACAGTAGCTGGAAAACTAGTTTATTAGATGTGTCTGATGGTTAAAAGTATTTTTTTCGTAATAATAAATAAGAGTGAGAAATATGAAAAAGGAATTATTTGTTTCCTGTAACAAAAAATCTTGATATTCTTGCTCTAGCAATGGTTTGAATAAAGGTCACCATAAAATCAATACATACATTTAATTCAGGAGGAGAAGCTTCACCAAAAATGGAAATACTGATATTATATCGTTTGAAGACCAACTTATGTCACAATACGGTTTGGCATATTTTTGTAGCATCTTTGTATATGAAAGTAGAAACACTTTATTCTTAGCTAACACTATTTTAAGCTCTAACTTTTTTTTTATTTTAATTTTACCTATTGTGCTCATAGCTCTAAATGTAGATTCCTATATTCTTAAGTTACTTATTTTTATTACAGAAACAAAAATAGCAAACGGGGTCTTCTATATAGAAACAGAAGAACAAAATGAAAATGGTTAAGTTATCGGGTGACCATAAAATTAATTAAAAATTAATTTACTGCAATCGTAATAATGTTCTATTTGGAAACACTTTAATTTCTCACGTAAATCAACAAGAAAATGCAGAAACCCAGGAAGCCAGAAGTATTTAGTTCAAACAATCGTCAAAAAAAATTTAATATACGAGCATATGTTATTCGTTAAATCTAAAGAAATTAAATGAAATACGGAACATTTGAAGGTATCAACATTCTGTTATTATTGCTAAGAAAAATGAAGAGTATCACAACAATTGTCTTTGTTTTTAAAATCTTACCTTACGACCATATGAAAAGAACGAATTATTTAGGCTAGTAAATCCACAAATCAATATTCCAAAAGTATTAATAAATGAAATGACATCATTATTTTTCGTTTTTAATAAATAACACAGTCTAGGAGCTGGGCATGAGATTTCAACATTATCTCGAATGAGGACCAATTTTACTGTAATTATGTTGGGGTATGTTTTTAAGCAGAAAGACAAATCAATAGGAACAGAGTCATGTTCAGGAACTGAAAGTACCCCATTTTTTTACTTACAAAACGTGATATGGTTCCGGGCTAGGCTAGGGCTAGGTTCCGAGTGAGAACCGCGTCTGAATTAAATACTAGACTTTTCAACTCCTGTTTTGGATCCATTGTCTAAAGACAAGAAATGAAAAAGAGTTTCTGAGTCTAGATCGAACTCGAGGCCTCAATCTGCCTAGGTACTCCCCAAGAGTCACTAGGAACAGTTGCCTGTTGTTTACGACCCGTATAGCTATTGAATATAAAGATTCCACGGTTTCAAATTAGTCCTCTAGTGATACTCTGAGATTGATTTACAGACAAGAGCTAATTAGAATTTTTGTTGTACATTTCTTTTCTTTCCACCTCCTTTCAAACTGGATTCTAGGTAAGAATCAAAATGCGGAGAATATCGTGAAGCTGTAATAAAATGAATACCGCGGTTAACTGCGAGTTGGACTTGCAAACTTAAGGTTCCGAACCTCCAGATTTATTATAATATAGGTAACGTATACACGCATACACTATAGAGTTTACCGCTTAAATTCACTTAGATTTGCTTGTAATCGTTTGCAAAATTTTTAGCCCACTAGTCTCGAAGATAACCGAGGTCGTTAGTAGTAAGTTGAAGACTATACGTTTTATAATTATAAAAGAATATATTTATTTCTCCAAAATTAACATCAGCATTTTTGCTTAGCTTTTGCTACAAACATTAGGTGAGACCTTGTATTTAGAATTTTTTTTCAGAATTATAGGCTCAGTAATTGAAAAATATATAAATATTTGCATTTCTTATCTATATATAAATACGCAGATACAAATCGGTTCGGTACCATTTTCTCCTCTGTCTCTCAACCGATTTTCTTTATTTTTGTTTCGTTTAGTAGCAAATGACGACCTTTAGTGCAGAATGCTAACATTTATTTATAATATTGATTCATTCATTAAATAAAACATAATAAAAAAACATTATTTACGTCCATAGTGTCATTGCCCAACACATAACAGTAACAGTGTTGCTAGATTGCGTGGAGAGGAAATCGAAATCGAATGTGAAAGACGAATTAAATTAAACTAAAAAGTAACAAATTTTGACCCGTTCCTAAAGTCATTCTACATCGTCATGCTATTGAAATAGAACCCAGAAAAATTTATATTACACAATAATGGTCATTCATTGGGCTCGCGCAAGTTTGCAACTTTCACTGATTTGTAAATATGGTTTGTCAACTAAGATAAGAATTATGTTGCAATTGTTGAATTTATTTCTGATGATATTTTATTAATTTTAATGTTATACTTTCAATTTAAAGATTCTTTTAATATTTGCCGTATAAATTTCATATAATGTGAATAAGATGATAAAAAATGTGAATTAATGCACTGATTGCAATATTCAAGACAAATAGTTAGATCTGGCAGCCTTGAACTCATGACTATCTTTGATGTGGCGCCTTGATTTGAATTTGGACATTTCAGAATATTGTTTGGTGTAAGATTATTATAGCACTATTGTAAAGATAAGTAATTCAATGTGTAAAGTTGAAGATTTCAGTTTCATTCACT
Organism: Octodonta nipae; assembly: GCA_034190945.1. Lineage (NCBI taxonomy): Eukaryota > Metazoa > Arthropoda > Insecta > Coleoptera > Chrysomelidae > Octodonta > Octodonta nipae. The sequence continues at coordinate 84,742,156 of CM067216.1, read as the reverse complement.
GCTAAAAGTTTTTAATAAATGTGAGTATTACTTATTTATCATTAATTAACAGCAGGTGCTTATATTTCTCTATATTTTCCATACAAAATGGAAATAGTCATTGCTTACTAAGTTTTTCATTTAAGTTAATGAAATTATATTGAATTTTAAGATTGTGGTTGAAGGTATATTAATATTTACTTATGTTTTGTAGTTATTTGGAATGTAATAGTAGGTATAACACCTTCACACCTAACCTAACCTAACTTTTGAGTTGGTTGATTTAATTTTCTGCTTTCGAGACTATTGAAATTTTCAAGTCTCTAATCAAAAAATATTTTTGAAAAATGTAGGTATTAATTAATGTTTTAAATATTACATTTAACATTAATCTTTCAATTATTTTTAGGTAGCTACTGATTTGTATTCATACTTTTTTCTAATAAACAATTTGTTTTATATTACATGGTTCCATTCCTGCAAAATCCTGGTTTTATTACAAGGTAACTGACTTTTACCTAAAATTACCATGCCATTGACATTTTAACGATGTGCATTTAAAATATAAAGAAATTCAATGCATTTACTGATTGGTTATGGTAAGCTAGGTACATCGATCTATTCTACAAAGAAACATATTTATATTGAACATATTTTTCCTTCGAAAACGGTCAAACTATTATAATTATATATGGAAGACGCGTTACCTGCTGATAAATCATGTGAAGACCAACTTTGATAGTTCAGCATCAAGCGTTGTTTATTGTGCAGTGGTAAAATAGTCAATGTAGTAGATCAGTAACTTTCGTTTTAATTATTCTGTAAGTTTTGTTGTGAATTTAATTATTTTATTACTACATTACTTCTTTTCCGGTTTCTCCTCCACTTTATTTCTGATAGACATATACTTTTGATAAACGAATTTCGACCACTGGGCGACCCCTAGTGAAATTAATTAATTTATAATTTAATTTTCCAAATTGCTCTCCAAAATTAACAATACGATTTTCGATTTATATTTGCTCTAAACTTTGTTTTTCAAATTTTTCTCTTAGTAACTTAAGAGATAACGGTGGGAAATAGGTAGATTATTATATATTATTCTAAATATCATTTAAACAAACTATGTTTAAATAATGTATTTGATATATCACATGATGTGCTTGAAATAATAAAGTTCTAATTAGAATTTTCGCTATGTTGTTCCTGTAAAATTTGAGTGTCCTATTTCAAATTTTTTAGTCAAAAATTGTATAGATGTGCAAACAAGTTTTGTTTCTGTTTTTTTATATTTGAATAAATATTTACAGAAGACTGAGAACATAATGATTGCTGTTATTTGATACCTCTATCAAGTAGCATCACAAAACTATTCCACAGGTAACATGAGAGTGCAAATTTTAAAATTAACGTGTTAATCATTTGGGTAAAGATCAATCGAATTTGTACAGACGTGTATTGTGGACACTGAATAATTTCCTATTTTTTTGATTTAGTTAGAAATTAGCTTCGCGAGTCCAACCTACATGACTTGCGTTTATCCTTTCGTGTACCCCATTGCTAAAGGAATTACATCCTTGTATGAGATAATTTCGAGATATTTTTTTTTGTTATAATGGTTGATATGTATTGTTTGATACCAAACGCTAGAGATTTTGTTGAGATATATACTTTTAATCGTTTCGGCAGATTTGTAAATTTTTGGCTAAATGTACGCCTTCCTTGATTTCTTAATGAGATTCCGTAGAATACTAGCTAAATAAAGAAGTCTTTTGTTAAAGTCTAATTCTTAATCACATCTTGGTGAAAACGAAAACGTTCCCTAGTTCCTCGGAGTTGGCACCCATGTTATCTTTAAATTCTTGAAGGTGAGAATGTAGCATATGAAGTTTATGAGACATTCTGCAGCCCATAGTTTTGAAGTTTTTAAGCATGTTTGCAATCAATTCACTATAGTTGTTAGCTCTATGATTTCCAGAAAACCATGCTTTAAAACTCTCCCAACGAAAATACCGCCTTTATTTTAGCTTCAGATAAATTGGGGAAAAATCCCCTTATATATTCGAAAGGCCTTAAAGTTTGGATCTACAGCTTTCACAAATTGCTTCATTGAGCCTAATTTTATATGTAGCGGTGGTATCAACATATTTTCGGGCTTTATGATTGGTTCCGACTGCAAGTCATATTTTCCAATTTGAAATTCTCCTCGATCAGGCTATTCACGCTGATGATAATGTACTGAATCTGCTCTACTGCCCCATAAGCAAGGGTATTTAGTATACCTACTTTGCATTCCCATTAGAAAACCATCCATTTTAAAATCACCTATTCTGGCCATTGGTATTCTGTGTATTTTAATTTTTCTAGTATCATTTTCACACTATCATAGCTTTATTTTAATAGTACATTTTAATAGTACAAAATGTGCTAGACAGTAAGCCTCAATTGCGAAGCAAAACTGCTTTTTAAGTTTTTTGAAGAGCTATCTATAAAAAGCAGCTAGTCTGATGATACAAATGGTATTCCAATTTCATTGAACAAATCAGTCACGCTGTTAAAGTAACAAATACCGTGTTCTTTCGTGAAAAAACATGAGAAAGTTTTATGGGGTTCTCTTTGTTATTCCTATGTTATTTCATTGCTTCAGTCATGAACCTAGAATTTCCGCTTTACTCTTGCATGGCTTCAAGTCTCGCACTAAATCATTAAATTCATTTGACCTAACTAAATGTGGCCCAAAACTTTGCGGTTCTGTTATGAAATTAATTATTATATTGGTTGGTGATATACTGGATTCTGTTGAGCTTTGTGACGCTTGAACTTCAAAGCTATCTAATCCTGAATGTGGCGGCACAGGCAAATTTTCATAATGAGGTAAAGGAGAAGATGTTGAAGCAAGATTAGGATAAAAATCTGCATTTTCACCAGATCGACGCTTACTTTGATTAACCATATAAAAATAACAATCATCACGAACGTGATCACTAGGTTCCCTCCAAAACTTTGGCACCGCAAACTTCATGTGGCGATTTTCTTCTCGATACCAGACTTCAAATAACAAAATTTCAACTAATGTAATTGAAATTTGCTCGACAATTTTAAAAATCTCAAATTTTTATTTTTTATCTTCTGAAGTGTTTTTACAATTAAGGCAGGCGAAGTGAGGTACCCAATTTTCATCTTGATTACTGATTTTCAGGTTTAAATAGGCTTCGTAGGGTTCACAAAGTTTCAAATTTGTTAATAAAGCTAATTTTATACTTCTCACTTCAATAAATTCACTGTCTTGATGCTATTTTTTAACTGAATAATACACAAATGTAGTTGTAATAGACAAGTTTAAACTCACTACCACACTCACTACTGTACCTCTTACAAATAATAATGCAGTTTATTTTCGGGTTATTCAAAGTGCTGCCACATGTCATTTATAAAATAAATTAAAATATACTTATCGACGCGAACCAGACAAAAGCAAACTGTAAGATTTAAAAATGAAAATTTAAGTGAATTTCAATGTCAAGAACACGGTGTAAGTCTAATGTTACACTGTGGTCTAGAATCAGAATTTAAGCATGAGAACAGAAACCAATTTTTTTTTTGTTGATCGGTGTAATTTATGAAAGAAATCATTTCTTATTTGTATACATTATAGTATAGATTTGTTTTTAGATAAACATTTCCTATACATACATAAAAGAGCAATTCGCTTGCTCTACTGACTGGTGTATTCGTGTCGTACAAATACGCCTGTCTTCTGACAAATGCTGATACGGAAACTTGAAATTTCTCTAGAAAGGATCTGGAATACCTTTGGAAGTTATGAATCGTCCAATTCTGTTTTAATTGAGCTAACTTTATTGTAAATAGCTGTTTATGGATACTTTCAGAGAAATAGTTATGAAATTATTTAGGAAATGGTATTTCTTCTAAGTAAAGTTAGAACATCCTTTGAAAAATTTTGTACTTAATAAGTATTAAAGTGAATTAGTTGGACACTTGTATAATTATTCGAACCAGTTTGTAACAATGTTAATCATATATTTTTATTATAGTTTATTGATTGGGAAATGTGTTAGGCTACGATACCCGACAGGTGGTGCTGTTGTCGAGTTATATTGAAAATGTTAGTGATCATGTGACCTCTACAGCACTTGACCGGTTGAATCAAATTCGCACAAAATACAGGGTGTAAATAGTTTGAGTGTATATCTTTTAGGTGGAGAGAGTATAGACCAAATAAAACAAAAAAAAAACCGTATAACACTATAGTTTATAGGCCTTAATAAGCAAGAAAATTCCAAATACATTTTAAGTAAAAAATCAGATTTCACTTTTAGCGTGAATAATAAAGACCCTTTGACCACAAAAAAAAAATGAACATCTGTGTTTATTATTTCGAGTGCCTTTGGAATTATTTAGATAAATAAAATTTTATGAAATATTGTTTTCAAAAATCTACGCTTTTATTAACCATGTATTGGAATTAATATTTATATTTGGCGATTTATTTTATGCATCAAGTTGAAGAAGAGAGGATACACAGTCGTTTACATATTATATAGAAATAATTCCATATAAATAAACACATTCGAAAAAATGTCGCAGTCCTAAACCGGAAAAAGCAGAATCAGCTATGACTCTAGCTGAGAATACATAGCTTCTCAAATGTCACGTTTATTGATAATTTTATTTAGAACAGTATTTAATTTTTACTTTCTCTCTTGTTTACATAGTTTTGTAATTGTATATTTTACTTTGTTCTGTGATGCTTTTGAGCCTTAAACGCTAATGAATAAATAACAATAATTTTTCACACTTATAAGCTACCATGTTGTATACTTCCTACATTTCGTACCATTTCGGAGACCTCCAGTATATATATTTTTCACCCTTGAAACACTTTTGCAGCTTCTTCTGTTTATGGCACTCGGAGAGAAGAGAAAAAAAGCATGTTAGTAGATACACGTAATCAAATGGGGGACAAAATTTGCCTGCAGATGTATCACTGTTTGATTTGCTGTGTAGATCGTCTTTCCTCTGTTTGACCCTTGAAGCACGTTCGGCAGATGTTTGGGATTAAATAATACCATAAATTAAGAAAAGTGAAACAAAACTTATTTTTTTATTAGTAAACAACTTTGGAAGCACTTTTATTAAGCATCCTTTGGTGTAAGCTGTTACCTTTTATTTCTGGTTGTTTGTGCCAACAAAATTCACTTACTCCGGTTAAAAATTTGTTAGATATTTTGCCAAAACTGTCTATTTATTTACTACTAATTATGAAGGTGCCGATATGACTTTCCGGTTTTAAAATTAATAATTTTCATTTCAATGGAGATACGAGTGTCTAGTCATAGCAGATTTCTTCCGGTTAGTACCGGGAGAATTGTGCGCCATTAATTTGTCGTGATAAAAATGTTATACAAATGTATACCACCTACATGAAGTCGTAAATTAAAAAGTCGTACACTTTCCAATACATAACTTATCTCGTGTCTCGTCTGTATCAGATGAATTTAAGAATTTATCAAATACGTAACAAAATAATTTGTGAATAGATATTGGGAGGTTTTTGCTTATATTAAAATTATTAATATTGTTTATTAGAATTTTCTTTCCTCATGCGTTTTCCATAAAAGCTAAGTTCTTGAAGTTATATATAAGTGACGGTACTATTCAGATACTATAAGTGTTTTCTTTTACAAAAAAACAATTGCCTAGGAAAACTTCCAGTGAATAAACAAATAGCACAGGAAACTTAAAGAAAATAATCCTTGGATATCTCTTATTTGGAAGAGTATAACATTAAACTTTTCTTAGAATTAGAACAACATCTACTTTACGTAAGTTTTTTATTTGTAATCTTTGTAATCTGTTTTTTTTTGGCTTTGTTTATCCCTAAAAACTATTTTTGAACATTTGTGTGGGTGTATTTGTTTGGTGGAGTTACAGGGGACTTTGCACTAAGCGTTCTGGATCAGCAAGACCCCACAATCTCAGGTTTGAAATGAACTTTATTACTGTATATTTCATTTACGAAACTAAAATATTGGTTTCAATTTATGCTATTGAAGTATAAGCAAATGGACGAAGACTTCAAAATGTTTTTAAACGCAATAAAAAAAGATATTTATCGTATAAAAATAAACTAACTTTTTAATTTAAAAAACGCATCGATACTCTAAGAACAAAAAAGAGGAACATGCTGACTCTTCATTAAAAATGTCGCAAATGAGTATTCCAATCCAATCAGAAAGACACTCGCCAAATTAACAAGTTAACAATTTATAAAAGAAGAAAGTAGTGGTTATTTAGACATTAGTTTTTGTGACATTGTTTATAAAGTATTATTACAATTCAATAAAAGTAATACAGTTTACAGCAGGGCTGTACATTTAAATAGTATTTATCAAACCATCTAATTCTAATAAAGATTTATATTATACAGATAAAAAATTGTTAGTTCACTATATTCACTATATTCTCCGAAGTTTCCCTGGACGTTCATCGTCTTGAAATTGTTGATCTTACCACGTTTCAAGACGAAGGAAGTCCAAGGAAACTTGGAGAGAAACGAGTTACATTGTCTACCAGCTTCAGATTAACACGTCACTATATCTTTTGCCCCAAAACAACACAAAATAACTGCCTTTAGAAGAAAATTAGATTTTTGGATTATTTGCGTTGGTAAGAGAGAAATAGAAGGTTTTACATCACTAGTGAGTTTGTTAGCGACACCGACTCAGAAATGTTTTAAGATGTATTTGAAGAATTGGTTCAATATCTCACTTCGATGCGCACATCTTTTAAGAAGTATTTTCTCGAAGAACAGAAACTGAATTCATAGATTCATAATCCTTTCTTACCTTGCAAAAGCTCGAAAAGTATGTCAAACGAGATACATGAATCTCTTTTAGAAATGTCACCAGACACCAGTATGGAGTCCGTGATGAATATCCAATGCTTGCCAAATGGCTTTGAATATTATTCTTACGTTCCCAATAACCTATATAGCCACGAAAACAAAATACCACAATAAACTGGACGCCGATCAGGACTGTCTTCGTTCAAACCAATTGATGAAAAATAAACATTTAAATAGTATTTATCAAACCATCTAATTCTAATAAAGATTTATATTATACAGATAAAAAATTGTTAGTTGGCTGGTCCCAGATAACATCTCAAACGATGTTTCAGAATTGTCAGAACAATATGTTACTGAGCCGCTTAGTTATTTTGTAATTTTTTTGTTTAATAAAAACATTGTCATATCAAATTTTAAAATCCTAATATTAAGCCTCTATTTGAAAGTTATGATAAGCATAATTACAGACCTATATCTACAAGGTTTCCAAGTTCTAAAATTATTGAAAAAGTTTAAAATGCCACCTACTAAAACTTTTTGAAAAGCTTCAAATCAGTTTGGCTTTTTATCAAAATAAATCGAAATAAGCTGGTATAGCACGGTTAGTATTTTTAGTTTATGTTGCAGTAGATAAAAAGATACCTTATCTTGGTATTTTCTTTGACCTGGCAAGGGCTTTTGATAATGTCGATCATAAGCTTTTGGTGCGTCAACCAGAGAAATAGGGTAACCATAGAAATGCTTACGACCTTTTTCTAGCTCCTTCCAAACAGAAAGCAGAATTTTTGCTTTCAATAAAGAAGTTCACTATATTCTCCGAAGTTTCCCTGGACTTTCATCGTCTTGAAATTGTTGATCTTACCACGTTTCAAGACGAAGGAAGTCCAAGGAAACTTGGAGAGAAAGGAGTTACATTGTCTACCAGCTTCAGATTAACACGTCACTATATATTTTGCCCCAAGGTACAGTACTAGGTTATATTCTATTTATTTCGTATACATCAATAAGTTACTTGCTCAATTTTCTAATAAATCATGGCATGAATATATATTTACAGCAAAAAAAGAGTTAAATTTATTACAAACTTCTTTAATTCGTATAAGAAACATAATTTTTCATATATAATTTTACATCTAGAGAAGCCTTACTCTAAGTGTGTTCCGCGGACCCTCAAGACACCTCTCTCTGGTCAAACGTTTTGACGCGGCGTATCCCGAGGCGCACCCCAACTTAGTCGCAACCCACAACAGTACAATTTTACTATGCCGCCACCTCCAATATCTATTTGTGAGTGCGCAGTTTGAGATTAAACGTTATAGTTGTGAACCAGCGACTTTCGGCCCTAACTTCAAAACATAAAGTGGAGATTTTTTACACTGCATTTTTGTATTTCTATTTTTATTTCGGCTTTTTATTTATTAAAGGCGCCGACTCGAATATTTTTGACAATTTTCGAGATCGAAGGTCAGTCGACGATTAGCGTTTGAAGCGTTAAGTACCTACATACTTATAAGCTACCTTGCGAATTGCAAAGTTTAAACGAAGTGTTTATTGCTCTACTACCTCCTGTATTCTGATTGTATCAATTGTGTATATTTCTTCTTTCGACTAAACTCTTCTACCCAATAACGATCGTGCATTATTTTCACCCCACCATCCTAACATGTAACATTATTGATAAAGAAGAATGGAAAGTTGACTTAAAGGCGTTAAACTTTTTTGCCACAAAATCTTCTAACGAAGCCGAATGTTCAAATGCAGTAGGCGCGGAGTATAACTGAATTACCGATCAAGACGCTGATGCAGAAGACGGCAAGCTCCACGATTTTAAAGGCGAAAAGAAGAAAGTATAATAAAAAATATATCAGTTTCGGATTTTTTGATTCCAACGGCTCACCTCTCTGCATGTTAAGTAGTAAACTGCTTCCTAATAAAGGAACAGTTACTGGAAAGTAAAAAATCTATGATGCATGTAACTAGTGGCGGACTAAGGCCAAAGCGGGCCTTAGGCAACATTGTAATTCCTGGCGTATTTTTTAATCATAACGCATACTTTGGGTTTGGTAATTACTTAATTTTCGGGCCCCAAAAATTACGGGCCCTAGGCACGTGCTTAGGTTACCTAGGCCTTAGTTGGCTCCTGTATGTAACCCAAACTATCAATGACAAGGCCACGGAGGCCGGTATCAAACAATACCGTCAAATCTAAAGTTAGTAAGCGGTAAAAATAATTAATTTTATCAAACCACTACAATCCCGATTGTTCTCATTATTGTGTGAAGATTACGACAGCAAATATAAAGCACTGATGCTCCATACAGAAAAGCGATGGCTGTCTCGGGGTAAAACTTAACAAGGCTATTTGAACTTAGAGTTGAGTTACAAATGTTTCTTTCAGCAGATATTTAATTTAATTTAAAACTTGGTTGTCTTTTATGGCCCATATCTTTCAAAAACTGAATGAATTAAATTTATCATTGCAAGGCAAACAGACAACAGTGTTCCTGGCTTGTAACAAAATAACTGCCTTTAGAAGAAAATTAGATTTTTGGATTATTTGCGTTGGTAAGAGAGAAATAGAAGGTTTTACATCACTAGTGAGTTTGTTAGCGACACCGACTCAGAAATGTTTCAAGATGTATTTGAAGAATTGGTTCAATATCTCACTTCGATGCGCACATCTTTTAAGAAGTATTTTCTCGAAGAACAGAAACTGAATTCATAGATTCATAATCCTTTCTTACCTTGCAAAAGCTCGAAAAGTATGTCAAACGAGATACATGAATCTCTTTTAGAAATGTCATCAGACACCAGTATGGAGTCCTTGATGAATATCCAATGCTTGCCAAATGGCTCTGAATATTATTCTTACGTTCCCAATAACCTATATAGCCACGAAAACAAAATACCACAATAAACTGGACGCCGATCAGGACTGTCTTCGTTCAAACCAATTGATGAAAAATAAACAAAAAACAGTTTCATACGGCCCATTAGTTAGATTAATATTATATAAAAAAATTTCAGTGGAACTTGAAAATTTCCCAACCTAAACTATTTGAAGTAAAAAACGTTCAATTGCATTTTCTGAATATAAACCATCCAAAATAACTGAACAGGGGAACCAACATTGTTGGGTGGGGTATTATTTTACAAAGCTTTTGTCCTCGGTAAATCGAATAGGACCATTTTTAGATGGACTGATTAGGTCATTAGGTAGTTCTTGGGATATCTTAGGATTAATTATTGTTTCAGGTTTTGGCCTGGTACTTTTTTCACGTACATCCTACAGATTGAACTATGTAGAGCTTAAACTAATTGGCGTTTTGGGTACCACAATATCATTAAACATTAAAATAAAACATACATAGAAAAAAGTCTTTTTATCGTCGTTTATGATTTCGAGATTTTTGTATCTTCTAAGAAAGACAATTTTGATATAATCTATGTCGTAGGAAGCGAGGAAAAAAGTTACAGGACAGAAACGTAACAAAAACCAGGCTTTTGATATACCTTGCTTTGTATCAGGTCAAAAGGAGAATGTGACAACTCATATTGTATTAATAATGCTGTACAAAATGCAGCAGAATTGTTTAAGTTGTAGAAAGGAATGTAATAAAGTTATAGGTAAAAACTGGAAAAAAGTACCCAATTTCGTCGATTTTTATTATTCAACTTAAGATATCCTATGAAGATTGTGTCAATCGATTAATAAATGTTTTATTCCATTCAGGGAGGAAAAAACTTTGTAAGTTATCCCCCTCGACAATGTGGGTCCTTTTTTGAAAATCCCTCTTCCTCCGCAATCGGGCTTCAACACGTTCCTCATCCTCTGGGAATTCTAGAGACTCCGATTTTAAACCCTACGCTATACTCTTACAGGGAATGAGGAGGATATTTGAACTAAAACATATTCAGGTTACATATCTTTGATAGAACAATTCAATATGAAATACAAATATAATAATGTCAACAATGACTAATGGTCCACTATCCCAGCGTTTGCTATGTGTGAACTAATCTCAACATACAAGTTAAATCTCAAAGGAAACAAGTATAGCACATACATTTACTAATTAGCTATGTAAATATGAAATTATTAATTATCTATCTATTGAATGGAATCACGTGCTAAACACAAATATTAATCTTATAATTATCAAAACTATAAAGATTTACTCGAGTTCCCTTTAATAGGGGGTAACCATTGACTCAAAATTCGTTAGAAAATTAAGTAAAACGTTGTACAGAACTGTTATTTACCATAAACTTGAACGTACAATTTCTAATAATTCATAAATAATTTGCTTAACTTCTTTTAAGAGGATTTACTAATTACTTGTATAAATACTAGGATTTAGAATGACGTGGAATAATAACTTAACACAGAGAAAAATTAATAACTGAATGAGTACCGAGCGAGATGCTGAGAGCTGCTGATTCTTAATTTTTAACCGACTTCCAAAAAGGAGGAGGTTATCAATTCGTCGCGTATATTTTTTGTATGTATGTTACCTGATTTCTTCTCCTGTGGTTAAACGTTTTGAATGAGTATGGTCTTGCTTAATAGAGTATATATCCGGATTGGTGAAACTACAAATTTTGGAAAAGAATTCTATTGGTAAAGTGATGAAATTTGTGACTGAACACATGCGTGCATGGAAATCGACCAATATCTCTAATATATTGGTCGATTTTTCGAAAACTCCTTATGGATGTGTATAGTTTTTTAACGTTTAATCTATTAAGGAAGATCCCTAGGTGATCTCATCTCATCGAAAATGACATAACGGGCATTTCCTTATAAATATTTTAATTCCAACGTAATAGTGCGGGAATTGTAGACCCTGGAAGTTTTAATGGCGAATTTGAAATTTTCTATGTAAATCTCAAGCATATAGGTAGTAAAGCATAGTATTTTCGGCTCCTTAAATCAGTGAGTACCAAGCTCGTTTTGTTTGTATACCAGTCAAATACCTATTTAAATAAAAATTTTCCATTTTGCGAAGACGGTGCTTTTGGTTGTCACATTCTCCCGGCCTAATAGAAAATTCAGTGACAACACATGTCAAACTTTAAACTGCTATTTGGTGAGTTTATACACAGGGTGTTTAGTTATAGCAAACAAAATCACAAAATAAAGTGATGGGAGCTGCATTTATACGATGATTGAAATATAGGACTGAGTAGAATGATCGTGGTCCATAGGTAGGCGTATATACAGGATGGTTGGAATATAGGGTGGAGTGGACGTTTGGTGGTATAAAAATCTTAGAAAAAATGTGAAATTAAATTATATAGGGTGATTAAAAATCATACAGGATAGTTAAAATATATACTGGAGTTGAATTATATTTATACAGTGTGACTAAAAAATTATCTATTTTATAGCCCATAAGAAGTTGTGGAGAGGAATTAATGTTACACAGGACGATAATATAAAATGTTAAAAATGAAATAATTTATGGAGTAGCCCACAAGGAGTTATATACTATGGTTGAAATATAGGACGGATTTAACTCCGTAAATATGGGATGGATTTTACCTCGTCCTATAGTTTACAAAAGGCAGCTAACAAATTTATGCTTGTCCGTGGGCAGCGTATGTACAGGATGGTTTGTACATAGGGTGGAGTGGAATTATTTATAGTTATACAGAGTTGTCAAAAAAACTTGAAAAAAGGTTACATGGCGTGGTCCGTAAGGCATTAATATATTTTGGGCTTATTAAGTCAACGCGTACTAGTACATTTTGTTCGTAAACATTTACCTGTCAATTTAAATGAAAATATATCATTGTATAATGTTGAGGCTTTCGATGTTACCTGGTCCTGTCTATTAAGGTTGTATACAAAATAAAAAATAAAGAATGAAAACTAAAAAGTTGTAAATAAAAGATTTTAAAAAATATATAATCGACTTCCACCTAGAACTAAAAAGCTAAAAATAATTATAACAAAATACAACTCTAGTAAATAAATAACACATTCAATGTTGTTAAGTACCTACCCAGGAAGTAAAAAATGTAAACATTAACAGGTGCTCATTCTGTACAAATTAATTACCTACCAATCTAGTATATTTTTGAAGTCGGTGCCAAGCAACAATCAAGTTTGATGAAGTAGTAGATAAGTACGCAATGAAGGATTTTAGATTTGCATGGCACCGACTTCAAAATATACTAGATTGCTAGGTAATTAATTTGCACAGAATGAGCGCCTTTTAATGTTTACATTTTTTACTTCCTGGGTAGGTACCTAACAACATTGAATGTGTTATTTATTTATTAGAGTTGTATTTTGTTATAATTATTTTTAGCTTTTTAGTTATAGGTGGAAGTCGGTTAGATAATTTTTAAAAATGTTTTATCTTCTACTGCAACTTCAACGACTAAGAACTAAGGCTACTAGTGATCAACGAACCTCCAAACACTCTACTTGTTCAGAGGAGTCGATATTACTGAATTGTTGTAAACAGTATGAAGTATGAACCCTACATTAGGTCTAAACATAATTATACTGTTACGAGAATTCATCCGATAGCTGGTGCAATCGGTCATCAACCAATTCGTGGAAGGGACATTATTCCGATACTTCTGGGATTCCGAAATGTTTCGTCTCTCAACAGGCCGACCGCTGCCGTTACTGGGAATTCCCTTAAAATAAATAAATATAAATAAGTAAATAGTAGTTTCTGTGAATATAAATTGTGTTAAAGTAGTGGAAATAAATTAGAGTGAGGTGGACTGTGTTTTTAAATAAATCCAAGCACTGAACTGAACCCGAGTGTGAAAATAAAAAATCATTACAGTGGTGTCAGGTGTGGGGTGTATTTGTCGAACTTTAGAAGTGGAAAATAAATAGACTGACAATGTTTAAAAACGAGAGTTCGGACCAGTTGAAAGTGACGGACTTAAAAAAAGAACTTGAGGGAAGGGATTTAGAAATTAGTGGAAAGAAAAGTGAATTAGTTCAACGGCTACTAAATGCTGTAATAAATGAAAGTAACGATCCCGATACTTATTTGTTGGAGATTTCTGGTACTGGGGGACATGAGCATGCTATTAAAACAAATGGCAGAAAATTCTAAAATCTTTAAAGAGTCCTTAGAAGATAAACTACAAACATTACAAGATAATTCTCAGATTATGAAACAGGCGTTAGAAGACAAACTGCTAGAAAATTCTAAATCCCTAGAAGATAAATTGCTGGAATATTCTGTAAACTTGAAAGAGGCGTTAGAAGATAAATTAGTAGAACATTCTAAAACCCTGGAAGACAAATTACTGGAAAATTCTAAATCCCTAGTAGAAAATTTGAAAAGCATGGTACAGAAAAATTCAGCAATGCTAGAAGAGAAAATATTCGAGAATGAGGCTCGGCTGGAAGAGCTAAAGCAAACAATGGTCGAAGAGTCAGTCAAATGTGAAACGCGAATAGAAGAGCTAAAGCAGACAATGTTCGAAGAGTCAGACAAAAATGAAACGCGTATAGAAGAGCTAAAGCATATAATGGAGGCTGAGATCAGCAAAATAAAAGAGCAGGTAGTCACTATACAAAGGGGAGAAACTCAATCAAAAATCCTAAGCAGAAACAGTTCAGAAGTAGTGGATTCAAAAATTGGCCTCGAAGGAGCAAGAGATAAAATGAAACCTCCACAATTTGATGGGAAATCGTCATCGACTAATTATAGGCGCCAATTCGAGGCTGCAGCAAAGGTAAACGGATGGTGGGCAGAGGACAAGGCAATAGCATTAACCCTAGCCTTAAGAGGGGATGCTACAGACATCTTACAAACGTTGAATACCTTGGAGCAAGAAGACTACGAACAACTGGTCAAACATTTAGAACTGAGGTATGGGCAAACCCATTTGGAGCACTTTTATCACTCCCAACTGAAAAATCGCCACCAGAAATCTAATGAATCCCTACAAGAGTTTGAAGCGGATATTGCCTGTCTGGTTCTCCTTGCCTATCCAGCCACACCGGAAAATGTGATAGAAAGGCTAGCAGTACAAGCGTTTTGGATGGACTTCGGGACCACGAAGACAGACAAGCATTGACCTAGCTTGACCGAAAAATACCTGCAGAGGTCAAGCCAGAGTCCGAATCGTTAACGGAGAATCCGGAGATGGTGGAAGCGATGAAGCCTCTGTAAGAAAGATTATAGAGAAGGTCCTTACCGAGAAAAGACAACAGAGATGTTGGAAGTTTGGTAAGGTAGGGCACATAAGGAGTCGTTGCAAGGAGAGCAACGGAGGCCCGACTTCCTCGTCGGAAAACTGAAGAGGGTCGATGTGAAGGGGCCATCATCGACCTGTAGCCAACAAGCTCCAACTATCTACGCAACCACGTTAACAGTGTCTTTGTAGATGGCTTTATTAATAAGAAGCAATGTGCAATGCTGCTGGATACAGGTGCGACAAAAACAGTTATAAGGCCCAACATCGTTTTAGAGACGATGATAAGACCAACAAAATGGCAACTGCGAACAGCGACAGGAGAAGGAGCGAAAATCAATGGTGAAATAGAGGTTGAAATGGTCTTGGGAAATACAACATTCCATCATCGGGCATTATTGGCGGACATCGAAGACCAAGTCATCATCGGAATGGATGTCATAAGCTCCAAGGGATTCCAGTTAAACTTTAAAGATGGAATTCTGCGAGTGAATGACGAAGAAGTGGTGCTTCATGGAAAAGATGACATAATGCTGCGAGCCATCTTAGCAGAGGATGTCAATGTTCCGGAAAGAGCTGAAATCATTATAGATGCTTGCTTAGATGGGAAAGCTAAAACTTGAACCGTAATGATGTTTGATCTCGAACTTAACGACGGAAATGTAGGCAGAGGAGTCGCACTGGGAAGACACTGTTTCGGGTCAAGGAGATTGTGCCAGTAAGAGTAATGAACCTGAATCATTACTCGGTTGTGCTAAAGAAAGGAACAACTTTGGGCCATTTTTCAACAGTTTCCTCTGTAGTCAGAAGCATACAGCATGCAGAAATACCACCAAGTAAACTATCTGAGGAACTGGAAAGACTCATTTACGATTCATCTAAGAATTTGAAACCAAACCAGAAAGCAAAGTTAAAGGATATCGTTAGAAACTACCAGGATATCTTCGATGTAGGGAATGGCAAAAGGGGACGAACTGATGTGGTGAAACATAAAATTAATACTGGGGACGCTTAACCTATTTGAGAGTCGGCGAGAAGGCTACCCATAGCTAAAAGAGAAGAAGCCGACAGGATAGTCCGCGAGATGGAGGAAGAAGGTGTTATTGAACCATCCAATAGCCCTTGGGCTTCTCCAGTTGTCTTGGTTAAAAAGAAAGATGGTTCGACCCGATTTTGCGTGGACTATCGGCAATTAAACCACGCTACAAAGAAAGACAGCTATCCCCTTCCAAGAATAGACCATACCCTGGATACGTTGACTGGATCGAAGATGTTTTTCACCTTGGACTTGAAGAGCGGTTATTGGCAGGTGGAACTTGCTAAAGAAGACCGAGAAAAGACTGCTTTTACCATCGGCTCAGAACTTTACCAATTCACGGTGTTGCCGTTTGGGTTGTGTAATGCTCCAGGGAGGTTTGAAAGATTGATGGAAACAGTGTTAAAAGGGCTTCCATGGAAAACATGCCTGGTGTATCTTGACGACATTATCGTGCTTGGAAGATCATTTGAAGACCACGTCAAGAACCTGGAGGAGGTGTTTCGGCCACTTCGAAGTTCCAGACTAAAGTTAAGCCCCAAGAAGTGTCAACTGTTCCAAGAAGAGGTGCAATATTTTGGACATGTGGTTTCCGCAGAGGGAGTAGCTGTTGATAAACATAAAGTCAAAGCTGTCCAGGAATGGCCGATGCCTAAAGATATCCATCAGTAGAGAAGTTCCTGGGGTTATGCACGTACTATCGTCGGTACGTAGCCGGATTTGCCAACATCGCCAAGCCACTTACTAGACTCACAGAGGGGAAGGTACAATACTAGTGGGACGAGGAGTGCCAGTGATCTTTCGAGACACTATAAAGAGCATTGACGAGTGCCCCCGTCTTAAGTTATCCTTTGCCAGGTGGAAACTCCGTTTTGGATAACGACGCAAGCAATGTCGGAATTGGTGCGGTGCTTTCGTCAGGAGAAAGTCATCGGCTATTTTAGCAAGACCTTGAGCAAGCCTGAACGAAATTACTGCGTTACCCGCAGGGAACTCTTGGCTGTGGTAAAGGGGGTAGAACAGTTATACAAGTACCTCTATGGTAAAAGATTCCTCCTAAGGACTGATTATGCAGCACTGAAGTGGCTCTTGCAGTTTAAAACCCCGAAGAACAAGTGGCCAGGTGGATTGAGCGGTTGCAAGAATTCGACTTCGAGACTGAACATCGAGCTGGAACAAGCCACAAGAATGTTGATGCCCTATCGAGGAGACCATGCCCTGACGACTGCAAACATTGTCAGCGAGGTGAAGAAAAAGGGGCTGTTCTCTGTAGAACTACTGCCGTCGATGGCCATTGGCAACCTGAGGGGATCCAGAAATACCAAAAATTAGATCCAGAACTAAAAGACTAAAAGACCATAAAGTCGTACTGGGCTCAGTGGAACTCCCTCATCTTGGAAAATGGACTTCTCAAGTGCGTCCTGGAAACTCCAGAGGAGGAGGGAAACGACAGAAAACAGATTGTAGTTTCCAGAAATAGGAGACTGGAGGTTTTACGAGAACTACATGATGGTACAACTGGAGGACATCTCGGAGTAACGAAAACCCTGGGTAATCTGCCAAGTAGACGTTAAGGAGTAGTGCTGGAAATGTACGGTTTGTGCAGCAAGTAATGGGCCTCAGAAGCGACCAAAAGCTCCCATGAAGCAATATAACGTGGGCACTCCATTCGAAAGAGTAGCCTTTGATGTTGCCGGTCCATTTCCTGAATCCGACTCTGGAAATAAATACATTGTGGTGGTGATGGAATATTTTAGTAAATGGGCCGAAGCGTATGTCTTGCCGAATCAAGAAGCCTTGACCGTTGCTGATGTCCTTGTCAAGGAATGGATCAGTCGTTTTGGTGTTCCCTTGGAGTTGCACTCAGACCAATGTAGAAATTTCAAGTCTACTCTTTTCCAAGACGTCTGCAAACTCTTGAAGATCAATAAAACAAGGACGACAGCATTACACCCACAATCCGATGGAATGGTAGAACGGATGAATAGAACCATTAACCGCCATTTGTCAAAGGTAGTCTCTGACTACCAAAGAGACTGGGACCAGTATCTGCACTTGTTTCTAATGGCATATCGTTCGTCTGTGCACGAGTCCTCGGGTCAGACCCCGGCCAGTATTATCATTGGACGAGAATTAAGACTACCATGCGATTTGAAGTTTGGATAACCCCCAGGAGAAGAGACCGCAGATGAAGACTATCTCAGCCAGTTACGTCAAAAGATGAACGACATTCATGAACGAGTCTGGTTAAACATTGAGAATGCCAGTGCCCGAATGAAGGAAGCCTACTACATCAAAGCCGAGGGCGGAGAATTCCAAGTTGATGATCTTGTTGTATAACCCGCAACGTCGTCGTGGATATTCGCCCAAGCTACAAAGATTTTGGGAGGGGCCGTACCAAATTATGAAGAAAATCAACGATGTTGTCTACAGAATAAAGAAGCCACCGCGGGGATAACCAAAGGTGGTACATTTCAACAGGTTAGGCCCTTATGCCGGAAGTCATGACAGCGAAGGTGACCAAGCCCAAGTTCGCAGCATCCAACCACCCGATGACGAGATGACCTTCGAACAGTTTATGGCACTGTACTCTAATGGGCTGAAAGTGCAGCACGACGTTACCACGGAGGAACCACGAGACCTGTTTGAGGTGCCCATAGCATATGCCCTGGCTCATTGTGTGGCTCGAGATCTCCGTATGTCCAGAGGAATAGCCAAGGTGTTAGCCAATAAGTACGGCCAGTTCCAGAAGCTACGGGAGCAAGATCCAATGGTAGGGAAGGTCCTTCATCTCGAAGATAAACGACCAGTGGATACCAGAGACATCTTTTATTTGGTAACGAAACATTCTCGCAGGACAAGTCAACATACAGCGATCTCTGGAAGACTCTGGTATAATTGAGGAATGCGATGATGGAGAAGAATCTGATGAAATTGGCGGTCCCAAAGATAGCCTGCGGGTTGGATGGACTGAATTGGAGGATGGTGAGAAGTATGATGGAAACAATCTTTCGATTCAGAGGCATCGACATCCTGGCATGCTGTCTCAATATCGGCAGCCCAGATTCGAAGACCGTTGACTCTTACTTCCACCAAACTTCCCATTGTCGAAATGGAGAGTCCTGCAAATATCGTCACACCAGGAAGGATTCTGTGACATTCCGGGACGAAATGGTCTTAAGGAGGGGGCATTGTTACGAGAATTCATCCGACAGCTGGTGCAATCGGCCATCAACCAATTCGTGGAAGGGACATTATTACGATACTTCTGGGAATTTGAAATGTTTCGTCTCTCAACAGGCCGACCGCTGCCGTTACTGGGAATTCCCTTAAAGCTTCCAGAACATGAAAGAGTTTCCCGATAGTTCGTGGACTTACCAGACAGTTCGAAGAGAAATATATAAATATGAACAGCTGGCGATAGGGGGCATTCAGTTTTCGACGGTCGTATTGTATACTTAAGATAAATTGTAAATAGTAGTTTCTGTGAATATAAATTATGTTAAAGTAGTGGAAATAAATTAGAGCGAGTTGGACTGCGTTTTTAAATAAATCCAAAAACTGAACCCGAGTGTGAAAATAAAAAACATTACAATACCAAGATCAAGGCACTGAATAAAAAGAAAACTTACAGGAGCAAAATAGAAGTGAAAAAAATGAAACATACATCCATAGGTAAACTGACACTACTAATCAGAAGAGGTACGTAAAACAAGGGAAGTACAACATCAAAACTTTACCCTAGTAAATAGATTTCTAATCCTATTCTATAGAGAATATCCAAGCGACTAAACGAATAGGTGTCCCTTTCTTGAAATCATTCGACTGCTCTAACATTCGACTTTCGACGTAAGTCTTATGAAAATTGACATAAATGTACCCGTATATTAAACTATATTTATGTCAGTTTTCATAAGACATACGACCTCCGTCGAGTGGAAGAGCCGTCGTATGGTTTCAAGAATCGGGGCCTTGTACTTATAGACGCTGGGACACAATTTTGTGCTTCGATTTAATACCCGAATCCGGATGGTCATTTAAAAACCGGTGTATTCTTGTACTGACGGATATTCTTTTCACCTTTTTTCGTAAAGCCATATGCGTGTTAGATATAAAGCAAGATTCATCGTTTCAATTCATCTGACGAAAATAGTGACGATGGATCCTTTCAAAAATGGCACTCATACACGAAGCAGATAGTCGCTACGATCGATCATGTACGAACAAAAGGAAAAGACGTACCCTATTTTAAAATTGGAAAACGAACTTCTTTTCCTTACCCATGGGGTAGTAACTTTGATTCAGCTGCAGCAGAAAAGAAGAACAGTTTGGGTTAAGAAGTGGCTAATAAAGCAAAATCAGTGTTCGCATGTAAATATTAAAAAAAATGAAGGTTACACCCAAAAGTTGGGACCACTGTATGAGAATGACGGAAGATGTGTACCTAAAATTATTGAATCTAGTGTAATCTAAGAAGTCCGATACAAATATGGGACTATCTGTCAGTAATAACGATCGGTACGAGATTCATTATTGCAAAGGTTTTTGTTGGGAATATCATTTCGATTAAGTAAATCATTAACGATATTGACATACACTGTCGATTCTTCGTTTTAATCGGTGAGGGGCCCGATTCTCGAAACCATTTGACTGCTCTACCACTTTTGACGTAAGTCGCTTGATAATTGAAGTAAATAAAGTTTAACCCATATATTACACTTCATTTATGTCCGTTTTTATATGACATGCGTCCTTCGTCGAGTGGGCCGTCGAATGGTTTCAAGAATCGGGACCCTGAAACGACAGATCGTAAAGATGCACCGTGCCGTATATAGGCCCATTTGTTACAAAACAAACTTCAAAATCAACAACCACTATACATTATAAAGCTATATTTGTCATATAGCTTGTTTAGCATACCAAGTAGGTTGAGAGTGTACTACGTAAATAGGAAGACAAGTGTAGTGATAAAATGAAATAGGCTATCCCTTGTAACAACTGAAAAAACAGTGGCACCTCTGGTATGTCACAGATGTATCAACCAGTTTGGTTTACTATATGAAGACGACAGCGTTGCTGCTGAAACGGCGTTAACGGCAAAAATAAATTTTTGGTGTTACGATCCAAAATAATGTAAACATGTGTTTAATTTTTACATACTGCTGTACATTTCCATTTCATAATAAAATCATAACCTAACAACTTTTTACACCAATTGCATAATCTGACTATAAGTATGTCTCCTCTTTGTTATTTGAGATGGACGATGGTGATTTGATTTTTTGGAAAATACGCTGCTAAACTTTTGTTGTTGAACAAACAAGTTAATGAGTTGTTGCAGCAGGGGATGACAAGGGAGAGAATCGGATTCACTTTCAAAATCTTTTAAATGCTCTCAAAATTGTAATTTTTTGATTTTTTTGTGAATGAAACCACCAATTGCTGGAAAGTATATTTCAAATAGTTCAAACGTTTAAGGGTTTGAATCAGACTTTGTTTTCAATGGAAATACAAGTGATGTAGAAAATTAAACATTAAAGCTTTGCAATGACCATTTTAAGTAATTCGGAATTTTATGAACGCCTAAAATTGAGAACAGAATATCAAAAGTGTTAAATTTTTGTGGCTATATTAAGGGAGAAGATAATTTTCATTTGCTTAAAAAATGTTAGTTGTCTACTTAATGAGATGAAGTTTTGTTATTTGGAATATTTTCCAAAGCGTAGTTTGAAGAACTTCCGGCAGGGTTTCTTAAAGCAGTTTCAGAATTGTAGTTACTTAGATGTCTTATAGAAACTGTGTTTGATGTGTGATTTGGAAGTGAAGGCCTAATTATATTATCACCATATGCAAAACACTTATTGTAGTTTTGCCCGGATCGACATTTTCATTAGGAACAGCACATTTCATAGATATGTCAAATATTCATTAGAAAAAATAACGTACATCTTACTTTTCAGGTATTGGCTGTATTTGTTGGTACAATTGCAGTTTCTTTTCTCGTGCCTCAAGAGTTTAACAATAGGGTTAGATTTTGTGTATCCCTACAACTATGTGTGGGCACTATTTTTTTTGGGATATCCATTCCAGGGCGATCCTGGTGATGGTTATCGGGGGCTTTCGTAGGGTACAGCCAACCCACTAAATTTTCTGTGTTGGATCTTTAGAAATATTCTTTTTGTTGAGTTTTTCGCCATAGTCCTGCGCAGACACCTGCCTGTTAACAAATGTTTGAAGTCTTGATGTTATTTCTTTGGTGACCGTCCACGTTTCACAATCAAATAGCAACACTGACTTTTCATTTGTGTTAAAAAGTCTTATCTTGATGATCTTTGATATTTGCCTTGAATCCCAGATTGGTTTTAGTTGGCCATATAATGGACCTAGATTTATAAATTTCTAAGTGTCTTCTACATGTTTGTTGTTTATTCAGAATGGAGAGTTGTTCCTTTTCCGAGACTTGGTTTTACGGATGTTGATCTTTAAACCTACTTCCGCTGCATCGTTCAACAGTATCGATCGAGCTGGGACTGCATATCTGCTTGGGTATGTGCCACTTCTTCTTAAGGTGCCATATCCATCTACTGAATGTTGGCGACAATTTTGGCATATTCTTCACGGTCTTGTGCGGCTTTAAAGAGTGTAAGGGCATCGAGGCCTGTCCAGTCCCGTATGTTTTTGAGCCATGAATATTTTTTCCTTCCGATTCCGCGTTTTCCCTCAATTTTTCCTTCCATGATAAGTTTAAGGAATTGGTATTTGGTGTTTCTGAATATATGCCCCAAATAAGCTGTTTTTCTCCTTTTAACTATTTGCAGCAGTTCTCTTTCTACTCCCATGCGATTTAAAACTTCTACGTTGGGCGTGTGGTCGATCCATGGAATCTTCAATAGTCTCCTAAACAGCCACATCTCAAACGCTTCCAGTCTATTCATAGTGTTGGCCTTCAGGGTCCAGGTCTCCACGCCGTAAAGCAACACGGAGTAAACGTAGCATTTTATGAAACGATAGCGTAGCTGTAAGTTAAGACTTTGACTGCTCAGTAGTGCTCTCATGTTAATGAATGCGGCTCTAGCCTGCTCAATCCTACACCGTATCTCTGTGTCTGGGTCCAAGTCTTCCGTTATCCAGCTACCGAGATACCTGAACTTGGGAACTTGCTGGATTTGTTCTCCGTTCACTGCGACGTTCAGACGCCTAGCGGATGTTCTGCTTATCATCATGGTTTTTGTTTTGTCTACGTTAATTTTTAGGCCAAGGTGCTCCCCTTCGGCCGATATCCTGTCGATAAGGCTTTGTAGTGATTCCTGAGATTCAGCAATAATGACCGTGTCATCGGCGTAACGAAGGTTATTGACAGGGTGACCAGTAATTTTTATACCGTCGTCGATGGCGATTAGGGCACGGTCAAAGATGGATTCTAAGTACAAATTGAAGAAGAGGGGTGACAAGACGCATCCCTGCCTTACCCCCTGTTCTATTGGGAAACTTTGTGTAGTATCGTTTCCTACTTTCACTGTTGCCGTTTGGTTCATATAAAGGTTTTCTATGAAGGCAAGATCGTTGTCATCCACCATTCTCTCTCTTAGGAGCCCTATTAGTTCTGTATGTTTGACACTGTCGAAAGCCTTCTGATAATCTATGAAGCATAGGCAAACGTCTTTTTGTTGGTCTCGACATTTTTGGAGCAATACGTTCAAACTGAAGAGTGCTTCTCTTGTGCCAAAACCCTGTCTAAACCCAAATTGTGTTGGACTGATTTCTTTTTCGCATCTGTTGTATATTCTTCTGTGAATTATTTTCATGAACAGTTTTAAGACCTGGCTCATTAAGCTGATCATTCGGAATTGATCGCAACGATTAGCGTTTGGCTTTTTTGGTATAGGCACAAAGATGGAACCAAGCCAGTCATGCGGTATTTGTCCTGACTCATATATATCGTTGAACAGCTGAACCAGAACCCCGATATTTTCGTCGTCCAACAATTTAATCGATTCGACGTATACATCATCTGGTCCCGTTGCTTTCCCTTGCTTTCCGTGTTTAATAACATTCTGGACCTCTGATTCCAATATTTTGGGAGACCTTTCCCCTGGGTTGGCGTTTACAAAGGTTCTTTGGCTGTCTTCCTTAAATAGTTGTTGAGTGTATTCCTTCCAGTGATTTAGTAGATCATTATGGTCTAAAATGACGTTGTTATTATCATTGATGATGCTGTTAGCTCTATGTTTTGTGTGACCTATTGTTTGTTTTATTAATTTGTTAGTGTTGAAGTGGTCATGTTTTTCTTCCATCTCTTCTATTTCCTTGCATCTTTTCCGTAGCCATTGCTCTTTAGCCCTACGTATTTCCCTTCTGATTTGTTTGTCAATCTCTTTGTATTTGTCCGGGTCTGTGTTCTTATATTTGCTACGTTCAGCCATTAAGGAGAGTATCTCGTCCGTCATCCATTTCCTCTTTTTGTTTGTAGGTGACCCTACTGTGTCGTTTGTGTTAGTGACTATTGCATTTTTTAGCATGTTTCAGGTATCCCTGACATTGGTCGTTTGTTCAGGTGAGTTCCTTATTTTAGCGACTGCTTCATTTATTCTCTCCTTAGCTTTCGTTTTTATCTCGTCTTTCTTCAAGTTATTTATGTCGATTTTCTTTTTATGTGCTTGTTTCAGTTTCTTCAATCTTATTTTTAGTGTGCTCATTACTGGGTTGTGGTCTGATCCAATGTCGGTGCCGGGATATGTTTTAACTCCATGCAACCCATTTCTGAATCTCTGTCTGATCAGCAGGAAGTCGATTTGGTTTCTAACGATGTGGTCTGGCTTATGCAATGGAGACTGCCAGGTATATAGTCTTCTCGGGGGGAGCTTGGACCACGTGTTCGCAATAGTCAGTTTTTCTTCTTGGCAGAATTGAACCAGGGTATCGCCTCTTCCGTTACGTTTTCCCAGGCCAAAATCACCGACCACGTTTCCTACTCTTCCTTGGCCAACTTTGGCATTAAAGTCGCCCATCACAATCAGGGCTTCATTCTTCTTGACCAGTTTCATCAGTTCTTTGATCTCTCTGTAAAGTATATCCATTTATTTATATCCATTTTGTAGCGTTCCATTTCTTGGGTTAGGTTATCCAGTTTGCAGGTTTTTACATTCCAAGTAGCTATTTTGACCTTTGAGGGTGTTTCCACTTTCGGGTGGGTCCTAGCATTTTCTTTTCTCGTTGGTGGTCGTAGCAACCCTTGGCCTTGAGCCTTGTTGAGTGCTGTATTTTCATCGGCTTTACAGGGATTTCGCAGGTTGACGGCCTGGGAGGCCCTGCAGCCTGCTTGTGAGTTTTCTCCCCTGCCGGATCTTGTGCTCCGTACATCATGATCAGTAAGTTTTCCTTGATTGCTTGATGCCATCATTGTCGTACTAGGGAAGTCCAGGAGGGACCTTTAATGAAGCGGTTTCCCGTTGCCTTCTTCATTCCCACGCCGTTGACTGCTTCCAGTTCGTCCGCCTTTTAGAGCGATTTACCACTCTAAGGACAAGAGAGTGCCCTACCTCTAGTTTGCTCATCCACCCTCCTATGAGGAGGCTGTTGGCAATACTGAGGGTGTCTGCTTATACCGGCAGATGCTCGGTCGCCAGAGCCTCGTTGGTTATCTAGCAGGGTGTACCACGTGCAGGTGAGGTTGACGTTTGGGCCGGCATTTTCGTACTATTTATACCATCATTACCGTCGCCCCTTGCACCCCATGCCACTAGGCAAATATAATCGGCATAATCTAGATCTGTACGAGGTGATAACATCTTACTAATGATAGAATCTAGCAGAATGTTGAAAAGTATCGGAGACAGAATACATCCCTGTGTTTCCCACGCTTTTTTTCTAATGGATTCACTAGCCAAATGCGCATTCATAATCGATAAACACAAAATAAAGTAAGTGAGGGTGTTTATGTAGTCTACACGGGACTGGTTTTGTCTTTGCTGAAGAAGAGTCGATATTCTCGTCAGCAAAATGTGGACCAGTATTTTATTTGTGCCATTTTGGTAATGTGAAATAGAAATTCGTTGCTTTTGACGTTGGTGATTATGGGAATTTTTTTCAAATTCTATCGTTTTTGAACAATTAGAAATTAATACTTTAAACGGTCCAAGTAATAAAAATATCCCACCTACTGGCATTTTTATGGTGCGTTTGTGTGTAGTGGACACCTCCCTTAAGGGTTGGAATAGCAGTCATGAGTTGATAAGCATCTTCCCAAAACGTAGCAGAAACCAGAAACCTTGCTGGACTATTTTCGTTGACTACCCTGTATATATACCTAAATATTTAAGTTTTTACCTCACGAGCGAAGCTCTGTCGCCATGTAGGTCTGAATAACAAAAAGGTTATGAATTTTATTCCATGTATTTATGTTATCTAGTATGTGCTGATATAAATCTTATACAAATTTATACCACCTACAGCAGATCGTAAATTAAAAAGTGGTACGTTTTCCTATACATAACTTATCTCGTGCCTCGTCGATATCAGATGAATTTAATTATTTATCAAATACATAAAACGCTGTATGGTTCATGTGACGAAAGAATAATTCCAGGCCAAAGTAAAAATGCCAAAACGTATTGCTAGGTGAAAAATCTCTATAAGGATGACTCCTTAAAAAGAAAATAAAACAATTATTTGGAATAAAATCTCAGCTGTTTATAGTCGTAAAATATTTATTGACGTTGCTGTTAAATATTGTACACCCACTCGGCAATCTTATACAAGAAAAATATGCATATATTATACTTTATTCGCTGTTTATTTTTTATTTAATTCCACTCAAGGATACGCTGGACGCCATGAGCCACTACAAATATTTGTCGATCGGCTACTCGAAAAAAATCTATATTTGGAAAAATAACAGGAGTACATCTAACAACTAGCAATTATTATATAACAAAATTCTCACAAATCGCATTTTCATTGTGATCTTAAGTGAAAGCGCAAGCAATCGTCTAAACGTGTTCAATGTATTTGATTTTTTTCAGCTTTTTATAAACATTTGTTTTATGATTTGAGAAAATATTTCCAAGAAAAGGCTATTGATTGTTATTGATATTTAATTCCCCAAATAGTGTTGTAAAAGGCGCTAAAGTGTAAGATAAATTCAGCAAAATTTTGATTGAGTGAAATTATGGAAAGCATACGTTCATAACCAAAATTTAAATTAAATAAATTATTACGTGGATTATTTAATAACTAAAAACAGAATGTATTTATATTTTTATGCCATTTTAATGTAAATTAAATAAATAACAACTAAATGTGTTTAAATACAAAATGTGAGAAATACTATTTAGAAGTATGAGGGTAACTATAAAGTAGTGTTGAGAAGTAACATGTTACTAGTAACGCCCTTGCCTTTTGAGGTTACTGGTAACTCTAACCGTAACAGAATTTTAACTTTTCTTATTAAGAAAAAGTAACTGATATTTAAATTTTAAAATATATTTACTTGATATTACTTTGACGTTTACTGAGTTTTGCCTGAAAAATAGTATGTTATACGTTATAGAAAAATATATGAAATTGCCTCTAACTGACTTCAAATGAATCAAAATAAAAAGCGCTAAAACACTTTTTATGATCAATAATTTATATGATATATCTTGACATTTAGTTTTGTATATTTGACCTGAAAGGACCAGGCACCTTTCTTATGGAAAAATGGACTTCCGTCAAATTTTTTAAAATTTTGGTATGTTGTAGAAGTTGATGTTCTGTCACAAGGAGTCCATGGGCTCAAACAGATTCTTTGAGTAGTTTTCGAGTTACGGGGTTTTAGACTGTTTTATTTTTGGTTATTGGAGAAATCGAGATTTGTACATTATTGGACATAAATATTTCACAAAACAATTGCCATAAATTTTGGTGGATTACAGGGTATTTCATAAATATTTAATATATGTTTTTGGAAAAAATCATTTTTTTATAACAATGTTGAGAACATAAGAAGAAGTTATGCACAATTAATATATCGTTAAAGTAATAATTTCTTGGATGTGCTTCATATAATATACAGCGTGAGTCATAAATATAGCTAAAGAGGGTATATATTATTTTTTCCTATTAATAAGTCACCCTACGAGCCATTCGTGCTGCAATAAAACAGATATATGATCCGCCTCTTTGTACTCAACAGGATGTTAAACTGATTGCAAAAACGAACATATTGAAAAAATGTAGTTTTTTGTACAACCCTGTAGTTTGAAATTCTCTCCGTCACCTTTATATGTTATTACATTTTCACGTTAAAAAATGTAATAACATATAAAAGTTTTTAACTGAGCAGAATATTATTAAAATTTCGAGATATACGGTGTTAAACATCGGAAATGTCTTCTTTTACTTATCAGATTTCTCATAACAGACGCGTATTATTTCCGTTTATAGCAGAAAACGTAATTTTCGAATTATTTGCCTATACTACTGAACAAAACAATTACCATTTATTATCTTTGATTACAGTGTGTTTCCAATATATGTAACATGATTTTTCCGAAAACTAATTTTTTTATTACAACGATGAATATTAAGATGTAATCGCACAATTAATATAATGTTAAAAAAATGATTTCTTGGACGTGTTAATATATTATATGATGTGAGTCGTAAATATAGCTATAGTGGGCATATACCATTGTTTACCATATATTAGTAACCCTGTATAAACTAGTATATTTCAATTCTTACATTTTTTGCAAACCTACGGAATATAGTGCGATGAGTCGTAGATTTGTATAATTTATTATAAAAATTACAGGACGCATGGTTTACACAGGGTTACTCATTAATAGAAAAATAATAGGTGTCCACTTTACCAATATTTACGACTCACTCTGTACAATGTATGAACACGCCCTAGAAATAATTTCTTTAACATTATATTAGTTGAGCAATTAGATCTTCTTATGTATTCAACGTTATAATAAAAAAAGTTTTCTAAAAAAAACAGGTTAAATATATGGGATACACCCTGTAATACAAAATAATTACTAGTAATTTTTTGTGCAACATTTAAGTCAAACAAATGTGCAAATCACGTTTTCTGCAATAAACGGAATATAAACACATATATATCTCGAAAACTAGTCATACAATTGTAATAATATTCTGCTCAGTGAAACACTGAACATTTATTAATGTAAAAATGTAATAACATATAAAGTTGACGGAGAGAATTTCAAACTACAAGGTGGTATAAAAAACTACCTTTTTTCAATATGTGCAGTTTTTGCAATCAGTTTAACATCCTGTTGAGTATAAAGAGACGGATTATATATCTGTTAAAATTGCAGCACGAATGGTTCGTACAGAGTGACTCATTAAAAGGAAAAAATAATATATACCCTCTCTAGCTATATTTATGGCTCACACTGTATATTATATGAAGTACATCCAAGAAATTATTACTTTAACTATATATTAATTGTGCAATAAGATCTTCTTATGTTTTCAACGTTGTTATAAAAAAATGATTTTTCCAAAAAACACATGTTAAATATTTTTGAAGTACCCTGTGATCCACCAAAATTTATGGCAATTGTTTTGTGAAATATTTATGTCCAATAATGTACAAATCACGATTTCTCCAATAACCGAAAATAAAACACGTCTATCATGAGAAATCTGATATCAAAAATGCGGAATTTTCACCCTGTAACTCGAAAACTAGTCATAGGATCTGTTTGGGTCCATGGACTCTTTTTGTCAGAACAACAACTACTACAAAATACCAAAATTTCAAAAAATTTGACGGAAGTCCATTTTTCGATAAGAAAGGTGCCTGGTCCTTTTAACATTTACTTTTTGGCGTTTACCGTTTTTTGTACATATTTTTCAGATTTTCTGAAAATGGTATGTTTTACGTTTTAGATAAATCTACGAAATCAAGTCGGAATATTTCTTTGTAGCAAACAATTTATAATATTTCAATTAGTAAAGCCGTTTTAGGGAAATCATTGACGATTCATTGAACTGCAATCCCCTGTTTTTCCAATATTCTAATAAACGATAAATCTCACATTATAGAAAATCATATGGTACCTTGCCGCAATACTTCTTAATGCAATGCAGTTTCAATCATCAAAAGTGCTTAAACCGTTTTCGAGTAATTCCTGAGCATCCATGAAATAAAGATGCTTTCGAATTAATAATCTCCCCCTTTTTGGAAGTCAGTTAATAACTAAGTAATTTCGATACAATTTGGCAATATTCATTTAAAATAAATACTATTAATTTAATTAAAAAAACATCTTTAATTGTTTATTAGAGTTATTTATTTGAGTCTCTCGTATTAGAAATATTTTTCACAGCCTTTCAAAAGAGACATTTATTTAAACACCCTTTATAATAATTCTAGTTCGTAATTTATTGCAATCATCCTGTTTATGTAACTGCTTATAGACTACATAATATAATTTTTTACTACTGCGGACTATATCGTAACCGCTCTGTATATGGAACGGCTTATGCGCCACACTTTTTATAACATTTTATGTAACATTTCTTGACCAGCCTGCATACCTATAATTCCACTCCACCCTATTTTCCAACCATCCCGAATATACGACTGCCTATGGGCCACCTTCTTCTCTACCTTCTGCAAATATAATTCTACTCCGTCCTATGAAAATTCAGCGATTTCTAAAAAAATTTTAAGTACATAGAAATTGATTTGAATTTCATAATCTTTTATATTTTTATTTTATTTATTAAAAATAAATAAATGATAATAATAATATTGAATATTTACATATCTGACTAATTCATATAATTCAACAAATTCTACAAATGTATAAAAATCCATGTTTTTCACTCAAAGCATATAATTAAAGTGGCATTCAGGTATGCACATTCAACAATATTATTATCATTTTTTATCATACTTTAAATTTTGTTTAATAATTGAATATATTTGACTGAAGAATATTTTCTGCTTTAAATAGAGTTTTGGTATTGAATTTATTAGGTACCTACTTTTCTTAATCCTCCAGATAAGATGTAAAACAGGCAAACATAACCATATATTAAGGGGATATAGTATGATTAAGAAAATAGTCAATAAATTCAGTATCGAACTTGAATTAAAAACATGAAACTGTAACATCAAACGACAATTTCAGTTTCTGCTACCTATCGTGAAGTGTGGTCTTATTCCCAAGAACTTCATTCAAACGACAGTTATCATTAAACAAAAACAACTAGAACTGTCTCACAAAGTTTTTTAATTACCTATATGTTAATGTGTACCTAATGATTTTCGTGTTTGGATCTTTGGACCCAAGTTTTTCTAGAAATAAATTACATTTTTAAAGATTGTGAGTTTTGGCCCAATTCCTTTCCAATTATTTACAATGAGCTCAGACCTACCAATACGCTAGTAAAGTATCTTTGACAATAGGCATTTGCGCCATCTCGTATTTTATTTGTAGAACGCTGGTTCTGTAAAGGCCTTAATTTATGTTTGCTGTGTAATAGATTAAACCTTAGTTTGTGACTTAGTTATCCCAAGTTATCCAAAGTGCGGTGTAGTTGATTTTGACAATACATCGAGGAAAAAAGAAAATACAATTCTACCGTTTTCCTGGATTTCTATAGGAATCAGAGAGGAAGGAAAAATGGATTACAGCAGTTGGTCTTCAAGGGCAATTAAATTAAATTTCCACGTTTTTAGTCATTACTAAATACATAAAATTGTTGTTTTGTTAACAAAAATAAGATTCAATAAGTCTTGTAATCAGAAAAGTTAATTATGTAAATACTTTTCTTTCCAAAATAAATTGAAATTTAAAGTTAACATAATTTAAATTTTTTAATTAATATTTTCTTTGAGGAATAAAGAAAAAAAATAACTTGGATTTAAGGTTAACATAATCCTAGTTTTTTAATTAATTTTTTTTATTAATAAAGAAAAAAAGTAACTTTTTAGTTACTGGAGGGATGAAAAGCCATGGCAACCAGGAACATATTCAAGGATTTGCTGTGCTCATTTCGTTGGAGCAGAATCAAACATTGTAAATACATAACAAAGTTTACAATTCAATTATCTTTTCTGCAGTATATCAATGTTTATACTCTTTTAAATAAATAACACTTTATTCTCATTATTTTTATTTTTTGATGGGCGCTTTTTTATTATTAGTTATTACAAAAGCCATAAATAATATATAATCAATATTCATTTCTTTGTGAATTAACATAAATATTTGCATCTGTTGTTGCTTTATTATTCTTGCTCCAACTTCAAAATGTTTATCTTGATCCATTAAAACCTCATCGTCAGTGAAATCTCCCAATAAATTATATCTAATGAATAAAGTTATTTGTTTTTTTCTTATATATATTTAATTACTATTGTTAACCTCAATTGGAGCTTCATTGACTTCCGAAGATGCAATTTTTTCTTGTTGTAGGTATTCGTAATCTTTCAGCCCACAAACCAGTATGAAGATTTTGCTTTTTTATATACATATTGCAGGAAATATAGTTGGATTGTAACTTTTATTATATGCATTGTTTCCTTTTTCCCAAACAGTTTGACCACTCCAAATCATTGAATTTGTTTCTGGTTGATATGGATTGCCCCACTACTGTGACTAAGAAATCTCAATTTGGTTAATAGAACAACAATTATGATTAATTGTATGCATACAATAATGACTAACAACGTGGAAATCAAATTTATTTACCCATGATGTCGAACTCATTTTTTCTTCATCTCTAATTGATATGGAAATCCATGAAAGTGATATAATTGTAATATTCGTTTATTTCTTGGTGTAATTTCACAATCAACTACACCCCAATTTCGGTTTGATGTTTTTCTTTCCATTTTAAGAAATAACTAATCTTTATTCTAATACACGCCAAACTTAAATTACCACTTTGACACAGCCAGAATTCCGAAAATAAAACTCGAGATGGCGCAAAGGTCTCGTGTCAAAGATGCTTTACTAGCGTATACTTCATGGTAAAAAAATATTCTAAAATTCCTCTAGGCTAATAAATATTCATATAAATAATCTAAATAAAAAATAAAAATGTAAAATTTTGAAAGGCAACTATACTTCGCAAAAAAAGCATAACAAAAAATTGTAGGACTTGGTTACCGACCATTAACGACGAAAATGACCTTATGTTGGGATAGATACTGCCTACATTTTCTTAGTTTCTTATTATAACAGATGTAGCCGCTGCAATATTTTAGAGACAAATACCTGTAACATATTTAACTGCTTTCAAAATGTTGATTACTTATTTTTTGCAGATGACTTCAATTGTTATCTAGCCATTTCCTCTGTAGAAGACTGCCTTGCGCTACAATCTGACTTAGACAGACTTGTTGATTGGCGCTCCACCATCGGTATGGAACTCAATTCGTCAAAATGTAATTTCTTATGCATTTCCCGATATCGAAACCCCGTCCTATTTGATTATGTTGCACAAATTATATATGTTGGTGTTTTAATTGACTCACGTTTATGTTTTGTTTCACTCATGAATCAAATGGTATCCAAGGCTCTTAAGCCACTTAAGTTCATATAAAGAATTTACCGAGGAATTTAGATATACAGATTCTATTCTATTCTATTCAGTTAGACCTATATTAGAATATGAATCGTCTATGTCTCCAAACTACACTTGCCACATCAATATAATAGAACAAGTACAAAGGAAATTCTAAGATACGTATTACTTACAGCGAATATCAACCATCCAGATGACATCTCTTAGCACTATATGTATCTGCAAAGCTTATTTTCATTGGAAATCGTGAACTTTGTAGTAAATTGCCCAAACTTATTTTCTTCAATCAACTTGCAACATACCTTCAAGACACACCAGGTCAGCAAATATATTTTCCGAACCCTTTCGTCAGACTAATTTTAATGCAAATTCCTTTATCCAGAGATAAACTAGATCAACAAATTGAAATACGGGTAGCTTAGATTTTTTCGTGGGCTTGAAATACTTTTGTGGAAGACTACGATTATAATTATAGAGGTTTTTGTTATTTTATGTTATCTAGTTTATTACATCTGAGTCTAGCAATCTGTATTTGTACTACATGTAAGTCATTAGAATTTTGTTATGTAACTGATGTTAATTTGTGTTAATTTGGTGAAAGGCCCGTAAATAAATTTATAATTAAATAATTTACTATTAGAAGAAATAAATTAGACGAAGTATGTTGTTAAAACGAAAAATAGTGCTGTAAATGTGGAGATTGTGCAACACCATTACCGTTGTGATATTATTATACCCAAGGAGAAAATCTTAGTAGTCATGTTTTAAACTATCTTTATTATTAATTTAGGCATTAATTTAAACTGTTGTATGTTTTAACAAAGATGTGCTAGAAATAACACTTACCATTTACAGAGTGTGATAGTCGAGTGACGACGAATACAGATACCGAGAGTGAAAGATTAAAATCGACAGCTGTCAGTCGACAGGCTGCCGGTCGTCTACTGCGAAACGTCTTTTTCGTGGTGGTCTAGTGCGCCACTAGACATCCCCATAAGATTTATAGTTGTGACGGTTCTTGGAAGATTTCGGAGAAACGCTGTTAATTTTATATCGTTTTCAGAACTTTAATAATACGATCGTTACATACCTGATGGAAACACAATATCGAAAAATCTTACAATTGTTATCTGGATAATTAAACCAATGAATTGCAGAAAAGACTTGACGTTTGTGTGAAAACATTTTGATAGGTGCGAGGCCAATTAAGTTTTCTTAAATCTAACAGGGATTCTTTTGAAATTATTGATCTTTATCTAATACATTCCAATTTCTTTTCCATTGAATTTTCTTCACTTTTTGGCCCAAACTACATAATCTATAACACTAGTTATTTATTATTGATGACAGAGAACAAAATAAAATATTATGCGAGGTCTGATATAAATTATTAAATGTAAAACTCTTCTATAGAGAAAACGTTGGAAGAAATGATTTAAAGAAAGCATATGTAGTATCTACAGTTCTGCATGTGATTTTTTTCTAAATAATTTAAATAATTGTAAATTTAATAAAATTCCTACAGTGTGTCAAATATGTCAAATAATAATAAGGAATAAGTGAATATAATTTAGAACTATACATATAGATGCAGAGCCCGTTTGTCTAGAGTTGTTTTTTTGCTATATTTATGAGGTCACTCCAAATAGTTTATTGATTATTCTTAACTGCGAAAACTGTGGGACCTATGGTGTGTCACAGACGTATAAACACAAAGTTTTGTAATTGTAAATATTTTCAGCTTTGGTTAATTTTTTGTTGAAACGTGCCTTGAGTAAAAAAAGAAAGGTTTGGTGTTAGGGTACAAAACTTTATACGTTATTCTTGACCCCTGCTTTTATCCGTGGTCTCCATTTGTGAATAATGTGATCCTGTTATTTGCATATATATATTTTATTATGGGTTGTTTAGATCAATCTTTGTCAAGGTATTTTAGAATTTTTCAATTTTTAGACGTTGTGGATTTTTGTGTTTTTTCAAGATTCACTTTCTTTTTCGAAAGCTGTTAATCCGAAAAACTTACTTTTATCTACTTAAGGTGTGGATTATTTTGGCAGGTTTAACCAACTATATCAAATTTAAGTACTACTTTAATCGTTCCAGTTTTTGGGTTAATCATTTCTTCTGGATTTTCTATGTTGGTGATTATTTTGGTATTTTCTACTTTTCTTCTTATTCATACTTTCTGTTATTTTTCATTCTATATTTCTGATGTTATATATCTTAAAAATACTCTGAAAACGTCCTATGGGACATTTGTAAATAGTTTAGGTAGGAGGCTGTTGTAACTTCTTTCGCAGCACATGCGTTCGGAATAAATTTTCTGCATGGTTATCGTAGTTTTGCTCAAATTTAAATATAGCCTTTTCTAATAATCTTTTTATTCACAAAATTCTAATCGTAGCACACTTTTCATAATCAGTAAATAAGATTGGACGATAATACTGTATTGAATTTTTTTAACTCTACAAATAGCATGGGAGCTCCCTCCTTAACCAGTACTAGATCCGAGTTTTTCATTTTGGTGGTATGCGACTATTTTTGGTGGTTTCAAGGTTATCTGTACAGGGTGTTCATTAAAGACATGCTAATATTTAAAAGGGCAACTCTTGGACCCGTTTAATACAAAAACTGCATATAAAGAAGTGTTCTGAACGTCTAAACTTTTAAGATATACGGTGGTAAAGTTTTCAGAAAAAACTTTTTTTATAATAACTGTGATACTGTTAGACATTTTTATGAAACTTGCAAGCATCAAGATTTGAATATTTTGTTAGAACAAAATGGTATGCAGTTGCTTTGTATTAAAATAAGAATTGGTTTTGAAATCTCAATTCATTACTCAGAAAATTTAATCACATCCCTTAAAAAATAATATTCGTTTATTTCAGGGCTTAGTTAGTTTAGTTAGCAATATTTGAGCAAGTATGCAACTACATGCGTTTAAGGGCGTAAATATACCTATCAAGTGGAAGTGGTAGTGGTCAATTCTATGTTCTCAAAATGAGTCCAGGAATCACCCTTTAAATATTAGCCATTATTCAGGGGATTATTTCAAATTATAATTGAGGATATCTCAAAAAGTATGCATACTAAGAAAAATTCAGATAATAGTTGTAGTATACTAAAAGGCTCACTCGACGGTTTTGATGACCACCATCTTGACAATGACCTTGAATTTGAAGGTACAGTTAATTTTTTAAATTACGGTCATACGTGGGCCACAAAAGGGCAACATAAAAATCTCAACAACAACCTTTCCTATTGCCCTCTAACTGGCAAGATGAAAAAGGTGCTTTAAGACCTTGATTTTGAGACTAGGCAGAAAATGTGGATACAATTACACATATATACATATACACATTTCGCGAATATCGTGACAGCGTTTCTAAATCTACATCTAACTTAAACTTTTGGGGATACTTTGAAAACCTTTGTATATGAGCTGCAACTAACTATAACAGAAAATATGAATGAACACATACGAAGTGCTTGGGCAGCTATTCCAAGTGGGGTTTTACGATCCACTGTAACAAATGAAAAAAAGAGTTGATTTATGTGTAGAGGAAAACAGTTGTCACATAGAACCTATCTTCAATGGTTAGGTCCATAAATAAATTTGTTTTTTAATTTGTCTCAAAGTTGGGCTATAATGTGACCTAAAAACTTACGGCCCATGTTTGACACTAATTTAAAAAATGGTTATAACAAATCCGCAATAAAAAATGTGGGTTTAAATCAAAAAAAATCAACTTCATCTTCAAATAACTTTCAAGCTCATTGTCCAGGTCATGGTCATCAACACCGTCGAGAGAGCCCTTTAGTATTCCATTCCATAATACTTATCCGCGATAAAAAATGACGGTTTCCATCTTGACCCCATCGGTTGACCCCTTTAGTATTCTACAAATTTTACCTGAAACATTCTTTGCTTGAATGCATTCTTTTTGACATCTTTTCAATTATCGATTACAAGAGTCCACTTTGTACATGTAGGACATTGTAATAGCCTGTAGGTTTGTTCGTCGCGACCAGTTGCTAATAATTCCAATGGTTTGAAAATTTCTCCGCATGCTATTGAGATCTCCGATTCGCTGGAAATTTTTCAAACTATTGAAATTAATAGCAACCCATCTCTACGAACTAACCTTGTCTGTTTGTTTATTGGTTTCTTGAAGTATTACGTTAAAACAACAAAAGTGTTTTTTTAAACTTTGTATCGAAAAGCCTATAAGTAGACCCAAACACTAGTATTTTAGTATTTATTTTAGGTTTGTTCCTTCAACCGATTGTCGACCGATCGGCAATTGGTTAATGCATCGGTACATGAACCGTTTATTGCGCAACTCGATGCATGTACCAGTCGGTGTTTGCACCACCCATTCTACCCTGAAGCCGGTGATCGAAATTACCGTACATTAACTAGTTGCGAATCAATCACCTTGTCACTTGGAACACGAAACTGAACCGTTCACTAAACGGTTATTGTTTTGAAGGAACGTTATTTTTCTTGTGCGCAGGTACGCGACCGTTGTGTATCGGTTATCTAGGCTGAAGGAACAAACCTCATATCTAGCTATATTGCCGAAAACTGGACATAATTTAAATGTTGTCTCAAAAAAGTCTATTGGTACTAGCGCACGCACCAAATATTTGCAATATGTTACGATTTTAAACAATTTTTTTAACAAGTGTAACCTTTGTTGTCAATGAAGAATTGGTTGGGTTGCTTATAAAAAATATTTCAAAAACGGAGGTAAGTTGTTGAAAATTGTCAATTGTGAGTTTATTATATTTATTATTTATTGTTGAAAAGGGTGAACGTATATACTTTTAGTTAATTGAAAATATACATTTAAACATAAAAGTTGCTGTGTAATTCAATATACAGGGCTTTCATTTCAAAACTAGCCAGCTTTAACCTTTAAAATATCTTTAAAAGAAAATGACAAAAAAGCACGTTAATTTATATTCACGGGGGACACATTTTACACGTATGTCACCCTGAAGTTTCAACCCCTAACTGGGGATGAATATCACTTCTACAAGTTTAAATTCAATGTGATACCTCTTTTTCAAGGTCTCTTATTTGCCAATCTTTTGCCACACCATATGTTGAAATCAGATTAATTTTTACAGACTAATGCCATTTTAAATTTTCAAAATAAAATAATTATTATTTATATTGTATTTGAATTATTAATAATGTATTACCGTTAGAATTACCTTGTACTTAAATTAGATGTTTACAATGTCCGCCATTGTTGGTAAGACAATGGTAAAGTCGCAGCTCGAATTCCTCCCGCACTTTTGGAGCGTCTGTGGTGTAATCCGCTCACACTCAGCCACTATTCTACGTCTAAGTTCAGGAATATCGCGTGGCTGAGTTGTATACACCAAAGTTTTTAGACGTCCCCATAAAAAAAGTCAAGGGGCGTTAGGTCGGGTGATCTTGCTGGCCATTCTATAGCGCCCCTTCTTCTAATCCATTTAACTGGAAATGTCTTATTAAGCCAATTTCGTATAGGAAAGGTTCCATCTTGATCTATTTGTTTTTTTTTAAGAAATAAGTCCAAATACAATTCTCCAGTTAAATTTTCTTCCATGAATAAAGAACCAATAATTTTATTTCCGAGAATTCTGGCGCATACTACCCGAAAAACTTGTGGATTGGTTTTGTCCCAGTATCTACAATAATGTTTATTGACAAATTCATTTAAAAAAATCATGCTTCGTCAGAAAAACAGATATTTATAATAAAATTAGGGTTTGCATTTGCCCTTTGAGTCATTAATTCGCAGAATTCTAACCTCCTGTCATAATCATCCTCAGCAAGCTGTTGTAAGAGCTGCATTTTTTAGGGAAAGAATTTATTTAGGAGGAGAATATTTGTTAACCTGGAGACTTTTGGTATTGATGTTTGAGGATCCATTGCAAAATGACCTAAAATCTCAATCCGTGCAGCTTCAGTTAAAACTCTACGAATCTTGAACATTGTATTGTAAACACTTCCAGTTTCTTTAAATTTATGAACTAATTCCAACACATACTGATGCACAATATTTTTATCGGGATGTATCTGATGAAAAACGTGAGCAGTTCTGCCTACACAGCGTTGTTCGTCCCCATAAATAAATATTATTGCAATTAGTTCTTGTAAAGAATAAACTATTGACTAAATTTCATTGTCTGTATACAACGGAACAACTAATAATAATAAATTGCATTTACAGTCGCAAATATTTTTCGCAAATACATTTAAGGATTGTTTCTCACTTGTTTTTATTTTTTACTGTTTCTGGGTCATTAAACTGTAAAAACATAAACTGATTTTAAAAATTGATGTGTCAAAAGATTGGCAAAAAGGGACCTTTTTGTAGAAATGATATTCACCCCCGCTCAGAGGTGGAAAATGCTGGGTGACCGATGCGTGTAAAATGTGTTCCTCCATAAATATGAATTAACGTGTTTTTTGTCTACTTCTTTTAAATATATTTGAAAAATTATTTTGGGTGACTAGTTTTGAAATGAATTTTATGGAAAAACTGGTATGAGAACCAGTTTATACCTTGTGTTTTTTCGCAAACGAAGAGGGCTTGCTTGCTATTATAATAACTTTAAAATCCTGCAAAAGTATCGAAAATGGGACCATATGTATATTGCATAAGTGTGAATAAATTTGGTGATTTTAACTTCTTAAGCTAATTGAATTTGTAGGAAAATGCTATAGTTTATCAAATTATAACAGAAAATTCAATAATTTATAAATGTTTTTACTTTTACATTGTGTGTTTTCCTTAATTTCACAGAAAAAACGGAACCTAAAAACCGATTAAATAACACTCGAATCCGAATAATTAACAAAAAAATTTGCTCGAAACCTTACCATTTCGAATAATGTTCAGTTTTATAAAGAACTATATCATTAAACAGTAAATACATATTTTGTATGAAAAGTAACGTGCAATGTCAGTTGTTTTTGTGGAAACCGACAACGAATATTAGGTATTCTGATGATTGTAAAATATCTGGAATATATCATTCTACTGCAAATTTAGGCATTATTTTTAAGATTTTTTTATTATTTAATTACAGTATAGGTTTTCTTTACAGCATTCCATTTTTTAGGAAAATGTGTAAACCGAAAGTTTAGTAGCCTAAGACCAAACCTTAAGTAATCTAACCAGACCGCATTCTTTTGATTTACTGCATAAAGAGAACAGTTTGGCTGTTGAAACAACAACATTCATTTCAGTACTATAGGATAAAACCAAGATTTTGTTGAACGGTGAAAATTTAAAAACGTGCTATTTAGGAAGTATAGTAGGCTGAAATCGAAGTATATTGTTTAAGACCGGACTGCTCACGGAAACAATTATTTCTAGATGAGTTTAATAGTGGAACCCTCAGTACCACGTGATCGAAAAGTCACATGACCTGTCCCTATTAAAATTACTTGACACACAAATATTTTGCAGCTTAGCGAATATTCAAGAAATAATGCATAACTAATATATAAACGACAGCGTGGAAACTTCCCCACAATAGACAAGACGTATACACAATATAAAATGCTTATGTTTGTACACAGAATGAATGTGTGATCTCTCAATACATCTGGGAAGAAAACTTACT
The DNA here is from genome assembly GCA_034190945.1 of Octodonta nipae. NCBI lineage: Eukaryota > Metazoa > Arthropoda > Insecta > Coleoptera > Chrysomelidae > Octodonta > Octodonta nipae. Next base: position 84,700,895 of record CM067216.1, on the reverse strand, counting down.
GTAAAGGACAACCGGTAACCTGGGCAATTTTTCAAAATTGTTTCTACTACTGTCTCTATTACAAATTTTAAATACTTGTTACAGAAAAGGGAGAACACTCCAATGAATATACAAAATCTCTCATTAATTTTTCTCATCTTTTGATTGAGGGTTAATTGATGAAAATATCGTCCCAGTGTTGTTTTAATATCATCTAACCAGAGCAGCGTTTTTTTGGTCTTTCTGTGCTTCGCTTATATTTTTGTGGTCGCCATTGCAGAATACTGTTAGTCGATCGATTGTTTTCCTGCCAAGTCTAATGAACCCCCAACTGCACTTCATTTCTGCAACTATACCTATTTGTTCTTAAAATGTTGCCGAATGAATAGTAAGTGCCACGGTTTCCATGCCATAAGAGAGAACTGGGAGAATAAAGGTGGTGAATGTTTTTCTTTTTAGGTTTACATGGATATCTGGATTTCTCAGAACATAGTTGAGTTTTTACATTATGACCCATACTATGGTCTAACGAATTTTTCATGGGATCTCTGCAGTTTGGATTTTTTTGCCTAGTATTATTGTTTATCCTTAATATATATAGTCGGTGACTTTCTCGATTTCGTTCACCTCTATTTGAATCTTAACAATTTGTTCCCTCATCATCTTGATTTTATTTAAATTTATTTTCAAGCCGAAAATCTCCGATTCTCCGCGGAGTAGAATGTCGTCAGCGAATCTCAGGTAGGTTAACAACTGTCCGGACAGTTCTATGCCCCATGTCTCAAAAATCTATTTTTGAACATATCTTCCAGTGTGAGAATAAACAATTTTTGGGAGATGGTGTGCCCCTGCCTAATTCCTCTTTTTATTTTTTGGTTAGTTATATTTTTCGTTATGTTTATATGGATGGTATCTTTGTCATATCTCTAAACTAAACTAAAGTCTATTCTGGCGTTATTCAGTCCCAGGATAATTGCCCATAATTCGATGGCTATATTATAGCTAAAAAAGTTGGTGGAGAGGTACGTTATATCAATCACACTTTTCTATAAGCGCATGTCTTGTCTGGAGATGTTCTATAGTTCTGAACACTTGGAAAAGCCTACCGGCTGATAATTATCAAATTTGTTTGATAGCTTGTTAGTGATTATTTTTGTTAATAACTTATTAAGGTGGGGTAGAAGGCTCACTGGACAATATATATCTAAGTTAAGTAATTTTCTTTTTTGTCTATTAGATGACTTGTGCGTTTAGCCATGTATCTGGTGGAGTATTATTTTGAATGCATTTATTCATTAAGATTTCGGTTGCTTCAATAATTACTGTACTTTCCGTAGTTATAAGTTTTTTGGTGATCTCCTTTATTTTGTAATGTTCTGAGTACATTCATGTTTATTTATTTCAATCATTTATTTAATATTTTCGGTACTATAGCTTCGAATGCCTGCTTTACTTTCTTATTATTATTAAGTTCATTATATTTTAGAGATCCTCTAAGTAAGTTACTGCTTTCCTTTGTCATGTTTTTTTGTTTCTTGTTTCAGTCTATTTTTCAGGGGTTGCTCTGTTAAACATATTTTTTTGCTGTTTGCCTACTTTCTCTTATTCTGTTCTCCAACTCATTAACGTTCATTGTGGTTAGATGCTCTTTCGGTGATACTTTATTTTGTGAATCTGTCTGGTAGTAATCTTTGTTATTCTTAAGTTTGTCCATGGTTGGGAATCTTTTTGGTGTTAGCAATTCCCTTCTTTCTAATTTTTGTTGATTTCTAGCTTTGCCCTTATCATTCTATAGTTACTTCCCATGTTAAGTCTATTGACAACTGAAACATCAGTTATGATTAATTTATTGTTGGATATCACAATGTCAAAAGAGTCTTTTGATCTTCCGCTGGGGCTTATCCATGCCCATAGTCTGTTATTTGGTTTATTGAAGCCTTTCCAGTATACTTGAATAAGTTGTGATCTGTACCTCTTAGATAGTTGTATTGCGATGGATACTGTTCTGTCTGAAATTGCGACTGGTATTGTTATGGTTTCATTTAGAAGTATACCTACGCCTTCACCAAGTGAATATAATGTTTTTATTGTTCTGAAAGTTTCCGATTGTAGAATTTGGCATTTTTCATCTTGCACTCTTATTTCACTAAAGCCTAGGTTATCCCATTTTACTAGTGATATATCCTCTTCTAGTTCTACTAGGTGTTCTTGCTAAGTTCAGAGTTCGGGTTAGGTGGTAAGACATAATTTCCTTTGGATCTGTCTTCTCCAGATTCGCCGAGACAGACCTTCATTGAGGTGTGAAATTGAACACCTACCTGGGATCTAATACAACGGTGTTGAAACACTTATTCTGGCCAGAACTTGTCATGCTAGCCAGGCGGGTTGACGACTGGTTATGGTACGATCAAGAACATTTTCAAGAATCATTTAGTATTTCCGTCTGACACACCATATAGTTGCCATGCTCATGGTATTAAAAGTTTTCATTTCAATTTCATATTGTCAATGAGTTTTTCTTGTCTACTACTTATAACTATCTTTTTAAACGATAATTGATACATACTTTTATGGCTATCATGATTTTCCTATACTAAGTAATGTATTAAACAAAATAATTTCCCTGCATTAAAACAGTAATAGAAGAAATTTCGAACATTGTTGAGGAGGTCTGTGAATATGTGCTTATTTTCTCCCCTCAGATATTTCATACAACAGTATTTGAAAATTGTAAGTTGGGGAACAAATAGTAGCTAGGCAATTTCGAAAATTTACCCGGATTACTGTTGTCTGCATAGAATTTATTCCGCACAGATATTTTGAGAGAAAATGAAGTCTGTATTCTCGTATTCTTGTATATAAATAGAGTTTTGAAAATTGTGTGAAACTTGTCTGTATTTGCCAACATTTCCAATTATGGAGTAGGGTGTTGTAGGTCTATTCTTAAATTTTCGCTTTGATGCAAATTTTATTGTTTGTCAAAAAATTGTTAGTGTTGACATTTTTCCACAGGTGGAGTTAAGAAACACACATACTGGTTGAACAACTTGCAAATACTTATCTGTTGCAGGAAAAAAATGTGCAAAGGAAACCCTTATGAACAGGAAAGATAATAGTAACGATCGTTAAGGATTTGCAAAAAGTTTCCTTTGAGTTGACTGTATGGTGTGCTCATACTTATAAAAATAATTTTGGCGTTGCCTAGAAATGTTCGTTAATCCATTTCTCAGAGTAAAGATATAAATTTAATGCTAGTTAATTTATTAAAATAGATAAGCAAATGAAGCAGAAACAATTGTTAATTTTATTTTATCTATCTGTTATTTAGAAACAAGTTTATAAAGATATAAAAATAGACAAGTAGGTGTGAAGATCAATTTTTTTTGTCCAAATGCACATTTGTACTTTGCTATTACAAAATTTAAATGCCATTTTGATGAGCGTATATGGGAGTAGTAGTAATAAATCACAAGATTACTATCAATTAAGAGACATCTGATAAAAAATCGGATAACTGAAAAAATGTGGACACTAGGACTTTATAACGAAGGTAATATATCATTGAATCTTATCCTTTCGCACCTACTAAATCAGGAATTAGTAAGCTTGTATTGAAGGTTTAACACTACAGATTAGAAGATTAGCTGTGGATAAAGGTTTATTTTACGTATGTGTCGTATATTTACCGGTATCCCGGTGACAGTGACTTGCAACCACAGTGCTGAGGTTGCTGTTTTAATGTCTGAGCGTTGCCGTTGAACGATTTTTTAATATCAGATTTTGACATTGAACCGTGGCTCATCTTGCACTCGTGTAAGTACTGCTTATAATTAACAATTATAGAAACGGTAGGATGTGCCTCATGTTAGAATTTGTTGCTTTTTAAGAAATGTTTTTCAAAATAATGATCAACATCAGCCGCAAAAAACTTCCAAATATCACTTGTTTTTCTGACGTTTAGTAGGCGACAATTTTCCAGTTTTTTTTTGAACCGACTAACAAGGCAACTAATAAAATGTAACATATAAAATAGTGTTTGGTACATGTAATTTGACTTAAAATAAAAACTTAAATCAAGTAAATTAACATATTTAATGCAAAACTAAACAAACACGTTACACACCGACGAGGAAAAAAACGATAAGAATTTATGAGGATTACTACTAATAGAAGGAATCGTGGTCGTGCACGCAGTTGCCCAATTCACCGCTTTGCGTAGTAGAGTTAGGTCACCGGCTGTGGTCGCCGGTAGAACAATCACGATCCCAGGACGATAGGATACGAGAATTACGAGGTACTCTGCGGAGTCCTGGTAGCGACTCAATTCACTGCTTGGCGGAGAATCAGGTCGCCGATAATATCAGCCACCATCTCGATGACCGATCAAAGTCACCGGTAGAGAAATATCGCTCATCATTACTATTTTCTATTGGTATCTATTGCTATTAATTGACTTATTGACATTTAATTGTTAAACAAAGACTAATAAATGAATATTAATTAAAAGTAGTGTTCTCTTTCCGTTCGAATAGCCACTACACTAACAACAAAGTGTTCGTTCAAACTTGGTGTCTTGATTTGAAAATTGTCCCTTTGAATTAAATATTCTCAACCAAATAAGACACTAAAGTGAAATAGTATTACATTATTTTTAATTATGTCATATATATATATATATATATATATATATATATATATATATATATATATATATATGTGTGTTTTAGGTGGTTTCCGGGAACTCATCCGCGTAGTTGATAACTGATCCCTGCAGGATCGATGGTAAAATGACGACGTTTCGGCAGAGTCACATCTGCCCTCTTCAGGTCGGTTCGCATAATTCTCGTAGCCTTCTGCTTTCGCTTCTAGTTACTCGAATACTAAGATTTTCTGAAGCGAGCGCGCTGTTATATAGTCGCGGCTCGGCGCCTATCAGTTGACCCCGTGAACGGCTGCGTGTGATTGGCCCTTGGCGCTCAGTGGGCACGGCTCCATCCTGCTGATGTGTTATTTCCGGTTGAGTTGTTATTGGACGGGTACGGGCCGGTACGGTGTTTAATAGGATTTTCCAACAATTCGATAAGTTCTGAATTTCATTGCGTGCGTTTAGACTGTGAGGTCTCCTTTTCTGACACCATCAAAACTTGTATAACACTGCTGCTTGTACAAATCGAGACCCAACTCCTTAAATCGTCTATTTTAAAACATTCCTGTTGGTTTTGATATGCTAATGACACTTTTGTCATTTTATGTTTACATGTTCATAAATAGTTGTTCTGTCTTTGTTTATAGCTATAGTGAGTTTCGAAAATATTAATTGACATTAAAAAAGAAAATTATTTTATTTCACAAGTTGGCTACACTACACTCAATACTTAATTCACATTTAGCTCTTGATACTGAGATAGTAAGCAAAAGCCATTCCTGTGTACATTTTTATTGATTTGAAAAATAAACAGTTTTGTTAATTTTCATCAAAACTCATAGCCTTAGCATCCCAAGGAACAATAAACAAAATAGAAAAGCTGTTTCGCGAGCTTGGTCATGTAAGACAGATAAAAAGTAGCTGCCAAAGCTCTAAGTGAAATTGGATATTATGCTTGAGTTTAAAGAAAACCCACATAATTCTTGTCGAAATGCAGCCCCACTGTTCAACGTTAGCCACACATCAATTTTTCGAGCATTAAAGGAAAGTAAAAGGCATCCCTATAAAATTATGCCGACTCAGGAGCTCACGGAAGACGATTTTAAAAGGAGAACGTATTTCTGTGAACAAATGATGGTAAGGTTAGATAACAATGTGATCCACTTAGAAGATGATTTGCTTTCTGATGAGAGCACATTTACAGTTCACGGTCATGTTAATCATCCAAATTGCCGTTATTGGTCTAATGAGAATCCTCACTGGATGACACAGAAACATACACAATATCCTCAAAAAGTTAATGTTTAGGCAGGAATTGTTGGCAATCATGTCGTAGGACCCTTTTTCATTGGTGTCAACCTGAATGGAGATAAATATTTAGAACTGCTCCAAAATAATGTCGTGCCAACTTTAACAAACTTATATCCTGATCCGTAAACCCTCACGTTCCTGCCAATACAATATGGTTTCAGAAAGATGGAGCACCGCCCCATTACGAAATGAATGTCCGGCAGTACCTGAACCAAATTTTTCCAAATCGGTGGATTAGGCGGATCGATAGATAGGCCAGCACAATCTCCTGATACTGTATACAAAACTAAATCCCTCAATTAAGATGACCTAAAAAGTCACGCCTGAGATGCTGAGTAATTTCTATACCAGATTTGCATACACCACATCAAGAATTTTGAACATTTCCTAGATTGACATTAATGGTTTCTATTTTTTTTTATATATATTATTAAGAAATAATGAGTATCAGTTAATTAATAATTTTCTTTTTTTAGTGCTCATTTTTGTAATAAATTTGAAAACACTTAATATTTCCGAAACAATTGAAGATAGATGTAGAACATTGTACATGAATTATTTCTAGAATTTTCTGGAAAATCCAAAATATTAATAATATACAGGGGCTTGCATTTAAAATAAGAAAGTTGGTATTGGCCACTGTCATATGACACAACCTCTATAATTTTTTTGTTGAAAAAATGCGCATTTAAAAATACAAATCGATATGTCCAAGCGTTTTTCCCAACACGCCCTCCTTTATTCCTTATCGAATTTATTCCATTTGGTTGTTCCACAATGTATGAACAGTTTATACACACACATATATATATATATATATATATATATATATATATATATATATATATATATATGTTTTAAAGTTTTCGCGGGCACTAAATGTTTTAGGTGGTTTCCGGGAAGTCATTGATACCAGATCCCTGCCGGGATCGATGGTAAAATGACGACGTTTCGGCAGAGTCACATCTGCCCTCTTTAGGTCGGTTCGCATAATTTTCGTAGCCTTCTGCTTTCGCTTCTAGTTACTCGAATACTAAGATTTTCTGAAGCGAGCGCGCTGTTATATAGTCGCGGCTCGGCACCTATCAGTTGACACCTTGAACGGCTCCGTGTGATTGGCCCTTGGCGCTCAGTGGGCACGGCTCCATCCTGCTGATTTGTTATTTCCGGTTGAGTTGTTATTGGACGGGTACGGGCCGGTACGGTGTTTAATAGGATTTTCCAACAATTCGATAAGTTCTGAATTTCATTGCGTGCGTTTAGACTGTGAGGCCTCTTCTCTATTTCAATTGCCTCTCTTACGAGTCTTGATTTCGGGTGTTCTATATTTGCCAGTACTCTGGTGTTCTCAAAGTCGATTCGGTGTGACATCGTGGTGGCGTGTTCCGCAATGGATGTTGTTTTTTCCTGCTTTCTTACAGCGTTCTGGTGTTCATCACCTCTAGCTTGAATTCTTCTATTAGTTTGCCCCACATAGGTTTTATGACAGTCTGCACATGGAATTTCGTACACTCCCTGTTGTTCTAAAGGGATCCTCGTCTTGTCTTCGGAGTCCTCAACACCGTGCTTATTTTTCTGTCTGTATTGAAAATAGTATCGATATTGTGTCTCCGTAAAATTCTTGTAATACTGTCCGTGGTCCCCTTGACATACGGTAAATAAGCCTTGGTTATTGGTGTCTCATGCTCCTCGTCTGTTTGTCTCGGTTTTGACTTTAGGGCTCTTTGTATATTTCGGTCTGTAAATCCGTTTTGTCTCAGAGCTGTTTTTAAACTGTCCATTTCCTGTTTGATGTTATCCTGGTCAGCTAGCCTTTGTGATCTGGTTACTAAAGTCTTGACGACGGCTTGTAGTTGGGCTGGGTGGTGATGAGAATTAGCATGAAGGTATCTGTTGGTGTGAGTTGCTTTCCTATATACTGTATGGCCAAGGGTTCCATCTTGCTTCCTATTTATGAGAACATCAAGGAATGGCAGTTGATTGTTGGCTTCAACCTCCATGGTAAATTTTATTTTGTGATGGATGCCATTAAGGTGATCTAAAAAAGTATTGAGGTGTTCCCTCCCATGAGGCCAAATCACAAATGTATCATTCACATATCGCAACCACAAACTGGGTTTAAGAGTTGTTGTTCTTAGTGCCAACTCCTCAAAGTTCTCCATAAAAAGGTTCGCTATAACTGGTGAGAGTGGCGATCCCATTGGAGCTCCTTCCACTTGTTTGTATCGTTGGTTCTCGTAAACAAAATAGGTGTTCATCAGACAGTGCCTTGTTAAGTCTACAAGGTGTTGAGGTGGTTTGTATTTTTCTATTATGATATCCAATGCTTCGTCGATAGGGATGTTGGTGAAAAGGGACACTACGTCAAAACTTACAAGAAGACACTCTAGTTGTAAGACCGTTTTTCTAAGAATTTCGATGAAATGTGTCGAATTTTTTACATATGAGACTGCCCCCTCTGCAAACGGTTGAGTTGTTGGGCCAGGCACTTGTCCAGGTGTTGTGTTGGGGATCCAATTGAGCTTACTATTGGCCTCAAAGGTGCACCTTCTTTATGTACTTTTGGCAACTCATAGAATTTCGGACATCTCGATGACTTTTCACGCGGAATGAGTTGCAGTTGGAGATTTTTGTCGATCCTACTTGCCTGGATTTTGGCCTTGGTTGGTTTCTGTATATAAGTTGTTGGGTCAGTAGTAATTTGTTTATATGCTGGATCTTGTAGCAATATTTGAATTTTGTTTGAATAATCCGCTGTATCTAAAATTACAGTCGCATTTCCTTTATCAGCAGGTAGAATGACAATGTCCTTGTTGAGGCGCAGTTGTTTCAAGGCCTCATTTTCCTCTATGGATAGGTTCCTTTTGAATGGTTAAGACTTTCTTAGAACATGTGACACATCTTGTCTAATTATTTCAGCGGTGTTCGCATCTAATTTTGAAACTGCTGTTTCCACGCCACATATTATGCTCTTTGTTGGTATGTGAGAGGGAGCAATAACGTAATTGAATCCCTTAGCCAACACGCCAATCGAAGAAGTGTTCAATTGTACCGAAGATAAGTTATAAACGGTTTTATTCGTTTCCAATTGCCGTGAGGTTAGACTGTGACCGTTTTTGGGCTGCTGTTGGAGCTTCAATTTGTTAAATTTTGCCTGTTGTTGCATTGTTGTTAACTCTGAACCCTTGGCCATACAGTATATAGGAAAGCAACTCACACAAACAGATACCTTCATGCTAATTCTCATCACCACCCAGCCCAACTACAAGCCGTCGTCAAGACTTTAGTAACCAGATCACAAAGGCTAGCTGACCAGGATTACATCAAACAGGAAATGGACAGTTTAAAAACAGCTCTGAGACAAAACGGATTTACAGACCGAAATATACAAAGAGCCCTAAAGTCAAAACCGAGACAAACAGACGAGGAGCATGAGACACCAATAACCAAGGCTTCTTTACCGTATGTCAAGGGGACCACGGACAGTATTGCAAGAATTTTACGGAGACACAATATCGATACTATTTTCAATACAGACAGAAAAATAAGCACGGTGTTGAGGACTCCGAAGACAAGACGAGGATCCCTTTAGAACAACAGGGAGTGTACGAAATTCCATGTGCAGACTGTCATAAAACCTATGTGGGGCAAACTAATAGAAGAATTCAAGCTAGACGTGATGAACACCAGAACGCTGTAAGAAAGCAGGAAAAAACAACATCCATTGCGGAACACGCCACCACGATGTCACACCGAATAGACTTTGAGAACACCAGAGTACTGGCAAATATAGAACACCCGAAATCAAGACTCGTAAGAGAGGCAATTGAAATAGCGAAGAGACCTCACAGTCTAAACGCACGCAATGAAATTCAGAACTTATCGAATTGTTGGAAAATCCTATTAAACACCGTACCGGCCCGTACCCGTCCAATAACAACTCACGCAGCCGTTCACGGTGTCAACTGATAGGCGCCGAGCCGCGACTATATAACAGCGCGCTCTCTTCAGAAAATCTTAGTATTCGAGTAACTAGAAGCGAAAGCAGAAGGCTACGAGAATTATGCGAACCGACCTGAAGAGGACAGATGTGACTCTGCCGAAACGTCGTCATTTTACCATCGATCCCGGCAGGGATCTGTTATCAACTACGCGGATGAATTATATATATATATATATATATATATATATATATATATATTTTATATTCACTTTGATTCAATTCACTTTTTAAAAAAAATTATTTATTTAGAAACATACAAAATTAAAATAGAACATTAATGTACTTGAATAACTTAATACTATAAATAATATTATTTGAATGACAACACGAGAACGTTTCCAGTTGCTTTTATAACATTAACAAAAGTGCTGACGCAAGTCAGCGTTTTTACTGGGTAAACGGACTCGTGTAGGTTTCCGGGAAGTTGTTTGCATATAATTCAAGATGAAATTTGATATCCCTGAGAAGTCACGTACGCTTTAAATTCCGTTCACTTCTCGACTGTGTGAACTAAGTGCTGATATATTTTGCATATAACAACTCCCCTTACATATCAAAAGTTGATGCTATAACATCAACTTTTAGGGACAAAAACATAAAATAATATAAAATGATGTTTGAATGGTATACATAATAAGTAATAAGTGTACAAAACGAAATATGATTAAAATAAAGTAATAGGTAAAAATAAAAAAATCAGTTTGTAAAATAAAATCAAAACATGTTAAAATAAATGAGCAATAAAATAATATGAGTAATAATTAAATGCTTAACCTAAACATATCAAAATAAAATATAAAGTAAAAGGAAATGTAAATAAAAATACTGTGTAAAAACATAAAAAGGTTAATAATATAAATCAATATTAAAAATAGGTGTTTTTACAGAACATAAAGGGTATACCTAAACTTGCGTCTCTAAGCTTTGTTCTGTTTTCAAAACAGGCCTAAGCTTGGGGAAGAATTTGAGTCTTGGCTGAGGCACTGAAGTCTGGTCAGGATTGCAGTCCTTCGGAGGTTTTAAAATCCTCTTTTTGACAGCTTGGAAGGTGATGAGTGCTGCTATGATCATGAGAGCAGCTATGGTTGTATAGGTAAACCAAGAGATATTTTTGGTTACAAACGGCTGGTTTATGAGACCATCGAGGTCTCTGGAATATTGTTCCAATTTGTGATTTGCTACGTCTAATTCTTCTACATTAAGCGTGTTCAGCTTCAGGGGCTGAAGTTCAGGAATTATAATTTTTTCTGGCACTGCGTCGCAACAGTTGAACGGCACTGTTACTGGTTGGAAGTTTTCTAGAACATCGGTTTGTTTACCTGATTCGGCTTGGACTTTTGTAATTCCTATAAACGCACTACACTCTGATTGAAGAGTCAATATGGAGTTGAGGGAGATTGTAAGAGTTTTTGGGTTTGTTTGAGCGCAATTCACTGTAACACTTATGGGTTCAGAAGTAATTATTAGCCATGTATTGGATTCTAGTTTTTGAACGTTTTATCCCTGAGTGAATATTAGCGAACTTTTACAGTTGTCCGGTACCTTCTGGACATTTTTTAGAAGTTGAGCTTCACATAACGCGTTTGTGTCAATAGGATATGCGTAAAGTTCAGAACACAGTTTCTTACGAGAGGCTAACGGTTTACACGCACTTAAGTCTTTGATCGGAATAAACATTAAAGAATCATCATTCTTTGCAAGATATTTTTGAGTGAAGGATAACATATGATGTAAACCTGTTCTTTCATCGTATATAGGGATAGGATATAAATGAAAGAGTGTGTAAGGATGTTGTTCGACTAAAGGGATTCTTAACACAAATATAAGATCAGTATATGTTTGAAATGCCTCTAGTTCAATGATTTCCAGATATTGTGCGATGCTCGAGTACTTTACAGCCAATGGAAGGTTACTTTTGACTAAATTTTGCGATATTTCCTGTAATGAGGTAATAAGGTGTTTTGGTGTTAAAATTGAAGAGTGAATTATTTTCAAACGCGCGAATGTGATAGAATTTAAAACATCATTTAGATTATCTTCTAAGTAGAGATAATTCTCCATAAGTTTTTCACACATTTCAAGTAATGTGAGTTTAGATTCGACGTAGGCGACCTTATCATTGATTTTTCCGATAGTGTTTTCCAGCTTTTTCATGTTATCGTTAAATAGTTTCTCGTCAATTCTAAGATTTTGGATAGTTTCGTTGAAGTTTTTAATTACGGATGTGGTGACACTTATTTGGTTTTTTTCTAAGTTCTCAATTTGAAGTTGGCCTTGATTTAAGCGGTTTATGCTTTCGGTAAAGTATTTTCCGTCGGCGGCGTCTAAATTGCCGGTGATTGCCTTAAAAAGGGTACCTGCCCCATCAAGTATACCTCGTTTGTGTCTTTTAGTGTCCATGTGAATGTCAGTAAATTTCTGTTTGATTGAGTTAGAAATTTGATTGAGAAGGTTAATGTGGGTTTGTACGTCTGCGCGAAAGTAGTTCATAGCAAAAGAATTGAAGTTAACAGTTTTTACAAGAGTTTGTAATATTCTGTTATTTGTTGTAAATACTTGTTCTAGTGTAGAAATGTTTCTGTGTACTAAAAGTGTCCATTTATCATTGGATACAGTTATTTCTGCTTCGTTATGGAAGTAGATACCTAAAGTATTGTTTATTGGTTGTATTTGAAATTGGGGTACTGCTGACCCGAACAGCAGGCAAAACCTGAAACAGAAATTAACTTTCTGAGAACGGTTTCATTCGGTCGAAATTTACTTTTGATTTTTGGTTAGTTTTAGGGTTTAGTACTGTTGCGGAGTTTCTGTGAATCTCCAGGATTTCGAAAGGACCATTGAATTTATTTTGTAGTTTGTCCTTGATCTGGGATTCTTTAATATAGACTTTATCGCCTATTTGATAGTTAGGGAGATTTTCAGAAACGTGTTCATCAAATCTGACTTTCGCTTTATGTTTTTGGATTTCCGTTCTTTCGCGAGCAATTTTATAATAGTGAGAGATACGATTATTGAGATCTCTGATGTACTTAGTTATCAGGGCTTGTTGGTTGTAGAGAGTTTCTGGAGTCCTACTCGAAGTATGTCCATAAACAAGTTCGTAAGGGGTGAATCCATGAGTTTTGTTTACAGAATTGTTATATGCAATGATTGCATAAGGGAGGATGTTAAAAGGGTGTTCGTCAGGATTTTCTAGTTTATGGATTCTAATCATCTCTAATAAGGTCGAGTGGAATCGTTCTAATGAACCATTCGTCTGGAGATGTCCCACACTAGAATAAGATAGTTTGATGTCAAATAGTTTACACAAGTCTCTCATTAGTGTGTTGTCGAATTCCCTGCCATAATCACAATGTATCCGTAATGGAGTACCGAAGTGTTGGAAATAGAGTAGTAAGGTACTAACAACGGTTTTTGCGGATTTGTCGGTTATGGGGTAGGCCTGAGAGAATTTTGTTAGTTCGTCCCGGATAGTTAATGCGTAGTTTTTTGTCGGGACTTCTAGAATATCGATGTTGACGCGTTCAAAGGGTGTCCGTGGGGTTTCAGTAATGACAAGTGGGCTGTCGAGATTTTTCCGATAAACCTTTGCTCTCTGGCAAGATTGACAGTTTTTGATAAAATTGTCAACGTCCTTAGTCAGTCCTTGCCAATTGTATTTTTCTTTTATTCTGCGGATAGTTTCATTGATACCTCGGTGTATATTATTTTTGCCGTTATGGAATTGGTCGAGGATGATGGGTATTTGGTCTTTCTCAACCGTTTGGAGGATATTTTGGCAAACTTTCCATTTGATATCGATTTCGGAAAAGATAAACGAAAGCATTTCCTAAATGGGCAGTTCAATGTTATTCTCAACACAGAATACTTCATTTTCAGTAAACACATCTCTACTATTATACAGAGATGCGAAAAGAATCTCGTTGACTATTTCTGGGTCAGAAGGGAGAGGGACGATGTAATAGCGTCTTTTTCTGACACTTTTGCTTGCAAAGACATTTACTCTAGGGGTACGGAAATCAGCATTTTCCTCAAAAATGTCTTCGATGATGTCATGGTGAAAATTTTTCATGAGAGAGCCTTGGGGAAATACTAGGATGTTTTTGTTTCCTCGGTCTAGGAGTTGGCAATTAGAAAATTGAATTTTGTCGTAATCTATGAGTGAGACGGTTTGATATCGCTCGACAAAAGTTCTAAATTCTTTAGAGATTTGTTGGAGATTAATGGGACTTCTTGTCTGGGGTTCTTGTGAGTCATCGTAAGTTTCGTTTGTTGGGAGTACTGTAAATGGTGTTAGATGATTGTTTGCTTGAAATGATATGTATTCATTAAAGTTGTTAACTTTAATGCGAGAGAGCGCGTCGGCGTTTTTATTTACTTTGCCGGGTTTGTAAATTATTTGATAGTCGTACTCCTCGAGCTTAAGGCGCCATCTTGCAAGTCTACTTCCAGGGTCCTTTATAGAAAACAGCCAAATTAACGGGCGGTGATCGGTCAGAAGTAAAAACTTACGGCCAAAAATTATCGGACGAAAGTGTTTAACCGCCCACACTATTGCAAGGAGTTCTCGTTCTATGGTTGAATACTTAGTTTCAGCATTGCAGAGAGTTCTGGAGGAATAGGCTACGGGTAAATCTTTACCTACGGGGCCTTGAGAGAGCACTGCGCCGATAGCAAATGAACTGGCGTCGGTTGTAAGAATAAATGGCTCTTCAAAATTAGGGTATATGAGTATGGGAGTAGAAGTAAGGGCTCTTTTTAATTCGTCAAAAGATTTGACACATTCTGAATCAAACTGGAAAGGTGTGTCTTTTTGAAGTAATCTTGTCAAAGGTTTTGAAATCTTGGCGAAATTGGGGATGAATCGCCTGTAATAACCAGCTAACCCTAAGAAGGACTTGATATCTTTTGGGTTTTTTGGTTGGGGAAAATTTAAGATACAATCTACCTTTGAGGGGTTAGGCTTTACACATTCAGGGGTTATAAGGTGGCCGAGATACGCGAACTCATTGCGAAGAAACTCGCATTTGTCGGGTTGGATTTTTAGATTGGCTTTTCGCAATCGTTTGAAAACTTCAGAAAGTCGGGCTATGTGCTCATGTATAGTCGGAGAATTAACGATAATGTCGTCCATATAGACTAAACAGCTCTCGTTTTGAACACCTAAAAGAATATTACCCATTACCCTTTGGAAGGTGGATGGAGCGTTTTTAAGACCGAAGGGCATTCTAACAAATTCGAAATGGCCATTATCAACTGTGAATGCTGTTTTTTGGATGTCTTTAGTATAGATTTCGATTTGGTGAAACCCGGAAGCTAAGTCGAGGGTGGTGAAGTATTGGCATTTGCCAAGTTGGTCAAGTAAATCCGAAATGTTCGGTAGGGGATATTTGTCGTCAACAGTAAGTTCATTTAATTAACGATAATCGACGACGACACGCCATTTTTGGGTACCAGATGCGTCTAGTTTTTGGGAACTACCCAAACCGGGGATGACCATGGCGAATTAGACGGACGTATAATGCCTTGGTCAAGCATCTTTGATATCTGACTTTTTACCTCTTGTTTGTGTATTTGGGGGTACCGATATAACTTTGTGAAAGCGGGTTTTGCGTTATTAGTGTCTATCGAATGTTTGATTTCGTTTGTAAAGGTCAGTTGGTCACCTTCTAAATAGAATATGTCGGAATATTCGAGGCAAAGTTGAGAGATAAGTTCGGCTTCCTCCTCGTTCAGATGTTCTAACCGAAGTTGTTCCATAATTGTAGTTTGTCTATCAGGCTGGGTCAAGTTTTGAGAGTAATTTTCAGAAAGAATGTTTACGGAAAAATTGTTTATCGGTTCGAGTTCCAAATTGTCGAAATTAACAGTCTTGGGGATAGCATTTGCATTTAAAACTGAAGTAAGGAATTCGCCTTTTTCATTAATTTTAACAAGGGCACGGGGAAGATAAACTTTTTCTATTTCGGCAGATGATAGGAAAGCATCAGTATTAGTGAGGTTACATTTTAATTTACATATTTGTTCTGTTCGGGGTTCTAAACAGATTGTATTAACCGGGATGCAGTTGTTGAAAGTTAAAGGGTTCTGAGTACGCATGACAGTATCACCCGTAACTTTGTAGAGAGGTAAAGTTTTAAAATTAGTGACAAGTTGTTTGCTGTTAAAGTCTATAACGCAGTTATAGTGTTCAAGGAAATCTGAACCCAGTAATCCGTCGAATTCAATGTCGATGTTGCAAATATATACCTTGTGTGGGTCGGTGACATTGAAAGGTACAAGGGTGGATTCGTTGATTAAGATTTTCTGATCAGTGATTCCTTGGATGACTACGTTTTCGGGAAATCGTTGTTTGAAGCGTTGGCAGGTTTCAGGTTTAAAAATTGAAAGTCCTGCACCCGTATCGATAAGAAGTTTATAGGTGTTTGAAGAGTCAGTAATATAATAAAGATTCTTTGAGTTGACGGACAGAAGGGGTCTTACAGAAAGTTCTGTTCTGGGAAGTTGACATTGGGGCTGAAGTCGTCCAGATTCATTGTCTGAATTTGGGTTTGAATTTCTGAAATTTCTTGGTCTGGGGGTTCTGACTGAGTGGGGGTCAAATGAAAATTTACTTGAGAAGAATCAGGTTCGTCAGAATAAAATTCGTATAACTGTTCAGTATTGAAATATTCTGGTTCATTGTTTTGTTCGAAATCATTAGGGTGATAATCTTGTACGTTTCCGTACTCATCGGGTAAAGAGGTGTAATGATTTTCGTTTTGAGAGTAGTTATAGTCATTGTGATATGGTCCGAATTGCAGATTGTTCAAGTGATAAGTCTTTGGTTGTTGGCGTTGTTGATGTTTAAAGAAACTCGGGTTCGGTCTGTAATTGCCAGACATTTGGGGTTCTCTACTGGTAGATGGACGAAATTGTTGCTGTGAAAATTGTTGACTGGGATTAACATTTGTAGATTGATTGGCAGATTGATTGGAAAAATGAGGGCGGTAATTCGAATAGTTCTGATTAGAATTCTGGTTGTGTTGAAATTGTCTCATTCTCAATAAGCATTCGTTGCTTAAATGGCCCATGCGTTTACAAAAAGAGCATTGTTTTGGAGGTGGACCGTTATTTGGTTTACGAGGGGGTTGTTGGAAACTTTTATTACCTGAAAATTTCTGGGTTTCTAAATGTGATAGTTGTAGTTCTCGTTTAATTCTGGAAATGGCAGTGAGAATACTGCACGGGTCGCTAGCGCGAACGAGTTGACCAATTTTGGACTCTAAACCCGTGAGGAGGCTATTAAGAGCCATTGACTCTATTAAGTCAATCTGCGCTTGCTTTTCTTTGATTGTTAAATTTTGTTTGTTTATAGCTGCTAGCATTTTCGCTTGGTGCGTCTGGAGTCTAGCAGAGAAAGTGAGGGGGGATTCATTAGGAGTTTGCCGCATTCGTTGCAAGTCCTGTATGAGAGCCGAGAGATCTCTAGGATCTCCAAAATGATTTTCTAGGAGGGTTTGAATTTCAGCTAATTGACTAGGGTTTCGCGAATTAATTAATTCAGCCGCTCTACCGCGTAACTTATTTTTGATGTGGAGAATTAGCAATACTTGCTGATTATCCGTTGCCATGCTGTAAGCAGTATTACAGGAGCATATGAAAGTATTCAAAAATATCGGATTACCATCATATTCGGGAATTATGGCAAATATTTCAGATAACTTATATGGTTCTACGGTTGGTGTAGCTGCTTGTCTAGTAACGGCCATTTTTATAATTGTATAGATTCCCACAATAAATAAAAATTAAATGTTGAGGTTTTAAATGTAAATTAATATCTAGTTTATCAAAATCCAATATCGAGCAATGTTTAATAGGGTAATAACAAATTTGAAATAGGAATGTATAAATGGTAGATTAATAATAAACTTGAAATAATGTTTCAAATACTTCGAAATATGTAAGTCAAAGTAATAAAATAATATGATTATGTAAAATATATAGTTTCAATATTATTTAGGAATGTAAGGTTATGAGGAATAAAATATTATATAAATGAAAGAACTGGTGGTCATTCAAAAATAAAAAAAAATAGTTACTTTATGTGATTCTTACGTTATTATTCCTCGCATCGGACTGTTCTCCGCGTCACTTAGCACTGGTTAGCCTGGTTGCGTGTTCCCTTGCTAGTACTTGGTAGTTGTTGTCCTTTTCAAGTAGGTTTTGTCCACAATGATTTAGAAATCTCCACAGTTAGTTAGTATTCACGTGTTCTAACTGTGTTGGACAATCCTACTGACTGCGCCAATTTTATATTCACTTTGATTCAATTCACTTTTTTAAAAAATATATTTATTTAGAAACATACAAAATTAAAATAGAACATTAAAGTACTTGAATAACTTAATACTATAAATAATATTATTCGAATGACAACACGAGAACGTTTCCAGTTGCTTTTATAACATTAACAAAAGTGCTGACGCAAGTCAGCGTTTTTACTGGGTAAACGGACTCGTGTAGGTTTCCGGGAAGTTGTTTGCATATAATTCAAGATGAAATTTGATATCCCTGAGAAGTCACGTACGCTTTAAATTCCGTTGACTTCTCGACTGTGTGAACTAAGTGCTGATATATTTTGCATATAACATATATATATATATATATATATATAATGTGTATAAACTGTACATACATTGTGGAACAACCAAATGGAATAAATTCGATAAGGAATAAAGGAGGGCGTGTTGGGAAAAACGCTTGGACATATCGATTTGTATTTTTAAATGCGCATTTTTTCAACAAAAAAATTATAGAGGTTGTGTCATATGACAGTGGCCAATACCAACTTTCTTATTTTAAATGCAAGCCCCTGTATATTATTAATATTTTGGATTTTCCAGAAAATTCTAGAAATAATTCATGTACAATGTTCTACATCTATCTTCAATTGTTTCGGAAATATTAAGTGTTTTCAAATTTATTACAAAAATGAACATTAAAAAAAGAAAATTATTTTATTTTTCAAATTCGCTACATTACACTAAAATACTAACTGATACTCATTATTTCTTAATAATATATATAAAAAAATAGAAACCATTAATGTCAATCTAGGAAATGTTCAAAATTCTTGATGTGATGTATGCAAATCTGGTATAGAAATTACTCAGCATCTCAGGCGTGACTTTTTAGGTCATCTTAATTGAGGGATTTAGTTTTGTATACAGTATCAGGAGATTGTGCTGGCCTATCTATCGATCCGCCTAATCCACCGATTTGGAAAAATTTGGTTCAGGTACTGCCGGACATTCATTTCGTAATGGGGCGGTGCTCCATCTTTCTGAAACCATATTGTATTGGCAGGAACGTGAGGGTTTACGGATCAGGATATAAGTTTTTTAAAGTTGGCACGACATTATTTTGGAGCAGTTCTAAATATTTATCTCCATTCAGGTTGACACCAATGAAAAAGGGTCCTACGACATGATTGCCAACAATTCCTGCCTAAACATTAACTTTTTGAGGATATTGTGTATGTTTCTGTGTCATCCAGTGAGGATTTTCATTAGACCAATAACGGCAATTTGGACGATTAACATGACCGTGAACTGTAAATGTGCTCTCATCAGAAAGCAAAACATCTTCTAAGTGGATCACATTGTTATCTAACCTTACCATCATTTGTTCACTGAAATACGTTCTCCTTTTAAAATCGTCTTCCGTGAGCTCCTGAGTCGGCATAATTTTATAGGGATGCATTTTACTTTCCTTTAATGCTCGAAAAATTGATGTGTGGCTAACGTTGAACAGTGGGGCTGCATTTCGACCAGAATTATGTGGGTTTTCCTTAAACTCAAGCATAATATCCAATTTCACTTAGAGCATTGGCAGCTACTTTTTATCTGTCTTACATGACCAAGCTCGCGAAACAGCTTTTCTATTTTGTTTATTGTTCCTTGGGATGCTAAGGCTATGAGTTTTGATGAAAATTAACAAAACTGTTTATTTTTCAAATCAATAAAAGTGTACACAGGAATGGCTTTTGCTTACTATCTCAGTATCAAGAGCTAAATGTGAATTAAGTATTGAGTGTAGTGTAGCCAACTTGTGAAATAAAATAATTTTCTTTTTTAATGTCAATTAATATTTTCGAAACTCACTATAGCTATAAACAAAGACAGAACAACTATTTATGAACAGGTAAACATAAAATGACAAAAGTGTCATTAGCATATCAAAACCAACAGGAATGTTTTAAAATAGACGATTTAAGGATTTGGGTTTCGATTTGTTCCAGCAGCAGTGTTATACAAGTTTTGATGGTGTCAGAAAAGGTATATTGTTTTGTTTATCGAATATTTAAGTTTCAGAAATTGAGACATTGCTGAAAAGAGATACAACATCGAAGCTAACCAGCTGAAGTTCTACAAGCGCCTAACATATCTAAGAAGGAAGAAGAGTTCTTAAAGTACGAAGGTGGTGGCTCACCTAGAAGTTGAAAGGCTTTAACTAAGTACCTGACTACTTCTTTGATCAAACATTGTACCGAACTGACAACGTGCCTAAGAGGAATATCCGGCTTATGAATCCTGGGTAATCCATAAATTTTTGGAATTTTTGAATATTTTTCTCGAGGAGTGACGATCTTTTTGAATATGAAGATAGTTTCTGTTGACTATTTCCTTGGTCTCTTCATCTTAGTAGGATTATTATTAATTATTTCGTAGTCTGGAGTGTGGAGTAAAGAATTCATCTTGTGAATATAGTTTTGAGAAGAAGGGTCGCGTTACTTTTGTCAGTAGCAAGAATACTCATATCTTCATTGTTACGTAGTTGTTTTAAGGTAGGTCTTTCCTTAGAAGTTAGGTTCGATTTTGGAGGCTTTGATGTGCGGAATACTCTGGCAATTTCCTGACGAGCATCTTCTCCCTCAATATCTGACAGATCAGTCAACAGGGTCGGGTCTTCACAAATGTTGTGGACGGTTGGCTGAGGAGGTGAGGTGGTAGGGGGTTTCTGTTTATTAGTCGTGGTAGTTTATGTTTTTGAGTTTTTGAGTTTTTGCTTCCTTTTGTGCCAAGTGTGCTTTATCGCTAAAAATATAATTAAAAGTGTTGTATTGTATTGGATGATTGTTGAAAGCATGTAATGACAACACTTTTTTGATCAACTTGGTGTCTGATTGTGTGAATACAATTTTTTAACAGGGAGAACTTGTCGGTTAAGAAAACTGGAAATTGAGTTTGAAGAGGTATGATGTTTTACCTTGAATGTGTTTGGAATGATGTATAGGTTCTGCAAGATTTAAGGAAAGCAAGATCACACAGAAGCAGGGATTTTTGAACGTTTTAGTGAGTTGGAATAAATCCTCCCCGTACAGATGAATAAATGTTTCTGAGAGGCTTCCGCTGTCATAAATATGAACTGGGCTAGGTTCCGGGTGAGAACCGCCTCTAAATTCAATATTCAACAAATTCGGTTATCGTCCTTTCCACAATGCGGGCACAATTCATCACTCTCAACAATCCCCAGATACATCAACTTCGTCAAAGACAGACCAACAACATCAGAAAGGCTCCCTTCCTTACATTCACTAAAAAAATAGCACGGATTCTAAGCCGACATGTAATAAAGACAGTCTTCAATACCAATCAAACTATAGCCAACCTCACAAGGAATCCAAAAGACAAAGTATCTAACGAGGATCGAGGAGTTTATGAAATTCCATGTCGCGATTGTCCACAAAGCAACATCAGTCGTACCAACAGGCGTGCAAAAATCGAATTTTCATCCAAAGAGAGCACATATTGAAAACGTAACGCTTGACTTTTACGAAACTTCTGTTGAAAATATTTTCAAGGGGACATCCGTCATCTTATTGAACAACATTCACTATTCACGATCGCTTCCTAAGCGGGTAGTCAACAGGTGTCAATAAGATTAGTGCTTTCTCTGTCAGGGAGTAAACTGAGAGCAATCAAGTAATCATCGGTTTTGGTTTCATTCCATGTCATAGTCCACGCGTATGAATTTACAATTAGTTACAGGGCATAATATGCAATCAGCGGTTATAAAAGTTATTAAGTCTAAGTGATTTCTATATGCACCAAGTAAAAATGTATGTACAAAAGTGCATTAAGAACCAAAAAATAATAAGGTATTCATAGTTTGACTAACCGACTTATCTAAGGCATTACAAAACTTGAAACTCAAACACGTATTGAAAATAAGCTTTTAGTCCTTTATCAATCTCGGACTAGTACAATAAGTTCAGGAGCCAGAGCTAGACAGACTAGACGCAATCAAAAGCCAATAAGTACTGGGAAGTGAGACTCTAACCTAAAGATCAAAACTTAACATTATCTGTCATTAGTTAGTTTAGATGTAAATGCAATATAGTTCCGAGATAAATTTTGTAAAATAATACAAGACTAAAAAATGTGTTTGTTATTTTGTCATTATCATTACAGATAGAAATTAGGTACATGTATGAATAAATATATATGGGATAACACAAAAACGGAATTTTATTTTCATGTTATGACTTTTTTATATAAATCAGGATTCTTTAAGATACAACTGAAATAAAGTCAGAGTGCTTACTTCAGATTTTTAAAATCAGTGTTCAAAACGAAACGACTTACGTTTTTAAGCTTTGGCAAACTTTAAAACATGCAGCTACTTTCTTCGGGCACTCTGAATAGTTTTAAAAGTAAGATTATGAAATATTGATTATATATTAGTAAATTCTAGCTGTTTTAACATGCTCTGTTATTTGGCAAAATAAATTTCGCTTTTTGGGTAAAGCTCCTATTTAGATTTTTGAAAGCTAGCACCTTTTTCGTGCTAGCTAATAACGATACAAAGTTTATTAAAATTAAAGGATACAGGGTACTGGTCCAATTTCCTGTCGCGTAATGTAAAAACAGTACAGCAATAATTTTCCGAGTTCATTTTGACTCCTTGCCCAATAACAATCAAATCTACTTGTCCCTTTCACGTTTTTTACTTTTAGACAGAGAGATCGGAATTAGAAGTTGAACCACGATTTTATGAGTCCTGCCTTTGGGAGTACTGAAAGGTTCTATGAGGTACTTACAATTCATGGAAAAATCCTAGAGTAGCCTAGGGGATTTTCCCATGTTAATAGAACGATAGGTTATCATCGATTTTACCAAGAATTTTTTTTTGGGAAATTTATTTATTTTTTAATGAAATAAATGAATTTTCACTGAATGAATGAATTTGTGCGGACAATTTTTATATTTATTCTGTTTTTCTAGAAATGTCCCTATCAGGAGTCTTGCCAATTTTTTTTGGTCATTTCGATCTAAAAATGTTTGATTAATTTAGTTGGCAGGTCTCAGAAAATCATTCAAAAATAAATATTTTTTCTTACATGTTTACATATCGATTTCAACCTTTAGGACTATTACTACCCTACTGCTGAAAAAATTTTCTTGGTAAAATCGATGGTAACCTATCGTTATATTAACATAGCAGTACTCAGAAAATCGTCCCAACATCTATTTTTGTTTGTTTTGGAAAATCAAATTTTCACAGGAAAATCTCCTAGGAAACTGGTTGAAGTATATCGTTCTGTGCATCTTTTAT
The DNA here is from genome assembly GCA_034190945.1 of Octodonta nipae. NCBI lineage: Eukaryota > Metazoa > Arthropoda > Insecta > Coleoptera > Chrysomelidae > Octodonta > Octodonta nipae. Next base: position 84,677,358 of record CM067216.1, on the reverse strand, counting down.
GGGATTTATAATGATTTTTTTTTTCATCAGTAATGCAAATTTTTTGAATCTCCTGTTTAAAAGGTTACTGTTCAAATTACCTATTGGACCTTTTATATTGCTATAGAATTTGAATAGTGAAATTTATCTAGATATTCTATAAAACCATGTGACAAATCTGCTAGAAGATGTGCCATTAAAAAATTTACGTACAATGTGGTACCAAAATGACGGTTGCCCTGCTCATTTTGCCTGTTCTGTGCGAGAATATCTGAACCAAGAGTATGCAAACCGTTGAATCGGGCACCTTGGTCCAATTTTATGGCCACTACTCTATCTCGATTTAACCCATTGGACTTTTTCATTGAGTTTACGAATTTGTCTACCAGTTTTCTTGTATAATATGTTTTCATACTTTTCTATGAGATGTGGCGATTCGATTCCTTATCAGGCATCGTTGTCGAATAATGTTTTTTAAAGCAATGTGCATAATATTCGTAGCCTCGATTTGCTTTTCGCAATTGTTAATTGATTGGTTAATTGAATGTGAAATTTTCTTGATGATGTTCATTTGCGAGGAGCTGTTAGAGCGTTGGCGCTATCTCCAAGATGAAGATGAAGATGGTGTCCCAATTTTTTCATTATTTCATATAAAGTTTTCAATTAGATTCCAACTTATGTAGACACCTTTTATATACATTCCCGGAATCAGCAGACGAATTGATAATCTCCATCTTTAAGTTGGTTAACGGACAAATACATTGAGACGAATTAAGAACCTTCTGAGGTCGGTTAAAATGTTGGATTTTCAGTGGCTTAATAATACTAGCTTAAAAAAAATCTATTATTGTTTTTACACCTTGTATCATAGAAAATAAGCCTTGGCACACTTAAGTTTAAATGAAGCTTTTTCTCATTTCTTGATAAAGAAACTCCAGAGGAGCATAGGTGCTGGTTTTTGAAACTATGTATATTTATTGTAACTAATAATTTGTTTAAAAAAAGAATTAGTTCCAGTCTCTAAAACGTATACAGCCAAATTCTAAACAACTATAACAGTGGAAATTTAAACCATTCAAAAGTTAAACAACCTTAACGAAAAGAAGTTCCGCAGTCAAATCAGTATTTGGGAGTTGTTTCAATTCTGTTTCCTCATTCGGAGCACAAGATCTAATCAAGTTAAAGTTTCGTTTCCCCCATAAATCAGTTGCTCGAGAAAAAAATGCTCTGCAGTTATGACATAAGAAAATGCAATTCGAGTTTTAGACCAATTAGATGAAATGATAAAACTTTAATTTGGAAGCAATTTGCGCAACCGCGTAGCGCGTATATTCTCTCGTAACTCACAGGTACGTTTACCTATTTACTGGAGGGGACAAACTCATGTTCGCGCTCCAAGCCAGCCAGCGAGCGTAGCCGCATCGCACACTGTGTTATCATCATTTATATGAGTTAGTTCTCGATGTGAGAGATTTTGGTTTCGTTCGACGGAGTGCAAGTTGCTGTAGTGCTGAAAAGCCCGACAGCTTTCAGAGGATTCGGGACCTTATCCGTTTGATTTTGAAAGTTCGGTCGAAATTACCGGCATGTTGAGTGCTGTTCGCCGATCGTTTTTCCCTTCGGACGTTTTCTTCTCGATTGTTTGAGGAAATCTGACAGAGTTTTGCCGAACTTAACGTGGTGCGTTTTGTGACTTTTTGAAGGAGTTTATTTGGTGCGACGGCAAGTGACCCGCAAGGTGTTTAATGTGATTTTTCAGAAATTTTTAGGATGTGTTTGAGTGATGCTGACTCCGGCACCACTCGCCTCTGATCTACTGGATGCAACCTAATGTGTAAGTGAGTAGTTTATTTACATACACCTTTTCCATCGTGCTTTACTACGTTTCCTGTTTTGAGATGGTGGTGCCATTTCGGAATTGTTGAGGAAAGACATTTTTCGGGGATAAATAATATTAATAATTGTTTTGTAATACTTATTATTAGTACCCTTGAAACCTTATCAACTATCTAAAATTATCTACATTAATTTTATGCTACTTTTTTGGAAAGGCTATTTCCAAGAATTTCAATGCATTTTATATATGATACGGGTGTTTAATAAATCATGTGTGGAATAGTTTTCGATTCAGTTATTTTTGAAAATACTTAGTTTCCAACACTAACCTTCCCAATTTTGAAATTATTCTAGTAGTAGAATAGATGTAAAAGTTCTATAAATTTTGGAAAAAAGAATAAAATTAAGTTTAATTTTTTTATTTTTAAACAAAATAGATAAGGATGTATAGAAATATCATCATTTAAACACAATTCCGATATAATATTTTGAGATGAGCAGTAGTTTTTTCAAATATAATGGAGTTATTGATTATTAGTTGTTAAATATTATACTGACACTGGTTTGAGCATTTGCTTTACATTTGCAATGATTTTGCTTTCACGTTCGCAAATTAACAATAAATTAGATTCAGAATCACTGATTTTATTTATGTTTTTTGCAACTTCACAATAGTTTGTTTTATAAGGGAACGTCCTAAATGATATAAGTACATTATTGAAATTATTTTGAGAATTTGAAATTAATAAGAAAGGCCTAATTATTTAATTTAATATAAAATTCCTATACTTTAATTGTTCAAATTTAAAGAAGGTATCTGTACGATTTTTATGGATTAATTAACAGTGTATAGGAGGTTTTTTTACAAATTTATTTTTATTAACCATTCCCGAAATTTTCAGTATTCACAAAATTTTTAAATTTTTGCAAACACGTAAGAACATATATATTTAATTTTATAAATGAGCTTTTTGTATTATTTCTCTTGCTATTCCTATATTTTGTATGTATAATCAGGGAGATAGAGGAATTTTATTTAATAAGTAGATTCACCATATTATTTGAAATCAAAGGTTATTTATTAAAACCGATTTGTACTTTTACATATATCCTTTATTATCATTATTCAGAGTTGTTAAATAGTTTATTAATTGAGAACAGATTATTATTTTTAAATTAATATATAAGTTATTGATTTTACTAATTGTTAACGGGCATTATTAATTATATTTAACTTCTATTGATTTCATAAATAAAGTTAGGTGTTGAGTTTATGTTTAATTTTGGTTGAATATTCAGGTGCAGTTTTTAAATGTCACATTCGATGTAGCAATAGGGTTAGTACCCAGGGAAAACTTTGAAATTAACTTTACAATGGGTTTACAAGAATGTTTTAGGTAAATCTATTTTGTGCTAATACAAAGGGTTGTTATATGCAGGTAATTTCAATCAAGGGGTTGTGAGAGAATTATATGAATCGTGCAATATTTAAATATTGCACGATTCATATAATTCTCCCACAATCCCTTGAGTGAAATCTATTTTGCATTACAGTCAAATGTTAAAATGAAACCTGTATATTTATATATTTGTTATTGAATTTCCGAGTCTTCTTAACAAGTTGTGTTTTTAGTACTTTTAGGTCAACTCAGTTTTAGTTTTTAATTATAAAATAATAACATTCCATCCCAAAATTAACTCCATGGAGTATTTTTGGGAAATTTTACAATATAATGGCAATTGTATAGATTATTTTTATCTCTTCATTGCTGTTAATTTAATAAAATTAACCTGGTTTCTGGATTATAAAATATTTAATTGTTTCATTGGCGTTGCTACCAAATTGTAGTTATTGTGGTATTTTACTGTCATGTTGGTTTTTTGGTAATTATATAATTATTCATCATTTTAATTAATTTAGAAAATTAACTTTTTTTCATACATTTGATGACTATTATTAAACAATTAATTAACTCATAAAATATTAATTCTGTTTTTTTAATTATTTAGATTTGTTAAAAATTCATTAGTTAGTGTTTTTCATCAGAAATAGTTTATAAACTGATAGACTTTTATAATTCTTTATTGCAAAACTGTATATGCACAACGGGAACAAGATGCAGTTTATCTATCTAACAAGAATTTAAAAATATAGAATCGATTCATTACAGATTGAATAAAACAAAAGTAAATAAATGTCATATCTAAAATAGCACATGTATAACTCTGGTCAGATTTGTTCGATTTACCAACAAAAACACTTTATCACATTTAGTTGATTGAGTTAGAAAATTATCCGGCATTAGCGTTACATTTACTGTTGTTACTTTCAATTTTTTACCAAATTATTGTTTTTGAAAATAGATAATTCTGCCACCAACTGTTTTTACCTTTGATTCAATAAAATCAATATTTTATTAGTAATTCTTAGTTACTGGTATCACACTTATCTCACTATCAAAATTACTTTCCATATGTTGTACAGAAAAACGTATGAAGTATATCATTTGAATAAAATATGGCTTGTGAAAGTATTTAGAATCTTTCAACATGAAAATGTAAACATGTTGAACATGTTAAATTCGTTCAATGAAACTGCCAGTAAATGTTCCAAAAAAAAAACGCAAAAATGTCAAAGCCGAGAAATTTCATGTTCTCATATTGCTTTTCAGTTCTACCTTCCTCCAAAATGCCTTATTAGCACTTAACGCAACCTCGAAGAACTCGGCAGCCAATCTCTCGTCGATAAACCGCATTGCACTTAATGCGGTTTCCATTTAATAATAAAACACTAGCAAAATTAAAAGTGCAGCCATTACACTTTCACGTATCCAAATGTTTACAGAATATTTGTTTACACTGAGAATTCGCGTAAGTGCAACATGACTTTGCTAATTTGAATGCTATTCGCTGAGTTATTGATCGGACAAAAACGAACATACCCGTGCAATTCGTCATGTCATCTGCGGTTCCTTTTTATCTAGGACTCTACTTCTTCTTCCTAGTGTTTTGAGGAATAAAACATCAATCAGAATCATGGCGTACATCAACAGAGACTGAAGTTTTCTTTGTTGCATTTATCCTTTTTAACTGTATTTGTTTGCATTTTACAAATTTATGTCTCCAAATTTGTCAAGTATGTGTTAGTTTTCATGAATAGATTTGTTTTCGCTTGATCGGTAGAATTCTCATACTTTCGTTCTGAATTTTATTTTTAACACATGGGAATTTGGAATTTAACTTTCAACGTATGTTATTTTGTTTTTTCCACACACTGGTGTGAGTATAAGAGAAAAGTTCATATTTATTGATGTCAATTTTACAGTTTTTTTACCCCAAATCGGTAAATTAACTACGTCGAAGATATTCTTCACGATTAAGAAAATTTTCTCTTGTAAGGTTCTTTGAGTTTTTGGTTTCTTGTATTCATTATAAATTATACAAATTTTAGTTTAGTTTCACCATTTTGTTTTATATAGTGACATCTCTTTTTCAGTTTAGGGAGAATTACAAATATCAATCTAGAACTCTAATACTGAAAGCTCGAAATCCGCATTAATACATTTTTGATACTCAAAATGTATTAATGCACAGTTTTCATCAGTTGCAAACTATTAATCCACGTGGAGATACACACCAGTCTTACATGGTTAAAGGTGTTAAGGGTCTAGAATGAATATGATACTGATTGTTTAAAATCTCATAATCCAAATATTTGAGTGAATTTATTGAAACTGTTTGTACACCGCTTTTATTCTCGCGCTGTAAACTTTAGAATTATCCATAGAGTGTGTCGAAGAAATTATTTGTTAAAATAAACACAATTTGTCGAATACATTATAATATGCAGATCTAGATTATTTCTTATTGCTTAATTTTTGAATGAATTGGTACCAATTTAGTATTAATAGTCATATTTATGGTAATTGTGCGAGTATGTGCTAATAAACGTATTGATACACTTTTGAACTTCCAAAGTTTTGAAGATATTTGGTAGTTTTGGTCAGTGTTCGTCAAGTATGGGTAATTTTTTGGAAAAATCAACAATACATGTAAATACTCTTTGGTAAAATGAGATGCATCAAACTATGGTTAATATCCAAATGTTGCCAAATGAAAGTCTGTTTTTTTTAAAATTTAGTAATTAAAAGGAAGTAAAGGAAAAAATATGGAAATACAAGTATACAAAAAAGCTTTAAAGCTTCCAAGATATTTTATGTTCTTTAGCGTTTCTGCAATTTTAAAATTATTTAGTATTTGAATTAACGTGTCTTTCATTTGAGCGCTCTATCTATTAATATCGGTTTATAGGGTTTTTCAGTATTTTCCTAGGTAAATGTCAATTGTCCATTTCGTCATTTATATCTTATTCTATTCTTGTTTTCGTTTTCTGTGGCTTTACCTCAAACATATCAATGGTCTTCCTATTTACAGCTACTTTCATTGTTGAATATTTTTCGAAACAACAATTTATAATGAAATGTAAACTGTCTTTTGACATATTGTTTGTAAAAAATTCTATATTTATTTCAATTATTTATAATCTGTTTTAGATCCTATTTCATTTATTAATTTCTAAGTTATTAGGATCTGGTGCTAATATAAACTGTTAATCGGGGAAACCTTATGTACATACATTGTTTTTTTAAATGTTAAGTATTGCATTTCTTGCATGAAAATTTTAGTGCATGGTATTATTAATACATTTAGAAAAGATTTCATGGTAATTGCAAATGATAAAGAATTGAATTCCGAAAAACAATTTTCTTAGTTACTCTTAGGAAACATTCCTAGCCAGTGTCTCTGTTAACGAGAAATTTTTATATTTTTTGCAAACCATAGCATTTGTAATTGTAATAAAAAGTTTAAACATTGAAACTATGAAACCTGTATTGCTCTGGATTCTTGGGATAATCACTTAATATTAGGGAATAGACTCAATATTTCAAAAGTCTAAACGTTTCAGAGTCAAAGTCAGTACCCGTTATTAATTATGTAAACATCGTAAATTTAGAATTGAAGTGTTTTGACATTTTGAAGTGACGTAATTAAGGAGAATTTACTAAATTTTATAAATATTAGGGTTTGATATTCCTATTTGGTATAATTACTGAATATTCATTCAGATCATCTAGTTAGTCTATTTGTAGTGTTCCCGAAGGAAAACTACTAGAATCTATAATTAGATCTTGCGGTTCCTACAATAGCTGATTCTTACACATAAACATAATCGTTCTAAACAATGTAAAGTTGCCGTTCAATTGTCACCAATTAACAGTTAATCACTAACTTTATGTCGATATCCTTAGGGGGAATCTTACTTCTTCTTTTTTCTGAGACTTTTCTCGATGATAGCAGCTTTTGCAGGGCGACGAACACTTCCTTTCTCAATTGAAAAAACAAAAATTGTGAAAGAAACAATTAGAGCGCTCACATAACAGAATCAAAAAGCGGTAAATGTGACGACTGAAGTTAGATAACTCGCACCATCGTAACACAAAAGCCAACAAAATAAATGCTTCCACATCCTACAGTGATCGAAAAGTAAGTCTTGGATTTTAATCTTTGTTTACACGCAAAAAAGTACGATATGTAAATGTGCACTCTAAAAGGTGCAAAAATTTAAAAAATCAATGAATTAATGCAATCAATTTTGAACAATGCCAAAAAATACAAGTGTGAATGTATCACTATTGTCAGCTGATGATTTTCAATAGTTTTTAACTGTTTTGGGGATTTTTTTTGTGTATCCTTGAATCTGACATTTTTTCCAATTCTTAGTTTTGCGTTTCTTAAGTATTTTACTTATTCTTGTTTTCAGGAGTCATTTCATGTATTGTTATCGTAAGCTCAAAAGTGTCACAGTTATTCTGTTAAGAATAATAAATATAATATCATGTTAAATAGTAAATTCGAACATCATCTTGTGTGGGCATCCAAAATTAAAGAAAAGAAAAAACAAAATTCATTTTGAATAATTTGACTAGAATCTGTTCGATACTAAACAATTCTAAATATTATGAAAACGTTTGATAATTTGTATCTCATCGTATTACAACGTCGCAAGAAATAACAATTTATAACTGTTAACAGATATTTGTAAAACCGCAACAGCCAAATTATTGCTTCTTTTTCAAATTATTCATTGAGCTTGTGATTTATGTGTTAAAGGCTGGAATAAAGATTAAAGGTTAAACCGGTATCACTGGTAGGCGGTAATCAAAATTGAATTTACACAACATGAATGCTCCTTCAATAAATTTGCAGATATTCAAGAAGAGATAAATCAAATTTAGTGGACGTTATCGTCGTAATTGAATGTCACAACAAAGTTATCTGAAAGATTAAATACGCGTTATTGCACGAGTTTTTTTTAAATAAATAAATGGTTTAGTGTAATGTAGTTGACATTTTCTTAGAATTACATAATTGAAATCGATTAATTCTGTTTTGTTAAGACAATTCAATTAATAACCTTTGGTGATCATAGTTTCACAGGTGAGATTCTTTTGTTCTGTCCAGAATTACTCAGCAGATCGGTATCTGATTCAGAAGTGATGTTTGAAAATTTAAATGAAAATGCATTTTATTTGCTAAAAGACTGAGTTTGCTAGGTATGCTAAGATATGACTGCTAAGAAATTAGAAATGGGAAATACTGGAGAGTTCAGATATGGTTTCCTACTGTATAGGCCATGGAATTAGCATCATTAAGACATAGAAGTAGAAAATATTAGCCTGAAGCTTGTAGACATGTAACTCGTTCCTCGAAGTTTTCTTAGGCTTCCATCGTCTTAAAAAGATTGATCTCATCAATATATTTCATTTTATTATTTTTCTGTGATATTTCTAAAATTATCGAAATATAGTTAATGAAATCCGTCACTGTTAAATCCATTAATAAAGACGAAGTAAGCATGAAGAACTGGAACAAATTAAATTTGAAGAATTAATGAGGATTCCACAATTCATCAGGAAAAAATTATTATGTTCATTGAATCATTTACTTTCCAAGATATTATAACATTTAATTTAATTATTTATTTATTTAGTAACATCTTGGAGATGTCCTCGAGAAAAATAATAACAAAACCAGATGCATGAAATGTATTAAATGTAGAGGCTTGTTAAGAAAAATACAAAAAAAAATTTTATAATTATAATGTACAGTGCATCCCATTTTGGTTGAGATTGCCAGGTTACTCGGTTGTTATTGAAGATAGAGTCTTGCGGTTTTCACATACCTGTTCTACTTTTTTGTGAAACTCAGGATGACCATATCAGATTTTGCATAAGTGTCTCCATTTTTAAGATACAGGGCGATTTTGATAATTTATACTTTTTGGACCCCTTCTATATCTACGAAGTTATTAGAAATACTCTTGCGCTAAAAACTACGTCTAATAGAAAATTTTGCATAGAATTCAGTGGAGTGCTCAATTATTTTCCGAGTATGGTTTTGAAGATACTACACAACATTATATATTTTTAAATGGAACACCCTGTATTTTATTATTTCATTGAATTCGTTATTTTTTTTCCTTTAAAATAATGTATAATACAATACACATGGTATTATTAGAAATGCTAAAAAACACTAAAAAGCTGAGTTTTTTGCTAGTAGGCCATGTATTTTCCATTTAAAAGGAGAATCAAACAAATAATTCCATTTGAGATTTTTTATAGGAGTTTATCAGCAAAGAAAAATAATGTTAACAATAATTCAATAACATGAAACACGAAATTTAGGTACCTAAAAGCAACTAATAAATAGTTATACATCGTTCATTATGTATAACAAACAGAACAAGTATTATAAATCAAATATCTATCTTAAAATTAATTTTAGGACATTATTTATTACCTTAGTGATTTAACTGTTCAAATTGTTATCCATTTTCCCTAACACATAATTGGCAAACCTTTTCAATACCCCTGAGTGCATTTAAAATTATAACAAGTCGCCTCTGTAAATCCCGAAAAGCTGCCTCCGTTGCGGCACGAAGTTCTTCGCGACTGTTGTGTCTGTTGATATATATTTTATTTTTCAAATAACCCCACAAAAAAAGTCCAATATAGATAAATCGGGTGATCTTGGAGGCCACTTAATTGGTCCATGTGTTCCTATCGAACATCCTTGAAAATTATTTTCTAAAAAGCGCCCAATTAATCTAGAATTGTGGGCAGGGGCGCCATCTTGTTGAAAGTGTATAGAATTGGAACATCTTCCAATATTTCGGGTAATAAGTCTTCTACGATTGTCAAGTACCTATTGGCGGTAAGGGTTCCTTAAAAAAAGCGGTACTTTATTTTTGTCCCCAGTATGAAACAGGCTACATTAAAACCAAATCGACCCTGCTGTTGTCGCTCAAAAATTAAGTGCGGGTTCTCATCATACCAGTATCTTGTATTCTGCCTGTTAAATATACCGGCACTGCTTATATGAGATTCGTCTGACCAAATAACTTTCCTTACAAAATCATTGTCCCTTCGGGTTTGGTCTAAAAACCAATTGCAAAAATTTAACCGTCTTGCTGCATCACCAGGATATAAGTGCTGGGCAATATTGACTTTGTAAGGTTTAAATTTATATTTTTTTGAAATTCTTTCGACCCGTGATTGAGAAACTCCAGTGTAATTTTCTAATTTCGCACAAGAAGTCTGGGGACAGGCATGAACGCTAGCTAACACATTTATTTCATTCATTTCTCGATTTTCTTTGTTATACACCTTTGATCGAGGTTTAGAATATGCACCAAAACTTAGTAAATTATTCTTCAGTCTAAATATAGTTGCTCGACTAGGTTGATGCCTCTCTGGATATCTGAAAGTTTAAAAAACGCGATTTCATGAAATATCTTATGGTAAAATACTTGTACTTTATAGCTGTGGAAACATAGTTCTAAAGCTTCTTCAACATTCTCATTGATTTAAACATTCTATCATATCGTATTTTTCGTTATTTTGAAAAACGAATTCTCTTCCAGCCATTATCAATTATCAACCAGCAAACTCACGAATAATTATTTATATAATGATCGTCTAACCTCAAACACGATAAAACACAATACTTACTAACAATGACAGCTTGATCAGATTTGCGTTTTTCTCTCCAGCGCTCACTAGATAAAATATTGTTCCGAAAGGCGGAATTCTATAATAATTTTAAATGGATTCATGCGAGATGAAAAGGTTTGCCAATTTTCGTGTTTCATGTTATTGAATTTTTTAACATTATTTTTCTTTGCTGATAAACTCCTATAAAAAATCTCAAATGGAATTATTTGTTTGATTCTCCTTTTAAATGGAAAATACATGGCCTACTAGCAAAAAACTCAGCTTTTTAGTGTTTTTTAGCATTTCTAATAATACCATGTGTATTGTATTATACATTATTTTAAAGGAAAAAAATAACGAATTCAATGAAATAATAAAATACAGGGTGTTCCATTTAAAAATATATAATGTTGTGTAGTATCTTCAAAACCATACTCGGAAACAAAATTGAGTACTCCACTGGATTCTATGCAAAATTTTCTATTAGACGTAGTTCTTACCGCAAGAGTATTTCTAATAACTTCGTAGATATAGAAGGGGTCCAAACAGTATAAATTATCAAAATCGCCCTGTATCTTATAAATGGAAACACTTATGCAAAATCTGATATGGCCATCCTGAGTTTCACAAAAAAGTAGAACAAGTATGTGAAAACCGCAAGACTCTATCTTCAATAACAACCGAGTAACCTGGCAATCTCAACCAAAATGGGATGCACTGTACAGTTGAAAAGAAATTCCCAAAAATCGAGCATTGTCACACTAATCTGCGAAATTATTAAGTTGATAATAATACTTTAGAGGAAAACATTAATAAAACTTCAAGTCTATAAATTTTTGCAGGAAATATTTGTATTCAAGACGAAAATAATATAAAACTAACTTAGGTTCATCAACAGCTTTTTAGCGATCATTCCTTTCGCCCTAAGTGATCTTCTGTTTGCGTATATCCGTTTTTAACCGGTAGGTACAGCGCTGAGCTCTCATCGGCCTATTCATGTAGTAATAATAATTATTTAACACAGAAATTAATACGTTAACAAAAAATATCATAAGTAAATAGGTTAACATAAAAATGTCTGTTTAATTATGGGCTTATTTGCAATTAGGCACAAAAAAAGTTTGTTTCGTTGAATATAAATATCTCCACTTAAACGAAGGTTCAAATCCGCTATATTGTTACGAAACGGCATTAAATTTCATGACAATTATAGTTCGCAAATAGAAGTTTTATGAAACATGAGACCCTGATCAGGCAATCTCTAGCCAAGGAAACACCTAAATGCCAAAATTTCATCACAAACGTTAGACCAGTATTTGATAAAATCTGGACAGATAAACATATATAAAAAGATTGCTGTTTTAATAGTAAGTGGTCACCTGGAAATTACACCTAATACTTGTCAGTATACGATTTGCACATTACATTTTTTTAAATTGGATTTACTCATCATTTTTAGCTGAAACCAAATATAATAAGTTTTTACATTTTCAAAGACACAGTTTTATAGACTGTAGAAGTAAGCTTATGTTACATTTCGACCTAAGAATCATATATATGGTCTTTTGCTTACAATAATTATACTAAATTGTTGAGACCAATCAATTTGTTAGTTAACAAAAAATATTTTGGTTGAAGGCAGCTATAGTTATTTTTTATAATCAAACTAATTTAATGCTGTTCTTGTACAGATTTAAGGGAATTACTTTCTTGATTAGATAATGGTATTTACTAGGTATTGTATTTGTAAATAAAACTCTAGACTTCGCTTGCTTCTAGATTTCTATATGTGCATAGCATATGGAAGTAGTCATGGCCTTAATTATTAGAATGTGTACATCGTCTATGTCTGAGATGAAAATTGTGTTTTTTTCATTTGACTTCTGTATAATGTGTCACTAAATAATAAAACCTTATTATTAGTTATATTCTGAAAAAAACATGTATTTTACAGTTTTTTAATCAAACAGTTTCCACTACAAAATTGAGTATGCTATAAAGGTCATTCTTAACTGATTTGATAAAAGAAGGAAGTTATCAATTTGTCTGTATATATGTTCCATTTGTATGTTTGCTCTGCAATTACTCGAAACTGGGTCAACTAATTTGCATAGTTTAAACTGGAATCTGTTAGAGAAGATCTCAAAGGGGTCCCATATTTTTTTCAATGACATTGGATACACAGTTTTTTAGAAAATCGAAAAAAAAAAGTTCTTGTATAGTAACTTTTGGTGAAGGCGATAATATTAAATGAACACAATTGCCGTTCTTGGAAGTATGGGACGTAATTAATTGGCAAAGGATTGCAATTAAATCAATTTAAATGCTAATGGGATAGTTTATACTGAATGTTAGAAAATCGGAAAAACTGGTGCTTGTATACTAACCGTTGATCAAGACGATAGTATTAAATGAATGTGCAATTGTCATTCTTTCAAATCTGAGGTGTAATTACTTGGAAATATATTGGAATTATATCAAAATAAATGTTAGGGAACCAACTTCAAGATGGAGGTTTCTAAATCGTCTGCATAAACAGGGTGTCTACATCAGATGGAATCAATGGAATACTTTTGAATAATATTTAAAAAAAGTTCTTAATTTTGACAATATCCAAAAAGATAAGTAGATTTGAAAACTACATCTGGTTGCGTCATTATATCACTAAAAACAGTAAAATAAATAATGTTAAAACACCAAATTCCGGCTTGAAAAAAGGCAACAGTAACTTAACGAAAAAGCAAGTAATATTATTTTTCTGTAACAATTACATACTTATTCTGCAGTCGGTGTCAACATAATTAGTTAAGTATATTTTTGAAACTGCTCAAACTTTGCTGCTTAACTTGGCACCGACTTCAGAATAAGTAATTGATACAGAAACTATTTTTGTCTTTAAGTAAGTTCCTTCTGTGTTTTCTTGAAGTTGGTTTTCGTGTTTTTTAGATTTGTTGATATCTTGGAAGAATACGGTACTGTTTCTTTATATACTTGATACTTATTTTTCAGCGAATATGTACATTACTACATATTAAGACACTTGCGTAGTTACTGAAAAGAGTTGTATGGAATTAATAGCGAACTATGCCCTGGTATCAATTTTCCTTGTTGAATTTTTTATCGCGAACTTTCGACCGTTTTTGTTTCCTCAAAAGTTTTGTTGCACAATAAACTCTTTGATATCATCATGTATCTTACATCTATGTTAAATTTGTTGAGAACAGATACCCCAAATATTCAAATGAGTTGTATGTTATATATTTTATATAATGGGATAGAATCGGTGCCTTTATGCAATCGAGACCTTTCATAGAAGAAGCGAGCATTCCATCAAGGGTGGCAAACAGTGGCGGTACGTTGAATCCTTGCTAATTTTGCTCCATGCTTTTTAAGGAGTATAATGTAGTGTGGAAATCATTATATATTGCGGACGATGTGTTTAAATATCCACATATCCGTTGGGTATTTACGCATATTGTATTACGAATTTTGCAAAATACCAATGGTCGTAAAATCTGGTAATAAAACTGTCAGAAATTTAGCAGAATGGTAGCCCAAAATTACTTTTTTTCTCAAAGTCAACGTGTAATTGAGAGATCAATACAGGATGTCCGTCACATGTGCTGGAACATTTAGAGTTTAAGACAAAATTCTCTCAAAACTTCCTTCGTTTCATCAAAAAACAATATTAATTACAGAATTATCTACTAGTAGTAATACAGCCAAACAAAAAAATAACTATTGAAAAAATGTACATTTTTGGGTTGCTGTATGCCGTAGCGTTCAAGGTTAATTCAAGTCAAAGATCCAGATTTTGCCTCCGTATTTAGATTTTTGAGGTCGCTGAATCAAACTCCGATCTCTAACTCAGAAACAAGGAATTTTAAAAGACAAGCTATTGATGAAACATATTAATTATTATTTTTTAAATATTCGAGTCAAAAAAATGGAAACAGTTACATACACCCAGCGACATAAAAAAATCTATAAGCTTTAATTTTGAAATTTATGTAGATGCTTTTTGTCAGACTTTGTTGTTGACGGTATGGCTTTCTGCCTTTATAGATGTTACAGAAAAGTATATGGAATCATCTGTGGATCTAGCTTAATAAAATATAATTTAAAATATTCACATTGATTAAACCGTTTCAGAAAAATCGGTGGAATGAATGGCACTCTTCAAAAAAAATTTTCTGGAAAAAATTGAGGGTAAAATATTTTTTAAAAAATTCCCAACGAATTGAGAACATTATCTTCTTTTGCAGTCTATTAAAAATAAATAATTCTAAGTTCTTATAAATAGACTGATTGACTTTTAAAGTCTCCAAAAATAATAATTTTTAATAAATTATTTAAATGATAAGATATTGTCGAAAAATAACCAATATACATTTCTTTATATATGATATATATTATTTAATAATAAATACGTCGCTATAACAAGAGAGTTTTGATTTCTTATCAAAACCTCTTTATTAGTTAACAACCAAAATTTGTTGTAGATTTTAAACCATAATAAATCCGTCGCAGTGTTTTGTTGTGCCTAACTTTAACAGCGGGCTTTTATGTCAGCACATAGAGTTTATCAATGAAATCTTATATATCATTAAATAAAAACCAAATGTCTTCATATCTTTTTCAATTACTACATTTAATTTTTAGGATAACTTGTTCATTTAATCCCTTCCTCTCGAGACCCTTATGTAATTAATTAATGACTCCTAGCAATAAAGAAAATCGTACAATTACGATAATAAATAAACTGGTAATCCTATAAATAAAAAATATCAAAGATTCCACCACAATTTCCTTTCCTTGGTGTTATGGAGCTAACTCAGGTACGCGTACGCTACTGGGAATCCAGTCTCAAAACACCGGTTTGAAAGAAGCACGCGCGTTCCCGAATTTTTTTGCTCCCATACACGCACACACGAATTCATTCAAATGACGATAAGGATTGTAAATTTCTTTTATGAGTTAGGCCATCGCCACATAATAACCTCCGCACTTTGACCAACTGCTGCCGTACAATAATTGTACTGTATCTGAATGTCATTGGGGTGGCGCATAAATTTACCTTGGAATAATGGCAATAAAGGTGTCGAATTATGTATTTGATTTGAGAATATTTATGTTGTTAAATAGATTTTTGTACAATAGAGCAAACAGTAGGAGGAGTAGGTTTGATTTATTGGCGGTATATCCCAATTTTTCGCTGGAAAGTTAACAAAAAGGGCATACAGAAATTGATCTATTAATATATCGTTGGCAGATGAATTGGAACCGTTTTTATTGTTGTGTATGGTATTGTTATAATTCTGTGAATTATTTATGCAAAATCGATTGTGGTTTTTAATTGCGCGTCTTAAAGGGATGTTTCGTTTGGTTTAATGTTGTATATATATGAATTTTGTATAGTGAAAATTGTTATTTATTCTACCAACAGTTAAAAAATAAGCAAATATTTAATTCTGGAAACTCAAAAACCAAATGTAATTTGTAATGCTTTTAAGTTTCAATATTTTCTGTGTCCCTTTCTCTTCTACTTCTCCGTATTTCTTTGAATGTTTTTTTGTAGGTTTAGTGACATTATTCTTACTACAGTTTTTGTTAATTGTTTTGCTTTTGGCCACTTTTTTCGAATACTTTGCACCCACTGTGTGGAATATTTTCATAAATTACTCCTATTGATCTGTTATCATTTAGTTATATTATATGCCTAATTTTCACTTGTATGTTAATTATAAGTATTTCCATTTAACACAAAATGTCCTGGGGAATGCGGAATGTAGAAAGTTTAACAAAATCATGCTAAAAATTAAAGCGAATAATTTACAGGATCTTTATCGAAAATGTCTATATTCTAGCGTTTTAATGATGTATGAGGTTAATGATGATTTGTTCAATATTTTCCTTAAGAATTTTATGTCAAGTTTAACAAAGTCAATCGTATTGTTAGAATTTTGTATTTTTATTTTATTTATGTCATTTTTCTAATGTTGATATATATTATTTTTTTAGTTTTATAGTTATTTTTTATTTGCAATTAAAGGGAACTTTACGAAACCACGGAAACAGTACTTAATAATAGTTTAATGGAGTTATAGACTCCATTA
Organism: Octodonta nipae; assembly: GCA_034190945.1. Lineage (NCBI taxonomy): Eukaryota > Metazoa > Arthropoda > Insecta > Coleoptera > Chrysomelidae > Octodonta > Octodonta nipae. Next base: position 84,660,371 of record CM067216.1, on the reverse strand, counting down.
TCGGAAGTTCCCTAATTATTAGGTATCTCGGGCCATCTCTAAGTACCCCTTTTCCATAAAAAACTAATGGAAATGGCATCACGTGGAAAAGAACTATCTCTGAAAATACATTGAAATTAGATAAAAATATAATATAGGTAGAAAATTTCTGATTAATTCTTTAGTTTTGTCGACAGTTATGGTGTACTTTTATTTCATTTAAGTTTTAAATAAATAAAATAATACTTACGGTATTAATAATAATCAAATTAATAATGCTTAATAAGATTTTGATTAATGTAATTTAGAAAATGAGGATGGTACTATATATCTAAATTTAATTTTAAATATTAGGAGAACAGTCAACATAAATTCAAAAAGAAAACAGAAATAAATCTCGAAAATAAATCGCCATTTAGTGTATCCATCAATTAAACAAAACGGAAAGACTGTAAGACTAAATAGGATATAAGGTGACCTTCACTGAAGTAAAATTCCATCGTACATAATTAATTGTCCGAATAACATATGACATTAAATGGAAACTAAAAAAATAAAAGTAAAATTAATTAATGAGGATGTGGATCAGTAAGGTTAGATAAATTTAAATAAGTAACGAAATAACTGCAAATATTTATCATTGCATTATGTACAACAACTTAATTCTATTCCAGTAATTCAGAGTATTTTCAATATTCCTGTGAACAAATGACTTATTTTGATGGCTAATCTCCTATGAATGGTGGTACTTTTGGCGAACCTACAACCAATTATGTTCTATTACTGTTTAGCTTTTACTCTGTCGTCTATCTTCTGCGCGATCTTTATATGGTCCCAAGTTTGTAAAAAAAATTGTTTAAATGGATTTTTTTAAACTGTTTGTTCCATTTTTATTTTATTTGGATTGGTTTATTTACTGAATATATTTCAATCCTTCTAAAAAATAACTTAATTTTAATTTGTATTTAGTATTATTGCCTTTATCATTAATTACTATATGAGTAAGAAATGATAATTTCTAATACGTTATTAAACAAATTATTAAGACAAACCTTAGAGGAAGCTTTGGAATATTATTCGAAGCGTTTGAACAGAATGAAAAGTTATGAGACATCTGTAATAATCCAAGAGAAGAAACTAGAGTTGACATTCCACAGACTCTATATATTAGAAATTGTCGTTTAAATAAAAATCTAAAAGATGATAAAATGCTTTATATATGTAACTTTGTATAAGAAAATAGGAATATGATACTAGTGTACCCCACTGAAAACTGTTTTTATTAAATATTCCTAGAAAATTATTACACAAATGTATATATCTTTTGATCTATTAGGCATATCTTCCAAAATCTTCCTACAATATCTGTATAAAAATGAATTTTCATGTATATGTCTTATATAAAATGGTCGAAAATGTAGAGAATACTATGAGCCATTCAGGCACTCTAAGCTGGAAATGGGAAGGACATTCTTTGTTGATACAACCTGAAACTATTTACACATGAAGATGCCAGAATCACAACAAAATATCAGACATGACGATTTGTTTAAAAATATCAGTTTTGTGGATAAAAATATTTTTTATTGAATAGCAGCAAAATGTCTAATCATGTAATCATCGTTGTTCTAGATTAAAATCACTTCCAATAATTGAGTGGTTAACATTGTTTAATCTGTAATTAACGGTTATCATAGTTATCACTTGATATTCCAGAAAAACATTGAAAAGTTATGAATGTAGTCTAACAATGTCGGCATAGTTGTCTTGGTGAGCACGATTGTTGGGTTGATTTGACACTTTTAATTGATTAAGGCTAAAATTAAAATGTGTTATTTTGCTTTGATATTAAAGATGATTGATTAATGAGCGTGTGTATTGATTTTGTACCATTATCACTCACTTGTTGAAAGCATGATGGAAATCTCTGACTATTTGATTAATCTATAAGGGAAATATCATTGTATACAGACCACCAAGAGTGCTATAGTTAACAATTTTATTTAGCAAGGAAAATGTATCTTGGTCTGTAAGAAAATATGTGAGAAAATCATTAACTCCAGGCCAGGCTTAAATATCGCTTGTTAAACACAATTTATGAGAAGAACCTCTACAGTTTGTCTCAAATGAGTAGTTTAACAGCTACAGATCTTGAGTAAGGGAAATTGCACTTGAAAGACTACTTAGTACTTAGAGTAGAGAACATATTGCTCACGTCCAGGACGATGATATCCATATTTACGTGTTTATTGAGCTTCGAATATTGAACAGATGAATCTAGATTCCATTTCTACTTTCTCTGCAACATGAAGACAGAAAGTCAATCTGGTGATTTTGATGTTCCGTTCTTTAGCTTAAGGACCGTTTGATGTATTGTCTTACAATCGGAAAGTTTCTCTTAAATAAACAGTTCAGTTGAAATTTTCATTTAACTTTAAGTTCGGTATATTTACGTCTGTATATTTAAGAGCTGGAATAATTCTCAGGTGTGTGGTATTTTGCGAATTCTCTCTGGGTTACTGAACATAAAGCCATTCGTAGTGATATAAAACTAGGACTTAGGTTAAGGACGAACGTCATGTCATATAATGATTCTTTTCTTCTTGATTTTAATTTCGTGTTTAAAATTTAACCCCATTGTTAAATATTTTTAAAAATAACTTACCAATATTCATACAAAAACATATTGGTTATGAGTGTGCATAAGTAATTCACACTTCTAAATTAAGGACAAAGAACTCGAGGTTATAGATGAAATGTGCACAATACACCAAAACGTTATTTATAAACTTCAAATATCAATTGAAGGTTACTGAAGAATTTTTATAATGTGTCTCAATTTTTGAGATCATTTATTTTATATTTCCTCCACTTAAAATGAGGGTTCCATAAATCGATATTTTATTAATATCGGTTTTTTTAAAAAGTTTATAAGACCTAAATGATTTGTATGGGTCTATATATTCAATTAGTTGCTATATTAACATTTTTTTAACCATGTATTTCATGTTTCACTTGTTAACCTATAATATGTCATCTGTTGTGTACGACTTTACTCGATTAGCTCGTAAGTTTTCATGCCGTTAATTATAGTATGATTTGCATCTCTTGTTTCTGTTGTTCTTTCGTGGTGTACGTCTTTCACCACGCCTTCACCGATTCTCTGTCAGTAGTTTACATTTTTAAAAGTAATTGTGGTTAATCTTATTTAGGTATATACTGTTCGCAACAGGTTATGTGCAATTTTTTAAAACTTATGCTGCATTGCAGTCGAGAAAACAATGTATTTGTTGTATCCTTATTTGCTTATGGACACTCGGAACATGGCATATACCGTTATTCAGAAAATAGGAAAAAAAGCTAGTACAATTTGGCGAAGGCGAGAGTACTAAATGAAAGTCATTATCGTTGTTCGGAATCTGGGAAAACAGATTGAAAATAAACAATATAAATGTTAATTAACAGACTATTCAAGATGGGTTTTTTAACTGGTCTGCACATACAGTGTGCCCACTTAAGTTGAATTCAAATACAAACCTTTTTTAATAATAACACTTAGAAAATTGTAATTGGGCATAAGGAATTTTCCATGGTCTGAAACTTAAACTTAAATCATCTCATATTCCTTTTTTCAGCTATATACGAGGTTTGCCAATGAATATAAATTTTGCTTAAAAGTGAAGTACCTTTATTTTTGTTGATCTCGATCGATATGAAACAAAGTAAATTATAATTGAAAACAGCATCCAAATATGACATACCCCAAAAACTGTAAAATAAATAAGCTTTTGTAAAAATAATACAAAACTGATTCCAGAATAAAATTTGGCGGCGGACACATCTAGATAACTGTATGAGTATTAAAATGCGATTGGCCGACAGAGAAGAAGTTCAGTAGATAGTATCACAGTGATCATCTGTTCAGTATGAATCATTGTTGTTTATGTAAATAAGACGAGCATATTGTGATTTATTTTGGTGCAAATGAAGACGTTTATATTGATTTGAAAATTTGTAGTGAACCCAAAGAAAATGTATGTCAATATATTTGTCGTGTCATTAAGGCAAAATTTTTACGCTTTCTTTCCGTAATTTCGGTATGATTATTAAAAAGTCCTTGAATAATCTTCCGGCCCATTGAGATTTTTTCTTCATCTTGATCAAGTTACGCAGCTTGCCGGAAGTTAATACCCTTTTTATGTGACATTTACACATTTAGGCTTCAAGGTTACAGGTGTTTTATGGGCTATATTTACCTCCGATGTCTTCGATATATTTGATTTTTTTTACTATTGTTCTTTGTGATAAGTTACCAATATCTAAAAAACCCTCCACCATTCCAATTTACGTCGTACTTTAGGTCTATCAATACGTAAAAATGTGAGGTTAAGTGACGTAACACAAAAAAAATCGTATAAATCTCACTCTACTCAATAATTTAAACATTGGCTATTAAAAAGTTCACATAAATGCACGAGTTATAGACACATTTGAATTAGCTAATGTATCAAATGATCCAAATTGGCGTTGCTTGTGGTCAGTGTTGCCTCTATAAAGAAGATTTTAGCTCTATGTTTCGGACAAATATAAGACCTAATACAAATATTTTAGAAATAAGCATAACTCATTCACTTTACTATGGCCACAGACTATACATATACATATACATTTTGGGAGTGTTCAGAAGCTGCCTCGAGCTGTGGATGAGGCTATCACTATATGAAACTGCACATTGTCACTAACAATCCCAAGAATCATCAACCAGGTACATATTCATTTTAGGAAACAACTTGTTGAATGAGAGTCTGTTTTCGAAAATATGGCATAGTTCAATCTGAAACTTGACTAAAAAGTATTTTAGTTGTTTTCTGAATGATACTTGTGGCATATTTTTCAATGTCTAAGTGCTTCTTGGGAAATAACACCACCGTTTAAGGAAAGTTGCTGTATATTCCAAACGTTTCGGGGTCTAGATCAGACCCCGTTGTCAATGGTTAAGAAACTACGGATTAAAAAGGCACAATTCTAAGAAGTAAATTAAAATATTTGACAATGTGTATTATTTGATTTTTGACGTAACTAAGAGAATTTTATTTGTAATATACAGGGTAGCACAGAAATTTCTTAACCATTAACAACGGGGTCTGATCTAATTCTGGAATTGTTATATGTATATCCAGTGAAAAGCATTCTACAAAATAGGCTAATTCTTTTTGTACTTGTTATCATGACATCATTAAGAAAATGTTCTTTTAAGTGTTGTGTACATTGTTTCATCACCTCCAAATGTAAGTCACACATTTTGTTGATAATGATATTGATACTACTGAGATAGTTTAATTATCAAAACATTTTTTTCATGATTTTGGGTAATTTGGAATCCTAAAATGTATTTTCATGACAGAAAAAGATTTTTCACATAACATAGGTAGATAGATATTTTTTGAATGTTTTACAACCAGTTTTCATTAATAGTATTTTGTTGCTTTTTAATTATTATTTGGAAATCAGTTCAGAATAATTTCTACATTGGTATTTCTTTTATTGATTTTGATCTCACTCAGATTGCCTATATTTTATTGCATTTAAGTTATATATAATATATTACTTAATATTATTATGTTTTCTTTTACTTCATGACAACTCTGCTGATGAAATGGCATTGAGTGAAAACATAAAGGTTTGGTGTTAGGGTACAAAACGTTGTGTTTATACATTTATTAAAAAATCAATTAAGAATAATATATCAACAATGGTACTTCTTTTATTGATTTTAATCTTACTGAGATGGCACACTAAAGTTGTTAGAGCTGAATAAGATCAGTATCAAAATACTTCGGACTACGATATACATAGTTACAAAAAGATAAAAAAATATGTATCAACCAAATTTTAAATCCTTGAAATATATAAAATATCGATATTGGTTCTGTTATTATAGCCAGCTTTTTTCTGGAGCTTTTTTATTTAGCATGAAAGTTCTAAGATAAATTTATGTGGGCATATTTGGCAGATAGGTGTATAATATTTAAAGCTTCCAAACTTTGTTGGTTATTATAGAAATTTAATCATCGATAATATAGTGTAAGTCTAAAGAAGTAGTCTGGATTTTCAATAATTGTTCCAAAATATTATACGCCAGTTCTAAGAAATACTGAGGGACATGGTGCTTTGTGAAAGGGGTGCATGATAGTTATGAATGACTTTATGGTAGTAGCAGTTTTAGGTAGTGAACAAGCTTGAATGAGGTTTGTGTCTAAAGGAAACTGTTTGTTAGCAGAGAACCAACTTTTGTTGCCAGTTGTTTGGTTGATTGTTACTTAAAGAGATGCTTCTTTAAGCGGACGATGAAGGTACCCTAAAATAAATTTTACTTATAATTTTGTGGCGTCGGAGGAGTGTTGCTGTTTCATTCAGTCGCTGGTAGGGGAAGAAGGTCACGTCTAAGTTTTTGACTATAGGATAATTATTTCAATGTGTCAGTCGTTTTACATCTAGAACAAATCCAAGTCGCGCAAAAGAAATTGAATAAGTTAATAAAAAAAATAATTTGGTCAAGTGCGAGTTCGACTCGCATACTAAGGGTTCCGTACCACCTTCAAGATTCTAATATTCCAGTTTCAGACAAGCAGGGAATGAGTGCAGTTTCTTATATTTGCCTTAATATCTTTTAAAGGAAGCGTTTTAAATTTATAAATATATACACTTTAATTTTCCAAACATGGACTTTTTATTTTATCTGGTTCAGGATTCGCTTGATTTTTATAAGAATACATATGTATTTAATTTTCTAATTAGGCCCCCAAAAATTAACATTAGAGTTTTATTTTACTAATAAACTTTCAGGGAAGCCTTTTATAATCTACTGTCTCAATTTTGAGGCTCTGTAGATTGGAAGATATAGAGCAAGTTTTAAATTATAAATTATTAAATATATTATTCAAATTATTTAAAAATACAAATAAAATATATATTTCAAAATTTATATAGTGTAGTTTCTAAAGTGGAAATTAAGTCGATGTTTAATATTTTTGTTAATATCTTTTAAACAAATGATTTAAACATATGATATATTTGTAATTTACATAATGAGCCTTTTATCTGATATGATGCGTTTGAAAATTGAATTTTTATTTTCGACTTAATTGTATAATTTGTCCCTAAAATTACTATAGGGGTTTTCTAATAATTTTTCTTCAAGTGAGCATCAGTACCCCTTATTATTTTCAAAATTTTAGGTAGTGTGGTTTCGGAAATAAAGCGAGAAATGAGAATTTTTTGATCTTTATGTTAATATCTTGTAAACAATTATTTTTAAAAATATGATAAATATGTATTTGTATTCCTTATAATAAACCCTTTCATGTATAGCATGATGCGTTAAAAATATTTTTTTATTTTACGTTTAATTCTATAATTTGGCCCCCAATAATAAATATTAGGGATTTCTTTGTATTTTTCCTGTAAACAAAAAAATTTAGGTCTTATAGTTTGGGGAATAAAGGGGGGAATGGGTAATTTTTTAAATAATTTTTTTATATTTTTGTTAATATCTTTTAATCAATTTATTTTAAAAATATGGAAAAACTTATTTGTTTTCGTCATAATGAGCCCTTTCGTATATAACATGATGGGATAGAAACAATTTTAATTTTATATTTTCCATTTAATTCTGTAATTTGCCCCCCAAAATTAAAAGTATAGGTTTCTCCTTATTTTTCCAGTAAACTTCAGGTCAGACCCTACACCTCTAATTTTTTCAAAACTTTACCTTTTATAGTTTCGGGGGATGGGTAAATTTTGGTATATTTTGGTTAATATCTTTTTCATTAATTTTTTTTAATTCGAAAAAAATATATTTGTGTTTCTCAGAATGGGACCTTTCATTTGATATATTACATGATGCGTTTGAAAAAAAATTTCAATTTTTATTTAATTCTATAATTTGCCCCCCAAATTAATATTAATGGTTTCTCCTTATTTTTCCTGTAAAGTTTGCGCAACGATCTATATTTCCTATTTTAGGCTTAGTAGTTTCGGTGATCAGAGGGGGGGAGCGGTCGATTTTTTTAGTTTTTCCCCCAGAAGTACCCCTAAAATCTAAATTTGTTCTTTTACGATATGTACTCCTGAACGGATCACCAAATTATACATTTATACCAAATTTCAACCTCTTCCGTCCAGTAGTTTAGGAGAAAATTGCTGTGATGTGATAGAGGCAGAAATCCGGAGTAATATTATAGTATATATTCCGTATATACAATATACGGAACCCTAAAAAGAGGCGAGGAATCAATAAAGAGTAAAACATTTTGTGAAGAAAAGAAATCCACCAATATTTATGATTTAAAATTAGGGAGGTGAAAATAGAACTAAATTGGGTGATCTAGCCTAGACGCGCTTCAGGCAATTCATTAACTAAAATAAAAAAATAAATAATCATATTAAGGAACAACACAATTAAGACTTATTTAGAAACATGAAGAAACAATAATCGGTAGAAAGAATATCCGCACTTTTACAGTTATTTGTACTCTTCATTAACTGATTTTGCCAAGTTGGACATTATTATCAAAAAGGACCTTATTTTTTTCACTTCTAAATGTATCATCCTTAGAAAGTTGTGTCGGAGAAGTAAAAACCTTATTTGTTTCACTTCTAAATTAATCATCTTCAGACAGCTGTGTCGGAAAACTAAAAATAAAAAGATTTTTCATTTATTTATAAATAATCTAAAACATTCAAAGCTGAAAAACTCAAATGTAGATATATTATTTTTTTAATGTCCAAGTTATTGCGTTTCCTTATTATACTAAAATAATTTCTTCAATTTTTCCATTCATGAATTACATTACTATAATAAATAAATGCATTGATCATGAGATATTATTTTTTGTGAGAATCTCATCTTTTAATAAATGTAATATTTTTTAAGACTTACTTTGTTTATAAAAAAAGTGGAAAATCCAATTTTTATAGCTGTCTCGGAATAGATTCTAGAAGTGGGAGTAATTGAAAATATTTTGTTTCAGATTATCCTAGTGTAAATAATAAATTGTAATTTGGAAAAAACATTTAATTAAGGGTAAGCATAAATAATTTAAAAGTTCAAATATTTGTCTTCAAGGGATTATTGTTTATTCATGTTTCTAAATAGTATCTAATTTTGTTTGTTCTTAGTAATCATATTTATTCGGTTAAATATTTTTTTTTGTATAAGTGATAAAATAACTTGCTATCCGTTTTTAGCTCTATTGGAACATCTAAATTAAGATTTTGAATATCGGTGGTAAAGTTCCAAAGGGTAGGATTTTTGTTTAGAAAATTAACTGCTGGAAGATTTTCTTTATTTTATATATCTGCCATAGTCGTCAAGGTATTATAATTGTTTCTACTAAATTGTTTTTAATGTTTTCATTTTTTGGAGAATTAGGTTATTCAGAAACTTTTTAGATGTAATTAATTATGAACGGAATAAAACCTTGATGATATTTCTCGGTGCAGGCGACTTGGATAATGATAGAATTGGCCATACTGACCAGATTATAATATTTACTTTTGTTCTTAAATATGATAATGGCCGGCGTTACTACCTTGTTGACATTGCTTCGCTCTTAATACACCACAACTTCAGTTACCTAACGTATGTTAAGTTATATATCAGAGACCTACTAAATGCACTTTCATAAAATATATTCTTGTGTACATTATTTGAGAACACATATTCTTTATAAAATATAGTTCTGCCCAAAGTTTTTATTATAAAATTTTACGAAGTGAAATACTTTTTGAGTCTCATTATTATTAACAATTACAATATTTTTCATCACATGAGGTATCAGTTTCAATTATCTGATAATCTTGGCAAATCTGTAAAATTTATAAACCATACACAATTTACAATTCAAATTTCGCACTACTGTGTCGATTAATTTCTATTTGAGCTTGAGTTTTTGTAGTATTTTTGGAAAAATACTATTGTTATTTTGTAACTTCTACTATTAATTTGTTTGAACAGTGTGTTGTGAGAACTCATTGATATTCAGCGATAATATTGTTTACCATGTACATTTGTCAAATATTTTGCACTTTTTACAACGTTCTAAATTTGCTTAAAAAGTGTTTTTTAAATACCAAAAAATGTTTCGTTAGTTGTTACTTTACAGTTTATTGTATGTAATTATAAAAATGCGGAAAATATATGAAAAATACGCGAAAATGTAACTTCTACATGGTACTCAGAAATTTTTTGTATTTTTTTATAGAAATGGGGTAGATCTTATTGATAAATTATTGGTCATGTTCGAGTAAACTTTACCAGTAGTATCATATTCAATTTTGCTAAAAAGATTGGTCCTTGGTTAGTATTTTTTTATTGGCTACTACAGTATTATGTTTAGCTATTATGTAGACGTTAATTATTACAACATGGAGCATGACATAACATATTAACAATTATTTCGGGTTTACGTATTTGGTGTTCTATGTCAAGAACTTCATGTACATTGGTATATGATCTAGAAATCGAACAAACTTGTTTTTGCTGAACGGTCCCTTTCCGGTTTTGAGAATTCCAATGAGAACATAATTTTGTTAGATCTCAGTGTTCCTAAAATGGTTATTTCATGTATTGTATTGTTTTCGTTACCGTTGTTCATCTCGATCTGTATGAACTGGGAACTAATGGGTAATATTTATTTTACAATATACTTCCAAACAGGCTTTATGGAATATATTTTTATTTTTTCTGAGTTCTTTGGGAATAACACCAGATAACCTTGAAAGTCGGTACATTTCAGAAGTCCAAACGTTTCAATGTCTAAATCAGACCCCGTTTTCAATGGTATTAACACAAATAAAGAAGAAATTTTTATAAAATTTAAAGATTCTTAATGAAAAATTTAGTTAATCACAATTTAAAATTATTGTCAAAAGAATGTCAAAGAGCTCAGAAAAAATAAAAACCAGGGATAACAGTCGGTCAGAATAGAAATATATTTTTATATTATTAGGGAATATTTGATATGCAGGATCAAAAACCATTTCTTCTCCTAAACGGTAGTTATAAACGGTACCTCATGACGTTAATAACTATATATTGATATCTCAAACCTATTTCTAACTTATCCTGATTTCTTAGTAAAATGTTAAGGTCGGAATTACTCTCTGAAACTAGCCTCTGTTTGGCCTGTTAAAACATAGAATACCATATATGCAAAATATGGAGCTACTGACTAGTGGAAAACAAACCAATTAATTTCGGCTTTACCCGAGAAACCGATTGTTAAACTAGGCATGTTAATTCTTCAGGTTTTTTACATATTGAATTATAGAATAAATTTAGTCAAAATATAAAACAATACTTAAATGTTATTCCAGTTAATAAAAATTCTTATAAAATTGTTTGTGACTACACTAATAATTTCAACATTTCTCAACCCATCTGTTACGAAACTGTTATCGTATATGTGCTTTAGGAGCCGAAGGTTCTTCCTAATTTAATTATAATTTATAATATATTAAATAATTATATATCAACTTATATAATTATTTAAGAATTAAATTACGAAAAGCAGATTCCCTCATTTTTATTTATCTTTATAGATAATTTCAGTTTAATAAACCGATAATTAACTAAATATATGAATGTTTTCACTGCCTGGGTGAATTAATAAACTGTCGTTTGTTTATGCAACTATAACAGTTCATCCGAGACGAGCGCCGACAAAGTGCTGACCATTATCATTTGCCAATGACCCATTTACTTATGCAAATAAGGTAATAAATTAGGTAAACAGTCTAGAAGGATTTTTAAGAGTAGGCATTTAATTTAGTTGGGAATATTTGCAACTATACATACAATAATAAACTTGTAGATTTTAAATTAATATTGATACTCCATCGGACTGGTGGAAAATAATTACACTCTTAAACGGGTTGAGCCAATACGGAGAAATTTCAAATATTACTGAAGCGTATTTCTAAGTAACACCTTCTGATTCAAAAGATAAAAGATAAAGAATCTAAACAAAAAACGCAGGACATGGTTTGTTTTAAAAAATAAAATGAAACGAATTCAGTGTTTGCATAACAGTCGCAAAAGTCCATTAACAAACTCCAAGAAAAATATTTTGCTTGAAATTTAATATTATATATTATTTCTACGCTTCACCATACTACGAAATAATGTGTTCCATACAAAGCCAAGAGTTACAAGAATTGCAAAATTATAGTATTTATTTTTTATATATTATACTCCTTTATTTGGGGTTTGATTCTGGTGAAGTTCAAAATTTTTTTGTGCAAATTTTAGTGTTTGTATACAGAATATATCTTGGCAATATTATAAAGTTATTTTAAATATACGCAGGGGCATTGCTAGTTCTATGAATAGTGGACACATGGATGGCGGTGACATTTAGTATTCCATAACCTATAACTAAAGCCATCTTGAGATTTTAAGATGCATTATGACGATTGTTTTTTGAGAAAATATTGTGAAATAATTCCAACAATCCGTATTTGCTCTCTAGATTCGGGTTGATATCTAGAAATATAACAGATTAATATCATCAAATAAACATGTGCACAAGTTATAAATCAATAAATATTCAAACAAGCGGGTTTAATTTGTGTAAATTATTAGAGAACTATCTTCACAAGGAATTTGAAAACGAGTCTTAATGGGCAGAAAATTCTCAATAAGTGGGTTTCCTACCTAAATGTTCTCAATCAAGGGACATGGTTGGTTTTGAATTATATTAAATTTATATATCAGTTTAAAAATGTAACATATTCAGTTATTAAATATGCAATTAAAAGAAAAATTTTCTCGGATTTTGTGAAAGTTATTTCCCTTCGTGGAAATATTATAAAAACTATACTACATTACAACATTTAGATTGCTTTTTTTAAATTTAATTATGTATTTAAAAAATTCCATACAAATGGTTAATTGTGTTTTTAATTTCAGCCTAAAAGGAGCATAATTTTTTTGAAATTCCTAAGAAAAAGTAACAAAAATATTTTTATTTCATTGTAGCTATAAGGAGCACCGAAATACCTTTGTTTAAATTGGACGAATCCTACGTGCTTCTTTTATTTGCTTTTATTTTTTGTTAGTTTCAACAGAATTTTTAGCCATCCAGAACAAATTTTCTTAATTTTCATTTGCTTTACTGTTTTCTTCACGTTTGATTTTACGATTTCTTCCATTTGTTCCCATTGATGACATACACTAACAGTTATCTAGTTTACACAGTTCGACTTGTATCTCATTTTGGCTTATAGCCGATATTTGGGATTTTTTCTCCTCAGTTCAAGTGTTTTCCAATCATATATGCGAGAAGAAAACTCATGACTGAGAATCGAATCTTCGAATCCTGGAACTATGTATTGATTTCGAATCGTTTAGAGATTTTATAAAAGGTTAATGACTTCCTGAATTATTTTTAACTGGTTCACGGTATCAAAATTGGTGTGGAAAGACTAATTCTATAGTTGAATAACATTTGTCAAATCAAGTGAAATAGTTCTCAGCACTCAACTTAGGTATACATTTTCGCTGTATGAGTAATGTACTTAGTATTGAATTTTATGAACATCAAAACAAATAAATTGTTTTCTGAATGTTATTTGTGGCATCTTCTAGTTTATTTTAGATTTTCTTGGGAATAATACCACATCAGAGTTCAAACTTGTGTATATTTTAAAACCAAACGTTTCAAAATCCTGTCGGATTTCGTTTTCAATGGATATAAATTTATAAACTAAAATTGAAATATATGACAATTATTTTGACAAATATGTTTACGTTACTATAGAATTTCTTTGATTTTAAATATACAGGGTGCACAAGAAATTCCAAAGATCATTAAAATCAAACAAATTTTTTCAAGTTGGAAGAACTTGAAAAATTGTCTTCAGAATTTATTTGTGGCGTTCCTAGGGACGACTTTCTTTTTAAGATAGTGCATTTGCCAAAAAATGCGAACAAAGAATTCTGATAATTCAATGATCCCATTAAAGTCATAAGGGAAAACCTAGGAAAAAAAACCTCATGAACTATCCCGATATAGGGTTGTTCAAAAGGATATGCCCATTGTTAATTTCATCTTTAATTATCGGCAACCAGACATGACTGAAATCTACGGAAGTAGAAGCGATGCAGTCGTTTTTATTTAACAGAATTAAGGCAGATTCTTTTAATTTTCGTTTTGTGCAGTGTTCTTCTTTGTGTAATATTGTTGTGTTTTGAAATTGTATTTTATGGCCTTGGTCCCAAGCATGTTCACAAATTTTTGATTTTTCGAACTGACGTTTCTTTATGTAATTTTGATGTTCATTTATTCGAACATTAAGAGGTCTAGAGGTTTCTCCAATATAAAACTTATTACATTCACAAGGAATCTTATAAATGCAATTTTTTGAGTTTTGCGTAGCGTTTTTTGGTTTTGTTTTTGTTATAATAGATTTAAGCGTATTTGTTGTTTTAAATGTAGTTTTGATGTTAAATTTGTTGCCTACTCTTCTCAATCTCTCTGACAGGCCCTGTATATATGGTATTGTTGTTGTTATAATGTGGTTTTCCTGGTTGTCAGTATTATTAGGTGAAGTCTGTTGTTGGTTGTCAGTTGTTTTGTGCTCAATTTTATTTAACTCTTTGTTAATAAATTTTTGAGGGTAATTGTTTGCAGTTAGAACATTTTGTATAAATGATTTTTCTTTGTTGAATTTAGTAGTATCTGAGCAGTTAGTCTTTGCTCTGTCATATAAAGATTTAATAACACCTCTTTTTACCGTATTTGGATGGTTCGAGTTAAAATTGAGATATCTGTTAGTGTGAGTTGGTTTTCTGTAAACTTCTGTTTCAAATGAAGATTGTGTTTTTGTTATTAAAATGTCCAAAAAAGGTAGTTTGTTATTTTGTTCGATTTCTAATGTAAATTTTATGGTTGGTTCTTTGTTGTTTATGTCGGTTAATAATTCCTGTAAATTTTCCAGATTTTGTTCCCAAATAATGAATATGTCGTCAACATAACGCCACCACACCAACGGTTTATTTTCTTTTGAAAAAATCATTTGTTCTTCAAATTTGTCCATAAAGATGTTACTTAAGGCAGGGGACAGACAAGAACCCATAGCCATGCCAAAATCTTGTTGGTAGAAATCATCGTTTAACTGAAAGTAAGTTGTTTTCGTACAGAAAGTGAGTAATTCCATTATTGTGTTAATAGATAAACGAGTTCGTTGATGAAGTGAATAGTCATGTTCCAATAATTCTTTTACTATAGGAAGTGTTTTAGCTACGGGAACATTGTTATATAAGTTTACTATGTCAAAACTTGCTAGTGTAAATGTATTTTTGTATTGTATATGAGACAATTTTTTTAAGAAATCTGCACTGTTTTTAAGATGAGAGATTGAATTACCTGTAAGTGGAGAAATAATTTTCAGCAAAAATTTTGAAAGTTCATTACATGGAGAATTTATGGAACTGACAATTGGTCTCAAAGGGATGTTGGGTTTATGAATTTTTTGGTAAGCCATAGAAGTGAGACTATTGATTTTCTCAAAATCTAATGTCAGCAAATATAGTACAGAAACGTTTTAAATTTTAGTGAAACATTTTCAGAAATTGTTTTCTAAATGTTATTTGTGGCACATTCTTGATTATTTTTATGTGTTTTTGGGAAATAACACCACAATCGCAACAAAATTCTGTATATTCAAGGAGAAACCAAACGTTTCCAGGTCTATTCTGACCTCGTTTTCAGTGGTTTGAAACATGTATTGAAAATATGAAATGCATTTTATATTTATAAATTATTATTATGAAAAATGTAAAATGCATTTTATATTTTCAATACATGTTTAAAACCATTGAAAACGAGGTCAGACTAGACCTGGAAGCGTTTGGTTTCTCTTTGAATATACAGAATTTTGTTTGGATTGTGGTGTTATTTCCCAAGAACACATAAAACTAATTTTCAGAAATTATCTAACTAAAACTTACGATTTTGCCATTATTGAAGGTTTTATTCTATATAGGCATTCCAATTTGCAATGATGTGGGAATTCTTAAATGTTGCTGTGAATTCAACATAAAGGTTAGCTAAATAAACAGATAAATGTAACAATTATGTTACTTACGATATGTTCTCTAGTCCTGCGAAAGTGTTCATACTCGATTTTATTTTATTTTTCAGTAATTGAAACGTTAACTACGCAGTTATTAAAGCATTTTACATAATTCCTCTCACCTGATTTCACAACAAATGAGCACTAACGTGTCATTATCTCAAGATCAGAACATTAGAGATAAGGACAATGTTTATCCCCACATGCGTTCAATAATAGACGATAATAGTTAAATGTTTACACACAATTACTTTATTTATACAACAAACCATCCAAATTGTCTTATTTACGCTAAGTAATAAGTAAGAATATTATTTTATAACTGGGATACGGATTATGGTTATATAGTGAAGCAACTCTTGGCAAATGGATTTTATCAGATAAATTCTTACATTTGCGTAGAAAAAGGACGAAATAAAAGGATACAAAGAAGCTTTGAAGGTAATATAAGCAGGATAACTTCTTTAAATGACAACGAGAAAATAAAGTTTCATTGTGAAAATGAATATTTAATATTAATATTTGTGTATTCTGTATAAATTTATTTAAACGTGTTTTCAATTTGTTATTTAATTCAACAGCTTGTAGAACTCGTACTCTAGAAAAATTCGTTTATACACCATTATATAGAGCAAAATATAATAATTTAATAGCAATTTACTTACACTATCACTTCAAAACAGTGTAGTCGAAAATTTTAAGTTTGAACAGCAAATTCGCAGAAGAGATTTACTGTAACTGTAATGAAAATTCCAGATGTATAAAGTGAAGTGTATTTTATGTGCTTTCAAAATATCTTTTGTATATCCCGAGCAAACGACAATGGCTAATACCGTATGTTCCCTAAAATATCACCATTTATTATTTAAATCGCAATTTTGAAAGATATACTTAACGGAAAATAACAATCTTTCGCCCAATTAATCTCAACCTCATACGTAATCATTAGGATGAAGATTAATGTTCCAGCTTTTATAACAACAAAGTTATGAAGAAAATAAAATAACTTTTACAGGCTTTGCGAGCCATCTACTATGAAAGACCGATCAAGATTTTCGGATTATCTACCTACAAGTTTTCTATTGATGACACTATGATGGCTTTATCACTTTTTACAATATAAGCAATTAACAAAAACAAGTTAAAATAATTTACTTCTAAGTGTTTTCTGTCAGTTATGAGTTTACTCTTCAATTTAAAGGCCCGTAAAAATCGCTATTAATTGATGCAATATTAGAAGAGTGTTATGTGAATACTATTAGATTATAAGTTACAAGTCGGCATTAAAAATTAAAAAAGTCTTGCAAGGTATACACAATAGTGGCAACAAAAATCAAATAAGGCTATCCTCGAATAAAATCACAACCATTTTTAATAGACTAGTATAGTTTTCTCACAGAAAATACCGCATGGCATTAGATCTAGAGAATAGGTATGTCTAATCCGCTCTAACCATCTGTTAGGACAGGATGGGTGCGTAATGATGAAGATGAACGCTCAATAAATATGGCATTTACTAATTTACAGAAAAAAGTCAAAATTTTGGAATTTTTGGACTTCAAGATTAAATTTTCAAAAATATATATTTTGCAGTCCTAATCAACCCATCATCAATATTTATTGCACAAAAGTGCCAGAAATAAAGAAAATATATCAGGCACTACTGAATGAATTATTTAGAGCAGATCAAATCGTCAGTCACACTTGAAAACGTGCAACACTCCAAGAAAGTTGACATACCCAGTTGCAGCAGTAAACAAACACTATATGTTTAACACTGCCATAATGAATGTGTAATAAAAATTTTAAATTTCAAGTCGTTTAAATAATGGTTAATAGAATACTAATGCAAAACTTTACTTTTTAATGTTTTACAGTTTATTCCATAACTCGACATGTTTCGTTTGGTTAGGGCTTTCTCAAGACTGCAATGTATAATTTGTCTATTTGGCAATATTTATTGTCACGTGGAGCTGATAATCTAATATTATTTAGTACTCTCTAATTTTGGAACTTAAGATTTTCATAAGTCAACTTCTTCTTATGTACAACTAGCAAATTTACGATTCGACATTGATTGCACCCTGTATATAGAGTGTTTAATAAACTTTTGGCAAAGTTCAGCTGGACATTCGTCATCCAAAAATTAGAGTCCATAACATAACAGTGAAGAACTAAAGCAAGAAAAATTAAAGAAAATAGTTATCTCCTGGGCTAAATGCTTATAATTAAGGTATTGGTGGTCTCTGGATAATTTTTTCTTCAGTAGTTAATTTTTTAGAAGTTGTTGTTTATTAACGGTTTTTAAATAATAAATGTTCATTTAAAATTAATTTCAAGAAATTACAAAGATATTAAAGTTCATGTTTCTTTCTTTTTTTATCAGCCAATATTTCAAGATCTTGAAATGAAACTTATTTACTAGGACCAATTTCTGCTTCACTGAAACAACAAACATTATACCTACTAAGTATATAAAACAGAAAAGAACAACATTAATCTCTCCAGACACAACTACAAATAGAATCTAAATTTATAACTGTTAGTGAAAATGTCCATTCCCATTACCTGTATTCAAAATACTAATGTACACAGATAGGCATCAAAGATTTCCTTTTAATTTAATGAAAAAACATAAATTTATGTAAACAAAGTAAGTGGGTAAATGACAGTAATTACATGAGATCGAAAGAAATCTCGCAGAAGAACCAAACCTACTTTGGTGATTTTTAAATAAACGCCACGTGAATATAAAATGTAAACTTAACCATGGCACAAGGTAAATGTACCTTTAGGCCAACATAGTTTTAAATTTAAACAACAAATTAAGTTAAATTTGAAGGAGTTAAACTCTCATACATTAGCTAAGCAAAGAATTAAATTATTTGCTTCAGAATACTCTAAAAAAACTATTGGAATTTGATAAGTTAGTGATTTATTTATTTGGCTAAATTATCGTTATTTTTCATAAAATACATGTATTGAATTTAATTAATCTTAGTTACTATGAGTTATCTAGGACAATTAAGTTAGAATAAAACGTATAGTATCGCTATTAATATAATGCTGAGTAAGTAGCGATGTTACATATTTAACATTCACCTACTTTTACAAAAAAAATTCATAGCTTAGAAGTGCATTGAAAGTTTTTCCACCCTTAAGAGGTCGCTGAATATTTTCATTTAGAAATTTAATATTATTACTGAACTTAATCTTAATAGTTTGTTGAGGCTTCAAAATCTACTATATGAAAGCATTTGTTTGTATCTGAAGATATTATTACAAAATGGACTTTATTTGGTTGTTCACGGTCATGCCGTAATGTTTTTCTGAATGTCTCCAGGAGAATAAAAAAAAGAGTGAAATACTGACCGTTTTGACCCTGTTTTTTGATACTATATTTGAGATATCTTGGTAAGTATTCTATCTATGTTTGAAGATAATAATTGACGTAAATTTATTTTCAATAAAATAGTAAATTTACCCATGAGAATATTTTTTCTATTGGAAGCATCAAGGTTTTTACAGCATAATAGTAAAATTTGTGAAAAAGAGTTGAACGATATCTTAAAAAAATGAGCAGAAGAGCACCATTGAATGCATGTGAAAATTTAGACAAAAAAATGTTCAGTTGGTGCAAAAATAATGATTAATAATTGTGTAATCGCTGTTTTTTTTATCTTTGGGGAGGTTACAAACTAGCAAACCCATTTTGATTTATTTAAATTGTTTAATGAGAAGAGCCTAAAAAATTTAAAAAACCTGCACTAATCAGCGTCATGAGAGAGTTATGAGAGCTGCATGAACATTTTCTGGAATGTGGTGGTGGAGGTCATTTGTTTTGAATGGAGTCTAGTTGGTAGAGAGTTTATGATTTATTAAATTTATAATAGGAGTAGTGATAATTTTAAATATTTATTATTTTAATTTAAAAATGAATAAACATATATAATAATGATCCAAATAAAATGCGAGTTATCATAAGTAGGAACTCTTTAAATGCTGGGAATGATCTATATCAGCACTGTAGTATCTTCTTGTTGGTATTTGAGACTGCCATTAACGTCATGTTCATCTATCCATTCGAAAATAAATCTATAACAATAAATTACCTAGAAAATTTAGAATGTATATATCTTTGTAAAGCAAAGTTCTATTAGAAAAACATTTGTTTATCTCAAAATTGCCATAAACAACTTACACCCCGAAACATTTTGATTGTGATGAAATATACAGAATTTTCTACATACATTTTAAAGGTATATTTCTCTGAATTCTTATTCTTAACATTTTTCAATATTTGTTCTATTTTGTTAGTGACAATTCGTCCTACTAGGCTTATGTAGTTTCTTTAATTCTCTAAAACTTGCCCGTTGGAAGTTTGAAAATCTAGATATGTGCAGAAAAATAATGTTAGTTTGTTCAACATGTATTTGGAGTTTAATTTAAAATTTTACTTATCTGTGGACTACCCTTTACGATATGGTGCAGTCAAATTGCTGCTATTTGTTCTGGTAAAATCAGTTTTGTTTCCTCTATTGATTGGGCATTAAGACTTAAGACCCAGTAGCCACAGTTTCTCTGAAACAGCTTGAGCAACAAAACGGCTTATGATGTCATAATTTAGCATTTAATTACTAATAAATTAGAAAAAAAATATCCATTTGGTTAATTTCTCAATACTGATCAGGCTACTGTAGCTTAAACAATAATCTACGGTGGTCGCCATTTCTCTGAAAATGGCATAAAAGCCGTACTGGTTGCAAAAATTAGAATGACCCTACTCATCACCTCTAATACAGATGCGGCATTTTGAAGTATCTTTATTAACTTAAAAACGTTTTTCTTTTTTGTAACAAGATAGTTTCTTATTGTTGTTGCCGTGTTCATTCTAAAAATACACTCAATATTAATGATGTTATAAATGAACAGTGCCAGAATAAAAAATAGATGCGTTAAGTTGAAACAATGTTTGGAACTATTAATTTTGAGGAGCGTAGATGAAATCTAGTCTGACGCGTGTGAAAATGTTTTTTATATAACGGTTTGTGTTATGTATTAGTATAACATCAAAACTAAATGGTTATATGGTTTCCTTAAGTTTGAACATTGACACGTTAAATGAGAGTTAATATCCTTGCATTATCAAAATAATTAATAGATAAATACCGATACTGTGCTTGGTTTCACTGAGCAACTCTCCATTCTCAACAGCACTTATAACCTATTTACTTTTCCAACGTAGGCATACCAAAAGAATACTTGCTTCACAATACCATTAATGTTATCTTTTTATCTATCGACAATATTTGAAAACTCCATACGCGTATAGCATTAAGATGTTACACGGCTCGAAAGAATTTTTCATTATTAATTAAGATAAAGGTGGTAGCTTAGTGTTGGTTATTTTAAAAGCGATGATATCAGTGGAATTTGTTTTATTGGTCAAGTTATCTTGAGCTGAGGCAGCGACAACCACACATTTTTTCATCAGAAGAAGCCGTAACGCTAGAAAAAAGTGTTTTAAAAGTAATTTAGTTTAAGGTTGTTGGAGATTGTATTGTAATCTTCAAAAAGATCGTATCAGAGAAACAAGTGATATATTATCAAATTTTGATAGCGATAACATGGGCGAGTTTATTTTTATTCGTTATTAGTATTGTGAACTTGACTGTCCTATCCTTAGTATTATTTTTATTTATAAGTGACTACCAGTAGTACATACTGATTGTAATAAAAAATTGATATTGAAATGTGATTTTTGTAACTAGGGTTGAGCGTTTCTTCAAAACTGTGCAGAAATGTGACTATAGACAATAATTATAGCCGTTTTAAATGCACAGCAAATTAAACAAGCTGCATTTTTCTGCTTATTGATCACTTTGTTTGTTTGTATCAAGATCTAATTTAAACTCTATAAATTTTAGATATTGGGGTACATTGCCGGGATTTTCAGATTTACCCATTTTTCTGTTTGTGTTTCATGAGCTGGAGATACGATTCACACGCTAAGTTAATATTTTGTTGAGATGGGATTACTGAACTTGCAGTGTATCTTTCAAGGGGCTTATACGTGGATAGTTTAATGAATTGTTATTTTGAAGTATTGTCATTTAATAAATATAGTCGTTGTTTTTGATAATTTAGATAATCAGATGACGACTGAGGAAATTAGTTATATACTTTTTAGAAATATGTATATAGTTTACATAACACTGTAATTCTTTCTAGTAAAATTGGTGTGTTATTAAAAAAACGGAACATTCGGTAAACAGAAAAAAATTGTTCATTTTTAATTATTGCTCAATGACTGATCCTTGTAATATCTTTATCTTTGCTATTAAATACATTTCTGAAGCTCTTCATGAATACTCACAAAGAGGTTGAATAAAATTGACTGTTTCTTTTGATGCGATAACCTTAATGGAGTTCAAATTACATTGGTTTAAATCTTGTCTATACAATTTCGCCATCCGTATTTCTTAAAGTTTTTTATAAAGGACAATACTTCATTACGAAATATGTAATTAGCCTTACATGAGAACTTGTTTGTATTGGTTGCATACAGGGTTCTTCACACGATGTAGCACGTTGGAAACTAAACATGCTAGAGTTTAGAAAATTTAGGTTTGAGGTATTTTTATATGAGGTATGTAAAATAATTTTAACTGTCAGCCAGGACCGATTATGCCAGAAGTAGCCTGTGTTATTTTAAATGTAAATTAATATTTTTAGGACGAATTTGTGAGGATGAATTTTTGTATACACAACCACTGATTCGGGCTATTGTTTTACTGGACTTTGTTCCCCATTTACTAATTCTGTTGCAGGAATAATCTTAGAAGAGTAAACTCTAATGAACAGGCACGAGAATTAATCAAACACCTCCTCAGAAATCATCGGAAATAAGTGTCATTGTTACTTCTTAAAATTTGGTCCAATCCATTTTCTTATTTATGAATGTTTTTGTTTTGCATTAATTTCGAATGTGACAGTGATATTCTTTTTTATATCAATGTGTTATGTATCTTAAGCTCTAAATTTATTTTAAGGACATTGAATTTACGTAATTGCTATAAGATAGGATTTTGTTCAGTTCTGATATATTTTCTCGTTTGGTAGTTGGTATATCTATTTTTCATATTTAAAATTATTTTCTAAAATACAAAAATACGATTGTGAATCAAATATGAACCGGACTTTTCTGTTTCTCGCCCTGTAGGTAATTCGAGTGGCGTGACGTCTCGATATATGTTAGGTAGGGAGGTTAAGAAGAGGGGAGTTCGTCGGTTTGGCGAGGCGTAGTCGATGCGCTGTTAGTAGCATCATGTCAGAGCAAGAGGTGCATACATCTGTTGCGCAACGTGTTGTTATCAAATTTTTGGCGCGGGAGGGCGTTAGACCGTCTGAAATTTTGCGTCGACTATCTGCACAGTTCGGCAATGAAACACTTTCAAGGACCCAAGTGTACGACTGGCACAAAAAGTTTTCAGATGGCCGAGAGACAGTGGAAAATGAGCCTCATGCACGCCGTCCCACGACAATCATCAATGAGGCGAATATCTACGCAATTCGTGAGCTGATTGAAGGTGACCGCCATCTTACAGTATTGGCAATTGCTGAAAACGTTGGAATATCATACGGGAGTGCTCAATCAACCATTTCAGATGAGTTGGGTTACCGAAAAGTGTGTGCAAGATGGGTTCCTCGCTTTCTAAGGGAAGATCAGAAAGCAAACCGTCTTGCCGTATGTGAAAGGCTGTTAGCAAGATATCGAGCAGAGGGGGATGAGTTTTTGAGACATATTGTCACCTGTGATGAGACATGGGTGCATCATTATACCCCGGTGTCCAAACGTGCAAGCATGGAGTGGCGAAAACCTGGAGAGGCAGCACCGCGGAAAGCCAAGACCCGTCTTTCTGCAGGGAAAATTCTTGCAACAGTTTTTTGGGATTCGAAAGACGTACTGCTGATCGATTTTCTGCACGGACGCCGTACAATTAATGCTGAGTATTACTGCGAACTACTCCAACAAGTGAAACTTGCCTATCGGCAAAAGAGGCGGGATATGTCTATCCGAAGTGTGATTCTGTTGCATGACAACGCTCGGCCACATACAGCTACATTGACTCAAGGAAAATTGAACAAAATGCATTGGGAAACCCTTGAACACCCGCCTTACAGTCCTGATTTGTCGCCATGTGACTACCACATGTTTGGGCCACTTAAAGAAGAACTGGGAGGCCACCACTTTGAGGACAACGAAGGTGTAGAAACGTTTGTGTGCAATTGGTTATCGACACGACCAGTTTCATTCTTTGAGAAAGGTATTAAAAAACTTCCGATTCCGTGAGAAAAATGTATACATAAGAGAGGAGACTATGTAGAAAAATAATATGTATTAGAATTTGTAATGATCGTACCAATAAAATTTTTAAAACAAAAGTCCGGTTCATATTTGATTCACCCTCGTATATAAGTGTATTAAAGGGTAATATTTGAAACTACCAAACATCAATAATTGTAAATAAGGTTAGGTTAGGTTAGCGAGCTCCTTGAATATATACTTAAACAAATGCCATTTTGTCTATTTAATCAAGCACTATACGAAAACTTCTTTATTTGCGGAGACAGGGGTAAAATATATATTGAAACTGTAAGTTAGTTGTGCCTAGTAATCACAAACAATATTTTAAGTAGAATTGTTACTTTTCAGCTATATTGAGTTTTGGTGATTCAGTCAAAACAACGAAATTTATCTAAAAAAACTTAAAAAATATTTCACTTTCTCAAATTTTGATAATGTTTTAAGGAAGGCGCAATGTGACGGGAATTCATCCCATTATTCGTGGAATCGGCATTCATCCGATATTTCGGGCAATCCGAAATGTTTTTCGTCTGGTGCATCGAGGTCGGCTGTTGGCTTTGATCAATTTTTCGAACAATTCTAGTTCATGAAGGAAATCTCTCGGCGGCTCTTTGACCTTTTGGAGAATTCCGAGAAGAAATGTATAAATACGGAGAGCTAAGGGAAGGATTGATTCAGTATTCGATTGTCGTATAGTAAAGTTAAATTGTAAGTACTTCTGTGAATATAAATTAAAGTAGTGGAAATAAATTATAGTGGACTGTATTTTTAAATAACTCCAAGAACTGAACTGAACCCGAAGTGTAAATAAAAACATTACAATAATTATGTTGTATGACTATACAGAATCCAGTCAACAGGGACTTTTAAATCATGTCCAATTTATAAGCAACCGTTTATCCCATAGAATGTCAGAAAATATTCAGAATGGATGTTTACAAGTCTTGTTCGGACTAGTTTTCATAGAGAACAGCAGGAAATACCAGTGAACAGCGACTTATTTGAAAAATTAATATTTGTTATAAGATTGAAGATTAATCTTTATCTTATAGCTTATAATATTGACATTACTTGGGCTCAATATCGATATTTTCCGTTAAATAGTAATGCAAAATTGCCATATAAATAATTTATAAAAATATTTTGCACAAAATACCCCATTAACTACGATCGTTCGATCGGAATTTAGTAAAGATTCTTTGAATGTAAATAAAATACGCCGTTCATTGTATATCCTGGATTTTAATTACAGGGTCCTAAAATGTATTAATAATCCCTGTAAATAATAACTGAATTGAGCCACTTTTCAGATGTAAACAGTGTACAGGGAAACATTAACCTAATAAACCAAGGAAAAAATATTTACAAATAAAGGCAATGGATAGGAAAACAAAAATCTAATAACCGTTTGAGGAAAATATATATAATAATGAAGTTCATCATAAATTTCATACTGTGCCCCTGTACCTTGACCGCCAGCGCTGCATGTCTGCCGAATATTCTCACTTTTAATTCAATAATTACTACCATTTTACACCAAGGGCATTATATTGAAAATTCAAGTTGGACAATTTGAAGTGCGTTACATTGGTTTTCAAAAAAATTCTTTAGTTTATCCCAATTGGACTACGCTGGTAAATATGGTGCATTTTGGAACATATTAAACTACTTAGCCGGCAGTATCCACCTTAAGCCTATTTAAACAACAATCAGTTTGACGAACATTTTACCAGCTTTTCAGATTGTTTTCTGACAAAAATACTCCAATCAGGACTTGTAATCTAAGAAGTATGTCCTAATCATTACAACTTTTTTAGTGACGGCATTACGATCTCTTCATCACTTTTCGTAATATAAGCAAAAACAAAAAAAATGGCGGTTTTTATTATTTAAATAATTTACCTCCACGACTTTGCTGTTAAGATCGTATGAGTTATTTCCTAGAAACTATTAGCGAAATATTGGTATAAGCGACTTGCTGTTATAGTTTATGTTCAAAAAATGCGTTCTATTTCGCGCTATTGACTCTGCTTATTTGAACATATTGAAATTACATCAATAAAATATTTAGTTGGTTGAATTTGAAATCACAGTCAATATTGTACCATTTATTATTTCTTTTCTGTTGCGTAAACAGTTTTTGACTATTTTCATGAACTGCTTGGTTTTGATGCTTCTATCAGCTAAATCGCATAAAATATATAGATACTGATGTAATTGAGCTCGTTTTATTTTTTGAATTAGCGTTACTATTTCATCGACGAATAGAACAGTAAGTTTAGATTTAAATACCTGATGTCGCAATAAGGTAATAGAGAAACTATTCATATGTAATATGTTTCAAGTATTTACAATAGTTAATCGAATCGTATCAGTGTACATATTTGATGTCTGCCATATGTCTTCCGAGTGATCATTGGTACTTTAGATTCAAGTGGAATAGACTGATTATCGCTAGCAGAATCAAGGGATCCTTCATGTTTGACAGCAAAAAAATAAGGGTACACTTTGGACATATAAAAGACTTTGATCAGATTTTTATAGTGATAAGAACTACGAAAAAAAAACTCTTAGTTTTTACAAATATTGTATTTACCATCATAACAAAGGAATAATTCATTACATTTTGAGAGCTTTATGAAAATAGATCATACAAGCACGTTGATTTGATAAAATATTGTGGTTGGAGCTGTAAAAGGATTATTTACCTCATTGATTTCTAACGACCGCACTGGAAAAAAAGGAATACTAAGTGAATTATTTAGGTTAGTCAAATGAAAAGACCTATCAACTCGACAGCGTAGAGTTCATATTAGCAATCATCAAGTCTATTTAGGTAATGAGGAAAGATTAATTGAAAGGTGTAGTTAAAAATTATAAATTCTATAAAGGTAAATTTATATGTTCTTTCAGCAGAGAAATTACTACTTGAAAATGTTACGACATTCAATCTTTCTGAGTGTACTTGTCGAACGGAATTCACGTTCATAAGTGATAATAACTAGATATTTGTTGGTACTTTGGAGTGTGACAAACAGATGGATAAACCCGGTGTTTATTTTTACACAAAACGCTCTTTTCAATAGGTGTGCTGTCGTCATCTAGATTAAGTAGAAAACGAGCGCAGAAATGTTGTATGGAATTATTATTGGGATTTTATGTAACATATTGAAATCTGATAATAGTTAAGCAAGAGTTTCAATTATTATTTTCAGTATAGGAAACAACAGTTCCAAAATATTTATTTTGTTTAGTATAATTCATAAATGACCTATTACTAAATGTAATAACTACTTCTGAATATGACCAATTATATATCAGGTTGATGAGTTTCAATCCCAACAGTATATATTGGTTGAATTTTGTTAGAAAAGTTCTGATATTTTTATATTCTATATCATGAAGGTAACAATACTAATCATTGGTACAACCATTTGCCAACGGTTCTTGTATATGTTTTTCTTAGGATTGAACTTCACGGTTTTTTTTATATGGTTTCCTTGAGAATGTTTTCAAACATGGTTAAATTTTTATGCAATATTTTTTTTTTTCATATATTGCGAATATGCTTTTATTATTACTAGCTGTCGCCCATTGGTCGAAATTCGACCAATTGTGTCAATATCTCTGGCAGGTTAAGTAACCTGAAAATCTTATCGTGACATTCTATCCTAGGACTTTAGGGAGAACAGCATTTACACGGAACGGATCCAGATTCGGAACCTCTGTGTGATAGTTTCCTCGAAAATCCTAGATGTCGGTCTTACATCTCGCTTCTACAAATAAGTAAAGAAATTCAAGTTTTTTCAGATATAATTCATAGGACTTTATTTGTGTTCAAATTCGTAATTCTTAAATTAATATGACAACAAAGCAACCGCTAATGGGCTACCCTACATATTTATTTTTTCTAACCTTCCTGTATAGCTATAATTCCACTCAATTCTCAAACATTTATTAAAATCCTCATTATAATAATTCCATCTCATTATATATTTCCATCATCCTGTATATGCAACTGCTCATGGACCACGCATAATATTTTTTAACTTTTTTGAACCATCCGGTAAACCATTTTGTATATGCCACTGCCTATGAGCCACCGTATTTACTCTTTTTGTTTATGAAATTTTTTACTATCTTCTGTAACTATAATTCTACTCTGATCTATATTTCAATCATCATATATATGGAACTCTTCGTGGGCTACTCCATAAATCATTTCCGTTTCTAACATTTTTTATCATCATCCTGTGTATCTTTAATTCTTTTCACCCTATATTTCATCTTCCTTATATATACAACTGCTTATGGGTTACGAAATGTTGCATTTCCATTTTCGCCACCCTGTATATGCATCTCTGTAATGGGCTTCCCTATTTAATTATTTTATTAGTAATAATTGCACTGTACTCTGTATTTTAAACACTCTATATATGCAACTGCTTATGTGCCACCCACGAAAAAAATTATTTTGAACATATCTGGAATCGCCCTGTATAATTATAATATACAACGATTACCTTACCACTAAACAATAACAACTCTTACATGCCACTTCCAGTGGTACATGCTCTAAGTATAAACAGCATTGGTCCCTCTATATATAATTACTCAATGTGTTGAGTCTGGCGGGGGCGGCACGCGGCACATTCAGTTGTTTGGCGTTGACATTATGACGTAAATAATGAATTTTTATTACATTTTATTTAATAATTGAACTATTATTATAAATTAATATTAGCATTCTGCACTGAAGGTCGTCAGTAGCTACTAAACAAAACAAAAATGAAGAAAATCGGTTGAGAGACAGAGGAGAAAATGGTACCTAATCGTTTTGTCTTTGCCTATTTATATATAGATTGAATTCATTTTAAAGTATATAGCATTATTCCCATAAACAAGTTGTGATCATTAAAATTCAGATTGGCCCCCAATTTATTAATGGGGCATAAATATTGATTAATCGTTCCACTTTTTTTATTACTATAAATCATACTTTAAGTAGTATAACTTGGTTGAATATATAATTTATAAATATTCAACCAAGAACCAAGGAAAGCTGAGAAAATACCAAAAAAACTTTTGCAGGGTTTTTGCAGCTCGCACACCGTGAATAATGAAAGCTAAACTTTTCATCCGGTTTAGCTGACTCTTGATGTGGAATGTCTGATTTAGTGCATATTGCGATAAACGAGATATTTTATCTATTAGAACTTTATTAAGCTTCTAAGCTATGTGTTAAATAGATAAATATGACCCAGTTTCCATTTGAAATTTTGTGTACGTATGTACTCAATTGTCAATGCAATATTATTGAGTCATAGAGCTGATGAAGGAGCCGGAAGGTGTCCTTATGAATTTAATAATAACCATGCAACACCATCGAGTTTAGACACATCTTGTCGTGGTTACTACTATGAGCTTGGATGATATCATAAAGAGATCTCAAACCGGGACCTTAATGAAAAAGATGTTTCAACATATATAGCTTTGATTTTATCTTATAAATTACTAAAAAGTACTAATAAATTGTACTAAATAATATTTTTCAAAAGTTTCCATTTAATCTCGGAACAAACGGAAAAATAATGAGTTTATTTTAGCTATTATTTGTACTCTTGCTCCGTTTTGTGAAATTAAACGATATGACAGGGTGATTTTAAGAAAATTGTTTCCAGTCTAGAATCGAATTTCAGCTTAAGAATAAACTTCATTAAATATTTCCCCTACGACGATAAAAAGAAATTCGTATATAATTTTTCAAGTCCTAGAATATCTTCAAGGGTAAAGTCGAGACGTTGGAATTGCTTTGGTATTCATAAATCCCACAAGTAAAAATGCACCCCTACTGAAGAACATGTCTTTGGAGGTGGTGTATCACGCCACAGCGTTGTTCACGAAACGAAATATTCAAACATTAATATTCAATTGGGAAAGGCAGCGCCGGTTAAAATTCTTGCAATGGTGTTTTGTTTTACTGAAGATACAGGCATTTTTAAATTCCGAGTTTTATATATTTTCGGAAAAAGCTAGTTAGCTAGTTGAATGCATATATTCTGTTTTTTCTGAACATAATAAAAAAAGTCTAAGGGTTATTTATTGTATCTTCTATTTTAATTTTATTTTCTTTAGGAAGAACACCACGATATAGATAATAAACATTTTAAAGGCCAGGTTGTGGCCTCGCCGTAAATGGGATAATAATTTGAAGTTGAAAGTTTGACACTTGTACAATGACATAACTAAACCAAATATTTTATTCATATATACAGGGCAGCACACAAAAGTATACAGAGCAATAACCTTGGTGGAACTTAAAACATTACAGGTTGGATTGTTTTAGTCAGGGTGTATTAAAAAAGGAGGGCCGACTGTGCTTTGCAGGTGGAGTAGAAACTTTGCACAGCAATGTAAACGACGATAAGATGGGATGACAAATAATGTTATACTAAACGGGCTGAATTATGAGAATAAGAAAATCTTGAAATTAAATTCAAATTCTAAGATATTTGTAGTATTAAGTAAACAATAAGGGTCATTCCATGCCAATCATACTATTGATAATAAATTTAGTTCAGTGTGTATTTGATTCTTGACCAACAAATAAAAACAAAGATCTTGTTTGTGAATTACAATTAAAAATTACGATAATTTTAACCGATTTAAAAACGAAGGCGGTTCTCAATTCGTCTGTATATATGTTTTTTATGTGTTCAGCATTTACTTGAAACCGCCTTAGGGAATTTGGTTCGTTTAAACTAGATTCTGTTAAGGAGATCCTCAATTTGTTCCATATTTTTTCAAGAAAATAAAAACTTTTTAACCGACTTTCTAATATAGTAACGTTTGGTGGAGGAGATAGTATCAACAAAAGGAAATATCTCTGTTCGGAACTTGAGGTGTAATAAATTGAAAATGGATTTGAATTAAAACAAAATAAATTACAGTTAGTCAACTTCAAGATGGATTCTCAATTAGTCTTTGTATACAGTGTATCTTCATAAGTCGGAATCAAATGGAAAACTTTCTTATGGATATTTAGGGAAAAAGTTATTCATCACAAAAAGATGTGCATGGTCTGAAACGTATACTATAATAATTACATGTCAGTTTTTCAATTATGTACGAGATTTGTCAGCAAATATGCATTTTGCTTAAAATTACCTTTGTTTTTGATAATATCTAAAATTGTTATCAATTAGAAGTAATTAGAACTAATAACTTCATCGAATTCATCCACTATAAATTGTATAATAAACATTCATGTCACTTTGCAACTGTATATATACTAAGTTTGACAGAAAATGTAGATTTTGGTTAAAAGTGAACTACATTTATTTTTATAATATCTTAAATTGTTATCAAAATTTAATAATATTTTTTTAGGGTAATTATTTGCAGCAAGAACATTTTTATAATCGCTTTTTCTTTATTGAGTTAGTTGCCCCTCTCGAGCAGTTCTTTATTACTCCAATAATGATTTAATATTAACTATTTCTACTCCATTTGGAAGATTCGACTTAAAATTTAGGTATCTGTTAATTTCTTAGTGCTGATTGTTGAGACATGTGTATTACAAATTTCCTTATGTGTTGATTTTCCGAAAATGTAAATTCACTAAGAATTCATTTTCATAAAATATATCCGAAATTATTTACACTGAACTGAGCCATAACTGTCTATATTAATAAAATTCTTTTCTTGGCGAGGTTTTCATTTTGGCCCTTTATGAGATGGAGCAAAACGGAGACAATATGAATACCGACTAGCAATTGGAAACAGGCATAAATTAGTATACTGTTTATGTTTCTTAACATAGCACGATTCAGATAGTTGACTGTGTTTACAAAAATATGTTGTTACGACCGAAGTCTGAAATTCTCATTGGTTTAAAATTCCATCGTGGAAGATAACTGAAGTAGTACAATAAACAATGAACAAATTTATTCATCTCAAATAATCCTTACCATTCTTTCTTTTTAATGAGGCAAAGTAAGGAGAAATCTGTGGAATTTATAACAACATTAATCCTTGTCCAAACTTTTTCATCTGTATGCTT
Organism: Octodonta nipae; assembly: GCA_034190945.1. Lineage (NCBI taxonomy): Eukaryota > Metazoa > Arthropoda > Insecta > Coleoptera > Chrysomelidae > Octodonta > Octodonta nipae. The sequence goes on along the minus strand of CM067216.1, from coordinate 84,627,822 downwards.
GAATTTGTTCACATATCGAGATTTTAATTTTATATCTTCTGGAAGACAAGCAATGTAATGTAAACATTTTTTATCTTCTAATTTCGTAACTATTATGATCGTAATAAGTTATGTTAATCTCTGTAAGTGTTAAAGAAAAAATGTTATCATCAAAGACAAATAGGAGTACTTCTCGTGGTAAATCCCACTCGACATGAAAATATTTTGATCGTAAAATGTGTACTGTTCACCGATTATATTTTTACGACCACTTTATGTTTTAATTGTCTAATAGTAACTCAGATATCAGTTGAATGCCTGTACATATATTTTTAATTAATCCTATATATATTAAATGATGTTAAATATAATAAAGTAAATTCCTTCAATTCCTATGCGATCATAATTTTTATTACTTACACTCCAAAATCCATCTGCGTGTTAAGGAGTTAAGCATATTTTCTCATTAATTACAGGGTGTAACTGAAATAAGTGAAATAGTTTGGTGAGTAACTGTTCAAGTGAAAATATATCAAAAAGCTTCATAGCAGTAAAAAAAGAGACATAGTTCTGCAAAAAAATAGGTATTTACACGAGAGCGGGAGAAAATGGTACCTAACAGTTTTGTTTTTGCCTATTTATATAAAGATTTTAAAAGTTATTTTAGGTGACTAGTTTTGAAATGAAAGCCCTGTTTATAATACATTTCATATTTATAAATATTAGCTACATTATCATTCGAATGTGTTGTTAAATAAAGTTGGCATAATTAAAATTTTAAGATTTTAATGAATTATTATCCGGTGTTTTGAAATACTGGAGCCTTTAAATTGTACATAAAACGAAATATTCTGTGTTTATATAAACTTCAAGCAACTTAAAACTTAGAGATAGATTCGAGACGTTCAAATTTCAATTTGTAATAACTTGGCGTCACGGTCTTCGTGAAATAAAACAAACAATAATATTTTTATGGATATTTTGAGAGAAGCACTTTAAGAATTCACTCCGTACATGACATAATGTCACGGGGTAGAAACCTATAGGCTTTATTTGTCTATTACAAGACAATTTCCTTCTTTCCATTTTAAACTAGCCACAGATTTTATCCGAAGTTCGTTCGGGCAAAGTTATTGGTACTAGCCAGAGAGAATCTAATTAACCAACATTCGGCTTGAGGTATAGGATCATCTCATCTGTTTCTGAATAATCCGGGAAAATCTAATAAATCTGCAATATCTTATATCACGTTGCAAATCTTTCTAGTTTATTTGTTTTCAGGCATTTTGAGAAACATTAGGATTACAAGTATTGGTTCAATAAATAGGCTAATAGAGCCTATCCTACTTTTTCATTTACAAACAAATAATAACGTTAGCAACATAAATAGTTGGAGATTCGTTTTACATTTGATGGCTAGGCTAGTTTCAGAGTTTTGTAATAAATTTATTCGTCCACTCATTCATATAGCTGTTTATCAACTGAAAGAAACTATCGGGTGGTTTTTCCTTTCATAACCTCTATCCAAAAATCCCGTTAAATGAATACCCTCGAAAACGCTGAAAACTGATGACACGGCATAGAGTATCTGAAAGGCCTGTGGTATTTTTAAGGTGCGAAGTTTACAAAAATCAATATTCAAATTAATGCAATTCATTATGTACCACACGCTCGTCGAACACTTGGGAAATCGTGATTTCAGTAAAGATGGGCGTAACGAACAATGGATCAAATTCTATTCGGTATTTATATACGACACATAAATTGTTACGCAAAAAACTAATTAATCATCTGGCTTTGTTGTCTTGTAATTGAATTCGTCTTTTTAAAAATCGACTATTTTATGTTAATTTTTGGAGTTGGCGACATCACAAACGAGAAGTTTTGATACATGCATTCTGGAACACATTAATAATCTCGTTTCAGGATGGTGAATCATGTTTGCTCGGAAAATAATATTCAAATGTTTGTATTCTGTAAGTGTATAAGTAAACAAATATATAAGGAGTAATAAGTATAAAATTAAAGGGAATTCAACTTTGTATTTATACCTAACAAAATTTGAATATATTATTTAATATATTTTTAACATGCTATTAGTCAAAATAACGCGCAGAAAACCGAACCAAATGGAATCAGCTGGTCGAACGTATCAGGGTAAATCACTAACTTCATTAGTGTGGGAGCGACTAGAAAGAGACAGAAAGTAGATTATTTTGAATTTGTTCTAAACAATTAAATTAAAGTAACAGTGGTATACAGATTTTGGACAGGTTATCCTATGATTCAGTTCTGATATTACCAAAATATTTTTGTTGGTGAATTTTCGAAGAACTGCTTGTTATTACGCAACAATGTTATAGTTTTAAGAGGGTTGGTCTTCATAGTATGTCTAACGCAAAAAAACATAAATAAAGCAAGTGTTTCTGTTGATAACATGGTAATTTTCGTCATTTTTTTGCTGAAAATACATACAGTTGTACATCGTTTGCTGTTTATGAGAAAAGATCTGGCTTTTAATCCCTATAAAATTCAACTTGAAAATGTTATCAGGCAGAGACAAACATTTTTCAATAGTTACAGCATTAATTTAAATTAAAAAAAGAAACCGTTTAGAAACCGTTTGGAATCAATAACTGACATATTTTTTTTATCTGATTTGAGGTACAATTCTATTGATTATTTTAATATATTCCTATCTCTTCCTTTCTCTCTTATTTTTACTTATATTACCCCCATATTATTTAAGTTTTTTATTCGTTTTATTATTTGGCCCACTTTCTATAAATGTAACTCTAATTCACCCTATATTGCAACTACCCTGTATATGTCTCTGTGTATTGGTCACCCAATATAAATTATTTGTCTATCATTTTCTGAATCACCCTGTACAACTATAATTAAACTCTAAACGATGTTGCAACCGCCCTGTACAAGTATTAATCCTCTCCACAGTATTTTTCTATTGTTTAAATCACTCTGTAAACGTATTATTTTACTTCGCTCTACATTTCAACTGCGCACCTTGCTTGCTGCTTGAATTTCGATGCACGCACACACCTAGCACCGTATACCATATAGAAAAGATCGTTCACAAAAAAAATCTTTTCGATAATAAAAGTCATATTTATCTCATCAAGCCTGTCCAGTCTAGGTGAGTTATGGATTCTGGATTGCGGATGTCATATCTTAACTTCATTCAAACTATATACATGTAAAATAATGCTGATAAATTATAGCTTGAAGCAAACGTTATTTTCTCTTTACGGTCTTGTGTAATTAAGCATTGATCACTGAAATTACTTTTTCTATAAATATGGTTTGTTGCCAATAATGAAACACAATCAGATAATATTGGCAACAAGGCAACCAACATTACTGAAATTCCCAGAACAGCTCAAAACCACTTAAACCAATAGCGTTTCCTTTGCAATTAGAAGGTAAAATATTGAAAAATATTTTTATATCCAGAAATGACATAACTAAAAGTTTGTAGGCACTCGGTTATCTTACATCGGCATATGATTGAAGATTACGTTATATGTCAATGATAATTTAGATAAATATCTTAATAAAAGCAAATTCAATTAATTTAATTAAGTCAAATAGGTAATTTATAAAAAATGTATGAAATGTATGAGGGTACGTCAAAATAACAACTGAGGTGCCGAGTGCCAAGATTTTCAAAAATATAATAATTTTTATCCTTAGTTATTAAACCTGTCAAAGATAATCAGTTTGAATAAGACGTTAATATATCTCCTAAAGTAACAAATAAACTAATTTGCATTTATGATTGGTTCGGTGATAAAATTATTGTTATTTATTCTAATTCCCAATGACAATGTAATATTTTTTTCCATAATCAACGGCAAATTTAACATGCAAATTTTATTAATGGGATTTACATTAGTTGAAATTTTAGTTATGAACGGAATGCTTGGAATTTGACGCTATGATTGCTATCCACTTAAGTTTGTATATTTAAAAATGTTAAATTTATTTATATTTATTAAGAATAAATTGATTTTTATTTATATATGAAGCGTTTGCTAAAACTACAAGATTTTACAAACGCTAGTATTATTTGAAATTTAAATAAATTGGGTTAATTATACTCCAACTCATTTAGAATCATTAATTAAATTACCAGATCCCTTCGATGCACCACGTTAGAAATATCGTATATATAGTTTATCCCCCAATAGCTATAGCCAAATTCACTTTTATTATGGTCCAGCAAAAATAGTAGTTCTAAAACTTAGTAATTCTCCATAAATCATTATCCAAAAAAGCAATTGTTGGATTCAGTCTCACTAATAGCACAATGAACTCTATTTTCAAATAGTGTTTGTAAATTGGTAACATTTACCTTGCTTTTTACTGATCTGTGTTTGGAGGTGTTTCAATTCCAAATCTGGAATATATCAATCAATATGTATTCTAATTGAACACTTTATATTTTTCGTTCATCTTCTTTATGAAAGGTGAACAAATTACTAAACTGTACTGATTAGAATTTCTAAAATGCTTATGGTAAAAATTATACATTGAGCCTTATTTGACCATGAAACGGATGAGATTAAACATAATACACACCTATTATGTAGAAATTATTCCAAATTATGTTATTAATATAATCTTCTGCCTTATCGATATCATAATCACTATCGTTTTATTTATCAGTATCAATATCAGCATTTTTATTACAGTTGTTACTATGGATATTATTCTTATCGTAATTATAATCATAATATTCAGAAATATTATTAATACTTTACTCCTGCTTCATTATCTTAAAGGTTTTTAGTTTTACTCTTAATTTAGTTTTATATTCTAACTTAGTGCTTGCATATAAATACAGGGCTTTCATTTCAAAACTAGTCACCCAAAAAACTGTTAAAATATCTTTTCAAGAAAAAGACAAAAAAAAGCGTTAATTCATATTTACGGAGAGACACATTTTACACGTATCGGTCACATTGTAGTTTCAACCCCGAAGCGGGGGTGAATATCACTACTAAAAGTTTAAATACAAAGTGGTATAATGTGATACCTCTTTTTAAAGGTTATTTTTTACAGAGTGATGCCATTTTAAACTTTCAAATTAAAATAATTATTATTTATATTGTATTTACATTATTAGTATTGTATTAATTACGTAATTATGTAAGAATTACCTTGTAGGTACTTAAATTAGATTTTCCACCATTGTTGGTAAGACAATGGTAAAGTCCTAGCTCGAATTCCTCCCCCACTTTTTGAAGCGTCTCTGGTGTAATCCGCTCACACTCCTCCACTAAGTAGTGGGTCTAAGTTCTGGAAATTCGCGAGGTTGACTTTTATACACTACAGTTTGTAGATGTCCCCATAAGATGTCTCATTAAGCCAATTTCGTACAGGCAAGGCATAATGTGGAGGAGGTCCGCCCTGTTAAAAAAATATGTTTTCTTTGTCTACCAACAAAGTTCCATCTTGATCTGTTTGGTTTTCTAAAGAGGTTATAAGGGGATTTATCACATTTTCTAATAGGCCTAAATACAATTCTCCAGTTAAATTTTCATCCACGAATAAAGGACCAACTTTATTTCCGAGAATTTCGGTCCATACGTTGATTTTCTGAGGATGTTGGTTGTGCTCTTCTCGACAAACTTGTGGATTGATATTGTCCCAATATATACAATTGTTATTTACAAATCCATTTAAAAGATGAAGCTTTGTCAGAAAAACAAATAATAATTTAATAAAATTAGGGTCTGCATTTGCCCTTTGAGTAATTAATTTGCAGAATTTTAACCTTCAGTCATATTCATCCTCAGCAAGCTGTTGGAAACGCTGTATTTTGTAAGGAAATAATTTATTTAGACGTAACGTTTTATGTACAAAGCTAACGAAAATATTTGTTAACTTGGACACTTTCATGGCAAAATTACCTAATACCTCAACCTGTGCAGCTTCAGTTAAAACTTTTCGATTCCTGGCAATTTTATTGCACACACTTCCAGTTTCTTGAAATTTATGAACTAAATCCAACACATACTGATGCCCAATTTTTTTATCGGGATGTCTCTGATGACAAACATGAGCAGTTCTGCGTGCACAGCCTTGTTCTTCCCCATAAATAAATATTATTTCAATTTCAATTCAATTTCTTGTAAAGAATAAACCATTGCCGAAATTTCATGGTCAGCATACAACGAAACCACTAAATAATTTTTTTACATTTACACTCACAAATATTTTTCGCAAAAACATTTAAGGATTATTTCCCACTTGTTTATCTCGGTATTTATACTCATGCTTGTTTTTAATTATTATTGAAAAATTTTATTTTTTTACAGTTTCTAGGTCATTATTCTGTAAAAAATAATCTGATTTAAAAAAATTATGTGTCAAAATATTGGCAAAAACTTTTAGAAGTGGTATTCATCCCCGCTTAAGGGTAACCGATACATGTAAAATGTGTCACCCTGTAAATATAAATTAAGTTTTTTTTTCTGTCAAGAAAAACTTGTAATGTTTGAAAGAGGATGAGTCATTCCAAAGGGCTAAATGCTGTAGTAAATGTTGTAATCTTAGTAAATCCCTAGTAATCAAACAACACCAGTTGAACATACTTTTTTTGGACGGTTAGGTTGAAGTAATAAAACTGTATACTTATTACTTCAAAATAATATATTGGGTAAAACAAGATCGGCAAATAACGGTGTTATAGGCCATATTTATATTATGAACCGGTGCATATTGTATTAAATTATTCATAGGTATAAACTAAATTTGATCTATACACGATAACAAAATTCTAATACTTCTTGTGTAGAAATGTTAAAATAAATGACCTAACGAAAAACAGAAATTTGAATATTAATACTGTTAAGCATTTTCGCATATACCAGTTTAGGAAAAGTTCGGAAACTCCTAAAAATGTGGAAAACTATGACTTTTGGGGAAAATTTGTTGAGGTAAAAATTATAGGAGGTTGAAAAAAGCAATTTTTGCTTATCCTGTATTTTTTTTGTAGCGATAATATTAAAGTACAAAAAAGGCTGGATACATGTTTTTAAATAGAAACACATAAATTTGACTTCGGTATGGGCGGTGCGGAACATTTTACGTGCAGATTTGAAGGCAGCCAAATCAGATTCTCGATATTCCACATTTGCCTACCTACCTACAATTCTGAAAATATGACGTATAGAAAAAAGTTTTTGGATAGCTCCCTGGCTATCTAATGGTAAGCTAGAAGTTGACCATTGAGACCAAAGGAAGGTCATGCGATTTTTTATATTGGCATTGGATATTGGAAATATGTTAAATCCTTCTGCCTTCCAATCAAGAAATGCATGCATTCATACTAGGTTTTATTACATGAACTAGTATTAACAATCTTATAATAAATGGAATAAATATGACCGTACTAGAAAAAGTTTATGCGGTCTGTAATAGATAAACAATGTGTAATTCAAGAACTTCTGTGAGGACAATTTGTCAGTATGGTTTATAGGGTCGGCATTGTTTGGTACGTCTGGGCCCGCTCTTTAACCTGGCGGGTCGTCACTAGCATTTCCAGTTAAGAAACTTTCCTTGACTTTATTTTCACCCCAAGACTTCTCCTTCGATCTTCTATAATTGTTCAGAAATCCATAAATATCGATATTGTCATAACATTTTAGTTTACGCTGCCAATTAGGAATCTTACTGATAATATAAACCATTCGAATAAACATGCAGACAAACAGAGGTTTTTGTCGAAAGTGGATTGTTGGTATAAAAAACCAATATCGAGAATTTCGATACTAATAAGAAAGTATAGACTTTAGCATACCAGATTCAGACGGCAAAGATCGAGAACAACTGTGATGTTGTTAAGGCTGACGTATAGGAGGATATCATTGAATTCAGCAGATACAACGTAGTGAAACATCCGATCAAGTCTTAGTCATCGACAGTTATAGTAAATATTATTGTAGTAGAACGTATTGTAATTTATTTCGGGAAGAAAAACACGATTATTATAATTGGTGTGAAAATTTAATTACAATCCACAGATAACTTATAACAATAGCTCAATGGATTCAAACATTTTTGTCTCAATCCACAATTATTAAATGTATTTTGATTTATAAGTTGATGCCTATAAACCAGTTGGGACTATTTATTTAAAACAAAAAAATTATTTAAAATGCAGAGCCAGAGTTGCAGGTAGCAATTGTTGATGGTAAAGTTGCTTATTCGGTTTGTGCATGCAGGGTCAGTGTAAATATTGGAATTTTACAAGATCAATAAGTCTAAAGTTAGTTACTTGCGTTTTCATATATTTGCAAAATCTTAGGGTGAAGTCGGTATTACAACAGCACAGAGTCTTTCACGCATATGTTACTATAACAGTTGTGATGGCATACATTGAAAATATGCTCCAAATAATTGGAAAACTTACCAGTTGGGGTAACCTTCACATGCTTCCTAGAGATGAGTAGCTGCCTTTAAGCGAGATAAGCCAAAGCTGTTGTCCGAAATTTAAATTGTAGTTTACTGTTTTTCGTTTTTAGATGTTTTACTTTTAATATATGTTTAATTTGAAATATTTAAGAACAAGAACCAGCTACACTCCGAATGTTCGAAAAATTGTGAAACTATGTATAGAACTGTTGAAGCAATTAATGATAGCAAACAGTGAAATTAATACATTTCAGTCGACAAGTAAATTGTTTAAAACTTGAAAAATGTAAATTAATTGGAATATTTTTAATGTTAAGACACGTCAAACTACTAAAGAAAATTTTATGTCTTTATAATAGAAAATAACTTTATCTTTAAATCAATAAATTTCACAACAAATTAGTATGCGCATTTCCAACAAGATAAGGTGACACCTCATTGTCCTTGATTATGTAATTTAACTCCTCTTGAGTTTTTATAGGTGACGATGTATTTATAGCATTAAAAAACTTTTAATTAAAAACAGTCTAAAGGGATTTGAAACAATAGTCATGCGATTTAGATGTTGATGGGAGACAGTTGTATAATAAATGTTTGTCGTCTTGTAACATTGAATATGTAAATGCAAAAAAGACTTCTCTCAGTTTATGTCTTACTTTGCAAATTTAAGTATTCCCGACTTGACCATACTAAGTATGGTATTAAGTATTATTAATATTAATTAGTGTTTCAGATGAAGCTACTAATTTTAGTTTAAATCTAAAACCAATGATTTTTGGTATTTCCGTTGACATCATTAGGCACCCAGTACCTACTTAAATCTATAAATATTAGCAGTACAGCCATTAGCTGTAAGTATTTTGTTTTCGATAGCATAATTCTAATTATGCAATATACCTCCAATGTTTTTTATAGTGTAATATAAACAATTGATTCAATAAAATTGATAATATCATGTAAACAAGGAACCGCATATTTATTAAGTCAGCATTTGTCACATTTGATTCAGTCTAATTATGTGATATTCTGGATGTAACTTTTGCTTGAAGCTTACATTAAATTGATATGCCGATAAAATATGAGAATTCTGCTTGCAATTTAATATGAAGATTTATAACATTATTTTTAAGTACTGGAAATTCAGATGATACGTCTCCAAGGAAACTACATTGATTTTACATCATAAACTAAACTCAATGAAAACATTTTTATTTCACAATAATATAGGTATGACAACATTGTTTATTGCGCTTTTTGCTCAACCATCTAGTGATATATCTTAAGCAAACATGACGAATTATGTTTACAATTAATTAAATTTCTTTAACTGACGACAACTATATAGAAAAATATAATTTGTCCTTACGATTTAATTAAGTATGGTTATTTCCCGTCTATAGCTATCGGTGAGGTTATGTTTGGTAAACAAATATGTGTTAGTGTGAATTAAAAGATATAAAATATGTTTGAGATAAATATAATTTATAATAATTGTTATTAGTTAGATGATAAAAGTTTGGTTGAGTTGGTAAATTAAAAGTGTCATGGACAATGGACTAAACTACTCCTATATTGCGCCAGAAATTTGTCTATAATAAAATTAAATCAAAATTCAACAGGTTAGTGTGCCAGTTAGTGTAAAGTACCAGTGGAAAACATAGGATACTGATCTTCAGATCAAGAAACCTAATGTCTAGATGATATACTGCGACTACCGCCTTAAAATAATGATGTTGACGATAAAATCTATAGCAACCTAATCATATAATTATCCGTATTGTTCATATTAATTACATTACACGAATTTGGGTTGTTTTTGTCGTTGCTTGATTGGCAAGATATAAATCATTCCCCATATCAATAACTCGTAGAGTTAGAAATGTGTCTATTCAGGTTAGTGAAATGAAACCACTCACTACTAAGGGTAACTCATATTAATCTTCTTCGAGTCGAAATATCAATGATAAATTGTAAAACTATGCAACTAACACAAGATGTACTAAATTCATATTAATGGGAAAATATGTGACATATTTGTTTTCCTTTATCTTTTAATTATAATTTTGTCCACGTAAATTTAAAATGACAATTAGAAGATATTTAACTGTTTGTCATAAAGAAATACCTTTGTCATTAAGAAAGAATGTAGTGATTTTCCAGAAAAATATATATTCACCGCGGTTGCATAATTAAACTCAAATATGTTAATTGATTTACTGTAAATTATCCAATGAGGAGCACTCATATTTCACACGTGTTTGATTGGCGATAATTCTGGTGGGCGAGGAGATATATTATTTTCTGAGAACCATGTAGTAACCTTGCTGTGTGAGGGCTTGCGATATCTTGTTAGAAAATGGGTCGAAACCACCCTCCTGGGTATGGTAAAGCAACAGGCTGCAGTACGTTTCGTATGTAAACATTGGCATTCAGATTTCTGGCAATAAATACTACACCTGCTACTGTCCTCTACGAGTTCCCATAATATCACTTCTGTGTAAGTTCCCTAGACAGTACCAAAATAAATTCTAAATTACCATTCTCCAGTTAATCATCTTACTCTTTTGTGGTGGTCCTAAACTGAACGACAGGATCAGGAATAGAAAGCGAACATATTATTATTTCTTTCACCATCCCAGTTTGATATGGTGTCACACCACTCAAGGCGAACAGTACGAAGCCGTGGTGTCAGTAGTCAGTAGTCATCATCAACCAACCATTTTTTATATTCGACGGTGTTGGGCAAGTTGGGGGTTATGAATTCTTTCTCCAGATAATCTGGAGTTAGACTGTAACACTGCTGATACTTTGCATTCCATGCAGTGGGAAATTTGTCTTATTGATTTAAACTAAAAAACAATAATAACACCACACTATATAAATTTAAAAATCGAAAACAATACTGTTAATCATTACAAGCGAGTAAATTGAAGAGTTGAGGGTTTGTCTTTATAAAGAGTTTATGTTTTATCACAAGACTTAAATTTTATGTTTCTCATTTTACTTATCACAAGCCTCTAATTTCATATTTAAATTATAATTATAATTGAATTAATTATTTGTAATGCTCGATATAAATATAACATTGTATTACTGTCTTTTCATTATAGTAGCTGTCATTAAATACTACTAAATACTAACAAGTCTTATGTTTTTAGTTTAATGGTAATACCCATTTGAAAAAGTGTGCTTCAACCCCTGTTTAAGTTGTTTTTTTTTTCAATTAAATTATAGCCTAATTAAGGAATTTATAAATCAATATATTTTCCAACTTAATAGTAATAAATGCAAACTACTAATCAAAATTGATGATTTGTTTTGAAGCATACCACAGGTTTTCTGGCAAATAGTCTATAGTAATATTTAATGAACTTTATATTTGTTTACCTAAGAAGTTGCAAGTTCATGTAGTAAAATCATAGAACATGTTAATTAGGTACATGAGTGTAAGAATGTGGATTTTCCCATATCTTCTAGCACTTAAATAAAACTTCCAACAATATTGTTGCTTTTGTGTCTTTTGGAATGGTTGCGCCGACAGATTTTTTTTATGTCAAGCGTAAATTGAGACGGAATTATTTTTATCTTGACAATCTCATCAGGTTCTATTCGCATGCCCAATTGAGTTGGGGATCATTATCTTAGCGACGTTATTAAGTATAAGTAACTCGTCTTATAGTTTTTAGTTTGCATATGTGCGGAATGTATTTAGTGTATAAACAATACTATTTATTATGAAAGTGTGTACATATTTCTGAAATTCAAGATAGTTAAATACATGAGGCAGAAGTTTGATGAATTGACGGGATTTTACAATATTTTGAATTGTGGAACCGGTGGCTTCTTAACGGAAATGGAGGAGAAGGGTATTGATATGCAAAAATTTTAAGACCCCGTTCACGACAATATTTTGACCGTGAAATTCCCATAGAAGTAATAGTTAAAAATTTATTTATATATTACCTGGATATACCATTTCAAAATGTTTGAATTATTATAACAGATGAAGAATACTAGGCTACGACTATAGTACCTGAAGTTAGCGCACTATACTCCGGTTGCGTTACCGAATTTCCACACCCTCTTCTAGAAAATTCGAACATTTCATCTCACGTCAACACATTGCTTGGATGTGTTAGATCCTGTATATTTTCCTTATTGGGTGCATGTCATATTGCGAGAGGGATAGGATGCAACCCACTCAAACAAATTGGATAACGCTAGGAGTATAGTGCCTTTACCTGTAGATAATATAAACTCAAATTTAATTATTTCTTAAACTAAACATTTAAAATAAACTTAATGAAGATAACTTCCTTAGAATTAAATTTTTCTAAGAGTAGTTTTATATTTTCTGGAAAATACATCACGTAACTGTTGATAACCTAGTAATAACACAACGCAGAAAAATGGCAAACAATATACTAGGGAAACAAACTGCCGTAGTTGAAAAGCCTAGACACTTACAATATACTTTAATGGAGTTTTAAAAGGAATTGGCAAGATAAATACAAGATCGAGGCAACAAACAAGTTAGTACGGACTTTAGTTTAAATAAACTCAGCAAAATTCGAGAAATTGGCGCATTCTTGGAAAAATGTACCAATCACCTTACAGCCCCATCACCTAATATTTAAACCGGTTACTACCAACCAGCTAAAGGTGGGCAAGGTCTATGTGTAGCAAAGACCTACAATCACATCTGTTACTGTAAATGATTTGTTATAAGCCTGTAAGCAGGGATACCAGAACAATACGAGGAGAATTAAAGAACGTAAATGCTATTCTGCCCTAATATCATAATTTTACAAAAATCTCAAGGGTAAACTATGTGGAGTAATATCCGCACACCATAGAAAATTGCGTCTTTAGGAACTAAAACTAACCTGTATTTTATTTTCTATTTTTCATACGTGCTAAAATGGCAGAAATCTGATTTCCTGTTATATCAAACAATATTAATTTGATGGATTTTATCCGGAGAAATAAATTATCATAGGAAATTGATAATTTTCCATTTTTCAAATAAATTTGAAAACTTATTGCCTCAGCAAAATTAAAAATAACGATAATTCTATTTTTTGAAAGATTGTAGTAAGACAAATATTTTTAATTCTGTCATATAACATATCTTTATGGAAAAAATACATTTTTATTTAAGCTAAACATCTGATTAGACATCAAAATATGTTAAGTACATTATCAAAAGTGTTTATTTTAAGACTGAACGAGGTAGTAACATACTTTACAACTTATACTAAAAATTTGATAACAGTTCGTGTTAAAATGTGAATATTGTTATTTGACCTATATAAGCTATAGTATAATAATTGTGATAGGTGAATTATAAAAGGTTGAGGTTATACTACATATTTTTCGATAAAATCATGGAAAGTATATTTCGGTGTTTGATTTATTTCAATTGTTATTTATGTGTTAAGATAAATGTGGTGCTATTATTTTGAATGTTTATCTAAATTCACTTGTTTTGAAAAATTTCATAATTATTAATAACAAAAAAAATACGAGTAAATATATGTAAAAAGTTTCTTTGGCACAACAAAAAAATTCACCTAAATGTTGAGCTCGATATCTCAAAAATTGAGCTGGCGCAACGGGGTTCCTCTTTCCCATTTAAAAAACAATGTAAAATTCTTTTTTATTATTTTAAAAATAACTACACCAGTAAAATTTGTTAAAAAAATTGTCTATTTGTCTCTAAACTCAATACAAACGAAGTTACAGAGGGCCGAATAGGAGGGAAAAAATAATTAATGAATTAATAACAGAACAAAATTTATTAATTCAATTTATCAATTAATTAACTCAATATACTTCATTATTGTGAAGACGCGAGATGTAAAGACATCTAGGATTTTCGTTCAAAATAATGACACCTCGAAGAGAGTATACTTCATTATTCATCAAAAATTTTTGAATTTAACATTATTTCGAAATAATAACAAATCAAAGTTTACAACTAAATAGAAATTAATTACAATTATTATAATGTCACTGTTTACTAGTTGGATTTATATAACATTGTTTATTGCTCGAAGGGTATAATTTGCGATGATACTGTACAATTTTCAATAGATACTTTTTTTTCCTCATCTTTAGTACCAAACTAATTGAATTCTTCAACTAAAGCAACTGCCCTTTCAGCAATATCGTTTACTACCTGTACATTTTTCAATAACGATAAGCAAGTTTAATTTTCTACAAGATAGTGGCAAGCAAAATTTTTTAACAAATTTGATCCGTGTAGTTACTTTAGAAAAAAAAAAAGAAATTTTACAGTGTTTTTTAAATGGGAAGGGGAAATTGTACAGTATCATCGCAAATTATACCCTTCGTGCAATAAACAATGTTGTATAAATTCATCTAGTAAACAGTGGCAAAAAAAATGTATAATTATAATAATTGTAAATAATTTCTATTTAATTGTAAACTTTGATTTGTTATTATTTCGAAATAATGTTAAATTAAAAAAATTTTGATGAATAAGAATTATATTGAGTTAATTAATTGATAAATTGAAATAGTTAATTTTGTTCTGTTATTCATTAATTTTTTTTTCTCCTATTCGGCTCTTCTGTAATTTCGTTTGTATTGAGTTTAGAGAAAAATAGACTAATGCAATTTTGCAGAGAATTTAATTTCCTACAGAATAGTGGCAAGCAAAATTTTTAACAAATTTTATTGGTGCAGTTATTTTAAAAATAAAAAAAATACAGTGTTTTTAAATCGGAAAGAGGACCCCTTTGCGCCAGCTCAATTTTTGAGAATCGAGCTAAACTTTTAGGAGAATTTTTTTTGTTGTGAAACATTTTACATATATTTACTCGTTATGTTTTTTTACACAGTCTAATTACTATATTAATTTCAAGCATTTTAACAAACCTTTATTAGCTTTTATTAGCTTTATAGATGTATATATTAATCTAACGAAATGTTTCAAAGGAACTTTCACCGATTGAAAATTTAAAAATTTGCATGCTTATTAACGACCGATGACAATAGAATACTTTGATAGTTTTATTTCCATCCCTTGACCCTGATCATCAGAATGAAAACAAATAACTAATTTTTAGCAGTGTAATGATACCTCTCAAATAATTTGCACCGATAATAGGTCTGGGTAATTTGAAAATTTGATTATATATGCCGATGGCAATGTAAGAATTTGATCACTTTATACTAACGTCCTAAACAGAATCAGCACAATAAACAAAAATTCATAGAATAACAGAAAATATGGTTTCTCAATATCGAAATGGAAAATTATTGTAATATAAAAAACTTAAAGAATAAATTGTGATTAACAAAAACTATAAAAACAAATTTAAGAACAACCAGAACTAAAACGTTATATATAGTTGTTAACGATTAAGATTTTTTTTACAGTGACAAAAGTCACTACTCAATACAAAGATGATTTTCATTTGTTTTGAATGCTTATTAGGGTTTTCTCTACTCACTGTTATTCTATTATATGTAGATATGTATTAAAAAACTGTAATGGTCAAAGTGTAGTAGGGGCAATTTTGAAAAATGGTCTGGATTACTGTCTATTTCTTACAGAAAGTTTTTCTTCACAGATATTCGGACCATAAAATCTTTTAAAATACTTTCCTTTAGAAGTGAGAAGAGAAATCCATAGTGAGCAGTAAAAATTAAATTATTTTCATTAAGTTTAAAACAGGAATAAAGTGAATAACAAAAATATATTGTAATAACTCTACTTTTACAAATAGGAGTTAACTAATATTTATACCAAGTGATTTCAAGCACAGTTTTATATAAAAATAATTGTGAGCTGAAAATAATACAAATAGTAAATAAACGATAATAACTAAAATTATTGTAATGATATATCTTTTTATATAAAGGAGGAAACTAACCGTTAAATCTAAGAACTATGTAAGATATTTTATATCGAGAGACTGTGATATCACTTTTTTTTAAATCTTAGATAAAGACTTTGTAAAGTAGGTAGAACTTCTTACAAATTTGTCTTTTAACTCATAATAAAATATTGTATGTTTAGATTTCACTATTTCTCTTTAAAATATTGAATATTATTTTTCAGTTGTGTATTTTACTAATGTGAGTTCAGAAGTATTCACGCTATTTTGCAAAACCAATATTATTTTACGAGTCTGACTTTAAATCAGTGAGGTTTGTCCAAATAGTGTTTTTAACAATGATGCTTTTTAAATTTGCTGTCCCTGTTGCTTTAAAAATTCCAGATTTGTTATTCATTTCGATTTGAAATATTTAAAGATAAGAGCAACGTAGGCAGGTAAAACAACAAATAAATTTTATGAATTCCTCTTTAAGGAATGATGTTAGTATGCTATTCTAAGGTCTCCAGATAATATTACAGATTTTTTGATTCGTGATATTCAACTAACATTTTGTAAACAAATTGGATAGCATCTTAAAACAATCCCAAAACTATTATAGTTTATTTTCATTATCGCCTGTAATTTGATTCCTATCTGTTAGCTTAAATACGGGACATAGACTAAGAAAAGATAAAAAATGACGTTATCAACCGATTGAGTTCAATACACTATTATATTTGTTCACGATCAGGTAAGTTGATAAAAAGTAGGAAATGTTGTTCATTGCGCCTATGTATATATATATATATTATATATATATATATATATATATATATATATTTGTTTTTAAGTTTTCGCGGGCACTAAATGTATTAGATGCCGGGATCGATGGTAAAATGACGACGTTTCGGCAGAGTCACATCTGCCCTCTTCAGGTCGGTTCGCATAATTCTCGTAGCCTTCTGCTTTCGCTTCTAGTTACTCGAATACTGATATTTTCAGGAGCGCGCACGGTGTTATATAGTCGCGGCTCGACGCCTATTGGTTGGCATCGGGAACGGCTGCGTGTGATTGGCCCTGGGCGCTCAGTGGGAGCGCCTCCCGCCTGCTGATTTGTTATTTCCGGTTAAGTTGTTATTGTACGGGTCCGGGCCGGTACGGTGTTTAATAGAATTTTCCAAGAATTCGATAAGTTCTAGATTTCATTGCGTGCGTTTAGACTGTGAGGCCTCTTCGCTATTTCAATTGCCTCTCTTACGAGTCTTGATTTCGGGTGTTCTATATTTGCCAGTACTCTGGTGTTCTCAATGTCTATTCGGTGTGACGTCGTGGTGGCTTGTTCAGCAATGGATGCTGTTTTTTCCTGCTTTCTTGTAGCATTCTGGTGTTTATCACGTCTAGCTTGAATTCTTCTGTTAGTTTGCCCCACATAGGTTTTATGACAGTCTGCACATGGAATCTCGTACACTCCCTGTTGTTCTAAAGGGATCCTCGTCCTCGGAGTCCTCAACACCGTGCTTATTTTTCTGTCTGTATTGAAAATAGTATCGATATTGTGTCTCCGTAGAATTCTTGCAATACTGTCCGTGGTACCCTTGACATACGGTAAATAAGCCTTGGTTATTGGTGTCTCATGCTCCTCGTCTGTTCGTCTCGGTTTTGACTTTAGTGCTCTTTGAATATTTCGGTCTGTAAATCCGTTTTGTCTCAGAGCTGTTTTTAAACTGTCCATTTCCTGTTTGATGTTGTCCTGGTTAGCTAGTCTTTGTGATCTGGTGTGACGACGGTGGTTGGGTGGGTGGTGATGAGAATTAGCATGAAGGTATCTATTGGTGTGAGTTGCTTTCCTATATACTGTATGGCCAAGGGTTCCATCTTCCTTCCTATTTATGAGAACATCAAGGAATGGCAGTTGATTATTGGCTTCAACCTCCATGGTGAATTTTATTTTGTGATGGATATATATATATATATATATATATATATATATATATATATATATAAAAATACGTGAATTTTGTTTGTTTGTAGGGGTTAATTTCCGCAAGTAGTGAACCGACTTTAAAAATTTTGCCCCTAATAGAAAGCTACACCATCTGCCCATAAAAAAGGCTACCTTTTATTTTGCAGAAATCTTTGATAATGTTATGGGGGACAGTAGGGTGTCTATTGGTTATACTTAAATTTTATATCTTGGAAACGAAAAGTGATAGAGGATTGAAAATTAGTTTCCATACCCTGCTCCCTAAATAAATAAAAACCAGTTTAATCATTTTGCAAAAATTTAATTACTTCATGGGGACAGTTGAGTAACTAGAAGCGTAAGCAGAAGGCTACGAGAATTATGCGAACCGACCTGAAGAGAGCGGATGTGATTTTGCCGAAACGTCGTCATTTTACCATCGTTCCCGGCAGGGATCCGTTATCAGCTACGCGAATGAATTTCCGGAAAGACACACACACACACACGCACAAACACACACACACACACACACACACACACATATATATATATATATATATATATATATATATATATATATATACATTTTTCAAGAATAAATAGAAGTGGGCTTTATCATGTTTCGAAAAGTCAAATATTGAATGGGGGTTTTACTGGGAGTTCATTATCGTTGAAATAGAGAGTAATACGGGTGTAAATCGTGATATATATGAAAATTTAATTTCTCGGTAACTGAAAATAATACAGATATGAAAGTTATGGTATTAATTCTTTAATTTAATAGAGAATTTATGTGAAATATTGCGAAAGTTATTTTATTGAATAGGGGATGAGTTTTAGTAATGATCCAAAAATGATGCAGGCATGAACGTTAGAATATATGTATGTTTTCTACTAAAATGACTAGAACTAAAGTGAATCCCTTAGTGTAAATCACCTACCCGATAAGTGTCAAGAAGAGTATCCCTTCATTGGATGACAATTGATAAGCTGACTCTGTTCTTGAAATCAGTGTCAAATATGTTTAGTTTCATTAATCTCAAAAATTTTAGACGTTAATAATGTTTAAGCACTTTATGGGAAATAACACCACAAGTCACGGAATTTCAGTATATTTACAAACGTTTAGGAGTCTAACAGAACTTAATTCGATAATATACAGGGTTGCACAGAAACTTCTAGAGATCATATAATAATAAAGGACCTTTCAAATTTCAAGAATTAATCTTGTCAAAAATGTGTGTCAAAAATGTAAAAAATGCCAAAAATTTCAAAAATGTCAAAAATGTTAAAAATTGCAAAAACTTAAAAATGTCAAAAATGACAAAAATGACAAAAATGTTTAAAAAAAAATCACAAATGTTAAAAATGTCAAAAATGTTAAAAATGACGAAAATATCAAAAAAGTCAAAGAATCTTAAAAATGTCAAAATATCAAAAATCAAATATGTTTAGCTAATCATTTTAAATATCAAAATATTTTTAGAAGAGATTGTAGTCTTACAAATTTCGGTAATGAATGACTCTTAGTATAATAACAACAAATAAATGACAATGACATTTTACTCATTTTTAGACTTCTCTACATTATACTGACTACTGAGTGCATTCCAGTACATACAACAATTGTATATATTTTTATTCTAGAAAAATATTCTGCTCTTTACCACAAAATAGTGTGATCATTTAATCAACGGATTTAATTTTTAAGATATTATCCTTATTATATAAATATTATTTTTTAATAATAGGTTGAAAACTCAATATTCAAACATTCACTAAAATTGAAATTGTTTAACATTTTTAACATTCAGACTTGCTAAATTCTTTACTCTCTTATAATTTGGAATGTTCATTTCGATTGGCATATGCATTTACCTTCGATGCTAAATCAATCATCACAGAAATAAATGCATGTGAAATACTAGATAATGAAATTATTACTATTAACACATGTTTCTCATAAATTTTATTTGTTTATTGCAAGAACATATTACTAATTATAGCAGAAATGAAGATTATGATAATTCATAATTAGTTGGAACTATCTCTTGGTGTCGGTACACATGTTTCCTTACTTTTCTTTTTTCTCTAAAAAAATGATTGACAAGGATAGGTTTCCGCATTATTAAAATAAATTCCTCACAAATTTTCTTTCATATCCAGTTTTGTTGTTTATCAAAAAGAAGTTTAACAAAATAACTTTAATTTAAACCTCTTGGTTTTTGTAGATTACAGCAAATACCTCAGTCATCTAAAACAAACAAACAAGTTATTGGAAAATAAATAGTAGTATATCTATATTGACGATATTTAAAAAGTTAAAAACCCCCATTTGCTAATTCAATAATTATCTGAATAAAACAGGAATTCGATGAAGCATCTTACCATAACCCCCAAACTCGTTGTCTATTTTGATCTGCATTATCTTTTTTTTGATTACCCTAAAATTTTTTTTTGGATTATAGTAAGGTGAACAATAAATATAATAATAGATCTTCCATTAAACAAATTGGAGCAACTCAAGAAATCCTGCAATTCCATATCCACCACCTTAAACGTCAATAAATCCAGAACCCTTTGCCAATTTAACCAGAACATTCCAGTGTGTATCTATTTGACTGAACAAGTTTTAACATCTGTTACGGAAATCACCCTACAATAAAAAAGGTGCAGTCGAAGATGGCATGCTTTTGGGAGCTGGATTTTTTCGTAAATAAGTTTTCATAAAATTCCATAAAATTCACAATCACATATTAATCTCTTTTAGGAACTGAAATTCTTAGAAAACTACCGGAAATATAAATAAATATTTAGGCATATCTGGTATAATTTATATTTAAATTTGGTTTACTGGATTATGTTATATAAAAATGTATCTATTGCCATGCAGGGTTCCAGAATAAAATATTCAAATGAAACTTCTTATCTTGTTGTAAAAGGGATGTAAGAAGTAATTAATAATGTATTAACTATTTGATCGTATCACAGTTGAGTAAAATGTCTATCTAAATTAAATATTATGATAAAACAGGTATATTCTACACCTTATAAAAATAAGACAAATTTTATGTTTGTTTTTATCATGTCGTAGTTGCTCAGAACAAGCAATCTAATTTCAACATAAGTTATTGGGCAATGTTTCTAAATAATATCATATCAAGATACCATTATTCTATTGTGTAGTACATTTTTTTGATACAACTTTATATAATTCTTAGAATAGTGATAAAACTATAATAAAACTATATTAGATTTACAAGATTAGGAAAGACGCTCGAATTCATGTTAACAATCAATAAGAAACATATTAATGGAAAACGAATTAGGTGTAATAGTTGATGGTGGAAGCCATTACTTTGTGATATAGTATCATTATGATTGTAGAAAAACGAATTACTTTTTATACCACTAATTTATTTATTTATTACTTTACATAAACATAAAAAACCGTGACTAGTTTCGACAACACTATGTCATTTTCTGTTTGTTTATATATTAACATCGTTTTCCAACTACGATTCACAACTCTTCAATGATTTGAATTTTTTTTCTAAAATTGAGTCAATTTATAAAAAACCCACTGAATAATTCTCTTAATTTCAATAATAATTGATAAGTTGATCTACTTTCTGTAACATTTTTCATTAACTACTTGTATATGATATAAGTAGTTCTCTATCAAGTATCATTTCATTGAAAAATATTCAACACTTAAATTGTTTGGGCCTGACAGATATGTTCATCGAATGCCGGTAAACTCATTAAGATTTTAATATTATGTTAACGTTACTGTTGGCTATTGTCATCACTTTGTTATGGATCGGAATTATGAAGTCTATTAAACCGTTTAATGTTTGCTTTAATGAATCATTTAATCTTCTAGGCACCCATTCATCACTTGGCAATTAATGAATGAATATTTGTAAAGTAAGCCACCGCATCGAATGTTTATGTTTGTTAACAAGTGGTATGAAATTTGTTTTAATTATAGACCTGCAAACGACAGCTTTATTCAAACAAAATACACGCGAATGTGCAAAACGTTGAACTGAATTACTACCATTGTACGAAGCAGACACAATGCGTATTCATTGATGAGGCCGACATTATGTATCAAACGGAATAATTTATAAAAAAATGAGCAAATATTGACTTTCGAACGTTGATATTTCTACATTCTTTGACCAAGAGTTATCCTTGTGAATCACCGACCTTTTGTGTGTTTCTGCGCTTTTTATTAATCTGTAAAGGTTATAAAAATTCACCTAAATGAGTACTAGTAATTTAATTATTAGTGTCTAGGCCGGCTTAATGGCTCCTTTCTCGGGGAGGCTAATATTTGCTAAGTGCATTGTTCCATTTTTTTAATTTGCCTTCGAATTATGTTTGATTCGAGTTTTGAACCGGACATATATATATATATATATATATATATATATATATATATATATATGTGTGTGTCCGAAGAATCTTAGTGTCTTGTAACACCGAGTCTCGGCTTTTGTTTGCGTTCCATGTCACTGTTAAAATATGAATTTTTTTCAACGTAAACCTCATTAATTCTACCTATAACCCTGACGAAGGAAAAAATAATGTTTCCGAAAGCTTGGTGAAGAAATAAAGCATTTGTGTGCATATATATATATAATATATACATATATATATATATATATATATATAATACTATATATATATATTTATATATTATAGTTGTAAATTAAAAAAAAAAAAGTTAACCCCTTGAGACCTGAATTTTATTTAAGGGAAGAAAAAATATTTATTGATATATTTTATATTCAAGATATGAACATGTTATCAATATTAGTATGTTACATAGGGTTAATTTTGTGTGTTTTTTTATAGAAAAAATGTGTGCATAATTATGCACAATATGTATCAATCAACTTTTATATAATATAATATAATATATATTATATAATATATATATATATATATTATATATATATATATTATATATAATATATATGTATATAAGTTTATAACATGAACTTTGGTGAACTTATGTAGCAACTGTATTTCATCGTTCCCAGCTGACCTCAGCGAACACGTGCATTGTCAGATTACCGCCCCGCGCAGCATCCGTTGGAATCGCCGTGTCGGCAGTGCCGATTCAGCATCATTAGGTTATAATTGTAAAATCCTCTTGTTGTCATTCATTATTACTTAGTCTGTTGTTAGTGATTATCGTCATTATTTCAATTTATTTTGTATTTTAAAAAGTTATATTTTGTTGTTAAAGTTATAAATCTTTTTAAAAAGTTTAATTGAGAAGTTGGATATAACAAATTGGCGCCAGTCAGTTAGGATCCGTCAAACGTTACTAGAACACGAGCCACTTCTAACTGGTAGCGGCGGATTCCTATCCTCAACGGTGCAAAGAACCTGAAGAAGTCCCAACTGCGATAACAAGGAGAACACGGATCTTCCATGTTCCTGTTGATGTGAGTAGTAGGAATCGTCTAACGTTTAAAGTTATTAATAATTGATTTTAATGTTTGATTGATTTGATATTTTGATTATTTGATATTTTTATTCAGTGAATTGAATCATGATATACTATTTGATTGCATTAATATTTTATGATTTAATTGATTATTTTGATTTATTCATTCGATGAGTGAACTATTTGATTTATTGATTTTATTTACATTTATTAATACCATTCTATCATCCAAATAACTTTGCTATTTCCCCACCTACAAATTTATTGATTATTGATTTTACACCATTTATTTTAATTGAAACCCATTTTACAATCCCTCGTTTATTTTATTATATTTTATTATTTTCAACTTGTTTATACCTTTAATTCTAACACATCGAAATGGCACAAGCAACAAACAATGTAGTTTCTGATGAAACGAGAAGTACGGTTATCGGAAATATTCTATCATTCCGGAATTTGAGGCGACAGATCTCCTTGGCCACCTTCATACACGCATGTAATTGTGCGTACAATATGTCGACTGCAGATCAAAAATATCTGGTAGTCATTCATATTAAAAAAACTTAGAGGCAAAGCGGCTCAGTTGGTCAACTCGAGAAACCCCGCTTCATATTTAGAAATCAAACAGCTTTTAACGCTACATTTTTGAGATTCGCGTGATCTGTCGTCCTTTGATTCACGATCTCCAACGGTGAAACAACTTGCAAACGAGTCCCCCTCTGACCTTCTATAATAGGCTCCAGTTTTGAGTGCGAAAATGCACTCATGCATTCAAAAAGCGTCTGGACTAAGTAACGAGCAAAAGGAAGCTCAGACTACCCTTGTAGATACGATGGTTCTAAATACATTACTTACAGGATTAGAACCACGTCTAGGCCAAATAAATTTTCGTGCCAGAAATCCCAAGACCTTCTGGAGGCACACTCTCGAATCAGACGAGAACTTCAGTTGTCATA